>CM060904.1:306333048-308833048 GCA_030737815.1 Allium fistulosum | reverse complement strand
AATATAAATAGACTGATAAAGATAAATGCTAAGCCTTCAGCATCTTCAACCAACCTTGATCAGCAACTGGATAGCTTCAGACTGACCCGAGCATATGCAAAAGAACACTCGAGTCAGGACTCAAAATCTTATACAATTAAATCAAGTGCAAGGTAACAGTTCATAACTTAAAAATGGATAAAATAACATCTCTAAGGATCCGATAAACTATCTATATATACAATAGAATACGATAGGTAGATAATGTCTAATCAGTAAAGTACGATATTAAAATAGTGTTAAGTCATGGCCCATACCACCCTTAACACATTTTTATTCCCAAGAGCATATACAAGACCGTAGTTTCCCCAAAACCGGAAGTCACCAGAGGGCAATCCATATACTAAAGGTACAAAACAAAACGTAGTGGTCGCGAATAGGATAATCAGTATGACAAGGTACATGAGGCGATACCAACCAGGATACTAGTAGTTGCCTGATCCGGACTGATGTTGAGCATAGCAGCTACTATCTCAACACCGCGAAACAACACTCCCAAATCAAGGGGTGCACCCAAATCGAATCACAAAAGTAATAGATATGGTATCGAAGAAGTGCGTCCGCTAGAGGTGGCGAACCTCAATGGCCCGGCGCGGCTCCTGTTTTAGTCATGTCAGGGGTCGTCCAATATCGTTCTCTTTCTTCAGTCAACGCGTTCACCAAACCATCCACTTCGTTCTGGATCAACACTTCGCGTGTAATAGTTATTAAAGTGGTTTTCGGTATCGACATAGAGTATGTCCATATCCGATCCCGGTCTCTTTAATAACTACGTATTTATTACCCAATGGTCGATTAACTTATCGTTTAAAACAAATCAAAGTCCGAAAGTCAAGGTGCAAATTTAACTTCCAAATTTTGACATTTCACGATTCAATTTATCTCGGATATTTAAAATCACATTTCCAAATGAAATCTATAGTCTAAACATTTGAATTAACAATATAATTAAATATTCAAGTTCAATTTAATAACTCACTTATTAACTTTAGTTCAAAATCAATTAATTCAAATTTACCGGTTAACTAAGTTCGAATCGTTAAATCAAATTCTATTTATCTCAATTCATATTTACATTCATCGTTACATTAAATATAATCATAAATTTGATTAAATCAATTTCATTAGATTTAAAATCATTTACCTTTAAACTGTCGCTAAATTCAATCCATAAAACTTTAGTTAGTTTCGTATTCCATTTTAAGTCAAAATTTCCTAAATCTAAATTATTATTTATAACAAGTTCAAATCTATTTAATTTAAAATTTAGTTTAAATCTGAATCTACCAATCTAATAAATTAAATTATTAAATTCAAAAACTCACTTGTTTTAAATCTTATTTCAATCAAATTCGCCAATTCATTTGTCTTCAATTAAATAGATTTATTAATCCGTTTCAATTTAATCCATTAATTTATTCCAATTAATCCTTCAATTTAATTCAATTAAATCCATTAATTTATTTCAATTAAATCCATTAATTTATTTCAATTAAATCCATTAATTTATTTTAATTAAATCCATTAAGTCGTTACTTGATTTCCAAACAATTTATTAAGTTCATTTCTTAATTTCAAATATATTTCAATTTCAAAATAATTTTGTTGACCAATCGGGTTTCTTATTTTTAATTGTCTATCCTAGGCCAAGTTATTTAAGTGGGTATTTATCATTTCAACCCGATATCATTCAATATAAAACAAATCATAACAAAGGGAACTTGCAGTGTGATAACTGGGATGGTGTCAAAGTAAATAAACAAGCAATAGCAACCATACATAACAAATTAACAATTTATTCAAATAATCCCGAAATAACCATATTAACTTACATTAGTTAATTATGCAAATTAATATAATTATTCCTAGAATCCAACGGATTAAAGATTATTACAGGATGATTTTTACTTGGTGTCCGTTATCAAATTTCTACATCAATCGTACATATCAATTTTAATGTCACTATTAGTTACCCTAATTAACATCATATTTCAGTTCAACATGTTTAATCAATTTAAACAATACATGGCGTCAAATTTTTAGAAATTAACAATTTATTTCAACCAAATTTTAACAATCAACAATTAAATATCCAGATTAATATTAACAACAATTATCACTTGATTATCATAGCATAATAGATTGAGTCGTGAATATAAAATATTCACCTTGCGAGGTTGGAGAAGATGGCACGGCACGAAGAAAATAGACAAAATAGACCTTAATAGGCACGACGAAAAATGAACACAAACTGCAATCAAACAACAATAAATCAATAATTCGTTTATTGCAGTATATATATTGATTGAATATATATAAAACCATACCAAAGCAAAGAACTAGATAGATCCGATAAACTGAGCGGAAGCCTACGACTCCGGAGCAATAGCTGATACAAACACAGTAAGCACTGTACGTAAGCAACTAGATTTTCAAAGGTTATATACTGAAATTATAAACTAAACTTAGCAACTGATCAACTAATATTACTGCTCTTCATATTTCAACTGTACATAATTTAAGAGCAAGGTGGTCGGGTTTTGAACTGGGTGGGGTACGGGCCGGGCTGGGTTGGCGGAGGCGGAGCTGGGCGAAGTCAGGCGGAGGTGGGTGGTTGGGAGCTGGACGCGGGCAGAGGCGAGCTAGAGGTGGCAGTGGGGAGGTGCTGGGCGGAGCGTGCAGGCGGAGGGAGAGGGCTGGGCCGGGTTGGTGGTCTGGGCGCTGGGGACGTGGGCGCTCGGGTGGTGGCGGTTGCATGGGGGGGCGAGTGGGATGGGGCAGGCGGAGCTGGGGACGGAAGGAGGTGCGTTCAGGCGGAGGCAGGCGCTGGTGGGTGGTGCATGCTGGGCGTGACGCGGGTGGTGGGTGCAGGCGGGCAGGGTGTGACACGGGTGCTGGCGGAGTTGGCTGGGCGAAGCAGTGCAGGACGCGGAGGGGCTGAGCGTGGAGGAGCTGGGCGCGGCGTAGCTGGGCGCGGCGGTGGATGCGATTGGCGGAGGGGCTGGGCGATGGGAGGCTGGGTGCGGCGGTGGATGCGGTTGGCGGAGGGGCTGGGCGATGGGAGGCTGGGGTGCTGGAGCGTGCATGGTGCTGGTTGGGAGCTGGGTGCGGTGATGGGGCAGGTAGGGACGAGCTGGGCTGGGTGGAGGGTCTTCATTTTATTTTTCTTTTTGAAGTTCATAATAAAAAAAGAAAGTGAAGAGGAGAGAAGGAGTGAGCTTTTACCTTTGCCAAGTGAAATATACGAAGGAAGGAGGGTTGGTTTCTTTTTTCACTGGAGAGGATAACTAAATAGCAAAGAATATGGGAAGGAGAAGAATAAAGTTGCAGAGAGAAGACAGCATGCAGGATGGAGTGACGTGCAATAAATGAGAGGTTCAGTGTGCAGAGTAAATACAATGATGATTTTCACAATGGAGGCTATTGGTGTTCCCAAGGTCAGCTGACTGGCTCCAAAATTTGAAAGCTGAAATGTTGGGTACCGGTTTGCGCTGCGTAACGGACCGGTGTGTGCTCCGTTAACAATTATAATTTGCAACCCCGAACTCCAATTGACACAAACAAATATACCGTTTTGATCAGCGCGACGAGGCGGACACAACGGTATGAAGATATTGATGGTTTGACATTGTTTGCGAAGTGGTAAATCTTATTGAACCATTTGCACGAGTGAACATTTTAACTAGCAATTAAAAGCGAAATTTGACGAAACGAAATGCGCCGTCGTGATCAGAATATTTTTCTTATGCAACATTGTGAAAAATATTTGGGTTCGGACGATAGAAAATTTACACATAAAATTAAAACTAATATGTAAATTTGACGAGCGAAATTTACTACAATATTTTTCGACGAAATTTGGCGTACGCCTATGTCTATCTAGGCGCATTTCAAATGTGAAGTTTGAATGGTAACGGAAATCGTTTGTGAATATTTGAAACTTCTATTACGGAGAATGCAGCAAAACACCGAAGAATAAGATCGACGGAGCTAAAGATGTCCGAATTTTGAAAAACGAAAAATGATGCCTTTGTCAGAAAATGATTTAGAATTTTTCTATGTAAAAATATTTAGGTTCGGAAGATAAAATTTTTCACATTTTAAAATGAACTGATGTGCAGTAAAACGCGCACGAAGTTTACTGCGGTACTTTCCGACGAAACTTTACCCATATCTACAATCATCTAGGCGCAATTTAGAAACAAAGTTTGGACGTTGATTGAAATCGTATGTAAGTTTCACATTTTTAATTAAAATAACGGTTCTAAAATTTTTAAATTGGGTCGTAATTTCAGGGTCGTTACAGGAAATCTTTGTTGTGTGTTTGTGGTCGTCATCTCCCGCTTAAACAAGTGAGTAATTCTCACCAAACAATGTGTACTTATATAACTAGTAAACTGACACCATTTGAATCTGTAAAATTATATCATCCTGTTATAACTGTTATATTATGGTCATATGATGCTCACCCTTGTTATTACTCATGTTATATCATCAGTTACTGTTATATAATTCTATTCTGTTATTTATGTCAGTTTATCACACTGCAAGTTCCCTGTTAGTATAGAAATCACTATGGGTTGAAATGATACATACCCGAACGGACTTTAGAATAGGGAAAGATCGTTATGGGCTGAAATGATAGGCCTGAACGGTTTTTATTTATTTATTTTATTTAACTTGGGATTGCGGGTTTGAAATGATAAAACCCGGTTTTCTTTGTAAACTGCGGATTGAAATGATATATATCCGTATCACTTGACCTAGGCTAGAAAATTATATACGGACCCGTGGTTTATATATTTTTCTGAAATTATTTTTAAATATTTTAAAAATGTAAATATTATGATATTTTGATTTAAACTTTATTAAAATGATTTCTATAAAATAATTATGATTTTCTACAAATTAAATAAGTGAATTAAGTAAATGGTGAAGTAGAATTTAAAATATAAGCAAATTTTGGAATTTATGATATTGTTTATAAATGGAATTTATGTAAAGTAAGAAAATATGACAAATTTTGATATAAATTGAATTTAATGATTTTATTAAGAAATAATGATTTTATAAAGTGTTAATGATTTTGTATAACTTAAAATATGAAATAAATGAATGTTTAAGTTGAAATTTTTGAAATATAACTTAAATTGGGAAATTATGAATTTTGTTAAAAGTGAATTTTTAATTAAGTAAAATAAATGGAAATAAGTTATATTTTGGAAATTTAAACTTAGTTGTTAAGTTAAGAATTTAAATAAAGAAATGAAAATTTAATTATTATTTAATTTGATTTTTGTATGGAAATTTGACTTTATAAAATCTTAGAAATAAAGGTATTTAAATGATTGTTTTAAATGTGAAAAAATATGATTTTATAAGTTAAAATGATTTATATTAAAAGTTAATTTTGTGTGAAATTGTAAATAAAACTCTGAATTTGATTTGACAGCATTTTTGAAACGTAATGTAAAGATATTACAGCATTGGAAAATGCTGTAGTTGTTTTAAATGAACCAAATAGTAAATTTGAACTAAGGGTTATTATAGCACTTTGTTAGTGCTATAGTTGTTAAATTTAACTAAAATTGAATTGAAACTAAATTAAGATATTACAGCATTTTTAATGCTGTCTTTTGTTAATGAACTGTTTTAAAACATAACATTTCGTAGCATTTCCTAAGTGCTGCGAAAGTTGAATTTTCATTGTTTTAATAAACTTAAATGGATAAATGATCTTTGAAAAGATTTAATTTTGTAAATTTAATATTTAATTATTAAATATAATGAATTGACTTTAAATGATTTAAATGGAATAGTTGATTTGGGAAATACAACTATTTTGAAATATGATTAAATGGTATTTAAATTTAAATTTAATATATGATGTTTTGAAATGATATTAAATCTTGGAATGAATAAGTGAAGTTTATATTAGTATGAAAAATATTTGGTTTACTTGTAATTTGAATCTATTTAAAAGATATTGGACTTATGAAATATAGGATAATAAAACTTTGGAATTTATTTTATAATTTGAATAGTTATTTTGTGGATTAAATCTATATTTGAAATTTATAAAATTTGAAATGGTCTATGGAAATTTAATTGAAATAAATGATTGAATTGAATTGAAACTTTGGAAATTTTAATACTTGATTTGAAAGTATAATAATTACACTTTTAAATGGTTTAAATGAATTAATTTGATTGAAATATAAACTATTTAAAAGGGTGACTTGAAATGATAATAAATGAATGATATCTTTGAATTTAAAAAGGTATTTATAGTGGAATATTTGGATTTGAACTCAAATGATGATTTGAAATGAAGTTTTGAAAGGATATGATATTTTGATATATTAAAATGATTTGAAATGAAGTTTTGGAAAGATATGATATTTTGATATATTGAAATGATTGAAATGAAGTTTTGGAATGATATGATATTTTAAATATATTGAAATGGTTTGGAATTGATTTAATCTTTATTTTGATAAAGATTTGGATTTGAAATGATATTCTATTTTGAAATATAAACTGTTTTTAAATTATAACCACGGGTTATAATAAAGATTGGTTCTTAAAGAGACCGGGATCGGATATGGACATACTCTCTGTCGATACTGAAAACCACTTTGACAACTGTGTACGCGGCGGAGTTTCCAGAATGAAGTAGGATGGTGACGACGATCCTAAGGTATATATACGTGGACCCAACTCCCGTGAGTTGGCATAAGGTGGCTAAAACAGGAGCGATCTCGGACCAGTGAGGTAGCACCTATTATCGGACACACTTCTTCGATACCATTCTATTACTTATGATTGATTTGGTGCGCACCCTTGATTTGGGAGTGTTGTTCGAGGTGGAGCGGTAGTGGCTGCTATGCGTTTCCATCAGTCCGTGTGCGTAATTGGTATATCTACCCTGGCATTGCCTTGTGTGCCGTTTCACCTACCATATCGAGCCCACTACGATTTTGGTTTAAAGATCCGACCGCGTTAAGGTTCACCATCCCCTTAACGCTATTTTCTATATGATTATACTTTACTGATTAGACACTACTGTATATAGCGTATATTACTATATAGTAAATAGTTTAACGGATCCTTAGAGGATGGGCGGTCCCAAGCATCTTCTAAGTTACTTGTACCTTTATTACAGTTCACTTGAGTTGGTTTACATTATATAAGTATATATTGTCCTGACTCGAGTGTTTTGTGTTTTGCTTTACGCTCGGGTCAGCTTGAGTTATTAACAGATTTGGATTTCCACTCTCTTGGAGATTTGAATCGCTGGAGATTATCTGCTTGTCTTGTCCTATCTATTTCAGTTCTGTTGTTCTACTCAGCTTGTACTTGGTTATTGTATTTAGACTTCTGTTGTACTCTATTTCTTCTGTTGTATCTTATGTAACTCTGTTATATTTATATAGTAGCTTCATGAACTACTATTTCTTTTACTTCCGCTGCATTATTTTACTCTGTGTCTGTGATTATATTTATTTACTGTATATTCTGAGATTTGCCAAATTTTATTTACAACGCGGTATTTTGAGCAATTTAATTCCGGCATGAGTGTCTACCTATACACTTATAATGGATGAGAATGGTTGAAAATATCGGGTCGTTACAGTTGGTATCAGAGCTTTGGTAGCTCTAGGCAAAACTTAGAATGTATGGTAATTTTTTTACAGAATCACTTTCATTTGAGCTTGAATCTCTTCATTTTTATTTGATTTCCTTTGAATTTTGGAATGTTCCCTGCGGTTCCAAAATCCATTCTTGTCCCTCACTATTCATCTTCTTTTGATTTTGGAGTACCACATAACTCCACTTCGAATGATCTTCATAGTGAATTGGCGGTCTCGCCAATATTTTAATTTTCTTGTAAAGGGGTGAAACTCCTTTATAATTAGCATCGATTCACCAGAGATTTATATCTATCCTTGGTTTAGATGCTAATACCTTTTGTTATTCCAAACTCTATCTTTTAAGATCGGATGTAGATTTACCCCAGAAAATCCACATTTGATCTTATTCATTAAGTCACGGTTGACCCGGTTAAGGTTGCCCGCGATTTATCTAAGCTTATCCATCTTTATATTTTGATAATTAATCATCTTGTTTTTGTTTCCAAAATATCTCCAAACATTTTGAATTGTACTTGTAAATCTATGTTTTGTTTTATATGTTGTGTTGTTTGAGTTGTTGATGATGATTTGAGCTTCCGATCGATTCGTCTAATCAACGCTATCGATAGGATTTCTAAAACACTTTGACAGAACAAACTGACACAATATTGTTTAAAATTTGGTTAATGAAATAAACTTTGATATAAGTAAATATTATGGAACTGAATAAATTGATTTAAATTGATTATTTGAAATGATAATACTTGATTTATCATTCTATAAATGAATTTATAAATAGTTGTTTATAAATTTGATTTGGGAACTGAAATGAATTTAAATCAAGAATTTGAGAATTTAATTTCCGATGGTTTCAAACCTTGTGTTTAAAGTTTTAAAAGGATATATTATTTAAAGTATTTTTTTGAATAGAAATTTGTTTCTAAAGAATTTTAAAGTTTAAAAATCAGTGCTCTTCTCTTTGTCGCTGGAAAATAATTTCGATGATGACTACAACATCATCGACGTTCATTTTCGAGTTTCGAAGTGAAGAAACCATTCTGTAGTCTTGCTACAGCTTTGTTTTGGGAAACTTGATTGATATGAATTTCTAAAATATGATTTGATTTATAAAATATATAGATATATGATATAAATATGATTTGACAAATTATGTACATACATTTATTTATCTCTAAATGGTTTGAGAGGAATTGAAAATTTTATTCTTAAATTCTATCTTAAATAATAACTTCAATTATAAAAAAAATCAATTTTTTTGAATAAATGGTTCAAACTTGAGATAATTGAATCGGAAAGTTTTATTTGTATAATTCTCAATTGCATTCCAATATAACCTACCTTAATTTTTAGAAGTTAACAATGTAATTGGATAATATACAATATAAAAAGTTTTATAAATAAAATTTGAGTGGTTATAATAAATGTTATATACTTGAATTTTAGTTATAAAAGATTAACATAGGTAAATAGACTAAAAGGTTAATTGAATAACTTACAATACAAAATGATGTTAAGGGAATTAAAAATAAATTAAAACAGTTATAATAAGTGTAAGTATATTTAACATAGGTGATAAAATATTGAGAGGGATAAATTTAATTATAATTAGGAATAAAGAAGAATTAAATTTATTGAATGTTATACACTTAATTTTAATCAAATCCATGATTTTAGAGATTGTTAATTTAAGAAAATTAGATGATGTGATAATGTAATTAGAGGTAGTTAAGATTTATTTAACTTGTGTAAAATTAATTATCAGTTTAAGCTAAAACCATAGAAATTTCAAACCTATTATCTTATTTTGTTTTTCAAACTTATTACCTAATTTTGTTTTTCAAACTATCTTTTGGTTGTTCTTATTTTTTCCTTATCTTGCTACAGACTGGTATAGGCATCTATCTATAATCTATTTTCTTAGAAATCTTTCTATAATCTTTATAATCTTTGGTACTCATTTTAATCTGAGCACTGCTTTCCACCCACAGACTGTCGGTCAAGCGGAAAGAGTAAATCAGATTCTAGAAGATCTTTTTGTGCTTGTGTTCCTGATTCTGGAGGATCTTGGGAAGATCATCTCCACCTTATTAAACTTACTTATAACAATAGTTATCAGGTATAATTTCAATCTTCTTGTCTTAATCTTATTTCACTCTATCTTTTTCTTGTGCTTTCCCGTACCTCATTCCTTTTCGGGGACGAAAAGTTTTGAGTGGGGGAGAGTGTAACAACCCTAGATTTTTGCATATATTTTAATTTTGACTTTATTTATATTTTAAATTATTTTAAACTTGTTCTATTTAAAATATTTCATTTTAAATATAAATGTTGATTATTAAGTGATTTATAGTTCAAACTAGTATAAATTGGATATTTCACTGAAAAGTGAATTTCTATTCAAACTGGTCAAACTTTGACTTTTGAACTTTAGATTTAAATATTTCAAATTCTTAAATTTTATCTTTTATTATGAAAATAGATTTAATTTCATGAATACTGCTTTTCGTTTCATTGAAAATGGAGTTATATTGTAGATGTTATGTAATTTTCAATTTTGTGTATAAACTGTTTATTTTGCAATATTATTTATTTTAAATCATATAAATTATATTTTTTTGTCATATTTTGTTTTAATATATGTTAATAGGTTATTTTATGTCTTTTAATATTTTAAAAATGAGAATATAATTTTTCTAAAGTATACTTGAATTTATTTCAATTTATAATGCCTAGTTTCCATTTTTCTGCTATTTTCTTCATTAATTTATATTTAATTAAAATATATCTATTTATTTTTGTGAATTCATTTTTTATTTTGTGTTCTTATCTTTATTTATAAATATTTTTCAAATACATAAAGATTTTCTAAAGTTCATTTGAATTTGTTTCAAATTTATAAAGCCTAGTTATGTATATATTGCCATTTTCTTTATTTATTTGATTTTTATTTAAATTTATTTATTTTCTTTTCTTATTTTTTTTAATTTTATGAGTTTATTTATCTTTATTATCAGCCTTGTTATGTATTTAAAAAAATTAAAATGAATTTGTGGAAATTTGAAAAGACTTGAAACTCTTTATCTCCATTTGACTTTTCCTCTTCCGCCTTTTCATTTTCCAACCTACACCTCATTAAAAATTTTTGGCCGTACAATACTTTTCTCATTTCAGCTGACTTCCTCAACTTTTTCATGTATTCTAACCTTCTCAAACCCACAAAAAAAAATCACAGCCATGGCTTCAAGAGATTGGGTAAAATTCTTCCTTCCTTTTTCTTGTTTTCTATGTTTTCTACCATTGTTTTGCATATGTTCTCTACCTCATAGCTTGACTCCTCCTCAACCAGATCTAACCCGACCATCACCACCACTTTTATCTGACCATCACACAGCCTAACACCTCCCCTCCTCAGGCCAAGCCAAGCCATGGTGAAGATCATCACAAAAATCCACCTAAACTAGCACTAACCATCACATGTGCCAAACCTAGTCTAGAATTGCCATCTCCTTCTTCTTCCACCTTTTGCCACCACTTCCTCCACTACCACCACCTCTAACCTGACCTCCACCCTCTGCCACATCAACCACCACCACCTGAACACCAGACCAAGCCCACATAGCCTCTGGACGAACCCTATTGTGGCCTAGAGGTGTTGTAATTTGCCTTGTATATGTTGCCTTGTAGTTGAATTGATGCACCTATATTCATCACCTTCAAGTCCATGTTTGGCCAAACCTTACCAACCCAAAACCAGATCCAAACCCACTCCTTAGCCATGCATTTCAGATCTGGAGCTGAAGCATAGATGGTAGAAAGCATGTGCAATCACTTTGGCTTTGGTTCATGCATTCATTTCTAACATTGTTTTATTGAATTTTGGGTTGAAAACTCATGTTGTTTATATTTGTTTTGTTTGAATGTGACAAGGAAATTAATCTTTGGCTCTCCCATCTCAAATCATATTCGTGTTGTCGTGCTTTCGTGCCTTTGGAAATCTTTGTTGTGTGTTTGTGGTCGTCATCTCCAGCTTAAACAAGTGAGTAATTCTCACTAGACAATGTGTACTTATATAACTAGTAAACTGACACCATTTGAATCTGTAAAATTATATCATCCTGTTATAACTGTTATATTATGATCATATGATGCTCACCCCTGTTATTACTCATGTTATATCATCAGTTACTATTATATAATGCTATTCTGTTATTTATTTCAGTTTATCACACTGCAAGTTCCCTGTTAGTATAGAAATCACTATGGGTTGAAATGATACATACCCGAACGGACTTTAGAATAGGGAAAGATCGTTATGGGCTGAAATGATAGGCCTGAACGGTTTTTATTTATTTATTTTATTTAACTTGGGATTGCGGGTTTGAAATGATAAAACCCGGTTTTCTTTGTAAACTGCGGATTGAAATGATATATATCTGTATCGCTTGACCTAGGCTAGAAAATTATATACATACCCGTGGTTTATATATTTTTCTGAAATTATTTTTAAATATTTTAAAAATGTAAATATTATGATATTTTGATTTAAACTTTATTAAAATGATTTCTATAAAATAATTATGATTTTCTACAAATTAAATAAGTGAATTAAGTAAATGGTGAAGTAGAATTTAAAATATAAGTAAATTTTGGAATTTATGATATTGTTTATAAATGGAATTTATGTAAAGTAAGAAAATATGACAAATTTTGATATAAATTGAATTTAATGATTTTATTAAGAAATAATGATTTTATAAAGTGTTAATGATTTTGTATAACTTAAAATATGAAATAAATGAATGTTTAAGTTGAAAATTTTGAAATATAACTTAAATTGGGAAATTGTGAATTTTGTTAAAAGTGAATTTTTAATTAAGTAAAATAAATGGAAATAAGTTATATTTTGGAAATTTAAACTTAGTTGTTAAGTTAAGAATTTAAATAAAGAAATGAAAATTTAATTGTTATTTAATTTGATTTTTGTATGGAAATTTGACTTTATAAAATGGTAGAAATAAAGGTATTTAAATGATTGTTTTAAATGTGAAAATATATGATTTTATAAGTTAAAATGATTTATATTAAAAGTTAATTATGTGTGAAATTGTAAATAAAACTCTGAATTTGATTTGACAGCATTTTTGAAACGTAATGTAAAGATATTACAGCATTGGAAAATGCTGTAGTTGTTTTAAATGAACCAAATAGTAAATTTGAACTAAGGGTTATTATAGCACTTTGTTAGTGCTATAGTTGTTAAATTTAACTAAAATTGAATTGAAACTAAATTAAGATATTATAGCATTTTTAATGCTGTCTTTTGTTAATGAACTGTTTTAAAACATAACATTTCGTAGCATTTCCTAAGTGCTGCGAAAGTTGAATTTTCATTGTTTTAATAAACTTAAATGGATAAATGATCTTTGAAAAGATTAAATTTTGTAAATTTAATATTTAATTATTAAATATAATGAATTGACTTTAAATGATTTAAATGGAATAGTTGATTTGGGAAATACAACTATTTTGAAATATGATTAAATGGTATTTAAATTTAAATTTAATAAATGATGTTTTGAAATGATATTTTGATAATTTGAATGAATTTGAAATGATATTAAATCTTGGAATGAATAAGTGAAGTTTATATTAGTATGAAAAATATTTGGTTTACTTGTAATTTGAATCTATTTAAAAGATATTGGACTTATGAAATATAGGATAATAAAACTTTGGAATTTATTTTATAATTTGAATAGTTATTTTGTGGATTAAATCTATATTTGATATTTATAAAATTTGAAATGGTCTATGGAAATTTAATTGAAATAAATGATTGAATTGAATTGAAACTTTGGAAATTTTAATACTTGATTTGAAAGTATAATAATTACACTTTTAAATGGTTTAAATGAATTAATTTGATTGAAATATAAACTATTTAAAAGGGTGACTTGAAATGATAATAAATGAATGATATCTTTGAATTTAAAAAGGTATTTATAGTGGAATATTTGGATTTGAATTCAAATGATGATTTAAAATGAAGTTTTGTAAGGATATGATATTTTGATATATTAAAATGATTTGAAATGAAGTTTTGGAAAGATATGATATTTTAATATATTGAAATGATTGAAATGAAGTTTTGGAATGATACGATATTTTAAATATATTGAAATGGTTTGGAATTGATTTAATCTTTATTTTGATAAAGATTTGGATTTGAAATGATATTCTATTTTGAAGTATAAACTGTTTTTAAATTATAACCACGGGTTATAATAACGATTGGTTGTTAAAGATACCGGGATCAGATATGGACATACTCTCTGTCGATACCGAAAACCACTTTGACAACTGTGTACGCGACGGAGTTTCCAGAATGAAGTAGGATGGTGACGACGATCCTAAGGTATATATACGTGGACCCAACTCCTGTGAGTTGGCATAAGGTGGCTAAAACAGGAGCGATCTCGGACCAGTGAGGTAGCACCTCTTATCGGACACACTTCTTCGATACCATTCTATTACTTGTGATTGATTTGGTGCGCACCCTTGATTTGGGAGTGTTGTTAGAGGTGGAGCGGTAGTGGCTGCTATGCGTTTCCATCAGTCCGTGTGCGTAATTGGTATATCTACCCTGGCATTGCCTTGTGTGCCGTGTCACCTACCATATCGAGCCCACTACGATTTTGGTTTAAAGATCTGACCGCGTTAAGGTTCACCATCCCCTTAACGCTATTTTCTATATGATTATACTTTACTGATTAGACACTACTGTATATAGCGTATATTACTATATACTAAATAGTTTAACGGATCCTTAGAGGATGGGCGGTCCCAAGCATCTTCTAAGTTACTTGTACCTTTATTACAGTTCACTTGAGTTGGTTTACATTATATAAGTATATATTGTCCTGACTCGAGTGTTTTGTGTTTTGCTTTACGCTCGAGCCAGCCTGAGTTATTCACAGATTTGGATTTCCACTCTCTTGGAGATTTGAATCATTGGAGATTATATGATTGTCTTGTCCTATCTATTTCAGTTCTGTTGTTCTACTCAGCTTGTACTTGGTTATTGTATTTAGACTTCTGTTGTACTCTATTTCTTCTGTTGTATCTTATGTAACTCTGTTATATTTATATAGTAGCTTCATGAACTACTATTTCTTTTACTTCCGCTGCATTATTTTACTCTGTGTCTGTGATTATATTTATTTACTGTATATTCTGAGATTTGCCAAATTTTATTTACAACGCGGTATTTTGAGCAATTCAATTCCGGCATGAGTGTCTACCTATACACTTATAATGGATGCGAATGGTTGAAAATATCGGGTCGTTACATATATGCACAATATATACACATAAGAGAGCGAGATTACTTATCCAAATCCAAGCCAAACACATGCTCAAATACACAACAATAAAGAACCACTTCCTACAATCATCCAAAAAGCCTAAAGACACCACCTTTAACAAATCCAGGTCAAGCTAAGAGCACCCCACACATTGATGCTCACGGCCCAAGTTGGAACCAGCACTTCCTCTTTACTTCTTCCACTTTTAACCTTAGATCTAAGTTGTTGATTCATGAGTTTTGATTCATGACACAAGCTTCAGAGATCATACGACGAGAATACTATACGAAAGCGACAAAAAGAGAATAAGTGTATATTTGTGCACTACAAAGGAGACAAGACTACAATCCAGAGATTAGTATGAATATTTTATTGTATTGAGTCTTAGAATATTGTTAAAATCATTCCTCAAGTAGTCACACACACACACACACACAAATTACTTTAACATTAATGTATACATAAAAAGTGTACACTGTGCAATTGACAGCAGGTCGGCCGACCGACCAGAAACTTAGGTCGACCGACTCTGTGTCAAATGCACAGATATACATTTTTCTATGTACGGTTTTGAAACTCAGCTGACCGGCCAGTTTTTTCGGTCAACCGACCTGAACATAACGGCTAGTTTTCTGAAGAGTTGCGATCATTCATGAAGAGGAATGTCCTTCAATCCAAGAGATACAGACACAACTTTTGATTGAAACTCTTCATGAAAGATTGTAACTATTCTACAACTATATAAACATGTTCAATTCACTTCTATAATTACCGATTCTTATTTTGTAATTATGAAATCTATTCTCTATTATTCTCTGCAAATAAAAGCATTCATTCTCATTCAATATCACTAGAATCCTTGAATAAATTCATATACTTTGATTCTACGTGATTATCTTCCTTCTAAATCTTCACACACATATATACTCTTGAGGATTTGATTATAGGAAAGCTGTACTATCAAAAGACAATCAGTGTTATTCAGAACACATTCGTCAACAAATTATTTGTATTAAGTTGAAGTCCTCTTCGGCTGTTGAGGCGGAAAAATCCCTGTTCGGCTGCTCAGGTGTCGTATACATATTCCTCCGGGTTAAGTGAGGGGTTTAGTTTAAATCCAGAGGGTATTCTGGAACTGGACATAGAACGGGAAGTTCGAACCAGTATAAAAATTCCTGGTGTGCTTACTTTAATTTTTATTTTACTACTATTATTAGTTTCCGCATTTATATACCATATTACACGATCCTTAGTACTGCACGTACACTTTCATTTGGTATCGGAGCAAGGTTATCCTATAACCGTCACAAAGTTATTTGATATCTATTTCTAGTAATATGGCAACAACACATACTAACGATTTTGACACTAACACTAATACTAGTTTCATAGAGGGTCAATCAACTTCACGACCTCCACTTTTTAATGGTATAAATTATAATTATTGGTCGACTAGAATGAGAATCTATATGCAATCTAGTGGATTTGATATCTGGAATGTTATACAAAGTGAGTACACAACTCCTACTGGAGAATACTCAACTTGGAGTAACACACAAAAACTAGACGCTACATCAAATGCAAAGGCTATGAATATTTTATTTTGTGCATTAGATAGAAATGAATTCAATAGAGTTAGCATGTGCACTTCGGGTTATGAAATTTGGAGAACACTTAAGATAACACATGAAGGAACGAACAAAGTTAAATTAAGCAAAATCTCTATGTTGAAAAATCAATTTGAAAATTTCAAAATGAGGCCAAATGAATCTATAAATGACGTACTCTAGATTCCAAGATATTTATCATGCTTTACTATCACTAGAACAAAAGTTTACTGATTTTGATGTTGTTACAAAAATCTTAAATTCTTTAACGGACGAATGGGAAAGAAAAGTCCTAGCCATTGAAGAAGCAAGTGATTTGTCAACATTAAAACCAGAAGAATTGATAGGTAATTTAATGTCCTACGAAGTAAATTTGCAGGCAAAAAGAAATGGAGCACAAGAAAAGAAAAATGTGGCATTCCAAGCAGAAAAAGATGATTCCGACTCAGATAATGAAGATATGGCAATGATCGCTAAAAATTTCAAAAAGTTTTTGAAATTCAACAGAAACAAATTTAAGGGAAACAAAAATAATTTCAACAACAATTCCAATAGCAGCAAACCATCATCTTCAGCAATGGAATGTTATGAATGTCATAAGAAAGGACACATGAAGAAGGATGGTCCAGAGCGTAAAAAGAATAATTTCAAGAAGGACAAAACCAAACGAAAAGCTTTTTCAATCACTTGGGACGACACTGACTCATCATCCTCATCAGAGAATGAAAGTGATAATGAACAAGCAAATGTGTGCTTCAAGGCTTCGTCAGACGATGTAAGTGATCTTACTTTTGAAGATTTAATTGAAATTAATTCTGAATTAGTAAATTTAGCAAAGTAACTTAAAAAGAAAAATAAGGAGTTGCAAAGAAAGTTAGATAGGACAGTCTTAGAAGTAGATATGCTGAAAGATGAGAAGAAAATAAGAACTTGAAATTTCTCAACAATCAAATTCTAACTTATCTTCTCAACTTTCGTCAATATCTGAAGAACTAGAAATTCAGAAAAATAAAAATGATGTTTTACTTTTCGAAAATAATAGTTTAAACTCTAAGATTAAGGATTTAGAGTTAGAAAAATCTAGTCTTAAAATAAAATTTGATGATATTTCTAAAAATGTATCTAATTTCAATAAAGGAAGAGAGAATCTTTCTAGAATACTTGAAAATTCTCAATCCTCTAACAATAAATCTGGACTAGGATTTAAGATTTTTTTTTTGCTAAAAGTAGGATTAATAATAATATTAAGAAGGATATTAAGAAAACAGTTTACCTAAACACTAAAACCATCAAGATATGGATTCCAAAAACAAATAATATTTTGATAAGGAATAAACATATCAAAATGTTTATGGAAACTGTTCATAATAACAAAAATTATGTTTATAAAGGGAATTCTGAACCCGTATGGGTTTGGCTTCCTAAGATCTAACTCTTAGGACCCTAAAAAGATTGGGTACCAACTTTTTATAAACTTTTTGCAGGTACCACATAAGAAGAGAGGGAAATGGATTTTAGATAGCCGTTGCTCAAAACACATGACTGGAAATAAAGAAATGTTGTCAAACATTATATACTCAAATGGAGGAGCAGTCACCTTTGGAGATAACTCAAAAGGATATATCATCGGCAAAGGCGATGTCAGTAGCAACGGTACCTCTAATTTACCTCTCATTACTGATGTTTTATTAGTTAAAAATTTAAAACACAATTTATTAAGCATTAGTCAGCTATGCGATAAAGGTTTTAATATAACTTTTTCAGAAAATAAATGTAATATTTTCGATAAAAATCATAACACTATTTTCGAAGGAAAACGAGATAAAAACATTTATATCTTAAATATGAATGTTAATAATGATTCAAATTTGTGTTTAGTAGCTAAAGAAAACGATTCTTGTCTTTGGCACAAAAGATTTTGTCACATCAATTTTAATACTATCAACAAACTAGCTAAAAACAAATTAGTTAAAGGATTACCCAATATAAAATTCAAAACTAATATATTTTGTGATGCATGTAAATTAGGAAAATTAACAAAATATTCTTTTAAATCAAAAAAAGTAATATCTACAGAACAACCACTTGAACTTTTACACATGGATCTTTTTGGTCCAACTCAAGTGCAGTCTATTAATCATAATAGATATGTATTTGTTATTGTAGATGAATTTTCTAGATATACTTGGATTTTATTTTTGAAAAATAAAAGTGATACTTTTGATAATTTTAAAGTTTTTGTTAAAATAATCCAAATTATTAAAAGTTTGAAAATTAAAAATATAAGAAGTGATCATGAAGGAGAATTTGAAAATGAAGCTTTTGAACAATTTTGTAACAAGAAAGGTATTAACCATAATTTTTCGTTTCCCAGAACACCACAACAAAATGGAGTTGTAGAAAGGAAAAATAGAACGTTACAAGAATGTGCTAGAACTTTATTAAATGGAACCACTTTATCAAAACATTTTTGGGCAGAAGCTGTAGCTACTGCTTGTTATGTATTGAATCGTGTTTCTATTCGACCATTAACTAAGAATACTCCATATGAACTTCTAAATGGAAGAAAACCAAATATTTCATATCTTAAAGTTTTTGGTTCTAAATGTTTTATTTTGAATACTAAAGATCAGCTAGGCCAATTCGATCCAAAATCCGATGAAGGAATATTCGTTGGATATTCGGAACGAAGCAAGGCTTATCGAATTTATAATAAAAGAACTCAAATTATTGAAGAAAGTTTACATGTTTCATTTAACGAAAATTTTAAAAATATAAATCCAAATATTACTATTGATTCTGATGATGAAGCTATTCAGAATGAAAATAGTAATATTAAAGAAAATTTCGATAATGATCATGATATTAGTGAAAATGAGAATAGTACTTCTAATATAATAAAATCTCCACCTAGAATTTTACGAGATCATCCTTTGCAAAATATAATTGGAGAAGTTAATACGAATGTTAAAACTAGACATCAATTAAATCAAGTTGGACATGTAGCTTTTCTCTTCAATATAGAAACTAAGAATATAAAAGAAGCATCAACTGATGACTACTGGATTCTTGCCATGCAAGAAGAACTAAATCAATTCGAACGAAACGAAGTTTGGGAACTCGTTCCTAGACCTAGTGATCAATCAGTCATTGGTACTAAATGGGTTTTCAAAAATAAAGCAGATGAACTAGGAAATATAACTAGGAATAAAGCTAGATTAGTTGCACAAGGATATAATCAAGAAGAGGGAATAGACTACGAAGAAACGTTTGCTCCAGTCGCTCGACTTGAAGTAATACGAATCTTATTAGCTTTCGCATGTTTTCATAATTTTAAACTGTATCAAATGGATGTTAAAAGTGCATTTTTAAATGGTTATATAAAAGAAAATGTTTTTGTTGAACAACCACCTCTTTTTAATCATGAAAAATTTCTGGATCATGTTTATAAACTCAAAAAGGCGTTATACGGTTTAAAACAAGCACCACGTGCTTGGTATGATCGTCTTAAAAGCTATTTATTAGAATCTGGTTTTGAAATTGGTAAAGTAGATCAAACGCTTTTTATTAAGAAAACTAAGAAAGATATTTTAATAATTCAAATATATGTTGATGATATTATTTTTGGCTTGACAAATGAAAAGCTATGTGAGGAATTTTCGACTATAATGACAAATGAATTTGAAATGTCCCATATGGGAGAATTGTCATATTTTCTTGGATTACAAATTAAACAAATTGAAAATGGAATTTTTATTAATCAAGAAAAATATTGTTATAATTTAATTAAACGATTTGGTCTGGAAAATACTTCTGCCAAACCAACTCCAATCAGCACAACTACTCATCTCTCGATAGAGACGAGGAGGGCAAAAGTGTTGATCAGAAACTATATCGTAGTATGATTGGATCTTTACTATATTTAACAGCGAGTTGACCCGATATAATGATGAGTGTTTGTTTATGTGCTCGATTTCAAGCAAATCCCAAAGATCACATATGCGAGCAGCTAAACGTATTATTCGTTATCTAACTAAAACCAAAGATTTCGGGCTATTTTATCCGAAAGAATGTCCTTTCGGATTAGTCTCCTATAGCGATGCTGATTTTGGAGGAAGTCGGACGGATCGAAAAAGTACAAGCGGAACATGTCATTTCATTGGACGTTCCTTAGTCTTTTGGTTTAGTAAGAAACAAAACTGTGTTTCTTTATCGACGTGTGAAGTAGAATATATATCTGCTGCTTTGGCATGTGCACAAGTCGTATACATGCAACAAACATTACAGGATTTTAATTGTCATCTTGAAAAATCTATAATTTATTGTGATAATACTAGTGCAATAAATCTTTCTAAAAATCCGGTCAATCACTCACGAACAAACACATCGATATTCGTCATCACTTTCTTCGTGATTGTTTGGAAAAAGGATTAATAAATTTAGAATTTATTAATACTGAAAATCAAATTGCTGACATTTTTACTAAACCGCTAAATGAAAATATTTTTATAAAACTTAGACGTGACTTAGGAATAATGTCTTTAAAAGATTTATAAATAAAAATGTGCAAAAATATTGAAAAACAAAAATTGTTTTATTTCTGACCAAAGCGGAACTCAAACTCATGACCTCTGACTTGCTTGTTTGATGTTGTGTTATAGCTACTTGAGCTATGGGTGTTTCTTGTCTCAGTTTTCTTTAAAGTTTGTGTTATTTATTTTGGTTTCAGAAAAACTATTTTAGTTCTAAAACTTATAAATCATACATTTACGACAGCTTTATTGTTAAACTTCTATGATTATAGTTAAAACTAGTTCCTATCCACTAATTTTTCAGCAAACAGATGCTTATATATACTATACTTTCATTTTTTTTAAAACATATACTAAGAAAGTTTTTAAAAACAAAACTTTAAAATGTCTTCAAACAATGACTTCTATAATTCCGAAAACTCACATCTATCATACACATCTCCAGACGATGATGGTTCCAACCGAATTCCTGAAAACGGCCCTTATCCTACCTTTCCCATGCCTAAACGTATTCTTGGCTTTTCTTCTCCGGATAAAGACCCCGACATGGATGGAAACCATGGGAAGACTCCCATACAGGCTATACACCTGAAAAGAAAAAAAAGGGAAGAATGCAATGGTAATATCTCCATCCACCAAACAAAAAATTGATGAAATACATCACTACCAACAACAACAAATGGATATGCAACGGGAACTCTACTATGAACAAAAAGTCACGGCAAGACGTTTAAGTTTTCTAGAAAAGATTACCATGAAAGTTTGTTCATCAAAGAAGGATGATGTTGCTGAACCTTCTTATAGACCCTCATCCTCTTCAAACCCTGTTCAAACTCCAATAGCTCCAAGATGGTCACCTATAGAAGATGTTCCGTCTCCAAACTCATGGGAACGTAGATTTTAACGAACGGTGGCTAATTTTTTTTATATGTACATATATATATATATATGTTGTTGTTTTCAATAAGATGTATAAATATAGTGCAATGATAATAAAATTTATATTTCTATAATTTTTTTTTTGAAAAACAGCAAAAATGTGCATTTCCAACAGGGTCGGTCGACCGAAGATCTGAGTCGGTCAGCCGAACCCATCCCGAAAGTTTCAAATGTACATTTCTAACAGGGTTGGTCGATCGAAGACCTAAGTCGGTCAGCCGAACCCATCCCAAAAGTTTCAGCTAGTCTCAGAAAACCCAGTCGGTCAGTCGACCCAGTTTTACCGGTCGACCGAACGTGTATTCTGCCTACCTCTTTACTTCAGATTAGTACCCCATCCATTCACCTTTTCAACCTACCTCTTCACTTTTACTTTCCCAAATTCAATTTTTACCCTAGCCTCCATTAAAAATCTCTCAAATCTTTATCTTTTCTTCAAAAACAATGGCTCCCAAGTAGAAAACAAAGACTACCAATGCTTCATCTTCATTTACTCCAGTAGATACTCAAATTGCCTCATGGCTTGTCAATGATGTAGCACTTCAAAGATGGATACAACTTCAAGATGCCAAAATCTTTGAAGAATCATTTGTAAGTTATCCTGATTCCGCTTTCTACGATATTGAAA
This sequence comes from Allium fistulosum, assembly GCA_030737815.1. Taxonomy (NCBI): domain Eukaryota; kingdom Viridiplantae; phylum Streptophyta; class Magnoliopsida; order Asparagales; family Amaryllidaceae; genus Allium; species Allium fistulosum. The sequence continues at coordinate 308,810,284 of CM060904.1, read as the reverse complement.
ATGCTGCTATTGAGAGTGGACTTGATGCATTCCTTGACCATAGGAAAAATAACTTGAAAATCAATCATATTATGGTCAAGTTATTTCTAGCAAACCTTAACCTTGTTAATCCACCGAGAAACACTGAAAATTGTGTTTGGACATCGGTTTGTGGTACTTCAATTTTCTTCTCCATTGATCGAATTATTCACATTTTGCATGCACGACCGGGTGGAATTTCGTTACACGACATAGATTGTAATATATCAAGTCGTGACCAGATAAGCCATCTATTTTTTGAAGATGACGCTACTGATTTAAGACAAACATCATCACTTCGACCTAAAGCCCGACTCTTTCATCGATTCATGATGAAATCTATAGTTCCTAGAGGCGGTTCATATCATCTAGTATATCCCGAAAATTTTAAGGCATTATATGCTATATGTAGGAAAATACGAGTTAATTGGGCACGACTTCTTATGGATGAATTTCTCTCTTTTAACCAAGAAAAGATGCTCCATATTTATTATGGAGAATACATAATAAGATTGATCAATAGCTTCGTCATCCATGCTCCGGAATCCGAAACATCCAAAGTCCGTATTTTTTATTCAAGGACCATAAAACTAATGAAATTGCCTGATGCTCCACCTTGATTTATAAGATTTGACCGATGGAGTGCTACTCCGAGAGAACAACTACGCCGTAGCTATTCGACACCTCAACCATCTACTCATGCTACGGAACGTCTAACCCGCCAATCCTCAATTTAACGACCAACTCCCGGAATTAGTACAGAAGCGGCCATTGATATTTTGGCTCAAAATCAACTAGCCTTGGATGCCCGGCTACGAAAAATTGATGGTCGTTTCAAGAAAATCAAAGGCTTCTTCGTGAATTTATGGGATGCCTTATCATGTACTTCCGAAGCCGGTGCCTCTTATGTTGCTCCTGGAAAAAGACCGGCACCAAATTTCTCTTGGTCTACTTCAGATAACACAAGTTCATGTACATCGGCAACTCACATTTCTCACACTCAAAGACGTGGTAAGGAACCGGCTCCTTCGGAAGAAAATATTCGTCCAGAATTTTGGGATTCCGATGATGATGAGGAGTGATCATATTGTTTTACAATTTAATTTCAAGAATTTCTTTATGAACAATATGTCTATTATTAGATGTTGTGTAGTAAGTAAACATCATTAATATTCCTATTTTGGTTTGAATATGTAATATTTAAAACTCGATGTTCTCTTACTTATGTTACATGTTCCATATTTCTTTTACATATTACATCTAGTAAGTATTCCTTTTTGTCGATGACAAAGGGGGATACATATATGAAAGCTAACAAATTTTTTGTAGAAAAGTTGCCATATATTCAGGGGGAGAATTATAATCTATATGTAAATACTACTTCGTCACATAAGTATTGTCATCAATCAAAAATGGGGAGAATGTTGATTCATGAGTTTTGATTCATGACACAAGCTTCAGAGATCATATGACGAGAATACTATACGAAAGCGACAAAAAGAGAATAAGTGTATATTTGTGCACTACAAAGGAGACATGTGACGCCCCACCTCTATGCTCATAATAACAAAGAGTATTAAAGGAAATACTGTCTATTATTACGAAGAATAAGGCTGGATAGGAGCGACCATCCGTAATTGGCCTTACACTAATATTGGTTATCTCGATAGGAGTGGTACATACTTTTTATTTTTCTCTATTATTTATTTACTCCCATTGACACACCCAATACTAGTATAAAACAAACTACGACGGTTCATAATAGTTTAGGACATTAGATATAACAATAACATGGATAATATAAATGCGGAACACAGATAAAAACAAAAGTCTCATATATATATAACTGATGTTAGTTAATACATAGTTGACACAATACATATGATACAACTACAACTGTCGACTCAAGAAGTTATATATACAAGTACATTAACGAATAATATACATGAATACATATCGTTCTATACGATGACACGACTACTACAAAATGACACTGACAACTTCAGAAGATGTGAAAAGTTTTCAAATCCTGAACAGCAACACAAAGAAGGAAATCTACAACCTGAAATAACTCGGGTCTGACCCGAGAATTAAATTCAAAAGAAAATAATACATGGGTCAGTCTAATTCAAACTCAGTTATTAGTGCATAGCAGCAATAATAATCAGATAGTCAAATAGACGACAATCACAGAAATCTCGTATATCCGATTCCTCGATAAAAGAATCGGATAACCGCAGATATAACACTAGACAGGGTTAAACAACAATCAGCAATACAAATCAATTTAAACAATCGAAATGTCAGAAAAACATCAATGCTAATTGGCTGCAGTACACGCTAACGTGTACTGCTTCGCCAATACAGTCTATGAAATACTCAGAAAGTCAATGAATCCAAAAGCCAACAGATCCAACTCAATTCAAATGAACCATTTCAAAATACAACTTCAAAATATTGAATTGAATCAACGAAACCATTTAACAATCGAAATATCAACTAAATTTGTCAATCCTGCTAGGGCTGCAGTACACGCACGCGTGTACTGCCTCGCCACTACAAAACAACTCAAAACAATACTAAACAAGATCAGAGGCAACAAGTGAAACAAGTTCAACATGTCACAAAGCAAGGCACAGTGAAATAGCAAACTGAAGGTGAGAGCACCAATGATATGGCACTACAACACTCAACAGAAAAAGATGCAAACCAGCCTCATTAGAAAATAAGGTCACCAGTGAAGCACAATGACTAAATGCAAATGGATACAAAGCATCAATGAAATGTATCGGATTCGAGAACAAAGGCAGTGCAGCAACATAAAGCTTTATCTAAGAGAATACGAAATATGTACACAAGTGATGGTACATAACAAATTGCACACGGCAAATGAATCATGGGTACAACGGTGAAACAGATCAAATAACATCAAGTAAAGAACTCGACCAGTGAACAAAGTGACACAGGGAACTCAGACAATACCAACAAGTACAGAAGTGAAGGTCGAGTGAACAAAGTGACACAGGGAACTCAAAAGCAACTAATCAGCAACCCAGACCAACTAGACAAATGAATCCAGTGCTAACATGAACAGAATGAACTTCAATGAACAACTCCAACATGAAGATACAGGTTACAAATGTCGCAGGCCTGAGTGCAGCGGTGAATGGTCACAAGTGCACCAGAATACAAAACAGCTAATTGAACTCATGTGGATAGTGCGGCCAAGATCAAGCATGAAACAGCAACAAATTCTAGAAATGTCAAAATGGAAATCAAGGTAACAAGTGTCCCAGATTAATGCAAACAATACAGTACAGTGAACTGAAGTGTAGCCCCAAGTGTGCAACTGCACTAGGCCAAATGCTAACAAGTAACAAAACTCAAGTGTGATGTACACATCAGCCGAGATCAATACATGGAGCTACAGACATGTATCATAAACACACTAAAACAGTGAACAATAATGGTGCAACCACTTGTGTAGGGTTAACAACATATGCATGCACACATACAATGGTATGTATGCATATACATGAAGACACAAAATAATCAAGCAGCAAGGGTAAAATCAAAATGCCACAGATAATTTTGTAACAGCCGTAAAATTGAACTAGGACAGAAGTGCTGTCGGGGCAGTAGACAATGAACGACACAAAATCAACCCGGTAGCCTGCTCGAATCAAATTCAATGGAAACCAAGATCGAAATCCAAATCTGCACCGTTCAAATTCGAACTGTGGTGGCCAAGTAAATTGACCATGTCACGAATTTGGAACGTGAGTATCAAGAAACAGTATACATGTACAAATCTACACAAATAACCCGAACTAGCAGAGACCGGAGTACAAGCAAAGATAACAAAGATCATCAAGTTGATTACAACATGAACAGGTAAGCAGCAAACACTATGGCATGTTCGAATGCAAATCGAAGCCCGAGGTGAATGTACGTGTCAACAAATCAAAGTTAAGCTCGAAGTCGCCAGAATTTCACAACTTAGTTCAACTTCAAATAAACAGATTAAAGGCAGAGCCGAGGCAATCAAAATCCACTAAGTCAGAAATCAGAACTCACACATCGATTCAGAGTCATACAGTCGAGATGAGTTAAATTGCCCATTTCACAAATATATACGAGCTCAAAACAAGGGATTCAAACCCTAAATAAACAAGACATCATCGACTAAATCAAGTAAAAACCCCAGTCACGAAATTCGAACAGCACAATCGAAGTCAAGATAGCCACAAAATAGTTTGAATTAGATGTGAGTCGAACTCACCTTAGCTACAAATTGAGGCAGTCGCGAGTGAAGCTTTGTCGATGCAAAGACGAACTCGAACCTAGTGCCGAAGCATCACAGCGACGAGCAACTGATAGAGCAATTGATTGCGCGAAGCCCTAATTTGGATCGAAGGACGAAAGCCCTAATTGCAAGCAAAGGAAGAAGGAACGAACGGTGGCCATTTTCATTTCTTTTTGGTTTTAGGGTTAGCGAAATTGAATTGAGGGAAAATGGACGAGTACTGGCCTTAATAAATTATCACAGTACCCCAAAACTTGGGCCAAGATTCAAAGCCCACTACCCTTAATGAATTTTGAAAGAATTTACAATGGATTGAAACACTTAACAGCAATTAACCAACTGATTAATCGTTTACGGACGAAATTAATTAATGCGAAACGTCGGGTTGTTACAGACTCCCCTCCTTAAAGAAATTGCGTCCACGCAATCATAGGGAATAAATGGGTAAAAGGTAACAACCAAAAGAGCATGGCAATGTCGAATGTATAAGCAAAGCAAGTGTCAGCGGGGAAGTATTAGATAAGAAATCAAAAGGTTCGACTGCTTCAAATCAAAAGAATCAACATCGTGGGAATCAGGGATCAAAATCAGACGACTAACACAAGCAAGAACAATCGAGTTCCAGCAACTACAAGAGAAGGAAAAACAGAGCAGAAATCCCATACAGAGCACGAATTGAATGTGAGTAAATCAAATTACTCACCTGAATCGCTAGAGAAAAAGACGAAGCTCAAATCTCAAAAATCCAAATATTCAATCATCAAAACGATAATTAAATTTCTCAAATCAACAAATATTCGATTATCACAAGCGATAATCAAATTTCAAATTCAACAAATATTCGATTATCAAAAACGATAATCAAATTTCAAATTCAACAAATATTTAATTATTTTAGGCGATAATTAAATCTCAAATCAACGAATATTTAATTATCTCAAGCGATAATTAAATCTAAAATCAACAAACATTTAATTATCTCAGGCGATAATTAAATCTCAAATCAACAAATATTTAATTATCTCAAGCGATAATTAAATCTAAAATCAACAAATATTTAATTATCTCAGGCGATAATTAAATCTAAAATCAACAAACATTTAATTATCTCAGGCGATAATTAAATCTCAAATCAACAAATATTTAATTATCTCAAGCGATAATTAAATCTAAAATCAACAAATATTTAATTATCTCAGGCGATAATTAAATCTAAAATCAACAAACATTTAATTATCTCAGGCGATAATTAAATCTCAAATCAACAAATATTTAATTATCTCAAGCGATAATTAAATCTAAAATCAACAAATATTTAATTATCTCAGGCGATAATTAAATCTCAAATCAACAAATATCTAATTATCACAAGCGATAATTAGAACTCATATCAACAAATATCTAATTATCACAAGCGATAATTAGAAACAACAAATATCTGATTATCAAAAACGATAATCAGAACTCATATCAACAAATATCTAATTATCACAAGCGATAATTAGAAACAACAAATATCTGATTATCAAAAACGATAATCAGAACTCATATCAACAAATATCTAATTATCACAAGCGATAATTAGAAACAACAAATATCTGATTATCAAAACGATAATCAGAACTCATATCAACAAATATCTAATTATCACAAGCGATAATTAGAAACAACAAATATTTGATTATCAAAAACGATAATCAGAACTCATATCAACAAATATCTAATTATCACAAGCGATAATTAGAAACAACAAATATCTGATTATCAAAAACGATAATCAGAACTCATATCAACAAATATCTAATTATCACAAGCGATAATTAGAAACAACAAATATCTGATTATCAAAAACGATAATCAGAACTCATATCAACAAATATCTAATTATCACAAGCGATAATTAGAAACAACAAATATCTGATTATCAAAAACGATAATCAGAACTCATATCAACAAATATCCAATTACCTGCAGATAATTGGAAACAACAAATATCTAGAAATCAATTAAGAAGACTAGAAAATCAACATAAAAGCTTGGATCGATCCCATCAGATGGCGAGTTTTTAATTCGCCGCATGTGCATCTCAGAGTGGCCGAAGCCTACCAAGTACTCAACATAATTTTGGCGCCCATCAGATTGACCCGGAGGTCCGCAGAGTGACCCGAAGGTCTAGTACTGGTATTTGACCCGAAGGTCCGCAGAGTGGCCCGAAAGCCCAACAAATGACCCGAAGGTCCAACAAATGACCCGAAGGTCCTCATAGTGGCTCGAAAGCACACAAAATCATCAAATATTTCAATTAACGAGTCCGGAATTAACCGAAATAGCAAACGCACATGTCCCATACCACGTGTTTTACTAAATCGTTTGATTCTCTTCATCGTTTCCTTGAAAGTGCAAAATTGTGTATTTTGTAAAAATACATTTCACATTCTCAAACGGACAAGTCTGGAATTAAGCGAATCAGTAAAAGAAAGGGGTCATAGTCCTCGATTTTGCTGAAACGTTTAAATCGCTTCCTCATTCTTTTGAAAGCGCAAACTGTTAAAATTTCTGAAAACTATTTTATTTATTTTGTAAAAATAACAATTCACATTCTCAACTGGACAAGTCCGGAGTTAAGCGAAACAGTAAAAGAAAGGGGTCATAATCCTCGATTTTGCTGAATCGTTTAAGTCGCTTTCTCATTCTTTTGAAAACGCAAACTGTTAAAAATTTATAAAACAATTTTCATTTTAAAACGATTTTCCAATCACGTGATTAAAACAGCAAATCAGTAACAATTTCGATAAGGAAATTGTACTTCTCAAAATACCGTAAAAACGGTCACAAATCAGTATTGTGGAATAACCGCTTGAAAACCCACTTTTAAAATTTGGAGGTTACTGAAGCCAAAGCGACAGTAGTTTTAAAACGTCAAAATCACATCAAAACAATCTACATCAAAATGTAATATCAGTGAATTCTCATTCATCAAAATGCCACAAAACACCGTGCTTCAAATATAGCATTGGTGTAAAATCCCGTTATAAAAATAACGGCAACAAAATACGTATCATAACCAAGCATCGGTTCAACGTAAAATAATTGCAATAACGTGCAATTCAAATTCTGCACGTATTATAAAATGAGCAAAGAAATCATTCGAATGTATCTTCAATGAAGATTAATCAAAATAGCTAAAAATCAAATCAATATATGATTAGTACAAGAGAAAGCCAGCGGAAATTTCAACAAAAATCACATAACTGTAATTTCTTCGAATCCTCAATTCGGATTCGAAATTCTCAAAGAAACAAAATAATTACAGCTATGTAAACAACAAATGAAATTCATATCAATTTCGTATTTCGATTTTTAAATCAAAAAGATTATCAGTTGTACTCAGCGAAGACAGTTTCACTGTTTCTGCTGCGCACTCTGATAAATAGAACACAATTTAATCAAAACAACAAAACACAATTCCACTATTATTTTTAAATAAAGATATTTAAAAATTTCATCCAAATTTCAAAACTTTAGTTTTGACTCAAGCACAAATTAAACATCGACCAATAGTTGTAACATATGTTCCATCCGAGTTAAGTTTTATATTATGTCCATAAACCCCAAGCTCTGATACCAACTGTGACGCCCCACCTCTATGCTCATAATAACAAAGAGTATTAAAGGAAATACTGTCTATTATTACGAAGAATAAGGCTGGATAGGAGCGACCATCCGTAATTGGCCTTACACTAATATTGGTTATCTCGATAGGAGTGGTACATACTTTTTATTTTTCTCTATTATTTATTTACTCCCATTGACACACCCAATACTAGTATAAAACAAACTACGACGGTTTATAATAGTTTAGGACATTAGATATAACAATAACACGGATAATATAAATGCGGAACACAGATAAAAACAAAAGTCTCATATATATATAACTGATGTCAGTTAATACATAGTTGACACAATACATATGATACAACTACAACTGTCGACTCAAGAAGTTATATATACAAGTACATTAACGAATAATATACATGAATACATATCGTTCTATACAATGACACGACTACTACAAAATGACACTGACAACTTCAGAAGATGTGAAAAGTCTTCAAATCCTGAACAGCAACACAAAGAAGGACATCTACAACCTGAAATAACTCGGGTCTGACCCGAGTATTAAATTCAAAAGAAAATAATACACGGGTCAGTCTAATTCAAACTCAGTTATTAGTGCATAGCAGCAATAATAATCAGATAGTCAAATAGACGACAATCACAGAAATCTCGTATATCCGATTCCTCGATAAAAGAATTGGATAACCGTAGATATAACACTAGACAGGGTTAAACAACAATCAGCAATACAAATCAATTTAAACAATCGAAATGTCAGAAAAACATCAATGCTGATTGGCTGCAGTACACGCTAACGTGTACTGCCTCGCCAATACAGTCTATGAAATACTCAGAAAGCCAATGAATCCAAAAGCCAACAGATCCAACTCAATTCAAATGAACCATTTCAAAATACAACTTCAAAATATTGAATTGAATCAAAGAAACCATTTAACAATCGAAATATCAACTAAATCTGTCAATCCTGCTAGGGCTGCAGTACACGCACGCGTGTACTGCCTCGCCACTACAAAACAACTCAAAACAATACTAAACAAGATCAGAGGCAACAAGTGAAACAAGTTCAACATGTCACAAAGCAAGGCACAGTGAAATAGCAAACTGAAGGTGAGAGCACCAATGATATGGCACTACAACACTCAACAGAAAAAGACGCAAACCAGCCTCATTAGAAAATAAGGTCACCAGTGAAGCACAATGACTAAATGCAAATGGATACAAAGCATCAATGCAATGTATCGGATTCGAGAACAAAGGCAGTGCAGCAGCATAAAGCTTTATCTAAGAGAATACGAAATATGTACACAAGTGATGGTACATAACAAACTGCACACGGCAAATGAATCATGGGTACAACGGTGAAACAGATCAAATAACATCAAGTAAAGAACTCGACCAGTGAACAAAGTGACACAGGGAACTCAGACAATACCAACAAGTATAGAAGTGAAGGTCGAGTGAACAAAGTGACACAGGGAACTCAAAAGCAACTAATCAGCAACCCAGACCAACTAGACAAATGAATCCAGTGCTAACATGAACAGAATGAACTTCAATGAACAACTCCAACATGAATATACAGGTTACAAATGTCGCAGGCCTGAGTGCAGCAGTGAATGGTCACAAGTGCACCAGAATACAAAACAGCTAATTGAACTCATGTGGATAGTGCGGCCAAGATCAAGCATGAAACAGCAACAAATTCTAGAAATGTCAAAATGGAAATCAAGGTAACAAGTGTCCTAGATTAATGCAAACAATACAGTACAGTGAACTGAAGTGTAGCCCCAAGTGTGCAACTGCACTAGGCCAAATGCTAACAAGTAACAAAACTCAAGTGTGATGTACACATCAGCCGAGATCAATACATGGAGCTACAGACATGTATCATAAACACACTAAAACAGTGAACAGTAATGGTGCAACCACTTGTGTAGGGTTAACAACATATGCATGCACACATACAATGGTATGTATGCATATACATGAAGACACAAAATAATCAAGCAGCAAGGGTAAAATCAAAATGCCGTAGATAATTTTGTAACAGCCGTAAAATTGAACTAGGACAGAAGTGCTGTCGGGGCAGTAGACAATGAACGACACAAAATCAACCCGGTAGCCTGCTCGAATCAAATTCAATGGAAACCAAGATCGAAATCCAAATCTGCACCGTTCAAATTCGAACTGTGGTGGCCAAGTAAATTGACCATGTCACGAATTTGGAACGTGAGTATCAAGAAACAGTATACACGTACAAATCTACACAAATAACCCGAACTAGCAGAGACCGGAGTACAAGCAAAGATAACAAAGATCATCAAGTCGATTACAACATGAACAGGTAAGCAGCAAACACTATGGCATGTTCGAATGCAAATCGAAGCCCGAGGTGAATGTACGTGTCAACAAATCAAAGTTAAGCTCGAAGTCGCCAGAATTTCACAACTTAGTTCAACTTCAAATAAACAGATTAAAGGCAGAGCCAAGGCAATCAAAATCCACTAAGTCAGAAATCAGAACTCATACATCGATTCAGAGTCATACAGTCGAGATGAGTTAAATTGCCCATTTCACAAATATATACGAGCTCAAAACAAGGGATTCAAACCCTAAATAAACAAGACATCATCGACTAAATCAAGTAAAAACCCCAGTCACGAAATTCGAACAGCACAATCGAAGTCAAGATAGCCACAAAATAGTTTGAATTAGATGTGAGTCGAACTCACCTTAGCTACAAATTGAGGCAGTCGCGAGTGAAGCTTTGTCGATGCGAAGACGAACTCGAACCTAGTGCCGAAGCATCACAGCGACGAGCAACTGATAGAGCAATTGATTGCGCGAAGCCCTAATTTGGATCGAAGGACGAAAGCCCTAATTGCAAGCAAAGGAAGAAGGAACGAACGGTGGCCATTTTCATTTCTTTTTGGTTTTAGGGTTAGCGAAATTGAATTGAGGGAAAATGGACGAGTACTGGCCTTAATAAATTATCACAGTACCCCAAAACTTGGGCCAAGATTCAAAGCCCACTACCCTTAATGAATTTTGAAAGAATTTACAACGGATTGAAACACTTAACAGCAATTAACCAACTGATTAATCGTTTACGGATGAAATTAATTAATGCGAAACGTCGGGTTGTTACAAGACAAGACTACAATCCAGAGATTAGTATGAATATTTTATTGTATTGAGTCTTAGAATATTATTAAATCCATTCCTCAAGTAATCACACACACACACAAATTACTTTAATATTAATGTATACATAAAAAGTGTACACTGTGCAATTGACAGCAGGTCGGCTGACCGACCAGAAACTTAGGTCGACCGACTCTGTGTCAAATGCACAGATATACATTTTTCTATGTACGGTTTTAAAACTCAGCTGATCGGCCAGTTTTTTCGGTCAACCGACCTGAACATAACAGCTAGTTTTCTGAAGAGTTGCGATCATTCATGAAGAGGAATGTCCTTCAATCCAAGAGATACAGACAAAACTTTTGATTGAAACTCTTCATGAAAGATTGTAACTATTCTACAACTATATAAACATGTTCAATTCACTTCTACAATTATTGATTCTTATTTTGTAATTCTGAAATCTATTCTCTATTATTATCTGCAAATAAAAGCATTCATTCTCATTCAATATCACTAGAATCCTTGAATAAATTCATATACTTTGATTCTACGTGATTATCTTCCTTCTAAATCTTCACACACATATATACTCTTGAGGATTTGATTATAGGAAAGCTGTACTATCAAAAGACAATCATGTTATTCAGAACACATTCGTCAACAAATTATTTGTATTAAGTTGAAGTCCATTTCGGCTGTTGAGGCAGAAAAATCCCTGTTCGGCTGCTCAGGTGTCGTATACCTATTCCTCCGGGTTAAGTGAGGGGTTTAGTTTAAATCCAGAGGGTATTCTGGAACTGGACGTAGAACGGGAAGTTCGAACCAGTATAAAAATTCCTGGTGTGCTTACTTTAATTTTTATTTTACTGCTATTATCAGTTTCCGCATTTATATACCATATTACACGATCCTTATTACTGCACGTACACTTTCATAAGTTTCCTAAGGTGTTCAAAGGTGTTGGTGAAGTTTGAAAGAGATTTGAACTAATTAGAGAAAGATTAATGAAGAACAAAGTGTATTTGTGCTAATTCACTTCCACCATTTTTTGTCTTTTTGATATTTTCAACTTTAGAATATTACGAAGTGTTTAAGAACCCTAAACACCTCCTTTGGCTAGCCAAGAGATTCCCCCATGTATCTTGCATGATTTTTACTTTGCACCTCATTTTCCTTAGCAAATTACCTTTTTACACTTGCACAAAATAACTTGTATGACCTCATGCATGACATCATCATATTTTATTTTCCATAAATGGAAAAATATTTTTATTTCATAGTAATGATTCCCTAAGTGTTTTCATGTCTGTAAAAAAATGATTGAACAACTTCTGACGAGTAAAAAACTGTTTATCGATAAAACGATTTTCGGTCACATTATCGATATTTTTTCAAAGTATATAGTTTTGTAAACATTTTCCTAAAACAAGTTTACAGTCATTATTTATTACTTAAAAGGGGTTAACAAGATTATTAATTCACATTAATCACATTTAATCTAAGATTCAAATATTTAAATATTTCTGATATTTAAATACGAAGTGTTCGAAATACTAGGTCATTGCATTCTTCCCCACTTAAAACATTTCATCCTCGAAATTCCAACATAAGCAACAAAAGGAAACAATCACATAGCAATACTTAGCAGTATTCACAATCATTAACAACCATAGCTTACGGATGGCCAGTGTTCACAAATCCTCTGATCGCACAAGGACGATAAACAATCTACTAACCGTACCTTATGCTTAATGGCCTTAGGTTATTACTTAAACGATTATTCATGCTACCTTAGAACAAAATGAAGATTCATTACCTAAACTCTCTATAAGCCAACAAAACATAGTATGCCTGAACTAAAGCTCGTACGATGTGCATGGATCACCCATGCATAATATCAGATCTGATCACTTGCTTGATCGCATAAATTTTAATTCCAAATAGTATAAATCACTTAGTCTCTCTAGTGCAGACTTCGATCAAGTTCCTTGATTACAAACCTCCGATCTCCTTACATAGACATATATTATGATAGAAAAATTTAGGATCATATTAAGAATCTTTATCAAGTGTTCGTCATCAAAATCGAATGAAAAATCCTTGTTCGGATCGGTGCAAATTACCTCGAAATCATGTGCTTGAATACTGAATCAAGAATAGTCATGCGAATAAAATGATCTATGTACAACTTACGTATTAATTCTACTTGTTTCTTAACTACACCAATTACTTTTTTTTCACATTCATTTATCCAAATAGTATGTTATTCGGTAACAAAATCATTTATGAAGCATTTCATAAAAACATAACCTTAAGTTTATAAACATTTTATAACTTCATTTATAAAACATTTCATGAAAACTTACTTCACTTTATTACTCGTATAATACTCTACTACATTCTAAGAGTATACAAACATCAAATATGTTTTACTTAACAAGTATGTTCAATAATTTAAAACTTGTTTTAACTTACTACCTTCTCAATTCAGGAGTTATAAAAACTCAACTTTTATATTTTCACAAAAATACTTAGCTTCAAGTTCTATAATGATTCGCAAGTTTCCCACCGTCTAAAATCATTGAAAATCCCCTTTCATTTTAGTAAATGAAAAGTACTAAACAACATATCATAATATGATGTACATACCATACCATGTATAGGATATACGCATCCATAAAATAACTTAACAAAGTTTCAATTTTTTATTAACCGCCCTTTTGCTACAAAGAGAAAATAGAAAAGGTTTCACAATTATTTGGGTTATGCACTACCACTCGGGCACCTAACATATCATACATACTAATCTTCTCCATTCAGAAAGCTTATTTCAAAATCTTTATTAAAATGCTTTATATTTTATATCAACTTCTTTAAGGAAAACTTTATATCTAAATACTAGGTTTTATTTCAAATCAATTGAAATAATAATATATACATGTGTCTTTTGTATATCAAATTATAGTTTTGGGAATAAATTAAAATATGTTTTACCAAAATAACTCTGTAGCAAACTACTCCTGCATCATCCCCGCTTAGAAGATGTAACAATTACTCCTTTTCGACCTTCAAAAGTCGACACTAATACATCTACAATATTCACGTGCCGAGCACCCAGGTGCCAGAAAGATGAATTGTTAGGATTCAATAAAAAGAATAAGAAATAGAACAAAAAAGAAGAGAACACAATATCAAAATCTCACAATGGAACGATAATATTTAGTATCAAAAGAACACTACAAAGGGTTACTTTGATATAGAAATTTTGAAGTTACAAAACCAAAGTACTATCATCAGCCTAGGCAGTTGTAACTGTATGTCCTCACAAATGCTGATATGTATAATATATTAATTCAGCGGAAATAAGAATACTACGGTAGGTGAAACATCCAGCTTGTCCACTCAAGCTCGAAAAAACATCAATGAAAACTTGCCTTTCTCAAACTACTCGAAAGAGTTGAAAGTGTGTAGGACCGTGTAATATGGATATATGATAATACAGAGTATACCGATGATAGTAATACTGCAAATAGTGCGGAATATAAAAGTAGTATAGTAAAATGACACTAGATATTTTATACTGGTTCGGAGCACCGTCCTACGTCCAGTCCCAGACTCCCTTCTGGAATTTAACTAACAACAATACCCTCACTTAACCCGGAGGAATAGGTCTATACAACCCTTGAGCAACCGAACAGGAACCTGAGCAGCAGAACAGGATTTTGCCTCAGCAGCCGAAGAGGACTTCACACGCCTGAGCAGCAGAACATGACTTCGCTAATACAAAAGAATATCTAACATTGTGTGTTCTTGAAAACACTGATTTGTCTCTGATAGTACAAACTTCCTATAATCAAACCCTCAAGTGTATGATGTGTATGTGAAGGTATGCAAGGAAGGTGTTGCTAAGAATCGAAGATTATGAAAGTTAATTTGGAGATTCAAAGCAATAAAATGCTTGTATGCTATTTGAATGCGAGTATGAGAGCACATGAAGAATACAAGAGAGTTAGAAAGTTTTTCGGTAAATGTGAAGTGTTTGGGGACATATATTTATAGTAGTCAGAGAGTTACTGCCATTGGTGAAGGGTTCTGACCAAAAGGAGCATCCATTTCCGTTCAGAGAAGGATCGCAACTCTTCGTAGAATGAAGATGTCTATTCAAATTATGACAGTTGGGTTCAGGTCATTCGACTGGTCGTTTTTGGTCAGTCGACTGACTATGCAA
Source organism: Allium fistulosum (assembly GCA_030737815.1). NCBI lineage: Eukaryota > Viridiplantae > Streptophyta > Magnoliopsida > Asparagales > Amaryllidaceae > Allium > Allium fistulosum. The sequence continues at coordinate 308,794,943 of CM060904.1, read as the reverse complement.
CAATATTAAAAATAAAATAAACAGTGCATACTCATGTATGTACACCAGTCAGTCGACTAGTTGTTTATAGCCAGTCGACTGGCTCTTAGTGTTTTTACACTATTAGCTCTGTTTTGATTAAAAACTGAGAACAATGAAGTGCGAACTACTTGAGGATAGATTTTAACAATTTGCTAAGACTTGACCATAAGAAATAACAGTGAAAACATAGATTCAAAGTCTCGATATCACCCTAGTCCTTTGATTGTCTCTTTTTGTTGAGATTGATCGTGCATTCTCTTTTTCTTCTAAATTGCTTTGTGAATCAAAACTAGTGATTCAACAAGAGTATGCAATGAATTTATGGAAAACAAAAACTAAGAGTTAGACATAAGTCTAGTATGAGAAACTCAAGAAATATGTGTACAACATAATAGTACTTTTGAGACCGCATGGAATGCCGTATCGGTTATCCTCTCTAAAGAACCACACATCAAATAAGTACATAAGGTGATATAATAGATAATGTCGAGTGCGTAGAATATAAATATATAACATAGCCGGAATGGTTACATTAGTTACATTCAACGGCATATTAGAGGGTACAATCAAAACTGATAAGGAACTTTCGCATATTGGATTTTCCATGGAGATCCCTTCGGTCAAGCCGAAATCCAATCTTCATGCACAGGGATCAAAAGTTACCTTTTGAGCATCATATATCTCTTAGGTGAAATATACCAAAAGGAAAACACGAGCAGTCCATCGTCCGAACATAAAAATGAACAACATGAATCGAATATCATCAACTCCTACCAACCAACAATCGTTAAGTATCTCTAGATATGAAGTTGATAACACCCTGGCGTGAGTCAGCTAAACCATAGGTTGTGCAGCCTAATCTGTCTTTAGACATTCCCGATGTCGAGGTCACGTTCGACATCATTCACACGAGTCTTCATCACTCAAACAGAACATGAATTCCCAATTGGACTCCCACATCTCGAATAGATCTTGAAACCACATATGGATTCCAACATCTCGAACAGATCAACATCCAAGAGATAGAACACGTGTCTCAGTCTTGAATTGGTTTTTGATAAGTAAAACACTTACCGATCCCGGTCTCTTCAAGACTGAATCGACAAATTTGGTCATATTCAATAATAATGAGAACAATAACACATAGAAATGAAGTTTCATATACTTATCACGTTTCCGATATTTTCATCTCGCATTATCCCTTGGTTAAGAGTGAATCCGTTAAGGTAGAGCTTTATTGCTCATATCCCTACTTGAACATCAGTCTTAACTCCCATAGGTAGACAAGCCTACTTCATCGGGTTTTAGTGCTAAGTATACGACTAAATGTTTTCCATAAACGAGTAAACACACAAAGAATGATCAGGTCATACAAAGCACAATTAAGTCACATAAGTGACTTCTAATTACCTTTTTGTTTAATTAATCATTAACTAAAATCATTTTTATTACTAAAACTTCTTTTATGTAATAAAACATTGTTTATCAATTTCTACCATTCATTTGTACTCTTTTCAATACTTCAAAAAGTATTCATATAGTTATTTCAAATGATATAACTATATTTGCAAATCATTAATAAGATTTCTTACTTTAAACCTTTGTTTTTTCTATCTTTTTTCAAAAGATTCCTTAGTTATAATTTCCTTTTAAATATCCATTTTAAGGATCTAAGTACTTTCACAAATTCATTCAAAAGGTTTAAAACTAATGTTACTTGAAATTTTTTGCTACAAACCCAAAACCATTTCACTTATACTTATCTTTAAAACATTCTTTTATAGATTTATTTACATTCCTAAGCATAATAAAAAAGGGTTAAAGATGAATGCTCTTTACACATTATCACAACAAACCCAAAACCATTCCATACTTGTATTATCTTTAAAAACATTCTTTTAAAGGTTGAAGTTAATAATTGGTTAAGTTCGATAGTCGAGTAATCGACTATCTAATTAAAAATGATTGCTTGTAGAAATCAAGATTCATATACATAACTCGTTTTCGACATTCCAACTTAACTATTCCTCATCCAAGAGTGAAGCCAGGTAAGTTAAAGCACTCGTTGCATAATAAAGCCTTTCCTAGACATTTCATTCTTGAATCTTACAAAAGATAAATCTACCTCTTCGTCTTTTAGTGTTAAGTATAATATTAATGGCTTTCATAAACGAGTAAGTAAACAATATGATTAACATATTTCTGGCATTCCCGACTTAACTATTACTCAGCCGAGAGGAAAGCCGATAGGTTAGAGCTCTGTTGCTCATATCCCTGCTCGAACATCAATCTCAACCCCCACAAATAGATAAGCCTACTTCGTCGGCTTTTAACACTAAGCAAAGTTAATTACTTTTCAAACAAATTGTAAAAACGACATGAAAATTGACAAGCATACTTAGAAGATGCAATGGAGTGGCTGAGAGAAAAGTCACCCAAAAGCAACCTAACCAAACATGTCGGGTTTGACATGAACATGTCGGGGTTGACATGTTCTGGCTCCATATTTTCCACTCAAACTTCACAATAGTCATTCTTTACTTATTCCATATTTGCTTAAGTGATTTCTAAGGGTTTTGAATGACCTATTACAAGAGTTGAAGAGTTAATAGCTAAAGCGGCAGAGTAAACCAAGTAATGAAGGAAGGATTATCAAAATCAACCAAAAATCGATAAGAACAACATGGGGCACCTCAAAACAAAGTTAGAAGAAGAGTGCAAAAAAGTTCGACCAAAATCGAACAACACTAACAGTTAGGGTTGACATGAACATGTCGGGGTTGATGTGTTTGTACAACTCAGTGAGTCCCATGATTTTTCACACTACTTCAGGCCGACATCTGGACACTACTCCAACTCGACTTATAGCCCAACACGAGTGTTTCTCTATAAATACCAACCTGCCTACAAACAAAAAGGGTTCTTTTCTGCTGGATCTCTTCCCTAATCTTCAGCTCCTCACTTCAGATTTGATCTCTCTACCATTGGAGACTTCTCTCTCTTCTTCACTCCTATCCTCTACCTTTCAAATACTCTAGAAACTTTATTGTAAATTTGAGATCCGTTAGATTATGTTCAGTTCTGATATAATTCATTATAATCTAGAGAGAAGACAAGGAATAACAAACTATAAACTGGACGTAGGCCAGAGATTGCTGAACCATTATAAAAATTCTTATGTATTCTTTACTTTTCTTCTATCTTTCACTTGCTTGATCTGGGATTTCTACTAGTTTTACATTTATTTTAAAAGAATAGGTGCTTTCTACTAATCTCTAGGTGTTGATCCATTTTCAGGTTAACATTTGGTGCTTTCACTACGAACAAAGAACCAGATCTGAAGACTTGAAGCTTGAATTTCAGATTTGAAGAAGATAAGGAGACCTAAAACTAGATCTTAGGCTAGAGCAAGTCAACCAGGGCATGGGAGCAGCCAGGAAATATCCTCAAATTCTCATCAATCCATTTATGTAACTAGAGAAGAGATGGAAAGAATGATGAAGGAAATGCAAGATGGAATAATGGCTTGACAGTAGGAAATGCTGGAGGGATTTTTTAGAACGATGGACCAAACAATGAACAGCTAGAGTAGCTGAATCTCAGAACAAAAGACCAGAAACCAATGCAAGAGCATCTGGAGATAGATCAAAGAATACTGAAATAATGTCCCCACGACCTGAATAAATTTACTCAGGGCACGATTGACTTGGATCTATGATGAGCTTTAATGCTTGGAATGGACAATACTGGAGCCAGAACGGCAAATCAGAATACGAATGCATGATAGTAGGAGCTAGAATTAGAAGCTCACCATTGGAAGGGAGCAAAATGAAGTTATTGATCAGAGACTTCCATTAGATGACAACCCCATGATAGGGATGGATTGGGGTCAGGTTTGATTCCTTTATCCTGACTTTAAATAAATGGTGCGATATAATATCAGGTCGCTTACATGTGCACGGGATTCCGAACAGTCCCTAAGCAAGCTATGAGTTGGATGCATGAGATGACTATTTAGGATGATAATAACCTCAGACCGCTTACACGTGTACGTGACTTAGATTGGTCTCTAGGCATGCTCTGAGCCGGATGTCTGGGATGAACACTTAGGACTTTTACTTGTTTGCTTTGATTTGAATATTTGATTTCTGAAAAATCCACATTGAATGTGATGACCGCTATTGATTGCTTTAAGTCTCGTCCAGAGAAATGTGACTGGAGTGCAAGGTGCAAGTCCCCTCACCGGAGAGCGAGCGGATGGACTTGTACGATATTGATCGCTTTAAGTCCCGTCCGTAGAGACAAGACCGGAGTGCCGGGTGCAAGCTTCCTTATCGGAGAGCGAGTGGATGAGCTTGTATAAAAAGTAAGTCCCCTCACCAAAGAGTGAGCGGATGTGCTTGCTTGGTTGTTAAGTTCCTTTGCTGGAGAGCAGGAGGACTTAGTAGGATTCAGAGAGATCAAAACACTAAATGGAATGCCAAACAATCTGAAGAGATCGCCTCCTAACTAGAGCGTTAAACGATCCGGAGAGATCGTTCCCTTAACTTAAATGATAAATGGTCTAGAGAGATCGAACCCTATATTGGAAGTTAAATGGTCCGGAGAGATCGAATCCTAGATTGGATCAGGAATGATTTGAAGAGATCACACGTTAAATTGAATGTAAATGATCTTGAGAGATCAAAACTTAGAACGGAAACATATTTGATTTTGATATAAGGATATTAATACCTTATATTTAGAATAAAACGGATAAATCCCGAATGAACATGGGATGATTTTGATTTATGATGTAATAACTCCGAATGAAACCGGAATGATTATGATGTATGAACAATGCCTAAGCAAGAGCTAGAGTCCTTAGCAATAATAGGTTCGGATCGACCTCTGATTTGCAGGAGAATCTAAAGGAGCTGGATGATTCACGAAGATCGAGATCAATGGATAGCTGAAGAGCTCAGCTCTCGAAGACTGATTTTTGAAACTTGTTCTTGAGCAAAGCACACTTTACATTCAGAAGGCGTACTTTGGGGTGCAAGTTTTAACCCACTTTCTAGCAAAGCAGATTTCAATTGGACTCAAAAGATTCAAATGAGGATGAAACGACTTGAAAATTGACAAGCACACTTAGATGAAGCAAAGTAGTGGCTCAGTGAAATTTACCCAAGAGAAATCTGACCAAACATGTCGTGGTTGACATGTTTTAGCTCCATATTTTCCACTCAAAATTCACACGAGTCATTCTTTACTTCTTCCATGTTTTCTCAAGTGATTTCCAAGGGTTTTGAATAACATATTACAAGATTGAAGAGTTCGCAGCTAAAGCAGCATAGTAAACCAAGTAATGAAGGAACGACCATCAAAATCAACCTACAACCGATGGAAACAACATAAGACACCTCAAAACAAAGTTAGAAGAAGAGTGCAAAAAAGATCGACCAAAACCGAACAACACAAACATGTCGGGGTTGGCATGTTTGTACAACTCAGCGGGTCATGTGATTTTTCACACTACTTTGGTCCAACATCTAAACTTTGCTCCAACTCGACTTCTGGTCCAACAAGCTAGTTTCCCTATAAATATCAGCTTACCTGCAACCAAGGAGGGATCTTTTCTGCTGGATCTCTTCAACAATCTCCAGCTCTTCACTCTGGATCTCATCTCTCTACCATTGAAGGCTTCTCTCTCTTCTTCATGCCTATCCTCTACCTCTCAAACACTCTATAAACTTCATTATAAATTTGAGATCCACTAGATTGTGGTCATATTTGATATAATTCATTATAATCTAGAGAGAAGACAAGAAATGACAAGCTATAAAGTAGACGTAGGCCAGAGATTGCGGAACCACTATAAAAATTCTTGTGTGTTCTTTACTTTTCTGCTATCCTTTACTTGCTTGATCTAGAATTTATACTGCTTTTATATTTATTTTAAAAGAACGGGTGCTTTCAACTAATCTCTAGGTGTTAATCCATTTTTTGGGTCAACATTTTATATACCAAACTAATATAAAACAACTTTCTTATATAAATTCTTATCATAAATGTTTATTTTGCAAAATATCTTATCTTTCTAAGATGAAAATAAACATCTCTTACTAAAGTTAACTTTTATACACGTTAACTTTTATACAAGTTAACTTTTTACCTAACATCATGTAACAGCCCGCAAATCCGTACCCCTTTGAGCCGACAATATTCTCCATCAGTTCAACTCAAAGTGGTCGGAAATACGAACCGTTAGGGTTAAAGAAGAAAGAGGTAGAAGAAAAAGAAAACAACATAACAGAATCTCACATCGCAGCGGAATAAGATATAATAGATAATAACCGATCTTTATAGAAAGAAACTATATCTGTTTATACATACATCATCAGAATACAATACAACAACATCACAATTCAGGACAGTTATAATAACTTGTCCTCATAAGATGACTATACCACTTATGATACACAGCGGAATACAACAAATACGGGTGATACGTCTCGCCATCCAGCTCGTCTCCTGAACTCCGCAACATCCTATCCTGTATCTGTAATACTCGATCTGACCCGAGCATTATAATAAAATGACACCCGAGTCAGTCTGGAAAACCAGCGTGAGAAAACACACTCAATTGGATTATTAAAGTTTCAAAACCCTTTGAAATCAAAAGCATCTCGTAAGACAACACCACAAATTTGATTACTTGGATCAAAAGCATTTCGTAAGACATCTCGTAAGAAAACACACTCAACCGTGATTCAGGATCCGGGAGAATCACTGAAAGAATACTTGGAGAGATTTCATACGGCTCTCACAGAAGTCAGTGATCCGAATGACCATTCAATATTGATGGCGATAACAAGAGGGATTGATCCAGAATCTGACTTTGGAGATTGGTTAGCTGGCAAACCACCCATGACATTGGAGTGTTTCTACGCAAAAGCAGCTCAACATTTGAGGAAAGGGGAAGCTAGATGCTTTAGGAAGAATGTTGGCGGACTGAGAAGGGAAAAAGTGCAGAGTAACATTGTAGTGAAGCAGTCAGGGGAGAGTTTCGGAAAAGTACAAGCAACCGAATCAGCAAAAGAAAGGCGGTGATAGGAATCGTGAACAAAAGAGAGATGCTGGAAGAGGAAAGTCAAGGTTCCAATGTGTGATATCTACACACACTGAATATGTCTCTAGAGAACGTCTACTTGTCTACATGCAATACCATGCAGTATAAGAAGCCACCTCCGAAGGAATCGATGGAGAAACAAAAGCAGACTAGAAAATATTGTCGGTTCCATGAATGCTATGATCACAATACAAATGAGTGCAGGAATCTCTAGGATGTTATCGAGAAACTGAATTGGGAAAGAAAGCTACAACAATTTGTTAAAGCCTTGCAGGATGGCAGGCAGGGAATATCTGACCCCAACCGAGGACAAACACAACACAGGGGAGAGGAACCTACACGAACTGGTGGAAGATTAGTGATCAATACAATAGTCGGAGGACCGCATCCACCTGATAAGAGCTGGCATGTGATGGAGCGCTATGCTAGCGCAACCAAGCATATGAATTTTGAGTATTGTTCAAATACAGAAGACGGGGTGTTAGACGACTAATTTTCCATCGAATTAGAAAATAGCCGATAAATTTAAATTAAAAATTAACTGAAAGCGCACGGCGTAAAATTTTAGTATGTGGCGAGTACGGGTCGATCCGCAGGGAATTGTATTGATTTTAAAATTTCTACTCAATCAAATTAAATCAAGAATTTGAGAGTGTTGTTAACTACAAAAAATTGCAAAAACTAAGTACTACAAAAGTGAATGAAAAATATGAGATTAAAAGACAATTTAGAGATAAATCCACTCTCATGATCACATAAATCAACACAGCATGAAATTATGATCTCTCTTTTTGGTCATTAGTGAATTTAATTGATGTGTTTATCATAAGTATGGAATATTTATGCTATTAATTAGCCTAACATAAACCATCAAACTATAACACACCCTCGAAACTCACTATTCAACTCTCATGAAAATGACAATGAAATTAAAAATAAATTCTATTTTAAGCATGGCTTATTTACTATTGAATTAGTAACATAAACCATCAAATTTTGGTTTTAAAATCCACTTCATTACCGTATTCATATGTAGATGAAGAGGTAAATTTTGGTTATGTTTGTTTATGCATAGCCTATTTGGTGTCAACAACATAGGCTATCAAATTCAAAGCTAAAACAACAAAGTTTAACCACACCAAACATTTCCATTAAGCACAAAAGGAGATAAAAATTAGCAAAATGTTGAATTTACATGATCAAGAGAGCTTCATTACCCCTAAATTAAAAAGGTTTAGCCACACATATTTGTTATCATTTCAACAAATGTCGATTGCAATATAAACATAAAAAAGAGGAAAATGCATGCAAAGTAAGAAGAGAGCTAATTAAAATAAAATAAAAACTAATCTACTTGCATTAATAAAATGATCTACACTACTAACATGAAAAGAAAAAGAGCATGTAAATAAAAAGAGCATGAATTAACATTACATAAAAATAAATTACATAAAAGAAGAAAATGGCTAAGTAGCCATGAAATAGAAGAAGAGAGTTTATGTTTATTTATTTGAGCCTAAAACTAAACTAACTAAAGAGGAGGCTAAGGGCTTAATTACATGAACATATGGGGTATTTATACAAGCCAAAACCCTAATGCATATTTTTGGGAACCACCCAAATTGCCCTTGAGGAAGTGTGGCCACTAAGTTATCATTAGCATGAATTAATCCTCCACTTAAATGTGCATGTAGCTTTAATTTCCATTAACATGTCCATTAGCTCCTAATTGTATATCATGGTAAGTGGGTAGGTGGGGTCCTCCATGATACATGAGCTTGAATTATTTCCATCTTCATTCCTTTGTTTCCTCTTGTGCATGCATATTTTCCATGAAAACCTCTTCCATTTGAATCCAAATTGCTATAAAATAACAAAAAAATGTTCAAGTAAAAATTATCAAATTAATATATGCACAAAATGACCATTTTGCCCCTATATGAAGATAAATAAATGATAATTTGAAAATAATTTGAATTTTGGTTTAAACATGTTAAAATACCCTGTATGCTCATTTATATAATTAAATTAGATTAAATATGGAAGTAAAAATATGCACATTTACGTACACATCAAATACACCTACACTTATCTTTTTATTCGTCCTCGAATAAACAAAAACTAAGATAAATCCGTTTTCATAGGGAGCATGATTGCATTGAACGTATGCGATAAAATGTTAAACCTCTAGGTGTCCCTACTAGGATGAGTGTTGTCTCGTGAGGGGTTTCAACGGATACTACCAATAAAATCCAAATGCGAAATGAAAAATTCCTAAATGCAAGATTTATTTACAAAGAGATGAATGCAAGTTTTTTGAAAATATTTACAAGTGAATAATTTACTTCTAAATTAACATGAATAAGTTAAATATAAGTTTTGGTCATCATCATGAAATTTTAGACATTTTACTTGTCAAAATTTCAAACAAAAATGAAGTTATCATCACAATTAAACTCTAGTTTGGCTAGTTGTTTCGGTTGATAACATAGTGCAACTATTAAATGGATCCTTGGTTGATTATCAAAGTTTTTCAAAGTGGTATTTTCGTTTCTTTTGAATAACAATTCAAGTCAAATCAAATAAATAAAAATAGTGCTTGGATTTCAATTGCTTACTCTTTCTTTTATTTGAAAATTTTATTGATATTAACAATATTTACATATGCCTAACTCAGAAAACTGAGACCAGATATATTACCCATGCACTGCCTTTCGGGCTTACATGAGGAGAATACAGAGCGTGACAAGTGAACACACAAGTGTGTACACCTATCGACAATAGGCATTATTAATAAACTTTTTTTTATATACATACACCTAACTCAGATAAACTGAGGTCAGATATACCGATCATGCACTGTGTTTCGGGCTTACGTGAGAAGGGCACAGAGCATGGCCAGTGCACACACTTGCATGTGAAGACATGACTCTAGGTGTTAATAATATATATATATATATATACACAATTTTTTTTGTTTGTTTGTTTTTTTGTTATATTTTTTTTTTCGAAGAGAGAGTTTTGCAAAATCATCTTAGCACCATTTAACTTAGAAGATAAAAAATGTTATATCCTTTACTTTAAATTCACCACTTTTTTAAACAAAGATTTTTCATTAGGATATACTTTATAATTATCACCAATGAATCTTCTTATATACTAGTTAAACCATCGTTAATTGTAATCAAACTTTATTTTTATTTTTGTTGAGACAAATAAATTTTTAGAAATTTCAATTTAATAACCAAAACCATATATTTATCCTATAGTGTTTCTTCAAAAGTAAACCCAAAAGAAAATTGTTTTTGGGATTTTTGTTTTTGTTTTATTTAAATTTGTGAGTTTTAGAAAGAAAAATGCAAAAAAAATAAACCATGAAAAAACAAAAAGAAGATGAGACTCCCTCCACACTTGATTTTGACTGCGTCCCCATAGTCAACCCAAGTGAAAGAAGAAAAATAAAATAAAAATATAACCTTTATTTACATGAAACGATTATTATTTACACGACATCAGAAAATATACCGTCAAAAAGTAAATGAAACGTTCTTCCAAAGACCAATTCATTTCTCTCGTCAAGTATGAGAGACACAGCTTAAGCATAGAAAACCAAATCATAAAAAATTTCGGAGCCGAATATTGATTTGGAAAAACGAATGTCGTTTTATTAAAAATCATATGAGTTGTTTTATTTTCGATGATTTTCGGGGTTGACAGAACAATTATTTGAAGTTCATGTTTATTTTCACCAAATTGAAATTCAAACTTATCATTGACAAATTCTTCAAAATTGTTGATTTCAAAATCAAAATGGTGATTTAAATCATCCCCTTCAGAATTCAACAATTCATTTTCCAAAAGTCCAAAGAATTTGTGTTCACAAAATTCATCTTCCTTAGTTGAATTACTAACAACTTCATTGCATGTATTAATCTCAAAACCTAAAGTTGTTATATTCAATTTTTCAAAATCAGGAAAAGGAAGATCGAATTTTAAATTTGGTTCTACACTCTCGAATTGAAATCCAACTCAATTACCACATTTTCAACAACTTCATTAAGATTGTCAATTTCAATTTCAAAAGTTGTTATTTGAAAATCGTCAATTTGAGTAAAAGGTGGATTATTATCTGATTCGTCACAAGTTGAGATTTGATTTTGTTTCTCACGTTGTTTCATATATGTTTCAAACAATAAATCCGTGTGATTTTTGTGAATTTCGTCCATTTGCTCAACAAAATCAAATTTATAATTATTAATTTGACAATTTTCGATTTGAACTTATTAGGAACAAAAATTTTCAACATCACTGAGACAACTCCCATTGCCAAAATCGTTTAAACAGTTGTTTCCATTTTTGTTTTGATTTTGAAATTCATTTTGAAGTTCGAAATTGAATTGGCATGGGTTATACTTGAAATCATTTGAATTTTGATGTGAATTTAAATTTTGATTATTTTGAAAATTTGAGTTGAATCATTGCACAAATATGAATTACACAAATCATTTATCCTTTGATTTTGTTGTGTAGAGAGTTCAAGTAAAGACGAAATTGTTCAATGCTATTTTCAAGAGTTGAGGGTTGGTTAACATTTTGGAAATTTTGTGGTCAAAGTTTGAATTGTATGTACAATAGTTGAGGGTTGGTTAACATTTTGGAAATTTTGTGGTCAAAGTTTGAATTGTATGTACAATAGTTGTCATTAAAATATTCATAAGAATTTGGAGTGAAATTATATGGATTGTATTGATTTTCACAACTATTGTAAAATTCTGTAGAGTAAGAAAACTTCGACATTTTCAAAAATGTGTTCTTTTAAAAGGAAAAATATTTACCAAGAAAGATTTATTTTTCAAAAGAAAATTTGATTTAATTTTTATTTTGAATTTTAATTTTTTTTTGTTTTTGAAAAGATTCAATTTTTTTTGGATTTTTGTTTTTCTAATAAAAAAACTAACTTAATTTTTTTTTTTTGGATTTTTGATTTTGATTGAAAAATTTCAAAGGATTTAAAAACTAAGTTAAGAAATATTTACAATTTTTTTTAGTTTTGAATTTTTTTTAAATATGCATGAACTAAGGCAACTAAATGAATGCAAATGACTTCATTACAAATTTTCTATCCTAAGTAGCTCCTAATCCAAAATTGTATAATCATAGTTTGTCTTAATCCAACAAGATAGTTCTCAGCCAGGTAACAAGCTTGATTTATCGGTGCACCACGAATCCTCGTAGCAATGCAATCAAAAGTTTAAGTACCTTCAGAGAAACAATCACTATAATATTTACGAATCATCGTATATTTATAAATGGTTATTGCTCTGCCGTAGCCTAGACACCAAGAAATTAAATTGTCGAAAGAGGACAACTTGTCAATATACAATTAATCCCTAGGCAAGCTCGTGACTCCCTTAAGTTCGATGTCTGACCGTTATTATTAGCAAATTCTAGGATGAAATGCAAATTTTAAATTAAACATGAATTAACGATGCAACTATGAATTGATTTTTGTTTTTGATTTTTTTTTAAAATGCTAGCAACCAACAATGCAAAGCAAAATAAAAACAAAAGATGAAAGCACGAAACCAAAGCATGTAGAATTATTAGCAAATTAATTTAAAGCGGTGATTTTTTTATATAAGCAAGCAATTTATTTTTGGTAAGCAATTCTTCTCTTTCTGATTTCCTGCTTTTGCAACCTGAAACTAACAAGATATATACAATTTTTTTTAAAAAAATAGGAACGAAAACAAAAAAAATTTAAGTGGAAAGATATAAAAATTCTTCCTCTTTTTTTTTAAGTGGGAAGAAAACAATTTTTTTAAACACCAAATAGAGGATAACAAAAACTAAACAATACAAAAAAACTCAAAAAAAAAAGAAAATTAAAAACAACACAAGAAACAAAAGAAAATTAAAAACAACACAAGAAACTTGTTATTGTTATTTTTTTAAGAGAAAAAATTGGTAAAGATCTAAACAAAAGATTTTTTTTAAAGAAAAATGAACTAAAATAAAAAATAAATAAATTACCAGAGCCTAATTTAAAAAAGAAAAATAAGCTAAAATAAAAAAATAAAATAAACAAAAGCTAACAATAAAAAGAAACAAGATCTCCACCCGGCCTAATTAAACAAGAATTACCAGAGCAAAACCAAAACTGAACTTTTATTCCCACTCACATTCACAAATTACCAGCGAAATCAATCCCCATCAATCCATACGCCTTTCTCGAATTCAAATTCAACCCTAAATTGAATTGCAGCTTACTGAATTGGTCGATGGTGTTCAGCGAATGATTTGGTTTTGTCGATGTTTGCGATTGAGTTTTGGTGAGGTTCAGATAGAAGATTGGGGAATTTCGGTCGCGAATTGAAATTGGTGAGTGAGGTTGAGTTCGATTGTAGTGATAGAAGGATTCAAGGAGGTTGGTGATATGTGGGTTGCAGTGATTTGAGTGGCTTGAGTTGTAAGTGAATGACTGGATGTAGGTTTGCTATGTGTATGCTTGTTGGCAATGAGATGGTTGTTGAGTTGTATTATGGAGATATTGTTGGTAAGTAAGTAGGGGAAAACTGATGGTTTTGGTAAGAAAAGTAGTGGAGATATTGCTGGTAAGAAGTGCAGTGGTGGATGGTGTTGAGGATTGTATAATGTCAGTTGATGGTTGAAGGGGGAAGTTGATGATGTTGGAGTTTGCAGTGGTGAAGGCAGAAGGTAGTTTGGTTGAGGTGAAGCAAAGAAGAGGGATGATGATGCACAGTTTAGAGGAACATCAATGTGTTGGTTATGTTTGTATTTATGTAACCGAATTGTTGTTTCTGGCAAGTGGATGGAGATAAGGATGAATGGCGATGACTACGGTGCAGCACAGAGATGTGAGTGTTGCAATGGTGAGATGATATGAGGATGGTAGTCTGGTAACAGGGGATGAATTGAATGATAGCAGTGATGGTGGTTTTCAGGCAGTAAGGTGGAAATGTAGCGAGGTGGAAATGCAGATGTAGGAAGTGCACTGTGGAGTTGTTGTAGGTGATGTGGTTTGTTTGGGTGGTGAGGATTGTTGCTGGGAATGTATATAGTAGTGCACATGATGGTTATGAAGTGTGTTTAAAGTTGGTTGAGGAGCAGAAGCAGTATATGTTGTATATGTTTATATGAAGTGGTTTGTAGTTGTGACTAGGCCTGTCAATGGGCAGGGTTCGGTCCGGGTATTATAAAACCTGGACCCGAGTCCAATTACAATAATTAAAACCCGCGCCCGGCCCGAACCCGTAGGGTATTTCAACCCAATATCCGAGCCCGGCCCGTCGGGCTTTTTAAGCCCGTTGGGTAATAACTATATACCTAACTCAGAATATTTATGTTAAAACCATATTTTAAAACTGCAACTTTGGTAAAATTTGTATACAAACAATGTTAATATATAAATTGGACGGTGATGTAGTCAAGCTCATAACAAAAGTATGCAAAAACATCTACATTTAAACAAACAAAATGGTAAATAAATAACATATGCACTCATGTTTTGATACGACGAAAAACTAATAGTCGGGTCGGGCCAACCGGGCCGGGTTTTGATAAAACCGTACCCGACCCAGATCGGGCCTGAGTCGGGCTTGGGTAGTAAAAGGCAAAACCCGTACCCGCATAAATAGGGCGGGTTCGGGCCGGGCCCGGGCCAAAGCCCGTACCATTGACAGGCCTAGTTGTGACAGTGGTTAGGTTGGGGTGTTCAGGCAGTTGACTGGTAAGAAAGAAAGGGATGGCAGAGGAACTGTGAACAAGGGGAGTGGTTGGTTGAGGTATATATTTCTGGTGTGCACTGTTCAGGTAGATGATTAGATATGGAGTTTGACAGTTTGTGGTGGACTGATGGTAAGGTTGGGGTGTGTGCACACTTCACTAGTGTGGTTAGAGGTAGTTGCAGGGAAAGACTGATATGCACAAAGGAGTAGCAGTGATATGCAGAGGTGAATGTGGATGGAAGTGTAAATGCATAGTAGGTTGATGATGTTGTATTACTATGCAGGTGATTGAATGGTTGGAACTTGACTGTAATTTTGTGAATGAAGTTATGGCAGAAGGGGAGGGAGTAGGGGATGCTGGTGAATGTTAGAGAGGTTTGTGCATAGATATGTGCACAATTTTTTACAGTGTAAGAAGTTTTGACAGAAGTTGGATGTGTTGGTTTGTGCAGTGCAATCAGAGAAGTGGTAATGATGGCAATGAAGTATTGATATGCACAGAGGTGAGGTTGAGTGATGCAATGAAGTGGTATTGGTATGCACAGAGGTAAGGTTTGAGGTGCAAAGGGAGGGAGGGGTATTTACTGTTTTATGGTATGTTTCTATGGAGGTGAATATGGTTTAACAGTGATGATGCAAGTTTGACAGGCAAGTATACGGCAGTGCAATATGTTGTTTGTGGAGAATGTGGCAGTGGTTGGACTGTGTTACTGTGTGTTGTTTATGGCTGTGGTGTCGAGGGGTAATGGTCAGCAGTGAAGTGGGGATATGGGTGTATGTGCACAATGAAAATGAAGGATGGTCAGGCAAGCACTGTGGGGTCAGTTGCTAGATGGGTTGTAGATGAGGTTGATGAGTGAACTGTGCGTAGTGTAATCTTTTTTTTTGTTTTTTTGTAAATGTAAACAAAAATGAAAGAAGAAAAAGAAAAATGTAAATGTAAAATTGTAAATGCAATAAACTATTTTTGTTTGAAATTGTGTATGCTCTTTTTTTAAATATGCAAATGCAACTAGAAAACAAGCACACAAACAAATGCAAACAAAAATCAAACAAGGCAACATATTTTTTTTAAAATGCAAGTTAATACACAAAACAAACCCACAATAAAATCAAAAAACAAATAATTCAAAGAATAGAAATAAAAATCAAATTAATTTCCCGACAACGACGCAAAAGACTTGTTAGACGACTAGTTTTCCATCGAATTAGAAAATAGTCAATAAATTTAAATTACAAATTAACGGCAAGCTCACGGCGTACAATTTTAGTACATGACGAGTACGGGTCGATCCGTAGGGAATTGTATTGATTTTAGAATTTATACTCAATCAAATTAAACCAAAAATTTGAGAGTGTTGTTAACTACAAAAATTGCAAAAACTAACTACTACAAAGGTGAATAAAAACTACGAGATTAAAAGACAATTTAGATATAAATCCACTCTCATGATCACATAAATCAACACAACATGAAATTATGATCTCTCCTTTTGGTCATTAGTGAATTTAATTGATGTGTTTATCATAAGTATGGAATATTTATGCTATTAATTAGTCCAACATAAACCATCAAATTATAACAACCCTCCAAACTCACTATTCAACTCTAATGAAAATAACAATGAAATTAAAAATAAAATCCATTTTAAGCATGACTTATTTACTATTGAATTAGTAACATAAAACATCAAATTTTGATTTTAAAATCCACTTCATTACCATAATCATATGTAGATGAAGAGGTAATTTGTGTTTACGTTTGTTTAAGCATAACCTATTTGGTGTTAACAACATAGGCTATCAAATTTAAAGCTAAAACAACAAAGTTTAACCACATCAAACATTTCCATTAAGCACAAAAAGAGATCAAAAATTAGTAAAGTGTTGAATCTACATGATTAAGAGAGCTTCATTACCCCTAAATTGAAGGGGTTTAGCCACTTATATTTGTTATCATTTCAATAAATGTAGATTGCAACATAAACAAGAGGAAAATGCAAGCAAAGTAAGAAGAGAGCTAATTAAAATAAAATAAAAACTAATATACTTGCATAAATACAATGATCTACACTACTAACATGAAAAGAAAAAGAGCATGCAAATAAAAAAAGCATGAATTTAACATTGCATAAAAATAAATTACATAAAAGAAGAAAATGGCTAAGTAGCCATGATATAGAAGAAGAGAGTTTATATTTTTCTTGAGCCTAAAACTAAACTAACTAAAGAGGAGGCTAAGGGCTTAATTACATGAACATATGAGGTGTTTATATAAGCCAAAACCCTAATGCATATTTTTGTGAAACACCCAAATTGCCCTTGAGGAAGTGTGGCCACTAAGTTATCATTAGTATGAATTAATCATCCACTTAAATGTGCATGTAGCTTTAATTTCCATTAACATGTCCATTAGCTCCTAATTGTACATCGTAGTAAGTGGGTAGGTGGGGTCCTCCATGATACACGAGCTTGAATTATTTCCATCTTCATTCCTTTGTTTCCTCTTTTGCATGCATATTTTCCATGAAAACCTCTTCCACTTGAATCCAAATTCCTATAAAATAACATAAAAATATCCAAGTATAAATTCTCAAATTAATATATGCACAAAAATGAACATTTTGCCTCTATATGAAGATGAATAAATGATAATTTGAAAATAATTTGAATTTTGGTTTAAACATGTTAAAATACCCTATATGCTCATTTATTTAATTAAATTAGATTAAATATGGAAGTAAAAATATGCACATTTACGTGCACATCACGAGGCTCCGGCAAAACAGCAGTGTACAATGGTAGACGACATTGTATTAGAAACAGAAATGCAGACAAGGTGGAGGCACCGATGATCGACCCAATGGTCATTTCGGCCTTGATCGGTCCCGCCTTAGTGAGGGGGATCTTGGTTGACTATGGAAGTTCTGTAAATATAATTTTCAAAAAGGCTTACGATCAGATGAGGATTTAAGTCAAGGACTCGAAATCGTCTAAAGCCCGCATTCATAGATTTAACAGTGCTACGACTGGAGCTGTCGGTTATGTCGAGTTGCCTATGGAATTTGGAGAAGATGACCGTAGGAGAGCGCAGATGTTGTCATTTGTTGCTTTGGATGTTGACTCTCCATACAATGCTTTCCTAGGACGACCATCTCTAACTGAATTTCAGGCAGCTCTTGCCCCATGGTGTTTGACTTTGAAGTTCCAAACTAATAATGGTGTTGGAGTTATGCTTGGTGATCAGGTGACTGGGCGTGCCTGTTATGTGGTTGAACTGAGGGACGATCAACAGAAGGAGAAAGGTAAGGGCGTGGATAGGTCTCTTCGCATCCAAGCCACCGAAGATTGACAACTAGCGCTTGAGCCTTGGCTCGGGCACCACAGTCGGTTCTATAAAGACATAGATCCAATGGATGATGATGAGGAGCCCAAAGAGACCAATGCTGCAATGGATGAGCTGATAATCGACATCACGGTCAGCCATGACGACCTGTCACAGGTCCTAAAGATCATATCACTGCTCGGCCCCACGATGATGAATGTACTCGCTAGTTTTCTCCGAGTGAATCATGACGTGTTTTCTTGGACTCACTCTGACATGTGTGGGATCTCACCTGCCATTGCGAGCCGCACATTAAATATTGACCTGAGGCATGTCCCGGTGAAACAGAAAAGGCGCAACATGGATCCGGAGAGATCTGCTGCCCTTAAAGAGAAGGTGGATAGACTTAAAAGCAATGGGTTCATTCACGACACCCTCTACCCTAAATGGGTATCCAATTCTATACTTTTGAGAAAGGCAAATGGAAAGTGGAGAACGTGCATGGACTATTTGGACATAAACAAGGCGTGTCCGAAAGACAGTTTTCTCCTTCCAAGGATCGACCAACTAGTGGATCCAACCGCAGGACACGAGTTGATATCTTTCATGAATGCGTACTTCAGATATAATTAAATCCCAATGCACATTCCCGACTAGGAGCACATCAACTTTATTACCGACGTGGGATTGTATTGCTTTATGGTAATGCCATTTGGATCAAAGAATGCTAGATCAATTTATCAGCGCCTGGTCAACCAAATTTTTAAAGATCAGATTGGAAAGATGATGGAGGTATACGTAAATGATATGCTCATAAAGTCACGACAATCAAGTGACCACATTAGAGGCTTAGAAAAGATGTTCGATATCCTCCGATATTACAAAATGAAGATCAATCCTCTGAAATGTTCCTTTGGCGTCGCATTAGGAAAATTCTTGGATTTCATTATCAATGCTCGCAGGATTGAAGTTAATCCCGAGAAGATTTGAGTAATTCACAACATCTAGGTTCCAAAGACCATCAAATAAGTACAGAGCCTAAATGGGAAGGTTGCCGCCCAAAGTCAATTTATTTCCAAAGCCACCGATAAATGCGTTCCTTTCTTCGACTTGATTTGAAGAGGGAAAATGAACTTTGAATGGAGGCATGATTGTGAAAACACATTCCAAGCTTTGGCGAACTACTTAGAGAGGCCTCCCATCTTTTCAAAGCCGCTGAATTATGAAGACTTGTGTATCTACTTGGCCGTGTCGGTACATGCTATTAGTGCCGCACTATTTCAGAAGAGAATCAAATTCAGAGACCGGTTTATTATATTGGCAAGCGATTGACAGGAGTTGAAAGGAACTATCCAAAGATAGAGAAATTGGCGTACTGCATGTTGCTTCATGAAAGCTCTACCCCTATTTTCAGGCTCATCCCATTAATGTCTACACCGATCAGCCATTACGACGGGTCTTACAGCAACCTGAGATGTCTGGAAGGTTATTGAAGTGGAACATCAAACTGAGAAAATTTGACATCACTTATCTCCCTCGGAAAGCCATCCAGGAACAGACACTGGCGGACTTTATAATAGAATTCACTACATAGGATGATCTCCCAAAGAGCGTGGAGCCCCTACCATTCAGTGGAAAATGTATACAGATGGAGCATCCAATGATCGTTGTTCTGGAGCCGGAGTCATGTTAGTAACTCCACAGGATCGATCAGTTTTCTATGCTTTGAAGCTTGACTTCCCCACAATGAACAACGAAGCTGAGTATGAAGCTTTGATTGCTAAACTTAAACTTGCCAAAGAACTGGGAATAAAATATCTTGAAATTTTTTGCGATTCCCAGTTGGTGGTATACCAAGTCAGTGGAGATTACCAGGCTAAAGAACAACGACTCACTCCGTACCTTATTTGAGTTCAAGAGCTATTGACTGACTTTGAGTATTATGACATCACACTCATTCCTTGGGATCAAAACAAAGAGGACGACTGATTGGAAAAGTTTGCTAGCACGAGGTACACAACAAATGGGTTTGGTTCCGGTCAAAGTATTAAACGCTCCGAGCATAACAGATGGAAATCAATTGGATATTAGAGGCGAAGCCTAAATAGGAGTCGTGGATGACTCCATTTATTGATTATTTACTACGGGGAGTCCTTCTCGAATGGAGGAATGAAAGACGAAAAATCATTTGTAAAGCTTCGCGATTTATCATTCAGGAATGAGTCATGTATAAAAAGGATTTTTATGTTCCCCTGCTCCGGTGTATCGCTCATAATGAAATAAAACGAGTCCTAAGGGATGTTCATAAAGGAGATTGTGGCGATCACACTGGTGGAAAACCCTTGCAAAGAAAATACTTCGATATGGGTATTACTGACCAACTGTCAACTGGGATGTGGCTGATTACGCTAAGCATTGCGACAAGTGCCAGACGTATGCGAAAGTTCCACCGAGGGAAATTACACAAATGGTCAGTCCATGGCCATTTGCCATATGGGGTATAGATATTATCGGTTCCTTATCGATCTTTAAAGGTGGCGCAAAGTACGCCATCATAATAGTTGATTACTTCTCCAAATGGGTCAAAGCAGAACCTTTAGCCATAATCACGATGAAGAAAGTAATCAACTTCATCTATCTTTTTGGCCTCCCATGAACCATTGTAAATGATAATGGAACTCAATTCGACAGCGTTGAATTCAAAGACTTCTACCGTCGGCATCATATTGAAAAGAGAATTGCGGCAGTTGCTCACCCTCAAGCATATGGACAAGTGGAAACTGTAAATAAAATCATAAAGTCCATTCTAAAGAAACATTTGGAAAAGGCCAGAGCCAAGTGGGTGGATGAATTCCCAACAAGTCCACGACTAGCCATACTCCATTCGCTCTTGCTTACGGTTCCTGTTAACCTGGCTTTTAACCCGGCTTTTAACCCAGCGAAATTCAAAATGAGTTAGAACATTCAAAATGAGCTAAAGCGACTCGAGACTTGACAGAAAGACCTAAAAGTACATGACAAAGAAATCCTAGGAGTTTGAACCAAAAATACGCCAAGTATTTAAATCGGCACAGATCCGATCCAAAATATTGACTTATGGATTCTCTAATCCACATGCATTATGTTCCTACAACTCTCCTAAACTTATCTACCAAGTATGATAACATTCCGAGCATTTGAGTTGAAGAAGTCTAGACTTATCCGATTCAGATTACAGTTCAATCTAATTTACAGGTGAACCATTGCAAAAGAAGTCAACAAGCTATGAAATCACATGGGGAACCTCGCATGCAAGAAAGGAAGCCAACGAAGTAGAAGTTGTGCAAAAATTGCACAACATTTTGGATCATTACCAATCCAAAAAGTTAGTTCAGAATTGCCCCAAATTTTACATGCCTCCTTCTATGGATAACTACATGCTTCTCGTACTCTGGTTCAGATCCAAGTGCTATCTAAATCCTACAAATACCATCCTATCTTCAACAGAGAAGGGGCTGGCTGCTTTAGTCATCGGGGAAACTTTGCTACTAAGATTCTTCAACCTTCTTCCTCCTCACAATGGCTGCCATGGGACAATTGAGATCCTTCCTTTTGTCTCCATCAATGGTGGTCTGATCTTTATTCGTTCAACTATTAGAATTGTAAACAACTTGTACTTGTGATCAACAATTAGTCCATCAATAAAATCTATAAAGTGGACATAGGCTTTGTTAACAACCGAACCATTATAAAAATCTCTTGTCTCTTTACTTTTTCTGCGATTTACTGTTGCTTTTTTCTACTTTATTTGTCCTGATAAATAGGGCTAGTGCTTTCACAATCATATCGGGGCGTTGATCCATTTTTTGGGTTAACATTTTTGTGCTTTCACCGAGAACCCAACTCAGGCTTAGATCTAGCTATCTGCTTTGGATCAGATAGGTTCAGAAGTTAGATCATCAATCTTTGCTTGGAAGACTTGCTGTTGAGAATCAATGGCACCAAGAAGAAAGAAAACTGCTTCCGGAAGATTCATAGGAGCTATAATTGCTAGAGAAGAGATCATTCCTCAAAAAATTGAAGTCAATGGTGCCAACACAGGAGATTAGGTGCCAGGATCCTCTATTTCGTATGAAATTGTCACAAGAGATGAATTAAATAAAATGGTTGATGAAATTAATGAGAAGATGGAAAACAGCCAAAGAGATCTTATGGACAAATTGAATGCCCTATTGACTTTACAACCACATGCTGCTCTAAGAACCATGACAGAGCCCGCGGCTGCCATGGAACAAGAAAATTCTTTCGTCTCTGGCCTAAATAGGAGAAACAGAAAGTAGCGGTAGAAAGCAGTGATATATGGAACCACATGAATTAATATGTAAGGAAATGCAAGCACTCCATCAACCGCGAGACAACCGGCTACAAACTTGAATCTAGGGGAGAAAACCCCATGGGAAGATATAGCAATGGATATTTTCGACTCAGAAGATCGTGAGTGACTTGAGGGCGACAAGTTGGAAGGAAATACCAATGCATTTATTAACATCGGGAGATCCAAACTGCCCCTACCCGACCAACCGCAAGCCAACGAAACTCTGAGGGAGTGGCTCTCCCGAAGACAGGAGAGCCTAGACTCAAGTCCACTTACCAAGATCGTTTGCAAAATGAAACACTTGGTGTAGTCACTAACGGCCAACCCGTCGATTACCGGACATCTGAGGCATATATCACGAACATGGTCAAGCGACTAATGAATGAAAGTAAGGGTAGAAGGGATGTTGAATGGGGATCCACTCTAAGTCGGACTCCCTTCATTGATGATATTCTGAATGAACGGTACCCTGTAAAGTTCACTATGCCAACAATTCTGTTTTACGATGGAACGAGAGACCCGAAACTCCACTTGTATAAGTACAGTTGGTACATGGATGGAGCAAATGCTTCGAATGCCATTCGATGTAGATGTTTTTTGATTTTCTTGGAGGGAATTGCTTCCATGTGGTCCACCAGGCTTTCGCCAAGATCCATCTCCACCGCCAATAACCTAGCAACAAGATTCCTTGATCAATTTAGGCTTTACACGACACAACCAAAAGATGCGATGTCCTTATCTAGCCTATTCCAGGGATGGAATGAATCTCAAATGTCCTTCATGAATCGGTTCAATACCATGGTGACTGAAGTAAGTAATCCAAATGAGGATATGGTTTTTATGGCCTTGGTCCACGCTATCCACCCCGAAATTGAATTTGAAAAATGGATCAAAATGAAACAACCTACCACTATGAAGGACTTCAACCGAAAGGCGAGCTAGTATTTGAGATTGGAAGAGGCACAAAAATTAGAAAGGAAATCTGCTAACTTACAACCAACCAACATTGGGCAGAGTGGTAAGGCGAAAAACCAAGACATAAATACCTCTGGGACCGCTGAAGGAAACGCAAGGAAAGATGGAATTAGAAAAGGAAGAACTAGAATTACAACAAGCGAAATGGAAGTAACAAACGACTTAAAGTTTTGAGGCCCGAAGAATACACCCCGCTCAATGATACTCCAGAAAACATCTATCTTGTGACACATGGGACAAAAGAGTAAAAGAAGCTACCTAAAAAGGAAGCAACTAAACAGTAAAAGCATTCCGGAAAGTACCGCTGCTTCCATGAAACACATAGCCACAATACGAATGAGTGTCGTCATCTGAAGAACTTGATTGAGGAGTTGATTTGGAAAAACTAGCTTCAGTAGTATGTAAAGAAATCACAGAATCTTGACCAACCCGCAGCGCCTTAAACTCCTAGAGATAGAGGGGATCAAGCTGGAACCAGCGAGGAGGGACCCGGACAGACTGACCAGAGACTCATCACTGGAACAATATTTGGAGGACCCCATCCCGTGTAGAAGAGTGGGGAGAAATGGAGCGGTATGCAAGCTCATTAAAGCACGCTCTGAAAGATTCGTGCTTCGCAATCGAAGATGGAACCCCTGCCAAGCAGTAGAGAACCCAGAACAATGAGATACTATTCCAAAATCGAGACACTGAAGGAATGGAAGCTGTAACTCTTGACCCTATGGTCGTGATAGTAGGAATAAGACCCGCCATGGTTCGATGAGTTTTGGTAGACAGTGGCAGTTCTATGAATATCCTTTTCAAATGCACCTTTGATCAAATGAAGATCAATATGAAAGATGTATCCGTTTGTTGAACAAAGATCCAGGGATTCACCAGTGAACCTAAACAACCTATCGGAATAATTGATTTACTCGTAGAACTTGGGGAAGGCGACCAAAGAGTCACCCTCAACCAAACCTTTGTGATAGTAGATGAAATTTCCACCTACAATGCCTTTCTGGGGCGGCCCACCTTGGCAGATTTCAGAATTGCTTTAGCTCAATGGCGTCTAACTATGAAATTTCCGACAGAGAATGGAGTCGGGGTGATCAAAGGAGACCAAGGTGCTGCTAGAGAATGCTATATCGCGGAACTACGCGAGTCTAAAAGAAGGGAAAAGGGGAAGAATGTTGGGAGAACTATCCACATTTGTAAGCCTACCAAATAGCAATTATAGAGCCCCCGGCTTGGGGTCCATAGCCGATTCAACATGGATTTGGACCCTAGAAAGAAAAGTTCAGGGGAGGATCGGGCAGCACCGTCAGAATTGACAATGATTGCCCCTATCGATATGGATGACCCGACACGGGTCCTGATAATTGGATCACATCTTGGATACAAGATACGATTGGAAATCATCTAATTTCTTTGTGCCATCTTAGACGTATTCGCTTGGACGCATTCCGATATGTGCGAGGTGTCGCCTGAGGTTGCACGCACTCAATATCGATCCCAATTATACACTAGTAAAGCAGAAGAGGCGCATCCTAAGACCCAAACGGTCTAAAGCGCTAAGATAAGAAGTAGACAAGCTGATTGTGAATGGTTTTACCCGCGATGCAACCTACCCTGAATGGGTATCTAACCCGGTCTTGGTCAAGAAGTCCAGTGGGAAATGGCGAACCTGTGTCGACTACTCGGATCAAAACAAAGCTTGCTCGGAAAACAACTTTCCTTTTCCCAAAATCGATCAGCTTGTGGACGAGACGGCTGGACATGAATTTCTATCGTTATGGATTCATACTCGGGATACAACCAGATCATGATGCACGAACCTGATCAACAGAACACCAGTTTCATTACCTACATGGGGTTATACTATTATAAAGTGATACCATTTGGCTTAAAGAATGCTGGGGCAACCTACCAACGACTAGTGAATGCCATGTTCAAGCGTCGGATCAGGAAAACTATGGAAGTCTATGTGGATGACATGTTGGTTAAATCCCGTATAGCCGCAAATCACTTGGATAATTTCGCCGAAATGTTTGAAATACTTCACAAATATGGAATGAAACTCAATCCACTTAAGTGTCACTTCGAAGTGGCCTTTGGAAAGTTCTTGGGATTCATCGTAAGCGCCAGAGGCATCAAAGCAAATCCAGAAAAAATTACTACTCTATGAGATGTCGAGGCCCCAAAGAACAAGAAGAAGCTACCAAGCTTGAATGGAAAAGTTGCTGTACTAAGACGGTTCATCTCAAAAGCAACCGACTAATGTATACCATTCTTTGACGCACTAAAGAAGGACTTCAAATGGAATCAGGCTTGTCAAAATGCGTTCGAAGAGTTATTGCGACATATGGAAACCCCGCCAATCCTATCCAAGCCGGTGGACGGAGAAGACTTGTTCATCTACTTAGCAGTCTCACCTCATGCTTTATGTGCCGCACATGTACGTGAAGAAGCTAGGACCCAGCGTCCCATATACTACATCAATAAATGGTTCACAGGAGCCGAGAAGAATTATTCGAAATTGGAAAAGCTAGCATATACCTCTTGATCGCATCCAGAAAGTTATGACCATATTTCCAAGCGCACCCGATCAAAGTACTAATATATCAACCTTTGAAGCAAGTGTTGTACTGCCCCGAGACCTCCGGGCGGCTTATCAAATGGAACATCGAATTGAGTCAATATGAAATCACTTGCCATCCTCGAAGGGTGATCAATGGGCAGGCATTAGCAGATTTCATTGTCGAATTTACTATATGGGATAATGAAGAAGAAATTCCTCTAGAAGTGGAAACACGCTGGAAGCTGTTCGTCGATGGTGCATCTAACAACTTCTGTTCGGAACCAGGGGTAGTGCTTGAGACTTTCGAAGGACGATCCATTTGCTATGCCTTACATTTGAAATTCCCTGCAGCAAATAATGAAGCATAATACATAGCATTGATAGCTGGGCTAAAGATTGTGAAGGAACTTGAAATAAAATCCATACACATTTATAGGGACTCTCAGCTAGTCGTTTGTCAAGTGAAAGGCGAATACCAGGCTCAGGAGGAGAACCTTGCCCCATACATATCTAAAGTGCAAGAATTGCTGAACGACATCGAGCATCACACCATAATCATATCTCGAGGGAATAGAACACGAAGGCAGATTATCTAGCCAAACTGGCCAGTTCCGAAGAAGCTCAGTCATTGGGGCTAGTCCCGGTTGAAACCTTGATCACCCCAAGCATAAGCAAAATGGATATTGACTGGATTTTTGAGACAACCAAAGAACTAGAAACATGGATGATACCGGTCAAGGACTACCTTCTCACAGGAACTCTCCTCATAGACAGGAATCAGTGTAAAAAGCTTCTTCAAAAGGCACCACGATTCGCAATACAAGATGGGATACTCTACCGAAGGGGATTCTCTACCCCCTTGCTCAGATGTGTGACCAACGATGAAGCTCGAAGGATCCTAAGGGAAGTTCATGAAGGCGACTGCGGAGATCATACTGATGGGCAAACCCTTGCAAAAAAAGTTCTCTGTTATGGGTATTTTGGCCAACAGTAAACCCCAATGCATAGATTACGCTAAATGGTGCGACCAATACCAATGATTCAGCAAGATCAAAAGGACTCCTTCGAAAGAACTAACATAGATAGTCAGCCCATGCCATTCGTAATCTGGGGAATGATCTGATAGGTGTATTACCAATGGCTAAAAGAGGATCCAAATATGCCACCATTGATGTAGACTATTTTACTAAGTGGGCCAAAGCGGAACCGCTGGCCACTATTACCACAAAGAAAGTTATTAACTTTGTTACTAAAAACATTTTTTGCAGGTTTGTGTGCCATAGAAAATCATCACGAATAACGGCACTCCGTTCAAAAGTGTTGAGTTCAAAGACTTTTGCAAGCGCTTCCGAATCGAGAAAATCTTTTCCGCTGTCGCACATCCATAAGAAAACGGGCAAGTGGAAGCAGTAACAAGATCATCAAGTCCACCATCAAAAAGCAGCTAACTAAAGCGAAAGAAAATTGGGTCGATGAACTTCCACTCACACTATGGGCTTACAAGACAAAGCAGAAATCTGCAATCGGACACTCCCCGTTCGCCCTGGCATATGGTTCAGAAGCAATTATCCCAGTTGAGTTAGAAGTCCCCTCTCATTGAAGGCAAAACTTCAATCAAAGGCAAAACGAACAACTCCTACTCGAGTCGCGATCTGATCGACGAGAAGTGGGAAGAAGCCGAGTTAAGAACTGCTGCCTACCAGAAATGGGTCGCACGATATTTCAACTCCAAAGTCTGTAACCGCACTTTCAAAGTGGGAGACCTTGTCCTCAAACGAATCTACCCAATACTAGGAACATTCGGACCAAACTAGGAAGGGCCTATGTGATCAGTCAGAAGCTAGGGAATGGCACATTCAAGCTAACAACCGTTGATTGAATCCAAATTCTCCAAGCTTGGAACAGAGAATCGATGCGCCAATATTTTGTCTAAGACTATTTTATGTACTTCCTATTTCTAGCGAATAAGCCATCCAGGAATGCCGGAGGCATTGTAAATTAGCAAAACTTGCGCAACTTTTATTAATAAAAGTGCTTTTCTTTATGAGCCAATAAAATTGTGTTCACAAAGTAACCTGCTGAATCGAAAGGGTCAAATCGACTCAAAACCATCCAGTCATTGCTTGAAATAGTGGAACCACACTCAAGTATACCCCACCCACCCTTCGAGTCGACGAAAGCAAATCAACTCAAACCATTGGATCGACGAAACTCGATCCCTGCCTTTTAAGAACCAGTCTTGCTCCGACAACACCGGGAAGGTCCCAATCAAAGCCATGCACTTCCATAAGCCATACATTACTTCTGGAGCCATGGAAACATGCTCTCGAAGCACGTACTCCTCATGTTACCTGTAGATTGGTAACGTCGAGAAGTTCTAAACCATCCCGGATCGACGGGTCATATCAACCCTAAATGCCGCATATTATATAAGCCGTGCACACTCTTGAAAGCCGTGCATTTCATAAGCTTCACACACTCTTAAAACCGCACACACTCTTAAATACCGTTATTGTCTCGGCAATGCTGGGAAACTCGTCTCTTGCAGGACTAACATGAATCAATCTACTCCCACCATTAGAAATACTGGACATGGGTCCAGCAATGTCACACAACTACGAATCGGCAAAGAATTCCAATCGCTGACTGACAAAATCTCTATAATCGAGGTGCTCAAATTAAAGATGGGATACTCTACCGAAGGTAGGAACCACACAATAGACTCTATTAAAGACATCCGAGGAATCACATGGATCAACCGGTCTTATGTCAAATGTTTGAAGTAAATAGCCCCGTGAACTGGGGGATACACCAATACTCGACCAAAATAAAAATACTTCACAGTTCTGTTACTCCAAATAAAGAATTTTGGCGGTGATTATAGGCTAAATAATATAGTGATAAATAAAATTGGCATAAGTGCATGAAACATAGAAAAGTAAACAAATAAAGTTACAATCAAAATGTCAACATTTTATTACTTATAACGTTTTTAATGTACAACAACAAATAGTGGTGCCGTGCCCGCATAATATCGACCAAAAATAGAAAAATACAAAACATCAATGTGACAACAACAAGAAATATGCTAAGTACAGACTCTGCACTTATATAAAAGATGATCAAAAAATAACAAAAGAAGGAAAAGACAAATCAAGACGTCTTCTCACCCCTTCCTCGGTCGCCTTTCCCGCCTCTAATTTGCAATTTCTTGGGCTTCTCCTTACCCAGGGCAATCTCAGTCTCCGAAGCATGGCCACTGGCGGACCCTCCTTTCCCTTTATGCTTGTGGGATCGGTGAGAGCTCTTTGATGACCTCTTTTGTGCTTCAACCTTCTCTTTTTTCACCACGATCATATGTTGCTCAGTCTTCAGCTGCTTGGCCTCTTCTCTACATGGTTGGATGCCTTGGTCTGCTTTCTCTCGTGTATCACCAGCTACTAAACTCTCCTCTTGAGAAACATAGGGGTCGACCAAACCATGCAGCGTCGTAATTTTCTCAGAATGCGAACCGGGCTGCGAGCCAGAAGCGGAGACGATAGTTGACATAGTTAAAATAGTGGCGGACTCGGCATCGTGATGAGAAGGAAATTCAGCGGGAAGAGAAGGTTTATCTACAATATTAGAATAAAGCACGGTTATCTTGGCAATTTCATCAGGCATGAATTGAAAATTTTCAAGCATGGGAGAGATAAGAAAGTTACCTGCTGTGGGGGTTTTTTCATGTGTAACGACTTCGAAGCCTTCGACGTTGCCTCCTTCGACGGTTGCACAACTACAGGAGAAGTGGTAATGGCCCCCCTGTCGGTATGAAGATGGAAAGATGGCTCCCCTGAGCCCGAAGGAAAATGTTCAGTAGCAGCCTCAGTGGTGGTCGTGACATCGATGATGGTTTCACGCTCCCTCTCCAACTTTAAGATTTTCTTGGCCTTCAACTAGAGCTAGTTTGGATTCTTCGTTCAAGTAGGACTGAACCAGCTCCTCTTTGGTGTAACTGCCACCCATGTCTTGGAACCGGGCTAGAACGTCTTCCCAAACTACGGCGAGCATGTAAGAGAAAAATGGGCCCAAGTAACTGAAGCTCCCCTGATGAAGCCTGGAATTAAAATAGAAGCCTAAAATGGTAGCATCCAAGCCTTCCATTTTCTTTGCAAAAGTACCTTGGAACTCCGAAAAGCTGGCCTCCGTGCTAGCCTTCTCTACTGCCAGTTGATTTTTCTCAGCATTCAAAGTCAAAATTTGCGCACGTAGAGATGCAATTTCTTAGGATTGTTCGGAGACCACTTTCTTCTCCGCCTCGACCATCATCTCGCTCGCCTTCAAATTTTCTTTTAGAGCTACCTCATCGGTGTGGCACTTCTTTATTTCATCTCTGAATATGAGTGCAGTTCGGTCGGTAGACTCCTTCAGCTCCTTGAATCATCCCTCTCCATCTTCAATCTCTCAATCTTCGAGTCATGATCCGCAAGCTGCCTCTCGTGTTCATCTTTTTCGGACTCGAATGAGAGGATCTCCTGGTAATTGTTTCGATTAACAGTAGAAATTTGCATGTACAGTTTCATCCACCCCTCTGCTTGCTCCAAGTTGCTCTGAATCGCATGGAGATAGGGTGAAATGATTCTACGCGAAGGACTTCAAGTTGGGCTTATTGAAAACAACCCCCCTTAAGAACAAGTTGGGAAATGCACCTTGTAGGAGCGGTGGACCAACAGGGAGAATATAAGGGGCTCGCCTTGAAATTGGGAGTGAAGCGACCACAACAGCGTGAGTGGAGGAGGCCATAACTCCGAAAGCGGGAACGGCGATCCCAGTAGAAGTAGGAGCTTTCGGCTGCATTGTGCCTCAATATAAACGAGTGACAGGTTAGCCTCCCTCTTTTTAAATAACAAGAGATACTACAGCTCGGCAAAGCTCGAGGTGTGGTTAAGTGTTTGCATGAATAGAATATACAAGCAAGTTAGCATGGCGTAATCGTTCGGGAGGATTTGGAATGGAGCCAACCCCATGTTCTGAAGAGTCGCCATAAGAAAGTGATTAAACGGGGGCACCGCACCATATACACACACATGTAGTGATGTCAAGCCATGCATCCGGAAGGTGGCCTATGGGCGAATTCCCCTCTTGATGGCAGAAGCACGTCGTCCTCCGAGATGCTGTATTGCGAGCAAATGCTTCGCAATGCACTATGTGTAAGGATTGAAGAGGCTTTCTCTGGAGGATCAAGTAAAACCCTAAAGTTGGGAGGAGTGCGGTCGACGATGGGGCTAACTGGGATTAGATGGCCATATTGCCCCGAAGGTATGGAAGTAGCAGGTCTAGCTGGGATTGATGAAGACTCCGCTTCAGAAATAGGTGAGCTTCCTTTAACTGACTTGCGCTGGGAGGATTTGCGTGTCATTCGATATAATAAAGCTTGTGTTCAAAACGGTCAGGTGTGCTAAATCCTTAAACTCTAAACACCTAATATGGCTGATACTTGGAATTCAGAAGTTATTAACATGTACCAATCACCGATCGGATTCCAAATATTAACCGTGAGCTTATGTGATGTGTAATCTATGTGAGAATAGGCTCAGCATCCTGAATGCTATGAATAGACCATTCCCTATAGATGGCTCACTCACACTGGAAAAAGCAATCCGTATCAGCTATTAATGTCTTTTATTCTACACTTACCCGTTATCGATCAACGATCGATAACAGATCCGTTGCCCCAAGCGACACGGAAAGCTCTTCCTATTCAAGGTACATCGACTATGCAATGACAAGACCAAACCAATGCGAGCAACTATTGATTGATGGGTCCGAATCAGAAAGATTTTTTATAGCATAAGTTGATTTTAGTTTCCTGGAAAGTGATAACAGCCTAAGCTGCATGCAAGTTGCTATCCTAAGTTATTATCACCTCCCAGTAAAACCAAAATAAATCCGTAATCCGCAAGATGTCATGCCGGAATCGACAGTGAAACTTGGTACAAGTTAATTCTGATTCTGTGGATGAAGATAGCAAAACATGTCGAGCACCGGGGCAAAACCCTGGCTTTGCTCCATGAAGAACTTCAAACTCGATTCACTATCTTCTTCCACAAAATCACAATCAGCTCGAATCTTCCATTGCGTCCATCATCAACATAACCTCCCCGTTGATCGATGATGTAATATCACGTCAAAATCCACTTCACCGAACTCCGAAATTGAGAAAAACGATGAGGTTTTCAATTCAAGATGGCTTGAACTAGGGTGTTTTGGATAGGCAGCGCCTCAAGGCAGCAAAATCACAGTAGCAGGCAGCACTAAGAGTGAGATTGATGACGGCGCTCCGGTGGTAGCAGAAGGTAGATCGGTAAAGCTTCAGTCTCCTTTGGATCGGCTCGGCTCAAATATGTAAAATGAGAGTGGAGATCCGATCCCATTTATATATATAAGAAAAGGGGAAAGGCAGAAAATTTTCCTAAGTACTTGGATCGATGCCGATCCAATTTATTTCCCCAAATGACCTCAAACTTTCCTTGTTTTCCCAACTCGATGTTCGTATGCATTTCGAAAGTTATCAGGTGAAGATCACTCCGCAATTATGACTAATGGAGATTTCCACTAAGGATTGGATGTTAGCCAGAACGTCATAGGTAGCTACTCAAAGATGCTAGATACGACTAATAAAGCTCCATGAAATGGAAACCGGAAGATAAATAATACCAGAGCATGCCTTATTTCCAATGAAAGCATGCTCTAAGGGGCAAATGTTAACCGGGTTTTTAACCCAGCAGAATCAAAAGGAGTTAGAATATTCAAACCGATCCAGAGCGACTCAAAACATCACCAGAAGACCAAAAAGTACATGACAAAGAAACCCCGGGAGTTTGAACCAAAAGTTTGCCAAGTATTTAAATTGGCACCGATCCTATCCATGGATCAGTACCAATCTAAAATATCGACTTGTGGATTCTCCGATCCATATGCATTATGTTCCTACATCTCTCATAGACTTATCTACCAAGTTTGATAACATTCCGAGCATCCGAGTTGAAGAAGTCAAGACTTATCTAATTCAGATTACAGTTCAATCTAATTTACAGGTGAACCATCGTCAAAACAAGTCAACAAGCTAGGGAATCTCGCATTCAAGAAAGGAAGCCAACGAACTAGAAGTTGTGAAAAAAATACGCAACATTTTAGATCGGTACCGATCTGATCCAATTGGATCGGTATCAATCCAAAAGGTTAGTTCAGAATTGCTCCAAATTTTACGTGCCTCCTCCTATGGATAACCATAGGCTTCTGGTACTTTGGTTCCAATCTAAGTGCTATCTAAATCCTATAAATACCATCCTATCTTCAACCGAGAGGGGGCTGGCTGCTCTGATCACTAGGGAAACTCTACTACTAAGATTCTTCAACCTTCTTCCTCCTTGTACTGGATGCCTAGGACAATTGAGATCCTTCCTTTTGTCTCCATTAATGGTGGTCTGATCTTTCTTCTTTTAACTATTAGAATTGTAAACAACTTGTACTTGTGAATAGTCAGTCCATCAATAAAATCTATAAAGTGGACGTAGGCTTCGTTAACAACCGAACCACTATAAAAATCACTTGTCTCTTTACTTTTTCTACGAGTTAATATTGCTTTTTTCTACTTTATTTGTTCTGATAAATACGGCTGGTGCTTTTACAATCATATCAGGATGTTGATCCATTTTTGGGTTAATAGTTCTGAAGCCACCATTCTTATTGAATTCGAAGTCCCTTCTCATCGAGTAACCTACCATGACCCCAAAGAAAATAGAGTTCTCCTCTTAGAATCTCTAGACTTGGTAAATGAGAAACGCAAAGAAGCTAATTTGAGGGCAGCTGCACATCGATATCGATACTTTAACGCTAAAGTCTGACCTAGGACCTTTGAAATTGGTGATCTTATATGTAATAGGTTTTTTCTATCCCATCACACATGAATCCTACTTGGAAAGGACCGTACATCATTAAACAGAGGCTTGGAGAAGGAACTTTCAAGTTAGCAACTGTTGATGGCATCACACTTCCAAATAGCATGGAATAACGAGCATTTACAGAGCTATTTTACTTCGTTTATCCTTTTTTCATTCAGTTGAATTTAATTTCCTAATATGCTTTAGCATTTGATTTTCCAGATATGTAATAAGGCAAATTATGTCATTTCTTTCCATTTGCCAAATAAAAGTTTGATATTACCTCCATATCTGTGATTGCTGTAGCACTGCATGTTATTGCGATAACCAACTAACTAATATTGACATGTACGAGCAAGTTCTCAGAGCTTGGAGCCAGCCGGTTACATAAGTTCATAACTGAACTAAAAAAAATAAATGTGGTCTGACCTTTCATTCGATGATTCTTGCTCATAACCCGATAGACGGAGTACCTAATGGGAAATGGATGTGGCTTGACATCCAATAGTCAAATTAATCCCACCAAGCAATGGGACATACATGAATCAAAAGCGATCGTGACATCACTACAAGAAAAGAGATTATTTATAGCACTAAAAAAACATCAACAAATAGCGTTTGAACGGTGTGTGCTATATTCGTCGCACCAAACAATAAAAATGAAATAAAATAAAAATATAAAATGCTATACGTTGGTAAGGACTAAGGAACAAATAAAAGGCGGGCTAAAATTCATTTGGCCGCCTTATCACTTTATTATTTCATTCCCAACTCATCATTTCCTTGCCTCTTTGCCCAAAAATCAACAATGGAAACCCCAAATAAATTTTTCCTCTTTTGTTTACCGCTCTAGTATCCATGAGCACTGCCTTCACTTTTGCCTCTTTCTATCCCTTTATAATCACCTCCGCATGAATATACCTTTTGAGTATTTTTTGGAAAAACGATAGCTTCGACTCTGACGATAAGATGTTGGTTGGGGACATTATGTAATATTGAGTTCAGAGTTTGCACTAGGAATAACTAAAACGAAATGAAGCTGAAGCAACTAGAAGAACTTTTAGGAGAGCTCGAGCAATTTTCAAATCCAAACGGTTCTTTTCCCTTTTTCACTTATTATGTTCTTGAAATTTATTCCTTACCTTTTTGTTTTTATAATTTTGTCGAGAAATAAATATTATAATTCATAGATTGGTTTAGTTTTGGATTAATATACCCGCAGATTGAGCTTGTGCAGTATCCTACAAGACCACACATAGCATCCTGAGTAATCTATACTGCACTTATCTATTCCTTTTTTTTCAAATGTTCTATTTTTGGGATATGATAGTTATTTTTATGGATGTAGCATGTTTTAGACCTCCTAATTTAGTAGTTAAAACTTCTTATAAGTAGACTATTTACGTTTGAATGTTTGTAAACTATTGAGGATGCATTTGTTAAGTACACAAAGCACTTGAGCGGAGTTAGAAATGTAGGTACAAGTGGAAATGGTGTCAGTGAAGCAACGTGTTTTTGGGTATTTGAGCAAAATAAAAGTTTAATGAGGCAAATGTTTAACTTTGTTTGATTGTGCTAAGTATTTATTTAACGTATTAAAATTAAAAAAAATTATATTAATAGCAATAAAAACACATTGGCGACTCACTGATGTTGAAAACAGTACAAAAACTGTCATTAAGAAGTACTAGATGCCCATATGGTGATAATCATGGTTATCACTTACCAACAACACAATAACTATGTAACTGGTACATACGGCACCAAATGTCTTAATTGTTGGAATAATATGTGTACTGAGACGATGTTTGTGGGTTTCACTTCGGTGACTAATACTTTAGGCCCTATATATGTGAAAGGAGCAGTGACGTATATGGTTATCAATGATTTGTCCATTATGCATATTTCCACTGTATCCAGTATTTCTCCGCTGAATAAATTTGAGGTTATGGACATTGGTTCACTCATGGAGAAACATGTGGATCTAGACATTAAGAAGGGATTGAAGTTGATGAAGGCCTAGTCAAAAATAGTTGTTATAAATATCTTTCTTAGTAACAAGTATAATTAACATGCACTTAATGTTGACATTAAGCTGCTCTTGTTGTTCTTTTAGTTTTGTGTTTGAGAATGCAATATCCTGGAAATAAAGAAATGAACGAGTGTGGATGCAGCACACAGTAGTGTTATATATGGTTTCTTTATAACACCTTTTGATGGATAGCCACGATAATTTGATAACATTTTCAAATTCAATGCATATTATAATGTTGCTTAGTTGTGTTTAATATTAAACTTCTGAAGGTTCTTTTATGATTAAGGCACCATAAGAGGTGCTGTTTTGCAACTATATAACAAGTAAAATTTGTTGTTCCAGTTTTGTGATAAAATCATTAGAGCATCAAGAATGATAACAACATTGAAAACTGGTACTAAATAAACAAAACGCCAAATTAATTTTAAGTCGGTATGTTGTTAAGCATAGAGGAGTACTTGTATGGTGTATGATAAATTCCTATGGTGTTTGCTTACCACTCAAGAATTTTTTTACTGTTTCAGGTAAATCGCAAGCCAGTTTTGACAGTGCTCGACCTTTAGTTTCCTCTTGCTTCTTCTGATCTTGGTGCCGATAATCTTGAAAATCAGCTTATCATGATAAATTTGCAACTCTCAGAGGTACACCAGTCTATACTTTAATATGGCACATAAAAGTATTTTATTATTATGTTGAAGCAAACTATTTTAATTTTTGCAAAATGTTAAGGCTCACAATAAAATTGAAAAAATGGCAACTAGCGGGATTGATACTACTTCACTCGAGGATGAGGCCTTTGATACTGAAGCTGCTATGGACAGATGCATATTAAAGCTTATTGCTAGTTGCTGCAACTATGAGTAATGAAAATGAAATAAGTCTTTAAGTTAGTCTTGCACTACTTACTATTCTAAAGCATAAAAGTAATTTATTATTTCAGGTGATAAACTTGCAAGAGCCATAGAGCTTGTTAGATTGCTTACTCTGGAAAAGTCCCTTAACGGCGCAATAAAGTTTACAACTACTTTAAAACTTCCAGCATTAGCAGAACGCTTCAATGGGATATTAGAGGTATAGTTTCATATCCCTCCCGAGCGTTTAATCTATTTTTTTCCAGTGGCGAATCTATTGCTTAAACAAGAAAACAGGACCTAAACATTGTCGATGTGGACAATTAGCCTGCAAGCATTTTGAATTAATGCAACCCTGTTAAAAATCCTTTTTTATTTTGTTTCTCAGACACCGCCTTAAAACTTTGTTATCCATGTTTTATTGCCCTAAATCAAAACCAATGCACAACTGCTCCTCCAATTTTATTTTCCATGCCCTAAAATATTAAATCTGATTTCAATGTTCCGGCAACCTTACATCCTATAACCTTTGTTCCATCTTTCATCATTCGCGAGAGAGTACCTGGTGTATGTTTGTGTTATTTTTTTGTTCTACCCATTTTTTATTTTGGGATGTTTTGATGTTTTAAAATTTTTGGTTGTTGAGATTACAATATCCTACCAACAGAGTCAGACCATTAGGAATTAGGTCTACTCCGTCAACAGGATTAGGTCTACTCCGTCAATAGAATCTCCAGACCATCTATGTTGAGGGTAACTGAATTCAACGATGGTACTAGGTTTTCTGTTACAATTGGTAATTTAGGACAGAACTTGTGGAAAGGGTGGTTATATAATTGTAAACAAATTTGGTTTTAATTTTTTTCATAAATTAGTAATTCATGATCAATTTTTATGAAAAACTACCATTACCTATGCTTTGTTACTATAATTTAATTTATTGTATCATCTTTTGTGTCATGGTAGAGAGGTGGGTGGGTTTCAGTGTTGTAACAGCCCAAAATTTTTAACAAATTTTTATTTAAAAATAAGCGTTCTGTAATGTTGATTTGAATTAAAAAATGTAACTTTATTAAAAATTTTAAATTTTAAAAATTTATAAATGCCAAATTTTCATCTTGAACCGTATACAATTTTGTAACATTTGTTTCACTTTTGTTTTGGTCAGATTTGTTGTATACTTTTAAAAGTATAATAATTAGTGTGAAACGGGAAATTTAAACTTTACATTTCGTTACATATATTTACATCCGTTCTTAACTTATATTAAACAATCAAATTTTATTAATTATGGTAATAGCTATTTAATTTTGGTTTAAAATGATACGTTATTTTATTGAAAGAAACCGTTAGCATGTTAATTTTCTAATTAAGAGAAACAAATAAAGTTGTACGTTACTTTAGGCCTGTTCGTTTATAATTGCTCTTGCCTTTCATTGTCCATTTGATTTTCTTCTTGTGTTAGCATTTCCTGTTCTTCAGCCGCATATATTCCCTTTTGAAAATTTCAAAAATCTTGCATTAAATCGTTCACGTGAGAATTATTATTCGCTACCCTTTACCTTCCATACGTTACCAGCTTTTAATAAAATTTATTGCTTTAATTTCCCTACCATTCAGAGTAATTTATTCTTGCCTTTTTCTACTTAAATCAAGTGAACAGCTGTCTATCTTTCCACGTTCACAAATATTTCCAGACTACAATTTTCATCTTGCTCACAAACAATATTTCCAGACCACAAAATTTCCTCTGTAGCTTTCTTTGCAAATTTTCGTGAGCATCTCTTGAAGGTAAAAGACAGCACGCTCTTCTTTTTCATTTTGTTATTTCATTTGTTTTATCTGATTTGTTCTCCTATACGTGCTCGCTTATTCTTTTGCCCCATCATGCTCGACCTATGCCAGATCACCTCACGCCCCAATACCACTGAGACCAGTCACATCCCTACCACCACCTACCCCATTCGCCACCACCCGCTCCACCATACTCCTACCCATGCCGAGACCACCACCTCTAACCCCATGCCAAACCCACGAACCCAGGCGAGAACCCCACGTCACCTCCAACCATGCGAGACCACCACCACGTCATGCCATTCGCCAGTCCCCACGTCCAACTCCTCCACTTTCCTCCACCACCGAGACCGCCTCCAACCCCAGGCTGACCAACCCACTGTGCCGCTTCCCTCTGACATGACCACTGGCCGCGAGTTCAAGTGACGCAGCCTCCGAACCCTCCTGACGAGCCCCTTGTATTTGAAAAAAAAATGAACAAACCTTGTTTTGTCACTTTTGTATTTTTGTATTTGAGTATATATTCCACTGAGCCTCTGTTTGAGAAAAAAAATGAACAAATTTACTTCTGTCACCTTTGTTTTGAAGTCATGATTTATATGCCAAACCGAGCCTTGTTTGAAAAAAAAGGGAAATGAGCAAATTTGTTTGTCACCTTTGTATTGGGTATTTTAGTTTATATTTTTCACTGACCTTTGTCTGAATAAAAAAGAGAACAAAAGTTTCTTTTGTCACCGTGTTTTGGTATCCTACTCTATATTCTCCACTGGCCTTTGTTTTAGAAAAGGAAATAGGAAAGAAAAATTGCTTTTCTCACTTTTGCAAATTTTGAAGTTATATTTCTAACCGGCCTGGTATTTGAAAAAAAAAGAAATGAACAATTTGTTGTGGTCGAGCCTTTGTTTTTGAAGTTATAGTCTATATTTTAAAAGTGGTCGAGCTATCCCTTTCTAGTATTCAACTTGTGTTTTCGGTTTGTTTGCTTCATTGAAAAATTATTCGTGCATTCTTAGATTTGTTTATTTAATTTTCTTTAGATTTGAATCTAGTTGGCGCATCCGCTAACAACTGATCGTGCTTTCCATGTGCTCTTCGATTGATAACGTATTCTCTTTTTGAATCGAATCTCCGGCTCCGTAGAGGTGAGTAAATCTCACACGAATATTCATACTTATATGATTGTGAAACGACCGCAACTGAATGTGTAGAAAATAAATAAATAGAAATTGATGTTATAATTACCTGTGATTATTTATATATATGATGTTAAACTTGTTAAAATTGCATAACATATCATCTGTTATATTTTGTTCTTATTTTACTGTTATTCTATTCATTTAAATCACACTACAAGTTCCCTGTAGAATAGAATCACTATGGGTTGAAATGATAAATTCCCGAACAGACTTTAGAATAAGGGAAGATCGTTATGGGCTGAAATGATAGGCCTGAGCGATTTTCGATAAATTTTTATTTACTTGGGATTGCGGGTTTGAAATGATAAAACCCGGATTTTTCTTGTAAACTACGGATTGAAATGATATATTATCCGTATCACTTTACCTAGGCTAGAAAATATTATACAGACCCGTGGTTATTTTCTGTATTTTTCTGGATACTTTTAAATATTTTAAAATTTGTAATAATATTAAATTGATTTCAATTGAATTTTAAAATGATTTATTTAGGTGGTAATGATTTTATGTGAAATAAATAAAAGGATAAAAATAGTGACTTTAAAATATAACTTGAACTTGAAATTTATTGAAAAAAATGGAAGCTTAAGTTAATTAAGTTAAATTGAAAATTTAGTTTAAATGGTGGAAGAATGGGGATTTAAAATTTAAGTGTTGAAAAAAAAATGGTTAAAGGTGGAAAACGGGAAAATCTACACACTTGAAATTTTATAAGTAAATTTTGGAAATTTTGATTTTTACTTGAAAATCTTCCTTTATAAAAAAACCATAAGTTAAAGGATTTAATTGAACATTTTTTTAAATGTGAAATTTATGATTTTATAAGTTTTAAAGGATTTAAATTGAAGTTTATTTATGGCTGGAATTGCACTTAAAACCTGGAAATTTAATTTATAGCACTTCAGAAATGTTACCATTTCTGGAAATGAACAAATTCTGAATTAAGTAGAATCTGCAGCACTTGTTAAGTGCTGTGGTTGTATAAATGAACCAAAAGACTAAAATGAACTAAGGCTATGATAGCACTTGGTAAGTGCTGTTGTAGCAGGAACTAAAATTTAACCTGAAACTAATAAAGGGGCTATTGTAGCACTTGTTAAGAGCTGCAGTAGGCTGAAATATGATTTTGTTTAAAACTGAACTGTTATAGCAGTTTATAAATGATGTCTTTGCTGAATTAAATTGTTTTCAAGTATAACTTACCGCAGCACTTTTTAAATGCTGTGAAAGCTGAAAATTTTAACGTTTATTGTTTTAAGTGAATAAATGAACTCAGAAAGGGCTAAATTTTTGGGAATTTAATATTTGATTTATAAGAATAATGACTTTGTTTTTAAATGATTTAATTTGAAGTATTTTTATATAAATTGTTTTAAATTTATAACCACGGGTTATAATAACGATTGGTTGGCAAAGAGACCGGGATCAGATATGGACATACTCTCTGTCGATACCGAATACCACTTTGACAACCGTGTACGCGGTGGAGATTCCAGAATGAAGTAGGATGGTGGCGACGTTCTTAAGGTATGTTACGTGGACCCAACTCCCGTGAGTTGGCATAAGGTGGCTAAAACAGGAGCGATCTCGGACCAGTGAGGTAGCACCTCTTCTCGGACACATTTCTTCGATATTATACTCTTACTTGTGATTGATTAGATGGCCATCCTCCGATTGGGGGTGTTGTTCGAGGTGGACGGTAGTGGCTGCTATGCGCTCCATCAGTCCGTGTGCGTAATTGGTATATCTACCCTGGCATTGCCTAGTTGTGCCGTGTCACCTACCATATCGAGCTTTACTACGATTATGATTTTAAGATCCGACCGCGTTAAGGTTCTCCATCCCCTTAACGCTATTTTCTATATGATTATACTTTACTGATTAGACACTACTGTATATAGCGTATATTACTATATAGTAAATAGTTTAACGGATCCTTAGAGGATGGGCGGTCCCAAGCATCTTCTAAGTTA
Organism: Allium fistulosum; assembly: GCA_030737815.1. Lineage (NCBI taxonomy): Eukaryota > Viridiplantae > Streptophyta > Magnoliopsida > Asparagales > Amaryllidaceae > Allium > Allium fistulosum. The sequence continues at coordinate 308,753,078 of CM060904.1, read as the reverse complement.
CTTGTACCTTTACTACAGTTCACTTGAGTTGGTTTACATTGTATAAGTATGTATGTCCTGACTCGAGTGTTTATGTTTTATTTTTACGCTCGGGTCAGCCTGAGTATAAGTTGGACTTCATCTTCACGGAGCTAGGACTACTGGAGATCATCTTTATCAAGTTGCTATCTGTTTTGCTATCCAGTCTTTTATTTAGCTTATGTAATTGAGACAAATGAATTTGGGATTTTCTGTGGTTGTTCAAAATGTATTGGTTTTAGACTATGTAATTTGTACTTGTTTTGAGACTATGTATTTTAGTGGCTTCATGAACCACTATGGTTATTTTTAAAATCCGCTGTGAGTTATTCTGATATTTTCTGTGTCTGTGATTCTGTGAATGATTCTATTTGCTCCAAATTTTATTACAATCTGTTATTTTGCATTATTCAAGTCCGACATGTGTGGATTATTGTCGATTTGAATGGTCCAAAATACCGGGTCGTTACATTTGGTATCAGAGCGAGGTTTTAGGCAAACCTTAGCCTATGGAGCAAAAACTCATTAGAGATAGGGTAGAAATACCATAGAATGAGTGAAATCAAACTCAGAATCATTTCTTTGTGAGTGAACGTATTTTCAAAGTATAAAATGATCTTTAAAAATGATTTTAAATGATTTCTCAAAGATTATTTTGATATAAAATTTTCTTGTTTTAAAAGCAAATTTTTCTAAACTTCCTTCTTTCCGTATCTGCCTTGTTATAAATTTTGTTATTAGGATATTCATCCAAGTGATCTTATAATGTCTTATCTTAGCTTATCTTTGTCTTCTCTGTACCTTTGTCCTAAATTCATTCTTGATATTTCCAGGATGAATCGTGGAAATGCTAGAGGTAGGGGTCGTGGTATTGCCCCAGCTCCTCCACCTGTTGCACCTGTTAGATTTACTGTTCTTTGCAAGGAATTCTCTCAGCTCGGTGGTACTAAGTTCACCGGTTCAGAGAGTATTATCGAAGCCCAGCAATGGCTACGGAGTTGGGAGAGGATATTTACTGGTCTTGAGATCACTGATGCCCAGAAGCGTCAGTTAGCAGCATGGCAGCTGCAAGAGTCAGCCTTAGATTGGTGGGAGTCTTTTACGGCTCACACTAACGAGGGCGATCTTTTGTGGGAACAGTTCAAGTATCCCTTGTGTTATCTTGAATTTTCCCCATTTCCTTTTTCTTTTGAATCTATCTTAAGTTTCGTGGCAAAATGGATGCCCGAAGCCGGGAAATCTCAGCTTTATCGAGAATTTATGGATCTCAAGCAGGGTACCATGTCTTTTTCAGAGTATGAGCGGAAGTTCAATGAACTTTCCAAATTTGGTCCTGGTCTTATCGACATCCAGCTAAAGAAAAATGAGAAGTTCATTGCTGGAGCTCGTCCAGAGTTCTACGACCGTCTTATTTCACATGTTCATGGCACTTTTACTGAGCTCATGGATATGGCTATTCGCTATGAGAACCCTACTTCCAAGGGTCCTGCTGCTTCTGGTGCTCATGTCTCACAATCTTCCTCTGCAAATTCCAAGAAGAGAAAGCCTAACTTCCACCAACAGAAGAAAAATTGGCTCAAACATCCGGGCTTAGGATCTTCGGCATCTTCTCCTTCCCAGAGACACCCTATTGATCTATCCACCATTACCTGCTTCAAATGTGATCAGAAGGGACACTATGCTAATAGTTGTCCTACTTTGGTTGGTGCTGCAGTTCCTCCACCTCAGGTTACCAGGAACAATCTTTGTCATGTTTGTCTTCAGCCAGGTTATTTTAGGAATGACTATCCTTTGTATCAGAAGGGAAAGCCATTTGGTGTATTTGCTGTCACATCTGCTTCATCACTTGCTGCACCTACTCCTGCTCCTAGCGATGATCAAGGTACTCTTCAGGGCACCTTTTATTTATTTCAGCATCCTGTTCGTGTTTTATTTGATACTGGAGCTTCGCATAGTTTTATTTCTATGACTATTAGTGATAAGTTTGAGCATCTCCTTTCTCCTGGGTATGCTTCTGTTCCTTTATGTGTTTCTAATCCTATTGGGGGTCCCGCGAACCTTAGTAGGATTTGTAGAGGAGTGAAACTCTTCCATTCTGATCACCGCTTTAGTGGTGATTTCTATATTCTTGGTTTTGATACTTTTGATTTATTGCTTGGGGATGATTGGTTAAGAAATCATGATGCCCGTATCTCTTGTAAATCCCGAATTGTTTCTCTAGAAGATGATCGGGGAAATTCTCTGGTTATTCAGTGTTGTATGCCTCATGATTGTGCTGGTAGCTTTATTTATTCTTTGGATTCTTCCCCTATCGACCTTCAGTCGACTCGTGTAGTCAATCTCTATCCCGATGTATTTGGTGAAGTTACTGCTTTACCTCCCAAGCGGGAAATTGATTTCCGCATTGATCTTATTCCTGGAGCTCGACCTGTAGTTCTTCCTCCTAGAAGAATGGCACCCCGCGAGTAGGTTGAGTTAAGGGAACAAATAGAGGATCTGTCTTCCAAGGGTCTGATCAAACCTAGCTATTCTGAATGGAGAGCTGCGGTGGTTTTCGTCACCAAGACCGATGGTTCTCTTCGGATGTGTGTTGATTATAGGGAGTTGAACAAGCTCACTATGAAAAATAGATATCCAATGCCTCGCATCAATGACATGTTTGATCAGCTTTATGGTGCTACTGTTTTCTCTCAGCTTGATCTTGCCACGGGCTTTCACCAACTCAGAGTTGCCGAGGAAAGTATTCCCAAGACTGCTTTTCGTACTGAGAATGGATTCTTTGAATGGTTAGTCATGCCTTTTGGTTTGACTAATGCTCCTGCTTTCTTTGTTGACTTGATGAATCGTGTCTTCCGTGATGTGCTTAATAAATTTGGTCTAGTCTTTGTGGATGATATCCTCATTTTCTCCAAGTTTGAAGAAGAACATGAGTCACATTTGAAATCTGTTCTTGAGACTCATCGAAATCATCAGTTAAAGGCTAAATTTTCCAAATGCCATTTCTGGAAGGATGAAGTCCGATTCCTCGGGCATATTGTTTCTGGTAATGGAGTTTCAGTCGATCCAGTCAAGATCGCTGCGATCAATGTAAGTCTCTCTTCCTTCTCTTTCCTCGTTTCATTCGATTTATTCTATCTTTCCTATTATCCTTCTATCCCTATTCTGTACAGGATTGGGAAACTCCTAAGACTCGTACTGATATCCGTAGTTTTCTGGGCCTTGCCGGTTATTACCGGAGATTCATTAAAAATTTCGCTTGGATTGCTGCACCTCTCACTGCTTTAACTCGGAAGAATGCTAAGTTTATTTGGAGTAATGAGTGTAAGGCCGCATTCAATGAGTTAAAAGACAAGCTTACTTCCGCACCTGTTCTTACCGTTCCAAATGGAAATGAGGGATTAACGATATACACTGATGCTTGTCGAGAAGGTTTGGGAGCTGTTCTGATGCAGGATGGTAGGGTGATTGCTTATGCTAGTCGACAGTTGAAGACCCATGAAGTAAATTATGCTGCCCATGATCTAGAGTTGCTTGCTGTTGTTTTCGCTTTGAAGCTTTGGAGACATCATCTGTTGGGTACTAAGTTCGAGCTTTTCACAGATCATCAGTCTTTGAGGTATATTTTCTCTCAGAAGGATTTGAATCAGAGACAAGTTAGATGGTTAGAGTTCCTTGCTTCTTATGACCTCGACATCAACTATACACCGGGAAAAGCTAATGTTGTGGCGGATGCTTTGAGTAGGAAGAAAGCTTTGTTGTGTCAGCTTGTTGTTTCTTCACCTCTTGTGGATCGTATTATGGCTAGGCAGGATGAGGATCCGAAGCTTAGATTGATTAAGGAGAATGTTCGAAGTAGAGTGGGAGGTAGTAGTCTTGATGGCAGTGGTGCTCAGATTGACGATAAGGGTGTGTTGAGGATTAATAATAGGATTTGTGTCCCGAATGTTGATGGATTGAGATAGGAGTTACTTCGGGAGAATCATCAGTCCAGACTTTCTATTCATCCAGGCGTAACCAAGATGTATCAGGACATGAAGAAGTTATATTGGTGGAAAGGTATGAAGAGAGACATTTCCATTTTTGTTAATAGGTGTGCGACTTGTCAGCAAGTCAAGGCAGATCATCAGAAAACTCCTGGTTTATTGCACCCTCTTGAGATTCCCAATTGGAAATGGGAACAAGTTTCTATGGATTTCATTGATGGATTACCGAGGACTTGGAAAGGTAATGAGAGTATCTGGGTTATTGTGGACAGATTGACCAAATCAGCTCATTTTATTCCGGTCAATTCTACCCGTTCAGCTTCTAGTTTGTCTGAGATTTACATGAGGGAGATTGTTCGTCTCCATGGTGTTCCTCTCAGTATTGTGTGTGATCGTGATCCTATCTTTACTAGTAGGTTTTGGAAAGCCTTTCAGGATTCTTTGGGTACTCGTCTGAATCTGAGCACTGCTTACCATCCACAGACCAACGGTCAAACGGAAAGGGTGAATCAGATTCTAGAAGATCTTCTTCGTGCTTGTGTGCTTGATTATGGAGGATCTTGGGAAGATCATCTCCATCTTGTCGAATTCACTTATAACAATAGTTATCAGGCCAGTATTGAGACGTCTCCGTTTTCTGCTCTTTACGGACGACCTTGTAGATCTCCTTCTTGCTGGATTGAATTCGGTAATCGTTTGGTTCTTGGTCCTGAGATGGTTTTAGAAGCTTCTGAGAGAGTTGAAGAGATTAAGAGGAAGATGAGGATTGCTCAAGATAGGCAGAAGAAGTATGCTGATAGGCGTAGGCGGAGTTTAGAGTTTGCTGTTGGTGATTTGGTTTTCCTTAAAGTCTCTCCCTTAAGGAATGTTATTCGTTTTGGTCGTAGAGGAAAGCTTTCTCCTAGATTTGTAGGTCCTTTCCGAATTTTGGAAAGAATTGGCTCTCTTGCTTATCGTCTGGATTTACCCGAGAAATTTTCTGGAGTACACAATGTCTTTCATGTATCACATCTTCGTCGCTATCTACATGATCCATCCCTTATTATCCAGCCTTTTGCTCTTGATAGTTTGGATATTGAGCCAAATCTGACTGTTGAGAGGAAGCCACTTCGTATCGTCGATCGAGGTACGAAGCAGCTAAGAAGGAAATCTGTCAACCTGGTCAAAGTGCAGTGGAGCACTGATGAACGGGATTGCACCTGGGAGACGGAGGAGAGCATTCGTGCTTCGAATCCGGAATTGTTTATTTCAGGTACTTTTGCTCTACTGTCTTATCTTTCTTTGTTTTACTTCTTCGTTCCTTTTCGAGGACGAAAAGTTTTGAGTGAGGGAGAGTGTAACAGCCCAAAATTTGTAACAAATTTTTATTTGAAAATAAGCGTTCTGTAATGTTGATTTGAATTAAAAAATGTAACTTTATTAAAAAAATTAAATTTTAAAAATTTATAAATGCCAAATTTTCATCTTGAACCGTATACAATTGTGTAACATTTGTTTCACCTTTGTTTTGGTCAGATTTGTTGTACACTTTTAAAAGTATAATAATTAGTGTGAAACGGGAAATTTAAACTTTACATTTCGTTACGTATATTTACATCCGTTCTTAACTTATATTAAACAATCAAATTTTATTAATTATGGTAATAGCTATTTAATTTTGGTTTAAAATGATACGTTATTTTATTGAAAGAAACCGTTAGCATGTTAATTTTCTAATTAAGAGAAACAAATAAAGTTGTACGTTACTTTAGGCCTGTTCGTTTATAATTGCTCTTGCCATTCATTGTCCATTTGATTTTCTTCTTGTGTTAGCATTTCCTGTTCTTCAGCCGCATATATTCCCTTTTGAAAATTTCAAAAATCTTGCATTAAATCGTTCACGTGAGAATTATTATTCGCTACCCTTTACCTTCCATACGTTACCAGCTTTTAATAAAATTTATTGCTTTAATTTACCTACCGTTCAGAGCAATTTATTCTTGCCTTTTTCTACTTAAATCAAGTGAACAGCTGTCTATCTTTCCACGTTCACAAATATTTCCAGACTATAATTTTCATCTTGCTCATAAACAATATTTCCAGACCACAAAATTTCCTCTGTAGCTTTCTTTGCAAATTTTCGTGAGCATCTATTGAAGGTAAAAGACAGCACGCCCTTCTTTTTCATTTTGTTATTTCATTTGTTTTATCTGATTTGTTCTCCTATACGTGCTCGCTTATTCTTTTGCCCCATCATGCTCGACCTATGCCAGATCACCTCACGCCCCAATACCACCGAGACCAGTCACAGCCCTACCACCACCTACCCCATTCGCCACCACCCGCTCCACCATACTCCTACCCATGCCGAGACCACCACCTCTAACCCCATGCCAGACCCACGAACCGAGGCGAGAACCCCACGTCACCTCCAACCATGCGAGACCACCACCACGTCATGCCATTCGCCAGTCCCCACGTCCAACTCCTCCACTTTCCTCCACCACCGAGACCGCCTCCAACCCCAGGCTGACCAACCCACTGTGCCGCTTCCCTCTGACATGACCACTGGCCGCGAGTTCAAGTGACGCAGCCTCCGAACCCTCCTGACGAGCCCCTTGTATTTGAAAAAAAAAATGAACAAACCTTGTTTTGTCACTTTTGTATTTTTGTATCTGAGTATATATTCCACTGAGCCTCTGTTTGAGAAAAAAAAAGAACAAATTTACTTCTGTCACCTTTGTTTTGAAGTCATGATTTATATGCCAGACCGAGCCTTGTTTGAAAAAAAAGGGAAATGATCAAATTTGTTTGTCACCTTTGTATTGGGTATTTTAGTTTATATTTTTCACTGACCTTTGTCTGAATAAAAAAGAGAACAAAAGTTGCTTTTGTCACCGTGTTTTGGTATCCTAGTCTATATTCTCCACTGGCCTTTGTTTTAGAAAAGGAAATAGGAAAGAAAAATTGCTTTTGTCACTTTTGCAAATTTTGAAGTTATATTTCTAAACGGCCTGGTATTTGAAAAAAAAAGAAATGAACAATTTGTTGTGGTCGAGCCTTTGTTTTTGAAGTTATAGTCTATATTTTAAAAGTGGTCGAGCTATCCCTTTCTAGTATTCAACTTGTGTTTTCGGTTTGTTTGCTTCATTGAAAAATTATTCGTGCATTCTTAGATTTGTTTATTTAATTTTCTTTAGATTTGAATCTAGTTGGCGCATCCGCTAACAACTGATCGTGCTTTCCATGTGCTCTTCGATTGATAACGTATTCTCTTTTTGAATCGAATCTCCGGCTCCGTAGAGGTGAGTAAATCTCACACGAATATTCATACTTATATGATTGTGAAACGACCGCAACTGAATGTGTAGAAAATAAATAAATAGAAATTGATGTTATAATTACCTGTGATTATTTATATATATGATGTTAAACTTGTTAAAATTGCATAACATATCATCTGTTATATTTTGTTCTTATTTTACTGTTATTCTATTCATTTAAATCACACTACAAGTTCCCTGTAGAATAGAATCACTATGGGTTGAAATGATAAATTCCCGAACAGACTTTAGAATAAGGGAAGATCGTTATGGGCTGAAATGATAGGCCTGAGCGATTTTCGATAAATTTTTATTTACTTGGGATTGCGGGTTTGAAATGATAAAACCCGGATTTTTCTTGTAAACTACGGATTGAAATGATATATTATCCGTATCACTTTACCTAGGCTAGAAAATATTATACAGACCCGTGGTTATTTTCTGTATTTTTCTGGATACTTTTAAATATTTTAAAATTTGTAATAATATTAAATTGATTTCAATTGAATTTTAAAATGATTTATTTAGGTGGTAATGATTTTATGTGAAATAAATAAAAGGATAAAAATAGTGACTTTAAAATATAACTTGAACTTGAAATTTATTGAAAAAAAATGGAAGCTTAAGTTAATTAAGTTAAATTGAAAATTTAGTTTAAATGGTGGAAGAATGGGGATTTAAAATTTAAGTGTTGAAAAAAAATGGTTAAAGGTGGAAAACGGGAAAATCTACACACTTGAAATTTTATAAGTAAATTTTGGAAATTTTGATTTTTACTTGAAAATCTTCCTTTATAAAAAAACCATAAGTTAAAGGATTTAATTGAACATTTTTTAAATGTGAAATTTATGATTTTATAAGTTTTAAAGGATTTAAATTGAAGTTTATTTATGGCTGGAATTGCACTTAAAACCTGGAAATTTAATTTATAGCACTTCAGAAATGTTACCATTTCTGGAAATGAACAAATTCTGAATTAAGTAGAATCTGCAGCACTTGTTAAGTGCTGTGGTTATATAAATGAACCAAAAGACTAAAATGAACTAAGGCTATGATAGCACTTGGTAAGTGCTGTTGTAGCAGGAACTAAAATTTAACCTGAAGCTAATAAAGGGGCTATTGTAGCACTTGTTAAGAGCTGCAGTAGGCTGAAATATGATTTTGTTTAAAACTGAACTGTTATAGCAGTTTATAAATGCTGTCTTTGCTGAATTAAATTGTTTTCAAATATAACTTACCGCAGCACTTTTTAAATGCTGTGAAAGCTGAAAATTTTAACGTTTATTGTTTTAAGTGAATAAATGAACTCAGAAAGGGCTAAATTTTTGGGAATTTAATATTTGATTTATAAGAATAATGACTTTGTTTTTAAATGATTTAATTTGAAGTATTTTGATATAAATTGTTTTAAATTTATAACCACGGGTTATAATAACGATTGGTTGGCAAAGAGACCGGGATCAGATATGGACATACTCTCTGTCGATACCGAATACCACTTTGACAACCAATTACGCGGTGGAGATTCCAGAATGAAGTAGGATGGTGGCGACGTTCTTAAGGTATGTTACGTGGACCCAACTCCCGTGAGTTGGCATAAGGTGGCTAAAACAGGAGCGATCTCGGACCAGTGAGGTAGCATCTCTTCTCGGACACATTTCTTCGATATTATACTCTTACTTGTGATTGATTAGATTGCCATCCTCCGATTGGGAGTGTTGTTCGAGGTGGACGGTAGTGGCTGCTATGCGCTCCATCAGTCCGTGTGCGTAATTGGTATATCTACCCTGGCATTGCCTAGTTGTGCCGTGTCACCTACCATATCGAGCTTTACTACGATTATGATTTTAAGATCCGACCGCGTTAAGGTTCTCCATCCCCTTAACGCTATTTTCTATATGATTATACTTTACTTATTAGACACTACTGTATATAGCGTATATTACTATATAGTAAATAGTTTAACGGATCCTTAGAGGATGGGCGGTCCCAAGCATCTTCTAAGTTACTTGTACCTTTACTACAGTTCAATTGAGTTGGTTTACATTGTATAAGTATGTATGTCCTGACTCGAGTGTTTATGTTTTATTTTTACGCTCGGGTCAGCCTGAGTATCAGTTGGACTTCATCTTCATGGAGCTAGGACTACTGGAGATCATCTTTATCAAGCTGCTATCTGTTTTGCTATTCAGTCTTTTATTTAGCTTATGTAATTAAGACAAATGAATTTGGGATTTTCTGTGGTTGTTCAAAATGTATTGGTTTTAGACTATGTAATTTGTACTTGTTTTGAGACTATGTATTTTAGTGGCTTCATGAACCACTATGGTTATTTTTAAATTCCGCTGCGAGTTATTCTGATATTTTCTGTGTCTGTGATTCTGTGAATGATTCCATTTGCTCCAAATTTTATTACAATCTGTTATTTTGCATTATTCAAGTCCGACATGTGTGGATTATTGTCGATTTGAATGGTCCAAAATACCGGGTCGTTACATTTGGTATCAGAGCGAGGTTTTAGGCAAACCTTAGCCTATGGAGCAAAAACTCATTAGAGATAGGGTAGAAATACCCTAGAATGAGTGAAATCAAACTCAGAATCATTTCTTTGTGAGTGAACGTATTTTCAAAGTATAAAATGATCTTTAAAAATGATTTTAAATGATTTCTCAAAGATTATTTTGATATAAAATTTTCTTGTTTTAAAAGCAAATTTTTCTAAACTTCCTTCTTTCCGTATCTGCCTTGTTATAAATTTTGTTATTAGGATATTCATCCAAGTGATCTTATAATGTCTTATCTTAGCTTATCTTTGTCTTCTCTGTACCTTTGTCCTAAATTCATTCTTGATATTTCCAGGATGAATCGTGGAAATGCTAGAGGTAGGGGTCGTGGTATTGCCCCAGCTCCTCCACCTGTTGCACCTGTTAGATTTACTGTTCTTTGCAAGGAATTCTCTCAGCTCGGTGGTACTAAGTTCACCGGTTCAGAGAGTATTATCGAAGTCCAGCAATGGCTACGGAGTTTGGAGAGGATATTTACTGGTCTTGAGATCACTGATGCCCAGAAGCGTCAATTAGCAGCATGGCAGCTGCAAGAGTCAGCCTTAGATTGGTGGGAGTCTGTTACGGCTCACACTAACGAGGGCGATGTTTCGTGGGAACAGTTCAGGTATCCCTGGTGTTATCTTGAATTTTCCCCATTTCCTTTTTCTTTTGAATCCATCTTAAGTTTAGTTTCTGTATCTTCTTTCCAGGGAGGCTTTTGTGGCAAAATGGATGCCCGAAGCCGGGAAATCTTAGCTTTATCGAGAATTCATGGATCTCAAGCAGGGTACCATGTCTTTTTCTGAGTATGAGCGGAAGTTCAATGAACTTTCCAAATTTGGTCCTGGTCTTATCGACACCCAGCTAAAGAAAAATGAGAAGTTCATTGCTGGAGCTCGTCCAGAGTTCTACGACCGTCTTATTTCACATGTTCATGGCACTTTTACTGAGCTCATGGATATGGCTATTCGCTATGAGAACCCTACTTCCAAGGGTCCTGCTGCTTCTGGTGCTCATGTCTCACAATCTTCCTCTGCAAATTCCAAGAAGAGAAAGCCTAACTTCCACCAGTAGAAGAAAAATTGGCTCAAACATCCGGGCTTAGGATCTTCGGCATCTTCTCCTTCCCAGAGACACCCTATTGATCTATCCACCATTACCTGCTTCAAATGTGATCAGAAGGGACACTATGCTAATAGTTGTCCCACTTTGGTTGGTGCTGCTGTTCCTCCACCTCAGGTTACCAGGAACAATCTTTGTCATGTTTGTCTTCAGCCAGGTCATTTTAGGAATGACTATCCTTTGTATCAGAAGGGAAAGCCATCTGGTGTATTTGCTGTCACATCTGCTTCATCACCTGCTGCACCTACTCCTGCTCCTAGCGATGATCAAGGTACTCTTCAGGGCACCTTTTATTTATTTCAGCATCCTGTTCGTGTTTTATTTGATACTGGAGCTTCACATAGTTTTATTTCTATGACTATTAGTGATAAGTTTGAGCATCTCCTTTCTCCTGGGTATGCTTCTGTTCCTTTATGTGTTTCTAATCCTATTGGGGGTCCCGCGAACCTTAGTAGGATTTGTAGAGGAGTGAAACTCTTCCATTCTGATCACCGCTTTAGTGGTGATTTCTATATTCTTGGTTTTGATACTTTTGATTTATTTCTTGGGGATGATTGGTTAAGAAATCATGATGCCCGTATCTCTTGTAAATCCCGAATTGTTTCTCTAGAAGATGATCGGGGAAATTCTCTGGTTATTCAGTGTTGTATGCCTCATGATTGTGCTGGTAGCTTTATTTATTCTTTGGATTCTTCCCCTATCGACCTTCAGTCGACTCGTGTAGTCAATCTCTATCCCGATGTATTTGGTGAAGTTACTGCTTTACCTCCCAAGCGGGAAATTGATTTCCGCATTGATCTTATTCCTGGAGCTCGACCTGTAGTTCTTCCTCCTAGAAGAATGGCACCCCGCGAGAAGGTTGAGTTAAGGGAACAAATAGAGGATCTGTCTTCCAAGGGTCTGATCAGACCTAGCTATTCTAAATGGGGAGCTGCGGTGGTTTTCGTCACCAAGTCCGATGGTTCTCTTCGGATGTGTGTTGATTATAGGGTGTTTGAACAAGCTCACTATGAAAAATAGATATCCAATGCCTCGCATTAATGACATGTTTGATCAGCTTTATGGTGCTACTGTTTTCTCTCAGCTTGATCTTGCCACGGGCTTTCACCAACTCAGAGTTGCTGAGAAAAGTATTCCCAAGACTGCTTTTCGTACTGAGAATGGATTCTTTGAATGGTTAGTCATGCCTTTTGGTTTGACTAATGCTCCTGCTTTCTTTGTTGACTTGATGAATCGTGTCTTCCGTGATGTGCTTAATAAATTTGGTCTAGTCTTTGTGGATGATATCCTCATTTTCTCCAAGTTTGAAGAAGAACATGAGTCACATTTGAAATCTGTTCTTGAGACTCATCGAAATCATCAGTTAAAGGCTAAATTTTCCAAATGCCATTTCTGGAAGGATGAAGTCCGATTCCTCGGGCATATTGTTTCTGGTAATGGAGTTTCAGTCGATCCAGTCAAGATCGCTGCGATCAATGTAAGTCTCTCTTCCTTCTCTTTCCTCGTTTCATTCGATTTATTCTATCTTTCCTATTATCCTTCTATCCCTATTCTGTACAGGATTGGGAAACTCCTAAGACTCGTACTGATATCCGTAGTTTTCTGGGCCTTGCCGGTTATTACCGGAGATTCATTAAAAATTTCGCTTGGATTGCTGCACCTCTCACTGCTTTAACTCGGAAGAATGCTAAGTTTATTTGGAGTAATGAGTGTAAGGCCGCATTCAATGAGTTAAAAGACAAGCTTACTTCCGCACCTGTTCTTACCGTTCCAAATGGAAATGAGGGATTAACGATATACACTGATGCTTGTCGAGAAGGTTTGGGAGCTGTTCTGATGCAGGATGGTAGGGTGATTGCTTATGCTAGTCGACAGTTGAAGACCCATGAAGTAAATTATGCTGCCCATGATCTAGAGTTGCTTGCTGTTGTTTTCGCTTTGAAGCTTTGGAGACATCATCTGTTGGGTACTAAGTTCGATCTTTTCACAGATCATCAGTCTTTGAGGTATATTTTCTCTCAGAAGGATTTGAATCAGAGACAAGTTAGGTGGTTAGAGTTCCTTGCTTCTTATGACCTCGACATCAACTATACACCAGGAAAAGCTAATGTTGAGGCGGATGCTTTGAGTAGGAAGAAAGCTTTGTTGTGTCAGCTTGTTGTTTCTTCACCTCTTGTGGATCGTATTATGGCTAGGCTGGATGAGGATCAGATGCTTAGATTGATTAAGGAGAATGTTCAAAGTAGAGTGGGAGGTAGTAGTCTTGATGGCAGTGGTGCTCAGATTGACGATAAGGGTGTGTTGAGGATTAATAATAGGATTAGTGTCCCGAATGTTGATGGATTGAGACAGGAGTTACTTCGGGAGAATCATCAGTCCAGACTTTCTATTCATCCAGGCGTAACCAAGATGTATCGGGACATGAAGAAGTTATATTGGTGGAAAGGTATGAAGCGAGATATTTCCATTTTTGTTAATAGGTGTGCGACTTTTCAGCAAGTCAAGGCAGATCATCAGAAAACTCCTGGTTTATTGCAGCCTCTTGAGATTCCCAATTGGAAGTGGGAACAAGTTTCTATGGATTTCATTGATGGATTACCGAGGAATTGGAAAGGTAATGAGAGTATCTGGGTTATTGTGGACAAATTGACCAAATCAGCTCATTTTATTCCGGTCAATTCTACCCGTTCAGCTTCTAGTTTGTCTGAGATTTACATGAGGGAGATTGTTCGTCTCCATGGTGTTCCTCTCAGTATTGTGTGTGATCATGATCCTATCTTTACTAGTAGGTTTTGGAAAGCCTTTCAGGATTCTTTGGGTACTCATCTGAATCTGAGCACTGCTTACCATCCATAGACCGACGGTCAAACGAAAAGGGTGAATCAGATTCTAGAAGATCTTCTTCGTGCTTGTGTGCTTGATTATGGAGGATCTTGGGAAGATCATCTCCATCTTGTCGAATTCAGTTATAACAATAGTTATCAGGCCAGTATTGAGACGTCTCCGTTTTTTGCTCTTTACGGACGACCTTGTAGATCTCCTTCTTGCTGGATTGAATTCGGTAATCGTTTGGTTCTAGGTCCTGAGATGGTTTTAGAAGCTTCTGAGAGAGTTGAAGAGATTAAGAGGAAGATGAGGATTGCTCAAGATAGGCAGAAGAAGTATGCTGATAGGCGTAGGCGGAGTTTAGAGTTTGCTGTTGGTGAATTGGTTTTCCTTAAAGTCTCTCCCTTAAGGAATGTTATTCGTTTTGGTCGTAGAGGAAAGCTTTCTCCTAGATTTGTAGGTCCTTTCCGAATTTTGGAAAGAATTGGCTCTCTTGCTTATCGTCTGGATTTACCCGAGAAATTTTCTGGAGTACACAATGCCTTTCATGTATCACATCTTCGTCGCTATCTACATGATCCATCCCTTATTATCCAACCTTTTGCTCTTGATAGTTTGGATATTGAGCCAAATCTGACTGTTGAGAGGAAGCCACTTCGTATCGTCGATCGAGGTACGAAGCAGCTAAGAAGGAAATCTGTCAACCTGGTCAAAGTGCAGTGGAGCACTGATGAACGGGATTGCACCTGGGAGACGGAGGAGAGCATTCGTGCTTCGAATCCGGAATTGTTTATTTCAGGTACTTTTGCTCTACTGTCTTATCTTTCTTTGTTTTACTTCTTCGTTCCTTTTCGAGGACGAAAAGTTTTGAGTGGGGGAGAGTGTAACAACCCAAAATTTTTAACAAATTTTTATTTGAAAATAAGCGTTCTGTAATGTTGATTTGAATTAAAAAATGTAACTTTATTAAAAATTTTAAATTTTAAAAATTTATAAATGCCAAATTTTCATCTTGAACCGTATACAATTGTGTAACATTTGTTTCACTTTTGTTTTTGTCAAATTTGTTGTATACTTTTAAAAGTATAATAATTAGTGTGAAACGGGAAATTTAAACTTTACATTTCGTTACGTATATTTACATCCGTTCTTAACTTATATTAAACAATCAAATTTTATTAATTATGGTAATAGCTATTTAATTTTGGTTTAAAATGATACGTTATTTTATTGAAAGAAACCGTTAGCATGTTAATTTTCTAATTAAGAGAAACAAATAAAGTTGTACGTTACTTTAGGCCTGTTCGTTTATAATTGCTCTTGCCTTTCATTGTCAATTTGATTTTCTTCTTGTGTTAGCATTTCCTGTTCTTCAGCCGCATATATTCCCTTTTGAAAATTTCAAAAATCTTGCATTAAATTGTTCACGTGAGAATTATTATTCGCTACCCTTTACCTTCCATACGTTACCAGCTTTTAATAAAATTTATTGCTTTAATTTCCCTACCGTTCAGAGCAATTTATTCTTGCCTTTTTCTACTTAAATCAAGTGAACAGCTGTCTATCTTTCCACGTTCACAAATATTTCCAGACTACAATTTTCATCTTGCACATAAACAATATTTCCAGACCACAAAATTTCCTCTGTAGCTTTCTTTGCAAATTTTCGTGAGCATCTGTTGAAGGTAAAAGACAGCACGCTCTTCTTTTTCATTTTGTTATTTCATTTGTTTTATCTGATTTGTTCTCCTATACGTGCTCGCTTATTCTTTTGCCCCATCATGCTCGACCTATGCTAGATCACCTCACGCCCCAATACCACCGAGACCAGTCACAGCCCTACCACCACCTACCCCATTCGCCACCACCCGCTCCACCATACTCCTACCCATGCCGAGACCACCACCTCTAACCCCATGCCAGACCCACGAACCCAGGCGAGAACCCCACGTCACCTCCAACCATGCGAGACCACCACCACGTCATGCCATTCGCCAGTCCCCATGTCCAACTCCTCCACTTTCCTCCACCACCGAGACCGCCTCCAACCCCAGGCTGACCAACCCACTGTGCCGCTTCCCTCTGACATGACCACTGGCCGCGAGTTCAAGTGACGCAGCCTCCGAACCCTCCTGACGAGCCCCTTGTATTTGAAAAAAAAATGAACAAACCTTGTTTTGTCACTTTTGTATTTTTGTATTTGAGTATATATTCCACTGAGCCTCTGTTTGAGAAAAAAATGAACAAATTTACTTCTGTCACCTTTGTTTTGAAGTCATGATTTATATGCCAGACCGAGCCTTGTTTGAAAAAAAGGGAAATGATCAAATTTGTTTGTCACCTTTGTATTGGGTATTTTAGTTTATATTTTTCACTGACCTTTGTCTGAATAAAAAAGAGAACAAAAGTTGCTTTTGTCACCGTGTTTTGGTATCCTAGTCTATATTCTCCACTGGCCTTTGTTTTAGAAAAGGAAATAGGAAAGAAAAATTGCTTTTGTCACTTTTGCAAATTTTGAAGTTATATTTCTAACCGGCCTGGTATTTGAAAAAAAAAGAAATGAACAATTTGTTGTGGTCGAGCCTTTGTTTTTGAAGTTATAGTCTATATTTTAAAAGTGGTCGAGCTATCCCTTTCTAGTATTCAACTTGTGTTTTCGGTTTGTTTGCTTCATTGAAAAATTATTCGTGCATTCTTAGATTTGTTTATTTAATTTTCTTTAGATTTGAATCTAGTTGGCGCATCCGCTAACAACTGATCGTGCTTTCCATGTGCTCTTCGATTGATAACGTATTCTCTTTTTGAATCGAATCTCCGGCTCCGTAGAAGTGAGTTAATCTCACACGAATATTCATACTTATATGATTGTGAAACGACCGCAACTGAATGTGTAGAAAATAAATAAATAAATAAATAAATAAATAGAAATTGATGTTATAAATACCTGTGATTATTTATATATATGATGTTAAACTTGTTAAAATTGCATAACATATCATCTGTTATATTTTGTTCTTATTTTACTGTTATTCTATTCTGTTAAATCACACTACAAGTTCCCTGTAGAATAGAATCACTATGGGTTGAAATGATAAATACCCGAACAGACTTTAGAATAAGGGAAGATCGTTATGGGCTGAAATGATAGGCCTAAGCGATTTTCGATAAATTTTTATTTACTTGGGATTGCGGGTTTGAAATGATAAAACCCGGATTTTTCTTGTAAACTACGGATTGAAATGATATATTATCCGTATCACTTAACCTAGGCTAGAAAATATTATACAGACCCGTGGTTATTTTCTGTATTTTTCTGGATACTTTTAAATATTTTAAAATTTGTAATAATATTAAATTGATTTCAATTGAATTTTAAAATGATTTATTTAGGTGGTAATGATTTTATGTGAAATAAATAAAAGGATAAAAATAGTGACTTTAAAATATAACTTGAACTTGAAATTTATTGAAAAAAAATGGAAGCTTAAGTTAATTAAGTTAAATTGAAAATTTAGTTTAAATGGTGGAAGAATGGGGATTTAAAATTTAAGTGTTGAAAAAAAAATGGTTAAAGGTGGAAAACGGGAAAATCTACACACTTGAAATTTTATAAGTAAATTTTGGAAATTTTGATTTTTACTTGAAAATCTTCCTTTATAAAAAAACCATAAGTTAAAGGATTTAATTGAACATTTTTTTAAATGTGAAATTTATGATTTTATAAGTTTTAAAGGATTTAAATTGAAGT
Organism: Allium fistulosum; assembly: GCA_030737815.1. Taxonomy (NCBI): domain Eukaryota; kingdom Viridiplantae; phylum Streptophyta; class Magnoliopsida; order Asparagales; family Amaryllidaceae; genus Allium; species Allium fistulosum. Next base: position 308,735,533 of record CM060904.1, on the reverse strand, counting down.
TTATTTATGGCTGGAATTGCACTTAAAACCTGGAAATTTAATTTATAGCACTTCAGAAATGTTACCATTTCTGGAAATGAACAAATTCTGAATTAAGTAGAATCTGCAGCACTTGTTAAGTGCTGTGGTTATATAAATGAACCAAATGACTAAAATGAACTAAGGCTATGATAGCACTTGGTAAGTGCTGTTGTAGCAGGAACTAAAATTTAACCTGAAACTAATAAAGGGGCTATTGTAGCACTTGTTAAGAGCTGCAGTAGGCTGAAATATGATTTTGTTTAAAACTGAACTGTTATAGCAGTTTATAAATGCTGTCTTTGCTGAATTAAATTGTTTTCAAATATAACTTACCGCAGCACTTTTTAAATGCTGTGAAAGCTGAAAATTTTAACGTTTATTGTTTTAAGTGAATAAATGAACTCAGAAAGGGCTAAATTTTTGGGAATTTAATATTTGATTTATAAGAATAATGACTTTGTTTTTAAATGATTTAATTTGAAGTATTTTGATATAAATTGTTTTAAATTTATAACCACGGGTTATAATAACGATTGGTTGGCAAAGAGACCGGGATCAGATATGGACATACTCTCTGTCGATACCGAATACCACTTTGACAACCGTGTACGCGGTGGAGATTCCAGAATGAAGTAGGATGGTGGCGACGTTCTTAAGGTATGTTACGTGGACCCAACTCCCGTGAGTTGGCATAAGGTGGCTAAAACAGGAGCGATCTCGGACCAGTGAGGTAGCACCTCTTCTCGGACACATTTCTTCGATATTATACTCTTACTTGTGATTGATTAGATGGCCATCCTCCGATTGGGAGTGTTGTTCGAGGTGGATGGTAGTGGCTGCTATGCGCTCCATCAGTCCGTGTGCGTAATTGGTATATCTACCCTGGCATTGCCTAGTTATGCCGTGTCACCTACCATATCGAGCTTTACTACGATTATGATTTTAAGATCCGACCGCGTTAAGGTTCTCCATCCCCTTAACGCTATTTTCTATATGATTATACTTTACTGATTAGACACTACTGTATATAGCGTATATTACTATATAGTAAATAGTTTAACGGATCCTTAGAGGATGGGCGGTCCCAAGCATCTTCTAAGTTACTTGTACCTTTACTACAGTTCACTTAAGTTGGTTTACATTGTATAAGTATGTATGTCCTGACTCGAGTGTTTATGTTTTATTTTTACGCTCGGGTCAGCCTGAGTATCAGTTGGACTTCATCTTCATGGAGCTAGGACTACTGGAGATCATCTTTATCAAGCTGCTATCTGTTTTGCTATTCAGTCTTTTATTTAGCTTATGTAATTAAGACAAATGAATTTGGGATTATCTATGGTTGTTAAAACTGTATTGGTTTTAGACTATGTAATTTGTACTTGTTTTGAGACTATGTATTTTAGTGGCTTCATGAACCACTATGGTTATTTTTAAATTCCACTGCGAGTTATTCTGATATTTTCTGTGTCTGTGATTCTGTGAATGATTCTATTTGCTCCAAATTTTATTACAATATGTTATTTTGCATTATTCAAGTCCGACATGTGTGGATTATTGTCGATTTGAATGGTCCAAAATACCGGGTCGTTACAAGTGTGAACCTTGCTGGTTGTCCATAGCTTCAGGATTAAGATCAGAAAGGGACATCATGGTAATTTTACTGTCTATTATCAGTTGAAAATCAGTTCCATTTTACAAATTTATCTGGTTGTCTAATTTTTGTAACACCAAATTGTACAATGTTAGAAAAAATCATTTCTGTCAACATACTTTTTTGTTGGTTAAATGCTTCAGTTGATTTCACGCTGCTTTAGACATTACCCGTGTGCTATTCATTTCCGTCCATTAGATACTTTACTTCAATATACCTCTAAACCTAATCCCCAAATTCCATTTATGCATTGCCGCCCACATCTGTTGCTCGATAAAATTCCACTACCACCTAAATTTCGCTGTGTCCCCGTCCCCCTATTCAGACTCCATCAAATTAGTGCTGCCTATCAAATCACCAAATCGCCACTATGCATGCTCTTAGACTCCAACTTTAACTCCGACTACAAACGCACCACCACCGCTTGCTATTTAGTCGGTAATTTTTTAATCTTACGGTAATATTTGAATCACCGCTACTTTCCTTTAAGCATAAATAAATTAATTCAAATTATATTTGGTTATGAGGCATTTGAAAATTCGTAGGGTATCCGTTGAACTGAACCAAAGGCAGCCTAATTTTTTGCTTTTTGTCTCCTATGGAAGTGGTTTAAATATTAGCTAGGAATTGGTGCGTCAAACAATTCCATGTCTTTCTTTCATCGTCCGTAAGAAAAACATGGTGGCTTCTCTAGCACAAGTTCTAAAATGACAGGGTTGCAATTTTACAAAACTCCTCAAAAATCCGTTGCTATGGTAATTTATATGTTCTTGACCTAAATACTAAAGAGTTTTATCACAAAAATACAGTAAACTATTTGCAGTAAATACCCATTTTGTAAAGCCATAGATTTATGTTGATGCTCCACATATTGTTTTCTATAATAAATGAATACACTTCTTACTGTGTGAGTTAAAGAACCTTTTTGGAAGCATTGCAGTATTTTAGAATGACAAAAAAGAAGTTAGATTTCAATTTGAAAACATGGATTTATAAGAAACAATAAAAAATATATTCTAGTAAGAATTAACTAAGACATGCACCTAGGCGGAATTTCAGAACACTGTTCATATTTCTCCTTTGAGTATAGTTAATTGATTTTCTAATTTTCATCTTTCTACAACATAAAATTGCACATAACCTTCTGCGGGGAAATAAAAATAAAGATCTTAGAGATCTGTAGTATTATTGTAATCAGCTTATTTTTTCTTATGAAACATTTAAAAAATACATAAACTATCCCATATTTTGAGAAGGCAAAAGTTGCAAACAAGATTTTGCACTCTGATTTTATTGAATTTAAATGGTGTAGATTTATTCTTACTTTGAAAACTTTTTTTACATGTTATTTCTTATTGAATTATCCTTGTTAAACATTTTGTATATATCTTCATTTGGTCCACTACGTAGTTTCTGACCTAGATAGGAAAAGAATATGCAGTGGCAGTAGGAATGGACTTCTTTGGCTATGGGAAGCCACTGTCAACATATAATCTTTTTTTATAACTACACTGAAGTGGTTGGTTTCTATCATGCATTACGCTCATGCCAACAAGCATGTTTATAGGAACACATTAGAAAGTGCATTAAATTCACAAGTTTGAAATGTAAGTGATTTAGTGTGAAGAGATAATATAAAGGTTTTAGATCTTTAAAATCTTTAAATATAAATATTATGCTATTTTGGCAACATCTATATATCTGGCATCTAAAATCTTTAATCTCTACCTTTTTTCGCTTACCTTCTCAATTCCTTAATTGAAAGTGATTTAAACTATATATTTGATCTTATACCCTACCTAAGCATGAGTATCCTATCTATTGATTTTTAAAGAAACCCATGAGTTTAGTTACCTAGTTCAATTCGTTTTCTCCATATTTGCATTGTGCAATGTTTAGCTACAATACTGGTTGACTGTGCCAATCTTAAGTGATGTACATACATGTATTGTGTTGATATGTCTGCTAATATTTTACAATTTTAGGCTAATGTTGCTAGATGATTATTCAATACATGCATGCATTGTGTTGCACAAATCTTATACAATCAATCAGTGACAGACGATTGATTAGGTTATAGTCATGGTTATTCAATATTGGTAATATTTCATACTGATTGATTTGGTTTATTTGTAGATGTGTGCACTATATCTGTAAACGTGTTCGCTATGTTTATATATGTAAACGTGTTCGCTATGTTTATATATGTAAATGTGTTCACTATGTTTTCATACTTGTTAATATCTGTAAATGCATAGATTCATCATAATTTCAAGTTACAACAAATAATATCTACTTACGTATTTTTTTGGCATGCAGGAATCGTCTTAGTTTGTTGATAGCTGGTAATGGGATTGAGCGAGGAGGGAAATATCACATAGCTATAGTGTATCATTTTGATATGTGAGTTGTTATGATGCATCATTTGCTAGGAAATAAATATAAAACCCTTTTAGGAAGTTGTTGTAAATATGTAATAAAAATGAAATATATCAACATTGAACAATATGTATGAAATATCATGTGTTTAATTTATATATTTTGTTTTTGTATGATATTATGTTTGTGAAATCTGTTATATTTATATTCAACGAAGAAACGGTATTATATAAGTGAAATCTATAATATTTGTATATTCTATAATTAATTGATTCTTTTGAAAGCTAAAACAATAGTAAATAAAACTTGTAAAAATGATATTACATTTTATAGCGTTTTAAAAATGCTATAGAAAAGTAACTGTTATCGTAAAATACCAAACGCAATGGAAACAAGACATTCTATAGCGTTTTGCTTTTGCTAATACAAGTCGATGGTCAAATATAGCGTTACTTTTAATAGCCTTTTACAAACGCTATGGAAACATGATTTTATATAGCGTTTTGTTTTTGCTATTACAGTTCGATGATCTACTATAGCATGTCGTTCCAGAGCGTTCCCTGAAATGCTATGGTAAACTATAATAGCATTTTTCAAACGCTATAGAAACCCCAGTTTGTTGTAGTTCATGACCGATCACTCGCTAAGACAAACCCCGGACTTGGGGGTAAATCAATTAAGGAAAGTACGGTTCGACTATTTTCTAAAATAACTCTAAGTTCCAGAGTGTGAACTAGAGTATAAACACAAATTGGGTGCGATTCAATCACCCACCAACTAAATCTTATCCCCAGAGTACGGATATGAACATAAACAAATGAATGAGTGCAGTTAAACCACTCACTATTTCATAAACTTGGATTGGAAACCAACAGGAAGAGTATAAATTCGCTAAAGATGGAATTCGACCATCCACCATCTAACTCCTCTAACCCAAGAACTGGGGCAGAAGTATAATCACTTAAATTTCCAAATCCGACAAAGTGACACTAGGGCGTGAGCCCAGTGTCTAGTAGGACTTGAAGCCACGACCATATAGAGGCATTGAGATAAAATTAATGGATTATCATCCAAATCAATGTGCTATGAATTACAAGGACATTGAATGGAAAAAGTAATAGCTCAAATACTTAAGTAAATTCACACAAGAGTTCGACAAAAGTAAAAGAACTTTATTTACATAAGCTTCGAAAGTCAAGTACAAGAATTCACAGCAAAAGAATCAAAAAACGGGGGCCGATCCCGTACAAATTCGGCCAACAAAACCCAAAAGACTTGGGAGCATGAGTGCACGCGATGAGTCACTTCCTCCTCGATTTCTTTCTCTTCTTCTTGGAATCGAGAGAGATTTCACTCGAACTTTCTCCACTCCTCTTCTCCCTTCTCTTCCCGCTTCCTTAGCCTTTAATCAGAGTAGACTGGGTTGACCCAGTAGGTGCATCTTGAGAAGGTTCTGGCCGAGGAGTGGAGGCGTCCATAGTTTCTCCAAGTAAAACAGTGGAGATGGAAGGGGAAACGATTTCCATTTTCTCCTGCTTGACTTTCGCCTCAAAGGCAATGTCCGCTTCAAGTTTCTATGCCATTTCTTACATAAAGCGGCCTAAAAAGGATTGGGAAGCTCCAATAATCACAACATCATCATGAACAGGAATCTCTCGACGCGGATCGCTTTCTTCCCTCAACAAAGTGTCCACCAGGTGCTCGTCGATCATAAAAGCTTACTCTTTTGGGACATCTTAAGTTGTTGCCGAAGCCATGACAGTAATAGACTCCATCGTTAGCACCTGAGGTCCTGGTTGAGATTCTTGAGGAAGAGGTGGAACTACAACCAGTGGATCTAAAGCTGAGGAAACATAACTAATAAGATTAGATATATCGATCAGGGACACTCCAACTTTCTGAAGGACATGTAAGTTTAATGAAATACCTTCTCCAGATTGATCCCCCATGTGAGCCGGAGTGCCACCGGAACCTCCTTCCATAATCGAGGAGAGCCCATTAAATGTAGCAATATGCTGCTTCTTCGGATTATAACTGGGCTCGATAGAAGAATCCACTATGGTGCTGGGAATAGCTTGGGTCACCGGATTTGGTCATCTGTGAGATTGTGTGACATGGATCCAGAATCTTCACCAGCTTCATGTTAAGAGGTTGTGGCATGCTCTTTTTAGAGTATATGATGGGTTTCAAGTAGGGTTTGGGTTCATCACCCAATAGAATTTCGCCTTCCAACCTCATCAAATCGATTTGTTTAGTGCTGAGAGCCTCCTTCTCCTCCTAAACAAGATGCTCCCATGCACGTACAAGATGGTAAGGGTAGTCACCTTGGAGCCACTCCAAGCTTTTGTACTTAGGACATCAACGTTGTAAAGAATGAGCAGTGGATCTAATTCCTCCATAACCTCCTCTCTGACTTTTTCTCTCGTGGCCTCCACTTCTTGTTTAATGAGGGCACAATGTCTTTGGCGTTTTCGATAGTGGCATCTCTTTTAAGCCTGATGGTAACCAATTCCTCACAAGCATCCTTACCAATTTTCTGGGCCTCATCTTTATCTTTGGATTCACTCTCAAATTTTATTTTGTACACAACTGCGCTTCTTTGGGCCATATCCCTTTCTAGCACCAGTTTATGATTCCGATGATGAAGCGCTTCAACCTCGACCAAGTGCCTGGCCTTTTCATCCTCGAGTGTTTTGATGGGCGTTTTTTCGTTTCTCTCAGCTTCTGCTTGTGACCTCCTTAATGATTCTAACTCATTGGTTAGAATTTCGATGATCCGCTTGTCCTGGGCCTATTGGCATTTCAACTTCTCAATCTCTGCCACTCTCTCCCAAGATACTTTAGAAATCCTCCCCGCCGCTTTCATCCACTCGTTATACTGCTTGTGGATATCATTCACACAATATATAGTCATTTGCTGGACTTCTTCAGGAACTTTCTTAAGATTAGGTACAAAGAAAAATCCATCAAGGCATACATTTGGAAAATCTGACTTAAGTTGGGCAATGCGAGCGGCGGCATCGGCTTGTTGAGCTTCAGTGGCAACTTGGGTGTCAGCACTTTCTTTGCTCGACATTTGTTGGTGAACATCATGATGCCGAAGATCGCTGGGTTGCTGAGGATGAGATGGAACAACGGACTATGAAGAAACTGAAGTAGAATGGGGACCACGAGAGGTATCAATGAGAGGAACGCCGTCACAACGATCTTATTGCCTTTCAGAATCTTTAGGGGAGGAGATCTAGATTTGGACCAATGTTTATTATGGGAAAACCTGTCTCTGTCGCCTCTATTCTGGTAATCTCCTGGAGCGATAGCTAGGATCATATTCAGACCACTACCTTGGCGATATGAGCCCGAACGAGAACCATGATTCTGGCGTGGTATTTCCTGTAGAGACTGAAACTTATGCTTCTTCCTCATCATTGTTTCTGCAAAGAAAGACAAAGGATGGATCAACTCTAAGTATTGAAGGACTCAAAATAAGTGCAATGCAATATTTTAAATTGCGTGCAAACGTGCGTGTCCTTGTGTCCCCCCACCGGACCAGTTATTGAAGTTTTACTGGCAGAAGTAACCTCTTCACTAGTGGTAGGAGGGATTCCAGCCCTAGCTCTGAAAGGAGATTCTAATCCGCCAATGCTCATGTCAGTAAAATGAAAGGCATCAATGCCATCCAGTATCGGAAGGTATGATAATGCTTCAAATGTTTCGTCCAAGTGTTCTGAAGTTTGAGAAGCGGACTGATCCGAAATAACCTGAGGGTTGATGGATAGCTTGGGCTATTTGAAGAGGCGGCCCGTAAGGAACCTTCAAACGAGCTTCTTCCTTTTTCCTTTTTTGAGAATGGTGGGCAGTGATGTTTGCAAAGATCCAGCCGCAGACCCGAAACTAGAACCCGTGTCATCACCACCGAGGTCGTCACCTTTATCTTCCACTGCATCTTTTTCGATAGCTTCCTGAGCCGGCTTAACTAGAGGGCATGACAAGATCAGCTTGATGGCCTTCATCATCATCCGCATCCCGCTGCTCAACTACTATAACTCCAACAGTGACTGGTAGCCCTATGCTACGACCCTCTTCCATCAGGCAGTAGGTAATGGGATGTTCATCAGTAAGGAGATTCTCAATGTCTCTATCTTCTGATCTAAACCTTTTGAGTGCCAAGACCATGTCTGTATATTGTTTCCCGTCGATTCGTGGATAAGAGCCTATATAAGCCTTAAAAATTGCTTAATTCAGGACACGATCTGGATACAAGCACTCAAGAAATTAAGGAAGGAGTAAAACTTACATCCTTCTTTCCACCGTCTGGCAAAGCTGAGCGGGCATAGAATATAGAACCACTCGGTTTTGAAAGCGCTCAGCTTGTTCCAACTACCAGTCAGGATCTACAACTTCTTGACTGACTTGAGAAATGTGAACAAAAGGCTTCCCTTTCATCACTTGAAGGTGAAAAGAAATCGGATGTCTTCAGGAGTTGGAGGACGAAACAAAAACTCCATGAATGCTATGTAGGAAAAGTTAAGCAAGGCATAGCTGTTTGTATGCAGTTGTGCCGGTGCAAACCTCATATGATGTAGCATTTATCAGATAAATGAATTGAAAAGTGGGAGGCATCTTGCCTAACTCATGAACTTGTTGCAAGCAGTGAACCCTTCAAGGGTGCATGTGAACTCTATCATCCCGAGTCTGGACTTACACGTCATCAAATGGAATCCTGTGTCTGGCACAAATTCTACGAAGGGAGGCTTCATTAATTTTCAAAGCCATAGAATCCTTCGGATCTTCTAAAAATATAGCGTCTTCTAGAGTGTCGGGAGCAGGGTTTATCACTTCTACTAGAAGGACTGGAATGATAAAAAAAGGTCGAGTGATGGACATAAACTTTTTGATTATTCAGTTTGATGTCCAGGGGAGAATTCACCAGAAGCAGTTGCAGAGCTCGATTCATCACTCGTACTGTTGTACTGTGAAATCTATTCAAAAGACCTGGCAGCTAAACGCCCCGAGCGTCTGGAACCCATGACTACTAAACTCAATAGATAATCATCATTAAAAAAATAACCTGTTTCCCCCATGCAAAGTGTATGCTAGTGCAGAGTGTTGCAGTTTCATGCAATGCAATGAAAATTGTTCAAAATTAAAGACAACAACTATAACGAGACTACGAGATTTGATTTGAGTGACCTTCATCGCTGACCGTCTCAACTAATTCTCTACGTCACTGGCTAAGGATTTAGTTTAAGCATCGAGATCAGTTGTTGGCATGTTGAATTTGAATTATGCGTTCAGTAGTGGATGAACTTCAAAATTTTGTCTAAGGCTTAGTCAACAAATATAAATATGTAAGAAATTAGTCAAGTTCGATTGTCATATGCGGCTAATATGAACTCCATTTCATATGCAAGTCAATTACGACCATTCAAGTGTTAAGGCCGAAGCTCATCGCAAAGTTATAATTAAGATTTGATGATTTTAAGTACATTCATCAAAATTAAATCAACAACCGATTATTAATTATGTTATGACTGATCCATCCTAATGCGCATGACCGAACCAACTTCTAATAACCGATCGTTTCTATACGATTGTTTCACAACCGATCGTTATCCTATATTGCTCATTGCGATTGATCCAACTTTCGACTCCGGTTCCACACTTTGCTTCAATTCAAATCTCCAACCACCGTTTCAAAGAAAAATCGATCGAAAACAATCTTCCACCTTCGATCTCATACAAGCGCACTCCATTCAATCTCAACACCACATCACCATCTCCCCCTTTGCTCCAACCGATCAAATGACCATAGCCTGAATCATGAAAACTAGGATGAGTTCCCATCATCTCATCACTAAATTATAACAAGTAAAAAATCAAACCTACATATGTAAAAAATTGGAAAAGCAAAGGCGAGTTGGATTCGAATATGAAACAAGATCAGTAGGGGATGTAGTGATGATGGTTGATGTAGCAAGGACTAAGATCGACCTATGGAGATGATTACAAGATAAGTATGGACTTGGATCGGGAAGCTTGGTGGATCGATGATGAAGGAAAAGATGAAGATGGTTTTTTTCTTCTTTTTTGGTTTGGGTAGCAACGATAGAAAATGAAAGAAAGTGAAGAAAATGATCTAAGTATCTAAGTATACATATGAAGGATGCGATACGAACCATAGAAGTTTGCAGTTCAAGGGAAGCCCCATTGGTAAACAATCAGGTACGATCGTTTTACGATGGCCTTATGACGATCCATTCTTCTTAACCTACAGTCCAATCAAATGGCCAAACCATAAAATGGTCGGGCGCGATCGTTCGGTGATGGATGTATGCCGATCTTTCTCTTTAACATGCGGTGCAATTGGTTCGTTCAACATATGCTTGGATCATGTATGATCCAAAACTAATGGCTTTGGAACGATCCATCATCTTCTTTCTCAGGCTAAAAAAAGAGAGGGGGGAGAACGATCAGACATGATCCAATCTCAAATGAATTTGACCCGATCCATATTAAAAATGGATCAAGTACGATCCATTTACTTGATGGATTCATGCTGATCCATCTTTAAAAAAATGCAAATGATTGGATTGCATTCCGCCAAATTGGCAACGACCTAGGAGCGTACGAATGCATTCGGAAGCCAACGACAAGAACGTGTACATGAACATGCACGTGTGCATCCCAAAAATTCGATTATTGGGATTATGCCCTTCCTGATGAAGAGGTATCCTCTGAAGGAAACTGAAATGTGGTTTATGTGGGAAAATGTAACTTCCTGATGATGAAATCTTTTTTGAATGAAGAAAAGTATAGCCAGTTCCAAATGATGACAATTCTCTAATGGAATTCCGGCAAGGCACGATTGCATAAAAGCCATTAGGGGTGAGATGCTATGATACCAAGATAAGAACTAGATGAACTTAATTGCAAATCACAGGCAGAAGAAAGAATAGCAATAGTAAAGTACACTATGTATTCTTTTATTTTAGAAAGATACTTTTACAAACATACATACATTCTTTTATATAATGTAAACCTACTGACTAAGTTTGTTGTATAGCTATATGATTGAGGCAATATTACATAATTGCCCTTCGTAGTGCGTTACAGAGTTGAGACTTAACGTTCTGCAAATACATTATTACGTTACTAACTTATTAGTAATCTTATGATCTAAATATTTACTATACTCATCGGTTCTCATTAGCCTTTCTCGTATCAGTTCCTAAAACCATGCAATATGATTCCTCTTCCCTAACAACATTGTTTTCATCAATATCCAAGGCCAAAACATCAAACTTGTTATAACATTCAATATAAAAAAAATTCTATCTTTTGCCCTGGTTTTATGCGAGGTTGTAATTTTGAAATCCCTATCATGACCACTTAGAACAACTGAAGCGTTATTCAGTTCTTTTTTCAACAAGTCCATGGAACCCGAATGGTCATTGGGCTTATATATATATCTTCTTCTTTGAAACACTGCTATTCTTCTCCTTTAAGAAGTCAAATTTTTGTGATGAAGAATTAGCTACTTTCTCACCGTCCTTTTTTCTGAACATTAAACCTTCTTTATTATTTGCACCTTCACCATTCACATCTTTTTTAATCAGTTGTTCAACCCCCTTTTTTTCTTGAGATAAACCTTCTACACAATATTGAAAATGCTAAAACAAATTGTGAAAAAGGCACAGCACTTCATCTTTCTTACCTTTCCAATTACCATAAAACAAATGCCTGGTTTAAAAAAATCCATATTAAAGTAGAACACCTATTCTAAGGCATTTAGGCAAAGGAGGGATAATCACATATGAACAAGATGATTTTTTATGCCCAAAAACACCATAATTAAAATATTGAATCGGATCCCTACAGCTCTTTGTAAAATGAAATTCATCACGGACCAGAAAAAACTACCATTTTTACGAGGAATTCAAGATTGTCGATTTGTAAATTGATAATTAGAAAAACCAGAGAATTTTTTTCCCCTTACTCACATATAACATTGTTAGGATGAAGTCACCATTTTTTATTATATTGGAATATTTGATATTGTAATATACTAGTGCAAACCCATACTACACATACAGATATTGCAAATCATTTAGTAATAAAAGGCAAATTCATCAGTATTAATTAAATGAGTCTTTCGTTATGTGTATTAAATATATCCAACACAGTACATAGTGCATAACTCTTCGTGAACTAAGACTAAATATATTGCATTCCAAGAAATATCTACAAGAATATGTATTACATGCAATATAGTAAAGATAATTCAACTATCCAACACAATACATAAAATACATAGTAATTTCAAAAGCAAATTAACGATTTTTGAACAATTGATAATGATTGATTGGTAATATTTTATTTTATAATTTGTAGTATCTAATTTAAAAGATTAATAGGTAAAATCCATTACAAAACATCTATAGTACACAGAAGGCCAATGAGTTACAATTGAAATAATCATAGTTTGTTCACTCATTTCAAAAGTTGATGTAAAAAGTAGAAGTCATTAGTACGATAACAACAGATTCCAACATACGTTTCATTTACCTTGCACATGTGTATAACAACAAATTAAATATACAAAAACCTAATTAATTATTTTTTAGTTGTTTTTATGCAAATAAGATACGTTATTATGTATATCCTTTAATATGCCATTTGAAGGTAGAAGAGGTGCTTCAGCGGTCTAGTTTTTCCTTTTCGTTTGAGAGCAGCATTTGACCATTTCACCAGCAACTATACGATTATCAAACCGACCGTTAGGGAGGTTTGTTTACTATCACTAGCCAAAATCAATTTCTCTGAAGCCCAAATTATATTGCTGCTATTTCGTTTTTGTTTCCGTATGCTTTTCCTCCCTAAATTTTCTCCTCTTCACCATAATCACGATACGTATTCTCTTTGACAGTTTCCCTTCCGTTTTATCTGCCAATGTATTCTCCTTTGACAGTTTCCCTTCCGTTTTATCTGCGATTGACAATTTCTCATCCGTTTTCTCTGTTCCTAAACCAAATAAAACCCTAATCCAGTGCTAGAGATTGTTCGACCACGCCTCTTCTATCTCGGTTGTTCGCAATCATCTCTGATTTTCTAGCTCAAATCGATTATATGTGAATTTGCAGGTAGCACGCCTCTTCTATCTCGGTTGCTCGCAATCATCTCTGATTTTCTAGCTCAAATATATTCTATGTGAATTTGCAAGTGGTTTCCTTATAGCGAGTTCCTGGCAGGTCCCTCCATTAGTGGGAAAAATGAAAAAGAAATTGTTTTTAGTAAGAGTGCCATGGAAAGAAGTAGCAGTAGACTCAAAGAGAGTAGAAGTGTCAATGCTTTGTTCGAGAATGTAAATATTGAGGATAGTAGTGATAAAGATTTGGATAAGAAGAGCAGGAATTTGGGCATTTGGTTTTCGAGATGGATGAAATCCCGCTCTGAGGATACAAAGACAGTTTTTGCAGCTGTTACGGTTCCGATTTTTCATAAGTCCTATTTGGCTGAATATGTCGATTCCTTTTATGTCTATGTACCCTGCTTTGGATGTTAGGGACATGATTTTGGCTGAGAAGGTATAATTTTGATTACATTTGAACTGTGGTTGTATGGTTTTTAAATTTGACTATGCAAGGTAAGGTAGTTTAATGCTTAAGTTAAACTGTCATAGTAGTGTTATTGTAAGCTTAGCTTTATACTGAATTATGCCAAAAATTCATGTTTACGGACATTACTTGTGTATTCTATTAAGATAAACGACAAGTTAAGAGTTAAAGATTGTAAACAAGGTATCTAATCTTGTTGCATTTATATGTTGCGACGATGCATTTATGATGATCCTATACCAATTTGAACCTTTGAAATGACTAAATTTGAAAGAAAATTATACCTCTGTACCATTAAACTTTAGGCAAATCTTATGTTAAGGACATGGTCTAGCTGAACTCTAGGTGCGTGATTCATATTATTTTTTATGAAGTTCAAATCACGTGGAAAATGTTTTTCATCTGCTTATCACGTAATGGTTGCTATTGTGCTTTATACCTTTACTGCTGAAGATTATAGCATTGTCCAACATCACCTTAAAAGTGGTAACACAGTCCAATGGTTTAGGGAATCAATCATTTAGACATTCCAAAGAAAAAAAAGGTAGGAAAAAGAGATTAAGTTTTAGTACATTGGTTATATTCATGATAGGAACTCAGGTTGTGCTTTATTATATTTAAAATTTGCATTATATTGGTGCTATGGAGGTGATACTTAACCTATTGAGCAGTCTGTGGCAACCTAACCTCATTAAGTTTAATATCTGTTATGTTCTGTATTTTAGATAGATTTGAGTATATACAATATTCCATGTAATCATAATAATATGCGTCTGACATGAAATGCAGGTGTCTTATTTATTTAGAGAGCCCAAAGTAACCGAGATAGTTATCTTCAGAGCCCCTAAAATACTCCACGTAATTAATTCATCTAATTAATTCATCTATTGTGGCTTTGTAATGGCTATCGTGTATATTTTTGTTAACCAAGAGACATATTTCTTTTGGCAGGAAAATGATTACAGTTCTTTCGATGTTTTTATCAAGAGAGTTGTTGCCAAGGTTGGAGATTTCGTTGAAGTAAGCCGCCATTTTTATCTACTTCTTGCCATTTAGTCTTTATTGAAGACTTTGTATTAAGCTTAGGCACCAAATATTAATTTTCTAAATAATAGGTTCACAATGGAAAATTGTATGTAAATGGCATAGCTCAAGATGAAGAATTCATATTGGAACCACTAGCTTATGAAATGAAACCGATGGTAATTTCTTTTGACCTTGCCTTCTAATTGAAGCTTGTTATCGAGGGCACCACAAAATTTACATATCTTTTTGTTGATAAAATTGTAACCAAAAGCTGAATTTTAACTGTCTCAACTACTCTCCCTAATGGCTATCTTTTAATTTGTAACTTATTATCTACATAGTAGTGCCTTGTTGGTGCTGTCCCAGTGGTTACATGCTCTGGCTTTGATCAATGACGATACAGTTTCGAATCTTGCGTAGTATGTGATTCAAATAATTGAATATATGTTGACTTGTAGTATGTTATATACTACCTAGAATATGTACTACCATTTAAGTACCCGATTGAAATAAAAAATAAAAATAAATAGTGCCTTGGAAATCTAAGGGTTAGGTGCAGTTTCATCCTTGTGATAATGTATCATTTACACCTAAATTTTGCATTATGTTATATTCACCAACCATTTTTCGAAAGAGCCTGTATGCTAACCATAAACTAATATTTCTTATACAGTTGATACCCAAATGGTATGTGTTTGTTCTGGTTGATAATCGTTACAACAACTTTCACTCTCATAACTGGTAAGCTACCAACTCAATTTTTTCACAATTTTCATGTCAAAATCAGAAAAATTTATTTTGTGATATTTTAATTTATTTATTTCTAACTTCCTAACAGAGGTCCTCTAACAATCAAAAACATTCTTGGAAGATCAGTGTTCAGATACTGGCCTCCATCAAAGATATCTGATACCATATATGATCCAAACTCAATGCGGACTACATTATCTTTTGCCTAATTGTATCAAGTAGATTCCTCTGAAAAGTTCTTCATGAATCCGATCATTCATGTATTTCTATTTTATTTGTTTTTTGACCAGACCTTTGTTGTTATCTCGATAGATGTTGTTGTTGTTATTAACTGTTAAGCTGGTAAAATAGAAAATGTTATATACATTATATTTTAACAGCAATAATTTTTTGATCATATATATTCTACTTTGCAGGAAATTTTCTTCTTCTTCATGAATTCAAGTTTATTTGTTATTTGAATAGAGTGACAAAGTGGTTCTTGCCAAAATGCAGGAATTTTGAAGATGCTCAAGCTGATATATGTGAAAGTTGAGCTCATATATGCCTTCAAATAAAATCTCAGCAGTTTATTCATTTTCCTATGTGAAAATTTCTTATAATCAATTCTAAATATTAGGTGATCAGTGTTGTAGTTTAATGACTTGTGTACAAACTGCTAGCATTGATAGATACAAATTGCTTTGTGTAAATTTTGTGAAAAACTGTTACTTCTTTGTGTTATGTTATTCTATATGTATTTATAAGTAGTTAATTTTTGTTAAACTATGAATAACTGAAAAGAAATCGAGCGAGCTCATATTGAAATAATTTGCTTCTACAATTAATAAAAGAAAACTCCAAAATCTAACATCATCCATTACAGTTGTATGTTCTATATTAGCAAAACTCCAAATTGTCAATAATCAAAAGATAAGACAAGAAAGCTAAATGATAAGAAAGCAACTCTAGATCAAAAATTCCAAAGAAAATAAAAAGAATAAAGGAAAAAATAATGGTGTTAGAGTTTGATCAATCATTCATCCAAAACTCAAAACAAGAACCAAATCTCAACATACCATAACTAAAACAAATACCGGTAATTGATCTACAACCATTAATCGATCCGGACAACAATTCAAGCCAATTTGCAGCGCTGATGATCTTTATAAGATTAAGAATGATGAAGGCGAGGATATATACGAATAAAAACTAAAGAAGCTGTTATAGATCCCTCGTCTTTTCAGAGTTGGTGTTGCCCAATTTGAGTACATACTGAACAGTTTTTTTTCTTTTAGTGTACTGAACAATTTTTTTCTTTCAGTGTTAGTTTTTCTTCTTCTTATTTTTACTTCAGCAATGTTATTTTTTATATAATAATGGTACTTTTATATAATTTATTTAAATACGGTAGTTCAATAATTTGAGATTTATTTATTACATCAATTTTTGTTTTTTTCATCTTTTTTAATTAAATATTCACAAATATGATGATATATATTCAGGTGATATTTGTTTGATTTTTTTTTTCAAATTCAATAATGAGTTAAAGCTACAAAGAAACTCAAAATCAAGAGTATATTGATCCTTCTTGATACATATACGTGTGTGTCTATGAGTGGTTCATATCAATACATTGATAGCAGATCTTTAGTATCAAGTTGGCCTACATTTACAATCCGTATTATAATTGATTTTACACATTTTCAATTACTTCAGCTTTTGTTAAAATGCAGTTCATTTTTCATCAAATTATTAATAAAGGGAAAAAAATTAACAAATATTTTTTTTATTCATATCAAATAACACAACGGTCAGTTTCCCCACCGTCGTGCGGTTATACTAGTAAAAAGTACACCTACATAAATTGCACAGAATAACTCAATGCCTGGACAGAGAATCACTATTTAATTGGCTAAAATAATTGTTGGTTTGAGTGTTTTGAAATGTTAGATAATTTTGAATATGTGTTATGTTTCCGAAGATGTAGCCTTTAAATTTATATATTTGTCAGTATTTCCCTGTATTAGAAAAAAAGACTCGGTAGAATGTGTTATTATATTCTTATAGTTGACCAAAAAATGCAAAATAAGATGGTACTACCAACACCATCAAGTGCAATAAGTTTTAAGGACAACACTTTTAAATAATTAGTTTTAAGGACAATTTACATGATAATGATAAATTCATTTATCTTTTTAAGTTATACAGGAAAATGATAAATCTTTTTATCATTATTTCTGTATCACTGAAAATGATAAATTCTTTTATCTTTTTCCTGTAAAATGTCCTTAAAACTAATTTTTTAGAAATAGTGTCCTTAAAACTTATTACTTGCACAAATAAGCCCTTGAAGTGAAAATCCCCTCAAGTGTAATTGTTCCGATTGTACTTGTTACTAAGCTAATAAAATTTGCAGCTTCTATTAAAGGTAGGCTCCAACAATCTAACGAGCTTTCAATAAAATTAAGAACAAATGACGCATATAAAACATTTCATACAAAACATAATTTTCTGAAATGTAGGCGACAAATCTGCTCAGGAAGTCTCAATAGAATAAATTAAAAAATATTCCATATAAAGGTATTTTCCTCAAAAGGTTTCCACAAGAAAAAAGTAAATTCCATAATATATATATTTAGTTTATTAGGAAACAGTAATGTATCAGTTACTGAAAATATTTGTAGTTTTTATGAAAACATCAACGTAATTTCCTAATATTTCTTAAAACATATGTTGTTTAGTGAAACGAACCTCATGCTTTAAAAGTATGTAATTTTCTGAGACTTATTTCTGGAAGTATTTATTATATGTATTTCTGGAAACAAATCTATCAGTCTCCTGAAATATATATTCACTAAATGTATAATATTTAAAGATTGTTATATACTTATAATTGCTTGGCGATCACAAAGTTAATGAAACACGCAACTGAAAGTGTGCTTTCTTTTAATCTGAATCAGACAAGCATATCACATCTCAACCGCAGGATCATATCAATGGCTCATATTTCATCACAGCAAAGCACGTGGATTACCAAGTCACTTAAGCAGGCTTTCGGCCCATGTACTATATTCTTATAAATATAGAGACTGTGTTATGCTCTTTGTACTGTATATCATTTGTGTAAAACAATACAAAGTTATAAAAGTTTCTTTTATGGTATCAGAGCAATAAACAGCCTAACGGCTCAATTATATCAATTTCTGTGCCAAGCAATTCTTGTCAGAAATTAAGAGTTTGAATCTCATTCAACTCCCCTCAGAAAGATATCATCATCGGGGAGATTTACCTTCTCGATATCTGTGTGAATCTCTGATCTTATCAGTATCCACTCACCCACCGTGCCATCCAAGAAGGAAGATCAGATCCAAGATCTTCATCCCTCCTTCTGGTTGCATCTTTCTGTTTCACAAACCAAGATCTCTCGAGAATCTCAGTTTTCTTTCTTTCTGGTATGTGCATTACTGATTTACAATAAAACAGTAATACACATTTCTTTCGCATTCTTTACCCGCAAGAAATTCGTGACTCAGTCAAAGATCAGATTCTTAATCAAGAAATAAGGCAAATCAGAGTTCTTGATTCATCATGGCCCATGAGGAAGATGAAGTCACATCAGCTAACACTGGCAACAAACTCAGGGATGATCAAAAACCTGATTGCATCCTGATCAGACCTAAAAATCAAGCAATAAGTACACCATTAGACGAGGATAATTACATCATATGGAAATATCAAGTTGAAATAGCATTAAGAGGATATGATCTGCAGGACTATGTCAAAGGAACCAAGATGATACCACCCATCAACATAACAGATGACAAAGGCAACACTATTGGAAACCCAGATTATTCCTTATATCAGAAGCAAGATAACTTGCTTGCATCATGGCTACTTTCATCAATTAGTCAAAGTCTCTTATCACAACTTGTTGGATGCTACACATCATATGACATATGGTCATCAATTGAGAGAATTTAAAGATTGTTATATACTTATAATTGCTTGGCGATCACAAAGTAACTTGTTGGGTCAATAAACATATGTAGTAGTTTAGTCAAATAAGTAAATAAATAAACAAAATGTAAGCCTATTACTATTATTGAAACAAAATTTTGCAATGTATTTTTACTGTAATTTTTAGTTTTGAGTTATTTTTATTAAATTAGGAAGTGGTTTACATGAAATTATTGCTGCAAATGATTATAAGAGTGTGGCATAGAGATATATTTCGACATTGATGTATTGTATATTTTGTTTTTATCCTTATAATTCTATAAGATCAGAATAGTAACATGAATTAACACTGAATTGTGAGAAAGTTACTATAAAGAACATAAGGTTTGGGAAGAACGAAAAATTATGGTAAGTAACAGTAGCTCTAAACATTAACATGCTACCACCAATAGCAACAAAATTTGGAAAATTGCATCGATAAATGTTAGAGAAGTCAAAGCATATCTCTATTGTATGAGGAACATAAGTAAAATGAAATCTTGAGTTTTAGTCAACCATGTATATAAAACAAGAATTTAAATTGAACACCAGAGGTTTAACCGAATGTCAATTCCATTTGAACATCTAGGTCTTATCCAATTACTAATGTGTACCTATTTTATAATCAAACGGAGAAATTTATATCCAATTATTATTATAATTATAGGTGTTTTATACTCGTGAGTCGTGACACCAAACATCCACATTGTATAAAGTATATTACTCCAAGTATAGATTAAGTAATCATTAAATAACTCATAATCAATAAGAATCAAATTCCAAGAAAGATCTAACCATTAAACAAAGAATGATAATATAGTTTCTTTCACACCATAGTCCTTATATTAATCATTTTCTTTCGCTCTATAATCCTTTCTAACAAAATTGTCATATTTTCTTTTTTATCCTATACCCAATTTTATTCTTGATATAAGGTTACCGTTGTTTAAATGTTACTCAATGCACATGAGATTTCCCAAGTGCCATTCGCTATATAGATAGTTAAAATATATAGAATGTCCATGTCCAAAAATTTAGTTAAGTGTCATCATATAATCTGCAAACCCAGGCTAATTCTGATAATTACGTGCATTATGTTTTACTATTTCATTCTAACTAATACTTTCATAATGATTCACAAATGACCTTAAGATAAACTAAAATGGATAACAACTGAAATCAAAAGAAAAAGCGACCTTAATAAGATGTATTCATTTATCTTGTTGTAGAAGTTTTTAAGACATCTGCACCACATCTGAGCATTAGCTAAAGATTCTCCATTCCAAAATAGCATGCATAAGCAGTCATGAGCATATTTTCAATAATTGGAAGTGAGATAGAACTAAGTAGAGCTTTTAGTTTGTAATTTTGTGAAAATCTCAAAATATATTTTAGATGCCATTATACGCTAATAGAAAAATCAAATTGAACATGATCTTTAATTCCATCTAGTAAGTTACACATTATTGAAAAGATGAGCAGGAGAAAGTTTTGGGTTTACCAAGATGCTATATAGGTTTCTCTTACCAGATAAGAGATTGATTATTGCAATTAGTTCATAATTAAATATGGATAACATATCTGCACAATATGAACAAATTTTTAATTCAAAATCAAATGCATCGTACTACAACTTACATCTTAATATTTTTTATGCATTGAATTAGATAATATAAAGACCTATATTTACCTAAAAAAGTAGGAAGTGTAAGGTTAATTTCATCCATATTGAATAATGGTTTTCATGCATTGAAGCCACATCTACATATTGTTGTAAATGTGAACTATGTCACATAAATAGTGGTAGCAAAAAAACGTTATATTAGATTGAGTCGAAGTGAAAGCCAAATAATGGACTGAGTTGTCTTGTGAACTGAAAGCCAATAATGAAAATTACAGGAAATTTTCCTCAAGGACAATTTTTAGGGCTTTTTTTACCGTAAGGACAGCCCGCTAATTATTTTCTCAAAAGGACAAATTACCGTATTTCCTTCCAGCCCACTTTCGCGCGCTTCTTCTTCTTCCTTTCGATCAAATTTTTTCAGTCGCGATCAAATCTCTTTCTCCCAATTATAATATCGATCAACTTCGTTCGTTTAATTCAAATTCGTCCTTCTGAAAATAAAATCGATCACCTTCGTTCGTTTATTTCAATTCCGTCCTTCTGAAAATAATATCGATCAACTTCGTTCGTTTTTTCAATTCCGTCCTTCTGAAAATTGTACTTCATCGATCGTTTTTTTTTCTTACGTGCGTTTGTTGATCTCGTTCTTTTCATATTTGTACCGTGATCTCGTTCTTTTTAGGTATGCTTATATTATTCTGTTTTTTGTTGTTTTTCTATTCGATTTAAAAAAATTTGTCTATGCTTTCTATTTGTTTTCATTTTTTTGGATGATATGCAGTGTTGTTCTTCTCATTGTTTGTTCGTTCGTCGATGGAAAATTGTGGAAGTAGCAGCAGGTTTTTTATTATTATACTCGTTTCTTTATGCAGTGTTGTATTCTAGTTAGCTTTTCATTTAATTTATCTTGCATTTTCTTGCATTAATGTTGGGATGATTGGAAAAGTATCGTTGCTTGAGTTGTATATAAAGTTGTGATATAGTGGAAAACTATTGTACTTTAGGTTCAGTTTCTGGGTATCATTTTTATTCTTTCTTAGTATCATTTTTTTATTATCAGTAACTAGGTATCAGTTGTGTATACTGTAGGTATCAGTTTTTGTGAAATTGAATGAATAATGTTCTAAATTGAATGTATTTTTACTAACGTTTATTTTTTTTTTGTTTTGACAGTGGGGATAACAGTCTTCTTTGTCTGTTTGTGTTGAATAATAACACTTTTAGCACTCGATTGTCTATTGATTGCTCTTTGTATGATTTGAAGAATGAGATATGTCGATGTTGGTCTCAATTAACTCCTCTTTCTATTCAGATTTCTTATGTACTTGAGGACAAAGTTATTATGGTTGACACTGATTCTGATATTCAGAGTATAATTTGTTTTCAGTTATACAAGAAAAGTTCTTTCTTTGGTTTTACTGTTAAGGTTAAGGGTTCTGAATTGGAATATGTTGATGGTGCTTCTATTTCAAGTTCATCCGTTGTTCGTGCTTCTTCATCTTCTACTGTATCTGTCTGTTCAAATGTTGTTGTTAATGGTAAAAGTTATTTAAAAGATATGTTGAGGAGAGGGTCGACATTAAGCATTTCCAATTTTGTTGGTTTTTGTTTTGGAGGAGCTGAACAATTTAGAGAGTTTTTGATGGCATATCAAATTCAAAAGGGGTATGAATTAGTATTTTTAAAGAATTGTGCAACAAGAGTTACTGTGATTTGCTCATCATATAAGGATGGTTGTCTTTTCAAAGTCCATGGTTCCTGTGATTCTGGAGAATTGAAAAGGTTCTTTATGAGAAATTTGGTTTTTGATCATTCTTGTGGGGCTGGTCTTAGACATGTGAATAATCCACATATATCTAGTTCATTTGTTAAATCGATGATTATTGATGAGATCCGCGATTGTCCAAGTAAAAAGCCTAAGGATATTATAGTTGATTTTAAAAGAGAATACAATTTTCAGTTGTCTTATGGTTATGCTTATCATGGAAAACAACTTGCATTGATGGAGTTGCACGGTAATGATGCTTTGTCTTATAACGATTTAAGTTGGTATTTGGAAGCAGTGAAAAAATCTAATCCAGATAGTTATGTTGATATGGATGTTGATCCTTGTAGTAATGAATTTGAAAGGGTGGTTATTGGTTTTGGCGCTTGTTTACTTGGTTTCAAGTCTTGTCGTCCTATGATATTCTTAGATGCTACTCACTTGAAGGGACGTCCTGGTGTGTTGATGGGTGCTACTGCAAAAAATGGTGATCAAGGTATGTCTTTGTTTTCAGATTTGAGTTATTTGTATTGAGATCATAATACTTGGCATAATCATTAATATACATTTTTTTACCATAATTTGTATTCTGTTGGTATCAGTTTTAAGAAATGTAGTTTATAAGTAGCAAGTTTCTAGTATCAGAATTTTCATTGTATTGAATTGTAAGTTTGTATTTGGTATAATAATTTCATACTGCTAAACAGGAGATTAGTATCAGTTTTGGTATAATCTTAGTATCAGTTTCAAGTATGTTCATATATGGTATCATTTATAGTTATGTAGTATCGAAATTTCCTTTGTATCATAATATATGTCAATTTTTGTTTCTTTGTTGTTTTAGAATGAAGATTACTGTGCATAATGTTGTGGTTATTAATATTTTTTATAATGGTCATATCAGGTTTTAGGTATCAGTTTTGTTACTGTCAGTATCAGTTTTATGAATTGTTTTATATTTATGGTCGTAATTACTTTTAGTTTTTTTTTACTAATTATTTTTGCATTTGCAGGTTTCTTCCCTTTAGCTATGAGTGTAGTTTCTGTAGAAAATGTGGATAACTGGACATGGTTTTTGAACCATTTAAAACAAATGCTTCAAGAAGAGCGTACTTTAGTTTTTATGTCAGATCGCCACCAAGGTTTGCTTTCATGTGTTCGTGATGTTTTTCCTTCAGATTATCACAGTTATTGCTATTTGCATATGGAACAAAATCTTCTTTCAGCAGTGAAAGCCAAAAATGCAAATGTTTCTATTGTTGATCTATTCAAAATGTGTTCTAGAGCTTCAAATCTATATGAATTTGAAGGAGCATATTCTAAGTTTTGTCAAATTGGTGGTGTTGCTGGTGTTAATTTTTTAAAGGATAAGCCATTTGATAAGTGGGTGGATTTATTTTTTCCAGGGAAACGTTATGGCGAATATAGTTCCAATGTTGCAGAAAGTTTTAACAGTTGGATTTTAAATGAACGAACATTGCCTATTACTTTGTGTTTAGATGGTATTCGTGTTAAGATTATGGAACAAATGGCTAGAAGAAGAGAAGAATGTCGTTTGTGGAGAACAAGTCTATGTCCTTCTATGGAGTTACGCTTAGATAAGTTGATTGAAGAAGGATTTGGATGGGATGTATATAAATCTTCTGATTTTGCTTATGAAGTGAAATCTCCAAACTCTCATTGTGTTGATTTGAAGGAGCGGGTTTGTAGTTGCAACCAATGGAAAATTACGGGATTCCCTTGTGCTCATGCTATAAAGTGTATGAACAAGTCTAAGTTGTCTGTATATGATTTTGTTGAGAAGTATTTCACTGTTGATGCTTATCGATGTTCTTATGCCAATGCTATAAATCCTATTCCAAATTATGATAGGCCTATTGTTGATGGTAGAATTCAAGATGTTATCAAGCCACCAAAGGAGAAACGTGGTGCTGGTAGACCATCAATCAAGCGCAAAGGAGGATTTTTATATTTTCAGAACAAGCAAAATAGATGTGGAGAGTGCAAGCAGTTTGGTCATAATAAACGGAATTGTCAAGCTTCAAAGAGGATTTGATTTTACATTTTGAATTTGTTTAGATTAATAAGTGGTTGTGTGACTTGTTTTGATTGTTTACTGTAATTGAACCTTGGTATTAATTTGTGTTCAGTATAGCATATTATCAACTTGATTTTAATTTCAGCTATGTAGTATAAATGATAGTATCAGTTTTAGTATTAGTTATATATTTTTACAGTATCAGTTTTGGTGTTTATTTATTTATTTATTTCAAACATTTGTTTTGATATTTGTTGCATACTGTTAATTTCAGTTGTTTAGTATCATGTTACGCATTCTGTTGGTATAAATTATGGTATCATTTTTTCTTTGTGTGATATCAGTTTTGTTTAATTATGTATATTTTAGTTATTTATAATAAAGTAGATATTATAGTATATGGGATATGATAATCATTGTGTAATTGATTGAAGAAGATGATTGAATTGATATATGCTTTCTTTTGGGCGGAGATAATTTTTGTTTGATTGGATATAAGGACTTTAGTATCAGTTTTGGTTAGTTTTTAGTATCAGTTTCGTGTATTATAATACATTCTATAACAGACATTAGTACTAATTAATAATTATAATGATATCTTGTGTTAGCAAAAACTGACACTGGTGTTAATTGTTGTTTCATAAAGTATGTTGAGTGTCAGTTTGAGCAAAACTGATACTAGTAGTTATTAAAACCGATACCCAATTACTGTTTGCTATTGATATATGATATGAAATCTTATAATATTATTATACAACTGGTAGTTGAATCATAAAACTGATAATATTATGTAGGATCAATAGTTGCATGATAGAACATTCACTGTATAATCTTATTATAATCCAAACTTCAGGTTAAGAAATGAAAATCAATTACAGCAAATCATTCCACCAGATCATCATTGTTTTTACAAGTAAGATCAACATTGTTTTAAGAACAGAACATCATCAGAAATATGTTCATAGTTTGTACAACAAATTGTACTAATATAAAGCATTGATTGTACCAACATTAAAACAGAAATTAAATTCAACTACATATAACAAAATATCTAAAATGTACATCAGTTCATGTTAAAATATTAGCACTTTTTGCAAGTTGTTTGATTTGTTCATTTATCTTTCTTCTTCCAAACTTGACATGAATTTGGCTAAGCTCCAGCAGTGCTCTTTGTCAGTTAATATCTGATGTGCAATTCTTGCTCTTGATTTCAGCATTTGTTCAGGGGCTATTTTGAGTGGTATTTGACTTATGTTCATTGATATGATGAATATCATCACGTATATACCACAGTCAAGTCTGTTTAAAAGAATATTAGCAATATCAGTTTTGTCAGTTTAAGTGTCAGTACGTATCATTTTGAACAATATAAACAACTTACGTGTCTGATCCTTGTTGTGCACATGGTATCTGATGCATTTCATTTGCCTTCACCTGCTTATCTTGTATGTTTTTCTTTTTCCAAAGTTCTTTCAGCATTTCTTCAATTTTATTTCTCTATTGAAGACAAAACAATACAAAGTTAGTTAATGTTCAATTTGTTTAATTAAATTATTTTGTTTCCTAACAAAAATATATCATACCAATATCATTGCCTGCTTTAGACTGGGGTTGTTTCTTTCATTAGAATTCCTTCTTGGACGTCTAGAATCTAGATGACTCCATTCCATTGTTGGGTATGTCAAAGTTACTACTGTCCAATGGAATTCACAATGCAATGGAAAATATATAGCATCTGTGTATTCATCATCCACAATTTGTTCAAGGAAAGGCAGCACTAAAGATTTTATAATTCCATGTATATTGAAAACTATAGCTTGCTGTTAAATAAAAAAAATAAGTTAGAATTCAATATATATTTAGCATTTATCATATTACTGTATATTACAGTTTTATTTACCGTCATTATTGTTGTGAATGCATAGTTGTGCTCTTTCAGCCCACATTTAGATAAATACCAGTCAATTATCTACATTAACAACAAGAAAATGTAATTTTTTGTTACTGGTGAAGCAATATTCAATGATAATTAGTATCTTTTGTTTACATAGTGGTAAAATATATTACAAATTACAAGAATAATTAAGCATGAAATATGATGAAACAACTTCTGGGTATCATTTTTGCCCTGACTTAGTATCATTTTTGTACATGCTGTTAAATCAATTGCTACTAGAAAACAAAAGTATGAATTTATATCAACTGCCACTAGGAATTAGTTTTGCACTATTTTGGTATTTATTTTGTCATACATGATAGTTAATACATAATTCAACTAATATACCACCACTTTGTAATAAATAGTAATTAGGTATCATTTTTGGCTATAAATAGGTATCAGTTTTGGTACAAATAGCAGTGGACATAGCTATTACACATTATTTTTTGTAATTATTTTTATTGGTAGCAGTATTATTAAACAAAAAAAAAGTGTGTACCGATCCATGTGTGGCATTTTCTTCAAGAAGTTCTTGTAGTACTTTTTTTGTTATTGTACATCCTCCTCTAATTGTGTCATTATCTGTCCATGCTATATCTCTGTTTTAAGAAAATAAGTTACATATCAATTATACAATGTTATTTTAACCAGCAAAATTAGTATATATGTTTGTATACTTACTCTTTTGATGATGTCATAGCAAAGAAAGTTTTGATTGTATTTTGTTGTTCTATATTCAAGTATGCCAAAGTTTTGCTGCAGTGTCCTAGTCCTACATTTGAAAGTGTTGGCTCTATTACTTGAATTGGCATTGGGATTGACTCTTCTGCACTTTCTTTTTCATCATTTTCTTCCAGTTTTTCATCATTTTCATTTGCTTCAGGTTTTTGTTTTTTTGCTGTTTTTTTCCTTCTCTGACCATATTCAAAGCTGAGGCTTTCTCTTTTTTTCCTTGCTCTTTCTTTTATTCTTTTCACATAAGAAGATGGCTTATGAACTATTTGTTTCCTTTTCCGACCAGAAGGTTTTGCTGGTTTGTTTTCTTTGTCCTTTTCTGTTATTCCCTCTTGCAACTGTTGTGTGATATTGAGATTGAAAGATGGAGGTGTTAGGTCTTGTACTACATCACTGTATTGTGCAACTTTGCTCTCTTTATTGGTATCTTCTTCCAATTTTTGAGCCTCTTTTATATCTTTTTTCATTGTTTTATCTTCATTTGTTTCCAACACTGTTTCATTTGTTTTGTTCAACACTGTTTCAGTTGTTTGATGAACTTGTTCTGTATTAGTGTCAGTAGTTGTGTCTTCAACTTCTTCTACATTTTTTCCAGTTGAGAATCTGTATTAACAATAAGAAGCTGTCAGTTTTTGTTATTGGTGAATGAATATAATATTATTAGTATCAATAATGTTAATAGTGGCGGTTTATGGGTATCATTTTTGCATAGATATCAGTTTTTCAAACACAAAGTAAGTATCAGTTTTTCATACATATAGGTATCAGTTTTGATTTATTTCATAGTGAAAATTGTTTGTAAATTAACCAACCATCAGTTATAATCAAACAACTGATGCATATAAATTGTGCATTATTTTGGTATTAGTTCTCTACTAAATGATGATGAACATAAATAGTTCAATTTACAATATTTATATACATAGGTATCAGTTTTTAATACATTTAGGTATCAGTTTACTTTAACTTATACTCAGAATTAATTATAATATTTATAATATAAGCAAGCATTAATTTGAATCAAACAGTGTTATTTTCAATAGTAAAAAATCATGTACCTGTCCATTTGTGTTATTTTTGCTTGACACTCTGGATTTTCTTCTTCAATATTTTCCGCTGTGAATGTTTTTTCTTCATTTTGGGCTTCTATATTTAAACATTCATCTTCATTTATTTTATTTGCTGTATTAACTTTTTCCACATGAGGCTCAGCATTTTTGTCTTCCTTCTCTTCTTCATTGCTTTCAGTTGTGGATTTCTTTTCTCTGTTTTCCATTTGTGTTTCTACATGTGCATGTTCCTTTAGAATGTTGTCAGGTTCATCTTCCATATGCTTACTCTCTAGTTCAACTGCTGAATTTTTCTTTTCACTTTCTTCTATTCTTGATTTGAGTTCTTTCAATTGTTCTTTCAATTTCAAATTTTCTTTTTCAACCTTTATCCTCAACTTCTTTTCTTTTTCTAATTGCTTCTTTGTCTTCTTACCTTCTTCTTCCAAATCTTTAATGTGCGTTTGCAAAACATTAAGGCTTACAAAATCTTCAAAAGATCGAGCACTTTGTTCTGCTTCTTCAATTTTTCTTTTTTTCCTTTGGTTTTCTTTTCTTTTTTCACTTGATTCTTCTATTATCGATCCTGTTTGGAGTAGCTTCTGTTCATGTGGAAGAATATTGCTTATTTCTTTCACCTGTGTAATTGAAATAGTAATTTATTTTAAAATTTAAAGCTACAAAATGAAACTGATACTAATCAGAAGTTAAAGTGATACTACAAAGAGACATATGTGATACTATGTAGAGACAAATAATTATTCTAAGTGTTGAAACTGATACTACAGAAAGAGAACATAAAATGTACACTGATAAATACTACTGTAAGTAAGAATTAACTTTAACTTACATTGCCAACTTTTATATCCTTCAACAATTGTTTCACAACAATGTCTTTAAGTTTTCTTACATCCCATCGTGCAAATCTGGGTAAATCTTCAGCAAGTTGCTTTCTTGGTTGAATAAGGTTCATTTTCTCACAGATGCAGTACTATAAAAATTTAAAGATATAATTAGATAAGAATGTTGAATATAACAATTTTTTTAAATTAATAATATTTTGCATAACACATCTTACCAATGGAAGCATTGAACATCCAGACATGTTTCTTGGCTTAGAGATAAACTTCTTGACAAATTTACTAAAATTTTTCTCTATTGTTTGTGGCCATGAGACACTTTGCATTGTTTCACTGTCAACCAAATAGGGTAGAATTCCCCATCTCAGCTTTTGTTGGTTGTTGGGAAAGAAAAATGTCAATAGTATTTGCATTACTATCAACAAAGGGAGATCTTCTTCATTTTCTTTTTTCCTTTTTGATATTTCTTGTTTTATTCTTCTTTCCACAACATTTCTTGTTATGTAAGTATTTGTGCCAAAGTTTCTAGTTGCAAAGTCTTTGCAGTCTGGTGGAATGGTTCTGCTCGTCAATTTTTTTGTCGGTTCTATGTTTATTCCTTTTAATGGCAGACCGAACAATAAGCTTATATCTTTGGCAGTTACCTTCATTTTGTCTTCTCCTAAGATGAAGGTATCAGTTTCCATACAGTAGCAGTTGTATAAAGCATCCAAGTTTTGTTGATGCTTTTTGCACTCTTTCATTGTTATTTTTTCTTCATAGATTACTTTGAAGAAGTTGTAAAATGGTGTCTTCTTTAAGATGTCAACTTGCTTTTTGGTCAATCCATTTTTTTCTTTGACCAGTTTTAATATCTTGAAGATAGCTTGTAAGCCACATCTATAAGCAGTTTCTGGCTTAACATTTTCCGATTTTGCTATCTGTTTTGTTGTTTGTTCTGATGTTGCATGCATGCTTTTATGACATGGATTGACAAAATCATCATCATCCTATTTCATGAAAATGTGTCATTAAGTTGTTAGCGAAACAAACAGCATTGAAACAAAACAATATATAACATGATATACCAGTTTCAGTTTCTTCAAACATGAGATAAAACATGGTATTTTTATTTAACTAAAATTTGCTATCATTTTTGCTAAATGTAGGTATCAATTTTTTAATAATTCTGGTTGAAATACTTCTAAAATTGGTACATAATAACTTCAAAAGAAACATACTGCATGTATAATTTTTAGCTTATATTTGTGTTATTTTTGTTCCAAATTACAATGACAGTAATTTGTATAATTAAAAGTACAAAGTTTACAACAGATAAAGTGAGTATCATATTTATAAGGTGTATGCATCAGTTTGGTTCTAACAAACAGTATACCAATTTTAAGATATGATGTCCATAAAAACAGACAGTAGGTATCAGTTTTTCATTCCATTGGTATCAATTTTATATTTGTGATAGTGGGTATTGTTTTATGTATATACCTATATCAGTTTTGTTATAAAGTATATAATATTTTCTAAAAAAATTATGAAGTTTTGTCTTCAGTTAAACAAACAATAGGTTCATTTTTTGAAATATAGGTATCAGTTTGTTATACAGTGGGTATCATTTTTTGAATTATAGGTATCACTTTATTGAAAAATTACAACATTGTCAAATGAACTAAAACATTTTATACAGTGGGTTCCATTTTGTAAGAATTTAGTTTCAGTTGTACTAGAAAAAAGATGGTTAAATAATTTGTAAACTAAAATGAGACAGCTACACACAATTAGACTATAGGTATCACTATTGCAGTATGTTGGTATCAGTTTTTATTTGTGTGCTTACTTTAATTTTCCTAAACACAAAGTATCACATTAATTCTAACAGATGTTTGGTATCATATTTTCAATATATTAGTATCACTTTTGTAACAAATAGCAACGAAATCTATTTTTAAACCAACTAATCTTTGATTTCTACCAAACAAACTATAACTATCACTTTTTGAACATGAAAATCTTTATTAGTAATATGGCTTGTACATTTACCGTGTTTGCTTGTTCGTCTTCAGATTCCTCAACAGCTATTTGCTTTGCCTTATTTGTTTCTACCTTTTCCTGTTATACATATTAACAATATTAAAATACATCTAAAGATTAAATAGTATCAGTTTTATAACTGAATGTTATTAATTGCCTTCTGAAGTTGCTGCTGAATTATTTTCTCATTTTTTTTCTTTGATCTTAATTCTCTTTTTTGCATTTGTTGTCCAGTTAATTTGTCACCAGCTGTTTTTCCCTGTATGGTTTCTTCATTCTTCTGTAAAATAAGTTCAATAGTATCATAATCAATGTACAATGGATTTGTTATGCTACATTTAATAATATCATTTACCTTTTCTTCTGTTCTGTTTTGTTCATGTTTCCTTTTTGTTCTTCTTTCCCTTTGTTGCTGTATACCTTCTTCCATTAGGCTTTTTGATAGTTTTAATTTTGTTGATTTCTGCTGCGTCTCAACTGCTAGGTTTTCAATTTCGTCTCGATTCTTAGATTTAGTTTCTTTGTTTCCAGATTCGAGCTGATGATCAAAACGAGACGCTAGGGTATTAGGTTTTTGTCGAATATCATATTGAGGGGATAAGGTATCAGAATCGTTCTCAAACTCTGCTTGTTCTTTATTTTCTGATGAATGCGATTGAGATGGAGGTAGCGATCTTGATGTGGTTTCGTTCGCCATTTTTTCTTAATTTTAATTTTGTACCGTGAAGATGAGTGTGGATTTCAAAATTGCACTGGAAGACGAATGAACGGAATGGAAATATGTTTTGAAGCGCGAATGGGCTCTGGGCCTGTCCTTTGGAAGAAATTTTGTTGTGCCGGTCCTTATGAATAAAATTTTTAAATAATTTGTCCTTTAAAAAAAATTCCCCGGTAATTAGATTAGATTGAGTCGAAGTGAAAGCCAAATAATGGACTGAGTTGTCTTGTGAACTGAAAGCCAATAATGAAAATTATACCATTTCAAGTGTAGAATTGATTATGAAATTCACTTAAATGTAAAATTATAATAGGTTTGAGTAATAAACTAATATTTAAATCTGTTATAATGATTCATGAACATGCTAGAGAGCATGGTCATCCCTTTTCACATATTTGCCCATTCTTCATTGCTGTTGCTGTTAATTATTATTCTGTCTTCAATGCTGCACTCGCCAGCCTTTTCCTCACGACTATAGCTTCACTTATACCACTATATGTAATGGATGGATGTAGAATACAAATTCTACGAAGGTGTAGGTTTGACCTAGTTATCATGTGGTACTATATACCTAGTACCGTTAGTTAAGGAATTAGAAATTAACAAGTTCGGTTTGCACTTTATTAAATTGGTAATTTTTTTGGAAGGTAATTAGGCTCAGGGAGACCAGCCCGTATATTATATAATAAGATTAAAACTGTACATGGATAAAGAAATAACAAGCCCAAAAGAAAAGAAAGAAAAACATAAGATGGCCCAATACAAAGAGAGAACCAAAAATATACAAAGAGAGAACCAAAAATTGCAAAGCAAGTCCCTACTCTTCTCCCTCATTGTTCCTGCCTAATATCCTTTAACAGTTTCTTATGTGTCAGCTGGTATAATCAACCTGTATTTTCTAAGTTGCGCTGAAAGCCCTGTGGTTTCTCGTCAGTGCACACATTCCTTCTTAGTTCTTCAAGGCCTCTCACTTATGCAGAGTGTTCTCTTCAGTCAAGATGTTTTGCCTTCAAATGCTTCATGCATTTGCATGTATGCTTTCTATCACTCGATTCTAAGCACTTCAATCCAGCTACTCTGGCCACTACAATTCTGAGCATTGCACTTTTGACATAGTATTCTAGTATAGTTCATTACGCTCAACCTCTTCAACCTAGTCTGCATGTGTGAACGTGTTCCAGCCTTATCAATCAGCCTATTCATCGCATTATTCAAGAAGCATTCCAAACTTGACGCAGCGTGATAAGTGAATTCGATGATGTAAATCGAATCCGTCCAGGATCCAATCCGATTAGGGGAATTAATCGGTGAATTGATGCAGAATCGATGGATTGAAAATACCCAAATGCCAAAGTCCGTTGATCTCGCGAGATCCCGGACTTTAGCTATCTTCGACACGTTGATCGCGCACGATGCCGTGAGAGAAGATCTACGATTCTTCGAACGTTGATCTAGTGCACTAGATTCTATGAATCGGCTTCAACAATCGTTGATTCGAGCGCACTCGAATATCCGAAGGTGGAGATAGGAGATAACACTCAACTACCAATTTTAATGGTGACACAAGAGCACACAAATTTTTTTTTATTCAAATTCAACAACAACTTTACAATGACATCACATCCCTATTTATAGGGTTCACAACACAACACAAGACTTAAGAAAATTACAACACTTCATAACGACTTACAAAACAACGACATAAGAGAGTACGACCTATACAATAGTACACGACTTAACAAAAGAAAACTACAAACGACTTAAAGAAAGTTCAACACAACAATATACAACATTACACACGACTTAACAAAATATACAACAGTCATGCGACATACGACTTAAGAAAGTAACGACCTAAACAAGTATGTCAGCGACCTAGGCAACTTCGGCAGCGACATAAGCATCTTCAGCGACTTAAGCTTCTTCTCGCGACTTAAGATCTTCGCATCAGCGACATAGGAAAGCTTGCGATCTAAAAAGTTCGCGACTTAAGAAATGCTCGAGACATAAGAAACTGAAGCGACCTATAGTTTGCCGCGACTTAAGGCAGAGGAACGACCTACTCTTCGCGACTTACTGGGAAGAAGCGTTCGCGACCTAAGGAACATCGCGACATACTAAAGGCGGCTCAAAGAGGAGGAAGAGGAGCGACTTAGGGAATGTCGCTCTCGCGACTTAGCTGCCGTTCGCGACTTAGGCAATTGGTAGGTCGCTCGCGACCTAAAAAGTTCTGGAGCGGCATCATCATCGGCATCATCTTCTTTGGAATCTAGGGTTCTCGATTTAGGGATTTGGCGAATCGGAATTGAGGTATGTCTCGTTGAATTCTTTCTTCTACTTGCCTGCCGCGCTGCATCATCCTCCCCAGGTTGAGAAAAATTCATCCTCGAATTTACAGTTTCTTCTTCTTTGACACTCTTATCCTCGTGAAATGGAATCAAGTGTTTGATATTGTCAACGTTGGCAATAGGAAGATGACCCGGCAAACTCAACTTACAAACATTCTCATTAATTCCCTTCACAACTTCCAAACGACCCATTCCTCCAGCATCTAGCTTGTTGTAAGTACCAACAAGAAATCATTCAACCATTAAGTGGATAGATTCGTTGCCACTTTGCGTCTTCATCAAACTCCATACAAAGTCCACACTTACCTCCACCCATATTCTAGTATGTATAGGTAATGACATACATAAACCTGTCTTTGTCGCAGTCTCTTTCGAAATTTGATAATTATGGCTCTTTTGAACAAACCTTTCAACCTCCTTCCTTATTGACGGTCTAAAACAAGACGTTGTAATCAACTGCATGGTACGATCACAGTCCTCGTGTCTTTCTACACGTAAGTCTTTGATAACTCTTATTCGCCAACTGCAATCAGGAATATACAATTGCCTTCCTTCGAACAGAAACCCATCAACCAGTCTTCTCAACTCTACCTGCTCTGTCGGATACATATGATTACGTGGCATATGCGGTACAATAGCACCGGGCACTTGATCAACATGATGTTGTACGTCCCTTAGTGACAGTAATTCCTTGGAAAACTCTGCAGGAACTACATCTTCACATTCATTCACTGCTGGCTTAACCTCTTCGAGAATTTCAACACTTTTACTGGTTTCATCTTCATTCAACAGGAATACTTCTGCACTATCCTCCACTTCTTTAACAAACTCTCTTATAGATTGTAGACTAGTCAAATCTACTTTCTTCACCAATAAATCACCCCCTTCATCTCCTGACACACTTTCTTCATCCTCATCAAACTTTGCTGGTTGTGAATTTTCAACCTCATGTTCATCAGATTTTGTTGGTTGAAAATCATCAACTTCATCTTTATCAAACTTTGGTGGTTGAAAATAATCGACTTCATCTTCCACATCAACAAATTCCTTCAAAGACAACAAAGTCTTCAATTCCTCAATCTCCTCCAGCTTGTTCTCATTCTACTGTCGCTTCTTCGGAACTAAGGTGATTTTCGTGCCCTCGAACAAGAAACTGTAGCTATTTGTTCGACCATTATGCTGTACCTCCCGATCGTACTGCCACAGCCTTCCCAACAGCAAATGGCAAACATCCATGTCAACCACGTCACACCAAATCTCATCTTTGTATTTCTTCCCAATAGAAATGGAACATAAGCTCGCCTCTCTACCTTCACTTCTCCTCCTTTCCTCAACCAAGCAAGTTTATAAGGACTAGAATGTTTCTCCGTTTTCAACTTCAACTTCTTCACAGCCTCCATTGAAATGATATTATCACAACTCCCAGCGTCAATGACAAATTTACAGACCTTCCCCAAAATTGTGCACGTTGACTGAAAAATGTTACTCCTCAACCAACTCGACTCCTCTTCCTGCTTTGGGGTTAAACAAGATCTCCGTATCATCAGATTACATCCCTCGTCTCCCGACACCTCTTCAACTGGTAGTGAATTGACACACTCTACCTCTGCCTCTTCATTCTCAATCTCCGCAATCATTGCTCGCTTCTTTGGCTTTGTACATTCATTGCTTTTATGGCCCAACTCTTGATAATTAAAGCATTTGAGACTACTATTGACCTTTGCTTTGTTGGCTTCATTCACAATCGACTTACTGACGACTTTGGAAACATCCGCACTGCTATTAACATCCTTGTTCTGGTTGTTGGAATTCGTAAACACACCACCACCTCTCCTACCTTGCTTCTCCCAAGCTAGAGCTTTTTGATGTGCTTCAGCAACAGTTCTGGGATCAAACATATTCACCATATCTTGAATCTGCATTCTCAACCCTCCAACAAATCTAGCAGTCAACTGTTCATCCATCTCCATGATATCATTTCTGGCAATAAGTTGATAAAACTCATCTGCATAATCATTAACCGACTTTGTTCCCTGTCTCAGATTCTGCAATCGTTGATACATAAGAGACTGATAATTATACGGCAAGAATGTAGCCTTCATTAACTTCTTCATCTTCTCCCATGTAGCAATCTTTGACTTCCCCATTCTCTCCCGTGTAAGTTTAGTTTGTTGCCACCACGCCATAGCTCTTCCTCTCAAATGAGTAGCAACCAACTTAACTCTTCGATGCTCGGGAACTTCCTTAAAGTCAAAAATTTCTTCAACATTAGATAACCAATCCAAAAATTCCTCAGCTTGCATCCCACCCTTGAATTCTGGAATTTCAGTCTTCATCCCTGACTCCCATCGTCGATCATCTTCAACATCCCGATATGCATTTCGTACTTGGTCTCGATCTCGATAATGAATATTACTTCTATCACTCTCTTCATCATAATCACGTGTACTTCGATATCGATCTCGACCATCAACATCTCTTCGATCATGCATGTCTCTTCTATTATGTCTTTCATCATCACGATATGGCTCATACTCAAACTCACGTTGAGTTCTTCTTTCTTCATCTCGAAATTCATGGTGATTTCTCCTTGTTGAAACTGAAGATTCACTTCTTTCTCGGACAGATTGTGGTGACACCCTCCTCGCTTCCGTAACCGATGGTGAAACTCTGTTTCCTCCATGGTTCGAGATTGGCGACCTTCTCCTTTGACCTTGATTCATATCAA
This sequence comes from Allium fistulosum, assembly GCA_030737815.1. Taxonomy (NCBI): domain Eukaryota; kingdom Viridiplantae; phylum Streptophyta; class Magnoliopsida; order Asparagales; family Amaryllidaceae; genus Allium; species Allium fistulosum. The sequence goes on along the minus strand of CM060904.1, from coordinate 308,698,285 downwards.
TCATCAGTTTCTCTAACTTCCCAATGCCTTCATCAAATTTCTCATTGATACGTTGTTCCATTTGCTCAACTTCTTCTCGTCTATACACATCGGCAATATTCTGATGACGATTAACTCTTCTCGGCGGCATGATTGAATCTTCAACAAATTCCAACAAAAACTTCACTTCGATCTAAAAATCTTCAAATCAAAACTACCCACTTGTTGAAATCTTCAAAAAAAAATCACCAAATGAACAAATCTCTTCAAAATCTCGAGGACCCAATTCTCCAAATGATGCAAATCTCGCACAAACTCCAAAAATCTACCCAAACTCCTTGTGATCTAGCTCTGATACCAAATGACGCAGCATGATAAGTGAATTCGATGATGGCAATCGAATCCGTCCAGGATCCAATCCGATTAGCGGAATTAATCGGTGAATTGATGCAGAATCGATGGATTGAAAATACCCAAATGCCCAAGTCCGTTGATCTCGCGAGATGCCGGACTTTAGCTATCTTCGACACGTTGATCGCGCACGATGCCGTAAGAGAAGATCTACGATTCTTCGAACGTTGATCTAGCGCACTAGATTCCGTGAATCGGCTTCAACAATCGTTGATTCGAGCGCACTCGAATATCCGAAGGTGGAGATAGGAGATAACACTCAACTACCAATTTTAATGGTGGCACAAGAGCACACAAAAGAAATTTTATTCAAATTCAACAACAACCTTATAATGACATCACATCCCTATTTATAGGGTTTACAACACAACACAAGACTTAAGAAAATTACAACACTCCACAACGACTTACAAAACAACGACATAAGAGAGTACGACCTATACAATAGTACACGACTTAACAAAAGAAAACTACAAACGACTTAAAGAAAGTTCAACACAACAATATACAACATTACACGCGACTTAACAAAATATACAACAGTCATGCGACATACGACTTAAGAAAGTAACGACCTAAACAAGGATGTCAGCGACCTAGGCAACTTCGGCAGCGACATAAGCATCTTCAACGACTTAAGCTTCTTCCGCGACTTAAGATCTTCGCATCAGCGACATAGGAAAGCTTGCGACCTAAAAAGTTCGCAACTTAAGAAATGCTCGTGACATAAGAAACTGAAGTGACCTATAGTTTGCCGCGACTTAAGGCAGAGGAATGACCTACTCTTCGCGACTTACTAGGAAGAAGCGTTCGCGACCTAAGGAACATCGCGACATACTAAAGGCGGCTCAAAGAGGAGGAAGAAGAGCGATTTAGGGAATGTCGCTCTCGTGACTTAGCTGCCGTTCGCGACTTAGGCAATTGGTAGGTCACTTGCGACCTAAAAAGTTCTGGAGCGGCATCATCATCGGCATCATCTTCTTTGGAATCTAGGGTTCGCGATTTAGGGATTTGGCGAATCGGAACCGAGGTATGTCTCGTTGAATTCTTTCTTCTACTTGCCTGCCGCGCTGCAACAAAACATGTAACATCAACTCAGTTTAACTCAGTTCACATATAGTCCAACTCTATTCTGCTAGCGATTCATCATGCCACTGTATTTCAGTGCACCTTGCAACAGCTACAAAAACCATTCAGTCTATGCAGCATGATTATCAGCAATCCTTAGCTAGCCATACATTATTTATATCTTTTTTTAAGTTCATGCTAGTATTTTATTCTTGTAACATTAGCTGATTGGTGGTTTAAACTTCTTTGGCAGGTTTAATATTTTTTGCTAGCTTTTTTTATGGCTAATGATCCACCTTATGCTCTCTGTTGAGTACTTTTGCTATGTATCGTCAACTACCAGGCTTGTTGGTAGCATTTTGTTTTACATCATAATAAATAATATCAAGTGCTCTCCTCAAGCTGAAGACTGTTCTAATAGTGTGTATATCATAACATTTTATTGTAGATTTAAACTTTTCCATATATTACCTAAAATGGTTGTAGCAACGAACACATAAATTGTTATCAAGCTGAGTGAATTAACAGCTCAAAATAGGCTGAGTTATCCCGTGTAAGCCAAATTATGAAAACAAAATCAAGGGTAAGAAAATTTAAAGAGCCGGATACTAATCAATTTTTCTCTGAATCCTTTAAAGCTTTGACCGGATATGATGAAAATATTAATAATAACGATGTAAATGCTAACACCAAATATTAATGAATAAACAATTAATTTGCATATCTATAAATTTTGATTCAAAATAATTAAAGATAAAGATTAACTTAACATGAAGCTGAGCATTATTGGAGTACTCCTTCACAAAAAAGAAGAAGATTCTTCACATTAATACAATGACATTCGAATCATAACCAGACCAATATAAGAAAATTAAATAACTCAACACGATTAGAAATATTTTAAATGAGCTTTGTAGGACCAGTTATCCATACGTACACATACATACACACACACTCTTATATATATACGTATATATATATATATATATATATGTGTGTGTGTGTGTGTGTTTGTGTATATATGTGTGTGTGTGTGTGTATATATATATATATATATATATGTGTGTGTGTGTGTGTGTGTGTATCGCCATAATCCAAGTATAACAGTAAACAAAAAAAAGTGTAGTCGTTTCAAATCCTTTTATGTTGCAAGTTTGTTCAGTTTTCTTTTGTATTAATTTATAGAACATTGGGCATTGTATGGATAACTTTACGACCATGTTTATAGATTAAATCAAACAAAAATGGCAAGTCTTAAAACAAATATTATTATTATTATAATTAGAAGGCAAATCATGAAAAGAATAAGAACTATTTTAGGGGAAAACTTTTCGATAGAGCTTTCGAACTTTTAAAAAAGTTAGCAACCCATTAGGAACCTGTAACATCCCCTATTTGGAGGCTCGAAGCTAAGCGCTACAGATGCTGCAGTAATCCATAGTATTAACTTACGGTGACCAAATATGGTAACATTAATGGTATCCATAATATCAGAAGCACATGAATATGAAACAAAACCACAGATTTCAAAAAAGAACAACATTTTTGATTATATCTCCAAAACATGTTTCATATTCAAATTACATAATCCCATCGCTTTCCCAGGTTCAGATAAAATATAATTATTACATAAATACGCCAAGAGCGACTTATGATAATGCCCTCTTTGTTGACCAGAGTACTATATATACAATACAGCGGAATCAATCAAAAATAAACAGCAAGTCGTAATTAGTTATCCATTTGCCACCTGCTTGTCGCCGGAAGCCTCCAACCTACTAAAAACTGTAAACCTCAACCCTCAGCCTACTCAAATCAATTTTTGAGCACCCGAGAGTTTAAGGGAAAAATATAAACTTCAAGTCGGACATAAAGCCTAGTGTAATTAATACTATACATCTCGGTTATTTGATATTAAGTGAGACCACGCCGCTTAGCGAAATGGGTTTCCCCTCACTAATATCCTTTTAAAACATATCTTTTACAAATTATAATCCTATAACCAAAACTGGTTAAACATGTAAAGCAATATCACGTATATGTACATATCAATTATCAAATGGACTATCTGTCCATACACTATAGTTTTGTTTGGCTAACTACTAACCCATGGCTGACTCGGGCCTACCCCAAAAACATAAAAATCTAACATCTGTTAGATACTCATCTTCTGGCCGGTCTGTCATTACTTACTTCTCCAGGTCTAACTAATCCTAATGGTTTTGCGGGCTCACCAATAATCTGTCTTTCCTTTTTAGATTCCTTTCTGTGTGTAACATAATTTTAGTCTCAACTGTGACAAAGCCCTACACACAGGAATGGCGGACCTATTTTAGTTAGGGGATACAAGCTAAAGTATAGGGCGCGACCCCATACCAGTCTCATCTGGTATTCTAATATCTGAGTCATTTTACTTTGGGTTATTTACCCATAAAATTTTCCTTGAAAACTTTTTCTTTCAAATTGACTTAAACCTTTAAATCATTCTTTAAACAAGGAAATTATTTATATATACTCTTTGCTTTACTCAAATCACCTTGCCATGTTACTTATTCTTTACACAAAACCTAGTTGATGAAAATGTTTAAACGTTCGAAAGTACCCCTTTCGAAATCTTTGAAAGTATCCCTTTCAATACAAGTAAAACCTTAGGCCGAAGGCCAAAACATACCTTTCGAAATCATGCCTTTCGAAACCATTCATATTTATCCCTACGAAAGCATTGAAAAACATCTCCTTCGAAAGCTTTAAAACCTTAGACATACTATCTTTAAAACACTTAAACATTGCCTTTCAAAACCATTGAAAAACCTTTTCTTTTAGACCTTTCGAAACCATTGGGGAACCACCCCTTAGAAACCTTTCTTTAAAACCTTTCGGAAGCATAAAAAATTCAAGCCTTTCGAAAGCATTTGGGTTTAATTTATAACATGTGGAAACACCTTTCGAAACAATTAAAACCTTTCTTTCGAAACTATTTGGGTTCTACCTTTTATAGAGCAAAATGATCATTAAAACATTTAAGTCGAAAGCATCTCTTTTCAAAGCATTTCTTAAGTAAAGAAGTGATGGTGTCGAAACCATCTCTTTGAAAGCATTGGAGAAGCGTCTTGGTTTTAAAATGAAAGGTAACCCTTTCGAAACCAATCTTGATCGAAAGGTAAAAAACGAAAGTCAGAGGTTTCAACCCCTTCGAAAGCATTCATTTAAAACAAAAGGCGCAACCCATTTGAAACCTTTCCTTTGAAACATTTAACTCAGCCGAAAACCAACCAAGTCGAAAGCACTTCTTTCGAAAGCAAAAGCAGGCATATTTTCGATTTAAAACAAAGCATGCTTCGATCCCCTCGGAACCTTTGGTTTTGATCCTGTACCTTCCGTCTATATCCAATTCACTACGTACCGGGTATCTGATGCCACGTGCATTAGTTTCGATGAAGTCGGAGGCGGAGGTAAGGAGTCGAAAGCCTGGTGCCGAAAGCATTGAAATAGGAAAAAACATGTTGATTTGACTTTTAAAATTATTCCTTTGTACCTAACCTGCCTTGTTTATCAAATTATGATTGGTTGCAAAATTTTCTTTTCTAAAAGTACTACCAATTTTCAAAAATAAGAACTTGGATTATTTACAAAATAACCCTTCTTCTTTATATAAATATATAAAACATTTGTCCCATACCTTAAATAATTTTATATATCCGTTAAAAAACTTAGGAAAATTCTACAAAAATTCAAGAATCATTTTTAATATGTTTTCCAACATATAAAAATTTCAGACCCTATGCCAATATAATTTGGCCGTAATTAATTTTAAACCCAAAATAGCATTTTCTTCACTAGAAAATTCATATAAAATCCACATTAATTTAGAAAATTATGAAAATTGAAACCCATTTCTAAATTATTGTTTCTAATCTAAGTTTAAATTTGCAAGAAAATTGGATGTCATATAAGAGGGTATTTTACATCAAAAAATATCACCAAATCTATGTGAATTAGCATAAATCATCAACAACATATAGATATACATTTTGTCATCCAAAACATGGCAAAACATTTACAAATAATTCAGATTTCATACTAAAAACCGAAAACCATTAAAATCTTGAGATGTAGTCATTATTCACCTTAGCTTTTTGATTAAAGATGTGAGATTTATTCTTGATTAAGTGATTTGATTCTCTCTCTTGAAATCCTAGCTTTTATCTTCTCCTGAGCTTGCTAATGGTGGCCGGCCTTAGCTTTTATTTTTGATTTGTGAATAATGAAGTGAACACGAGTGTTGAGGGGTTAAGGGTTTAGGGTATAAGGATGTGCCTTGTTCCTATTTTGCCCTTGTATATTTCCTAACGTTTTATTCTCCTTTTATTCTTTAGTTCACTTGTTTAACATGGCACGGCTACCCCTGATTTAATCATAAATATCAATCCATTAATCATCTTACATTATTTTGTTTAATTTAACTAATTAAATATCCTAAATAATGTTACTAAAAATATGGAGTGTTACAGACTCCCGTCCTTAAAGAATTTCATCCTCGAAATTACGATAAGGTACACATCAAAACAATCAAAGGTAAAAGATACCATCAAGCAAATCAGGATAAGCATCTCCCATCCTGTTCTCAGTCTCCCAAGTACAGTCTCTCTCGTCCTCACTCCACTGAACTTTAACTAATCTGACTGTCTTGTTTCTAAGTCTCTTCTCATTTCCTGCGACTATGCGAACTGGCTTTCTAACTATAGGAAAATTCAGCTCTACGACTAAGTCATCTAACACAGTCGGCGATATATTAGTCTCCGGATCTCGAATACACTTCCTTAGATGGGAAACGTTGAAAACATCATGGACTCCTATCAAACTGCTCGGTAACCCTACACTATACGCGAGTTTCATGATCCTTTCAATAATAGGAAATGGTCCAATGAACCTCAGTGCCAACTTCCCTGATATCCCAAATCGAATCACACCCTTCATCGGCGACACCTTAATGAAAACATGCTCTCCAACAGAAAACTCTAAGTCTTTCCGTCTTTTATCTGCATAACTCTTCTGCCTAGATTGATCTTCCTTCATTCTAGCTCGAATTAACTCAATCTTTTCTGTAGCTTCTCTAAATAAATCCGGACCAAGAACCAACCTATCCCCAGTTTCTAACCAACAAACTGGAGATTTGCATGGTCTTCCATACAAAGCTTCAAATCGTGCCATCCCTATACTAGCCTGATAACTGTTGTTATACGAAAATTCGACTAGACGTAGATGGTCTTCCCATGATCCCCCAAAATCTAGCACAAGCTCGTAACAAATCCTCCAAGACTTTTTTAACTCTCTCCGTTTTCCCATCAACCTGTGGATGGTAAGTGGTACTCATCTTGAGCTTAGTACCTAAGGTATCCTGTATACTCTTCCAAAACTCGCTAGTGAATAAAGAATCTCCATCACTCACTATACTACTAGGAATTCCATGCAGTCTAACTACATTCTTCATAAACAACTTCGCTAACGCAGGCACCGTTCTAGTTGACTTAATTGGAATGAAATGGGCACTCTTGGTCAATCTGTCCACAATGACCCATATGCTTTCATTTCCTCTATTAAACCTTGGCAACCCGTCAATGCAATCCATAGAAATAGAATCCCACTTCCACACTGGAATATCCAATGGCTGAAGCAACCCACTTGGCTTCTGATGTTAGGCTTTTATCCGTTGGCAGTTCCAACATTGCTTTACCCATAAGCCTACATCCCTCTTCATACCTTCCCAGAAGAATTTTCTCTTCATGTCCCAATAAATCTTAGTTCCTCCCGGATGAATAATGAACTTTGAACGATGGCATTCCTCCAAAACCTCCTTCCTAATGTTTCCCACATTTGGAAAACACAATCTTCCTTTCTTTCTTAACCATCCCTTTCGGTCAAGACTAAAATCCTTTAAGTCATCGCTCTCCGTTCCCTCTCTCAGCTTTCTGATCCGTTCAGCCAACACTGGATCCTCTAGCTGTTTAGAAGAAACCTTTTCGATCATAACTGTTCGAACTTCCAAACATGACAATAAAGCAATTTTTATACTTGAACTACTCTTAGTTCTCCACTGTACTCTGTAAGTCGCTAACGCTTCCAAATCTTTCCACTCAGCTATCATTTCTAACACCACATTCTGATGTTTTCTGCTAAGCGCATCTGCAACCTTGTTGCATTTCCCTGGTGTGTACTCAATACCGAAATCATAAGCAACTAAGAACTCTAACCACCTCTGCTGTCTCATGTTCAGCTGCTTCTGAGAGAACAAATACTTCAACGACTTATGATCCATATACAACTCAAATCTTTCTCCCAAAAGATAATGTCTCCACACCTTCAGCTCAAAAATTACCGTAGCTAACTCAAATTCATGGGTTGGGTATCTGACTTCATGCGGTCTAAGCTGTCGAGAAGCATATGCAATTACTCTACCCCTTTGCATTGATACAGCTCCTAACCTAGTCCCACATGCATCCGTGTACACCACCAAATCCTGATTCCCCTCTAGAACAACTAACATTGGTGCATTAGTCAATAAGTGTTTCAGCTTCTGGAATGCCTCCTCACACTTATCGGTCCAAATGAACTTCACATCCTTTCGAGTTAGCTTGGTCATTGGTGCCGCTATCCGCGAAAAATCCTTAATAAACCTCTGATAGTAACCAACCAATCCCAGAAAACTTCTTATCTCAATCACCGTTTCTGGTCTCTTCCAACTACTCACGGCCTCGATCTTAGCTGGATCCACTGATAACCCATTCTTTGAAACTACATGGCCAAGAAACTTCACTTCCTTCTTCCAAATATGACATTTCGAGAACTTCACCTTCAGTTGATGCTGCCTCAGCGTTTCAAGCACTACTCTAAGATGAACTTTATGCTCTCTTTCATCCTTAGAGTACACTAAAATATCATCTATGAAAACCAATACGAACCTATCCAAGCGCTCTTAGAAAATCTGGTTCATCAAATCTACAAAAAAAGATGGCGCATTAGTTAGTGTGGATGGCATCACTAACCATTCGTATGATCCATATCTGGCTAAACGCCGTCGAAGGAATACTATCCTCTGCAACTCTAAGCTGATGGAAACCTGTCGCTATATCCAACTACAAAAATATCTTGGCTCCACTCAATTGATCGAACAAATCATCAATCCTAGGTAAAGGATATCGATTCTTTATCGTTTCCTCATTCAAATTACAATAATCGATACATAACCTGAACGATCTGTCCGACTTCTTAGCAAACACTACGGCTGCTCCCCACTGTAAACGACTAGGTCTGATAAAAATTTTGCCTTCGAAATCCACCAACTGCACCTTGAGCTCCTTCATTTCGGTAGGTGTCATCCTGCTTAGCGGTCTACTCACTAGTTCTGCTCCAGGGACCAAACCTATCCGAAACTCAATGGCTCGTTTCGGTGGTAATCCTACTACGGGATCAAATATATCCGCGAATTCTCTAACCACAAAATCTCGATTCAGCTCGTCTTCTATCTCCACAACACCCAACAAAGTATTCACCTTATAGCTAGGTTTTTCTATGGTATATACAATGTAACAGCCCGCTATTTTGGACCATTCGCATCCGCACATGTCGAACTTGAATGATTCAAAATACCGAATTGTTAATTATATTAGGCAAAACTGAACATATACAGTAAATAAATAATCACAGATCACAGACACAGACACAGAGTAGTAAATGCAGCGGAAACAAAGATAGTAGTTCATGAAGCTACTATATACATATAAGAGTTAAATAAGGTACAACAGATGTCTCGAATATAATAGTCAAATACAAGAATCAGAATACAATCACTGGAATCAACTGGATATCTGAAAGCTGGATAGATAGCTGGATCTCCAAGCGAAGCTCCAACTTCAAAGGTGAGTCTCGAATACTGGTACACTCAGTCTGACCCGAGCGTAAAGCAAAACACAAAACACTGAGTCAGGATTATCATTCTTATATCAATAAATCCAACTCAAGTGAAATAGCAACTGAAATACAAGTAACTCAAAGGATGTTTGGAATAACCATCCTTTAAGGATCCGTTAAACTATCTACTATGTAGTAGTGTACGGTAAATAGATAATGCCTATCAGTAATATAAAGTATCAAAATAGTGTTAAGGCGTTACCATTATCCCCCTTAACACATTTTATATAAACGTTATAGTCTATGCAGCAATGTAAACTCCACCGTAAACTAGTGGGATATCAGGGAGTACTCCATAGGTATAACGCAAAACAAATCGTAGTGGTCGCGTATAAAGGGATACAAGTATGACAAGGCACATGAGGCAATACCCAAGGTAGTGAAACTACCGTTTGCCTGATCCGGACTGGTGAAAAGGCATCGCCGCAGCGATCGCAACACCGCGAAACAACACTCCCAAAATCAAGGGTGCACCAATCGACAACAAGTAATGAGTAGTTTCGAGAAGTGTGTTCGCTCGAGGTAGCTGACCCCATTTGGCCCGGCATGGCTCCTGTTTTAGTCATTTCCAATTTGACACAAGTGTCAAGGCTATCCATTATCGTTCTCTTTCTTCAGTCATCACGTACATCATTCCAACCACTTCATTCTGGATCACACTCCGTGTATAGTTATTAAAGTGGTTTTCGGTTTAGACAGTGAGTATGTCCCTAACCGATTCCGGTCTCTTTAATAACCTTCGAAATTATTACACCGATTGGTCGTTTAATATATTTCAAAACCAAATCAATTTCAATTTCAAATAGAATTTGTAAACCAACATTTCATTTGTCTTTCTAAATCTATTTCCATAATTTACGTTTCAAAACTTCCATATTCATAATTTCAAAATCTTATAATTCAATTTCTATTTCTATTTTAAACAATTCAAATATTGATTCAAGTTCGTATATAAGTTTCATTCCGAAGTCATTTAATTTAATTTAATTTAACATTCAAATCAATTTAACTTCATTTATCGATTTCATTCAATATTCGTTAAGTTAATTTGTCATTCAAAACAATTTCTATTAAATTTCCAATTCATTAAATCAATTACTTAAATTCAACTTCATTATATCAAAACTTCAAATTGAATTAAATTAGATTTGTCAAATCAATTCTTTAAATTACAAGTCTTACATTAACTTCAATAAATCACATTTCAATTTCTTGTTAAAGAAATTCAATTTCACTTATTTATTTACTTAATTACAAATTTCAAAACTTAATTATTTCATAACTCAACTTTACTTATTAAAGAAGTTCAATTTCACTTATTATGAAGTTCAATTTCATATATCAAGAATTCAATTTCATTGAATTACTAAATAATTCAATCTTATTTAATTATTAAATAATTTCAAAAACTTAATTATTAAATAATTTCAAACTTAATAATTAAATTTTAAACAACATCCTTTCATCATCTACCATGTTAATATTTTGTTTCAGATTATTACATATTAACATTTTCCTTTCATAAAAATTCAAATTCCAACTTTATTTTAAAACCTTAGTATTTATCCAAATAAAATCATTATTTTATTTTTAAATCAAATTATTGACCAATCGGGTTTTATTTAATTCTCTATCCTAGGTCAAAGTTTAATTTGGGTATTTATCATTTCAACCCGATTCCAATTCAATTCAAAGATCAAAGCATAATAAAGGGAACTTGCAGTGTGATAACTGGGATGGTGTCAAAGTAAATAAACAAGCAATAACAACAATCAATAACAATCCAATAATTAATTCAAATAATCCCGAAATAATCGTATTAATTTACATTGTTGTTTGTGCAAATTAACATAATTATTTCTAGAATCTACACTATCATTTCATGTAGATTAAAGATTATTGCACTAAATATTCCTTACGGTTCTTTACTTGATATCCATTATTAAATTTTATACTACAACAATTCATACAACATTCATTTAATAGTACAAGGTGTAGTTATCACTATTTCTACGTGTCAATTTATTTAACGTTTAAAGGGGTCATATTATGCAAATGTCATCAATCAAATTAACACATATATCAAATCTAACTATCCTACGTCAATTCCAATTTCATATTATTTATCACTTACAACATTAACAATTTAACGTCAAACGTCAACATCAAACAATCAATCATTTATCAACCAAACTGGATTATCATTGTATAAATAACAGATAATGGTGTCAGATGTCACATGTGAACTGGTACAGGTAATAGCATATATAATAGTGTAATTAACTAACAACAGCATATTTCAATTGTCGTTTCAATTGAAATCTAATTTAATAAATAAAAGAACGTTAATCGTGAGTGATTGCTCACCTTTCGAGGCTAGAGAGATAGAAAATGAAGTTGAGTTACGAAATCCAAGCACGAACCTCAAAGCAAAGTAAGATTGGCACGAATCAACGATCAAGGCCGATAACAGAAATCGAGGAGAACCAGTCAAAATCCATAAGATAGAAACAGAATATATCTATTTTAAACTTTAGCAATATTAAATTTAAACCCATATTAAACTAAATGTATATGAATTTCAAATCATTGTTTTATATAAACACATACATTTAAAATATATACATATAATATTTAAACCCATAATTAAATTAAAACACATAAAATATTCATATTATGCAACTTCAAATTCCTACGTATAAACACTTATTAAAAATTTAGACAACTCCCATACTTATATGCAAAATATACCTATTTTAATATATATACACACACACACGACTAAAACATATTTTTATAAAATTAACTAACATACTCATACCACACGTGAGAATTTTAAAGTCCCTAAAAACATGCTTAGACTTACATGTATATGCAGGCACAGCTTACAAAGTATATTACTAAACCGTTGAAATAAATATATCAAATATACATACCACTAAACTGTTGTACACAAAGTAGATCAACCACTTCATAACCGGAATATAAACATTTATATACTAAAGCTAATATAATACCGTGTGCACGTTTTATTGTAACACACTCAAACCAATATATAATTAACTAATATACTATAAACTCATAAAAATTTCACTAAAAACAAATGCTAGTACATAAAATATGCAGACTCCACCATTATTTTCAAAATTTACGTATATATACACAGCAGACGAAGTATACATGAAACCGAACAATATATATACATCGAACATTGCTTGAAAACCATCACTATCTTCAAAATATAACAACGTACAGTATGCGTACCAATAGAAGAGAAGGAGGCCGAGCAAGGCACAACCTGGTGGAAGTGATGGACCGAGCGGTGGCAGGTGGCAAAGACGTACGGCCGAAGATGGGTGTTCGGTACTGGAAAGGAGGAGGAAGGTGGGTAGTGGCCAGCTAAGGCGGAGGAAGGAGCACGGACCGGCTGCTGTCGAGGTCGGCGGTAGAGCTATGGCGTGGAGGAGCGGTGTGCGAAGTTCGGTTGGTGGAGGGAGGGCGTGCATGGAGTGATTATCGACAAGCTACGGTGGAGGAGCTCGGAAGGTACGACTGTGGCTAGGTTCAAGGCGAGACGTGGTGGTCTTGGGTTGCGGCCGAGCATTGGGAAGGGAGTGTGGGAGGAGAGGCTATGTAAAAATGAAGGAAGAAAGGTTTATGAGCAGGTGGAAAGGTTGCAGAGGGGAGATAGGGAACTAGGTTGCTCGTGGCTAGAGGAAAGATGAAGGGATTTGCAGTGAGAAAGGAGGACAGTACAAGAAAAAATGAAATGGTGACGTTCCGAAACAAAAGAATCAAATGTTGTTTCCTTTCCAATGAATCGCGAACAACAAAGCGACTAGGCTGAGCAAAAGAGCCAACTTTTATATTAAACCAAAGAAGAACGGAAGTCTAAGAGCTGAAATTATTAATAACGGACGCCTACTCATTTACGTCGATAAAGGAAAGACATAGGAATCAAAAAGTTTCAATATCGGAACCGATATGATTATCTGTTTTATTGATTTCACTGCGTATCGGACATCAAAACACAGAAATGAGTATGCCGTAAAGGTCAGTACGACGAGATGATCAAAACGGCATATGGATATCAGTGATACGATTGAATTATAAAAATTCGAATTTCTACTAGTGAAAAATGCAAGAAAACCGCAGAAAAATAAGATCGACGGAGCTAAAGAAGTCCGAATTTTGAAAAATGAAAAATGACGTCTTGCTCAGAAGATGGTTTAGAATTTTTCTATATAAAAATATTTAGGTTTCAAAAACGTTTTAATTTCATCGATTTTTAATTGATTAAATTGAAGTAAATTTACGCACGAAATAAACTTTCATATTTTTGGATGAAAATTTACCAGTTGCTATGTTTAACTAGACGCATTTCAAATATTAAATTTTTATTTCAAAATTTTATCGTTTACAATTTTCTAAAATTACAATTAAATATATTAATAAATCAAATAAAATTTTATCGAAAATTTACGGGTCGTTACACTCTCCCCTACTCAAAACTCTTCGTCCCCGAAAAGGAAGGAGGTAGGAGAATAGAAACAATCAGAAGAAATAGAATTGAATTACAAAATAAAACAATTAATTTAATCCATATAAATTTCAATTTAAATTAATTTATATTCAACAATTGACTTTAAACTAAAGGAATTTCATTAACTTGGTTTATTTTCAATTTATCATTGTTTGTTACAAAATTTATTCCAAACAACAATTTTATTTTATTAATCCATTTATTATTTAATTGACTTATTATTCTATTTATCTCTATTATCATTTCATAATCAAATTAAGTGCATAACATTTATTATAAACACCCAAATTTATTTATAAAATCAATTTATATTGTATATTATCCAATTATCTTAAATTAACAATTTCAAAGATCATAAATTTGAATAGTCATTTATTATAATCATACTTTATTCGACAAATTTAATTCTTCTTTATTCCAAATTATTATTAAATTTATTCTACTTAATATATCTTATCACATATATATTAAGTATATTTACACTTATTATCACTACTCGAATTTATTTAAAAATTCCTTTGATATCATTTTCTATTGTATAATATTCAATTACATAGTTAACTTTTGAAAATTTAGGTAAATTATATATAATGCAATTGAATATTATCCAAATGAAATTTTCAATTCACTTATTTCAAATCAAACATTTAGTCAGAAAATTTGGCTTCATTGAAAATCATCTTAAAATCAAAATTTTAGGAATTCATTTCTGATTAAATTTAACCAATTTATAACTGAAATAAATATGTATACGTAATATCAAATTAAATTTAAAATCTTCAATATATTATAAATCAAGTCATGTTTAGAAATTTAATTCAATTTATTTTTTTCAAACAAAAGTGTAGCGGGGCTACATAATAGTCTCTCCACTTTGAAACTCGAAAATAAATGTCAATGATGCGGCCGTCATCACCGAAATTATTTTCCAGCAACAAAGAGAAGAGCACTGATTTAAACATTTAAAATTTCTTTGAAATGGTTTCTATTCGAAAATATTTTATATAACATACGTTTTAAAACCATCGTTCGAAATTATCGGAAATTAAATTCTCACAATCTAATTTAAATTCATTTCAAATTCCAAATCAAATTATAACCAAGTTTATAAATTCATTTATTTATTATTTCTAACAACAAATTCATTATCAATTTAATTTCAGAGAAATTTATACTTATATGTAATATAATCGTACAAAACTATTTTATTCACCAAATTCGAAAATACTATTGTGTCAGTTTGCTCTGTTTAAGTGTTTTGGAAATCCTATCGATAGCGTTGATCAGACGAATCGATCGAAAACCCAAATCAACTTCAACAACTCAAACAACATAATATATATAAAACAATTTAACATTAATTTACAAATACTCTTCCTCGCTCAACGATACAATAATGGATTTCAAAGCAAGGATGGAGGTTCAAATTTGATAGACTCAAATCAAAGAGAATTTCGATTCGAAGATAGGTTTGAAACAAAGATGAGATAATTAAATAACAAAATTGGAAGATAGATAAGTTTATATAAATCGCGGGTAACCTTAATCGGGTCGACCGTGACTTCAAGGATAAGATCGATGCAGAATTCCGAGGCAAATCTACATTCGATCTCAAGAAATAGAATTCAGGTATAGCAGGAGATAGATAGCACCGTAAACCGAGGATACAAAAATCTCCGGTGAATCGATGTCTATTGTAAAGGAGTTTCACCCCTTTATAAGTCAATTTGAGATTGGCAAGGCCGCCGACTCATTATAAAGATCATTCGAAGTGGAGTTATAGGATACTCCAAAACTAAGTGAAGACGAAGGGTGAGGGACATGAATGAGTTTTGGAACCGCAGGGAACGTTTCAAAATTCAAAGGAATCGAGTCAAAAAGGACAAGGTTCAAACTTGGATGAAAGTGATTCTGTAAATACATTTACCATATATACTAAGTTTTGCCTAGAGCTACCAAAGCTCTGATACCAACTGTAACAGCCCGCTATTTTGGACCATTCGCATCCGCACATGTCGAACTTGAATGATTCAAAATACCGAATTGTTAATTATATTTGGCAAAACTAAACATATACAGTAAATAAATAATCACAGATCACAGACACAGAGTAGTAAATGCAGCGGAAACAAAGATAGTAGTTCATGAAGCTACTATATACATATCAGAGCTAAATAAGGTACAACAGATGTCTCGAATATAATAGTCAAATACAAGAATCAGAATACAATCACTGGAATCAATTGGATATCTGAAAGCTGGATAGATAGCTGGATCTCCAAGCGAAGCTCCAACTCCAAAGGTGAGTCTTGAATACTGGTACACTCAGTCTGACCCGAGCGTAAAGCAAAACACAAAACACTCGAGTCTGGATTAACATTCTTATATCAATAAATCCAACTCAAGTGAAATAGCAACTGAAATACAAGTAACTCAAAGGATGTTTGGAATAACCATCCTTTAAGGATCCATTAAACTATCTACTATGTAGTAGTGTATGGTAAATAGATAATGCCTATCAGTAATATAAAGTATCAAAATAGTGTTAAGGCGTTACCATTATACCCCTTAACACATTTTATATAAACGTTATAGTCTATGCAGCACTATAAACTCCACCGTAAACTAGTGGGATATCAGGGAGTACTCCATAGGTATAACGCAAAACAAATCGTAGTGGTCGCGTATAAAGGGATACAAGTATGACAAGGCACATGAGGCAATACCCAAGGTAGTGAAACTACCGTTTGCCTGATCCGGACTTGTGAGAACGCATCGCCGCAGCGATCGCAACACCGCGAAACAACACTCCCAAAATCAAGGGTGCACCAATCGACAACAAGTAATGAGTAGTTTCGAAGAAGTGTGTTCGCTCGAGGTAGCTGACCCCATTTTGCCCGGCACGGCTCCTGTTTTAGTCATTTCCAATTTGACACAAGTGTCAAGGCTATCCATTATCGTTCTCTTTCTTCAGTCATCACGTACATCATTCCAACCACTTCATTCTGGATCACACTCCGCGTATAGTTATTAAAGTGGTTTTCGGTTTAGACAGTGAGTATGTCCCTAACCGATTCCGGTCTTTTTAATAACCTTCGAAATTATTACACCGATTGGTCGTTTAATATATTTCAAAACCAAATCAATTTCAATTTCAAATAGAATTTGTAAACCAACATTTCATTTGTCTTTCTAAATCTATTTCCATAATTTACGTTTCAAAACTTCCATATTCATAATTTCAAAATCTTATAATTCAATTTCTATTTCTATTTTAAACAATTCAAATATTGATTCAAGTTCGTATATAAGTTTCATTCCGAAATCATTTAATTTAATTTAATTTAACATTCAAATCAATTTAACTTCATTTATCGATTTCATTCAATATTCGTTAAGTTAATTTGTCATTCAAAACAATTTCTATTAAATTTCCAATTCATTAAATCAATTACTTAAATTCAACTTCATTATATCAAAACTTCAAATTGAATTAAATTAGATTTGTCAAATCAATTCTTTAAATTACAAGTCTTACATTAACTTCAATAAATCACATTTCAATTTCTTGTTAAAGAAATTCAATTTCACTTATTTATTTACTTAATTACAAATTTCAAAACTTAATTATTTCATAACTCAACTTTACTTATTAAAGAAGTTCAATTTCACTTATTACGAAGTTCAATTTCATATATCAAGAATTCAATTTCATTGAATTACTAAATAATTCAATCTTATTTAATTATTAAATAATTTCAAAAACTTAATTATTAAATAATTTCAAACTTAATAATTAAATTTTAAACAACATCCTTTCATCATCTACCATGTTAATATTTTGTTTCGGATTATTACATATTAACATTTTCCTTTCATAAAAATTCAAATTCCAACTTTATTTTAAAACCTTAGTATTTATCCAAATAAAATCATTATTTTATTTTTAAATCAAATTATTGACCAATCGGGTTTTATTTAATTCTCTATCCTAGGTCAAAGTTTAATTTGGGTATTTATCATTTCAACCCGATTCCAATTCAATTCAAAGATCAAAGCATAATAAAGGGAACTTGCAGTGTGATAACTGGGATGGTGTCAAAGTAAATAAACAAGCAATAACAACAATCAATAACAATCCAATAATTAATTCAAATAATCCCGAAATAATCGTATTAATTTACATTGTTGTTTGTGCAAATTAACATAATTATTTCTAGAATCTACACTATCATTTCATGTAGATTAAAGATTATTGCACTAAATATTCCTTACGGTTCTTTACTTGATATCCATTATTAAATTTTATACTACAACAATTCATACAACATTCATTTAATAGTACAAGGTGTAGTTATCACTATTTCTACGTGTCAATTTATTTAACGTTTAAAGGGGTCATATTATGCAAATGTCATCAATCAAATTAACACATATATCAAATCTAACTATCCTACGTCAATTCCAATTTCATATTATTTATCACTTACAACATTAACAATTTAACGTCAATTGTCAACATCAAACAATCAATCATTTATCAACCAAACTGGATTATCATTGTATAAATAACAGATAATGGTGTCAGATGTCACATGTGAACTGGTACAGGTAATAGCATATATAATAGTGTAATTAACTAACAACAGCATATTTCAATTGTCGTTTCAATTGAAATCTAATTTAATAAATAAAAGAACGTTAATCGTGAGTGATTGCTCACCTTTCGAGGCTAGAGAGATAGAAAATGAAGTTGAGTTATGAAATCCAAGCACGAACCTCAAAGCAAAGTAAGATTGGCACGAATCGACGATCAAGGCCGATAACAGAAATCGAGGAGAACCAGTCAAAATCCATAAGATAGAAACAGAATATATCTATTTTAAACTTTAGCAATATTAAATTTAAACCCATATTAAACTAAATGTATATGAATTTCAAATCATTGTTTTATATAAACACATACATTTAAAATATATACATATAATATTTAACCCATAATTAAATTAAAACACATAAAATATTCATATTAAGCAACTTCAAATTCCTACGTATAAACACTTATTAAAAATTTAGACAACTCCCATACTTATATGCAAAATATACCTATTTTAATATATATATACACACACACGACTAAAACAGATTTTTATAAAATTAACTAACATACTCATACCACACGTGAGAATTTTAAAGTCCCTAAAAACATGCTTAGACTTACATGTATATGCAGGCACAGCTTACAAAGTATATTACTAAACTGTTGAAATAAATATATCAAATATACATACCACTAAACTGTTGTACACAAAGTAGATCAACCACTTCATAACCGGAATATAAACATTTATGTACTAAAGCTAATATAATACCGTGTGCACGTTTTATTGTAACACACTCAAACCAATATATAATTAACTAATATACTATAAACTCATAAAAATTTCACTAAAAACAAATGCTAGTACATAAAATATGCAGACTCCACCATTATTTTCAAAATTTTCGTATATATACACAGCAGACGAAGTATACATGAAACCGAACAATATATATACATCGAACATTGCTTGAAAACCATCACTATCTTCAAAATATAACAACGTACAGTATGCGTACCAATACAAGAGAAGGAGGCCGAGAAAGGCACAACCTGGTGGAAGTGATGGACCGAGCGGTGGCAGGTGGCAAAGACGTACGACCGAAGATGGGTGCTCGGTACTGGAAAGGAGGAGGAAGGTGGGTAGTGGCCAGCTAAGGCGGAGGAAGGAGCACGGACCGGCTGCTGTCGAGGTCGGCGGTAGAGCTATGGCGTGGAGGAGCGGTCTGCGGAGTTCGGTTGGTGGAGGGAGGGCGTGCATGGAGTGATTATCGACAAGCTACGGTGGAGGAGCTCGGAAGGTACGACTGTGGCTGGGTTCAAGGCGAGACGTGGTGGTCTTGGGTTGCGGCCGAGCATTGGGAATGGAGTGTGGGAGGAGAGGCTATGTAAAAATGAAGGAAGAAAGGTTTATGAGCAGGTGGAAAGGTTGCAGAGGGCAGATAGGGGAGCTAGGTTGCTCGTGGCTAGAGGAAAGATGAAGGGATTTGTAGTGAGAAAGGAGGGCAGTACAAGAAAAAATGAAATGGTGACATTCCGAAACAAAAGAATCAAATGTTGTTTCCTTTCCAATGAATCGCGAACAACGAAGCGACTAGGCAGAGCAAAAGAGCCAACTTTTATATTAATCCAAAGAAGAACAGAAGTCTAAGAGATGAAATTATTAATAACGGACGCCTACTCATTTACATGGATAAAGGAAAGACATGGGAATCCAAAAGTTTCAATATCGGAACCGATACGATTATCTGTTTTATTGATTTCACTGCGTATCGGACATCAAAACACAGAAATGAGTATGCCGTAGAGGTCAGTACGACGAGATGATCAAAATGGCATATGGATATCAGTGATACGATTGAATTATAAAAATTCGAATTTCTACCAGTGGAAAATGCAAGAAAACCGCAAAAAAATAAGATCGACGGAGCTAAAGAAGTCCGAATTTGGAAAAACGAAAAACGACATCTTGCTCAGAAGATGGTTTAGAATTTTTCTATACAAAAATATTTAGGTTTCAAAAACGTTTTAATTTCATCGATTTTTAACTGATTAAATTGAAGTAAATTTACGCACGAAATAAACTTTCATATTTTTGGATGAAAATTTACTAGTTGCTATGTTTAACTAGACGCATTTCAAATATTAAATTTTTATTTCAAAATTTTATCGTTTACAATTTTCTAAAATTACAATTAAATATATTAATAAATCAAATAAAATTTTATTGAAAATTTACGGGTCGTTACATACAATCCGCTCCCTACAGTCTGGGTGTCTAAGCGATATTTTCCCATCATGGCAAAATATTCTAGCATCCTACTTACTTAACCAATCCATACCCAAAATAAGTTCGAATCCTACGAAATCAAACACATGCAAACTGCAAACAAAAGTATAACCCAACAAGTCAAACTTTAAGTGGTCACATCTCATCCCAAGTGTTGCATACCCTCCTATCGGATTTGCAACCCTTAAGGAAGTAACTAGGTATGAGGGTTCTAGGTTAAGCTTATCTACCAAACAACGAGATATAAAAGAATGCGATGCACCAGCATAAAAAAGAACACTAACTGCCATACCAAGAATTATAAGCATACCTCCCAACACTGCTTTCCTTTTTTCCCTTGCCGTGGGTCTTGAGGTAGCTGGATCCAATGCATATACTTTTCCCTTCCCATCCTTAGCAGGCTCCTTGCATTGGCTCTTGTAATGTCCCATCTGATCGTAGTTGAAGCATTTGATATTCTTCTTCCCGGTCACCTTCTTTGCCTCTCCAGAACGACATTCATTCGCAAAATTCCCTTTCTTTTTGCACTTAAAACAGAAAACTTCTGACTTACCCTTCTTCATGGCTCCACCCTTCTGGGCTCCCTTCTTAGAAAAGAACTTCATTTTCTAACTCTGCCCCACCTGGACCTCCTTCGCCTTATTCTTCTCCATAGAAGCAATCATTTCCTCATGTCTTAGAGCCATCTCTACTATAACATAACAAGGATCCCTGATATGAGGTAATGTAGCCCTGGACAATTCAGGTTTCAACCCCATAATGAACTTCTTGTTTCTCTAAATCACGGTATCCACAGTGGCATGACCATATCTTGCCAACTCCTCAAACCTTGTAGAATAATCTAACACAGTCATCTCTCCCTGCTCTAACTCAGCAAACTTTCTAAGCAAGGTAGACTTTGCCATCACATACATGAATCTCTCCTCGAACCTCCTCTTAAAATCAACCTATGTCATCGTTGCTTCATTAACTCCAATAGTCACACTATTACATCAGTATAAAGTTGCTCGTTGAAGCTGCCTCGGAGCGAGCCTTCTTTTCTGCTCATCACCGAGCCCCAAATCTGTAAAGATCCTCTCACAATGCAACAACCAGTTCCCCACTTCTATGGCATCTTCAGTCCCAATGAACGGTTTTCCTCCCAACCTAGCATAGTCCCTACTCAAAGCGACATAATTGTTGACTACTAGAGCTTCCTGGGCTCCTCCTCCAACTACTCTAGCAGCAACCCCCACTTGCATCATATTCACGAAAAACTGATACATGGCTCCCATGTCAACTTGTGGGACTTTAGCATCAGTATTTCCAGCTCGTGCCTGACCTTGGTTCCTTCTAGTATTAGGTATGGCATTTTCCATCTACAGTGGTGCTTCCTCCTCCAACATTATCTCTTAGAGAATCCATATCTGCATTCAAACCTTCGTGGGATACAGAAAAATAACCTATTAGAGATAGGAGACTAGAGATAAAGCGCATACTTATATATTGCAAATACAAGTACGTTGCTATAGCATTATTCCATACCCCGATCTTATCTCTAATTCCTTAGGATTATATTTTCAGAAATCATCTTTTTAGTTAAAGTTTTTATAAACCTGGCACCGATACCAAGTTGTAACATCCCCTATTTGAAGGCCCGAAGCTAAGCGCTACAGATGCTGCAGTCATCCATAGTATTAACTTTCGGTGACCAAATATGGTAATATTAATGGTATTCATAATATCAGAAGCACATGAATATGAAACAAAATCACATAATTTAAAAAAGAACAACATTTTTGATTATATTTCCACCATATCCAAATTACATAATCCCATCTCTTTCCCAGGGCCAAATAAAATATAGTTATTACATAAATACGCCAAGAGCGACATATGATGCTGCCCCATTGGTTGACCAGAGTACTATATATACAATACAGTGGAATCAATCAAAAATAAACAGCAATTCATAATTAGCTATCCGTCAGCCACCTGCTCGTCGCTGGAAGCTTTATTCGCCAACCTACTAAAACCTATAAACCTCAACCCTCAGCCTACTCCAATCAATTTTTGAGCACCCGAGAGTTTAAGGGGAAAACATAAACTTCAATTCAGACATAAAGCCCGGTGCGAATAATACTGTACATCTCGGTTATTTGATATTAAGTGATACCACGCCGCTTAGCGGAACGGGTTTCCCCTCATTAATATCCTTTTAAAACATATCTTTTGCAAATTATAATCCTGTAACCAAAACTGGTTAAACAGGTAAAGCAACATCACGTATATGTACATATCAGATGTCAAATGGACTATCCCTCCATACACTGTAGTTTTGTTTGGCCAGCTACTAACCCTTGGCTGACTCGGGCCTACTAGAAAAACATAAAAATAATAATTATGTTAGATATTCCTCTTCTGGACGGTCTGTCCTTACTTACTTCTCTAGGTCTAACTGATCCTAATGGTTTTACGGGCTCACCAATAACCAGTCTTTCACTTTTAGATTCCTTTCTGTGTGTAACATAATTTTCGTCCCACCCATGATAAAGTCCTACACATTGGAATTTTTGGACCTATTTTAGCTAGGGACTACTAGCTAAAGTATAGGGCACGAACCCATACCAGCCCCATCTGGTATTCTAATATCCGAGTCATTTTACTTTGGGTTATCTACCCATAAAATTTTCCTTAAGAACTTTTTCTTTCAAATTGATTTAAACCTTTAAAACATTCTTTAAGCAAGGAAATTATTTATATTTACTCTTTGCTTTACTCAAATCACCTTGCCATGTTACTTATTCTTTACACAAAACCTTGTTGATGAAAACGTTTAAACGTTTGAAAGTACCTCTTTCGAAACCTTTAAAAGTATCCCTTTCAATACAAGTAAAAGCTTAGGCCGAAGGCCAAAACATATCTTTCGAAACCATTCATATTTATCCCTTCGAAAGCATTGAAAAGCATCTCCTTTGAAAGCTTTAAAACCTTAGACATCCTATCTTTAAAACACTTAAACATTGCCTTTCGAAACCATTGGAAAACCTTTCCTTTTATACCTTTCAAAACCATTGGATAACCACCCCTTATAAACCTCTCTTTAAAACGTTTCGAAAGAATCTAAACATCAAGCCTTTCGAAAGCATTTGGGTTCAATTTATAACATGTGGAAACACCTTTCGAAACCATTAAAACCATCTCTTTCGAAACCATTTGGGTTCTACATTTTATAGAGCAAAAGGATCATTAAAACATTTAATTCGAAAGCATCTCTTTCGAAAGCATTTCCTAAGTAAAGAAGTGATGGTGTCGAAACCATCCCTTCGAAAGCTTTGAAGAAGCAGCTTGGTTTTAAAAATAAGGTAACCCTTCCAAAACCAATCTGGGTCGAAAGGTAAAAAGTGGCAATCAGGGGTTTCGACCCCTTCGAAAGCATTCATTTAAAACAAAAGGCGCAACCCATTCGAAACCTTTCCTTTGAAACATATAACTTAGCCGAAAACCAACCAAGTCGAAAGCACTTCTTTCGAACGCAAAAGCAGGCGCATTTTCAATTTAAAACAAAGCATGCTTCGATCACCTCGGAACCTTTGGTTTCGACCTAGTACGTTTCGCCTATATCCAATTCACTATGCACTAGGTATCTGATACCATGTGCATTGGTTACGATGAAGTCGGAGGCGGAGGTAAGGAGTCCGAAGCCTGGTGCAGAAAGCGTTGAAACGGGAAAAAGCATGTTGATTTGACTTTTAAATATATTCCTTTGTACCCAACTTGCCTTGTTTGTCAAATTATGATTGGTGGCAAATTTTTCTTTTCTAAAAGTATTGCCAATTTTTAGAAATAACAATTTGGATTATTTACAAAATACCCCTTCTCCTTTATATAAATATATAAAACATTTAAGTCCCATACCTTAAATAATGTTATATCCATTAAACACTTAGGAAAATTCTACAAAAATACCAGAAAATTATTTTTAATATGTTTTCCAACATATATAAATTTCAGACCCTAAGCCAATATAATTTGGTCGTAATTAATTTTAAACCCAAAATAGCATTTTCAACACTAGAAAATTCATATAAAATCCACATTAATTCAGAAAATTATGAAAATTGAAATCCATTTCTAAATTATTGTTTCTAATCTAAATTTAAATTCGCAAGGCAATTAGATGTCACATAATATGTTTTTTTATATCAAAACATATCACAAAATCTATGTGAATTAGCATAAATCATCAACAATATATAGATATACATTTTATCATCCAAAGCATGACAAAACATTTGCAAATAATTCAGATTTCATACTAAACCGAAAATCATTAAAAACTTGAGATGTGGTCATTATTCACCTTAGCTTTTTGATTAAAGATGTGAGATTTGTTCTTGATTAAGTGATTTGATTCTCCCTCTTGAAATCCTAGCTTTTATCTTCTCTTGAGCTTGCTAATGGTGGCCTGCCTTAGCTTGTATTTTTTATTTGTGAATAATGAAGTGAACATGAATGTTGAGGGGTTAAGGTTTAAGGTATAAGGATGTGCCTTGTTCCTATTTTGCCATTGTATATTTCCTAACCTTTTATTCTCTTTTTATTCTTTAGTTCACTTGTTTAACATGACACGGCTACCCCTGATTTAATCACAAATCTCAATCCATTAATCATCTTACATTATTTTATTTTATTTAACTAATTAAATATCCTAAATAATGTTACTAAAAATATGGGGTGTTACAGAATCCTAAGTATATAACTTCCTAATTAACTTTTTTTCTATAATTGAAAGTAAAATTTGTAAGTTGGAAGATTTTAGTTAATTATTGCAAGGTTGTACATAATTTAAATTGGACGACTACTTGGATATAAAATAAAACACAAAAGTGAAATAATATATAATAGATCTCGTTATGTTTGCATGTGAGATTGAAACCAGGGGAATATCTTACTATTAAGATCTATTGTACCATCAACTATATCGTCTATTTGTGTTCAATAGACTTACCCTAATTTAAAACACATAATTTTTTTAAATAAAAAGTGTAAAAGAAAACCTCTATCCTTTTGTTTATAATTAGATTGGCTATAAGACATATCTATATTCATATATATGCCACCGATATAATGTTTATGAGATATCCTATACACATTTGTGATTAATTCAAATTTGCTAGTATTTCAAAAGTGTTTCAACTGTAGTACAAAGTGATACAGTTAAATAGCAACTCAAGAAAGATTATTCATATTTCTTTTATGCTTTATTTTTTTTTGTCATTTGCATAATCAAATACGTGTATAGTTGACGTCGTTTCATGATTTCATGGTCGACATAAACACGCTAAGAAAACATTTCCCTTATTGAATGATAAAATGAAATTAAAGACCCTCAGCTATAAATTAATTAACAATCATAAAATTGAAAGGTTCACATTATTACCCATTCAAGGCCGTAATGCCAGGAAGTCAAACCGAAAGATTCACATGCATAAAATGGTATATCTATTGTAATCTACATCACAAACTCTACAGTTTCAAAATTTGATCTCGCGCCTACTTTTATGTCCAACTATTGTATTCAAATTGAAAGATTTCATGCTGTCATTTATTCAAATGATACTATGTGATGTTAGTGGGTTATCAATGTGGGTACTAATTAATTAAAAAGTAAGGACCGAACATGTTTATTTTTAAACCTTTGTACTCAAACTTCTGTTAGAAAACTTAGTAAAAAATCCTTCAAGACACTAAAATATCTCTTACCTTCTAGATTACTCTTTGGTAGCAATAAATAATAATATTAATCCATGTAAAGTACATAATTAGTAATCCCAACGTTTGGTTCCCATTAGTTTGCACAAACTTTATACATAATTGCAAAGGAAAAATTAAAGGCTCTTCATCAATTCTACAATTTATTCAGTTTCAATAATGAATTTATAAAATTGAACGAACCACACAAATTAAAATATCAAAATAATTACATGAACCAAAGCATTATCGTTTCAAGGAGCTCCAAAAGAAAAGAGTGTAGCATGAAATCCTTTGGAACCACACATAATAGAAACTTCTTTGTTAAAATATGTGTTTAGCCTTTAGCCTTTAATTTTGTAGATCAACTAAGCTGAATAGAGAAGCAAATAAGCATTTTGTTTTCGCAAAGAGAGAAATAATTAGATAATATTTGAGAATAATTATATGAGAACGATTAGGAATTCTTTTAGACAAATTTTGTATGAGAACGATTGGGACTGATAAATCGTCGGCTACATATATGAAACCAAATATTTTAGCTAAAATATTAGGAATGATTATCTCGTGGTATTCCATCAGCATTAATTAAGGATTTCAGTTTGAGAAAAAGAATGCCGTAAAGAGAATTTTGCAAGGGGGTAAATGAAAAACTGCACCGAAATAACGGAGAAGGCATGATTTAGCTTGAGATTAAATATTGTTAAAGAATAAAAATAGTTCTTTATTCTCTTTTATATATAATAGAATAAATTCATAGTTAAATATAATTAAATTAGGGCGTTAATATTTACGCCCATCTAAACCCTTTCTAACACCATTTAAACATTAATAAAATTAAATCCCGAAACCTACTTCAAAACCCACCTTACTTAAAAGATAATATGGAAATAAATGCTAACTGTTTTGCATAATCGAAAAACATATAAATAATGAAATCTAATACTCAAACATAAATAATTTCAATCCTATCTATCTTTAATGACAAAAGAAAATGTGATGAACAACATAAATTAATTTCGTTTCATCAATTTAAGATGAAAAGATTGGTTAAGATACTTATTTTTATTTAAAATACGCATGTAAATCACTATTTTGTAAACCCGCTAATTTTCTAGGGAATGAATTGTCATAATTAATTATATTTGACTATATCACATTGTTTTCATTAAAACTGGTTAATTCATTTTTCCATTTTTTTGTTCAAAGAACAACAAAACCAACAATGGTTGTATATTTGGATCGAAATAGTAATGAATGTTCTTTAATACATTTTACCATAACACCTATTTTGAGGTTCAAATTATTCTTTACTATGTTATCTTAGTCAGGGTTACCCAGTTTAAAAAAATGAAAATTCCAATTCCAATTAAAGTCTATAACAACTTAGTTGTAACAAAATTAGTTGGATATATATGTACCGATGAAGCAGTAAATAAAAAAAGATTGATTATGAAGAAACTGGATAGGAAAATTTTGATTTTGTTGTTTGAAAAGGACAGAAAGTACAAGTTGAGTTATGCTTTTGAGAAAATAAAAAGGTTGTGAAAAGGTGGGTGTGTGTGGATGATTAAAGTAATTGATTGGATGAGAGAATAAATGTGTAAGAGAAGTGTTTAGGTGGATGTAAATAGAATCACCCTTAAATTATATTTTTGTCGATAGAATTGAGCTACATTTTCATTTATTAATTTTAGGATCTAATATTTAATAAGCACGATAAATAAAAATTTGTGTCCTTACCTAATTTTGAAATTAATGTTTTTATGGAATTTTATAGATAAATATTAATATACATTGATTTTAAAATAAACATTTAACTTTTGATACATTTGATTAAAAGATAAATGATGAATGCCCTAAATATTAAATATTACTTGAGAGTTGAGAGAATGATAAGAATACTCGAAAATGGAAATGTAATATAATGAATTAACGTCCCTGTAGCAAATATTTATTGTTACCAACTTTTTGAACAAGTAAATTTTCTCTGGAATAAGGATGTCAATATGAAGTCAAAATGATTCATGAAATTGAAAACATGTCCGGAAGGGCAAGAAGGTCAAATTCAACAAGATGCAAAGACAACGGATCAAACTTGACCACTCGGTACCGAGGGTTTTTCTCTCCACTTTGGACCTCCAACACCTCTTGTCTTCGAAATATTACCTCACGTGATTATTACAAAGTGCTTCCCTTCAAAAATAAACATGCAATTCCAAGGATTCTCGAGAAAAAAATAAAAGAAAGCAAGAAAAGACAAGCATTATCAAGGAAATTATCAAACACAACTCAACCTTTAAGGCAAAGTGTCTGAACGCAACGGAATAGAGATAAGAAATAGAATGGAAGAGAAAGGGAATATTTCCAACAACACAAACTTATCGGTACCAAGAGGAACCTCTCGGTACTGAGTAGTTTTAATTTATGATTGGGCTGACTTTAGCTCTTCTGCACCTTTGATTTTGGATCTGGACCTTCTACTTCATGGGCCACCAAGTCTACTTGCAAATTTCCCTCTAAATACGGACTATACAGCTATTAAAAGTGGACTTTTTTTGCACTTCATCTTCTTTATCTCCTTCATCTCCTATCTCTCCTCGATTGCTGTCACCAAGGAAGTTAATATTTGATGTTCTAGGTTTTAGTTCAGTGAAACCCTGTACTAGTGTCCCTAAAGCTTTCCAAATCTCTCTAAAACTCTCTCAAATCAACAAATCAATAAAAGCTACAATCGACATAGGACAGAGGTTGCTGAACCACTATAAAAATCTTAGCGTTCTTACCGTTTTTCTTATATTTTCTGCTAGATCTCTGTATTTCAGTGGTTTTTGGGTGTTGTTCTACTTTTGGCATCAATATTTTAGTGCTTGCACTGAGAAAAGAACTCAAGGTCGGATCTAGCTCAATATTTGGGTTTTAAGAGATCTAGTGGTTAAATCTATAAGATTTGCTTTAAGGAATTTGGAAAGTTGCTGATAGAAATCAATCACGCCTAAGAGATCAGGAATGTCATCAGAAGCGGTAGTTGGTGCTAATGAAGGAAATACCCAGTAAATTAAAGTCAATAATCAACAGGCGATACCAGGTTCATCTGCTCAACATAAAGTGGTTATAAGGGGTGAGCTTGATAAGGTGATGTAGGAGTTGAACTAGAAGTTGGTTGATAGTCAGAAGGCTTTGACTAAAAAGATGGACGATAACATAACATTGTTGACCTAGCAACCGTAAAGGGATAGTAGGAATAGAAGAGAAGCTTCACCCCTAGTTTCAAAAAGAGAATTCATTTGTTTCTGGTCAGAATAGACGAAATAAAACACAGAAACAAAAGGAACAAGCTGCTGGAGCAATGGAAGAGTTTGCTGGGAGAAGTCGGAATGCTCCCCCAAAACAAAAAAACTCTATACTAAGAGGGTTCAACTCGATACCGAGAGGTTTTCTAGACAGCATGGGACAGGGAATTGAAGCTTTAAACTTATCAAACTCAGAAGATGACCTATAACATGATGATGGTGATTATGAGCGGGACGTCAAAGCTAATGGTACTGGAGTTCAGAAAACTGCAACAAAACTAATCGAACGTCAATGAAAAACCATGGGAGTGGTTCATTTAGAGACCGGAGAGCCTAGACATCAATGGGTAAACTGGGATCATTTGTAGAGCCAAACACTTAGCACAACCCTTCATAGTCAACCTTTGGAATACCATGCCAGGGAGGAATACATAATATATATGGTTAAATGGTTGGTCCAGGAAAGTAAAGGTAGAAAGAACAAGAATTGGGGTTTCCGCGCAAACAAAACCCCATTCGTGGAAAATATTATGATAGAGTAGTACCCCAAGAAGTTTACTATACCGACTATGCCATCGTATAACGGGACTATCAATCCTAGCAACATTTACTCAAGTATGAATGACACATGGACAGTGCCAGGGCGACGGATGATGTTCAATGTAGATGTTTTCCTATCTTCTTGGAAGGGGTTGCATCGGTGTGGTTCACTAGGCTTGCCTCAAGATCTATATCAACTTTTGATGAATTAGCTACAACATTCATTGAGCAGTTTCGACTCCACACTGCCCGACTTAAGGACGTGATGTCTTTGTCAAGCCTGTCTTGAGGACCCAAGGAGTCACCAAATGGGTTCTTGAATCGGTTTAATATTATTGTTATAGAAGTAAGCAATTCAAAGTAGGATCTGGTATTTATGGCGTTGGTCTGAGGCATACTGTAACGACCCGGATTTTCGAACCAGTCAAAAACGCTTAAAACCCGTCCGTTCTAAAACTACGAATGATAACTACCAACTTAATACACAACATTATTCGATAGATATTCAACATTACTAATGTATATGATACACTTTTAACTAATACAACTTACCAGAGTATTTATTTATGTATATATGACGTGCTTTAATACATTCCAAAATCAACACTATAAATTTTACCACTGCACAAACTCTGATGAGAGAGACAACAATATCCATTTTTGCAAACTCAATAAACATGTCAATGCAAAATAAAGTGGAAAGCAGGATGATATATCAGCACAAAATAAATAGCAAATAATGTACAAAAAAATGTTACATTATTATTGGGGCTGCATCACTACCACTTGTGAGTTCATACGTACCTCTTTCTAATTAGGTAGCCAATCAGATACAGGATCAAGCCAATATAGTTCTCCTACCATCAGTAGGACTAAAAGAGCTTACGATGCAAATATATAAATGCAATTCCCTAACTACATAGCATGTAGCATACAAATGTAGCTTCCAAATCTACCCGCTTAGACTTAACCCTCGTAAATGTTAGAACATCTATGACAAGTCAAAACAACTCAAGAATCAACAAAGAGACCAGAAGAGGAATGGAGAAAGACTCAAGAAGAGGAAACCAAAATTTGGCCAAGATGATGGATCGCCAACGATCTATCACTTATGGATCGCTAGCGATCCATAAGGTCCAATCCTTTTGCATTATGATCTGATGTGTTCCCTAGAGACGCCTGCCAAGTTTCATAGCATGCCAAACAATCTAGCTTGAGAAGTGAAGACTCATCCGATTCAAGCTGTTTGATCAAAAGCAGCTAACTTAAAATGGACCTACAGAACTCATACAAAGTCGGATTGATTTAAAATTTAGGGAGAACACTTAAAAGATACAGTAGAAGGCTCATAGAAAAAATGAGATCATTTGGAGTTGATTTGTTGGATCGCTAGCGACCTAACTAGATGGATCGCTAGCGACCCATGTAGATTAAGACCCACCACCTCAAATTTTTATGGTGGTCCACACACCTTAGAGAGAGTACCTGCAAAGTTTCGTCTGATTTCGTTGAGTTTGAGCGAGTTATGGGCGATTCTTCTCGACGAGATGACCTATGAAGACGGATGATCAAACTAACTCAAAACGACTTGATATTTAGACAAGGCACTGAAATAGATGATAGAAAGACAACCAAACAAAGATAACTCAAAAATATGCTAAGTGGATGGATAGCTAGCGATCCATCCTCTATGGATAGCTAGCGATCCATCAAGATGGGTCAGATCGCCCTCAAACTTTCCAAGCTCCTTCATAGCACTAAGTAAGGGATTCTGGTAGAAAAATATGCTAAGTTGATGGATGGCTAGCGATCCATCCTCTATGGATAGCTAGTGATCTATAGAAATGACTCATATTGATTCGGGATTTTCGGTGATGACTTGGCATAAAACCTAGACTCTTCTGCACCTAGACTTCTAGCCCAATACTCAGTGAATTTCCCTATAATTACTTACCTACCTGCAACTAGAGATGGGTCTTTTAGATGGAGAGAGCCACCATTACTCTATTGGATTTCCTTCACTTCTTCAACTTTCTTCTCCCTCACAACAATCATCAAGAGGGTTACTGTGATTCTCCAGTCAACCATTGTACTTGTGACTTATTCAAACTCATTGTAACTTAGATCTAAGGACTAACTAGTTGATATCCAGAGAGATTTAACTAGTATAATCATAATAAAGATTGATTAAAGTGGACGTAGACCGGAGTCAGCCGAACCACTATAAAAATTATGTGTCTCTTTTCTTACTTCTGCTTTTTATTTGTTGTTTATTTGAGATTTATGCTACTGATTATCTGCACTATAGCTTGCACACTTGATCCAGGGCGTTGATCCATTTTTTGGGTTAACACATATGATTAAAGACATTTCAGTGATACGCTGAGGATGGAACCCATCTACTAACCACCCAACAATTGTATAATATATCAACAATATATAAAATTTCTTACAAAATTAATCGGCTGGGATGTGATAGGACCGATATAGTTGATATCAGAAGTGAACATCGGAGTGGTGAATAGTTATTGATTAAACCTACGCATTCTAACCATCTTGCAATATAACATCACGAAGAATACTCATAGAGGTATTTCCTGCTTTTTCTTTGCCAATTTTGGTTCGATATCCACCTGTCCTTTAAGCTGATTATATAGAGAAACATATTTATACAAAATAAATTATAAATGGAAAGTGGACCGTGTAACAGTACCAATGTGACTGCAATTACAGGATCAAGCCCGACGTAGTTCCTTTCTTATGCAAATAGCCAAGATCATATGCATCACAATCCACATCGACATCCAGTTTACTTTATATGAATCTAAACCGCACACTCGGTTTGGATTAGATTATATCCTAGGATATTTTATCCTATTGCGGCCGACATCCAAACACCAAGTAAGGAAGTACTCTACTTGTTGAAGTACCAATATGTACCATAGAGTAATAGTGCACTACCCAAGATCTACAGTCTTACACCACATTGACACTTAGTTTACTCCACATGGATCTAAATCGCACACTCAGTTTGGATTAGATCCTATTGCGGCCGACATCCAAACACCAAGTAAAGACGTACTCTACTTGATTCATTACCAACATAGAATAATAATGCATTACCCAAGATCTACAATCTTATATGGCATTGACACTCAGTCTAGTCCATATGGATCTAAACTGCACACTCAGTTTGGACTAGATCCTATTGCGGCTAACGTCCAAACACTAAGTAAGGACGTACTCGACGTACTCTACTTGATTCATTACCAATATACAGTAATAGTGCCCTACCCAAGATCTACAGTCTTATACCACAGTGACACTCAGCCTACTTTACATGGATCTAAACCACACACTCAGTTTGGATTAGATCCTATTGTGGTCGGCATCCAAACACCAAGTAAGGACGTACTCTACTTGATTCATTACCAACATTGAGTAATAATGCACTACCCAAGATCTACAGTCTTGTACCGCACATCCATCATCCGAAGGTAACCATCATCGACAAAATGATCTTCAAAAACTCCTTCATAAGTAGAAACAAAGTATTCCCAGAATACTTTTATACTTTGTAAATCACCTTCCAATATATGTAAATCTTTTCTTTTGAAAAAAAATCCAAACATTCAACTTAAGAAATCATTTAGGAGGTATTAAGTATGAAAGATTTATCCAAAATAATTATTTTTGTCGAATCATTTGACGGATCTCAAAAATATTATATGAATAAGAGGAAGTATGCATTCGAAATTTAAAAAGTATATAAAATAAAAGTTGTAGAATATTAAACTAGCTTTCCAACAGGATAAATTTCGACAAAATCCATTCAAAGAATCAAAAGTTATGGTCAGTATACTACAAGATGATTTTTGATGATTCTCCTAATCATTTCGGCCTAGGTATAAACTCGACTTTGCACCTTGATATTTAGTTTTAAGATATACGAATTTGGAAAAGGCATAAACATAAAAGTTGTAGCTCTTTGAGTTATCTTTCCAAACATTAATGAAATCCCGATTCCGATTATATTTGCAAAAGTTATGACCGAATTACTAAAAGGTGTATTAACAATTTCGAACCAACATTGCTAAACAATTTAATTATCACATAATGGAATGCCATAAATATATACATTTAAAAAGCTTTTCTCACCTCAATTGTCTGTGAATGTAGCCTTGAATTCACTACTCTTGATCCTCCTTACTTTGCATGCCTTCACTTTTTTTATTTGGAGAGAATGCCCCCCTATCTATGAGTACAATATTTTCCACATAGCACACTAGATGATCTTATTTGCAACGATGCCACTTCTTTCATCCTAAGTCATTTAGTTCCTTTCTCCACAAACCCATATTATCCTTCCCTCTTAAACTACTTCATTCCTTTCTTCACAAGCCACTTTATTCCTTCCTTTTCAAGTTGCTTTTTAATATGACAAATGTATGCATGGGTTAAATTTAGGTAATAAATTAGCTTATTTACACTAGTCATTTCATACATAAGAACATTCCTTTCTTTGTTACTTCATGAACTAACCTACACATTCATAAACATAAATATGTATACCATTAGTTTTGTAAAATAAAAGAAAATATATAGATAAATGTATGAAGATAGATATATATACTTAAAATTTTGTTAGTCCTCTCTATACGGTGCTTGATAACGAATCAACTCATTATACTTGTTAGTATAAACACTAATCAAAAGTTAAACATGCTAAAAATAATATTATCCGTTACCCCGGTCGGAGGTACGATGCCTTATCTAACTTATTTTATTTATCAAATTAAGGTAGTTTTAATTAAAATTCCTAGGATGCTTTACTAATCTTAGGTGAAATTTGACTTAGGCACCTAACCTATGTTGTAACGACCTTGATTTTCAGACCAGTCAAAATCGCTGAAAACTTGTTTTCTAAAACTACGAATGATAGCTACCAACTTAATACACAACATTATTTGATAGATTTTCAACATTACCAAATGTATAGGATACACTTTCAATCAATACAACTTCTCAGAGTATTTATTTATATATATAGGACGTACTTTAATACATTCTAAGATCAAAACTATAAATTCTACCATTGTGCGACTCTGATGAGAGAGACAACAATATCCATTTTTGTGAACTCAATAAACATGTCAATGCAAAATAAATTGGAAAGTAGGAATGATATATCAGCACAAATAAATAGCAAACAATATACAAAAAATGTTTTGGGGCTGCATCACTATGACTTTAAGTGCCTACGTACCTCTATCTAATTGGGTAGCCAATTAGATACAAGATCAAGCCAACGTAGTTTTCCTACCACCAATAAGACTCAAAGATCCTACAATGCACAAACATAAATGCAATTCCCTAACTACATAGCATGTAGCATATAAATATAGCTTTCAAATCTACCCGCTTAGACTTAGCCCTTGCATTTAGATTTCTTAAACTTAATTGACTTTATTATTTTCAAAATATAATCCTTTTCAAAAATTATCTCTTTGAACTAAATTTCGATTTCATTTCAAATCCTCTTGAAATAACAATATATACATCTTTTTTATCAAATCATACTTTTTTTGGGATTTAAGTTTTTGAATAATATCTTTTCAAATCCTCTTTGATCCAAAACATTTAGAGCCAACGTTTATTCCTACAATATCCTTTATACTCAAAATATGGGAAAGCACTTTTGTAAATATTTATTTTTCAGAATATCTATACATCTCTTTGGAAAATATTTCATTCGAAGATATATATCATTTTAATATTATAATAAAGTCCTTTTTTATAATTAATTCCTTAACCAACATCATATTCGAACATCCTATAGTCAAATTGTGAGATTCTAATCACAAGATGTTCGTTCTCAATTCATATGTAATTATCATCTACCGTAATCAAATGTTATTGTTAAACACCTTATTGTCAAATTGTGAAGTTCCAATCACAAGGCGTTGGCTGTTTAATGCTCACAATTATTTCTACGCAACCCATGTCTTAAAAAAGGGAATTGCTCATAAAAAAGGTTGGGCACATATCAAATAATCAATTAATGAAATAAACATAACAATGGATGGTAATCAACATTTCCTTCTATCGAATATTTATAAACACTTCTCTTGAAAGAACAAGTGGATCGTTTATGGCTAATAAAGGCAAATATATATACTAATTTGTACTGTGAAATACTAAAGCAGTAAGTAAATGTACACACCGATATTTATACTGGTTCGAAGCACATCTCCTACGTCCAGTCCCTAAGCACCTCTTAGGTATTTCCTTAGTAAATCCCTCACTTGACCCGGAGAAATAGGTTTACAACTTAACCGATCTGAGCACCTCTCAGATTTATTCTTTCCTTTGACAAATACAATTCTTGCTTGACAATCTTGTGTTCGTCTAACACTGATTTTGACTTGATAGTACAATGATTCCTATAATCTCCTTGATGATTCGAAGTGAGTGCACAATGATTATTGGAACAATAGCAAAATGAAATAATGGAGTTGAAAGTACATAATTTCTTAGAATAGCACAAGAGAATAGAAACAATAGAAATCAGAGTATAAAGTTAGAAAACTAAGTATGAGTTGTTATGCTATTTATAAATACTGAAGAGAGGGAATCAAGAGTTGTCAATCTTCAAGAAATCCTTTCAAAATTAAAAAAACTTTCAAAATGGTTGCAACTCTTGAAGATGACTTTTCAGAAAATATGGCCGTTACAGCATCCTAGTCTACTGAGCGAT
The DNA here is from genome assembly GCA_030737815.1 of Allium fistulosum. NCBI lineage: Eukaryota > Viridiplantae > Streptophyta > Magnoliopsida > Asparagales > Amaryllidaceae > Allium > Allium fistulosum. Next base: position 308,661,103 of record CM060904.1, on the reverse strand, counting down.
TACGTCAGTTTACTGAGTATGAACATCTAAAATTTCATGGCAAAAATTTGAATTTTAAAAATAAATTGATTTACACAGTTTCAGTCTACTAAACTTGAGCTCAGTCGATTGAACTTGAGCTCAGTCGACTGAAACAAGTTTCAGTAGACTGAACTGTGTAAGTTCAGTTTGCATAAATATTTTGACCTTTGTCAAAATCAAAACTCCATGATACATTAACATCTGTGTTTGAGTGTGTATATGAACTATCAAGGAGATTTTACAATTCAATCTAAGACCATATACATACTATTGATCTTGAAGCTGCATAGTTTTGACTTTTTCGACTTGTAGATGTAACTTCTTGCTTTTTGCCTCGCATTGTTGTCTTCTTGAATGAAAGCTTGATATCATGATATAGTATATATGTGCAGTATATAGTTGTCATCATTAAAACAGAGACTTAATGTTCTAACAATCTCCCCCTTTTTGATGATGACGACTATCAATGTTCAAATGTAAAAATATTGATTTTGCTCCCCCTAAATTCATGCTTCCCCTATCTATATGATTCTCCCCCTTTGGCATCAAAAAAAAGAAGTAAACAACATCACATAAAGTCACATAAGAAAAATAACATCACATAAAGAAAACAACATAACATCAAATGCAAGTATGCACATAAAGTCACATAACATCAAATAGAAGTTGTCACATACATAGAGTTGCATAACATCACAAATTAAATTACATACCAACATAACATAAACAACATCACAAATAGAAGTGTTTAGAGCGATACCACTACATAAGCATAAGAAAAATATAATAGTCTTACCAAACAAGGATGGAGTTGAAGAAACTAAGATTCAGGTTCAAAGGATGATGAGCTAGAGCATGATGAGACCTTTTTCCAAATTTTACCAAGCAAATTCCCAAAAAAAATTTGACGTTCATCATTTTCTGCTGTTGTTTGAAAAGAATTTCTTTGTTGTGGAGAATAGCTGTTGTGGCTTTGATATTTCTTAAAGGTTAGGCCAAAGAAACTTCATTTTCACTATGCAAAGACCAATTAACTTCTTCGAAAATTTCATGACTTGATTTACCACGCGTTTGTTCTTGAGAGGTTTCAACTTGGGGTGGTTGGGAAGATGATTAATCCAAGGTATTTTTAACCAAATTTGACAAACAAACATTATATGAGGGAAGGGGTTCCATTATAGACGTAACTTCATAAGTGAAATAGACTTTTGATCCATAACCTTTGGTGTGATGTAATCTTGTAAAATGTCCACATTAATTCTTAAATGGATAAATATCTTTGTGAGATAGGAGCCAAAAAACATTGTTTTGCGAGAACGGGAACTAAAGATTTTTATTTCATCATGAATAATCTTTGCCCAATTTAGTTGAGTGTTAGAGTAAATGGCATAAAGAGCTTTGTAGTTGTAGTCGTACATTTTTTCATAGCTCCCGTGTGTGGAAAAATAGTACGAAGAAACATTTTATAAATAATTCGAGCTTGAAGTCGTAAATTTACCGAAGTATTTTCCGTGTTTGGAATACGGAATTTGTAGCTAATTGAATCATAGGCGAAATCACAATGGAACACATTATCTAAAGAAGATCCATGACCATTACACTCTAAAATAGCTCCTAGATCTTGATAATTGAGTACTATATCAACTCCTAATACCCTACTCCATAAAATTCCCACTCCGGTTTCATTTGGAGGTGTATAAAAATCTTCACAAAGATTTGCATAAAATAATTTGACTAAAAATAGGTAAATTTTTACCTTAATTTTCTTTTCATCAATCAGGAGAGGAATCCATATTTTGTTTACTAAATCCTCTATGCCAAAAGCAGCGAAATCTTCCATCTTGTAGAATGTCTCTTGAAAGATTCGTTTGTCCATCAATTTGTTGAAGACTCGAAGATTTTTGGAACTTCCATTAAGCAACTCCAAGATTTGATCATCGGAAGCAAACTCTGGATGCGTCAGAGTGGAGGAAAGCGTTGTCTTTTCTTTGTTTGGGACAAGTAGCATGGATTTTCTTTCTTGGAGTCATTAAAAAGATAATTGGAGTTAGGGTTTTTGAAGAGGCAAAGTGAAATGTTGAATAGGCACGATGAAAAGAAAATCATGCTGTCTGTTTTGCGAAGTTCAGTCGACTGGGATAGAAATTTAGTCGACTAAAAACACATATTTTAGAGGCAGAGAGTAAGTGGGAAATTTCGTACAGGTTAAGTTGACTGAGATAGATCCCCAGTCGACTGAAACTATGCCTTTTTGAGGCAGAGACCATGTATAAATTTTATACAGGTTCAGTCGACTGACAATCTAGTTCTGTCGACTGAACCTATGTAAGTTTTTTTTTCTGGTGTATTTTGAAAAATATAGTTCATGGGTATTTCGAAAACAAACTTATATGATATATTTTATTGTTTACATCCAATTATTGATATACATAGCTTGTCTTTATTTATTATATAAATAACAAAATATTTTCATAACTTTATCGATTATCTTTCGAATCATCAAACTTGTTATCCGAAAAGCGATCCCAAGAATTAGGTTCCACCTTGGTATCTTCAACTAATGGTCGAAGTGGAGACCACGTGTTATACTTAACTGGAGTTTTATTCCAATTTGACGTGGATGGTCCAGCTTCCGCAGGAATTTTTTGGTGGAGTGTTATTGATAATAATTGGAGACTCGGTAATACGTGGACTACATTGACGAATGCTGTTTCTGGTTGGGGTATGACCGCGGATACATCTTTCCAAAAAATTCAGATGCGCACCTTGACGTCTTTGTTCATAGTACATCCCCTTTTGGACATTCATCATCTCTTGCCTGTAATGATGTATTTCAGCGATTTTAGTGTGAGTGTCTAGCTCCAAAACTCTTCTTATCTTCTTTCCTCTAGGTGAGAATTTGGTGTGACCAGTCGGAGAAGGAGAAATTTGAATAGATGGTGATTTTGTATAGTGAGGAGTTAGGACGTTTGGCGATGGATATTCACTATAAGAAGAAGGAGAGCTAAAATCGAGAGATGAATGAGCGGAATCATAATTGTCCGACATTGTTTAAATGATAGTTTTTAACTTATCTTTCCTTTTTACTTTGTTTTTATATATAAAGACTTTATATATATTAGACTTTTAATGTTTATAAGAATTGTAATTTCTGGTTTAGGTTCTTTCTTTTGTTAAATTTAGTAAACAATTGTATTCCTTACAAAATTTAGTTATTAGTTGATATCCAATGGTTTTCATTCCCAAATCTTTGATGTTGGTTCAACGTGATATTAAGAAAAATACTTTATGTATCTAAATCATTGAGCGAGCATATTCCGAGATTACAATGAAGGTTTAAAAAAGTAGTCTCCCAAAGGGGTTTAGTAAATATATATGCTATTTGTTTGTCTGAAGTAACAAATTATAAAGATATTTTCTCTTTTTCAACATTATCACGCAAGAAATGACGTCTGATGTCAATGTGTTTAGTTCTTGAGAGATTAATGGGGTTTTTTGATAAATTAATTGCACTAGTTGTAACAACCCAAAATTTAACCCATAATAATTAATTATTTAATTAATGAAATAATAAAATAACTGTGAAATTATCATAATTAAGCCACAGAATTTGCACCATTGTGTCCGTGGTAATTTTTTAGTCAATTTCCATATATAGAACGCCAGGATCCGAGCCAATATGAACAAGTTACGAGTGAATCAAGAAATCAAAAATAATAATAATAATAATAATACATTGGGAGGTCGACCAACCCCTTGCCTAGGTCGACCGACCGGTCGACCTAGCTAGAAGGGCGGTCGACCCCTAGGTCGACCCGCCTATGTTATTAAACGAAGAATTACATTCTTCGAGTATAGGCGATTTTAACATGTCATTTTCGTTCCTTTGGCTCATCTAGTCCCTTCGTGCTTCCATCCGATGGCTCCTATTCAGCCTATGACATGGTTGCATCCTATTCAATCCCCAAATCTAGCGGTCCGAGATCCACTTCTACCTCTATAAATAAGACACTAGGCCTAACACTTTTTCTCATTCTAGATTTTCTCCGCTTGGGTTCACCTTTTTAGGAAGGACCCTAAAAGAAATAATTTTTCAAGGAGAGAATCTTTTTAATAAAAATATTTTAATACCCTCAAGTGGATTCGGGAATACCAAAAGGGAAGAGCTTAGGACCACAGGTGAGTGATTGTAATTATTTTAGATTTCTTTAAGTAATTTAAAATAATAGGGTTTCCAATAGTTGTAGTTTTACTACGATTTTTGGAATAACCTTTTTAGTAGTTTATTTACAGTTTTCAGAATTATTTTCAGTCTATTTCTTTTAGCTATTATTTTCAGTTAATTTTAGTTTATTTCTGTTAATTATAGCTTTTCCATTTATTTACAGTTTATTTACAGCATTTTAATTTATTTACTGTTATTTATGCGTTATTCACATCTTTTTCCTACGCTTTGGATTTTCTTCTATTTTTCAGTTTTCTTTTATTTCTTCTTCTTCTTTGCATATGGATTAGAATAGATTAAACGCAAATATGGATTAAAATTATAAGAATACTAAAATAACGGAAGATAAGATGTAAATTGTAAAGACTGTAATAAAAATGGAATTAAGACTGAAATTGAGCCTAATTATGTTATTGATGTTAGAATTTGACTAATTAAAGATAACTGACCTAGTTATAACTTAGAACTATAACTAAAAAGAGTAAAAGATGAAAGAAGCTTATTTTCACACTTAAACCTTGGGTTAAGTAATAAGCACGATTATAACGTAGGTTATAATAAGAAAACAGAACAGAATGAGGCTTATTTGAAGACTTAGGATAAATTAATAAGTACAGATAGTAAGAATAATAACAAAGGCTTATTTAAAATAATTTATCTAAGTTAATAAGCAAAGATGAAAGTAGGATCCGTGTCTGCAACATTTCCCTTATGCTGTTTAGGGTAGGTAGGTGGTCAATAGTTAAAAGAAAAGATCCGTACCGGCAACATTTCCCTTATGTTGTTTAGGGTAGATAGGTGGTCAATAGTTAAAAGAAAAGGTTCGTATCGGCAGCATTTCCCTTGGGACACGCTTATGCTGTTTAGGGTAGATAAGAGGTCAATAATTAAAAGACTAAATCATCGGGATTTGGACAAGGGATGCAACTAGATTTTGTTTAACAGGGACCAGTACCAACATCATTCCCTATTTTCTACGGACATGGTGTCTCATAATAGCCTGAAGTGAGACGAGGAAACATTTATGCTGTCTAGGGTAAATAAAAGGTCAAAAGAGGGAGCAATAGAAAGTGCGAACAAGCGGTGACCGAGCATGCAACATCGATTAGGGGAGATAAGTTGCTATTGAGTTCCAAGCGCTTAGTATGTGTGTCTTTCGTAGACACCATTGTCTTTTGTGTAGGGAGCTATATAGCGTCTAGTCCGCAGTAAGGTCTACGGAGTAGCAGGACGATCAAATGGTAGAATTAGGATTTCTGCCCAATTATAGGATTAGGAATTCAGCCTAATCAAAGTAGCTATCAAAGACAAGTGCATACAATCAAAGTTAATCAATTGTGTTAATTTAGTTAAATCGCATTTATTTCTAGCTTATTCCTTCTTTATATTTCCTTTTTTATACTAGAACTATTGTAAGGTCTATTATTTTTACTTTGCTTAAAAATTCAAGTAATTACTATCATTCACCAAACTTTTAGTCTGACGCACTCCTCCATTTTCCCCTTTTCCCCATCGGCAATCAGGGGCAAAGAAGATAGACCGCAGCTTCTTGGAGACTTGGAGAACCTATCATGTATTCCTTCTTTTTATTTCCAGCCTTTTGTTCTTTTATTGTACTAGCACTGTATTGAGGGAAAGTTTGTGTTTGTACTCTGGTTTTTCTGATGAGACTGAGATTTTATTTTCATAAGGCAATTGTATTTGGTATTTGGAACATACGTGGTTTGTCTAAAGTATTTTTGAAGTATTAACTTTTAAAATCCCTTATTGTTTTTAATTACTTCCGCTGTGTTATTATCTATCTATTTTGTCTTGTGAATCTTAGTCTCTGCTGGCTTTAGTTATACCTACAACGCACCACATCTTTTAGTGTGTCCTTTTGGGTATACTAAGGGGTGTGGGGTGTTTCATTTGGTATCAAAGCCTAAGGTTACAGGATTCCTAAATTTATTTTTAAGTAAAGTATTTTTCAAAATAATAAAAACTTTTTTTAAAAATAGTTTTTAGAAAAGAACTCTTATAATTAGTTTTTAAGTATAAAAGAGTTTTTATAAAAATCCTCTCAAAAGCCCAGTTCAATCTCCCTTCGACTCTTTCCTAAACTATCTTTTTCTTTTCGTAGAATGGAGGATGCCCCGAACCTTCCCGAGGGCATTCCAGTCCCAACCTGGTTTCGTAGGTATCTACAGGCCATGACTCCAGAGGTGCATGGGCAAGTACCCAACCCAGCACCAGCGGGTGGGAATCTCATCAACCCACCTGCCGCTGTCAATTTCTTTAAGCTTTGTAAGGATTTTACGAGTTTGGATGGAAAGACTTTATTTTGGTAAGGAGGCTTTTGTGGAGGCGAGAGCTTGGCTTAGAGACATAGAGAAGATATTCGGACTATTGGGGTTGGATGATCAGCAACGAGTTTAACTAGCATCTTGGAGCCGAAAGAGGAGGCTTCGTATTGGTGGGAGGTCATCGAGTTAAAAGGAAGAGATGTGACTTGGAATGGATTCCGGGAGCGATTTGATAGGAAGTTTTTGTCTCAAGCAGAGGAGAGTGTTCAGTTAGAGCGGTTTATCAATTTGAAGCAAGGGAGTTCGTTGGTGAAGGAGTACATCAATCAGTTCAATGAATTATCGTAGTTCAGAATGGAGTTGGTGAATACGCCGCACAAGAAAGCTATGAAGTTTGCGAAGGGATTGAATTAGCTCCTTTCACTAAAAGAAAAATAGTCTTTTATAGCAGCATATAGCCGCTATTAAACACAACTATAGCGGTTTGATAAACGCTGTATATCGACATGTTGTAAAAAAGAATTGCACGTTTATAACACAAAAAAAACCGCTATAAAAGAACATGATTTCATGGCATAATATAGCCGCTATAAAATAGTTATTCTATAGCGCCTATTTCACGCTATATATCAACATGTTTGTAGTACATTCTACATCCATTTACAGCATATATATGCCGCTATAAAATGTATAGATACAATAACGCCTATTTGCTGCTATCCATTGAAAGTAACCTCATACATTGCATTATCTTTTTATAGCACTTATGTCATATAGTTATAACACTTTTTAGGAGCTATGCTTTATTTTACTATATATTTGATGCACCCCACTATTACATTTTAATAATAACAATCAAAATGAATCTTTTTTAAATAGATAACAATTTGAACAATGTATGAACGAAAAAAATATAATAATCAGCAAATGTAATGCATATTCATGATAACAAAATAAAGTATCAACTATCAAAAAATAATTTCAATACATGAGTTACTAAATTCAATACATATTCATGATAACAAAAGACAACATAGTTCAAAGTTAACGTCTACAAGTACCAAATGCACCACTAAGAACTTGAACTGCTCAAAGCCTTTCTTCACGCATGTCTTCGGTCATTGGTAGTACTTCCTGAAAATTCAGAACAATTTGAAAATAATTATATAAAAATGTGATGATAATTACAGGTTATTGGTAGTACTCTACAATTAAGTATAATAGAGATCCAAATAAACAACATGCTTGACTAGTTGAAGATGTACTCTTTATTTTGGCAATATAGAGCTCCAAATAAAAAGAATGCTTTAATATTCTGTTACAGTATTCAAATAAAAGTTGAGAAGCACACAGATCATCACTTGTGAACCTAAAACAAACTCAAATACACACTTTTTATTTTACCCCAAGTTATGAATCATAATCAATATCCCACCTGGAGTACAGATGCTAAACTACACAAATTAAATTGCAGGATCACAGCATAGCCAATATTCAATAAGAATAGATTCAGATTTATTTTCTAATGGCTAAATATGAACTCTTTAGGGTCTAAATAAGAATAGATTCAGATTAGTTATTAATTTTAGGGATGGCTAATTATGAATATTTTAGTTACATTTATTAATTAATAAAGGGATAAGATGGAGACTGAAGAGTCTAACAAGGGGGAGATGCATTTGTTTCCTATTGAGGGTTGATGCGTTGATTCATAACACGAATTCTGGGATGAAACTATTGCTTGCATTAGCTTATTTATCTCTTATTAATCATCAAATTCAACAGTAACAACAACAAGATATGGGAAGCAGATTAATGAATAATCTTGGATTTAACGATAACTACAGTAATAATAATCATTTTGACCGGAAAGAATGACTCTTTTAACTACTTGGTTTTCAGTATGAGCTGGTATATGAAGAGGTAAAAGATAAATACATACAAATATACTTCAAAAGTGAGAAATGAGAATGAGAGTTTTCTTCTTTGGAAATCCACATATCTTTATGTATGCTATAGACTAAATAAATAACATGTCAAAGTGATACCGGAAGATCTATAATTGGATTTTAGCAAACCTTTTACAGTTAAGTTACGAAAATAAATATTGGAGTATAATAGTGTAAATTACGTGTGATATCATCAATTTTGATGGAAGAAATATAATTAACTTGCAGTTCAGACTTCGTTTTGCTTGACTTGGTAACTCTTCACATGTAAGCTAGAATTTGAATGCTTCATTTACAACATTGTGAGAAAAAAAGAAGCCAACTGTAACTATCAAAAGATTTGCTGCATGTACCACCTATCAGATGCACTCTTACTAGGGTGAAAATCTGTTTAACAGTTGGTGAAAATTTTCCCTTTTCAACTGTGAAGTATAAAACACTCTCACTAGGTTAATCCATCTACCCAAAGCAAGGTACCACTGAATAACACTCGTGCAAAATTTAATGTATGCAATTTTTGTTCTTTTCATTGTTTAGAAATCTCGACATACCTGGAAACAGAGAGCTCTTGCCATCTTTATTGATGAAAAATTGCACAAACCTGTCACATCTATTTACCATCGCTTCAAAAAGGGCTCTCTTAGTGTACCTGCATGATGAAAACACAGTTCTGTAAATCAACTTAAATGAAGATATAACTTCACATTTTCACAAAATATTCATTCTCGTTTTCAAGAATTGTGCAGTTTGATAATTTGCAGGTTATGTTTCCAGGTAAAGAAGAATCTACTGATGCCAAAAGACATTCTGAGGATGATAAGGAAGAGACATTGGATTGCTCAGGCAAGTCATGTAACTCATGTGCAGGTGTCTTTCTTGCTGACTGTATCGCTGTCTCTTGTTGTCCATGTGCAGTCATTAGTTTGTTATCTTTAGTTTGTTTAAGGTTTACTTTATGACTATTGGGCATGTTCCCACCCAGGATATCTCAAGACCAAGGAGCACCAGGTTCGTTCAGGCTTGCCTAAGCTTCATTCGGCATCCCTACCACTGCCGGACCAATCTAGCTCCCCTTACTAACCGGACCAGCTACCTCCCAGGTACTACCGGACCAACTCCTACTCCATCTCACTACTGGACCAGCTGCCTCCCAGGTGCTACCGGACCAACTCCTACTCCATCTCACTACCGGACCAGCTACCTCCCAGGTGCTACCGGACCAACTCCTACTCCATCTCACTACCGGACCAGCTGCCTCCCAGGTGCTACCGGACCAACTCCTACTCCATCTCACTACCGGACCAGCTACCTCCCAGGTGCTACCGGACCAACTCCTACTCCATCTCACTACCGGACCAGCTGCCTCCCAGGTGCTACCGGACCAACTACTACTCCACCTCACTACCGGACCAGCTGCCTCCCAGGTGCTACCGGACCAACTCCTACTCCAACCATCTCCAAACCAAGCAATGCCGAACCAATGCTACCAGGCCTGACCACACCAGCCCAGGCCCACCAGCAGCTATGTACATCCAAGACCCCTGCCTCCAACCTCACTCTATAAATAGAGGGGCAGGGGTACAACAATAGGGGACAAGTTTGAGAGCTCAAGCACGGAGAGAACTTTCAAACAACTTTCTTTTACTGGTATCAAAGCTTTGTACTTATAATCTGAACTAGAAAGGAGAAATAATATATAAAGTGGACGTAGGCACATTCTGGCTGAACCACTATAAATTTGCATGTCCTTTATAGTTTAGTCCCTGCTTTTCACATATTTGCTTAATTCACCCAAGTCATTGAGAACAATATAAAATCAACTAAATCATACGACTTTGAGGTGTTTGTCCATTTTTTGTGCAAACATTTTTGGTGCTTTCACTGAGAATTTAGAGGCTCGAAGCTTCAACTTCTTCCACTTAACCTTTTTCCTAACAGCATCGTTCATCGCTTGGAAAACATGCCTCCCAAGCAGAAAAAAGATGTTAACAAAGGAAAAAACATCGCATCCAGCAGTCTTCCAGATCCAGCGGTCATGGATCAAGTAAATCGTCCTCCTCCAGCAGCAGTACCAAATGAAGGACAGGCTAATCCAACCACTCCTGCCACAGAACAGCCCGCAGCAATTACTAGGGCAGATTTAGACAGGGTTGTGGTTGAAGTAACTAACCGCTTCACGTCCCAGCAGGAAGCCTTGGTGGACCATCTCATGTCACGCTTAAGGGATGCTGAAGAGTCCAACCGCAACACTGAATCATGGGGAGAGTCCCAGTCTGGAGGATCTCAGAGACAACAAAGATCTTCCTTCTTCGAAGGAGCTAACGACAGAAGCAGCCAAGGTAGGAGCCGAGATCGAGCACAGCCCGAAGTTAGGCCTGAGGAAACGCTTGGAACCGAACCCAACAGGGGAGGTACCGGGCGGAGGTCAACTGTCTGAGCCGGTTGTACTGCCTAACCACGGAAACACCAGCGGAAGGGGCCGAGCTAGAGTCCAGCCCGAAGTTGGACCCGAGGAAGTGCTTAGATCAGAACCCAGCAGGGGGAGATCAAGGCAAGGGCCAACTGTAGCTGACCCTAGCATGCTCCCAAAAGACCAAAGGCAGTCAGTGGAAAATATGAGGAATGATAGACGATACCATCCCTATAGGTCATCTGGACGAAATCAATCCCACAGAACAGAACCAAACTCGTTTCTATCTGCTCCAAATTCTGATGAAAGGATGGCACGCTTATTCAGAGAGTGCGTCCAACGAGAGCAAAGAGATCGAGGGATAGGCGCTAGGGTAACTAGCCCTTTCGCCCACAATATCGAAATCGCTATCACCCCCCGAGAATGGAAGATGCCAACAATGGAACCTTACAAAGGAACCTCCAACCCCATTGTACACTTACAGAGATACACACAGCATATGCTCATGAGTGGAGCAACAGAGGGAGTACTGTGCAAATGCTTTCCACTATTCTTAGCAGATCTCGCTACCTCCTGGTTCTGTCATTTACCCTAGGGATCCATCAGCTCGTGGGAAATGTTGAAAGAAAAGTTTATCAGTCAGTTCCGCATTCATGTGGAACAATCCAAGGACGCTTACTCCTTATCCAGCATCAAACAGAAACCTGGAGAGAAACTACAGCAATACCTAACCCGATTCAATGCCGCAGCGGCCGCAGTCCAAGATGCCGATGAGAAGCTTATCCTAATGGCCCTCTGTAGTGGTGTGCATCCGGATACTAAGTTTGCTAGGAGGTTGACAAAAGAAAAACCATCCGCTTTACCCGATTTCTTCCACGAAGCCGGGAAATATATGAGGCTTGAGGATGCTGCCGTTGAGGGGCAATCAGGACAACAAAATAAGGCAACTCACAGCAACGCGCCTGCTGCGGCAAGGCACGTTTGAAGAAATGATTCCAGAGACAATGTTGGGGGCAAGAAGGGAGAAAAGCGCCTATATCGGCCAGGACCGAGATTTGACACTTACACTCCTTTGAACGAAACTGTCGAAAAAATCTTCCTTGCCACCCAAGGCGAAGTTAGATACAAACGCCCACCATACAAGAAGGAATCAGATAACACGCAGAAGTCTGGAAAGTTCTGCCGCTTCCACGAATCTCATGGGCATGATACCAATGAGTGCCATCATTTCCGGGACTTGATTGAAGAACACATCAGAACGAAGAAACTGGAACGCTATGTAAAAGGTCAGGACATGACTCCAGCTCCTGCCAATGAGAACCCAAGGCTACCCTCACCGGAGATCGGCAGAGGAAACCGCAACACTAGCAGCTCTAGTCAAGAGAAGATAGTGGTCCATACCATCTCGGGAGGACCGCACATCGCAGACAGAAGCTGGAAAGAGATGGAAAGATATGGAAAGTCGCTTAGAGATAATAAAGACTGTGTAAATTCGGTTATAGATTAGCGCCACCCGAAGCGGAAAGAAAGTGATGACATCACATTCGGTAAGCGTGACCTAGAAGGAAGGCAATACCCTCACATGGATCCCATGGTTATCTCTGCCCGGCTCGGACCCGCCAAAGTTTACCGAATTCTAGTAGACACTGGAAGCTCAGTAAATATCATGTTCAAACATGCATTCGACAAAATGAAACTATCAACGAAGGATGTATCTCCCTACCATAAACCACTACACGGTTTCACTGGAGATGCGAAGATGCCCCTCGGGCAACTGGACCTCTTTGTTGAAATTGGAAGTCATCCCCGCTCCGTTGTGCGGAAATAGACATTTGTGCTAATAGAAAACCACTCGGCCTACAACGCCTTCTTAGGAAGGCCAGTCTTGTCTGACTTCCAAATTGTCCTAGCCCCATGGTGCCTAAAGATGAAATTTCCAACGGACAATGGAGTAGGGGAAGTAGAAGGAGACCAGGACGTTGCTCGAGACTGCTATGTAACAGAACTTCGCAACAGTCTCAGGAAGGATAAAGGGAAGGGTGTAGAGGTTGCCCTCTGCACAAAAAGTTAGGAAGCATAGCAACTAAAGAAAGCCCCTCCTCTTCGATATACCAGCGATCCCTTCAATGAATTAGACCCCAGGGACAAAGAGGAGGAGGCCACCGCCGAGCCTGCAGAGGATATGGAATTTGTATCTGTAGACAAACATGACTCGAGTAGACTATTGAAAATTGGGTCCCAACTAAAAGAAGAGTTGAAGGAGCAACTCATCGACTTTCTCCGCCACAACTTGGATGTATTCGCATGGTCGCACGCTGACATGACCGGAATCTCCCCCGACGTAGCATGCCACGTACTAAACATCGATCCTACCAATGCGCCCGTAAAACAAAGAAAGAGAAGTATGGGGGCAGAGCGATCAGCAGCCCTCGATGAAGAAGTAAAGAATCTACTTGCCAATGACTTCATACGAGAAGCCATCTACCTGGAATGGATCTCTAACCCGGTACTGGTAAAGAAGGCTAATGGGAAGTGGAGAACATGCATTGACTTATCCAACCTAAACGACGCCTACCCAAAGGATTGCTTCCCACTTCCCCGAATCGACCAACTTGTAGACAGCACAGCCGGGCACGAGCTCTTATCTTTTATGGACGCATACTCAGGATATAACCAAATCCCTATGCATACTCCCGATCAAGACCACACTAGTTTCATCACTGACCGAGGTTTATACTGCTATAAGGTAATGCCTTTCGGACTTAAAAATGCAGGAGCCACCTACCAGCGCCTCGTCAACAAGATGTTTGCAGGGCTAATAGGACAAACTATGGAAGTATATGTGGATGACATGCTGGTAAAGTCAAGGAAAGCCGACGATCACATAAGCCACCTAAGCGAGATGTTTCAAGTACTTCGCCAGTATGGAATGAAGTTGAATCCTCTAAAATGCTCCTTCGGAGTATCATCAGGAAAATTCTTGGGATTCATCGTCCATGCCAGAGGGATTGAAGCAAACCCTGAACAAGTCCGAGCGCTAAGGAATATCAAGATACCTTCCACTCGAAAGGAAATGCAAAGCCTGAATGGAAAAGTGGCCGCCCTAAGCCGATTCATCTCCAAAGCAACGGACAAGTGCGTCCCCTTTTTCGAAGCTCTAAAGAAAGACAAAGGAAAGTTCGAATGGACTGACGAATGCTTTACCGCTTTCCTTAACTTAATCGAACACCTCCAGAGGCCACCGGTACTCTCGACTCCAAACGAAGGCGAAGAGTTATACCTATACCTTGCTGTGTCATCTCACGCCCTAAGCGCTGCCTTGGTAAGGGAAGACGACCGCACGCAGCGGCCAGTTTACTTCGTAAGTAAGAGGTTTACGGGGGCAGAAGTCAGATATCCTAAACTCGAGAAGCTAGCATACTGTTTACTAATCACATCACGGAAACTGCGTCACTACTTCCAGTCCCATTCCATCAAAGTTCTGACCGATCAACCACTGAGGTAGGTACTCCATCGTCCCGACACTTCTAGGCGACTACTTAAATGGTGCATTGAACTAAGTCAGTATGATATCACCTATCACCCTCGCACCGCCATCAAGGGACAAGCCATGGCTGATTTCATTGCAGAATTCACTACCAACGAAGATAAGGAGCAATTGGAAATAGTAGAAGACATCAAGTGGAATCTCTTTGTGGATGGTGCATCAAACGAACAAGGCTCGGGGGCAGGTGTGGTAATAATCACTCCCAGGGGAAATAAGCTGCACTATGCTATAAGGTTGGAGTTCGCTGCCACCAACAACGATGCAGAATATGAAGCAATGATAGCTAGATTAGAACTTGCCTTAGAAATCAGAGCCAATTCTTTGTGTCTTCATAGCGATTCTAAACTTTTTGTTAATCAAATACTAGGAGAATTCCAAGCTCGAGAAGAACGACTCATAGCATATTTAAAGAAGACCAAGTTGCTTCTCAGCCGATTGGACCACTACTTAGTCAAACACATCCCTCGGGAAGAGAACCAAGAGGCCGATGAATTGGCAAAGCAAGCAAGTGTGAGAGACAACACCATCTTCGGAGCAGTAACCATCTCAAAGCAACTGACCCCAAGTTTTGAGCAAGTGAATCTGATAGCTGCAACCGAAGAAGCAACTTGGATGACTCCCATCCGAGACTACTTACAAAGCGGCACACTACCCAACGGGAATAACGAAGTCAAGAAAATCTTGAGGAAAGCTTCCCGCTACACAATACAAGAAGACATCCTCTATCGGCGCGGATTCTCTAACCCATTATTAAGGTGTATCGCTGGGAGGGAAGCCAAGGAAATCTTATCAAACATTCATCAAGGAAGCTGCGGAGATCACACCGGAGGGCAAACTTTAGCAAAAAAGATACTCCGATATGGATATTTCTGGCCCACCTTAAGCAAGGACGCCTTAGATTTCGTCAAAAAATGTGACAGATGCCAGAAGTTTGCTAAGATTCCGCGGCTACCAACAACTGAGATTACACAAATGACCAGCCCTTGGCCCTTTGCAGTATGGGGAATTGACTTAATCGGCGAACTACCAATGGGCCGAGGCGGGGCCAAATATGCTATAGTGGCAGTCGACTATTTCACCAAATGGGTGGAAGTAGAACCCCTAAATAAAGTATCATCAGCGAAAGTTATTAACATTTTGATCAAAAATGTTCTGTGCAGGTACGGAGTCCCATCCAAAATCATATCAGACAATGGACTTCAGTTTGACAGCGAGGAATTCGCCAACTGGTGCCAAGAGCTCGGAATTCACAAAAGCTTCTCATCCGTAGCGTATCCCCAAGCAAATGAACAAGTCAAAGCCGTCAACAAAATTCTGAAAACCCTAATCAAAAAGAAACTCGAAAAGTCAAAGGGCGCTTGGGTAGATGAACTCCCTACGGCACTGTTGGCCTATCGCACATCTTTCAGAACCTCGACAGGGCATACTCCTTTCTCTTTGGCATACGGATCGGAGGCTATGCTCCCAGTTGAAACCATCGTGCCTTCCCACCATAGGATCCACTATAACCCAGAAGAGAACGAAGAACTCCTTCACATGTCTTTGGATCTAGTTGAGGAGAGAAGAAATGATGCAATCCTTAAAGAAGTAGCCCACAAGCAAAAAGTGGCAGCACAATACAACTCCAAAGTCAAGCATCGTACCTTACAAGAAGGGGATCTTGTTCTCAAGCGAATCTTCCCTCGCCCCGGAGCACTAGATCCAATCTGGGATGGACCATATGTAATTCATAAAGATCTCCACAATGGAGCTTATATTTTGTCAACAGTGGACGGAGAGGTGTTCCAGAGGGCATGGAACATCCAACACCTCCGTCGATACTTTTCTTAACTTGTACTGCCCATATGAAGTGAATTAACAAAGAGAATCAGTGGACGTAGGCCTTTTCGTGCCGAACCACTTTAAAAACCTTGTCTCTTTTTTAACTTGTTCCTTTATATCTTGGCTGCTTGTTAACTTTATCCTTTTCTGTTGAACAAAATCCTATGCGTATAGCATTTCCACTCAAAGCACTCCACAGTGCAACTTCACCTGGACAAGACCTAACAGGTACTATGCGAATCTATGCCCTCGCCAATGAGACAGTTTTGCTCCGGCATCCCTCTGCTGCGGGTTAACTCATTGCTCGCGACGGCCCTAAAAGCCAACTGTAATGAGCCGATTATAAGCCACCGAGAAGGCCGACTATAGCCGAGGCAGCTCATTACGGCGTTCGGCTCGCCGGCAACTGTGAACCGACTATAAGCCCCAACATAAGGTATGGCCAACCAGGGACAGTTCACGGTTGACGATCGGCACCCACGCTAGCCGGCCATAGTAAATCGAATAATACCCACTGTTACGGGCCATAAGGGCCTGGGTAGTTACTGTGCGCGATCTCGGCTCCGATGTGTCTTAAGTGCGGCTGTGGTAAAAAAGAATTAACTCCCCGCGGAGGCGTAAGATGGGTGACAAATGTCTCCAAGACCCACAGCTAGGGAAAGTGACTACAAAGCCCGTTTGCCACGAACTTAAGCACATCGAAGGCCTTCCGTGATTGGAAGTTTTACTTTTTCACATATTTCAATTTTACTTAAGAAACTTATCTCCTATCCTCTGTAACAATCCCTGAAGTACAGGACACAGAACAAGAGACATTCACTAATGGAAGCGGATACTCACAGCAAGATACGGGACCACATTCCGTACTCGGTCACACAAGACATTCAAAGCTGCCATCTACCAGCAAAATATAAAGGGTGGTATTTCCTTCTTTCATGAGTAAACACGTGGTTATAATTTATTCACACCTCACGCTGACATTGCAAGTCATGAAATTATGTTTTAAACAAAAACCTGACATCAAACACAGTTTAATTACAAGAATATGCATAACTATATTTCTCATACAACATGTAAAAATAGCAAAAACATTCAAAAGACAACAGAATCAGCTTAAGTTAAAGAATTACACGTCAAGAATAGAGCTATTTATTACAAGTAGCAATAATTACAACCTAAGAGTTACGTTACTGTTTTAAGACTAACATATACAACCTTGTCAAGTCCAAAAAAAATGTTTTTCAAGACTAATCAAGGAGCCGGCTGCGTCGGAGTCTTACCCTTGTCCTGTTGCCCACCTGTCCGATCAGAGAAAGAATTCATTAGTGATAAGCAACCAAGTTAACAGAAATACTAGAAAGGAAGACTTACCAGCATCTGCTCCTTGATCATCATGATCATCATCCTCTACTTGCACACCTGCCTCCTCAGCTGCAAGCAGCCGCATGCCCTCCTTCACCGCCACCCTCTCCTCCTTGGTAAACTGGGTGGTAACCACATCTATCCTGATGGCCACACCACCCTCCTTATCCGCATTAGCCCTAACCTCCTCCAAAGCCCGAAGATAAACCCTAGCCATGACCCGGGGATAATCATCCATCCAGGAGAGGTTGCCCTGCTTCTAAGTACGGAAGTACATATCCTGGAGCATTTCGTCCATCAACCCCTCGTTCTCCTCAAGCACCCTCGTCCGGGCCTCGGAAGCCGACAACCTCACAACAGCAGCATCTCTCTCCATTTGGTATATCGAGCAGTCAGCCTGAAGGGATTTCCGCATCGCCTCCATCTCCTCCTTCAACTTGGCTTGAGCAAGCTCTACGGCCTCAAGCTTCCCAGATAACTCCTCTATCTGCTCAAGGTCCGCTTTCCGAACCTCATCCACCGTGGCAATGGCCATATCGATCCGTTCCTTGCGAATAGCCTCCATTTTCCGCAGTTCGGCCTGGCTGGCCTCTTCCATAGTTTTCTTTAGTCGTCCGGAGGCGGCCTCGTGCTGAGAGATCTGGATGGCCTGATCAGCGAGTTGCTTGGCCTGGTCGGAAACCACTAACCGCAGTCTTATGTTGGCACTCCCAATTTCCTCCCCGGCCTTGACCAGTCGGGCATGATGCCCCATCAACTTCCTGGTCTCCTCAGCGACCCGGTCGATATTTTCCTTAGCTTTGTCCCCCATAGCAACAATCCGAGTAGTAAGCAAATCGAGGTCCAGGGACTTGGCCTCATCAAGCACCCTTACCATAGGATTGCGAGGAAGAAGGTGCTCACCAGTAACCTCATCAAAAGAGATGTCATGAGATGCCGGGTCCAGGTCCGGATAACCCGCAAACGGATTGCGTACTAAGCCAGGATGATCTATTGGGATGACGGTCGAGTTCTCAGACGGATGGGGGGAGGGCATAAGCTCGGTATCCTCCTCTGTAATGTCGTGAATAGGCTGGAGTGGGGCCGGGGGTTCAAGAAGAGGTTCAGACGAAGATCGACTCCTCTTCCTCTTCTGTATATCTTCTTCGATAACTCCGAGAAGAGGACGATAATCGACTATGTCTCCCGGGCGGTTAGTAGAAGGCTTCGGCTTGGCGGAAGCTTTGGAGAGCTTGTATTGTTCAAGCCTGTGCCGAAGATCTGAGGTCTTGGCCGTTTTACCCGCTCCTGATATGAAAACCAAGTGTCACCAACATGTATTGAGCCATCATTCAAGAATTAAAAGAGTAAAGAGAAATTCACCTTGAACCGCCGAAGTTGCTTCAGTAGAGGCGCTCCCGGAAGATAAATCGATGCCGGTCCCAACTTTATCGGCTTTCTTGGACTTCTCCGTCCCCTCCAAACCTTCGAAGGCTTGGCGGAAAGCGTCATCCGTCCACTCTTGCATCTCGCCTACTTGCCCAGAAGACAAAGCCCCGACACCGTCGCCACCTCCAGTGCCTTCTCCTCCATCTTCGCCTTGCTCCTCCTCCACATCTCCCTCCTCTGGGATATCTGGACAGGTGCTGGGAGAGGGACCGTCAGACTTTTTGAGCTTCTTCCCCCCGGCAACCGGGTGTTTCGGAAAGGGCCTCCTTTTACTGCTCTTCGACACGGCCCCTTCTTTAGCTTGGGCAGCCTTCTCTTCAGCCGTGTCCCTCTATTTGACAACGGACTGCTGCGGAAGGATCAAGTTGTACTCCAAAAGTGTAGCGTTCCTGATCAGGTAAGCAGCCGACCTATCTCTCCCAGTCATAGCTTCTATTTCTGCTGCCGTCTGAACTAGGCGATCATTCTCCACGACCGCAAAACCACCTGTCGCTAGCAAAAAATAAAAACACATAAGAAGGAGCATTGCAACCAGAACGGGAATTAGAAATAAAGCTTTGACTTACATCCGGAGGTGAAGCGCCGAATAGAAATGGAATCATCCTTGACAAAAAACCATTCCTTCTTGAACATGCTGTACTTGGAGTATAAATCCAGGATCGGCTTAAAGGATACGGCCGATTCCAAGATGATGTAGGGAGAACCCTTCTTATAGCCTCTCAAGTTGTACAAATACCGGATCTCCCGGTTGGAAGGAGGACGCCCATATCTCCTCTGGAAGATGACGAAGAGACTCACCAGAATGGCATAAGAGTTGGGCTGAAGCTGGAATGGAGCTACCTTTAGATATGTGAGAAAGCTGGCTACCCAGGCGTTGAGAGGTGGGATGGAAAACACATGCAATGGTATCTGCTGTAGGCAAAATATCCTTTGGGAGGATCATACAGCATCACTCCCGCATCCGGCAATAACATGCGCGCTCAGTCGATCCCGAAAGAGCGAGATATATCATCAAGTTGCTCGCCCTTGAGTAAGCTAGGGAAGCAATCAGGAGGCAAGTTAAGAAGTTCCTGAGGACCGTATCCATCCACTAATGATCTCGGAGTGGGCCCATGACGGGCAGGTCCTGGCTGAGCCGGGGGCACTGAGGAAGGCTCTTCTCTATCCTGAGATCTTTTCTTCTCTGATCGGGTTTCCACTCTTTGAGACATTTATCTGCAGACACAAGAAAGTACGTCGTTAAAACATACGAACAGTATAGTTTGGAATCTCACTTGTAATTCGAAATACGAGTTTCATTCGGCGGTCCAAACACCCATCTCCATTCGGCAGTTCAAGTGTAAGAGTTTCATTCGGTACTTAGGACATACAAGTTTCATTCGATGAGCCAAGTCCCCATGTCCATTCGGTGATACAATGCAAAGCCATTCGGCGAAAGGAGGCTAATAACCTGATTCGGCAAGCTAAAGTGATTCGGCAGTGGGGTAAGTCTGGTTCGGCGATATGACTGATTTGGCAAGAGGAACTGATTCGGCTATCTCGTTCGGTAGAAGGTAACGAAAGCCCTAGGCCCTTACTTATAGGCGAACGTAGACGACCGGACCGGCTGGTTCGGCAGGAGCATCCAAGCTAACGTCATGGGTTTTAAAACAAAGCACGGCATATACCGGCATATGCCCCACTTTGGGGGGCAAATGTTGGGCGTGTTCCCACCCAGGAGATCTCAAGACCAAGGAGCACCAGGTTCGTCCAGGCTTGCCTAAGCTTCATTCGGCATCCCTACCACTGCCGGACCAACCTAGCTTCCCTTACTAACCGGACCAGCTACCTCCCAAGTACTACCGGACCAACTCCTACTCCATCTCACTACCGGACCAGCTGCCTCCCAGGTGCTACCGGACCAACTCCTACTCCATCTCACTACCGGACCAGCTGCCTCCCAGGTGCTACCGGACCAACTCCTACTCCATCTCAGTACCGGACCAACTGCCTCCCAGGTGCTACCGGACCAACTCCTACTCCACCTCACTAACGGAC
Source organism: Allium fistulosum (assembly GCA_030737815.1). Lineage (NCBI taxonomy): Eukaryota > Viridiplantae > Streptophyta > Magnoliopsida > Asparagales > Amaryllidaceae > Allium > Allium fistulosum. The sequence continues at coordinate 308,640,018 of CM060904.1, read as the reverse complement.
CAGCTGCCTCCCAGGTGCTACCGGACCAACTCCTACTCCAACCATCTCCGAACCAAGCAATGCCGAACCAACGCTACCAGGCCTGACCACACCAGCCCAGGCCCACTAGCAGCTATATACATCCAAGACCCCTGCCTCCAGCCTCACTCTATAAATAGAGGGGCAGGGGTACAGCAATAGGGGACAAGTTTGAGAGCTCAAGCACGGAGAGAACTTTCAAACAACTTTCTTTTACTGGTAAAAAAGCTTTGTACTTATAATCTGAACTAGAAAGGAGAAATAATATATAAAGTGGACGTAGGCACATTCTGGCTGAACCACTATAAATCTGTGTGTCTTTTACAGTTTAGTCCCTGCTTTTCATATATTTGCTTAATTCACCCAAGTCATTGAGAACAATATAAAATCAACTAAATCATACGACTTTGAGGTGTTTGTCCATTTTTTGTGCAAACAATGACCGGAAAAAAGTGTATTAGATTGTTGATTAACAAAAGGAAAAATAGTGATAAAAAGCTTGAGAAGAGAAACAGAGAAGAAGCAGACAAATGCGGTAGGAGAAATGTTACTTAGTGAATTTTAAAATTGCTGAACTACAAAATTTCCAAGTTCAATTTTTTTTAGAAGTATAAAAATTTAAAACTACAAATATTTTAATCTTTCCAAAATTTTGCTCCATAGTTCAGCTCTTATAGATTTATGTATCCTAGTTAAGATATCCAATATATAATTCTAATAGTTGATTTCAGGAATATCGTTTTAAGAAGAAAGGAATCATTTAGTAATGAGTTATCAAGCTACTCCAAAATGTTTCAATGAACGGTATTTCTTTTTCACGTTAATAGGAATTTCAGCCATATTTTTAGATTATTCCGCACATGTTCCATAATGATCATTAACATCTCAATTTTATTTACACTTTCACATAAACTGAACCCTACAGTTTAGTGTGTAATTCTCTTACTATTTTTTCAAATCATATAGCATTGGGAAAAAAACTTCCCAAACATACATATAGCTATAATTAATCAATCGTCAGTACACCTATCTTATATGTGTAAACACTAGGCTTCCAAGAGGAAAAATATTAGTCGGTCAAAATGTTCTAAAGCAACTACAGATGATAGGTAAAATATGTTAAAAATAGATATTTTCTACGAGTACTTTACAGTAAATAGTAGCTTTTCAGTTGACACTTGAAAGCCCATGCTGATCTTAGTACTTTACAGTTCATAGTAAACTATCAGATCATCATGGATCGTAAAACTAATGGAATGTTAATTAAACCCGGCTTTTATAATTATCATAGTAAATGGTAAAAACATCATAGTAAATAACAATTTTAAGTTTTTAATAGACTATCAAAAAGTAGCTAATCTAGTGAAAGCACTGAGGTAGAATTATACCTTAATTTCTGAAGTCAACTTTCTCCCTCTCCTTCCTAATCCTTTACTCGATCAACATAAAGCATGAAAATAAATTTTCATTTACCTGCATAGTTAAAACAAGAAAACAGATATAATGCATTAGTTTGGATACATTTTATATAAAATAAAATAAAAATAAAGAATGTGCCTTTCAGATATATCAATACATGGTGTAATATTGAAGGATATCAGCAATGTGTATTAGAGGGGCATAAAGCTACAGCATGAGGGGATTTCACTCATAATCTTATTTGATGCTTTGTTCTTTTTTTTTCAAAAATAAAAACAAAACAAAACAAAACGACATCAGTAAGATAATCTTTACATTTGATTTTGTTTGTGGCTTGTGAATCAGTTTAGAATTCACTATGACATGTACACTTCTTCGTAAAAAGATATTTTATAGCATGGATAGTTGTCAGTGGACATCTGACATGCAAACACACTTAGATGAAAAGTCAATCAGCATAAATTACCATTCATCTTTGATAAAAATATCATGTTTACCTATTTATAATTAGACACCAGCTAAGAAGTTGTGATTCTAATTGCGTATGTTCTAATATTTTGCCTAATACACACTACATAGTTATTGGACATTCAATGACAGAACAAGTGGTTACAAACGGCCTGTGGACAAACTTTGATTCATCTTCAACTATCATTCAGTCGAGTATCACACTTAATCAACCGTATGTTGTAGAACACAGGTATTATAATTTTGTATATTCAGCGTTTTAGATAAAAAAATATTTGGTTAGAAAAATTCCAGAGCTAAATAAGACAGTTTTTACTTTTTATTCAAACTCAAACAATATTTTATTTTTATTTAACTCCTTGATTAGCCAAGCCGTGTGCCTCAAATATTAAAATAGTGACATGTATTGTTTGTATGCTGTATTAAATGATTTTACTGCATAGACTCCCTAAACATTCAGGCATATTATTATTAAATTACTATAGCAACTAGCTTACAGTCCTTTTGGAGAACTTCCTTCTTACTCTGCAAATGCAAATTGCCATATTTCAGGACAAGCAAATTAAGTCAGCTTCTCATCACAACGCTAAATCTGAGATTTGGTCAGAACAGTATAAGAAAGAAAAGGAAGCAACAAAGCATGGGAAGCATCCTTACTTAAGATATGTCAGTTTCTTATATTACTTATACATGTTGCACACAACCTCATACACACACATTAAATCTTAAGAAGTACGATGAACTCAGGGTACCATTTGCATCTGACAAGTCCATGTTTTGGAAATTGGCTTGATTTACTTGTTATTTTTGAAAGCGGACATATATATTACAAAAAACACCTTTTATTAGCACTTGAGATACACTAATTAGCTAAGTGAAATGCTTGTGGTGATCAAATATCTCCAAAAGAAAGATAATTATGAAATCAGACTTATATATTACGAAAGCACTTTTTATCACTAGCACTTGAGATACACTAATTAGCAAAATGGAACCAACATGGCTATTGGGATCAGAGCTTGTTGCAAATCCAAATAATTATGAAATCAAAACTTCTTCAGTCCAAATCTGAACTAAGGCCTTCTTGAAATATATGAGGATTCAGATTACCCCATTTAGTGAAACAAGGATAGTTTAAATCCAAATAACAAACCCTCAATGATTTTAAATTTATGAAAATAAATTCTATGGCCTAAATTGCAGAACTAGTTTGGTTCACAAAATAAGCAAGTTATGAGGTGCCTACTTTATTGGCTAAAGTATGTCCGCCACTGCCAGAACTGCATAATAAATTGTATTGAATGAAATGTTGCATGAAGTTGTAGATCCAGTCAATAATAGTTTATCATAAGCTATGTCTGCCAACCTCATATTCTGACCATTTTATACATTGACTGTATGCATGTAAAATTTTCAATAGTATTATGGTCTGTAATTTCAGTAATTAGAATATTAACGCAATGAAGTTGAATTGGTTACCTAATAGGCTAATTAGTGATTGTGACATAGACAATTATATTAGTTTATGTAATGACTGTTGTACTCTACTATAGGGAGGTGCAATGAGGGTAACGACAGCGGAGTGCTAAGGTCATACCTTAAAATTTTGGAGAGCCAGTTGATGGAAAGAAATAGTGCAATCATGCCTAACGACCTGGGCTTTTCCGATGACTGGTTGATTCTGTTAGCAAGATGAATTTACATCTGGCTGAGGGAAAACCTAGTTATATCGCACAATTTAGCGAGCACCTATCAATTTTCAGCACCGTCGAGTTCTCTTCCTTGGACTCCTCCTTTTCCTTCTCCGCTTTCTCCAACTCTTCTTCTTCAGTGACGGCGAAATCGAAGATCGGCGATTAGGGTTCCAGACGCCATCGAGTTGACTACTAAGGAGTGAACCATTGAAGTGGAGGAGAACGGCTGTGAAGATCTGAGATAGAGTGAACAGTTTTGATTAGGGTTATTTCGTTGGAGACGAAAATTGACAGCGCTATTTTGGGAGGGATATGAAAATGGTTAAGTTTTTTGGGAAGGAGATGAAACTGGTTAATTGTTTTTCTGGAGGGAAGACGAAAATTTTGGAGCCAAGAGCGTTACACAGCACGGTACAAAACAAAATGAGTTAAAAAACAAATGATTAAATGTAAACAATAACGCTTTAGAATAACGCGTTATTAAATGACGTTATTAATAACATCTTTTCTTGTAGTGTTTAGGGATTGTTGTTGACTCACGTGACGATGGGAGCTACTTATGAGTCTTTAGTAGAGATGGCTCTTATGTCCAATGCAGCTAAGGAGGGAGAGTTTAAGGAGGCCCCTAAGTGGGAAAGATCTAAAAAGTGGGGGAAAGATAAAAAGGACGAGGATAAAAAGAAAGGAGGAGGATCTCAAAAGCAGATCAAGAAGAACGAGAAGTGCAAGAGTTGTGGGATGGTTTGTCATTACGCAAAGGATTGTAAGAAGGCGGCAATAAAAGGGAAGTGTTTCAATTGTAGACAGCCTGGTCACTTTAGTAAAGCCTATCCTCAGAAGACGAGGCTGGGAGCGAGCGCGCCTACAACACAGATACAGGCTTTGGATGTAGCGCCTTCTAGCAATGGACCAGATAGAGGTAGAAAAATCACTGTAGAAGTTTTGATTTCTATTTCTAATTTTTCCATTTAGATTCTTTTCGATTTTGGAGCATCACACTCTTTTATATCTAGTAGATTGTTTGCATTTAGACATCTCTCTAGTAGTAGATCCCATTTTGTTTCAAACCCCATAGGAGGATCGACACATTTATCTATGGTCTGTAGGGGTTTGAAAATTTGTATACTCGGCATAGAATTTGATTGTAATGCCTATGTATTGGGATTTTCGGGGTATGGGATGAATTGGGAATGGATGGGGTATCCACTTGTAAAGCGATATTGGACTGTGAAAGGAGAGTCGTTAGATTAGAGACATGCAGTGGTAGGACTCTCGAGGTCTTTTGTGACCCACATAGGACAGTCATGTTGAGCTTCCTTTATTCCTTTGATCCATCACTAGGAAAAATAGATTCCGTTCCAATCATCAAAGATGTTTAAGACATTTTGAGGAGGTTCTTCATACACTTCGTGTTCATCAGTTGAGAGCAAAGTTCTTGAAGTATCACTTTTGGCATAAGGAAGCGTGTTTCTTGGGGCATAGAGAAGGTCTACACATGAAAAGAGTTTGAGAAACGATTTTGTATTCGGATTGTGAAAATCCAAAGAGAGGTAGGCAAAGATTGGAGATGTATAATAGATCCAGATGATAAGGAAAGAAGAAAGCCCATGTGTAGATAATTGCAGAAATGATAATTGTTTCATATAAGTGGATTTAAAGGTAGTACCTTAGAATAAATATGAGTATAGGAACAAAAGACTTTAAGTAAGGAAATGAGATTTCCAAGGTTTAGGAAGGATACTCCTAGGGTAGTAAGCAGAAAAATCCACTTTATGTCTAACCCAATAAACTGAAATTATTAGAATTGGAAAAAAATTATATAATTGTCAATATTTTTAAATAAATACTGAGAATATAGTAAGAAATTTAAATTGGTTTTTATATGATAAAAAATTTGTTGAAAATGTGAAATTCTTTTTGAAGAATTATAGAGCGTATATAGCTCATTAGTTCCTTTGTAAGTAAATAGAGATTTTAAATATAAAAACCTAAAATATATCAAGTATCGAAAACGTAGATTACAACATTTATTGTTGTAATAGATGTTTTCATGAAAATAAAGGGAGCATGGACTATAACGCTACCATTATAGTAAGTGACTCTCAAGGGAAATGTTTTACATAGTAGGTAAGAGTTATTAGTATTTATTTTTAATTAAATCAATACACTAGTATCTTTGGGTTATAGTAACGGTGTTTTACGCAACATCTGTTTTGAACCAAATAAAAATGTATTTTTAAAAGATAATTTCTAAGAATAGAAATAAATATGATTTGTAAATACACTTATTATTTAAGTAAGTATAAGAAAATGTTTTCTGGTTATGGATATGTTAGAAAATTTCTATCGTAAGAGAAAATAAATTAAACATACTTTAATCTATTGGAATGAAAAGAATAATGGTATAATTTTCTATGAAACTAATAAAAATGTTTTGTGAAAGTTATAAGGAATACGTGAAAGAGATGTGCAAGGTATGGGAAGCACCATATTTTGTATAGCCTATTTCGAAAAATATAAAATAAGTTCCTTGTAATTTCACATAAACATGAAATCCTCTTTTAAAAGGTTCATAGAAGATTTTAGCATTAATAATTTCTCATAAGAGAAAGTAGTTCCAAATTTCCAATACATTAAGGTATGAGATCGTTAGGTGTAATAAGAAGCGTTTTGAAAACACATAAGGATATTTTAAGGATATTTTAAAAGGAAATGGTTTGGTGAAAAAGTAAATAAGTTTTTGAAATGAAAAACTTAATAAAAGTAGAATTTGAAAATTCAAATTTTATAGAAAATTGAAAAGGTCTTTAAAAGAAAGAGAGGAATAAGTTTTGGACTTAGAATTTGAAAGTTTTTCCCTCTAGGTTTGGGAAATAATTTAAATTCAAAAAGATGTAAGGATGCAAATCTTGAAACATAAAATGTTAAGCAACCGAGTATTTTTGAATTTAAGAAGAATTTAAAGATAACACTTTTGAGTACAAAGATTTTGGGATTTGAATATTTAGAAGCCTTAGTTTTTGAAATGATAGGATAAATACCAAACCAAACTCTTAAAAGTGGAATAGATAGGAATCATTCCCTAAGGAATGGCGAAAAAAGTGTAAGGCTATAAATGAGACGGTAGTAATTATGAGAAATGCGGATTACGAATCTTAAGGCTAGTATAAACACTAGAGGGGGGGGGTGAATAGTGTTTTAAGGAATTACTAATTCTTTTTGAGTTTATATTAATTTGAACACAAATGTATGCAATATTCAGACACAGATATGATCACAGATTCAAACACAGATGCAAATATAAAGTAAAAGCAGTAAAGGATAGAACACACCGGATTTTATACTGGTTTGGAGTTACCCTACATCCAGTCCCGCACACAAATACAGATTTCCTTTCAAAAGCAATCTTTACAATTACAACCCTCGATTTCAAGGCCACGAGGTACACCACTCCAGATTCACAATCCTCTGCGTAGAGATACTTGATTTCCCGGGCAACAAGTTCACCCAATTGATTTCCTAAGGTACAATCACACCTTTTCTCACTTGATTGATTTCCAAGGTTACAATCACACCTTTTCTCACTTGATTGATTACAAAGAAGCCTATAACTCTGAATAGCACTGGGATCTTGTTGAGATAGTGATAGAGAATCAAACCAGAAATGATCTAGTTAAATTCAATGGTGATTTCGGTAGAGTAATGGTAAGAAAATATATAAAGAAATATGGAAGAAGAAGAGGAGTGAAAACCAGAAAAATATTATATAAAATTCATTGAAAACATCCCCTATTTATAGAAGAACAACAACCATGTCTATTCGTGAAAGGTTATGGCGAATAGACACTTCTTTTGAAATTCAAATTTTTGAAACCAACTGCCACTATGTCGACATGGGTATCTTGGGTATGTCGACATCCCAAAGGAAATTTTGGTGATTTTTTTTCTTTGAAAATTACTTCTATCTTATATTAAAACTATTTTAAACTTTATAAATATACTTAACTATAGTTAAAATACATAAGTAAATATAGAGAATAATATATATAAAATTTTACTATAATTTTATATTTAAATCTAAGTATAAATATTAAATTTATTATTAAAGATAGTTTAAAACAAACTAAGTTTAAAACAAGAGTTTATTTAAAAACAAAATCAAAGAATATTTTAAGGCTAAAACATCTTTTTGAAAATCGTTTGAAAAGATAATTTTTAAGGCTAAAACATTTTGAAAAGCAGTTTTGAAAATCATTTTGAAGTAGTTTTGCAAGCTTCTTCCTGCAGAATATCTCATCACATCAGGACTCGAGAACTTGTACAAAACCAGGATATTCGTGGGTTTGTAAGCCACTTGTCGTAGGTTTGTAAGCTACTTGTCGTGGGTTTGTAAGCCACTAAAAAGGTAGAAATGGGTTCCATCCCAAATGAAATATGGAGTGAAGATTTCAGTGCTATTATGAAGTTTTAACATAATTCTAGACTCAATACTTATCTTGTACTATTTGATAATCTTGCTATTCTTGATATTCTTGATACTCATGAGTCTTCAATCTTGATATCTTGAATCTCTATACTGTACAGTCTTCATTCTTTATACCTGCATGGTTAAATCCTGCATATACATATATATCTAAACTATAATGTTAGTATTTATATTTTATAATCTTATTCTAAGATTGTTGTCATCAAAACCATCATCTCAAGGACTAACAATCTCCCCCCTTTAGATGATGACAAACTTTGTTTATAAAATATTATTTCTATCCTATTGACTCCCCCTAAAACTAAATAACTCCCCCTTAATCTATGCCTAACTATCCTATATTTTATACTTCTCCCCCTTTGTCATCAACAAAAACTAACTCCAAACTATATAACTCCCCCTCATTTTTGTACTAAAGTACCTGCATTAATAAACTATACGATGGAGTATATAATATATAGATTAAGAGATTATTATATTGATAAACATGATAATTAATCAAAGATCATATAAGTATCAATGCATATGTATACATGTTTTGTACAACAAATATCAATCCACACCAAATATCAATCCATTTCAAATCAAAACAAATGAAAACAAATCAATCAAAGCAAACAATTCAAATCAAACAAAGCAATCAAATCAAACATTACGAGGAACTTCCACCCATCCTTCTTCTCCAAAAATACAGTCTGCTTTAATGGCATCCCAATTTTCATTGTCATTGGTGAGAGAGACTGGAGGATGTACTTCGTTATCATCCTTGTGCAGGGAGGAAATCATCCATCGTATTGCATCGAAATGCCTTTCTTGCTCCTTGATCATCTGCATTTGACTCAACTCTAAGTGTCGCTGGTTATGAAGAATGAACGAAAGAATATTCTTGAAAGAATTAAGAGTTTCTTCAAGATTTTCAATTAAATTATGAATTGGATTGGCCATTTTTTTAGTTTGAGAGAAGAATGATAGACAAAGTAGATAAGAAATAATATTAAGTGATAAATTCTGGAAGAAATAGGTATTTATAGGTGTAGAAATTCGTTTGAAATGAATAGACATATGGTAGTTATTCAAATTTCAAATTTAAAATGAAATGTCATTTCTGACCAGTACATGTCGACATGGTCATAGAGGGGATGTCGACATGGTGTAGTGAATTTTGATGGCTTATTTTGATTTTGTGAATAATTGTGTATATATATATATATTTATATAATATACTAACATTTATTCTGGAGATAAGATAAGCTAGATATCAGAAAAAGGAATTCAATTTCATTGCTTAATAGATTGATACAATGATTAATCATAAAGAACTACATGAACATTAAACTAAACAAATACAACATGTAATGAAAAGATAGAACTAGTTAGAGGATGATGAAGATAATCCAAGCTTCTTGCTTACTTTGGAAATAAACTTGTTCATCTTGGATGAAATTTTATCCAACTTCTTACTAACGGATCGTTTAAGAATCCGTTGATTCTTAACAATGGTCTTTTGGTTATTGAGAAGAGTTTTGTTGGTTGGATTAGGAGGATAGTCAATACTTTCCAAGGATGTTTCACCTTCTTCTTCTTCTTCTATTTCCATTTCATCCCTTTCTTCTTCTTCTTCCTCTTCCTCCTCTTCCATCTCTTCATGAGCCAAACGCTCTTCCTTTTCGGCAAGAGTCTCATACGGTTGAAAAACAAATGGAATTTTCATAAGAGAAATATTTGAGTGATTGAAAACCTTTCTTGAAACAAATTCTTCTCCTTTGAAATCTACTCAAAAATAGTTAAAAATCCGAGTGAGATAGATTCCATGATATAAAGTATTCTCACCCATTTCAAGATTTTTGGGACGAAGTTCATCCAAAATAACTTGTGCCCAATTAACATCATAATTTCCAAAAATAGCAAAAAGTGCTTTGCAAACTTTTGAAGTAGGATTGTTAAAATTCCCCGATCTTGGGGTCAGAGTATGTTGAAAAAGAAGACTGACAATTCTAGCTTTTGGTTGAAAGTTTCGATTTTTGAATTCAAAATTATCATTTCCTTCAAAAATATGATGAAACGTCTCACAATCATTTTCATCAATATTAAAACTAGAAAGATCCATTCCTGTATTCTTGCAATTGAGAAAGGTACCCAAAAGATCACAATTTAAAACGATTCTAGTGTCTTTGACACTACTCCAAATTTCATCATCGTTTCCATTATAAAATCCTTGATTAAGATTTGCATAAATTTTTTAACAAGATTTGGATAGCAAACAAAATCATTTTGAGAAGCATCTATAAGACTGAAAACATGATTATTTACAAAAAGAGAATCAATTTCATAAGTAGAAAAATCTTGAAATAAAGCAAACTTTTCGGGATGGACTTTTCCATAGTTAGCATAATTGATGTATGCTTTTATGGCCTTCGGATCATTGAAGAGTTGCTCTTTTATCTTTCTGGAAATTCTCAAGGTGGAAGGGTTGCTTGAAGAATCCATTAGAGTAGAGAGTAGAGTGCTTGAAGTTTTGAAGAGAGAGTTTGAATATGATAATGAAAGTGAAAAGATGTGATAAAAGATAGTGAATAAATAGATTCTCAAAGGACATATTTTCTGGTCAAAAGATGCCTTTTCAGAGAATTGAATGAAGTGAAAAGGTGGAGGGAAATTCAAACATTTGAATTCAAATTTTGAATTTCAAATTCTGTACCCATGTCGACATCATGGTAGGGACATGTCGACATGTGTCTTTGAAATTCTATAATTTATTTTTCATAAGAATTCTAATATATATATATATATATTCTTATTATTTTTAATGTCTATATATATCTGGAATATTATTAGTATATTCCATAAGATATTATGATACTAATAAAAATAAAAATAATAAAATAATAAGATAATAATAAAATTTTAAATTTCAAACAACACACCAATTCAAAATCAATCAATCAAGCAATCAATTCTAAGCATGCAATTTCAATCAATTGTATTGTAAATGTGTAACTTTTTCTGAGTCCGTTTCTCTGAATTCGTTGGAGTTGTGAACTGTCGTGAAGCACATATTTGAATTATCTGTCTTTTGATCATCATCGCTTGAAGACGAGTCTGAGTCATCTAGAGTAGCAGTAAAAGCACGTTTTTGTTTCTTTATAGAATCATCGTTTATATGAAGGTTTTGCTTATCTGGATACGGACAGTCTCTTTTGATATGGCCTGATTCGTCACAGTTGAAGCATTTGATATTGTTTGGCACTACATTCTGATTTCCTGCATTCTTATAGTTGTTTCTCTTGAGATTATTCATCTTTCTGTATTTCAGAAATTTCCGAAAATCCTTGGTCATAAAGGCTATCTCTTCATCATTATCGCTGTTTGAGTCCGATCCATCGGTTAATGCATTGAATGCCATTGATTTCTTTTCAGATGCTTTACTTTCTCTTCCCCCGATCATTTGGACTTCAAACGACATTAGATTTCCAATTAATTCTTCTATCTTTAAGGTACTGATGTCATTTGCCACTTCGATTACAAGTGTCTTTTGATCCCATTCCGGAGTAAGAGAATTTAAGATTTTTTCTGACTTGATCTTCTTCGGAAAATTCCTTTCCCAAGGATATTAGAGAATGCACAATATCCTGAAATCTACTATACATATCTGAAATAGACTCATTAGAATTCATTTTAAATAATTGAAACTGATTTGTGAGCATGGAAATTACTAATTCTTTTTGAGTTTATATTAATTTGAACACAAATGTATGCAATATTCAGACACAGATATGATCACAGATTCAAACACTGATACAAATATAAAGTAAAGGCAGCAAAGGAAAGAACACACAATGGATTTTATATTGGTTCGGAGTTACCCTATATCCAGTCCCGCACACAAGTACGGATTTCCTTTCAAAAGCAATCTTTACAATTACAACCCTCGATTTCAAGGCCACGAGGTACACCACTCCAGATTCACAATCCTTTGGGTAGAGATACTTAATTTCCTGGGCAACAAGTTCACCCAATTGATTTCCTAGGCTACAATCACACCTTTTCTTACTTGATTGATTTCCAAGGCTACAATCATACATTTTCTCACTTGATTGATAACAAAGAAGCCTATAACTCTGAATAGCACTAGGATCTTGTTGAGATAGTGATAGAGAATCAAACCAGAAATGATCTAGTTAAATTCAATCGTGATTTCGACAGAGTAATGGTAAGAAAATATATAAAGAAATGTGGAAGAAGAGAAGGAGTGAAAACCAGAAAAATATTATATAAATTCATTGAAAACATCCCATATTTATAGAAGAACAACAGCCATGTCTATTCGTGAAAGGTTATGGTGAATAGACACTTCTATTGAAATTCAAATTTTTGAAACCAACTGCCACTATGTCGACATCCCAAAGGAAATTTTGCTGATTTGTTTTTCTTTGAAAATTACTTCTATCTTATATTAAAACTATTTTAAACTTTATAAATATACTTAACTATAGTTAAAATACATAAGTAAATATAGAGAATAATATATATATAATTTTACTATAATTTTATATTTAAATCTAAGTATAAGTATTAAATTTATTATTAAAGATAGTTTAAAACAAACTAAGTTTAAAACAAGAGTTTATTTAAAAACAAAATCAAAGAATATTTTAAGGCTAAAACATCTTTTTGAAAATCATTTGAAAAGATAATTTTTAAGGCTAAAACATTTTGAAAAGCAGTTTTGAAAATCATTTTGAAGTAGTTTTGCAAGCTTCTACCTGCAAAATATCTCATCACATCAGGACTCGAGAACTTATACAAAACCAGGATGTTTGTGGGTTTGTAAGCCACTTGTCATAGGTTTGTAAGCTACTTGTCGTGGGTTTGTAAGCCACTAAAAAGGTAGAAATGGGTTCCATCCCAAATGAAATATGGACTGAATATTTCAGTGCTATTATGAAGTTTTAACATAATTCTAGACTCAATACTTATCTTGTACTATTTGATAATCTTGCTATTCTTGATATTCTTGATACTCATGAGTCTTCAATCTTGATATCTTGAATCTTTATACTGTACAGTCTTCATTCTTGATACCTGCATGGTTAAATCCTGCATATACATATATATCTAAACTATAATGTTAGTATTTATATTTTATAATCTTATTCTAAGGTTGTTGTCATCAAAACCATCATCTCAAGGACTAACAGTAATTACTTTTGGAAGTAATAATAGAGTTTCCCGTAAAGCATATAGGGCACTAGTGAGAACCTAGGAATGTTGATTCATGTGAGCAGGCTAAAGAAGAACAGTAAAGTGAAATTGGTAAGATTGTAAGGCACACATGGTTGAGGACGTGTATTTTTGATTTTGAAGAAACTTGGGAAAAGCATCTTCTTTTAGTGGAATTCTCACATGATAGTAGTTTTCAAGCTAGCATTAGAGTGGCACCTTTCGAAGCTCTTTATGGAAGATCGCGCAAGTCGCTTTCATGTTGGATAGAGTCTACAAAGGTTAAAAAGACTTCGAAGAAGACTAAATTTGATTTGGAGAAAATTCGCATTTCTTTGATAGTAATTTTTCGAATTTCCTACTTTCCGTCTTTAGTTTTGAATAGGTTCTTTCCTTTATTATCCTTGAGAGAGTAGAACTTAGGATTTAACCTACGGATGGTAGGATTTGATGTAAACATATTATTAGAACATGTTATGAATGATGGATGCTAGTGGTTGAAAGTGTTTGCTAGTGGATGCTAATGGACGCATATACTTACACTAGGCACTATTATCTCTTTGGGACCAGCCTAACTAGGACACTAAAGCATATGCATATGGATGTGTGCGCATTTGCATTTTTATTTTTCATGGTTGCTATAAATGGATGTTTATCACATGGTTGTTACATTTGGGTGATGACTGTAGCACGCATATAGAATTATCAGTTATCATTAGAAATTTTTGCATTCATTTGGATACATAGCACATACATGATTGCATAAAAGGAGGTCAATTGAATCAGTGGACCGTCTAATCATTTGCATTAGTTAGGGACATTAACACTAGACTGATCGCATAAGTATCATAAATTGAATTAGAAAAACTTAAGGTCAATGGATGAATGGATGATGGTTTTGTAGTTGGTTGTAGAACTTGGATGAAAACATTAGTTCATTCTTTTATACTTAGAGACTTCGGGGATGAAATCCCTTAAGGAGGGAAGAATGCAACAACCCTAAATTTAACCCATAATAATTAATTAGTTAATTAATGAAATAACAAAATAACTTTGTGAACTTATCAGAATTTAGCAATGGGAGTTGCACCATTGTGTCCGTGGTAATTTTCTAGTCAATTTGCATATATAGAACGTCAGAATCCGAGCCAATATGAACAAGATACGAATGAATCAAGAAATCGAAATAAAATAAAACAATAATAATACATAAGGAGGTCGACCAGGAGGTCGACCAACCCCTTTCCTAGGTCGACCGGCCGGTCGACCTAGCTAGAAGGGCCGTCAACCACTAGGTCGACCCGCCTACATTATTAAATGAAGAAATACATTCTTCGAGTACAGGCGATTTTAACACGTCATTTTCGTTCCTTTGGGTCATCTAGTCCCTTCATGCTTCCATCCGATGGCTCATATTTAGCCTATGATGTGGTTGCATCCTATTCAATCCCCAAATCTAATGGTCCGAGATCCAATTCTACCCCTATAAATAAGAGCCTAGGCCTAACACTTTTTCTCATTCTAGATTTTCTCCGCTTGGGTTCACCTTTCCAAGAAGGACCCTAAAAGAAATAATTTTCCAAGGATAGAATCTTTTTAATAAAAACATTTTAATACCCTCAAGTGGATCCGGGAAGACCAAAAGGGAAGAGCTTAGGACCACAGGTGAGTGATTGTAAATATTTTTGATTTCTTTAAGTAATTTAAAATAATAGGGTTTCCAATAGTTGTAGTTTTACTACGATTTTTGGAATAACATTTTTAGTAGTTTATTTACAGTTTTCAGAATTATTTTCAGTCTATTTCTTTTAGCTATTCTTTTCAGTTAATTTTAGTTTATTTCTGTTAATTATAGCTTTTCCATTTATTTACAGTGTTTTAATTTATTTACTGTTATTTATGCGTTATTTACATCTTTTTCCTACGCTTTGGATTTTCTTCTATTTTCTTTTATTTCTCCTTCTTCTTCGTGTATGGATTAGAATATATTAAACGCGAATATGGATTAAAATTATAAGAATACTGAAATAACGGAAGATAAGATGTAAATTGTAAAGACGGTAATAAAAATGGAATCAAGACTGAAATTGAGCCTAATTATGATATTGATGTTAGAATTGGACTAATTAAAGATAATTGGCCTAGTTATAACTTAGAATTATAACTAAAAAGAGTAAAAGATGAAAGAAGCTTATTTTCACACTTAGACCTTGGTTAAGTAATAAGCATGATTATAACACAGGATATAATAAGAAAACAGAACAGAATGAGGCTTATTTGAAGACTTAGGATAAATTAATAAGCACAGATAGTAAGAATAATAACAAAGGCTTATTTAAAATAATTTATCTAAGTTAATAAGCAAAGATGAAAGTAGGATCTGTACCAGCAGCATTCTCATATGTTGTTTAGGGTAGATAGATGGTCAATAGTTAAAAGAAAAGATCCGTACCGGTAGCATTTCCCTTATGCTGGTTAGGGTAGATAGGTGGTCAACAATTAAAAGAAAAGATCCGTACCGGTAGCATTTCCCTTATGCTGTTTAGGGTAGATAGGTGGTCAATAGTTAAAAGAAAAGATCCGTACCAGCAGCATTTCCCTTGTGACACGCTTATGCTGTTTAGGGTGGATAAGAGGTCAATAATTAAAAGACTAAATCATGGGGATTTGGATAAGGGATGCAACTAGATTTTGTTTAACAGGGACCAGTACCAACGGCATTCCCTATTTTCTATGCACACGGTGTCTCACAATAGCCTGAAGTGAGACGAGGGCACGCTTATGCTGTCTAGGGTAAATAAAAGGTCAAAAGGGGGAGCAATATATAATGTGAACCAGCAGTGATCGAGCGTGCGACATCGATTAGGGGAGATATGTCGCTATTGAGTTCCAAGTGCTTATTATGTGTGCCTTTGGTAGACACCATTGCCTTCTACGTAGGGAGCTATATAGCATCTAGTCTGCAGTAAGGTCTATGGAGTAGCAGGCCGATCAAATGGTAGAATTAGGATTTTAGCCTAATTATACGATTAGGAATACAACCTAATCAAAGCAGCTATCAAAGACAAGTGCAAACAATCAAAGTTAATCAATTGTGTTAATTTAGTTAAATCATATTTATTTCCAGCTTATTCTTTCTTCATATTTCCTTTGTTTCTTTTTTATACTAGAACTGTTGTAAGGTCTATTACCTTTACTTTGCTTAAAGATTCTAGTAATTACTATCATTCACTAGATTTTTAATCTGACCCACTCCTCCATTTTCCCCTTTTCCCCCATAGGCAATGAAGGGCAAAGAAGATAGACCGCAACTTCTTGGAGACTTTGAGACCCTATCATGTATTCCTTCTTTTTATTTCCAGCTTTTTGTTCTTTTATTGTACTGGCACTGTATTGTTGGAAAATTTGTGTTTGTACTCTAGTTTTTCTGATGAGACTGAGATTTTTTTTCGTAAGACAATTGTATTTGGTATTTGGAACATATGTGGTTTGTCTGAAGTATTTATGAAGTATTAATTTTTAAAATCCCTTATTTTTTAATTACTTCCGCTGTGTTATTATCTATCTATTTTGTCTTGTGAATCTTAGTCTCTGCTAGCTTTTGTTATACCTACAACGCACCGTATCTTTTAGTGTGTCCTTTTGGATATACTAAGGGGGTGTGGGGGTGTTTCACTAGTGTTTTCAAAAAAGAAGAAGATTTGTTTAGATGTATTCCAAAATCCTATAACGTTTGTTGCATGTATAAAACCTGAGCACAAGCTAGTGCTGTAGGTATATATTCTGCTTCACACATAAACAATGAAACACAATTTTGCTCTTTTACTAAACCATGATACCAAAGATTGATCGATAAAGTGACAAGTTCCACTGTACTTTTTCGATCCGATCTACAACCACCGAAATCGGCATCACTATATGATATGAGTTCGAATGGACAGTCTTTTGGATAAAAAAGTCCGTAATCTTTGGTATTTGATAAATAGCGTAAAATTCTTTTAACACTCGTAAGTGTGTTTCTTTGGGATTAGCTTGAAAAAAGGCACACAAGCAAACATTCATTAAAATATCGGATCTACTGGCAGTTAAATATAATAAAGATCCTATCATACTTCTATATCATTTTTGTTCAACATCTTTACCTTTTTCATCTTTGTCTAAGTGAGTACTATACTCATAGGAGTAGCTTTACTACTAGCATTATCCATTCGAAAACGTTTAATTAAATCTTTACAATATTTTTCTTGATAGATAAAAATTCTGCTTTTTAATTGTTTGATTTGTAATCCTAAAAAGTAATTTAATTCTCCAATATGTGACATTTCAAATTCATTTTTCATAATTTTTGAAAATTCTTCACATAAGTTTTTATTAGTAGATCCAAAAATAATATCATCTACATATATTTGTACTACAAAAATATTATTTTCATTTGTTTTTATAAATAGAGAGAATCAACTTTGCCAATTTGAAAACCAAATTCTAAAAGATATGATTTTAATCTTTTATACCAAGCTCGAGGAGCTTGTTTAAGACCATAAAGTGCTTTTCATAATTTAAATATGTGATTTGGAAATTGTTCATGTACAAACAATGGTGGTTGCTCAACATAGACATTTTATTTAATGTATCCATTTAAAAAAGCGCTTTTAACATCCATTTGATATAATATGAAGTTATGATGGCAATCAAGTGCTAAGAGAATTCTCATAGCTTCAAGACGTGCTACAGGAGCGAATGTCTCTTCATAATCAATTCCTTCTTCCTGAGAATATCCCTGAGCTATAAGTCTTGCTTTATTTCGAACTATATCAGCATTTTCATCCATTTTATTTTTGAAAATCCATTTAGTTCCAATAACAGATTGATCATTGGGTCTTGGAACAAGTTCCCATACAATAATACATTCAAATTGATTTAGTTCTTCCTACATTGCTATTATTCAATAATCATCTTTAGATGCTTCTTTAACATTTTTTGGTTCAAAGTTTGAAATAAAAGCTATATGTCCATTTAATTTAATTGATTGTGCATTGAAACTTTGGTATTAATGTCTCATATAATATTATCCATTGGACGATCTTATAATATTCTAGGGGGTGATTTTAATTCAGTATTATCATGATTTATTGATCTATTTGTTCATTTTGAATATTTAATTGATTTAAGTTTTCATCATCTTCTTTAATATTGTTAAAATTTTCATCAAATGATACATGTAATGTTTCTTCAATTTTGTTAGATTTTTTATTAAAAATTCTATATGCTTTACTTTTATCTGAGTATCCTACGAAAATTCCTCCATCATCCTAAGGATCAAAATTTCCTAAAGGATCACTAGTGCTTAAAATAAAACATTTGGATCCGAATATTTTAAATAAGATACTTTTGGTTTTATTCCAAAAAATAGTTCGTAAGGAGTATTTTTGGTTAAGGGCCTTAGAAAGACACGATTTAGAACATAGCATGCAGTAGCTACAGCTTCCATCCAAAAATTTTGAGGTAAATTACTACTAAAAAGAAGAGTTCTTGCACATTCTTGAAGAGTTCTATTTTTTCTTCCTACAACGCCACTTTTTTGTGGTGTTCTAGGAGATGAAAAATTATGAATTAACCCCTTTTTATTACAAAATTTATGAAATGATTCATTTTCAAATTCTCCACCATGATCACTTCTAATTGTTTTGATTTTTAAATCTTTTAGATTTTGAATACGTTTTGAGAAGATTTCGAATGTTTCAAAAGTGTCACTTTTATGTTTTAAAAAGAAAGTCCACGTATATCGTGAAAAATCATCAACTATAACAAAAACATATTTATTGTGATTAATTGATCTAATTTTCATTGGTTCAAAGAGATCTAAATATAAAAGTTCTAAAGGTTGTTTTGTGGAAGTCTCTTGTATAGAATTAAAATAGGATTTTTTGGGTTTCCCTTTTTGACATGCATCGCATAGATTATTGACTTTAAAATTTGTTTTAGGTAAACCATGAACTAAATTATTTTCAGCTAATTTATGAATGTTTTTAAAATTAACATGACAAAAACGTTTATGCCAAAACCATGGATGAGAAATATCTGGTATTAAGCAAATACTTTTATCATGTCTTATTTTCATATTTAAAATATAAATGTTATGTTTTCTTTTTCCTTCAAAGATTAAATTTTTATTGTTATCAAATATATTGCATTTTCCTGTTTCAAAAGTTATAGAAAAACTTTATCACATAATTGACCAATACTGAGAAGTTTATGTTTTAAATTTTTAACTAGATAAACATTTGAAATAAGAGGAGAGTTAGATATACCGACAGAAGCAACATCTCCTTGTCCTATAACATAGCCTTTGAAATTATCTCCAAAAGTGACTGTTTCGCCATCCTTGTAAGAGATAGTCATTAGCATATCAGCATTTCCGGTCATGTGCTTGGAGCAACCACTATCGAGAATCCATTTCTCCTGTTTGAGTTGAGGTATCTACAAAGATAAAAGTAATTTAATGGTACCCACTTTCTTTATTAGGGTCCTGGGGTTAAACATAAGGTAATCATACCCAAGTGGGTTTGGTAGAACCTTTGAATCTAATTTTTTTATTATAATGAACATCATTCAAAAATATATCTATATGTTTTTGTCTAATCAAGTTATTACTTGATTTTGGAATCCATAATTGAATAGTCTTTTATTATAATTTGATTTGCTATTCACTGGTTTATGAAATTTAGAATAAAGTGTAGCATATTTGTGTTGAACTTTTGGTTTCTTTGATATTTTAAATCCTAAACCATTTTTATTGTTAGGGGTTTTGAAATAATAATTAAATGAGATAGATTCTCTTTTCCTTGGTTAAATTTAGAAATGTTTGTAAATGGATCATTTACTTTTTTTTCTAAATAAGGTTTATCTTCATTTAACACTTTTACCTGATTTTCTAAATTATTTACAGTTTTTCTTAGTTTTTCGTTATCATTTGATAGTGTTGCAATTTCCTTTTTTAAATCATCCACATTTTGATTTTCTTCAATAGATTTACATATATTTTGTAATTTAAAAATTTCTTCTTCTAATATAATTTTCTCATCTTTTAACATTTCATTTTCTAGTTCTAGTCTATTCATTTTTCTTGAACATTCTTTATGAGTTTTTCAATGATTTCTATATTTATTATCTAGTTCTGATGCTATTTCTATGACATCGTCAAAAGATAAATCTGAAAGTACCTCATTTTTAGTTGCCACGAAGCAAACATTGGCTTGTTCTTCATCACTATCACTGTTATTGTCACTTGAGGAATCATCCCATGTTACCTAAAATGCATGCTTCTTTTTCGAGAATTTCTCATATTTTTTGTTCTTGTTAAAGCTTTTCTTATCTTTGTTTAATTCTGGATATTCCTTTTTCGTATGACCAAATCGATTGCACCCATAGCATTTAAATAACAAAGGATCCCTAGAGTTGCTTGGTTTTTTCCTTTGCACCATCTTATTGAATTTTCTGAACTTGTTGTTGGTTTTAGCAAGTAAAACTACATCTTCTTCATCCAAGTCTGAGCCGTCATCATTATTTACCTGAAAAGAAATACTTCATTTTTCTTGGGCTAGATCTTTTCTAGCTTGCAAATTTGCTTCATATGACATCAAATTTCCAATTAACTCTTCTACTTTGAGTATAAAGGGGTCAATGGCTTCTTCTATAGCTAATACTTTTCTTTCCCATTCATCAGTTAATGCATTTAGAATATGTGTAACTAAATCAAAATCAGTAAATGAGACTCCTAATGCCACGAGATCATGTTGTATAGTTTGGAATCTAGAATACATTTCTACGATGCTTTCATTTGGTTTTATCTAAATGATTGAAATTGATTTTTCAGCAAACTTATCTTAGTTTGTTTTACTATGGTGGTTCCTTCATGTGTGACTTGAAGCATGTGCCATATATCATAAGTTGTTTTGCACATCATAATTCTAGAAAATTCGTTCTTATCTAATGCACAATATAAAACATTCATAGCTTTTGCATTATTTGAAGCAGTAGTTTTCTGAGCATATGTCCATGTACTAATTGCAGTAATAGGAGCTACATACTGAGATTGAGTAGATAGCCAAATGTCAAGTCCGCTTGATTCCATAAAAACTTTCATACGTGTAGCCCAATACATATAATTAGAACCCGTAAAAAATGGTGGACGTGCAGTTGATTGTCCTTCCTGAAATGTGTTATAACTCATATTGGCCATAGTATTCAAAATTTTGTTATGATTTTGAATAGTCCTTGCTTTGATACCAATTGAAAGAACTAGTGGATCGTGTATGGATAATAAAGGCAAGTATATATATACTAATTTGTACTATGAAATAATAAAACAGTAAGTAAATGTACACACCGAGATTTATACTGGTTCAGAGCATCTCTCGTATGTCCGGTCCTTAAGCACCTCTTAGGTATTTCCTTAGTAAATCCTTTGCTTGACCTGAAGTAATAGGTTTACAACTTAACCAATCTAAGCACCTCTCAGATATATTCTTTCCTTTGACAAATACAATTCTTTCTTAACAATCTTGTGTTCGTCTAACACTGATTTTGACTTGATAGTACAATGATTTCTATAATCTCCTTGATGATTCGAAGTGAGTGCACAGTGATTATTGGAATAATAACAAATGAAATAATGGAGTTGAAAGTACAAAATTTCTTAGAATAGCACAAGAGAACAGAAACAATAAAAATTAGAGTAGAAAGTTAGAAAACTAAGTATGAGTTGTTGTGCTATTTAGAAATACTAAAGAGAGGCAATCAAGAGTTGTCAATCTTCAAGAAATCCTTTCAGAATTAAAAAAACAGTTCAAAATGGTTGCAACTCTTGAAGAAGACTTTTCAGAAAATATGGCCGTTACAGCATCTGAGTCTACTGAGCGATTACGTTAGTCTATTGAGTATGAACATTTAAAATTTCATGGAAAAAATTTGAATTTTAAAAAAGATTGATTTACATAGTTTCGGCCGGCTGAACTTGGGCTCAGTTGACTGAACTATGTAAGTTCAGTTTGCATAAATATTTTGACCTTTGTCAAATTCAAAACTCAATGATATCTTGACATCTGTGTTTGAGTGTGAGTTTGTGTGTGTGTATGAACTATCAAGGAGATTTTACAATTCAATCTAAGACCATATAAATACTATTGATCTTGAAGCTCCATAGTTTTGACTTTTTCGACTTGTAGATGATTCTTCTTGCTTTTTGCCTCGCGTTGTTGTCTTCTTGAATGAAAGCCTGATATCATGATATAGTATATATGTGCAGTATATAGTTGTCATCATTGAAACAGAGACTTAATGTCCTAACATCTCTAACTTCACATATCACTCAACCAAGCAATCATATACTAAGTGTAGCCCATGCCACTTATTATAAAAGGTATACAAGTGATAGTAATTAATTTAGAGTTACCTATTTACTTTTAAGAGCCAAGGGCTTCAAACTTAAGTTTTTAACGTGTTAAGTTTACTATACTTGCATATATGACATTATATAATTCAAATAAATTGTAAAGATCTTACCAACATTTAGCCAAGTCCTAAATCCATGGCTAAGCCATCCTAAGCCAAAGCAAGAACCTAAAACGCTCCTAGCATCACCAAAAGCAAAGCAATTAAGACAAGCTCCACCTTTCTCTCTCATGCTCACGGCCGTACTCCTTCTTATCTCCGTTCCTCCAAATTATTCCTAGGAAGTGCCATATTACTTGTTGGATAGGATAGAGAGTTGAACAAAGGTGGTTTTAGCAAAGATTTAAAGTTGATCGGATCATTTTTGGATTTGATATGATTTTTGCAAGTTGAGGTATATATTCTACCTTTAAAATTTTGACCAGAAAATGATATGTCTTGCAACCTGATTTTGAAAATGATAACTTTCAAATTAGGGAATGTGATACAAATGAAAATTGTTTATTTTCGAATCATATTTCTATCAAAAAAGAATCATTGAATTTTGGATAAGTAGTTCGAAAGTTATGGCTTAAAAATCGAGGGTATGAATTTCTAGAAATAAAATCTGGACCAAAAAATAACTTCAATTCCAAGAAGGTTTTTATTGTCATCCACTCTGAACCATGCGAAGTTGTCTAAATAATGTTCTTCCTTATTGAGATACGTTTCCAACAAAAAAAAATCATTTGATTCGGATGAGTATATAAAAAGATATGGCCGAAATAAGTAGGGGTATTTTCTAGATATTGTTTTTGAACTTGAGAAATTTGTTATATCTCCTTTGCAAATGAACTCTATATGCATATATAGGCAATACAAAGCTTCTAAGAGAAGCTATAAAAGCTTTCCAAGCAACTCTATCAAACAAAGCTTCCAAGAGAAGCTGTCAAAGTTTCCAAGCAATGTTATCATAACAAAGCTTTCAAGAGAAGCTATCAAAATTTCTAAGCAAAGATATCAAAACAAAGCTTTCAAGAGAAGCTAACAAAAACAGAGCTTCCAAGAGAAGCTATCAAAAATATAACTTTTAATATAAGCCATCAAAGATTCCCAGCAACGCTATCAAAACAAAGCTTCTAAGAGAAGCAAACAAAGTTTTCAAGCAATGCTGTCAAAACAAAGCTTCCAAGAGAAGATATCGACCAATATGAAGTGTATTTAAGAAGCCATGGAAAAATTCTAGAGTTAGCAAGTCTTGATAAGGACTTAATGAATTTTGGGCTTGTGAAGTAAGTTGAGCACATGAAATTCTTTTCAACCAATTTATACACACACACACACACACACACACACACACACACACACATATATATATATATATTGTATTCTCATTTTTAGCATAGAAATAATTAAACAAAAACATATTATATTTCTTAACTATCAACAACTTTGATTAATTACTTCTCAAAATTCAAGGTTGTTACAATTAAATATTCGAATTTGAAAACTAAAAAAATTGCCGATTGTTACATTCTTTCCCCTTAAAAGAATTTCATCCCCAAAATTCTGTGGAGCGAAAAATATAATGAAAGCCAAATATTTAACAAAGTTAATATTGTGTATTCGTGTGTGGTTTAGCTTGAAAGTATTACCAATTTTCCAAACAATTTCATTAAATTAGAGTTTGAAATTTAAATTTAAGGTATACTCGAATATCATATTGTTAACTGGGTCTCTTAACCTAAGGGAATTCAATGGAAGTCAGAATATCTATGACAAGTCAAAAAAAATCAAGAATCAACCAAGAGGACCAAAAGAAGAAATAAAGAAAGACTCAAAAGGAGGAAACCAAAATTTGGTCAAGATGATGGATCGCCAGCGATCCATAAGGTTTGCTCATGGATCCTCCAATCCTCTTGCATCATGATTTACTATGTTCCCTAGAGACACTTTCCAAGTTTCATAGCATGCCAAACTATATAGCTCAAGAAATGAAGACTCATCCGATTCAAGCTGTTTGACCAAAAGTAGCTAACTTAAAATGGACCTAAAGAAGACATACGAAGTCGGTTTGACTTGAAATTTTGGGAGACCACTTAAAAGACTTAATTACAGAATCATAGAAAAAAATGAGATCTTTTGAAGTTGATTTGATGGATCGCTAGAGACCTAAATAGATGGATCACCAGCGAGCCATGTAGAGTGGGCCCCATCACCTCAATTTTTTATGATAGGTCCCACACACCTTAGAGAGAGTACCTGCAAAGTTTCTTCTAATTTCCTTAAGTTTTGAGCGAGTTATGGATGATCCTTCCAGACCAGATGATCCATGAAGACGGATGATAAAACTAACTCCTAACGACTTGATATTTGGATAAGGCACTTAAATAGAAGATAGGAAGACTACCAAACAAAGATCATTCAAAAATATGCTAAGTGGATGGATAGCTAGCGATCCATCCCCTATGGATAGTTAGCGATCCATCAAGGTAGGTTAGATTGCCCTCAAATGTTTCGGGATCCTTCGTAGCACTAAGTAAAGGCTTCTGGTAGAAAATATGCTAAGTCGATGGATAGCTAGTGATCCATCCTCTATGGATAGCTAGCGATCCATAGAAATGACTCGGATTGATTTGAGATTTTCGATGATGACTTGGCATAACAACTGGACTCTTCTACACTTGGACTTCTGGCCCAATACTCAGTGAATTTCGGTATAAATACTAACCTACCTGCAACTAGAGAAGGATCTTTTCCATGGAGAGAGAGGCCATTACTCTACTGAAATTCCTTCACTTCTTTAACTTTCATCTCCCTCAAAACAGTCATCAAGGGGGTTATTGTGATTATCCAGTCAACCCTTGTACCAAGCCCTACACACTGGAATTTTGGACAACAATTAGCTGGGGCTACACGCGAATGTATATGGCGCGACCCCATACTAGTCCCATCTGGTTTTCTAATATCTGAGTCCTTTATACTTAAGGATCCCCTCCCATAATTTTCCTTGAAAACAATTTCAAAATGATTTAAACTTTTAAATCAAACTTCAAATAAGGAAAACAAATAAGTTTTTATACTTTACTCAAATCGTATTACCATGTTAGATATATATCCTTTACTCAAAACTTAGTTGATGAAAACACTTTACCATTTGAAAGAACCTCTTTCCATACTTTGAAATTATCACATTCAAACTCAATGTTTTAACCTTTCGAAAACATCTCGAAAACCTTTTGAATTCATTCAAAGCAAACCTTTCGGAAGTTATAAACTTTAGACATCCTTCTTTAAAATCACTTTAAGTATTGCCTTAGAAAAACCTGTAGAAAACCTTCCTTTGAAAACCTTTCAAAAACATCTAATAAACCTTTCGAAATAGATCCAGGAATAAACCCTTCGAATTCTTAAAACCTTTTAAAACATAAACGTTTCGAAGGTATATTAGCTTCAACTTTAAAACAATCTGGAAAACTTCTTTATAAAACCTTTCGTCTTTTAACAAAACAACCTTTCGGAAATATCCAAATATCATTTCGAAAGCCTTTTGTTATATTTCACAAAACAAGGGTAACCACCTAAGTCGAAAGCTTCCTTCCGAAAGCCTTGGAAAAATGACTAATTTTAAAACAGGTAAACCTT
Source organism: Allium fistulosum (assembly GCA_030737815.1). Taxonomy (NCBI): domain Eukaryota; kingdom Viridiplantae; phylum Streptophyta; class Magnoliopsida; order Asparagales; family Amaryllidaceae; genus Allium; species Allium fistulosum. The sequence continues at coordinate 308,613,639 of CM060904.1, read as the reverse complement.
TCGACTAGGTCGAAAGGTTCAAAGTAAAACCTTTATAAACAGTGGAAACCCTTCGGCTGTGCCGAAAGGTTTCAAACAAAGTAATGGCGGTAGCAGCTACAACCTATCGACTGCATCGGCAAGTTTTAAAGTCTTTATTTAAATAACTTGACTTAGTCAGAAGTGACCAAGTCGAAAGCTCAAGTTCGAAAGAAAAGCAGGCAAAAGCTTTTCACTTATAAAACAATTATATTCCAACCCTTTTTGGCCATCAACCTTTCGGCTTAGAACCTTTCAGCTATATTCAATTCATTATGTACCAATTACTTGATACCTTATGCATTGAACTTTGACCTTATCGAAAGCTAACCTTTCGACTGAGACAAAAGGTCCAGGGCGGAAGGTATTTAGCCATATGGATTGAGACATGGAAAAAGTGTGATTTTTGTCTTTAAACTTAAAAAGGAAACTTTTCAAATAACTTGCCTTTGTTTGTCAAATTCTCATTGGTCAATAAAATACTTTTTAGAAATTTGCTACCGCAACTACCAGAATTTATAAATCATTTTGTTTTGCAAAATGCCCCTTTTCCTTTATAAATATATAAAACATTTAAGTCCCATACATTAAATAATTTTATATATCCCTCAAATGACTTAGGAAAATTCTGGAAAAATTCTAGAAAATATATTTTGATATATTACCTAACATATTAAAATCTCAAACCCAAACAATTATTATTTCAGCCAAAAATAATTTAAAACCCAATAAACAATTTTCTTCATCCAAAAATTTCATATAAAATACATAATAAATCGAAAAATTATGAAAATCAAAACCCACCTCTAAAATATTATTCCAGACCTATATTTAAATTTTCAAATTATTCGGATGTCATTAAATAGGGTTTTCATGCTAAACATTTGCATAAAACACGAATAAACATTTATTATTTCATCAACAATAAACATATATATCTTAAAACATCAAACATGGCAATGTTATAGAAAAAACATTTCGGATCTAACCATAAAACTGAGAACTAAAATATTGGGGATGTAGTAATTATTCACCTTGGCTTTAGAGATCATAGATGAGATATTTGAGTGTTGATTTAGCTGATTTCTTCTTTCCTCTTGAATCTTAGCTTACTTCTACTCTTGAGATTGGAAATGGTGGCCGACCTTAGCTATTTTCGTTTTTAATGGAATGAGAATAATGAACGTGAGTTACCCATGTCATAAGGGTTTAGGGTATAAGGTTTTGCCATTTTCCAAAATACCCTTCTCATTTCCTAACACCTTACTTAGTGTTATTTCATTTTAGTTAACCCCTTTAATATGACACGGCTACCTCTAACTAATTAAATCTCCATCTATTAATATTTACATTATTTAATTTAATTTAACTAATTAAATGTCTTAAATAAGGTTATAAAATATATGGAGTGTTATAGACTCTCCACCTTAAAGAATTTCGTCCTTGAAATTACGATAAGGTACATAACACGATAATCAAAAGTAAGACATACCATCAAATAAATCTGGGTAAAAGTCTCTAATCCTGCTCTCCACTTCCCAAGTACAGTCTCTAGTGTTATTGCTCCACTGAACCTTTACTAACTTGACTGTCTTGTTCCTTAATTTCTTCTCATCTCTAGCCACAATCTGAATCGCTTCCTAACTATAGTCAAATCCGGTTCCACTACTAAGTCTTCTAATACTGTAGGTGCTATAGTAGTCTTCGGGTCTCTAACACATTTTCTAAGATGAGAACCATGGAAAACAATATGGACTCTAGCCAAACTACTCGGTAACTATACTCTATAAGCGAGTTTCCCGATCCTCTCAATAATACAAAATGGACCGATGAACCTAGGCGCTAACTTCCCCGACTTCCCAAATTTGGTTACACCTTTCATCGGTGAAACCTTAACAAATACATAATCTCCGACAGAAAATTCTACATCCTTTCTTCTTTTATCTGCATAACTTTTCTGTCTAGATTGAGCCTCCTTCATCCTAGCTCGAATCAACTCAATCTTCTCCACTGCTTCCTTTACAAAATTCGGATCAAGAACTAATCTATCCCAGGTCTCCAACCAACAAATGAGAGATTTGCAAGGTCTTCCATATAATGCTTCAAACGGTGCCATCCCAATACTAGTCTGATAACTATTGTTATACGAGAACTCGACTAGATGAAGATGGTCTTCCCATGATCCCCCAAAATTTAATACAAGCTCTTAATAAATCTTCTAAGACTTTGTTAACTCTTTCCGTTTGCCCATCTGTCTGTGGATGGTAAGCGGTACTCATGTTGAGCTTGGTTCCTAATGCTTCCTGTAGAATTTTCCAGAACTCACTAGTAAATAAAGAATCTCTATCACTGACAATACTACTAGGAATCTCGTGCAGCCTAACTACATTCTTCAAGAATAACTTCGCCAAATAAGGTGCCGTTCTAGTTGACTTTATCGGAATAAAATAGGCATTCTTACTCAGTCTATCTACTATGACCCATATGCTTTCGTTTCCTCTTCTAGATCTCGGCAACCCATCAATAAAGTCCATGGAGATCGAATCCCATTTCCACAATGGAATCTCTAACGGTTGAAACAATCCACTTGGCTTTAGGTGTTCAGCCTTTGCCTGTTGGCAATTCAAGCACTGCTTAACACACAATCCTATGTCACGCTTCATACCTTCCCAGAAGAAATTTCTCTTCATGTCCTAATACATTTTCGTTCCTCCCGGGTGGATAGTGAACTTCAAACGATGGCACTCATCCAAAACCTCCTTCCTCATGTTTCCTACATTTGGAACACATAGCCTTCCTTTCCTTCTCAACCAATCATTTTGGTCAAGATTGAAATCCTTTAGGTCATCACTCTCCATTCCTTCCTTCAATCTTCTGATCCTTTCAGCCAATATTGGGTCCTCCTCTTGCTTATAAGCTACCTTCTCAATCATCATCGGTCAGACTTCTAAACAAGACAATACGGTACTTCCTGCACTCGATCCTACCTCGGACCTAAACCGCATACTATAAGTCGATAATGCTTCCAAATCTTTCCACTCAGTAATCATAGCCAATACTGCATTCTGATGTTTTCGACTGAGTGCATCCGCTACCTTGTTTCCTTTTCCAGGTGTGTACTAATTCCAAAATCATAGGTAGCAATAAACTCCAACCATCTTTGCTGTCTCATATTCAGCTTCTTTTGAGATAACAAATACTTCAACGACTTATGATCGGTATATAGCTCAAATCGCTCTCCCAAAAGATAATGCCTCCACACCTTTAAAGCAAATATAACGGTAGCTAACTCCAAATCATGCATGGGATACCTAACCTCATGTGGTCTGAGCTGTCTAGAAGCATAGGCAATTACTTTACCCCATTGCATCAACATAGCTCCCAAACCAGTTCCACATGCATCTGTATAAACAGCTAAATACTGATTCCCCTCTGGAACCACTAACACTGGTGCATGGGTCAATAAGTGTTTCAAACTCTGGAATGCTTCTTCACACTTATCGGTCCATACGAACTTCACATCTTTTTGTGTAAGCTTAGTCATTGGTGCTGCTATCCGCGAAAAATATTTTATAAACCTCCGATAATACCCTGCTAATCCAAGGAAACTCTTTATCTCAGTTATCGTCTCGGGTCTCTTCCAATTGTTCACCGCTTCAATCTTAGTCAGATCTATAGACAACCCTTTCTCAGAGATGACATGACCAAGGAACTTCACTTCCTTTTTCCAAAAATGACACTTCCTAAACTTAGCCTTCAACTAATGCTCCCTCAACGTCTCAAGCACGACCCTGAGATGGACTTCATGCTCCTCTTCGTCCTTAGAGTATATCAAGATGTCATCAATGAAAACCAACACAAACCTATCCAAATGTTCTCGAAAAATCCTATTCATCAGAATTACAAAGAATGCTGGTGCATTAGTTAGTCCGAACGACATAACTAACCATTCGTACGATCCATATCTCATTTTAAACGCCGTTAAAGGAATGCTATCCTCTGCAACTCTAAGTTGATGAAATCCCATCACGAAATCGAGCTGAGAGAATACCTTTGCTCCACTCAGCTGATCGAAAAAATCATCAATTCTCGGCAATGGGTATCAGTTCTTTATCATCTTCTTATTCAACTTACGATAATCGATACATAGCCTTAACGATCCGTCCGGTTTCTTAGCAAACACAGCAGCAGCTCCCCATGGCGAACTACTCGGCCTAATAAAACTTTTGCCTTCCAAATCTACTAACTGCACCTTCAACTCTTTCATCTTTGTAGGTGTCATCCTACTTGGAGGTCTACTCACCGGTTCAACTCCAGGCACTAAATCAATCTGAAACTCAATAGCTCGTTTCGGTGGCAGTCCAACGACTAGTTCAAACACATCGGCAAATTGTCTAACTAAAAAAACCCGATGCAACTCATCCTCCAACTCCATAACACCCAGTAAAGCATTCATCTCACAACTAGGGTTCCCCACATCATAAATTATCCAATCAATACAATCTGGATGACTAACTGATATTTTCCTATCTTGGCAAAATATTCTAGCATCATATCTACTCAACCAATCCATCCTCGGGATAATCCCAAATCCCATAAAGTCAAATACATGCAAACAACAATTAAAGGTATGGCCTAACAAATCAAATTTTAGATGGTCACACCTCATCCCAAGTATTGCATAACCTCCTATAGGATTAGCAACCCTTAAGGAAGTAACTTAGTAAGAGGGTTCTAGGTTAAGTCTATCTACCAGACATCGAGAAATAAAAGAATGGGATGCCCCAATATCAAATATGATGCTAACAGACATACCATGGATCTACAGTGAGCCTCCTAAAATAGCTTTTCCCTTTTCCTGTGCAACTGATTTTGCGGTTGTGGGCTCCAAAGCGTAAACTCGCCCTTTCCCTTCCTTTGGTGGCTCTGGGCACTTGTTCTTGAAGTGACGCACCTGATCGCAATTGAAGCATCTAACATTCTTCTTCTCACCAGCTCCTTTTTCTTTCCCCTTACTGGCTTGACACTCGTTGGCATAGTGTCCTTTCTTGTTGCAGTTGTAACAAACCACCTCAGCTTTACTCTTCTTCTGTGCTCCTTCTTTATGAGCAATCTTTCTCTAGAAAAATTTCCTCTTCTGAGCCTATCCAGTCTGAGCCTCTTTCACTTTCTTCCTTGGGCAAGCCAATGCTTCTTCTTGCCTCAATGTCATCTCAACAACAACATCACTAGGGTCTCTTAAGTGCGGTAAAGTAGCACTTATCAGTTCTGGCCTTAATCCACTGATGTACTTCTCATTTCTACTGATAACAGTATCGACCAATGCATACCCATATCGGGCTAGTTCCTCAAACTTCTTGGTATACTCCAACACACTCTTATCTCCCTACTCCAGTTCTACAAACCTCCTTACCAATGCAGCTTTCGCCATAACGAGCATAAACCTCTTCGAAAACCTTCTTCTAAATTCTTCCCAAGTAATGGTATCTTCATCCACTCCGGCAGTGACGGTATTCCACCAAAATAACGCAGCTCCCTGCAGCTGCCTTGAGGCCAACCTTCTTTTCTGTGCATCATTTAGCCCTAAATCAGGGAAAATCCTTTCATAATGCAATAGCCAGTTTTTTACTTCAATCACATCCTCGGTACCAATGAAGGGCTTTCCTCCGAGCCTAATATAATCTCTGCTTAGATTGGCGTACTGATTGACCGCATGAACCTCTTGAGCTCCTCCTCCCGTAGCGTTACCTCCAACTACACCTGCTGCCACTCTAGCTTGCACCATATTCACAAAGAACTGATACATCGCCCTCATATCCACCTGGGGAACTCCTGCACCAGCATTATCAGCTTGTGCCTGACCAGAGTCTCTCCTTGCATTTGGTCGAGCATTTCTGTTGGTAGTGGTACTGTATCCTCCAACATTCACTCTGCTCCTTTTTCCCTCCATATCTGTATTCAAACCTCATGAGATACAGATGAATAACCTAACCAAGATAGGAGTCTAAAGATAGAGTGTGTACTTATATATATAAAATACAAGTACGTCATTATAGCGTTATCCCATACCTCGATCTTAACTCTGATTCTATGGATTATGTTTTCAAAAATCTTTTTTTAAAAGTATTTCATAAACCATGCTCTGATACCAAGTTGTAACATCCCCTATCTAGAGGCCCAAAACTAAGCGCTACAGATGCTGCAGTCATCTTTAGTATTAGCTTCCGGCGACTAAATACAGCTATGTTAATGGTATCAATAATATCAGAAGCACTTGAATATGAAAAAAAACACAGATTACTTCATTACATTTCCAAATAATAATTTTTCCACATTCACGTCACATAACCCAATCGTTCACCCAAGCACTGAATAAATATAGCTATTACAAATTACGTCGAGAGCCGTATATGAAGATACCCCCTTAATTGATCAGTGTTAAATGGTCATATAAGACCTAATATATCATAACACAGTGGAAAATCATCTACACATAAATAAAAGCAGCAAATCTTAAATAGCTATTCATTGCCTCCAGCATCCTCCGGTAGCTTATTCGTTGGCTTTCTAAAAACCTGAAAAGATCCTTAACCTCTCAATCTACTCAAATTATATTTGACTACTTGAGAGTTTAAGGGGAAAACATAAACTTCGAGTCAGACATAAAGCCTGATATGAATAATACTATACATCCAGGTTTAAATATGCTAAGTGAGACCACACCGCTTAGCGGAATGGGTTACCTCTCACTAACATCTTTTTAAAACATACCTTTTCAAATCCTTTCATATAACCATATACTATGCTCTTGCATCCACAATTGTTAAATACTACAAAATAAACATTATGTAAACAAACATAAACATTAGGTAAGAATGAACTATCTGTTCAAACACAAATAACTTTTAACAATTGGCTGACTCGGGCCTACCAGACAACATAATCAAAATTAACCTAACATCTGTTAGATATTCATATTTATGATTATCTATCCTTATCTATCTATTTAACATTTCCCATCAGGACGGTCTGTCCAAAACTACCTGTTAAATTTCTCACTTCTGGACGGACTGTCCCTAACTTAATCATCTCCCAGGTCCTCCAAGCCTAATGGTTTTCCGGGCTTACCAATAACCTATCTGTATGCAACATATATTCATTTCGGTGTGTAATCATAATTTTAGTCTACCTGTGATCAAGCCCTACACACTGGAATTTTGGACAACAATTGGTTGGGGCTACAAGCTAATGTATAGGGCGCGACCCCATACTAGTCCCATATGGTTTTCTAATATATGAGTCATTTATACTTAAGAATCCCCTCCCATAATTTTCCATGAAAACAATTTCAAAATGATTTAAACTTTTAAATCAAACTTCAAACAAGGAAAAGAAATAAGTCTTTATACTTTACTCAAATCGTACCATGTTAGATATATATCCTTTACTCAAAACTTAGTTGATGAAAACACTTTACCATTTGAAAGAACCTCTTTCTGTACTTTGAAATTATCTCATTCAAACTCAATGTTTAAACCTTTCAAAAATCATTTCTAAAACCTTTCGCATTCATTCAAAGCAAACCTTCCAGAAGTTATAAAGTTTAGACATCCTTCTTTAAAATCACTTTAAGTCATTGCCTTAGAAAAACCTCTAGAAAATCTTCCTTTGAAAACCTTTCGAAAACATCTAATAAACCTTTCAAAACATATCCAGGAATAAACCCTTCGAATGCTTGAAACCTTTTAAAACATAAACGTTTTGAAGGTATATTAGGTTCAACTTTAAAACAATATGGAAAACTTCTTTATAAAACCTTTCGTCTTTTAACAAAACAACCTTTCGGAAATATCCAAATATCCTTTCGGAAGCCTTTTGTTATATTTCACAAAACATGGGTAACCACCTAAGTCGAAAGCTTCCCGTTCGAAAGCCTTAGAGAAACGACTAATTTTAAAACAGGTAAACCTTTAGACTAGGTCGGAAGGTTCAAAGTAAAACCTTTATAAACAGTGGAAACCCTTCGGCTGTGCCGGAAGGTTTCAAACAAAGTAATAGTGGTAGCAGTTACAACCTATCGACTACATCGTAAGGTTTTAAAGTCTTTCTTTAAATAACTTGACCTAGTCGGAAGTGACCAAGTCGAAAGCTCAAGTTCGAAAGATAAGTAGGCAAAAGCTTTTCACTTATAAAACAATTATATTCCAACCCTTTTTGACCATCAACCTTTCGGCTTAGAACCTTTTGGCTATATTCAATTCATTACGTACCAATTACTTGATACCTTATGCATTAAAATTTGACCTTATCGAAAGCTACCTTTCGATTGAGATGAAAGGTCTGGGGTGGAAGGTATTTAGCCGTATGGATTGAGACATCGAAAAAGTGTGATTTTTGTCTTTAATCTTAAAAAGGAAACTTTTCAACTAACCTGCCTTTGTTTGTCAAATTCTCATTGGTCAATAAAATTCTTTTCAGAATTTTGCTGCCTCAACTACCAAAATTTATAAATCATTTTATTTTGCAAAATGCCCCTTCTCTTTTATAAGTATATAAAACATTTAAGTCTCATACCAAAATAATTTTATATATCCCTCAAATGACTTAGGAAAATTCTGAAAAAATTACAGAAAATATATTTTAATATATTACCTAACATATTAAAATCTCAAACCCAAACAATTATTATTTCAGCCGAAAATAATTTAAAATCCAATAAACAATTTTCTTCATTCAAAATTTCATATAAAATCCATAATAAATCGAAAAATTATGAAAATCAAAACCCACCTCTAAAATATTATTCCAGACCTATATTTAAATTTTCAAAGTATTCGGATGTCATTAAATAGGGTTTTCATGCTAAACATTATCATAAAACACGAATAAACATTTAAAATTTCATCAACAATAAACTTATATATCTTAAAACATCAAACATGACAATGTTATAGCAAAAACATTTCGGATCTAACCATAAAACCGAGAACTAAAATATTAGGGATGTAGTAATTATTTACCTTGGCTTTAGAGATTATAGATGAGATTTTTGAGTGTTGATTTAGCTGATTTCTTCTTTCCTCTTGAATCTTAGCTTACTTCTACTCTTGAGATTGGAAATGTTGGCCGGCCTTAGCTATTTTCGTTTTTAATGGAATGAATAATAATGAACGTGAGTTACCCATGTCACAAGGGTTTAGGGTATAAGGTTTTGCCATTTTCCAAAATACCCTTCTCATTCCTAACACCTTACTTAGTGTTATTTCATTTTAGTTAACCCCTTTAATATGGCATGGCTACCTCTAACTAATTAAATCTCCATCTATTAATCTTTACATTATTTAATATAATTTAACTAATTAAATGTCTTAAGTAAGGTTATAAAATATATGGGGTGTTACACGGATCCATTGAAAGTACCCCTTTCGAAACCAAGTAAACCCCTTTCTTTCACCTAGGCCGAAGGGCCAAAACATTCCTTTCGAAACCATTCAATCTTCCTTTCGAAAATAGTTGAAAAACCTTTCCTTCGAAAGATATAAAACCTTAGACATCCTATCTTTAAACATTTAAACTTTGCCTTTAGAAAACATTAGAATACCATTCCTTTCAAACCTTTCGAAACCATTGGGGAACCACCCCTTCGAAACCTTTCTTTAAAACCTTTCGAAAGCATCTAAACCTTTGTAAACAACAAACCTTTCGAAAGCATAGGTTCAAATTAAAACATATGGAAACGCCTTTCGAAACCATTTTAAACTACCTTCTTCGAAACCTTTGGGCTCTTCTTCAACATAGCAAAAGGGTCATTAAAACATTTAAGTTGAAAGCACTCTTTCGAAAGCATTACCTAAGCAAAGAAGTGATGGTGTCGAAACCAAACCTTCTGAAAGTATTGGAGAAGTGGCTTGGATTTTAAAACAAGTATACCTTACGAAACCATTGACTTAGAAAGTTAGATAAAGCAGCAGCTAGGGTTTTCGACCCGATTTGAATCCTTTCCTTTAAAACATTTGACTCAGTCGAAAGCCAACCAAGTCGAAAGCATACCCTTCAAAAGCAAAGCTAGCGCATTTTAAATTTAAAACAAAGTCATGTTTCGACCCCATCGGAACATTTGGTCTTGACACAGTACCTTTCTCCTTAGTCCAATTCACTCTGTACCTAGTTACTGATACTATGTGCATTAGTTTCGATGGCAATGGAGGTGGCAGTACTTGGTCAGAACCCCTGTGCCGAAAGTAGTGAAACATGCCAAAAGCATGTAAAAACTGATTTTTACTTTAAAAAGAATTTCTTTTCAACTAACCCGCCTTGTTTTGTCAAAATATTATTGGTTGCTAATTTTCTTTTCTAAAAGTGCTGCCAATATTTCAGAAATAAACAATTTAATTAATTTACAAAGTACCCCTTCTCCTTTTGTAATTATATAAAACATTTAAGTCTCATACCTTAAATAATTTTATATATCCAATAAAACACTTAGGAAAATTCTACAAATATTCCAGAAAATTAGTTTTAATATGTTTTCTAACGTATATTAATTTTAGACCCAAATCCTATATTATTTAACCGTAAATAATTTTTAACCCAAATAATCATTTCCTTCACTAGAAAATTAATATAAAATCCACATTAATTCGGAAAATTATGAAAATTAAAACCCATCTCTAAAATATCAATTCTGATCTAAATATAAATTCGCAAGGCATTTGGATGTCATTTAATAGGGTTTTTACATAAAAACATATCATAAAATCTATATGAACAAGCATATGTAATTATTTAATCATTAAAAAACATGGCATAATCATGCAAAATACTTTTGATTCATCTTAAAACCGAAAACAATTAGAAAAATGAGATGTAGTCGTTATTCACCTTAGCTTTGAGATTATGGAGTTTGAGCTTTGAATGGATTTAAATTGATTAATCTTCTTCCTTTAGCTTTTCTTCCTCTTGTTCTTGCTAATGGTGGCTGGCCTTAATTTTGGTTTGGTATTGCACATGAACGTATGAAATGAATTCCTAAGGTTTTAGGATATTAGAATATTCTTATTCCAACTTTGCCCTCACATATTACCCTTCTCTATTTTAATTCATGTTAGCTTCTTTTAATTATTCAATAACATGGCACGACTACCCCTATTAATCACAAATCCCATTCCCTTAATCATCACATTATTTAATTTAATTTAGCTAATTAAATATCCTAAACAATGTTACTAAAAATATGGGGTGTTACAATCTCTCCTCCTTAAAGAATTTCGTCCTTGAAATTACGGTAAGGTACACAACAAATCAATCAAGCAAAAAGGTAAAACATACCATCAAACGAATCAGGATAAGCGTCTCTAATCCTACTCTCAGTCTCCCAAGTATAGTCTATCTCTTCATCGCTCAACTGGACTTTCACTAATCTGACTGTCTTATTTCTAAGCCACTTCTCATCCCTTGCAACTATCCGAACTGGTTTTCTAACTATAGTCAAATTCGGCTCTACTACTAAATCATCTAACACAGTCGGTGCTATAGTAGTCTCCAGGTCTTTAACACACTTCCTTAGATGAGAAATATGAAAAACATCGTGGATTTCTGCCAAACTGCTCGGTAACTCTATTCTATATGCGAGTTTCCCGATCCTCTCTACAATTGGAAATGGTCCTACGAATCTCGATGCCAACTTCCCTGATTTTCCAAATCTAATTACACCCTTAATCGGTGAAATCTTAATAAATAAATGATCTCCAACAGAGAACTCCAAATCTTTCCGTCTTCTATCTGCATAACTTTTCTGCCTAGACTGAGCTTCCTTCATTCTAGCTCGAATCAAGTCAATCTTTTCTGCAGCTTCTCTAACCAAATCTGGAACAAGAACCAACCTATCCCCGGTCTCTAACCAACAAACTGGAGATTTACATGGCCTTCCACACAAAGCTTCAAATGGTGCCATCCCTATACTAGTCTGATAACTGTTGTTATATGAAAACTCGACTAAATGTAGATGGTCTTTCCATGATCCCCCAAAATCTAACACACAAGCTCTTAGTAAATCCTCCAAGACTTTGTTAACTCTTTACGTTTGCCCATCGGGCTATGGATGGTTAACGGTACTCATCTTGAGCTTGGCTCCTAAAATCTCCTGTAGTCTCTTCCAGAACTCGCTAGTAAATAAGGAATCTCTATCGCTTACTATACTACCAGGAATTCCATGAAGTCTAACTACATTCTTCATAAACAACTTATCCAAAACAGGTGTCGTCTTAGTTGACTTAACTGGAATGAAGTGGGCACTCTTAGTTAATCTATCTACCATGAACATATACTTTCATTTTCTCCATTTGACCTTGGCAACCCGTCTATAAAATCCATCGAAATAGAATCCCACTTCCATACCGGAATATCTAATGGCTGAAGCAACCCACTTGGCTTCTGATGCTCAGCTTTCACCTTTTGACAGTTCAAACACTACTTTACATATAAACCTACATCCCTCTTCATACCTTCCCAGAAGAAACTTCTCTCCATATCGTACATCTTTGCTCCTCCCGGATGAATAGTGAACTTCGAACGATGACATTCCTCCAAAACTTCCTTCCTAATGTCTCCTACATTCGAAACACACAATCTTCCTTTCTTTCTCAACCACCCATTTTGGTCAAGACTGAAATCCTTCAAGCCATCGCTCTTCGTTCTTTCCTTTATCTTCTTGATCCGTTCAACCAATACCGGATCCTCCTCTTGTTTAGAAGAAATCTTTTCGATCATCACTGGTCGAACTTCTAAACATGACAACACAACAGATGCTTCACTAGACCCAACTTCATATCTCTACTGCACTCTGCAAGTCGACAACGCTTCCAAATCTTTCCACTTTGCTATCATTGCCAACACTGCATTCTGATGCTTTCTGCTAAGTGCATCTTCAACCTTATTACCTTTCCCTAGTGTGTACTCAATTCCAAATCATAAGCAGCAATAAGATTTAACCATCTCTGCTGTCTCATGATCAGCTCCTTCTGAGAGAACAAATACTTCAAAGATTTGTGATCTGTATATAACTCAAATCGCTCTCCCAAAAGGTAATGCCTCCATACCTTCAATGCAAAAATCACCGCAGCTAATTCCAAATCATGCGTTGGATATCTAACCTCATACAGTCTAAGCTATTGAGAAGCATAGGCAATCACTTTACTTCTCTGCATTAACACAACTCCTAATCCAATTCCACATGCATCTGTATATATTACCAAGTCCTGATTCCCTTCTGGAACAACTAATATAGGTGTATGGGTCAATAAGTGTTTTCAAGCCCTAGAATGCTTCCTCACACTTATCGGTCCACACAAACTTCACATCTTTTCGTGTTAGCTTGGTCATCGGTGCTGCTATCCATGAAAAATCCTTAATGAACCTCCTATAATATCCAGCCAATCGTGGAAAACTCTTTATCTCAGTCACTGTCTCGGGTCTCTTCCAATTATTCACCGCTTCAATCTTAGTCGGATCTACAGACAACCCTTTCTCTGAGACTACATGATCAAGAAACTTCACTTCCTTCTTCCAGAAATGACACTTCAAAAACTTCGCCTTCAACTGATTTTGCCTCAGCGTCTCAAGCACAATTCTAAGATGAACTTCATGCTCCCTTTCATCCTTAGAGTATATCAAGATATCATCTATGAAAAGCAACACGAACCTATCCAAGTGCTCCCGGAAAATTCAGTTCATCAAATCCACAAAGAATGTTGGCGCATTAGTTAGTCCGAACGGCATAACAAACCATTCGTACGATCCATATCAGGTCCTAAACGCCATCAAAGGAATACTATCCTCTACTACTCTAAGCTGATGGAACCCTGTTGCCAAATCAAACTGAGAAAATACCTTGGCTTCACTCAACTGATCGAACAAATCTTCAATTCTAGGCAAACATATATTAATTCTTCATCGTCTTCTCATTCAACTTACGATAATCATCACATAACCTCAATGACCCGTCCGGCTTCTTAGCAAACACTACGACCGCTCCCCAAAGTGAACTACTTGGCCAAATAAAATTCTTTCCTTCCAAATCCACCAACTGCACCTTCAGCTCTCTTATCTCGGTAGGTGTCATCCTACTTAACAGCCTATTGTAACATCCCCCTACTTGGAGGCCCAAAACTAATGGCTATGGATGCTGCAGTTATCCATAGTTATTAATCCCCGACGACCAAATACGGTGATATTAGATACATTGATACAAAGAAACACAAGATTATGGAAAAAATTTAAACAGCAAACAAATTCCACATTCCATTTCAAAATATTCTAAATTGACTACATAATCCCAGTTCGCAGACCACGTTCAGATAACATATAATTATTACAAAATACACCAAGAGCGACATATGAAGATGCCCCTTAGTTGATCATAGTATATAAATAGGCAAGTAAACAAATTTGACTTTACAAACAAAACACACAACAGAAATAAAGAACTCTAATAACAAGCTTACCTCCTCCACGTCCTCGGAAGCTTTATTCATCTAAAAGAACACTTGGAAACCTCAACTCTCAACCTACTCAAAATCAATTGAGTACCCGAGTGTTTAAGGGGAAATTTTTTTTTGAGTCAGATATAAAGCCTGGTACGAATAATAATTTACCATCACAAACTATTTAAATATCTAGTGAGATCACACCGCTTAGCGCAACGGGTTTTCCCCTCACTATTATCCTAAAACATTTATAAAACCATATACTGTGCTCCTACATCCACAATGGTTAAAACATAGTATTTCAAACTATTATGATGATATGCAAAACAAGTAAATCAAATCTGGATTACCCGTCCCTATTCATTCCGACTATCTGTCCCAATTATAGTTTCTAGGATTACTATTAACCTGTTAAATTTTTATGGAATATCTGTCTAATGTCATAGTTTGCATGAGATCACTAAGTACCTATTGGTAACTCCAATATATTATCTTTTATCCTAATTTTCATGGGCTAACTAGGAACCTATTGACCGACTGTCAATATCTTAATCCGTATAGAGTTTTCATGGGCTAACTACAAACCAACTGGCCTCTACCAGTATCAAATCATAGTTTTCATGGGCTGACTATGAACCTATAGGCCCCTGCCAATATTATTAGTTATATACAGTTTTCATGGGCTTACTGCAAAAATATTAGCCCCTGTGTGACATCCCACTCCGAGACCCACACTAACAAAGAGCATTACTAGGTAATACTGTCTGCTAGTGTAGAGAATAGGGCTGGTTAGGAGCGACCATCCATGAGCTTTGTCTTAAACGAGTATCAAATACGTCGATTGAATGTCCATATTTATCCTTTATTTCTTTCTTAAGTGGATCGACATATCCGAGTAACAAATGACCCGAAGGTCCAACAATTGGCCCGAAGGTCCAACAATTGGCCCGAAAGCCCAACAAACGACCATCCATGAGCTTTGTCTTAAACGAGTAACAAATGAGCCGAAGGTCCAACAATTGGCCCGAAAGCCCAACAAATGACCCAAAAGTCTAGTACTGGCAATCAACATACCCGAAGGTCAAACATAAAGTGTCACAAACTTCCAAATAGTAACTATAATCAGTGACAACAGTACGTCCCATACCACACGTTCTCGTTTACTATAAGGTAGTTAATTTCACTCTCGTGTATGACCTCAATCGAACAAGTCCGGAATTAGCTGAAAAAGTAAACGCATGTGTCCCATACCACATGTTTTACTAAATCGTTTAAGTAACTTCCTCGTTCTCTCGAGTGCAAAAACATGTAATTTTATAGAAAATAATTTACTTTAAGAAAACGAGTTGAAAATGATTTTCTGAACATATTTGGAAATTATTTCCTTTTAAAATACATTTAAAAATAGTTAATTATATTATTTAATATTTATAATAGGCTTGGAAATAAATTCATACTTATAAAATCGATTTGGAAAAATATTTACTTTAAATCCGGTTTTTAAATCGAAAATTCACTTTGAAATCGATTATAAAATCCATGCACGAAATCATCGAAATCACAGTGAATTCAACATAGTTTCTCAATTCGAAAGTCATGTAAACCAACAACATAGCAGCATGAAAACATCACTGAATATCGGCTTTCTAATTCACAAATAGAAGCCTTTAAAACAACACAAAACAATTCTGGAAATTCCAGAACAAACAGTGCAAAACAAAGTAGGGAAGTGCATGGGCTAACACACACAAATGCATACAAAAACATGATCCAGAAGACCAACCAGGGTCGACCCAAACAAGGGCAAGGTCGACCTGAACGGTCGACCTTCCTAAGCCCCAGGTCGACCTTCAAGGTCGACCATTAAGGGTCTCAGGTCGACCCTAAGTCGCGAATGATTCTGCTTGTTTCGAGCAGCTCCGTGTTGATTTTTTTGATGATTTTTGACTCAACTATTGATCGATCTGAAGTATGAATTTCAACATGCATAAACAACAACATTCAGATAGCAATCTGAAAAAATTCCCGCATGAATTCAATATAGGGATCAACAACAAAAAGGAGATAAAATAATCAGTATGAAGAGATATTCACTGCATAAACTAATTTCACTAAGATTATGCAGTAAGCCACGAAATTCATCAACCAAATGACTTACAGAGTTTGTTTAAGCCAGAAGAGTGAGTGTAAAACTCACCTTTGAGCAAAAGTAGAGCAAAACAATTGCGAGATGGCAACTTTGGCTTCTCAAAAGCTTTAGGAACATGTAATTTATGAAAATACAGATATGCAAAAGAAAAGGAAAGATTTACAGTAAATGAAATTTCAGATTTAGGAATTGGATGAATAAATTTCCGGTTTTGAGATGATTACCTGTTAAAACTCCTTAATCTACAAATTTTTCTTCAAATCTCAATTGGATTTGAGGTTTGATTTTGTCATTTGGAGAGAAGAGTTTACTGGTTTCTTTTAGGCTGAAGGAAAAAGAGAAAGGAGGAAGAGGAAGAATGAACGTACTGTAACCAGTACTTCCTCTCCTGCCTTTTCACTTTGGGTATTTGGGTTTGGGTTTGAACCTAAACCCTACCCAATAAGGCTAATATGTTTATTATGTTATTAACATTTCTTATTATTTCACCTTTTAATCACATTACTTAACCAAATAATTATCATAACTTCATGTTTCATGTTTAATAAATTGTTAAACAACATATAAAAGTTATTTTAGCTATAATAAAACCAATTTCCATCACTAAAATTCTACTTTTACTTAAATGCTTTAATTTACACTTTTTATTTAAATGAATCAACATTTTAACAACAAAATTCCACAAAATTCATTTTCTTGTTTAAATAATCATAACAAACCATATTAAAAATATTTTTACACCCGAATATTGTTTTATAACCAATATTCCATATTTTTATTTACAATATTATCCATATTTAATTTCGAACACATCATAAAAATAACAAAATCACTATTGGACCATTATTTCCACAATTATTGTATTTTATCAAATTAAAATTATTAGATGCTCATTTTTACGCCAAACTAACATAATACAGTTTCTAAAACTTTATTTCCTACATTTTATATTTATTTACAACAAATTAATGTTGAATTAAATCCTTTTATCTTTTATTTAAATTAATTCACCACCAAATCAACATAATTTCTTTATTCACATCTAATTCACATCCAAAACAACTTAACTCCATTTTATTTATTCAAAACCCATTGTTTATTTAAAATAAACAATTTTCAACAAATTTCCCATCTCCTAATTTATTTTATTTCTCCATTTTAAATTATAACCGTCGTTATAATTTATTTTCACAAGTAATCACAAAACCAGGGTTGTTACAGACTCCCCCTTATAAAAATTGCATCCTCACAATTTCTATAAAAGAGTCGTCCATAACACATTTATTTCATCATGAATTAGGAATAAGATAAGCTTGAGTCAAGAATATTCACCCTCAAATAGCAGAAAAAAGAAAACCACGATATGTTCGCTCGATAAATTCTCTGGTTTCCCAAGTACAATCCTTGGGATTAGCGGACCATTGAATTTTCACAAGCGGAACATCTTTATTCTGAAGGCGCTTAACCTCCGAAGCAAGCACACGAATAGGATTTTTCACAATAGATAAATCGGGTGAGTTCTTAGGCTCTTGCAAAATATGAGGATCAACAACTGAATCGGAATAACGAAAGCATTTCCGGAGTTGAGATACATGAAATCCATCATGAATACCAGAAAACTGAGCTGGAAGTGATACACGATATGCAACTGGGCTAATGCATTCAGTAATAGGAAATGGTCCTATATATCTAGGAGCCAACTTCCTGGTCCGGTTGAAACGCATTACCCCCTTCAAAGGAGAAACACGAATGAACATAAGATCACCAACAGAGAACTCTAAGGGTTTCCTATGGTTGTCCGTGTAGGATTTCTTCCTGCTTTGAGCCTCTTTCATTCTCTGTCGGATGAGATCAATCTTCTCAGAAGCTTCACGAATAGAGTCGGGGCCTAAAACCAACTTCTCCCCGGACTCCAACCAACAAGATGGTGATCGACATAACCTTTCGTATAAGGCTTCAAAAGGAGCCATACCGATACTAGAAGGAAAACTGTTGTTGTTGGTGAACTCAACAAGAGGTAGGTGGTCTTCTCAACTACCACCAAAATCAAGAATACAAGCACGAAGGAGATCTTCCAGAATATGATTCTCCCGTTCAGTCTGTCCGTCAGACTTTGGTTGATAAGCTATGCTGAAATTAAGCTTTGTACCCAAAGCTTTCTGGAGACTCTGCCAGAATCCACTACTGAAAAGCGGATCTCTGCCACAAACAATAGAACTAGGAACACCGTGAAGTCTCACGATTTCCTTAATATAGAGCTTAGCTAGATGAGAAGCGGTCCAATTGGACTTAATAGGAATAAAGTGGGCAGATTTAGTCAAATAATCAACAATCAACCACACACTGTTATGGGCAGACTTTGAACGAGGTAAACCATCAATGAAATCCATCGAGACCTGATTCCATTTCCACAACGGGACTTCAAGAGGCTGCAAAAGACCACTAGGACGCTGATGCTCGGCTTTGATAAGTTGATAAGTCATGCAATTGCTCACATATCTTGCCACATCTCGCTTTAGACCTTCCCAATAGTATAGACGTTTCATATCGGCATATATCTTACTAGTGCTGGGATGAATAGTGTACTTAGAACGGTGACACTCATCAAGAATGTACTTTCTAAGATCAGCAACATTAGGCACGATTAACCTACCCTTCCTACGAATACAACCATGAGCATCAATATCGATATCCTTCAACTCATCACCACGGGATTCTGATTTACAAAGCTGAATAAGATGAACAAGATCAGGATCTTGCCTTTGAGCATCGGCAATACGATTCAATGAACTAGGACGAGCTTCCATGATGAATAATAGAACAGGGGAATCAGATGTAGATGCACGATCAAGAATATTACAAGAAGATAAAGCTTCCAACATATTCCACTCAGCTAACATCAGAGAAACGACGGCTTGCTGTTTGCAACTCAACGCATCAGCAACTCAGTTCCCCTTTCCAGGTGTATATTGGATATCAAAATCATAAGAAGCAAGGAACTCAAGCCAACGCTGTTGCCGCATATTAAGCTCTTTCTGAGTGAATAGATATTTCAAGGATTTGCAATCAGTGAAAAGAAAAAATCGCTCTTCCAAAAGATAATGTCGCCAAATCTTTAAGGCAAAGACTATGGCGGCCAATTCTAAATTGTGGGTAGCATACCGAATCTCGTTCAGCCTTAATTGCCTAAAAGCGTAGTCAACCACCCGATCTCTCTGCATAAGCACAACACCAAGACCATAATGACCAGCATTGGTATAAACAACAAGATCTTGATTCCCTTCGGGAACCACTAAGATAAGAGCATGAGTAAGAAGTTATTTCAATTTTTGAAAAGAAGACTCACACTTATCGGGCCAAACGAAATGAACTCCTTTCCTCGTGAGGCTAGTCAGAGGTAGGACAATGCGAGAGAA
Organism: Allium fistulosum; assembly: GCA_030737815.1. Lineage (NCBI taxonomy): Eukaryota > Viridiplantae > Streptophyta > Magnoliopsida > Asparagales > Amaryllidaceae > Allium > Allium fistulosum. The sequence continues at coordinate 308,593,573 of CM060904.1, read as the reverse complement.
ATCTTTAATGAACTGACGGTAATTACGCGCCAATCCAAGAAAACTACGAATCTTATAAACATTCTCGGCCTCTTCCAATTCTGAATAGCTTCGATCTTTGAAGGATCGACAGAGATGCCATCAGAAGAAACAACGTGGCCGAGAAACTTCACCTTCTTCTCCCAGAAATGACACTTAGAGAATTTTGCCTTAAGTTAATTTCGACGGAGGGTACTCAAGACAATCCTCCAGTGTTGGGCATGATCAGCTTCAGATTTGAAATAAACAAGGATATCATCAATGAAAATCAAGACGAACTTATCGAGATATTCCCGGAATACTCGATTCATAAGATCAACAAAATAAGCAGGAGCGTTCGTCAAACCGAACGGCATCACAAACCACTCATAAGATCCATAACGAGTGTGAAATGCGGTAAGAGGAATGCTATCCTCTGCAACTCATAACTGGTGAAATCCCGTAGTGAGATCAAGCTGAGGGAAAACTTTGGCACCAGATAATTTATCGAACATATCATCGATCCCAGGCAAGGGATACTTATTCTTGATAGTCAACTCGTTAAGCTTGCGATAGTCAATGAAAAGCCTAAGAGTACCATCAAACTTCTTAACGAACACAATAGCAACGTCCCAAGGCGATGAATTAGACTAGATAAACTGCTTAGCTTCTAGTTCCAACAACTGCTTCTTGAGTTCCTCATTTTCCTTGGCAGACATCCTTATGGGAGGACGACTGACACGATGATCACCAAGATAAAACCAACACGGAACTCAATTGCCCGCTTGGGTGGCAAAATCGAAACAGGCTCAAAAACATCGGAGAACTCACAAACAACAAGAATTCGAGATATGTCATCATCATCTCGAGATTCGAGAGAAACCAATGAAGCTTTGGAACTATTATCAACATCTCGAAGAATAACAGATAACTTATCAACAGAATCGGGATGCTTGAGATATAGAATCCTTTTGGGGCATAGGATTTGGGCTTCATAACGAACAAGCTAATCCATCCCCAAAATCATGTCAAAACCAAGATACCGAATAACGTGCATATTCGCATGGAAAGAATAACCAAAAAGAACAATCTCAACATCTTCACAAAACAGACTAAGTGTTGTGGATCCCACAATAGGATTCGCAATCCTCAAAGAAGTTATAAGACAAGATACATCCAAAGGAATAACATCAACAAGTTCCTTTGATACGAATGAGTGTGACGCACCCGTATCAAAAAGAACTTGAATAGAACAACCATGGAATAAAATAGAACCTTCCAAAATAGAAGAAAAGGTACCTCTGGGATGAGAAGAACCACCCGAAGCATCAACAACATTCAACTTCCCAGAATTAGGACCCTTGGGAGCTCTAAGGCACAATGAAGACCAATGTCCATGTTGCTTGCAATAGCGGCAAATGCGAGGATTGGATCATTCTCTAACCAAATCATCATGAGAACCACAATTGTAGCATCCCTTCTGAAGGTGTGCTACTTTGGAATGAGAACTAGAACCAACCTGCTTCTTCTTCTTATTACGCTGAAAAGATTTGGAATTATGGAAAGGAAACCACTTCTTCTTATTGGGCTTTGAATGAACCCCAATCTCATCACTACTATCTTTATCCTTCTCGACAAATTCAAGGCAAAGTGCCGAGTCAACAAGCTCCTCAAAAGTGACCCTAAGCTGAAGCATTAAGGCCTTCTTCAAATACTTCTTCAAACCATTCACAAACTTCTGATTCTTCTTATACAGTGTATTAATATGCTCAACACCATACTTAGATAAGGCTTCAAAAGAAGAAACATACTCAAAGACAGAAGATTTCCCTTGCTTCAACTCAAGGAAACGTTGAGCAAGGAGGAATTTCTTTGATTCGAGAATGAACTTCAACTCGAATCGTTCCTTGAACTGATCCTAAGAAAGAGAGGACTCATCAACTTCCATAATCAAAAGCTCATACCAATCCAGAGCACGTTCTAGCAACATACTAGATGCTACGAGTACGCGATGGTGGTCAAAAAGACCCATGTAAGAAATTATACGATCACAAGTATGCAACCAAGCCTGAACCTCCAATACACTTTCTGAACCCTTGAAAGGCTTGCCTCCAAGATGCGAAAAGTCACTGCACATGCGTGCAAATGGTGACTTGTGAGGTGAAGGTGTAGGAGTAGGAGCTGGAGGCTGAGTACTACGAAATAGCTCCATAAACTGATCGGCATACATATATACTCTGTCCGGATGCAGGCTGCTGGATTGCCCAGCATCGGAACGGCTAGATCTGCCTCATCCAGCCATAAGCTGAAAGTATAAGAGAAGATATGATAAAGATTATTCATAGGGGTATACCATTGATAATAGAATCCAATATATGGAATACTACAGAATTAAAAATGCATTCCTAGACGTATTCCTAAATCTATTATCTACCCCCAAAAACTCAAAGATTGAAGGACAATGGTTAAGGACAATGACGATGGAAGATTGGAATGGAATGAATATTGTCCTTCGAATGCTCTGCAACATATGTATTATTCTAGTTCTGTGCTGTATTTTTCATGTTTGTTCTGAACTCAGCTCTAATACCAAGCTGTGACGCCCCACCCTGAGACCCATACTAACAAAGAGCATTACTAGGTAATACTATCTTCTAGTACATAGAATAGGGCTGGTTAGGAGCGACCATCCGTGAGCTTTGTCTTAAATGAGTATCGAATACGTCGATTAAGTGTCCATTTTTTTCCTTTCTTTCTTTCTTAAGTGGATCGACATATCTGGTTCAGGTTTTTAACACAAAAATACTGTGGCTAAGGATCGTATTTAGAATAAATATAATAACATCAAATACCTCATATCATAGAATAGGAACACACACATATATATATATACATATACAGAGTCAGCAGAAGTACAACATAACATGCTACATGAGTTTGGTTATTATGAACCAAATATACATCAGAGTCATGAAAGAATATATACATCAGAGTCCTACAACAAAAAGGGGCTACATCAAAACATATACTAAGCAATAAAGAGGAAAGATCACAGTGGATTAAAGCAAGGTGGAGGTCAAACTGCAATCTATTGACCTGTAATGACTCAGTCTGACCCGAGCATCATATAAAAATATAAACACACAAGTCAGCCTAGCCTAAACAAGATGGTACATGATAGGTGAAGATAATATACACAAGGAGGATAATAACTCGCCATGGAGATGAAATCTATGTTCTCAAATCAACATATGGTATATAAGCCAAATCATGTAACAACATAAGGCATATGAGCCAAATCAACATACAACATAAGGCTTGTGAGCCAAATCACAAAACAACATAAGGCGTAAATGCCAAAACATCAAACAATATAGGGCGTATAAGCCATGTCACCAAAACAGAATATATCTCAACATATCGAACTCACTAAGGAGTTCAAAACAACAAATATGTAATCACCATGTCATCGTCATCAAATAGCACAAAGGCTATGTATAACTCCAACATCCAACAAAATGGTGAAAACATTTGAAAATCAACAAATTCTAGAAATAAAAAATAATGAAATCTAGAAAACAACAACAAAAGGTGGATCCCAACAAATGGCGAGTCTAAGCTACGCCGCACATGCATCAACAACATATGGCCAAAGCCTTCCAAGTACTATCAACAATAAATTTGGCGCCCAACAAATGATCCGAAGGTCCAACAAATGGCCCGAAAGCCCAACAAATGACTCGAAGGTCCAACAAATGGCTCGAAAGCCCAACAAATGACCCGAAGGTCTAGTACTGGCAATCAACATACCCGAGGGTCCAACATAAAGTGTCACAAACTTCCAAATAGTAACTATAATCAACGACAACAGTGCGTCCCATACCACACGTTCTCACTTAACCGTTTACTATAAGGTAGTTAATTTCACTCTCGTGTATGACCTCAATCGAACAAGTCCGGAATTAACCGAAAAAGTAAATGCATGGGTCCCATACCACATGTTTTACTAAATCGTTTAAGTACTTCCTCGTTTTCTTGAAGAGTGCAAAAACGTGTAATTTTATAGAAAATAATTTACTTCGAGAAAACGAGTTGAAAACGATTTTCTGAAAATATTTGCAAATTATTTCCTTTTAAAATTCTTTCAAAATAGTTAATTATATTATTTAATATTTAAAATTGGCTCGAAAATAAATTCATACTTATAAAATCGATTTGGAAAAATATTTACTTCAAATCCGGTTTTTAAATCGAAAATTCACTTTGAAATCGATTATAAAATCCATGCACGAAATCATCGAAATCACAACAAGTTCAACATAGTTTTTCAATTTGAAACTCAAGTAAATCGACAACATAGCAGCATGAAAACATCACTGAATATCGGCTTTCTAATTCACAAATAGAAGCCTTTAAAACAACACAAAACAATTCTGAAAATTCCAGAACAAATAGTGCAAAACAAAGCTGGAAAGTGCACGGGCTAACACACACAAACGCACAAAAAAACATGATCCAGAAGACCGACCAGGGTCGACCCAAACAAGGACAAGGTCGCCCTTAACGGTCGACCTTCCTGATCCCCAAGTCGACCTTCAAGGTCGACCATGAAGGGTCTTAGGTCGACCCTAAGCCGCTAATGATTCTGCTTGTTTCGAGTAGCTCCGTGTTGATTTTTCTTATGATTTTTGACTCAGCTATTTATCGATCTGAAGTATGAATTTCAACATGCATAAACAACAACATTCAGATAACAATCTAGAGAAATTCCGGCATGAGTTCAGTATAGAGAGCATCAACAAAAAGGAGATAAAACAAGCAGTATGAAGAGATATTCACTACATAAACTGATTTCACCAAGATTATACAGTAAGCCACGAAATTCATCAACCAAACGAATTATAGACTTTGTTTAAGCTAGAAGAGTGAGTGTAAAACTCACCTTTGAGCAAAAGTAGAGCAAAACAATTGCAAGATGGCAACTTTGGCTTCTCAAAAGCTTCAGGAACCTGTAACTTATGAAAACACAGACATGTAAAAGAATAGGAAAGATTTACAGTAAATGAAATTTCAGATTTAGGAAATGGATGTATAAATTTCTGGTTTTGAGATTATTACCTGTTAAAACTCCTTAATCTACAAATTTTTCTCTAAATCTCAATTGGATTTGAGCTTTGGTTTTGTAATTTGGAGAGAAGAATTTACTGGTTTCTTTCAGGCTGAAAGAAAAAGAGAAAGAAGGAGGAAGAGGAAAAATGAACGTACTGTAACCAGTACTTCCTCTCCTGCCTTTTCACTTTGGGTATTTAGGTTTGGGTTTGAACCTAAACCCTACCCAATAAGGCTAATATGTTTATTATGTCATTAACATTTCTTATTAACATATATTTCACCTTTTAATCACATTATTTAACCAAATTATAATTATCATAACTTCATGTTTCATGTTTAATAAATTGTTAAACAACATATAAAAGTTATTTTAGCTATTAAAAAACTAATTTCCATCACTAAAATTCTATTTTTACTTAAAAGCTTTAATTTATAATTTTTATTTAAATAAATCAACATTTTAACTAAAAAATTCCACAAAATTCATTTTCTTGTTTAAATAATCATAACAAACCATATTAAAAATATTTTGACACCCAAATATTGTTTTTAACCAATATTACACATTTTTATTTACAATATTATCTATATTTAATTTTTAACACATCATTAAAATTAACAAAATCACTATTTGACCATTATTTCCACAATTATTGTATTTTATCAAATTAAAATTATTCGATGCTCATTAATTTTTACCCCAAACTAACATAAAAAAGTTTCTAAAACTTTATTTCCTACATTTTATATTTATTTACAACAAATTAATGTTTAATTAAATTGTTTTATTTTTTATTTAAATTAATTCACCACCAAATCAACATAATTTCTTTACTCACATCTAATTCACAACCAAAACAACTTAACTCCATTTTATTTATTCAAAACCCATTGTTTATTTAAGATAAACAATTTTCAACAAATTTCCCATCTCCAAATTTATTTTATTTCTCCATTTTAAATTATAACCATCATTATAATTTATTTTCACAAGTAATCACAAAAACTGGGTTGTTACACCCTGCCAATACCTTTAACTAAGATTTTACATTCCTTAAGGTATATTCACTACCGGGTCAACGTAACTGGTTATTCTGCCCTTCCCCAAAGTATTGTTATGGGTTAATTACAATGTGAATAAGTATATTAAGAATTAATACATCTAAAATCCTTATTTATGCCATGGTATTTCCTTTTTAAAAGTGAGAGTGGGTTATTTGTTTTGAAACTTTAAAACATCACCTTCGAAACCTCTGGATGAACTCCTTTGAAAGCATAAGATTCTTTTCAAAACATAATAAACATACCTTTCGAAGCCCTTGTTAAACGTTCACTTTAGAAACCAATGGTACCTTTCGACAGTATCAAAATACTCTTTAAAACATAGCTTCGAAACAAATAAAATTACTCTATCGAAAGCATTGGGTTTGCTCTTTAAAAACATCCTTTGGGTCAAAATGATTATATACGAAAGCATCTCTTTCAAAACCACTTATAAAATTGTTTTGGGGAAAAAGTTGATAGTGTCGAAACCATCTAGTCGAAAGCATAATCCTTTAAATTAAAACTTGGAAGGATAGAATTGAAACGCCCTTTCGACTCCATTGCCTTCGAAACCCTCAACCCCTCTCGAAAGCATTTAGGAAAAAGGCTTAGTTTAAGTTAAAACAGAGGTAACCCTTCGACAGAATAGATGGCTTCAATACAGTCAAAAGGTAAATTAGCGGCTTGGTTGAAACCAATGCTTTCGAAAGCTCTTATATAAGGAGAAAGTACCCCTTCGAAAGCTTATTTATAAAGTCCTTTTCGAAAGCATGGCTTTTGACTATGTTGAAAGCTTTAAGTAAAATAGGGTAGGAATTTAACTTTAGAAAACAAACTAAGGTTTCGACTTTATAGGGTATCGACTCAGTCGAAAGACCTTTAAAAACTAGGCAGGCGCTTATCTTTTAAAAGTAAACCTTGGTTTCGACCCTGACGAAAGCATTGCTTTCGACACTCTACGTTCCACTACTTACCAATTCACTTCGTACCAATTTCATTGATACCGTGTGCATTGGTTTCGACTCTAATGGTTTTGATTGGGTTGATGCGGAGGTAAAGGAGTCGAAAGGTGCTTCCGAATTAGGCAGAACAACCTTTTTCCGAAACACTAATTTGTAGCTAAGTATGGCAATTATTTTACAACTAACCCGCTTGTTGTAATTCCTTGATTGGTTACTTTAAAACTTTTCAAATACTTTACAATCATAACCGCCGCATTTTACCAGATCTAAATCAATTATAAAGTTTAAGCTCATCCATTAACAAAACCAGTATTTGCAAATAAATCCCTCTCTTGAAATATTTTATTTTCCCAAGTAAATCAATTGGGAAAAATCCCCAAAAATCACAGAAATTCAATTTTATCATGTAATCAAACATATTAAAATTTCAGACCCAATTTCTTCTTCAAATACCCGAAATAAATTTTTGACCCAATTATACCATATTTTCTTTTCGAAATTTATAATAAATTTTCTATAGCTTGGAAAATTTTGAAAATCAAAACTCATCTCTAAAATCATGTTTTACTTGAAATAAATTTTTTCCATGGCATTATAAAATCATTGACTCTCGGTTTTACCCTAAAACCGTACTAATTCATAGGAAAATGAATTAAAATAAATCAACCATAATATAGTTTAAGCATATCATCATCCATTTCATCTTGAAAACGAATTTAATCATAAATCCGAAAATGTATAATCTTAGAATAAAGTACAGATGGTATAAAAATTATTATCCACCTTATATATGATTAGGAATTTGAGATTTGTTGTTGATTAATCCTTCCTAGCTTTGATCCTTAGCTTTAGATTGTAATCTTCCTCTTTTCCTCCTTGTTAATAGCCGGCTCTTAGGGTTTTTGCATTTGTTTTTTATTTTGAGAAAAAATAAACGTGAATGGACAATTACAAAAGGTCATAGCCGTGTAAAATGAAGAGGTTATTTTACTAATATGCCCATGTGTGAACTAATTAACCTTTAAATAATTAAAGCCCATTTATTTAATTACTAAGCACGACCCTTTATGTAATTTATTCAAATCTCAATCCCCTTATCATCATTATTCTATTTAATTTATCTAATTAAATTTTTGGAATAATGTTATCAAAAATTAGGGATGTTACATGATCCCCCCTTAATGTATTTCGTCCTCGAAATTCAGTAAGGACTACATACTAAACATTACAATCATTTGTAACAACTCCTAACAACCATACTAGTCTAACTGACTAGCAACTATCTATATAAATCTAATATTGACATACCCACAAAGCAGATCAGGATAAGTATCTCTAATCATGTCTTCTGTCTCCCAAGTACAGTCCTTCTCATTGTCGTTCCACTGAACTTTCACCAACCTGACTGTCTTATTCCTTAATCATTTCTCATCTCTAGCTACAACCCGAACTGATCGTCTAACGAAAGTCAAATTAGGCTCTACTACCAAGCCTTCCAACCCTATCGGAGGAATAGTAGTCTCTGGATCATGCACATACTTGCGAAGATGAGACACATGCAATACATTATGGACACCTGCCAAACTGCTCGGTAACTCTATTCTGTATGCGAGCTTTCCAATCCTCTCTATAATCTAGAATGACTTACATATCTTGGGGCCAACTTCCCTGACTTTCCAAATCGTATCACACCCTTAATTAGCGATACCTTAATGAAAACCTTATCTCCAACTGAGAATTCTAAGTCCTTACGCCTCTTATCTACGTAACTCTTCTGTCTTGACCGAGTTTCCTTCATCCTTCCTCGGATTAACTCAATCTTTTCTGACGCTTCTCTAACCAAATCTGGACCCAAGAATAATCTGTCTTCGGTCTTCAGCCAACATGCTAGTGATTTGCATGGGCTTCCATACAAAGCTTCAAACGGTGCCATTCCTATACTTATCTGATAACTGTTATTATAGGAAAACTCAACCAAATGTAGATGATTCTCCCAGGATCCACCAAAGTCCAATACACAAGCTCTTAGTAGATCCTCGAGTGCTTTGCTGACTCTCTCTATCTGACCATCTATCTAAAGGTTATACGCAGTACTCATATTAAGCTTGGTACCCATCAATTCCTGTAGACTCTTCTAGAATTCACTAGTGAACAAAGAATCTCTGTCACCGATTATACTACTTGGAACTCCATGCAGTCTAACTATGTTCTTCAGGAACAACTTAGCTAAAACATGTGTCGTTCTGGTTGACTTAACTGGAATGAAATGGGCATTCTTGGTCAATCTGTCCACTTAACCCATATACTTTCGTTACCTCTATTTGACCTAGCAAATCGTCTATAAAATCCATAGATATCAAATCCCATTTCCAAACTGGAATCTCTAAAGGCTGAAGCAACCCACTCGGTTTCTGATGTTCAGCTTTCACTTGTTGATAGTTTGCACACTGCTTAACCCACAAGCCAACATCCCTCTTCATGCCTTCCCAATAGAAGCTCCTCTTCATATCTTGATACATCTTGGTCCCTCCAGGATGAATCGTAAATTTGGACCGATGACATTCTCCAAGAACTTCTTTCCTCAAGTCCTCCACATTCGGAACACACGACCATCCCTTCTTTCTCAACCATCCTATCTGGTCAAGGCTATAATCCTTTAGATCATCGATCTCAGTTCCAACCTCAAGTATTCTAATTCTCTCAGCCAAAACTAGATCCTCCTTTTGCTTAGAAGTAGTTTTCTAAATCAATACCGGTCGAACTTCTAAACAAGACAACCTGGCTAAACTCTGACTAGAACTAGCAGTCGATCTTAACTGCACATTACAACTGACTAAAGCTTCTAAATCCTTCCACTCTGCCTACATAGCTAACACCACGTTCCGATGTTTTCTGCTCAGAGCATCTACTACATTGTTACCTTTTCCTGGTGTATACTATATACCAAAATCATATGCAGCCAAAAACTTTAGCCATCTCTGCTGCCTCATATCCACTCCTTCTGAGAGAATAAATACCGTACAGATTTATGATTGGTATAAAGCTCAAACCTCTCCACTAGAAGATAATGTCTCCAAATATTCAATGCGAAGATCACATCTGCCAACTCCAAATCATGAGTAGGATATCTAACTTCATGCGGTCTAAGCTTCCTAGATGCGTAGGCGATGACTTTACCATTCTGCATCAACACTGCTCCTAATCCAGTTCCACATGCATCAGTATACACCACCAATCCTTGGTTTCCGTCTTGAACTACTAACACGGGTGCATTGGTTAACAAATTCTTTAACTTAAGGAATGCTTCCTCACATTTGTCGGACTAAACAAATCTCACTTCCTTCCTGGTTCGCTTAGTTAAGGGTTCTGCTATCCGTGAGAAATCCTTATTGAATCTCCAGTAGTAGCCAGCAAGTCCAAGAAAACTCATGATCTCAGTCATCGTATCTGGTCTCTTCCAATTATTTACGGCTTCGATCTTATCTAGATCGACTGACAATCCTTTCTCTAAAACCATGTGACCAAGAAATTTTACCTCTTTCTTCTAGAAATGACACTTGGTAAACTTCGCCTTTAGCTGATTCTGCCTCACCGTCTCAAGTACCACTCTAAGATGAACTTCATGCTCTCTCTCATCCTAGAGTAGACTAGAACGTCATCTGTAACACAAACCTATCCAAATACTCTCGGAAAACTTGGTTCATCAAATCCACAAATAAAACAGGTGCACTCGTTAATCCAAATGGCATCACCAACCACTCATATGAACCATAACTAGTTCAAAATGTTGTCAAATGAATACCGTCCTCTGCCACTCTTAACTGATGGAAACCTGTTGACAAGTCCAACTAGGAAAATACTCTGGCTCCACTCAACTGATCAAACAGATCATCTATTCTTGGCAAAGGATACTTATTCTTAATTGTCCTTTCGTTTAATTTACAACAGTAAATGCACATCCTTAATGACCCATCCGGTTTCTTTACAAACACCGCGGCCGCTTCCCAAGGCAAACTGCTTGGTGTAATAAAACTCCTTCCTCTTAGGTCCACTAACTGCACCTTCAATTCCTTCATCTCAGTTGGTGTCATTCTGCTAGGTGGCCTACTTATAGGTTCAGCTCCTGGCACAATATCTATTCTAAACTCAATAGCTCTTTAGGGGGTAGTCCAGTGACTGGCTCAAAAACATCTGCCAACTCTCTTGCTACCCGAACCTGACTTAACCCATTACCCACCTCCATAGCTTTAAGCATAACACTAACACTACGGTCAGTAGTCTTTACCGAGAATCACTCGGCTATGACTATCAGGATGTCTCAGGGATATTTCCCTATCCTGCAAAAATATTCTAGCTTCATATCGACCCAGCCAATACATACCCAAAATGATTCTGATATCTATGAAATCAATAACATACAAATTGCTGATAAACTTATGACCGAACAAGTCAAGTTCTAACTGGTCACATCTTAACCCCAGAGTTGCATACCCTACTATTGGATTCGCAACCCTTAAGGAAGTAACAAGGTAGGTGGGTTCTAAACATAATCTATCAACCAAACACTGAGATATAAATGAATGTGATGCACTGGTATCAAAAAGTACTCTAACTGGAATACTCTGAATCAAAAGCGTGCCTTCCATCACAGTCTTTCCTTTATCAGCTGCGGTAGGCCGAGCTGGTCCTATAGCAAAAACTTTTCCTTTGTCCTCCCTAACTGGTTCTGGACACTGATTCTTGTAATGACCAACTTGATGACAGTTGAAGCATTTCACATTCTTCTTACTTGCAGCTTTCTTCCCATTTCCTGACCGACATTCATTAGCAAAGTGACCCTTCTTGTCACACTTATAGAAAACTACCTTAGCCTTTGACAACTTAGCAGTATCTCCCTTCTGGGCTCCCTTCTTTTTAAAGAACTTCCTATTCTTCCCCTGAGAACCCTGAGTTTCCACTGACTTCTCTTTAGCTAAATCAGCAAGTAACTCATCATGGAAAATGGCCATCTCCACCACTATATTACAAGGATCACGGACATGTGTCATGGTCATTCTAGCAAGCTCGGGCCTCAATCTCCGAATGAAGCTCTCATTCCTTTTGATGTCAGTATCTATAACAGCATATCCATATTGAGATAGCTCTTTATACTTAGTAGCATACTAGACTACCGACATCTCTCCTTGCACTAAATCCATAAACTTCCTCATCATCTCATACTTAGCAAACTTGGATACAAACTTCTGCTCAAATTTCGTTTTAAAATCAGCCCAAGTTAAATGCTCTTCCGGAACTCCGACAGTGACACTATTCCACTAATGTAGTGCTGACCCCTGCAACTGTCTAGAGGTCAATCTTCTCTTTTGCCCATCATTCAGGCCTAAATCAGTAAATATACGCTCACAATGCAACAACCAATTCTGAACCTCTATGGCACTCTCCGTTCCCAAGAATGGCTTCCCACCCAAACTGGTGTAATCTCTACTCTGCAAAGCATAATTGTTCCCAACTGGAGCCACATGATTAGTTCCTCCTTCATTTCCAGCAACACCAGCAGCAGCTCCTGCTTGCATCAAACCAACAACGAACTGAAACATCGCCCCCATATCTATATGTGGATTTCTAGCACTCACATTGGCATCGACATTTTGATTACTAGCATTAGCCTGTAGACCTAGTTCCTCCTGGTGGTGGGTCGAGCATTTCCATTAGTTGTCGTGCCTCCGCCACCGAGATTTCCTCTTTCATTTCCTACTTCCATATCTCCTTTCTCGTAAATCTACATACGATCCTTAGTAAGATACAGAAGAACGGTCTAAGAGCGTAGGGAATACGTACTTATATATATAACTATATATATCAAATACAAGTACATTACTATAGCGTTAACCCAAACCCCAATCTTATTATTTGATCATTGGACTATGTTTGGAAAATATTGTAGGTTTAAGTTTCTTTTAAAGTTTCATAAACCTATGCTCTGATACCAACATGTAACATCCCTTACTTGGTGGCCCAAAACTAACGGCTACGGATGTTGTAGTCATTCATAGTTATTAATCCTCTACGACCAAATACGACGATATTAGATACATTGATACATAGAAACACAAGATTATGGAAAAAATTTAAACAGCAAACAAATTCCACATTCCATTTCAAAATATTCCAAATTGATTACATAATCCCATTTCGTAGACCACGTTTAGATAACATATAATTATTACAAAATACGCCAAGAGTGACATATGAGGATGCCCTGTTGGTTGATTAGAGTATATAAATAGGCAAGTAAACAAATTTGCCTTTCCAAACAAAACACACGACGAAAATAAAAGAACTCTAATAACAAGCTTTCCTCCTGCACGTCCTCGGAAGCTTTATACGTCTAAAAGAACACCTGAAAACCTTAACTCTCAACCTACTCAAAATCAATTGAGTACCCTAGAGTTTAAGGGGAAAATAAAAACTTCGAGTCAAACATAAAGCCTGGTATGAATAATGATTTACCATCTCAAACCATTTAGATACCTAGTGAGATCACGCTGCTTAGCGGAATGGGTTTTCCCCTCACTAATATCCTAAAACATTTATAAAACCATATACTGTGCTCCTGCATCCACAATGGTTAAAACATAGTATTTCAAATTATTATGATGATATGCAAAACAAGTAAATCAAATTTGGATTACCCATCCCCATTCATTTTGACTATCTGTCTCAATTATAGTTTCTAGGATTCATTAACCTATTAATATTTATGGACTATCTATCCAATGTCATAGTTTTCATGGGATTACTAAGAACCTTTTGGTAACTCCAATATTATATCTCTTATCCTGGTTTTCATGGGCTAACTAGGAACCTATTGATGAACTGTCAATATCTTAACCCGGATATAGTTTTCATGGGCTAACTATAAACCTACTGGCCTCTGCCAGAGTCAAATCATAGTTTTCATGGGATGGCTATGAACCTATTGGCCCCTGCCAATATCTTTAATTAAGATCTTACATTCCTTAAGGTATATTCACTATTGGGTCAACCTAACTGGTTATTCTGCCCTTCTCCAAAGCACTGTTATGGGTTAATTACAATGTGAATAAGTATATAAAGAAGTAATACTTCTAAATCCTTAGTTATGCCATGGTATTTCCTTTTTAAAAGTGAGAGTGGGTTATTTGTTTTGAAACCTTTAAACATCACCTTCGAAACCTCTGGATGACCTCCTTTGAAAGCATAAGATTCTTTTCAAAATATAATAAACATACCTTTCAAAGCTCTTGTTAAATGTTCACTTTCGAAACCAATGATACCTTTCGACGGTATCAAAATACTCTTTAAAACTTAGCTTTGAAATAAATAAAAGTACTATGTCGAAAGCATTGGATTTACTCTTTAAAAACATCCTTTGGGTCAAAATGATTATATACAAAAGCATCTCTTCGAAACCACTTATAAAATTGATTTGGGGGAAAAAGTTGATGGTGTCAAAACCATCTAGTCGAAAGCATAATCCTTTAAATTAAAACTTGGAAGGATAGAGTTGAAACCCCCTTCCAACTCCCACTACGCCATAGATTGCATACTGCAACACCAAAGAAGTGATGCAGGAAGTGCCAAAAAATGTTGCTGTAGGCTAAAAAAGGGCAAAGGCAACACTTTCTCGGTGATGCATTTTGTCGCGTTGCCGCAGACCTCAAAGGCAACATTTTGACTATCTAAGGCAACATAAGAAATATTGTTGCAATAGAACCCTATTTGGGTCTATAGCAACATCCATAGGTGTCTGTACCAACATTCCAAAATGTTGCTATAGATATTAACTTTCTGAATTTGTGGGGCCCACAATGTAGAGCATATTTGATTTTTTAATAGAAATAAATATTTATTTAATAAAATGCTATTGCACAGAATTTGATATTCAAACAGTAATTTATTTAAATAAATATTTTATTTCAACATTTAAAATAGTACAAATTCCCGACTCCACTATTTTACAATTCAATGATAAATAACACTGATATTCACATATACAGATATTCCTCACTACATCACTCAGTTCACTCATTACATATGCAGTTTCAATTTATACAGACACCGACACTGACAAATATACGACGAGCCGAGTGCCGAGCCGAAGGCGAGCCGAGAAGCGGGTCCGGGCGCAGCGCCGGCGGGGGTCCTCTTTGAAACGACGTAAAATGATGCACAAATGAAGACTGAACTTAGCAAACCCGCAAACCCGCATCCACTTGACAGCAACTCCTTCTACTTGAACACTACCAAACTTCAACCTCTACACTGCCACCATCCACTTCCCAAACTGCTGCAACTTACATCCCCTACAGCCCTTAACCTATGCCAAAACACTCACCAAACCACATTACCAACCCGCTGCCACTGCCAACTAAAATCTCACAGTTCCAAATCTTCACCCAAACCCACACATACTTCTAAACCACCAACCATCTCGTACTTATCATTGCTCCAAATCTGAAATAATGCATATTTCACGGTATTTCTTCTATAGTGTTTACTGGTATTTTGAAGAATTCATTAACCATTGCTTTTGCTAGCTTCATCAGATCAACAGCTGATTGTGCATAAGGTTCAGATTTTGAACTTGGGATCCAGCTCTGTTACAGGTGAGTCGTATGCATTGTTAGATAACCAAATAATCCGAGTAATTAAGAGGGTAGCCATCTGCCCAGTGGCACACTTCACTTGTTGAACCATCTGGGCTACGCCAAGCTACGGAAACAACTGAGCTACATAATTTTCGCATTGCTTCAGAATTTTTTCTTGTGTCAATATGTTTTAGTTCACTTTATTTTAGAACTTCATGAAGTTGTAGAGTTGCAGAACTGAGCTTGTCTAATTCGACTGAAGGGTGAAGGAGGAGACCTGCTTCTAAGATTTTGAGTTTAAGCCTTTTCCATTGGTGATATTCATGTGCATCGGAGAATTCAGATGCTTTTAAATGACGGAGGAGTTCTAGTGGGAGGATTATTGTTTCTGCTCTTCTACCTGTCTGTTCAGTGAAATATCATATCAGATTCAAGTTGGAAGCATTATGCTTGACTTCATACTCTTTGTATAAGTAGAAAAAATGTCAGATTACCGAATTGTTGCAGTTCTGATTAGCAATGAGTCGTTCATTTGCAAGGCTAAATGTAGCTATATGATTTTACATGTGTATGTTACGTGGTATATTGTATCTGTACTACCTGAATTGCCATATAGATAGCTAGAATAGTTTGTTTTGTAAATAGATTTCAAATTGGTTTAACTAATTACTGCAGATACAGTATCAGTGTTTGAAGTCTGTAATACAAGGGATGTATACCTGACCAACAAGACTCCTCATCAACGTCTTCCTCAATCTGTTATCACTCAACTCAGTAACTCTCATCTGTTGTCTCATAATCTCCATAGAAGTCATCGGCCTCTTCACCCTCCCAGGTGAAGAACCCACCTTTGTTTCCCCAGTCTGATTCATCGTCCTCATCAATGTCGTCCCTCTCACCTTCAGCCTTAACGCCTTCTTTATCTTGCTATTCACCACCATCATCGTCCCTCCTTTTGGGCCAGTAGTTCCGGGCGAGCCCGGCCCATCCTGCTCCTGCAAATGCAGGTGGGTTAAGGAGCTGTTACGGGACGATCCGAAACCCGGAGAGAAGCGGCATGACATGAAGAAGATTTCGTATGCGGTTAAGAAGATTTTGTTTTTGGTAGAAAAAAAAGGGAACGAAAATATGATTTGGAAATTAGGGATTTGGAAATTGGGGGTGAGAACGAAATGATATGAAAAGTAAAGCGGGAAAACGAAAATTTGGGACAAATTGTAGTGGTGATCCATTTTAACAATCAGATTAAATGTAGACCGTTGGATTGTATTCACGCGGATTGCTAATTTTATTAATTTTTTAATTTGAATACATCTATAGCTACTGCAACATCTTGTTGATACCTATGCTAACACCTTGAAGCGAGTGTTGTAATAGACAAAAATTAGCATACCTATCGTTACATTATAGCTAGCAACACCATATAATTTCGTTGCAGTAGGCCATCTATGGCGTAGTGTCCATTGCCTTCGAAACCCTCAACCCCTTTCGAAAGCATTCAGCAAAAGGCTTAGTTTAAGTTAAAACAGAGGTAACCCTTCTATAGCATAGATGTTTTCAATATAGTCAAAAGGTAAATTAGCGGCTTGGTCTTGACTTGGTCGAAACCAATCCTTTCGGAAGCTCTAATTTAAGGAGAATGTACCCCTTCAAAAGCTTATTTATAAAGTCCCTTTCGAAAGCATGACTTTCGACTATGTTGAAAGCTTTAAGTAAAACAAGGCAGGAATTTAACTTTAGAAAACAAACTAAGGTTTTGCCTTTATAGGGTATCGACTCAGTCGAACGCCCTTCAAAAACTAGGCATACGCTTATCTTTTAAAAGTGAACCTTGGTTTCAATCCCGACGAAAGCATTGCTTTCGACACCCTACGTTCCGCTACTTACCAATTCACTTCGTACCAATTTCATTGATACCATGTGCATTGGTTTCGACTCTAATGGTTTCTACTGGGTTGATGCGAAGGTAAAGGAGTCGAAGGTGCCTCCGAATTAGGCAGAACAACCTTTTTCTGAAACACTGATTTGTAGCTAAGTATGGCAATTACTTTATTACTAAAGTGCCAGTTATAATTCCTTGATTGGTTACTTTAAAACTTTTCAAATACTTTACAATCATAACCGCCGCATTTAACTAGATTTAAATCAAAGATATTTTAACGTTTAAGCCCTTCCATTAACAAAACCAGTATTTGCAAATAAGTCCCTTTCTTGAAATAATTTATTTTCCCCAGTAAATCAATTGGGAAAAATCCCCAAAAATCATAGAAATTCAATTTTATCATGTAATCAAACATATTAAAATTTCAGACCCAATTTCTTCTTGAAATACTCGAAATAAATTTTAAACCCAATTATACCATATTTTCCTTTAGAAATTCATAATAAATTTTCTATAGCTCGGAAAATTCTAAAATCAAAACCCATCTCTAAAATCATGTTTTACTTAACATAAAATTTTTCCATGGCATTATAAAATTATCGACTCTCGGTTTACCCTAAAACCAAACTAATTCATAGGAAAATGAATTAAAATAAATCAACCATAATATAGTTCAAGCATATCATTATCCATATCATCTTAAAAATGAATTTAATCATAAATTCGAAAACGTATAATCATAGAATAAAATAGAGATGGTATACCAATTATTATTCACCTTAGATATGATAAGGAATTTGATATTTGTTGTTAATTAATCCTTTCTCGCTTTGATCCTTAGCTTTAGATTATAATCTTCCTCTTTTCCTCCTTGTTAATGGCCAGCTCTTAGGGTTTTTGCATTTGCTTTTGATTTTGAGAAAAAATGAACGTGAATGGACAATTACAAAAGGTCATAGCCGTGTAAAATGAAGAGGTTATTTTACTAATATGCCCATGTGTGAACTAATTAACCTTTAAACCAATTAAAGCCCATTTATTTAATTATTAAGCACGATCCTTTATGTTATTTATTCAAATCTCAATCCCCTTACCATCATTATTCTATTTAATTTGTCTAATTAAATTTCCTAAATAATGTTATCAAAAATTTGGGATGTTACACCTACTCACTAGTTCTACTTCAGGCACCAAATCTATCTGAAACTCAATGGTTCGTTTCGGTGGTAATCCTACTACAGTCTCAAAAACATCCGCGAATTCTATAATCATGAAAACTCGATTCAACTCGTCTTCCAACTCCACAACACCCAACAAAGCATTCACCTCACAGCTAGGGCCTTCTATGGTATAAACAATCTGATCACTATAGTCAGGGTGTCTAAGTGATATTTTCCTATCATGGCAAAATATCCTAGCAACGTACTCACTTAACCAATCTATACCCAAAATAATTCCGAACCCTACAAAGTCAAATACATACAAACTGCAAGCAAAGGTATGACCTAACTAATCAAACTCTAGTGGTCACACTTCATCCCAAGTGTCGCATACCCTCCTATCGGATTCGCAACCCTTAAGGAAGTAACTAAGTATGAGGGTTCTAGGTTAAGCTTATCTACCAAACAATGAGATATAAAAGAATGTGATGCACCAGTATCAAACAGAACGCTAACAGACATACCATGAACCCGAAGCATACCTCCCAACACTGCTTTCCCTTTCTCCTACAATGTTGGTCCTGATGTAGCTGGCTCCAATACAAATACTTTGCCCCTTCCATCCTTATCAGGCTCTTTGCATTGATTCTTATAGTGACCAATCTGATCGCAGTAGAAGCATTTGATATTCTTCTTTCCGATCATTTCCTTCACCTTTCCAATACGACACTCATTTGCAAAATGCCCCTTCTTGTCGCACTTAAAGCAAACAACCTCAGACTTTCCCTTCTTTGCTGCTCCACCCTTCTGGGCACCCTTCTTATGAGAGAAATTCCTTTTCTGACTCTGCCCAACCTGGACCTCCTTTGTCTTATTCTTCTCCAGAGAAGCAAGTATCTCCTCATGCCTCAACGCCATCTCTATTACAACATTACAAGGATCTCTGATATGAGGTAATGTAGCCCTTGCCAACTCAAGCTTCAACCCTCTTATAAACTTCTCATTTCTCTTCATCACAGTATCCACAGTGGCATGTCCATACCTAGCCAACTCGTCAAACCTTCTAGAATACTCCAACACCGACATCTCTCCTTGCTCTAACTCAGCCCATGTCATCTTCTCTTCGTTAACTCCAGCCATCACACTATTCCACCATAATAAAGTTGCTCCCTGAAGCTGCCTCAAAGCAAGCCTTCTCTTCTGCTCATCATTGATCCCCAAGTCTGCAAAGATTCTCTCACAATGCAGAAACCAGTTCTCCACCTCAGTAGCATCTTCAGTTCCGATAAATGGTATTCCTCCAAGCCTAGCATAGTCTCTACTCAGCATAGCATAGTTGTTGACCACTGGAGCTTCCTGAACTCCTACTCAAGCATTTCTTCCAACCGTTCTAGCGACAACACCCGCCTGCATCATATTCACGAAAAAAATGATACATAGCTCCCATATCCACTTGTGGGACTCCAGTACCAACATTTCCAGCTTGTGCCTGACCTTGGTTCCTTCTAGTATTCAGTCTAGCATTACCATTTGTGGCGGTGCTTCCTCCAAGGTTCACTCATCCACTTCTAGTGTCCATATCTATATTCAAGCCTCGTGAGATACATAAGAATAGCCTAAAAGAGAAAGGAGAATAGAGATATAACGTATACTTATATATAGAAAATACAAGTACGTTACTATAGCGTTATCCCATACCCCGATA
This sequence comes from Allium fistulosum, assembly GCA_030737815.1. Taxonomy (NCBI): domain Eukaryota; kingdom Viridiplantae; phylum Streptophyta; class Magnoliopsida; order Asparagales; family Amaryllidaceae; genus Allium; species Allium fistulosum. Next base: position 308,573,081 of record CM060904.1, on the reverse strand, counting down.
TTATCTCTAATTCCTTAGGATTATGTTTTCAAAAATCATTTTTAGTTAAAGTTTTTCATAAACCTATGCTCTGATACCAAGTTGTAACATCCTCTATTTGGAGGCCCGAAGCTAAGCGCTATAGACACTGCAGTCATCCATAGTATTAACTTCTGGTGACCAAATACGGTAATGTTAATGGTATCTATAATATCGGAAGCACATAAATATGAAACAAAATCATAGATTTGACAAAATAACTTTTCTGATTACATTTCACAAAACATGTTTCATATTCCATTACATAATCCCATAATCATTTCCTAGGTTCAGATAAAATATAATTATTATAAAATATGCCAAGAGCGACATATGAAGATGCCCCCTTGGTTGACCAGAGTACTATATAGTCATAACTGACTTTATACAACACAACGGAATCAAACAAAATAAAACAGAAACTCCTAAATAGCTATCCGTCAACCACCTGCTCGTCTCTGGAAGCTTTATTTGCCAACCTACTAAAACCTTTAAACCTCAACCCTCAATCTACTCAAATAAATTTTGAGCACCCGAGAGTTTAAGGGGAAAAACATAAACTTCGATTCAGACATAAAGCCTGGTGAGTAATACTATACATCTTGGTTATTTGATATTAAGTGATACCATGCCGCTTAGCAGAACGGGTTTCCCCTCACTAATATCCTTTTAAAACATACCTTTTGTAAATCATTTCCTGTAAACAAAACTGGTTAAAAATGTAAAGCTTTATCATGTAAATATACATATCAGGTAATAAATGAACTATATGTTCGAACACTATAGTTTTGTTTGGCTAACTACTAACCTTTGGTTGACTCGGGCCTACCAGACAATATAAATAAAATAATCTAACACCTGTTAGATACTCCTCTTCTAGATGGTTTGTCCCTAACTTATCTGTTAGATACTCCTCTTCTGGTCGGTCTGTTCCTAACTTATCTTCTCCCGGGTCACCTGATCCTAATGGTTTTGCAGGGTCACCAATAACCTATATGTATACAAATATATATTCCCTTCTATGTGTAATCATCATTTTAGTCTTCCTGTGACAAAGCCCTACACACTGAAATTTTGGACCAAATTAGCTAGGGCTAATAGCTAATGTATATGGCATGACCCTATACCAGTCCCATCTGGTATTCTAATATCTGAGTCATTTTACTTATGGTAATCTTCCTAAAATTTTCCTTGAAAACCTTTTCATCTCAAATTGATTTAAAACATTTAAGCCAAACTTAAACAAGGAAAATACATATACTCCATGCCTTACTCAAAATCACCTCGCCATGTTATATATATATATATATATATATACTTTACACAAATCTTTGTTGATGAAAACATTTAAACTTTTGAAAGCACCCCTTTCGAATCCATTGAAAGCACCCTTTTCGAAACCAAGTAAACCCCTTTCTTTCACCTAGGCCGAAAGGCCAAAAAATTCCTTTAGAAACCATTCAATCTTCCTTTCAAAAACACTTGAAAAACCTTTCTTCAAAAGCTATAAAACCTTGGACATCCTATCTTTAAACATTTAAACTTTGCCTTTCGAAACATTGGAAAGCCATTCCTTTCAAAACTTTCGAAACCATTGGGGAACCACCCCTTTGATACCTTTCTTTAAAACATTTTGAAAGTATCTAAACCTTTGTAAACAACAAACCTTTCGAAAGCATTTGGGTTCAATTTAAAACATGTGGAAACACCTTTCGAAACCATTTAAAACTACGTTCTTCGAAACCTTTGGGTTCTACCTTCAACAGAGCAAAAGGGTCATTAAAACATTTAAGTAGAAAGCACTCTTTCGAAAGCATTACCTAAGCAAAGAAGTGAAGGTGACGAAACCAACCTTTCCGAAAGTATTGGAGAAGTGGCTTGGGTTTAAAAACAAGTATACCTTTCGAAACCATTGACTTCGAAAGGTGGGAAAAGCGGTAGCTAGGGGTTTCGACCCATTCGATAGTATTTACTTAAAACAAATGGCGCAACCCATTCGAAACCTTTCCTTCAAAACATTTGAAAGCCAACCAAGTTAGAAGCATACCCTTCGAAAGCAAAGCAGTAGCATTTTCAATTTAAAACAAAGTCATGTTTCGACCCCATCGGAACCTTTGGTCTCGACCCAGTACCTTTTTCCTTAGTCCAATTCACTCTGTACCAAGTTATTAATACTATGTGCATTGGTTTCGATGGCAATGGAGGCGGCAGTACTTCGTCGGAACCCCTATGCCAAAAGTAGTGAAACATGGCAAAACCATGTAAAAACTGATTTTTACTTTAAAAATATTTCTTTTCAACTAACCTGCCTTGTTTGTCAAAATATTATTGGTTGCTAATTTTCTTTTCTAAAAGTGCTGCCAATATTTTAGAAATAAACAATTTAATTAATTTACAAAATACCCTTTCTCCTTTTGTAAATATATAAAACATTTAAGTCCCATACATTAAATAATTTTATATATCCATTAAAACATTTAGGAAAATTCTACAAATATTCCAGAAAATCATTTTTAATATGTTTTCTAACATATATTAATTTCAAACCCAAATCATGTATTATTTAACCGTAAATAATTTTTAACCCAAATAATCATTTCCTTCACTAGAAACTTAATATAAAATCCATTCGGAAAATTATGAAAATTAAAAGCCTTCTCTAAAATATCAATTCTGATCTAAATATAAATTTGCAAGGCATTTAGATGTCATTTAATAGGGATTTTACATCAAAACATATCATAAAATCTATATGAACAAGCATAAATCGTCAATAAGCCTATATAATTATTTAATCATTCAAAAACATGGCATAATCATACAAAATACTTCGAATTCATCTTAAACCGAAAAAAAATTAGAAAAACAAGATGTAGTCATTATTCACCTTGGCTTTGAGATTATGGAGTCTGAGATTTGAATGGAATTAAATTGATTAATCTTCTTCCTTTAGCTTTTCTTCCTCTTGTTCTTGCTAATGGTAGCCGGTCTTAATTTTTGTTTGGTATTACAAATGAACATATGAAATGAATTCCTAAGGGTTTAGGGTATTAGAATACTCTTATTCCAACTTTGCCCTCACCTATTACCCTTATCTGTTTTAGTTCTTGTTAGCTCCTTTTAATTTATTCATTAACATGGAATGGCTACCCCTATTAATCATAAATATCAATATCTTAATCATCACATTATTTTATTTAATTTAGCTAATTAAATATCCTAAATAATGTTACTAAAAATATGGAGTGTTACAACATAGCATGATTTCGATATATGATGTGATTTTAATGTATGATGTGATTTTGATATATGATGTGATTTTGATATATAATGTAATTTTGATATATGAAGTGACAACTATGAATGAGAAGCAAAAATTGACAGTGATGTAAATCCTGAGTGAACATGAGCAAATAGAGATGTGTGATGTAAATGGAGATATGTGATGTAATTGGAAACATGTGATTTAATTAGAGATATGTGATGTAATAACTCCGAATGAAATCAGAATGACTATGATGTATAGATTACACCTAAGCAAAGTTAGAGTCCAATGATATAACGGGTTTGGAACAACTTGTGATTGGAGAGAGAATTCGAAGGAATTAGATGATCTACTAAGGCTAAAGCAGTTGGAAAACTAAATTATCGAAGACTAGAGACAAGAACTTGTTCTGGAGGAAAGCACCCCTTTCATCCAAAAGGCGTACTTTGGGGGGCAAGTGTTAAAAGTGCTTTTTAGCCGAAGGAATTCAAATGTAATCAGAACATCTACGACAAGTCAAAACAACTCAAGAATCAACCTAGAGGACCAGAAGAAGGAATGAAGAAAAACTCAAGAGGAGGAAACCAAAATTTGGCCAAGATGATGGATCGCCAGCGATGCATCACCTATAGATCGCTAGCGATCCATAAGTTTTGCTCATGGATCCTTCAATCCTCTTGCATCATGATCTAATATGTTTCCTAGAGATGCTTGCTAAGTTTTATAGCATGCTAAACAATCTAGCTTGATAAGTGAAGACTCATCTAATTCAAGCTGTTTTACCGAAAGCAGCTAATTTAAAATGGACCTACAGAACTCATACGATGTTGGATTGATTTGAAATTTTGGGAGAACTCTTAGAAGATATAAAAGAAGGCTCATAAAAAAATGAGTTGATTTGGAGTTGATTTGATGGATTTCTAGCAACCAAACTAGATGGATCGCTAACGACCCATGTAGATTGGGCCCCACCACCTCAAAATTTTATAGTAGGTCCCGCACACCTTATACAGAGTACCTACAAAGTTTCGTCTGATTTCATTGAGTTTTGAGCGAGTGATGGATGATTCGCCTAGACTAGATGAACCATGAAAATGGATGATCAAACTACTCCAAACGACTTGATATTTAGACAAAGCACATAAATAGATGATAGGAAGACAACCAAACGAAGATCACTAAAAAATACACTAAGTGGATGGATAGGTTTCAATCCATCAAGATAGGTCAGATCACCCTCAAACTTTTCGAGCTCCTTCGTAGCACTAAGTAAAGGCTTCTGGTAGAAAAATATGCTAAGTTGATGGATAGCTAGCGATCCATTCTCTATGGATAGCTAGCGATCCATAGAAATGACTCAATTAATTTGAGATTTTCGATGATGACTTGGCATAACAACTGGACTCTTCTGCACCTGGACTTCTGGCCTAATACTTAGTGAGTTTCCCTATAAATACTCACCTACCGGAAACTAAAGATGGATCTTTTCCAGGGAGAGAGCCGCCATTACCATATTAGAATTCCTTCACTTCTTCAACTTTCTTCTCCCACACAACAGTCATCAAGGGGGTTACTGTGATTCTCCAGTCCACCCTTGTACTTGCAACTTATTCTAACTCATTGTAACTTATATCTGAGGACTAACTAGTTGATATCCAAAGAGATTCAACTAGTATAATCATAATAAAGATTGATTAAAGTGGATGTAGGCCAGAGTTAGCCGAACCACTATAAAAATTCTGTCTCTTTTCTTACTTCTGCTTTTTATTTGTTTTTTATCTGAGATTTGTGTTACTGATTATCTACACTGGTGCTTTCACACTTGATCTAGGGTGTCGATCCATTTTTTGGGTTAACACATATGATTAGAGACATTTCAATGATACGCTAAGGATGGAACCCATCTACTAACCATCCAACAATCATATAATATATCAACAAGATATAGAATTTCTTATAAATTAATCGGCTAAGATGTGATAGGACCGATATAGTTAATATCATAAGTGAACATCAGAGTGGTGAATAGTTATTGATTAAACCTACGTATTATAATAATCTTGCAATATAACATCACGAAGAATACTCATAGAGGTATTTCCTGCTTTTTCTTTGCCAATTTTGGTTCGATATCCACCTGTCCTGCAAGATGATTATATAGAGAAACATATTTATACAAAAGAAAATATAAATGGAAAGTGGACTGTGCCACAGTACCAATGTGACTGCCAACATACCTATTACAGGATCAGGCCCGATGTAGTTCTTTTCTTATGCCAAAAGCCAAGATCATATGCATCACAATCCACATCGACATCCAGTTTACTTCACATGAATCTAAACCGCACACTCAGTTTGGATTAGATTAGATCCTAGGATATTTTATCCTATTACAGCCAGCATCCAAACACCAAGAAAGGAAGTACTCTACTTGTTGCAGTACCAATATGTACCATAGAGTAATAGTGTACTACCCAAGATCTACATACTTACACCACATCGACACTTAGTCTACTCCACATGGATCTAAATCACATACTCAGTTTGGACTAGATCCTATTGCGGCCGGTGTCCAAACAATAAGTAAGGACGTACTCTACTTGATTCATTACCAACATAGAGTAATAGTGCATTACCCAAGATCTATAATCTTATATGGCATTGACACTCGGTCTACTCCATATGGATCTAAACCGCACATTCAGTTGGATTAGATCATATTGCGACCGACGTCCAAACACTATGTAAGGACGCACTCTACTTGATTCATTACCAATATAGAGTAATAGTGCACTACCTAAGATCTACAGTCTTATACCACATTGACACTCAGTCTACTCTACATGGATCTAAACCACACACTCAGTTTGGATTAGATCCTATTGTGGTCGGCGTCCAAACACCAAGTAAGGACGTACTCTACTTGATTTGTTACCAACATCGAGTAATAAAGCACTACCCAAGATCTACAGTCTTGTACCGCACATCCATTATGGGAAGGTAACCATCATTGATGAAATGATATGCAAAAACTCCTTCATATGTAGAAACAAAGTATTCCCAGAATACTTTTATACTTTGTAAATCATCTTCCAATATATGTAAATCTTTTCTTTTAAAAAAAATCCAAACTTTCAACTTCGGAACTCATTTAGGAGGTATTAAGTATGAAAAATTTATCCAAAATAATTATTTTTGTCAAATCATTTGACGGATCTCAAAATATTATATGAATCCAGGGCAGTATGCATTCAAAATTTAAAAAGTATATAAAATAAAAGTTGTAGAATATTAAACTAGATTTCCAATAGGATAAATTTCAAAAAAATTCATTCAAAGAATCAAAAGTTATGGTCAGTATACTATAAGATGATTTATGATGATTCTCCTAATCATTTCAGCCGGGTATAAATTCGACTTTGCACCTTGATTTTAGGATATACGAATTTGTAAAAAGCATAAACATAAAAGTTGTAAATCTTTGAGTTAGCTTTCCAAAACATTAAAGAAATCCAAATTCTGATTATATTTGCAAATGTTAAGGCCGAATTACTGAAAGGTGTTTTAACAATTTCGAACCAATATTATCAATGCTAAACAATTTAATTATCACATTATGGAATGCCATAAATATACACATTTGAAAAGTTTTCTCAACTCAATTGTCTGTGACTGTAGCCTTTAATTCACTCCTCTTGATCCTCCTTACTTTGCATGCCTTCACTTTTTTTTATTTGTAGAGAATGCCACTCAATCTATGAGTGCATTATTTTCCATATAACACACTGAATGATCTTACTTGCAACGAGGCCACTTCTTTCATCCTAAATCATTTAGCTCCTTTCTCCACAAGCCCATATTATCCTTCCCTCTTAAACTACTTCATTCCTTTCTTCACAAGCCACTTTATTCCTTCCTTTTCAAGTTACTTTTTAATATGACAAATGTATGCATGGGTTAAAGTTAGGTAGTAAATTAGCTTATTTACACTAGTCATTTCATACATAAGAACATTCCTTTCTTTGTTACTTCATGACCTAACCTGCACATTCATAAACATAAATATGTATACAATTAGTTTTGTAAACCAAAAGAAAATATATAGATAAATATATGAATATATATATATATATATATACTTAAAATTTTGTTAGTCCTCTCTATATGCTGCTTGATAGTGAATCAACCCATTATACTTAGTATAAACACTAATCAAAAGTTAAACATGCTAAAAATAATATTACCCGTAACTCTGGTTGAAGGTACATTGCCTTATCTAACTTATTTTATTTATCAAATTAAGGTAGTTTTATTTAAAATTCCTAGGATGATTTACTATTCTTAGGTGAAATTTCACTTAGGCACCTAACCTAAGCTCTGATACCAAAATCGTAACAACCTGAATTTTCAGACCAGTCAAAATCACTGAAAACTCATCCATTCTAAAACTATGAATGATTGCTACCAACTTAATACATAACATTATTTGACGGATATTCAACATTACTAAATGTATAGGATACACTTTCAATCAATTCAACTTATCAGAGTATTTATTTATATATAGGATGTACTTTAATACATTCCAAAATCAAAACTATAAATCCTACCACTGCGCAACTTTGATGAGAGAGACAACATTATCTATTTCTATGAACTCAATAAACATGTCAATGCAAAACAAATTGGAAAGTAGGAAAGATATATCGGCACAAAATAAATAGCAAACAATATACAGAAAAATGTTTTGGGGTTGCATCACTACCACTTTGAGTGCCTACGTACCTCTATCTAATCGGGTAGCCTATCAGATACAGGATCAAGCCAATAAAGTTCTCCTACCATCAATAGGACTCAAAGAGCCTACAACGCACAAACATAAATGTAATTCCCTAAATACATAGCATGTAGCATACAAATGTAGCTTTCAAATCTACCCGCTTAGACTTAGCCCTTGCATTTAGATTTCTTAAATCTAATTGACTTTATTATTTTCAAAATATAATTCTTTTCAAAAATAATCTCTTTAAACTAAATTCTCAATTTCATTTCAAATCCTCTTGAAATAACAATATATACATCTTTTGTATCAAATCATACTTTTCTTTTAGGATTTATGTTTTTGAAATAATATCTTTTCAAATCCTCTTTGATCCAAAACATTTAAAGCCAACGTTTATTCCTACAATATCCTTTATACTCAAAATATAGGAAAACACTTTTGTAAATATTTATTTTCAGAATATCTATATATCTCTTTGGAAAACATTTCATTCAGAGATATATACATCTTTTTAATATTTTAATAAAGTCCTTTTTTATAATTAATTCCTTAATCAATATTATATTCGAACATCTTATAGTCAAATTATGAGATTCTAATCACAAGATGTTCATACTCAATTCATATGTAATTATCATCTATCGTAATCAAATGTTATTGTTAAACACCTTATAGTCAAATTGTGAAATTTTAATCACAAGGCGTTGGCTGTGAAATGCTCACAATTGTTTCTACACAACCCATGTCTTGAAAAAGGGAATTGCGCATAAAAATGGCCGGGCACATATCAAATAATCAATCAATGAAATAAACACAACAATGATGGTAATCAACATTTCCTTCTATCGAATATTTATAAACATTACTCTAACTTCACACATCATTCACCCAAGCATTCATATACTAAGTGTTTTCCATGCCACTTATTATAAAAGGTATATAAGTGATAACAATTAATTTAAAGTTACCTATTTACTTTTAAGAGCCAAAGGTTTTAAACTTAACTTTTTAATGTGTTAAGTTTACTATACTTGCATTAAACTTGCATATATGACATTATATAGTTCAATTAAATTGTAACGATCTCACCAACATCTAGCCACCTCCTAAAATTCATGGCCAAGCACTTCAAAGCCAAAGCAAGAACCCTAGAACCTCCTGCCATCACCAAAAGCAAAGCATCTAAGACAAGCTCCACCTTTCTCTCTCATGCTAACGACCGTACTCCTTCTTGTCTCCATTCCTCCAAATTATTCCTAGGAAGTGCCATACCAATTATTGAGCGTGGCTAGGGGATTGAACAAGGGTGGTTTTAGCAAAGATTTGAGGTCGATTAGATCATTTTTGGATTTTATATGATTTTTGCAAGTTGAGGTATATATTCTGCCTTTAAACTTCGACTAGAAAATGATCTGTCTTGCAACCCAATTTTGGTGAGGATAAATTTTGAATTAGAGAATGTGATACGGATGAACATTATTTATTTTCAAATCACCTTTTCGACAAAAAAGAATCATTGAATTTTGGATAAGAAGTTCGAAAGTTATGGCTTAAAAACTAAGGGTATGTATTTCTAGAAATAAATTCTAGGACAGAAAATAACTTCACTTCCAAGCAATTTTTGGTAGTCATCCACTCTGAATCATGCAAATCAGTCTAAATAAAAGTTCTTTCTTATTAATATATGTTTCCAAAAAAAAAGAATCACTTGATTTGGATGAGAATTTTAAAAGTTATGGCTGAAATAAGTAGGGGTATTTTCTAGAGATTGTTTTTGAACTTGAGAAATTTGTTAATATCTTCTATGCAAATGAACTCTATATATACATACATACATACATACATACATACATACATACATACACATATATATATATATATCTATGTGTGTGTGCGCGTGTGTGCGTGTGTGTGTGTTTGTCTAAGCAAAATGAAGCTTCCAAGAGAAGATATAAAAGCTTTTCAAGCAACTCTATCAAACAAAGCTTCCAAGAGAAGCTATCAAAGCTTCCAAGCAATGTTATCAAAACAAATCCTCCAAGAGAAGCTATCAAAATTTCCAAGCAAAGGTATCAAAAAAAAGCTTTCAAGAGAAGCTATCAAAATTTCCAAGCAAAGGTATCAAAACAAAGCTTTCAAGAGAAGCTAGCAAAAACAGAGCTTCCAAACAAAGCTTCCAAGAGAAGCTATCAAAACAAAACTTCCAATATAAGCCATTAAAGCTTCCCAGCAACGCTATCAATAAAAAGCTTCCAAGAGTAACTAATAGAGTTTTCAAGCAACACTATCAAAAAATAGCTTCCAAGAGAAGCTATCAACCAATATGAAGTGTATTTAAGAAGCCATGGGAAAATTCTAGAATTAGCAAGTCTAGATAAGGCCTTAATGAATTTTAGGCTTGTGAAATAAGTTGAACATATGAAATTCTTATAAAACAATATATATTCTCATTTTTAGCACAGAAATAATTAAATAAAAACATATTATATTTCCTAACTATCATAAACTTTGATTAATTGCTTCTCAAAATTCAGGATTGTTACAATTAAATATCGAATTCAAAAACTCAAAATTATGGGTTGTTACACATACTCCCAAACACGGATAATGGTAGATGACTAAAAATGAAGCAACCTACGACTATGGAAATGCTTCATCGAAATACTAACCAATTCTTGCATTTGGAGGAGGCGAGTTTAGCTTCAGGAAAGACTGATGACAGACAGTCGAAGGAAGTTATCTAGAGCAAAGTTATGATTAAACAAGTTGGAGAAAGCTCTAGTAACGTGGTAGTTAATGTTGGAAACTTTGGTAAGCAGAAAATTTGGAACCAAGGCCTGGTGGTAGGCGCAATGACAACAAGAAGCGCTCGATGAATATGAAATATACATCTCTGAATGATACAATTGAAAACATATACCTTGCTACTCAAGGAACAAAATGATATAAGAAGCCGCCGAGAGGGAGGTGACTGAGTAGGAAAGGCTCTTTAAGAATTTCTGTCATTTTCATCAAACTTATGGACACAACATAAATGATTGCTGGCTTTTGAGAGAACTCAGCAAAGAACTGATAAGGAAAAATAAGCTACAGTGGTACGTTAAAGAGCCACAGGAAGTTGGTCAAGCTGTGAGACCCTAAGGGCCACATGCCCAAGGGAATCAACTAAGACCAAGTGGAGAAATGCCCAGGCGTAACGATAGGAAATTAATTAACAACACCATAACCAGAGGACCCCATCTAGTGAAGAAAAGATGGAGGGAAATGGACTGGTACGTGAGCTCGCTAAAGCACACACCGTAAGAAGATTGCTTTGCCATAAAAGATGGAACGTCGGCTAAGTAGCAAAGGATGATAACTTATGATATTGTATTTAGGAATAGGGATGCAGATGGAGTTGAAGCGCCAACTTTCGACCCTATAATGGTAATAGTTAGAATCAGACCGGCAATAAGACGTCGGGTGTTGGTGGATACTGGAAGTTCTTTGAACATACTGTTCGAAATAAGAATCAATTAGATGAAGATCAACATGATGGAAGTGACAACCTATAAAATAAAGATTCAAGACTTTATGGGCGAAGCAAAACAACCAATTAGGACGATTGATCTGCTTGTGGAATTGGGCGAAGGAGATCGCAGGATAGTATAGATTTTGAAATTCGTTATAGTATGTGAGTACTCTACACTTGGTGCTTAGTAATGAAGTTCTACGTGGAGAACAGGGTTGGATCAGTAAAAGGAGACTAGAGCACCGGAAGGGAAAGTTACGTTGCGGAACTGAGAGAAGCAAAGCGACATGAGAAAGGTAGGAATATGGAGAAGACTCTCCGCATCCGCAAGTCGCAAGCATAGAAACTAATGGCTAGACCCTGGCTTGGGAACCATAGAAGGTTTGACAAGGCTATGGATCCTAGGAAAAAGTCAAGGGAAGAGAGACCACTAATTAGGCTGACGGTGAATGTTCCAATCGACATAGATGATCCTACTCGGGTCCCGAAGGTTGGATCTCAGCTCAATGCTAAATTAAGGAAGGAATTGGTTAATTTTCTCCAAGGAAATTTGGATGTGCTTGCTTGGACGCATTCAAATATGTACGAGATATTGCTAGAGATAGCATGTCATGCACTATAACAACCCACCCTTCATAATACCCAAAAGTATGCGCCTTACACGTTGCATAACCTCCGAATACCATAAAAAACAAATCGTCAGGGTAAAATTAGAACAATCACTAAACCAAGACATCGATAAGATCTCACAGCGGAACGACAACATATAATATACTGAATATACATGAACATAATAGAATAACAATACATAAGAGACTGCACTATCCAAAAACAATGATCACTACTGCTAAGATCGATACGATATGAATCAATGTGTATGGTCACTACTGCTAAGACCGAATAGGTACACCACAATGCATATTGTTACTATTGCTAAGCCCAAATGGGTACACCGCAATGCGTAAGTTCACTACTGCTAAGACCGAATAAGTACGCCACAATGTGTATGGTCATTACTGCTAAGATCAAACGTTCGTAAGATTATAAAGGTATGACCCAAAAACGTCCAAGCAATCACAACAACATAAAGTTATTCATGGTCCTTCTAAGACCGCGTCGAGTGTGTCATAGCCATCAACAACACTCTAGGTACACCACAACAAGGTCGTTACCTGGGTCGGTCACATAAGTCCATACCCTTGGGTAGGTTATAGAAGTCCATACCTTTGGGGTTTCACAACTAGTCAACACCAACAAATCGTATATTACTCTAAGGTCATCCAGCTACAGTGAAGCATTATTTCTTCATTTGCGATCAGCTTGATCACTTAAAGAAGGATTGTCCTACATTTTCGAAGGGTGTGGAAGTGATGATGATTTATGCCTTTCAGGCATTACCATGTCCTAACAAGCTTATGGCTCAAGAAAATTTAAAGGAGCTTAAGTAGTGAGTTATACTCGATTAAATAGTTCGAGAGTCCGATGCTTTTGGGGATATGCTATTAGAGTGCGCGGCTGTAGCATTTTGGAGGCATGGCATTGATAATTTGAGATATACACTGTTATTCATTTGTACATAACAGACCTTTTATTTATATACGAGACTATTGTATCAGATATTTATTCAGAACTCCGTGTTTCTTTGGATTCGTGGTCTTCTAACTATTCTGTATTGATATTCATTTTTTAGTTGCTTCTGCTAGTGCGGTCTCTTATATATTGTTATTATATTTTGTTCATATATATTCAGTATATTATTTGTTGTCATTCCATTATGAGATCTTATCAATGTCTTAGTTTAGTGTTTTGTTCTAATTTTACCCCAAACGATCTGTCTTTTGTAGTACTCGGAAGTCATGCGATGATGTAAGGCTTATATTTTTGGGTATTACAAAGGGCGGATTGTTATAGGCACTGAATATTGATCCAAAGTTTACACCTATCAAACAGAAAAGGCACAGCCTAAGTTTGGAGCGATTCACTAGGTTGAAGGAAGAAGTGGATAAGCTGATGGCAAACAACTTCATCCGTGATGCCTTATACCTTGAATGGGTATCCAACCCCGTATTAGTCAAGAAATCGAATGGAAAGTGGCGGACGTGAATCAGTTATTTGGATTTGAATAAGGCTTGCCTGAAGGATAATTTACCTTTTCCCAAGATCGACTAACTGGTGGAAGAGACTGTAGGACATGAGTTGCTCTTTAATGGATGTTTATTCGAACTATAACTAGATTCCAATGCATATACAAGATTAGGAGAATACTAGCTTTATAACGGATTTGGGATTATACTACTACTAACTAATGCCGTTCGGGTTGAGGAACGTCGGAGCTACTTATTAGAGGTTGGTAAATTCAATGTTCAAGAATAAAATCGGATGGACAATAAAGGTGTATGTGGATGACATTCTTGTGAAGTCATGAGTATTGTGGAACCATTTGGATTATCTTTTAGAGATGTTCGAGGTCCTAAGTAAATATGGAATGAAACTGAATTCGTTGAAATATTCTTTCAAGGTAGCAATGGGAAAATTTATTGGATTTATTATTAATGCGAGGGGCATCAAGGCTAATCCAGAGCAGAATAGTGCCTTGAAGAATGTAACTGCCCCGACTATGGAGAAACAATTAGAGAGCTTGAATAGGAAGATCACTGCCTTGAGTCAGTTCATCTCAGAGGCAACGGATAAATGCATACCCTTTTTTGACGCCATTAAGAAAGGCAAGAAAAACTTTGAACGGAGTCAGGATCGTCAGAATGCTTTTGAAGAATTGCTGAGGCATATGGAGACACCACCAGTCTTATCCAAACCGCTAATGTAATACCCCTAGTTTTAGTTTAACATTATTCAGGATATTTAATTGGATAGATTAAGTAGAATAATGTAAATGTTGAAGGAGAATGAGATTTGAGACTTTTTAGGTCGAGCCATTATTAATGAACTAAGAAAGATTGTGTAAACTTAAATATAAAAAAGATTATATGAGAGGGGCAATTTAGATATAGAACTATCTTTTATCCCTTAAACCCTCTCCCCCTCATTATCATTCTCATTTTTTCTAACATCAAAACAATCAAAGATAAGATGTAAAGGTCGGCAATTAACCAAGTTAAGAAGCATGGAATCTAGAGGATTCAAAGAGAAGGAGCTTAGGGAAAACTAAAGCAATATCAAATCTCAAACTCCATTCAAATCTAAGGCGAATAATACGAGAAACCATCTTTATTTTGTTTTTAATACGACTATAGGTAATATCAAAGTTGGCTTGATAATTTTGCCAAGATATGGTGGTTTAATCATTGTTTGGATAGAATAATGATTTATAAGATTTTTATGAAATTAGTTAAGCGAGTTTTAAGGGTAAACCTAAGTTTTTAATCTTCAACAGCTTTGATTTTATGATATGTTTAGTAAAACAATATTTTAGAGATGCGTTTTTAATTTCATAAGTTTTCAAGTTAAAATAAATATTTTATGAATTACCTAAGGTGGAAATTAGGTTAATTTCCTGTTTTAATTATTAAAAATAATTAAATATAGTTTTTGGCCCTGAAATGTTTATATGGTAAAGAATATGGTATTTTTTATTTCTGGAATTTTTGGGGATTTTTCCTATGTGATTTCGAATTACTATAAATTTATTATGCTAGATAAGCATTTAAACGGATAATTAATTAAGGGTATTAATTAATTAGTTTGATCAATGTTTTGGGACTCTGAAAACTGAGTTGGCATATTTCTGAAAAATATTTAGGTAAAGAAATTTTATTATACAATAGGAATTTGACAAAAAGCAAGATTTGGTAAAAAGTATTTACTTTTAGTAGTAAAACTTCAGTTTTCTCAATAATTACGATAGTGCCATATCGCTCTTCTCCATACCAAGGCTAGAGTAGTGTCGTAACCAAGGTTGTCGATGTCGACAAGGAGGGAAGCACATGATTACTACTAAGGTAGTGTGGAGTGATTCCAACTACATCGAAGTCGATAAAGGCGGCAACCAATACTTGTTGGCATCACGATATCGTGATTCATCTATGTTGAAGCCGCATCAGTTCACCGATGTTTTAACTTTGCACTTATACCTTTGGTGACATAATATCCAAAGTAACTTAAGAATAAAAGTTTTATAGTGATGCCGACAGCATTAAAGCCAATATGCATCTGTGTCGGCGACCTTATATACCAAGGTTTTATATTATATGAGGTTGGCAACGATGCAGTGCATCATTGATGCCACTCTTCTTCCTTTTAAGGCCAATAAGGCTCATTTCTATGTAAATTAATAATGTTTTAAAGAGGCAATATAGCCTAGATTCAAGAGGGTCGATAACCCTATGTTTTCGACAATTACCCATTTGTTATATAATATCCTAAAGCTTTGTTTTGAAAAGTGTAGGTAGCCTATATGTTATCCAGCCTTTTAACCAGGCCATATTCGGATAGATTGGACAAGTTGAACTTCGAGTTATCAAGGCAGAAGCCCAGAGAGATAGCCAAGGAGTCAAGAAACTAAGAACAAACAAAGTCACAAGACCAATACCAAAAGCACACAAACCAAGACAACAAATGGATCACGCAAGATAGGGGTCGGTACTGACCCCACCCTATGGGTCAGTACTGAGTCCTCTCTCCATCTCAGGTGGACCCCATCTTCTACCCGTGACCTTTGTTCAATGCCACACGCCTATTACTAATGTATCTTTGTTGATTCAATGCAGTTCTCCATCGATCTCCACGAACACTTGAAGGTGCAACTATGTTCCTCCACAACTTCATCATTTGGACCCAGAAGCAAGCTAATATTCGAGCAAACAACTATAGAATCACGAATCTAACTATAAGTTGAGTCAAGATGAAAACTTGAAGAAAACCAATATGGCCATCTTAGGGATCAGTATCGAACCCTACTTCCTAATGATGTGGCACCTACTTTTGTAGAAGAATTGGTCTAAATCATAGATAACGGGTTAGAGATATTTTGTGTGAGATATTAGGCTCTCTATCTCTATAAATAGGAGGGTAGGGTTAATTTTTAGGATTGTTTTGGGCTCTAGTTCTATTATTCTCCATATTCTTATAATTTTAAAAATCTAAGAAGTTGTGCCGACTCCTAAGAACTTTTGCCTCCTAGTCAGACATAATCAATAAAATATTAAAGTGGACGTAGGTCTTCCTTTGTCGAAACAAAATAAACGATATTATCTTGTTAATTTCTCATTTTTCATTTACATTTCTTCGTATTTATTATCTACATTTACTTCTAGGTGTTTGTGCCATTTTTGGTTCAAACATTTTGGTGCTTTCACTAAGAACTATCAAATTCTCAAGTTGCTTGGATCCATCATCTACTATTGGATTTCCTATATCCAAGGGATAGATCCAATTTCTTAACCTTTTAATTCAACAACTAAGATTCGCAAAGATATACTAGAAGCTTTCTACCATAGCCCGATCAAGAAGAGACCTTTCTACCAATTCCAGAGCTACTACTGAAGCCGAGAATCAAAATCCTCAACTTTGACATGGAGTTGTCCAACGTACTTAAATGGAGATCCAGACTCCAACCGATGTCATGACCAGAAAGGAGGAAAATAAGATGATGAAGCAGATGGAAGATAGATTGCAGGGTAGTCAGAATGAGATGAATCTGACGATGTAGTGGAGCATGAGACTGTTGAATGAGCTAACTCAAAACAACCATAGAAGGAGCAGAAAGGACTCTAGTTTTTAATATGAAATTTTCTCATCATTTGAGCGAAGGCGAAGGGACTAGAAGTAGAAGAAGATTCAGAACGCTGCTGAAACTTTGTACTAAGGAAGAGGACGAGCCCTACACTCAAATTTGGGGATCGTTACTGACCTAAGTTTAAGAGTTGGTACAGACCCCTACAATGGTAGGCCCAGAGCCAATCCCTTAGAAGGTGATGTAGACTTGGTATAAGGACGTGCTACTAGTGGACATAATCTGGAGAATCGTGCTGATGTTGATGATATTGCTCATGCAATTCAAATAGAGGGGACTACTGGACGAATGGATCTCCCGGAAGCTGGTGAACCTAACCGAGAGCATTAGCCAGGCCGAACACTCGGAGTGAAGCCTGATTACCGCCATTCAGTCGAACCTATTGACCCGGACTACTTAGAGGATATGGTCAAGAGACTTATCAACGAAAATCATTTCAGGAGTAATGATGAATGGGGTACCTCTTCCAGTTGGAATTTGTTTATAGAGAACATTCTACGTGGGAGATACCAGTAAAGATTCGCAATGCCAACTATGCCATTGTACTGAAGAACGATGGACCCTAGGCAACACTTGATGAGGTATGGATGATATATGGATTTAGCCAGAGCTTTTAATTCCATAAAATGCCGTTGTTTCCCAATTTTCTTAAAAGGAGTAGCTACGATGTGGTTCACTCGACTTCCACCGAGGTCCATATCATCTTTCGCAAAGTTATCGAAGAAGTTTGTAGAATAATTCTGTTTGCATAATGCACGTTCAAAGCATGTGATTTTATTGTCAAACCTCTTCCAAGCCGAGGGAGAGTCGTTGAAGGATTTTTGAATTGATTCCATGTAACATCCCCTATCTAGAGGCCCAAAACTAAGCACTACAGTTGCAGCAGTCATTTATAGTATAGTATTAGCTCCCGACGACTAAATACGGCTATGTTAATGGTATCAATAATATCAGAAGCACTTGAATATGAAACAAAACATAGATTTCAAAACCTCGGATTACATCATTACATTTCCATATAAAATTTGTTCCACATTCACGTCACATAACCCAAAACGTTTTCCCAGGCATAGATTAAATATAGTTATTACAAATTACGTCGAGAGCGGTATATGAAGATACCCCCTCGATTGATCCGAGTCAAATGGTCATATAAGACCTAATACATCATAACACAGTGGAAAATCATACAAACATAAATAAAAGCGGTAAATCCTAAGTAGAATCCGTTGCCTCCTGCATACATCGGTATCTTATTCGTCAACGTCCTAAACCTGAAAAGATCCTTAACCTCTTAACCTAATCAAACTAATTTTGAGCACCCAAGAGTTTAAGGGGAAAACATAAACTTCGAGTCACACATAAAGCCTGGTATAAATAATACTGTACATCCCGGTTTAATTATGTTAAGTGAGACCATGCCGCTTAGCGGAACGGGTTTCCTCTCACTAACATCTTTTTAAAACATATCTTTTCAAATCCTTTCATATAACCATATACTATGCTCCTGCATCCAAAATAGTTAAATACTACAAAATAAACATTATGTAAACATACATAAACATCAAGTAAGAATGAACTATCTGTTCAAACAAAAATAACTTTTAACAGTTGCCTGACTCGGGCCTACCAGACAACATAGTCAAAATTAACCTAACATCTGTTAGATATTCATATTTAGGATTATCTATCCTTACCTATCTATTTAACATATCCCATCAGGATGGTCAGTCCTAAATTATTTGTTAAATTTCTCACTTCTGGATGGTTTGTCCCTAACTTAATCATCTCCTATGTCCTCCTGAGCTTAATGGTTTTTCGGGCTAACCAATAACCTATCTATATACAACATATATTCCTTTCGGCGTGTAATCATAATTTTAGTCTACCCATGACCAAGCCCTACACATTGGAATTTTGGACAACAATTAGCTGGGGCTACAAGCTAATGTATAGGGCACGACCCCATACGAGTCCCATCTGGTTTTCTAATATCTGAGTCATTTATACTTAAGAATCCCCTCCCATAATTTTCCTTGAAAACAATTTCAAAATGATTTAAACCATTAAATCAAAATTCAAACAAGGAAAAGAAATAAGTCTTTATACTTTACTCAAATCATATTACCATGTTAGATATATATCCTTACTCAAAACTTAGTTGATGAAAACACTTTACCATTTAAAGGAACCTCTTTCCATACTATGAAATTATCTCATTCAAAATAATTGTTTAAACCTTTCGAAATCATCTCTAAAACCTTTCGAATTCATTCAAAGCAATCCTTTCGGAAGCTATAGACTTTAGACATACTTCTTTAAAATCATATTAAATCATTGCCTTAGAAAAACCTTTGGAAAACCTTTCTTCGAAAACCTTTCGAAACAGAACCCTTTGGATACATAAAACCTTTTAAAACAGAAACCTTTCGAAGGTATACTGGGTTCAAATTAAAACAATCTGGAAACCTTCTTATAAAACTTTTTGTCTTTATATAAACAACCTTTCGAAAATATCAAAATAACCTTTCGAAAGCCTTTGGTTATATTTTACAAAATAAGGGTAACCACGTAAGTCGATAGCTTCCCTCCGAAAGCATTGGAGAAACGATTAGTTTTAAAAACATGTAAACCTTTCAACTGGGTCGGAAGGTTCAAAGTAAAACCTTTATAAAGCATTAAAAACCCTTCGGCTATGTCGGAAGGTTCCAAAACAAAGTAATGGCGGTAGTAACTACAACCTATCGACTACATCAGAAGGTTTTAAAGTCTTTTCTTTTAAATAACTTGACCTGGCCGGAAGTGACCAAGTCGAAAGCTCAAATTCGAAAGCAAAGCAGGCGAAAGTTTTTCACTTATAAGACAATTATATTTCAACCTTTTAGGTGATCAACCAGTCGGCTTAAAACCTTTCGGCTATATTTAATTTATTACGTACCAATTACTTGATAACTTATGCATTGAACTTTGACCTTATCGACAGCTAACCCTTCGACTGAGACCAAAGGTCTGGGGCGGAAGGTATAGTGCCGTATAGGTTGAAACATGGAAAAAGAGTGACTTTTTTTAAAACCTAAAAGGGAAACTTTTCAACTAACCTGCCTTTGTTTGTCAAATTTTCATTGGTCAATAAAATATTTTTCAGAATTTTGCTGCCGCAATTACCAGAATTTATAAACCATTTTATTTTGCAAAATGCCCCTTTTCCTTTATAAATATAAAACATTTAAGTCCCATACTTTAAATAATTTTGTATATCCCTTAAATGACTTAGGAAAATTCTAGGAAAATTCCAAAAAGTGTATTTTAATATATTGCCTAGCATATTAAAATCTCAAACCGAAACACTTATTATTTCAGCCGAAAATAATTGAAAACCCAACAAACAATTTCCTTCATTCGAAAATTCATATAAAATCCATAATAAATCGAAAAATTATGAAAATCAAAACCCATCTCTAAAATATTATTCCAGACCTAAATTTAAATTTCCGATGTATTCGAATGTCAATAAATAGGGTTTTCATGTTAAACATTATCATAAAACACGAATAAACATTTATAATTTCATCAACAATAAACATATACATCTTAAAACATCAAACGTGGTAATATTATAGAGAAAGCATTTCGGATCTAAACACAAAACCAAAAACTAAAAGTATTAGGGATGTAGTAATTATTCCCCTTAGCTTTATAGATTATAGATGAGATTTGGAGTGTTGATTTAGTTGATTTTTTCTTTTCTCTTGAATCTTAGCTTTACTTCTCCTTTTGAGATTGGAAATGGTGGCCGGCCTTCGAAATTTTTCGTTTTTAATGAAACGAGAATAATAAATGTGAGTTACCCATTTCCTAAGGGTTTAGGGTATAAGGTTTTGCTATTTCCCAAAATACTCTTCTCATTTCCTAACACACTACCTAGTGTTATTTCATTTTAGTTAACCCCTTTAACATGGCACGACTACCTCTAACTAATCAAATCTCAACCTATTAATCTTCACATTCTCTAATTTAATTTAACTGATTAAATATCTTAAATAAGGTTATAAAATATATGGGGTGTTACAAACTCCCCACCAAAAATAATTTCGTTCCCGAAATTACGATAAGGTACACAACAAAACTATCAAAGGTAAAACATACCATCAAATAAATTTGGGTAAGAGTCTCTAATCTTGCTCTCCACTTCCTAAGTACAGTCTTTAGCATCATTGCCTTACTGAATTTTTACTAACTTGACTATTTTGCTCCTCAATTTCTTCTCATCTCTAGCCACAATCTGAATCGGTTTCCTAACTATAGTTAAATCCTGTTTTACTACTAGATCTTCTAATACTATAGGTGCTATAGTAGTCTCCGGGTCTCTAACACATTTCCTAAGATGAGAAACATGGAAAACATTATGGACTCCAGCCAAACTATTCGGTAACTCCACTTTATAATCGAGTTTCCCGATTCTCTCAATAATACAAAATGGACCAATGAACCTAGGTGCCAACTTCCCTGACTTCCCAAATCTGATTACACCTTTCATCGGTGAAACCTTAATAAACACATAATCTTCGACAAAAAATTCTAAATCCTTCTTTTATTTGCATAAATTTTCTTCCTAGATTGAGCTTCCTTTATCCTACCTCGAATCAACTCAATCTTCTCCGCACCCTCCTTCACTATATCCGGACCAAGAACTAATCTATCCCCGGTCTCTAACCAACATACGGGAGACTTGCAAGGTCTTCCATACTACTGTTATACGAGAACTCGACTAGATGAAGATGGTCTTCCCATGATCCCCCAAAAATCTAATATACAAGCTCTTAACAAATCTTCCAAGACTTTGTTTACTCTTTCCGTTTGCCCATCTTTTTGTGGACGGTAAGCGGTACTCATGTTGAGCTTGGTCCTAATGCTTCTTGTAGACTTTTCCAGAACTCACTAGTAAATAAAGAATCTCTATCATTGACAATACTACTAGGAATCCCATGCAGTCTAACCACATTCTTCATGAATAACTTCGCAAAATTGGGTGCCGTTCTAGTTGACTTTACCAGAATAAAATGGGCACTCTTAGTCAGTCTATCTACTATGACCCATATGCTTTCGTTTCCCCATATAGATCTCGGCAACCCATCAATAAAATCCATGGAGATTAAATCCCATTTCCATAAGGGAACCTCTAACGGTTTAAGCATTCCACTTGGCTTCTGGTGTTCAGCCTTTGCCTGTTGGCAATTCAAGCATTGCTTAACACACAATCCAATATCCCGCTTCATAACTTCCCAGAAGACACTCATTATTGAACTTCAAACGATGGCACTCATCAAAAACCTCCTTCCTTATATCTCCTATATTTGGAAGACATAATCTTCCTTTCTTCCTCAACCACCCATTATGGTCAAGATTGAAATCTTTTAGGCCATCGCTCTCTGTTCCTTCCTTCAACCTTCTCATCCGCTTAGCCAATACTGGATCCTCCTCTTGCTTAGAAGCTATATTCTCAATCATTACCGGTCAGACTTCCAAACAAGACAATATAGTACTTCCTATACTCGATCCTACCTCCGACCTAAATCGCACGCTACAAGCCGATAATGCCTCCAAGTCTTTCCACTCAGTGATCATAGCCAATACTGCATTCTGATGTTTCCGTCTGAGTGCGTCCACTACGTTGTTTCCTTTTCGAGTGTGTACTCAATTCCAAAATAATCGGCAGTAATGAATTCCAACCATCTCTGCTGTCTCATATTCAGCTCCTTCTAAGAGATCAAATACTTCAACGACTTATGATCAGTATATAGCTCAAATCGCTCTTTCAAAAGATAATGCCTCCACGCCTTTAAAGAAAATATAACGACAACTAACTCCAAGTCATGTGTTGGATACCTAACCTCATGTGGTCTGAACTGTCTAGAAGCGTAAGCAATTACTTTACCCCTTTGCATCAACACAGCTCCCAATCCAGTTCCACATACATCTGTATAAACAACTAAATCCCGATTCCCCTCCGGAACTACTAAAACCGGTGCATGGGTCAATAAGTGTTTCAAGCTTTGGAATGCTTCTTCACACTTTTCGGTCCACACGAACTTCACATCCTTTCGCGTAAGCTTAGTCATCGGTGCTGCTATCCGCGAAAAATCTTTGATAATATCCCGCCAATCTAAGGAAAATCTTTATCTCGGTCACTGTCTTAGGTCTCTTCCAATTGTTCACTGCTTCAATCTTAGTCAAATCTATAGACAACCCTTTCTCGGAGACGACATGACCCAGGAACTTCACTTCCTTCTTCCAAAAATGACACTTTGTAAACTTAGCCTTCAACTGATGCTCCTTCAATGTCTTAAGCACGACTCTGAGATGGACTTCATGCTCCTTTTCGTCCTTAGAGTATATCAAAATATCATCAATGAAAACCAACACAAACCTATCCAAATGTTCACGAAAAATCCTATTCATCATATCTACAAAGAATGTCGGCGCATTAGTTAATCCGAACGGCATAACTAATCATTCGTACGATCCATATCTCGTTCTAAACGCCGTCAAAGGAATGCTATCCTCTGCCACTCTAAGTTGATGAAATCCCGTCGCCAAATATAGCTGAGAAAATACCTTTGTTCCACTCAACTGATCGGACAAATCATCAATTCTCGACAATAGATATCGGTTCTTTATCGTTTTCTCATTCAACTTATGATAATCGATACATAGCCTTAACAATCCGTTTGACCTCTTAGCAAACACAGCAGCAGCTCCCCATAGCGAACTACTCGGCCTAATAAACCTTTTGCCTTCCAGATCTACTAACTGCACCTTCAATTCTTTTATTTATGTAGGTGTCTTCCTACTCGGTGGCCTACTCACCGGTTCAGCTCCATGCACTAAATCAATCTGAAACTCAATAGCTCATTTCGGTGGTAGTCCAATGACTGGTTCAAACACATCGACAAACTCTCTAATTACAAAGACCCGATGCAACTCATCCCCCAACTCCATAACACCTAGTAAAGCATTCTCCTCACAACTAGGATTCTCTATAGCATATATTATCTGATCACTACAATCTAGATGACTAAGTGATATTTTCCTATCTTGGAAAAATATCCTAGCGTCATTCCTACTCAACCAATCCATCCCTAGGATGATCCCAAATCCCACAAAGTCAAATACATGCAAACAACAATCAAAGGTATAGCCTAACAAATCAAATTCTAAATGGTCACACCTCATCCCAAGTGTTGCATAACCTCCTATTGGATTAGCAACCCTTAAGGAAGTAACTAAGTAAGAGGGTTCTAGGTTAAGTCTATCTACCAGACATCGAGAAATAAAAGAATGGGATGCCCAAGTATCAAATAGGACGCTAACAGACATACCGTGGATCAGTAGTGAGTCTCCTTAAACAGCTTTTCCCTTTTCCTAAGCAACTGATTTTGTGGTAGTGGGCTCCAAGGCATAAACCCGCCCATGTCCTTCCTTTGGTGGCTCTGGGCACTTGTTCTTGAAATGACCCACTTGATCGCAATTAAAGCATCTGACATTCTTCTTCCCACCAACTTCTTTTCCTTTTCCCTTGCTGGCTCGACACTCGTTGGCATAGTGTCCTTTCTTGTTGCAGTCGTAACAAACCACTTCAGATTTACTCTTCTTTTGTGCCCCTTCTTTATGAGCAATCTTCTTCTAGAAAAATTTCATCTTCTGAGCCTGTCTAGTCTGATCCTCTTTCACTTTCTTCCTTAGTCAAGCCAATGCTTCTTCTTGCCTCAATGCCATCTCAATAACAACATCACTAGGGTCTCTTAAGTGCAGCAAAGTAGAACTTATCAGTTCTGGCCTTAATCCACTAATATACTTCTCATTTCTACTAATAACGGTATCAACCAATGCATACCCGTATCGGGCTAATTTCACAAACTTCCTGGTATACTCCAACACACGCATATCTCCCTGCTTCAGTTCTACAAACCTCCTTACCAATGCAGCTTGTGCCATAACGGACATGAATCTCTCTGAAAACCTTCTTCTGAATTCCTCCCAAGTAATGGTCTCTTCATCAACTCCGGTAGTGACGGTGTTCCACCAAAATAATGCAGCTCCCTGCAGCTGCCTTGAGGCCAACATACTTTTCTGCGCATCATTTAGCCCTAAACCAGCAAAAATTCTTTCACAATGCAGTAGCCAGTTTTCTACTTCAATCACGTCTTCGGTACCAAAGAACGGCTTCCCTCCGAGCCTAACGTAATATCTACTCAAATTGGCATACTGATTGACTGCAGGGACTTCTTGAACTCCTTCTCCCACAGCGTTTCCTCCAACAACACCTGCTGCTACTCCAGCTTGCACCATATTCATAAAGAATTGATACATTGCCCCTATGTCCACTTGGGGAACTCCTGCACTAGCATTTTCAGCTTGTGCCTGACCAGGACCTCTCCTTGCGTTTGGTCGGGCATTTCCATTGGTAGTGGTGCTGTCTCCTTCAACATTCACTCATCTTCTTCTTCCCTCTATATATGTATTCAAACCTTGAGAGATTTAGATGAATAATCGAACTAAGATAGGAGTCTAAAGATAGAGCGTATACTTATATATATATAAATACAAGTACGTTATTATAGCGTTATCTCATACCCCGATCTTAACACTAATTCCTATGGATTATGTTTTCAAAAATCATTTTTAGTTAAAGTATTTCACAAACCATGCTTTGATACCAAGTTGTAACATCCCCTATGTAGAGGCCCAAAACTAAGCACTACAGATGCTGCATTCATCTATAGTATTAGCTCCCGATGACTAAATACGGCTATGTGAATGGTATCAATAATATTAGAAACACTTGAATATGAAACAAAACACAAATTTCAAAATCTCAGATTACTTCATTACATTTCCATATAAAATTTGTTCCACATTCACGTCACATAACCCAAAGCGTTCTCCCAGGCATAGATTAAATATAGTTATTACAAATCATGTCGACAGCGGTATATGAAGATACCCACTCGATTGATCAGAGTCAAATGGTCATATAAGACCTAATACATCATAACATAGTGGAAAATCATCTAAACATAAATAAAAGCAGTAAATCCTAAGTAGCTATCCGTTGCCTCCTTCATCCTTCGGTAGCTTATTCGTCAACTTCCTAAACCTGAAAAGATTCTTAACCTCTCAACCTACTCAAATTAATTTTTAGCACCCGAGAGTTTAAGGGGAAAACATAAACTTCGAGTTAGACATAAAGCCTGGTATAAATAATAATGTACATCCTGGTTTAATTATGTTAAGTGAGACCACGCCGCTTAGTGGAACGGGTTTCCTCTCACTAACATCTTTTTAAAACATATCTTTGCAAATCCTTTCATATAACCATATACTATGCTCCTGCATCCACAATGGTTAAATACTATAAAATAAACATTATGTAAACATACATAAACATCAGGTAAGAATGAACTATCTTTTCAAACACAAATAACTTTTAACAATTGGTGGACTCGGGAAAACATAATCAAAATTAACCTAACATCTGTTAGATATTCATATTTAGGATTATCTATCCTTATCTATCTATTTAACATTTCCCATCAGGACGGTCTGTCCTAGACTATCCGTTAAATTTCTCACTTCTGGACGGTCTATCCCTAACTTAATCATCTCCCAGGTCCTCCCGAGCCTAATGGTTTTCTGGGCTAACCAATAACCTATCTTTATACAACATAATTTTAGTCTATCTGTGACCAAGCCCTACACATTGGAATTTTGGACAACAATTAGCTATGGCTACAAGCTAATGTATAAGGCGCGACCCTATTCTAGTCCCATCTGGTTTTCTAATATCTGAGTCATTTATACTTAAGGACCCCCACTCAAAATTTTCCTTGAAAACAATTTCAAAATGATTTAAACCATTAAATCAAACTTCAAACAAGGAAAAGAAATAAGCCTTTATACTTTACTCAAATCATATTACCATGTTAGATATATATCCTTTACTCAAAACATTGTTGATGAAAACACTTTACCATTTGAAGGAACCTCTTTCCATACGATGAAATTATCTCATTCAAATAATTGTTTAAACTTTTCGAAATCATCTCTAAAACCTTTCGAATTCATTCAAATCAATCCTTTCGGAAGCTATAGACTTTAGACATACTTCTTTAAAATCATATTAAATCATTGTCTTAGAAAAACCTTTGGAAAACCTTCCTTCGAAAACCTTTCGAAAGGTTTATTTCCTTTCGAAAGCATTTAACAAACCTTTCGAAACAGAACCCTTCGGATACATAAAACCTTTTAAAACAGAAACCTTCTGAAGGTATACTGGGTTCGCGTTAAAACAATCTGGAAACCTTCTTTTAAAACCTTTTGTTTTTATATAAACAACCTTTTGAAAGTATCTAAATAACCTTTCGAAAGCCTTTGGTTATATTTCACAAAACAAGGGTAACCACCTAAGTCGAAAGCTTCCCTCCGAAAGCATTGGAGAAACGGTTAGTTTTAAAAACAGGTAAACTTTTTGACTAGGTTGGAAGGTTCAAAGTAAAACCTTTATAAAAAGTAGTAAAACCCTTCGGCTATGTCGGAAGGATTCAAAACAAAGTAATGGCGGTAGCAGCTATAACCTATCAACTACATCGGAAGGTTTTATAGTCTTTTCTTTTAAATAACTTACCTGGCCGGAAGTGACCAAGTTGAAAGCCCAATTTCGAAAGAAAAGCAGGCTAAAGCTTTTCACTTATAAGACAATTATATTTCAACCTTTTAGGCCATCAACCTTTCGGCTTAAAACCTTTCGACTATATTCAATTCATTATGTACCAATTACTTGATGCCTTATGCATTGAACTTTGACCTTATCGAAAGCTAACCCTTCGACTGAGATGAAAGGTCTGGGGCGGAAGGTATACTGCCATATGGGCTGAAACATGGAAAAAGAGTGATTTTTGTTTTTAAACTTAAAAAGGAAACTTTTCAACTAACCTGCCTTTGTTTATCAATTTTCATTGGTCAATAAAATACTTTTCAAAACTTTGCTACCGCAATTACCAGAATTTATAAATCATTTTATTTTGCAAAATGTCCCTTCTCCTTTATAAATATATAAAACATTTAAGTCCCATACCTTAAATAATTTATATATCCCCCAAATGAATTAAGAAAATTCTGGGAAAATTCCAAAAAATGTATTTTAATATATTGCCTAGCATATTAAAATCTCAAACCCAAACACTTATTATTTCAGCTGAAATAATTTAAAACCCAATAAACAATTTCCTTTATTCGAAAATTCGTATAAAATCCATAATAAATCGGAAAATTATGAAAATCAAAACTCGTCTCTAAAATATTATTCCAGACCTATATTTAAATTTACAAGGTATTCGAATGTCATTAAATAGGGTTTTCATGTTAAACATTATCATAAAACACGAATAAACATTTATAATTTCATCAACAATAAACATATATATCTTAAAACATCAAACATGGCAATATTATAGCAAAGGAATTTCGGATCTAAACACAAAACCGAAAACTAGAAGTATTTGTGATGTAGTAATTATTCACTTTAACTTTAGAGATTATAGATGAGATTTTGAGTGTTGATTTAGTTGATTTCTTCTTTCCGCTTGAATCTTAGCTTTACTTCTCCTCTTGAGATTGGAAATGGTGGCCGGCCTTAGAAATTTTTGTTTTTAATGAAATGAGAATAATGAACGTGAGTTACCCATTTCCTAAGGGTTTAAGGTATAAGATTTTGCTATTTCCCAAAATACCCTTCTCGTTTCCTGACACACTACCTAATGTTATTTCATTTTAGTTAACCCCATTAACATGGCACGGCTACCTCTAACTAATCAAATCTCAACCTATTAATCTTCACCTTCTCTAATTTAATTTAACCAATTAAATATCTTAAATAAGGTTATAAAATATATGGGGTCTTACATTCCACACAGCCGTGACAGAAGTTACGGATCCCAAGGATGACATAGTGATGATGGCATTGATTAGGGGATTTATCTTGAAACAGAGATCGGGGAATGGTTGGAAAGGAAACCTCCATCAACGATGGATTCCTTTTATAGAAAGGCTAATGAATACTTATGCTTGGAAGAAGCTAAGAAATCCACGAAGGACTTGTGCTGGAAATTCAAATGAAGTGATACAAAGCAATATTATCGTAAAGCAATCTAGAGGAAGCTATGTGTGTGTGGATGTGAATGTTAGTAATCAAAGCAATAATCGGAAACAAAATAATGATGGGGCTAAGAGGAAGAAGCCAGATAACAAGAACAGTATTAGGGCTCATAAATAAGATAGCTATACTGATCTAAACAACTCGATAGAAAATATCTACCTAACGACTCAAAACACTGAGCAGTACAAGAAGCCGTCACCAAGAGAGTCGATTAAGAAGGAAAGAAAGTCCGACAAGTTTTGTAGATTCCATGAAACTCATGGTCACGATAACAATTGCAGACATTTGTGATATATGATTGAGGAGTTGATTCGTAAGAAAAAGTTACAGAAGTAAGTGAAAACCCTACAGGATGGCAGGTATGGAAACTCTAACGCCCCTAGGCCGTCTTCCTACGGGGGCAAGCTGAGCCTGGTGCTTATGCGTTCAGGTGACCAGAAAATTAATTGGTGGTTAATATTATCATCGGTGGGCCATACCCTGCTAATAAAATTCTAACTTAGATAGACATATATGTTGGTGATATTAGACATGCGGAGAGTGAAAGTTGTTTCGCTATTGAAGATGATGGAACTCCTATAAAACAATCCAGGAGCAATGAAAAAGGATATTATTTTCCGAAATAGAGATGTTGACGGAGTGGAAGCTCCAACGATTGACACACTCATGATCATAGTCACGATTGATCCTGCTATTTTTCGGAAGTTGCCTGTTGACCGTGGGAGTATAATCAATAACTTGTTTAAGAAGGCTTATGATCAGATGTTGTTGGAGGAGAAGGATTTTAAACCTTGTAAATCTCGAATATAAGGGTTAAACGGGATGACTACTGAGCCGATTGGATATGTAGAGTTACTGGTGATACTTGCCGAGAGTGACCGTAAGCGAGTGCGAGTCATACCTTTTTTGGTGTTAGATATTTACTCAGCTTATAAAGCATTTCTAGGCTGTCCAGCCTTGGCTGAGTTCAGAGCGGCTATAACACCTTGGTGTTTGACTATGAAGTGTCCTATAGAGAACGAAGTGAGAATCGTGCAAGGAGATCAAGTGACTGGCCGTGAATGATATGTCGCCATGCTAAAGAAGGCAAAGCGAAGGGAGAAAGAAAAAAAATATGGAGGTATCCTCTGCATTAAGGCTTTAGACACATAGCGACTACAGCCTGAGCCCCGGCTTGGGTTGCCCAGTCGGTTCCACAGTGGTATAGACTAATGTAAAGAGTCAGAAGGTGGAAGAGTAGCTCTCGTCGAGTTGACGATCATTGTTCCAGTCAGCCAGGATGATCCGAATTGGGTCCTAAAGGTCGGGTCGCATCTCGGTGCAAGAGTGATGAAGGAGCTAGTTCGTTTATTCGGGAAAACCTGGATGTATTTGCCTAGACACACTCAGATATGTATGGGATCTCGTAGGAGATAGAAAGCATGCATTAAATATAAATCCCAAATGCATTCCTGTGAAACAGAAATGCCGTAGACTGGGTTCGTAGAGATCCGCTGCACTCAAAGAAGAGGTATATAAGCTGAAGGACAACGACATCATCCATGATGCTTTATATCCGGAGTGGGTATCTCACCTTATCTTAGTGAAGAAAGAAAATGCGAAGCGGAGGACATGCATCAGCTATTCTGATTTGAATAAGGCGTGCCCAAAAAACAGCTTCGCGCTCCCAATAAACAATCAGTTGGTGGATTCGACAGCTGGACATGAGCTACTTTCATTCATGGATGCATATTGGGATACAACCAAATCCCGATGCATGTCCCGGATCAGGAACGCACAAGCTTTATAACCAACCTCAGACTGTATTGCTATCTGGTCATGCCTTTCGAATTAAAGAACACATGGGCAACTTACCAAAGGCTAGTTAATCAGATGTTCAATGACTAAATTGGATGCTCGATGGAAATCTACGTAGATGACATGCTCGTGAAGTCACAACATTTAGGAAACCATGTTGATGAGCTGGCAGAGATGTCCGCTATCCTATGAAAGTACGGAATGAAGCTCAATCCCTTGAAATGCTCTTTTAGCTTTGCATCAAGAAAATTCTTGGGTTTCATCGTAAACTCCCATGCGATTGAAGCCAATCCGAATAAAATCGAGGCATTAAGAAAAATCGAAGCCCCAAAGTCGACCAAGGAGATCCGAAGCCTAATCGGAAATTCGCCGTCTTGAGTTGGTTCATCTCCAGAGCCATAGATAAATGCATCCCTTTCTTCGAGGTGATTATGAAGGAAAAGTGTAACTTCAAATGGAATCGCGAGTGTAAAGACACATTCTAAGCTCTGGTAGATCACTTGGAAAGATCCCCCATCCTTTCAAAGCCGGTGGATGACAAGGACTTGTTTACATGCTTAGCGCAGTCGGTGCATGCTTTGAGCGCCGCACTTGTGCATGAGGAATATCGCATCCAACGATTGGTTTATTACGTAAATAAGTGGTTGACAAGCGCAGAACGAAACTACCCGAAGCTAGAGAAGTTCGCATACTGCCTTTTGATCGCTTCAAGAAAGCTTCGGCCTTATTTCTAGGCCTATCTGATCAAAGTTCTTACCGACCTGCCTTGCGAAAAGTTTTGCAGCGACCTGAGATTTATAGAAGGCTGTTGAAATGGAATATTGAATTAAGCCAATACGACATAACTTATCACCCTCGAAGAGCAATCCAGGGTCAGGCCTTTGTGGATTTCGTAGCTAAATTCACTGCATGAGATGATCCTCTGGAGAGTAGTGGTCAAAAAGATACTGGATGGAAGATGTACATGGATGGTGCATCTAATGAACGATGCTCTGGTGCTAGAGTCGTACTTATCACTCCTGAGGAACGCCCGATTTGTTACGCCTTGAAACTCAACTTTCCGATGACGAATAATGAAGCTGAATATGAAGCCTTGATTTCAAGACTCAAAATTACCAATGAATCGGAGATAATGACTTTGCACATTCTTTGCGACTCCCGACTAGTGGTTTGCCAAGTTTGGAAGGAGTTTCAAGCAAAAGGAGCGAGACTATCTCCTTATCTAAACCGAGTCCTTGAGCTGCTCGCTGACATTGAATATTATACAATCACTCATATTCCCAAAGAGGAGAATGAGAAGGCTGATTCACTGGCTAAACTGGCCAGCTCTGGAAATGCGCAGCTTATGCGCTTGGTTTTGGTAGAAGTATTTTCAACTCTAAGCATCGACCAGATGGATGTCGATTGGATCTTGGAGACCGAGCTTGAAAGGGAGTCATGTATGACTCCGATTCAAACTTAGTTATAGAAAGGAATCCTTTTGGAGAGGAATGAACAACGAAAAATTCTTTGACAAGCTTTGAGATATCATGCAAGATGGAGTGTTGTACAGAAAGGGTTCTTTGTCCCTATGCTTTGGTGTGTCGCTTATGACGAGGCCAAGCAGGTCCTAAAAGAGGTTCACAAAGGGGCCTGTGGCGACCACATCAAGGGGAAAACCTCAGTGAAGAAGATCCTCTACTATGGATACTTCTGGCCAACTATCAACCGAGATGTAGTTGATTTCACCCAAAAATGTGACAATTGCTAGAGATTTGCTAAAATACCAAGAGCCCCACTGTTGGAGATTACTCAAATGGTTAATCCTTGGCCATTTGCAGTCTGGGGGATTAATATCCATGGTGTGCTACTGATATCTAAAGGTGGCATGAAGTATGCCATCATTGCAGTTGACAACTTCACCAAGTGGGCTGAGGCAGAGCCATTGGCCACGATCAGCTTAAAGAAAGTAATCAATTTTTTTGTCCATAATATCATCTGTCATTTTGGAGTTCCACAGGCAATCGTTGCCAATAACTAGACCCAATTCGACAGTACCGAGTTCAAAGATTTCCACCATCGACACCACATAAAAAAGAGATTTGCTATAGTGGTACATCCTCAAGCAAATGGATACGTTGAAGCTATGAATAATATTATCAAGTCCATTCTTAAGAAGCGGTTGGAAAAGGCCAAGGGCAAGTGGGTTGATGAACTTTCATTAGTACTATGAGCTTGTCGAACAACTCATAAGTCAGCGACTGGCTACTCTCCATTCACCCTAGCCTATGGATCAGAGGCTATGGTTCCAGTTGAGCTGGAAGTACCTTCTCATCGAGTGATTCACTCCAATCCACGAACTCATGAGCAACTCCTGTTAGAATCTATTGATATGATCGATGAGAAGTGTAATGCAGTTGATTTGAGGACAACTACACATCGATACCAAGTCGCACGATATTGCAACACTATGGTTAGGAATCAAACCTTTGAAGTTGGCAATTTGGTTCTCAAATGAATCTTCCCTGGCCTTGGAAACTTGGGCCCGACCTGGGAAGGTCCATATGCAATAGAGCAGAAGCTTGAAGACAGAACTTTCAAGCTTACAACGAAAGACGGGATTCCGTTCCCAAAGGCGTGGAATAGCGAGCACTTACGGTGCTATTTCACTTAGAAATAAATTTGTAAATAATAGGCTAGAGCCGTGTAATAAGACAGATTCTGTCATTTCTCATCTTTTATGGAATAAAATGGTTTTTCGAGTCCAAGAGTTTGTCTTTCCATTACTTAAGAGTTGTGACTTGACCGACTCGGATGATTCCGCATGTGAATAATGCAGGTGCCCAGAGTTAGGTGCCAACCAAAAGTTCTACAGATCATGTTCGAACGCTCGAAGTACTTCTCCATATCCAGAGATAGATACCAGATAGCTCTTGCTCCCAGTGTATGGGCAAGAGTATAAACTAAAATGGATGCAGCTCGACCGTCCATCAACTAACTCTTGTCCTCGGATTGGGTGTAGGAGTATAAACTAAATGGACGTGACCCAACCATCCATTGGAAAACTTTTGTCCTCGGATCGGGAGCAGAAGTATAAACTCAAACCGAATGTGACATGAATGTCCATGCAGAAACTCCCACCCTTGATGTTGGGGCAGGAGTATAAATCAAAACAAACATGGTACAATCATTTACTCACCCAACTCTTATTCTCAAATTGGGGGCAGGGGTATAAACTAAAGTGGACATGACCGTCCAACTCTTAACACTCTGCCCAGAGAGGGTGAAGCCAAAGGTCTATGCCCGGGTGGGATCTTGCCTGTGAACTTTGAATCGACACCCGAAATTAGGCACGATTGGAAGTACATCCTGGATGAAGATGTGCGAACTATGATAAGTTAATTCACATTAGTGCCTAAAGTTTTGCGCAATCGAATAATGTATTCCTAGAAAAGGATACCTGAACCACTATTCTAAGTGGTTAACTCCAACTAATTCCCAGAATATGGCACCTCAATAATTACTTTATGTTTGCAAGAATGATGAAAGGTTGGTAAATTATAGAATGGGCTAAAGGATTCGGTCCGAAAATAATAACTAAAAGAAATAGATCGCAAGTATATTGAATGGAAAACGTAGTTCTTCAGTACTTAGAAAAATCTATACAAGAAGTCAATGAAACAAAAAACATTTTTATTCATATGAAATCCAAAAAGATAAGTATAAGTGTTATT
Source organism: Allium fistulosum (assembly GCA_030737815.1). Classification (NCBI taxonomy): domain Eukaryota; kingdom Viridiplantae; phylum Streptophyta; class Magnoliopsida; order Asparagales; family Amaryllidaceae; genus Allium; species Allium fistulosum. The sequence continues at coordinate 308,538,031 of CM060904.1, read as the reverse complement.
GACACTAAAAAAACAAAAGAAGGGGCTAAACCCGTACAAAGCCGGCGAAAAACCAAAATGGACTAAAACTACGATTAAAAGTAAGCTTATTTACACCCAAATGAACCGGCGTGCACTTCTTCGGTTTCATTCTCGTTTGTTTCTTCATAGAGTTGGGAGAAACATTGCTCGAGCTTTCACCTTGTCTTTACCCTCCTCTTCCTCCACTTACTTTGCCCTTAGGTGGAGTGCTCTACAACGATCTAGCAGGCATGTTTTGTGCTACCAGGTGGAGGAATATCGACCAGGGCGAAGATAGTTTGCCTGGGCAAGACAATGGGAGGAGGAATAACTTCAAAGTTCTCCTGCTTGACCTCTATGACAAGAAGGATGTCTTTCTCAAGTTCATGCTCAAGCTTGTGCATGGTAGGACCCGACAGGGGCTTGGAGACCCCTGCAATAACAACTTCTTTGTCAATCTGAGTTTCCTAAGTCCCACCAGCTCCTTCATCCAACAAGGCATCGATCATCTGCTTGTCAAGGCAGGGAGTATCCTCAACCGGAACGGTTGGAATCATTGTTAAGTTGGTATTAGTAATTGATTCTATTATAGGAACTTGTAGACTCGGTTGAGAGTCCTTGTCAACAAGCAGAGCAATGCGATGCTAATTTGAGGCTAAAGAAATAAAGAGAGAGAGATTAACTATGTTAATCGGCGACACGTTAATTCACTAGAATATAAGAGAAGTAAGTAAGATACCTTCTTTGGTTTGGTATTCTTTGCGGGCCGGAGTGCTGTTGGAGTTCCCCTCTAAAATCAGAGAGCGAATGGTAGGCCTGTGGATCTCAGACCTCTCGGGATCATACCCAGGTGTTGGAGCAGCTTGGGACCCAAGTGTTTGGTTGGCAATAGCATTATATGGTGTCGATCCGGAGCCTTCGCCTAAGTATTTATGCACCGTCGAGGCAAGCTCTGGATAAAGAATAAGCTGGCTGTATTTTGGAATCTTGGGCTCAATTCCTACCAAGACTTCTTTCTCCAACTGCTCCAAATCCACCTCGCCACCTTTGAGGAAATATTTTTCTTCTTCAACAATCCGCTCCCGGGCAAGGGCGAGGTATCTAGGATTATCTTCTTTGAAACACTCCAGATTTTGAATTTTGATCACGTTGGCTTTGTATTGGTTCAATAGAGGTTCAAATTTTTTCCATCGCATGCTTTTCTGCCTACTGTTCCAGGGCCTCAACCTCTCTTTTGACGAGTGCATCAACATCTTTAACACACTCGAGCACTTTGTCCCTTTCCCCCTGTTATCCCGCCTTTTGACAAGGCTAGGACACCAAGAAATTGGTTGGATTCCGAATATCGCTTGTCATGGATATCGCTCAATTTTGTCCGAATCCGGATCGAGCTATAATTGATAAGACATGACTAGGAAAGTAAATAGAACCAACATTCCAAGTTTCAAGCCAATCCGAGTTCGTATGCTCAAGCTATGATGGATACATGTTGGAGGAAAAAGCATATTTCGTATCCATCCGATATGTTCATTTCGCATCCATCAGGGGACTTCGTTTCATATCGATGGAGGTAGCCATGTTTCGAATCCATCGAGTTCGTATCGATTAGGATCGTGTCCATCGATAGTTAGTGCAATTCGTATTGGTTGGCCAAGTGTCTGTTCTGTATCCATCCAGCCCGTGTCCATCATCTACTTTGCATCAACACGATTCCACGATTTCGTATCGATCGAGTTGGCAATATTTCGTACCCATCGAGTTCGTATCGATCAAGTTCGTGTCCCTCAACAGATGACGTGCCTCGCAACCATCAGTCAATGTCTACTTCGTATCCATCGAGGCACTACTCTTCGTATCCATCAGAGAACCTTACTTCGAATCCATGCCCAGTGACTTATTCGTATCTAACGAGTCAATCAACTAGGGAGACGTGTCGTCCATCGAAGCAAACAAGGCGAGATACATGGAGTCAAAACGGTCAATACAGAGTGAAGGCCGAATCGAAGCAAAGCGCGCGCGCCACATTATCTCGAGAACACGTGCAGTCATCGACACGAAGTGATGGAGTCGAAACCATGGAGATGAACCAAGCAGCCTTCGAGAAATCTCAGTTCGTATGACCATATCTCGTGATCCACTGATCCAAATCCAATGATATTTTCAGGGAAGCTTGCATACGCACTAAAGAATGTCCGTGCCAAATTTCAGATGAATTGGACATCATCTTGATCGATATGAAATGGATTCGTATCGATCGCAGATCGAGGCGAAACTTTCTGGAAATGGTCGCGTGGATCCCCTCACGTGCCAGACCAAGTCTCCCGAAGTTTGAGCGGAATCTCAGCCTCCTACGCCTATAAATAGAGCCCCAGAGCATACAGAAAAGGGGATCTTTTTTGATTCTGAAGCGTCCAGACTCTACCGAATAAAGACTTGCATCATACCTTTGCAGTCAGTTTCGAATTCTAATCTGTAATCCGCTGTTGTTTGCTGTAATCGCTTGTAATCATTGAAAGAGAATCAATAAAATCATCAAAACTTCATAGTGGACGTAGGCAATACACCGAACCACTCTAAATCGCTTGTCTTTGCATTTTACATTTCTGTTTGTTGGAGTTTTTGTTAGATAATCTCTGTTTTATATTTATATTCTTCATTTTATCTCTTCAAAAACTTCAGAAGAGTGTTGTGCCCATTTTTGGTACAAACACTTTGGTGCTTTCACTGAGAAAACCAGTTTTTTCTCCTGCTCCTTGGATCTACCGTCGATACCGGATTGCATAAATCCAAGAGGAAGATCCAGATATCTGATCCGTAATCCTACCATTCTATTCAGATTTGCGTAAAATCTAGGAAAGAACTCCACCACTGAATATGGTTAGCACAAGAACTGCAGCTACCGCCGCTGATCAAGAAGGCCAGGATAGACAAAATCCTACACAGCAGCCTTCTTCCAATCATGACAACACTGCTCACTCGGATCCATCCGGACCAGTCACCCGACAAGAGTTCCAAGTGTTGCTCCAAGAACTGACCCAAAGCCGGCAACAGTTGGCTGAACAGTTGCGCGCCAATGTTGAATTGACCAACCAACTAAACCGCCAAAGCCGTAGAAAGTCTAGGAGGGATGATGTTTCCCGTGCGTCTACTGAGAGTTCAGCTTCGTCTGACTATCACCACAGGTCGACTCGTCCCCGGCTAGAGGGAAGTCACGCTCAAACTACTGGATATCAACCCGCCTTGATCGTCGGATAGTTAAGGACAGGGCTGTCGACCAGCTTCCAAACAGGGCCCTCAACACGAGGAGGCACTGCTCCACAGTACACCACGGACAACCGCGCTACAACCACCGCAGTAGAGACAAGAGTTGATACCCGGAATCAGTCAGAGCCGAACAATCAGCAGCGTGGACATACTCCTGAACCATATGTCCCAGAAGACGCTGAGCCAAGGAGGCGAAATACGGACCGTCGACAGCGCCCGGTCCAAACTCGCACTGTGGAACCCGACCACACCTTAGCTCAGCATGCCCAGAATGTGCTAGTGTCATATATCTCGACCATGATACGTCAGATGATACGCGAGAGTCAGGGGCTCACTAATGATGATTGGGGAATCTCCCATAGTCATACCCCCTTCACAGAAGAGATATTATACGCTGAACCACCTCGGCGATTCAGAATGCCAACTCTCCCAATGTATGAAGGAAATAGTGACCCCAATCAACATATTTTGAAATATGAATGGTCAATGAGTGCTGCAAGGGCTGACGATGCAGTGAAGTGTCGGAGTTTCCCCATTTCTCTGGGGGGAATCGCGACAATGTGGTTTACATGCTTACCACCTAGGTCTATTTCTTCGTTCGATCAACTGGCCAAGAGGTTTGTAGAACAGTTTCGTATGCATGTTGCCAGGCCCAAAGACGTTAATACCCTGTCCAGTGTCACTCAAGCTCATGGAGAAACGCTCAGGCGTTACTTAGAAAGGTTCCACGCAGCATGTGTTGAGATTAGTAATCCCAACGATAACTCAATCTTGATGGCTTTGACCAAGGGGATTGATCCCGATTCCGAGTTTGGGAATTGGCTAGCTGGAAAACCACCCGCATCGTTGGACCGTTTCTACTCCAAAGCTGCTCAGTTCTTACGGCAAGAGGACACGAAACAGTCTAGGAAGCAGGATGATGTGAGGCCCAGTATTGAGAGAATACAGAGTAATGTAGCGGTTAAACAATCCGGTGAGAGTTCCAGAAAAGTTCAACTGAATATACAGAACAAGCAAACCCAACCGAGAGGAAACAATGGCCAGGATAAGAAAAGAGTTCAAAACCGAGGTCCACGACGTAGGGCTCAAATGTTTGACAATTACACACCGTTAAATACGTCATTGGAAAACGTGTACTTACAGACTTGCAACACTGTACAGTATAAGAAGCCTGCTTCGAAGCCCTCATCGGAGAGGCAGGTTCAAGCAGGGAAGTTCTGTAGATTCAATGAAAGCTATGACCACAATACCAATGAGTGTCGACATTTGCAGGACCTCATCGAGATGTTGATCAGAGAAAGGAAGTTAGATCAGTTTGTGCGGGCGCCGCAGTCTGGTGGAGCGGGCCCTTCAAATCAGAACCGTTCACAGAATGAAGAAAGACAGGAAGAACCCACTCGTGCGGGCGGAAGGCTGGTTATCAACACAATAAGTGGTGGTCCCCATCCAGCAGACAGAAGCTGGGGGGAAATGGAGTCGTATGCTAGTTCTATCAGGCATGCGGACTTCGAATGTTGTAGTAATTATGAAGACGGAACTCCGGTTAAACAACAAAGATAATATCTGATGATATCGTATTCAGGAGTCGAGACGCTGATAAGGTCGAAGCCCCTACAATCGACCCACTAGTCATATCTGCCCAGGTAGGTCCTGCTTGGATGAAGAGGATCCTGGTTGACAGTGGGAGCTCTGTGAATATCTTGCTTAAACGGGCTTACGACTTAATGAAAATGGAGGTGAAGGATTTGAAACCCTGCCTGTCCCGAATCCACGGTTTTAACGGGAGTGCCACGATACCCATTGGAGTAACTGAACTACCGGTTGAGTTGGGAGTTGGAGAACGCCGGAGAGTCCGGATGTTACAATTTGTTGTTTTAGAGATTGATTCACCTTATAATGCGTTCTTGGGCCGACCGGCCCTAGTTGAGTTCAGGGCGGCCATCGCCCCATGGTGTTTGACTCTGAAGTTCCCCACCGATCATGGGATTGGAGTCATTCAAGGAGATCATGCCACGGGGAGGGCCTGTTATGTTGCTGAGCTGCGAGGGGCGCAACGTAAGGAGAAGGGAAAGGGCGTAGAGGAATCTCTCTACGTCTGTTCTATTGATAATTGACAATTGATGCTTGGGCCTCGGCCCGAGCACCACAACCAATTCCTAAAAGACCTTGACCCTAGGGACAATGAGGATAAAGACGAATCTAAGGAGAGTCAAGCTTTTCCGGTCGAACTGACTGTGGACGTCCCAATCAGTGAGGATGATGATTCAAAGATGCTAAAAGTTTGGTCTCAACTGAGCAAGCAGACACAACAGGAATTGGTTGAATTTCTTCGGGCAAATCTCGACGTCTTCGCCTGGACACACTCTGACATGTGCGGTATCTCACCAAATATTGCAAGTCACTCCCTGAATATAGATCAGCGATATGTCCCGGTCAAGCAGAAAAGGCGCGGTATGGATCCAGAGAGATCTGCCGCCCTTAAGGAGGAGGTTGATAAGTTACAATCGAATGGGTTTATTCGAGATGTCTTATATCCAGAATGGGTGTCCAACCCCGTACTGGTTCGAAAACCGAACGGAAAATGGAGAACTTGCGTCGATTACTCTGACCTAAACAAGGCCTGCCCGAAAGATAGTTTCCCACTTTCACGAATCGATCAGCTCGTAGATTCGACAGCCGGACATGAGTTACTATCTTTTATGGATGCTTATTCTGGCTACAATCAAATACCCATGCATTTACCTGATCAAGAACACACCAGCTTCGTAACCGATCTGGGGCTCTACTGTTACAAAGTCATGCCATTTGGTCTAAAGAACGCCGGAGCAACATACCAACGCTTGGTCAACCGGATGTTCGCTAATCAGATCGGGAAGACCATGGAGGTTTACATGGATGACATGCTGGTGAAGTCTCGATTCTCCACAGATCACGTCAGAGATTTAAATTCGATGTTCAGCATCCTTCGAGAATATGGAATGAAGCTTAACCCATTGAAGTGCCACTTCGGCGTCGCATTTGGAAAGTTCCTTGGGTTTATTGTCAATGCTCGAGGGATAGAAGCAAATCCTGAGAAGATCTGGGCAATAAGAAATTTGCAAACCCCTAGAACCATAAAGCAAGTCCAGAGTCTCAACGGAAAGGTCGCAGCATTGAGCAGGTTCATTTCAAAGTCCACCGATAAATGCATTCCTTTCTTCGATCTGATCCGGAAGGGAAAACGAAACTTTGAATGGACCACGGAGTGTGAAGGCGCATTCCGATTATTAGTTCAACATCTTTCCACACCTCCGATCTTGTCAAAACCAGTTGACCACGAGCAATTGTACCTCTACCTGGCGGTATCAGAACATGCGATCAGTGCTGCTCTAGTTCGGGAGGAAGACAAAGTGCAGAAACCGGTCTCTTATGTTAGTAAGCGGCTAACAGGAGCTGAAAGAAACTACCCAAGACTGGAGAAACTGGCTTATTGCCTGGTCGTTGCCTCAAGAAAGCTCCGTCCTTATTTCCAAGCTCATCCTCTTACTGTGTATACCGATCAGCCGTTATGACAGGTCCTCAGGCGGCCTGAGACGTCTGATAGGTTGCTCAAGTGGAACATTGAACTGAGCCAATTCGACATCACTTACGCCCCGCGAAGAGCCATTCAAGGACAAGTCTTGGCAGATTTCATAGCTGAATTCACCGTTCCAGAAGACTTGCCCGAAACCAGTGAATCCCCCGAATACATCTGGAAGCTGTATACTGACGGTGCATCAAACGACCGGTGTTCGGGCGCTGGTGTAGTACTTGAAACTCCCGAAGGCCGATCTATATGTTATGCTTTGAAGTTTGATTTTCATGCAACTAATAATGAAGCCGAATATGAAGCCCTCTTAACCGGCCTAAAACTTGCCAGAGATTTGAGGATTATCGCTGTGGAAATTTACTGCGATTCGCAGTTAGTTGTGTGTCAAGTACGGGGAGAGTATCAAGCAAGGGATCGAAGGCTGGCTGCCTACTTGGCCCGAGTTCAGGAGATACTGAATCAGTTTGATTATTATGCCATTTACTATATACCTCGGGAACACAATCAAAGAGCCGATTCATTGGCGAAGTTAGCCAGCACAGGTGAAGCTCAGCAGATGGGACTTGTCCCCGTCGAAACTCTATCCTACCCAAGCGTCGATCAAATAAAGACGAATTTTGTGTTTGAAGCCGCTCCCGGTAGAGAGTCGTGGATGACTCCATATCGAAATTACATTGAGAATGGGACGTTGCCTGAGCATAGAAATGAGAAAAGACAAATTCTACGAAAAGCTTCACGGTTCGTCGTCCAGAACGGAGTCATGTACAGGAGAGGCTATTCCGTTCCTCTCCTCCGATGTATCGCCCACGAGGAAATCAAACAAGTGCTACATGACGTGCACGAAGGAGAGTGTGGCGATCACACCGGGGGGCAAGCTCTCGCTAAGAAGATACTCCGATATGGGTATTACTGGCCGACAGTGAACCGAGATGCAGCGAACTATGCCAGAAAGTGCGATAGATGCCAGAAACATGCCCGAATTCCAAGAGCCCCGCCTACCGAGATAACCCAAATGGTCAACCCCTGGCCATTCACAATATGGGGCATCGATATCATCGGCGCTCTACCTCTGGCGAAAGGCAGTGCGAAGTACGCCATCGTCGCCGTTGACTACTTTACAAAGTAGGCTGAAGCCGAAGCCCTCGCAACCATTACGACAAAGAAAGTGATAAATTTCGTGGTTCGCAACATCATCTGTCGATTTGGACTACCGCATACCATCATCACCGATAACGGAGCCCAATTCGAGAGTGTAGAATTCAAGAATTTCTGTCAATGGTTTCATATCCATAAAAAGTTCTCGGCTGTCGCACATCCCCAGGCAAATGGACAGGTTAAAGCTTTCAATAAAGTTATAAAGTCCATCCTAAAGAAATGACTGGAAAAGGCCGGGGGCAAATGGGTTGATGAACTTCCTATGGCGTTATGGGCCTATCGAACGACTCACAAAACCGCAACCGGACACACTCCGTTTTCCCTATCTTATGGCTCAGAGGCTGTTATTCCGGTCGAGACGGAAGTGTTTTCCCATCGCGTGACTTACTACGATCCGAAAATGAACGCTATACTGCTGGCCGAATCTTTGGATCTATTGGATGAAAAACGGGAAGAGGCTGATTTGAGAGCAGCCGCATATCGAAGTCGGGTCGCCCGATTATACAATACCAAAGTTCGACCTCGAATCTTTGAACTCGGTGACCTCGTTCTCAAGAGAATCTATCCAGTTCCTTCACACATGAGGCCAAACTGGGAAGGACCATATGTGATTACACGAAGACTTGGAGATGGCACATTCAAACTATCGACCGTTGACGGTCTTGATTTGCCGAGAGCCTAGAACAGCGAGAGTCTCCGTCGCTATTACACATGACAGGCTTTATTTATTTCATTATATCATTCCATTTGGCAATTTGTTTCTGCATTTTGAAATTTGAATTCTGTAATAAGGCAACTGACTTTGCCGCATTTTCTTATTTCAGCAATAAAATGCCATCTCTTCGAGCCAGAACTTTGATTCATTAAATACGATATACAACATCACGACGCACGGAGAGCTAAATCCCATCACGCAATGGGACTTATTCAATTGGAGAGTGGCTGTAATACGACCGGCCACTCGCTAAGTTAAACCCGAGCTCGGGGGCAAGTTATTACACCAATATTAAATAGGATGACACACAACAATCCTATAATCAACTCCATATTCCCAGAGTGCGAAGCGGAGTATAAACAATCAACTCCGTATTCCCAGAGTGCAAAATGGAGTATAAACAATCAACTCCGTATCCCCAGAGTGCGAAATGGAGTATAAACAATCAACTCCATATTCCAAGAGTGCAAAGCGGAGTATAAACAATCAACTCCGTATTCCTAGAGTGCGAAGCGGAGTATAAACAATCAACTCCGTATTCCCAGAGTGCGAAGCGGAGTATAAACAATCAACTCCGTATCCCCAGAGTGCGGAGCGGAGTATAAACAATCAACTTCGTATTCCCAGAGTGCGAAACGGAGTATAGACATCCAACTCTGTATCCCTAGAGTGCGGAGCGGAATATGTCATGTCAACTCCGAGCTCCCGGAGTGCGAGCCAGAGCATGAACACTAACTCCAAACTCCCAGGATATGGGTTGGAGTACCAACAGCAATCCCAAATTCCCAGAGTGTGAACAACTGCTTGCGAGATGACTTATATCCCCGGAGTGTGGATGAAACGATTCATAAGGAAACAAGTGTAGTTCGACCGCTCGGTCCTCACTCAATGCGATCACAAGCTGATCATCATAACTTAACCCCGGAACTGGGGGTAGGTACAAGTGTTAATCACTACCCGAAACTGTATGATGTTCAGCTCCGATTCAATCTCCGATCACAACTCAAGTTCAAGATTTCCAGGCTTGGCAGACAGAACAAGCTATGCTTAAACGTTAAAGTAATGCAAGTACACCGGACTGAAGTTCAAACACTGCAACATTTCATCATAAAAGGAATTTAAGTTGAAACAATAAGACAAAATTTTATTTCAACTAATCATAAGCGATGGTTCATACACGAGCCTTTCCAAAAATTCCTACTAGCAGGGGCCGAACCCGTATCTAAACACGGCCTATAAAAAAAGGGGAAAAAGATAACAAAATTCCTGACTACGAAAGGGAAATACCTGCAAGCTGCATTCCTCAACTTGTTCTTAAGGGGAGTTGTTTTCGATAAGCCCAACTTGAAGTTGGTTCATGCCGAATCATATTCATCCAATTTCCATGCGATTCAGAGCGATTTGGAGCAAGCTGAGGGGTGGGAAAGATTTTGTATGCCGCTATCCACTGTTAATCGAAACAATTACCAAGAAATTCTCTCGTTCGTGTCTGAAAAGGATGAGTACGAGAGATAGCTTGTGGATCGCGACGCGGAGATTGAGAAGCTGAAGAAAGAGAGGGATGATGCCCTCAAGAAGGAGAGCAAGAACGCTTCTTAGTTTAAGGAGCTAAAAGAATCCACCGACCAGGCCGCACTCATATTTAGGGATGAAATAAAGAAGTGCCACACTGATGAGGCGGCTTTGAAAGAAAAGCCGAGGATAAGCGAGACGATGGTTGAGATGAAGACGAAAACAATCACTGACCAGGCCTAAGAAATTGCTTCTCTTCGCCAACAAATTTCAACTCTAGATGTTGAGAAAAAGCAGCCAGCAGTAGAGAAAGCTAGCACGAAAGCTAGCTTTTCAAAGCTTCAAGATACTTTTACAAAGAAAATGAAAGGCTTTGATGCTACTATTTTGGGCTTCTTTGTCAATTCCGTGCTGCATCAAGGGAGCCTCTGTTACTTGGGTCCGTCGCCCCTCGTACTCTTGTTGTTGTTAGGGTATTCTGGCCCAATTCCAAGACATGGCTGGCAGTTTCACCAAAGAGGAGTTGTTCAGGCATACCTAAACGAAGATTCCTGCCAAGCTTTAGTAGAGGGCTAGGAAATCTTAAATCTGGAGAGGGAACAAGAAGCTATCGATGTCGCGACCATCATTAAGGATGTATCCGAGCATTTCCCTTCAGACCCTGGTGAGCCATTTTCGCATCTTCGTGCTGAGGAGATCATTTCTACTTCTCCGTAATTGTGCAGCCATCAAAGGAAGGCAATGACCAAGGCTTTGAAGTCATGGTGCATGAGCAGACCCCCATAGCAGGCAATTTTCTTATCTCTCCCATGCTTGAAGACTTCCAATTTACGCATAATGAAATTGCTGAGAAAACCGCCCTTTATTCTGGTATTATAGATAAACCCTCTCTTCCTACCGAGTTACCTCCCCCTCATGATGCTGGGTCTACCGCTATTCTAACTGTATCAATCATCGTCGCCGCATCTGGCTCGTAGCCCAGTTCACACTCTGAGCAAATTGCAGCGTTGCATGGTTTGGATGACCCCTCTGTATCTCAAGAGGAAAGCTTGGCAGCTGCTGATACACGAGATTAGGCGGATCAAGCTAGCTAACTAGACAGAGTAGAGGCTAAGCAGTCGGCGATCGAGAAATAGATGATAGCAGTGAAGAAGGAGAAGGTTGAAGAAAAAAAGAGGTCATCAAAGTGTTATCATAGATCCCGCAAGCATAAAGGCAATGGAGGGTCTACCAGAGTCTGTGCTTAGCACTTCTTCTTGTTATTGCAATAACGGTGTCTGTGTTTTCATTTTTATCTTTTCTTGGCCGATATTGTGCGGGCACGGCCCCTACTGTTTGTTGTTGTACATGAAAATCATTATAAGTAATAAAATTGTTAAAATTTTGATTGCAACTTCACTTGTCTACTTATCTATCTTTCTTGAATTGTGCACTTATGCCACTCTTTTTTTATTTATTGTTGTGTTAGTTAGTCCCGTAATCACTGCCAAAATTCTTTGTTTAGAGTAACCGAACTGTGAAGTAACTGCTACTTTGGTTGAGTGTTGGTGTGTGTGCGCCCCCTAGTTTATGGGGTTGTTTATTCTGAACATGTGTCCCTGGTCAGGTCCATACTACAACTCCTATCTGTGGGAGTTTGTGGCTTCAGATTCCAGTGAAGATCTTTAGCGGCCTCACGAGGAGTAATTTACACACTCAAGTTATTTACATATTTAAGTGACTGGAAATGCCGGAGCAACACTAATTACTTGGGATTTTGTTAAGTGATTCCATCACGATGCTGACGTTCAGGCTATTGCGCACATGTATCGCTTCTTGGAGTGCTATTTTCTTGGCTATGAAGGCGGTATGTGATTTTTTTCAATATGAGAGTTCCTTGTCTTTGGATGAAATTTTGCTAGCCCGGATAATAGCGTACGGCTTACGAAATGCACACAGTGGAATCGAGGCTCGCCCGGTCGTAGTTTTGCGAACCAGGAAGCATTGCGCGACTTATGTAATTGTGTTTACTTGGATGTGATTCCACAATCAAAGAGGCGGTGCGCGACTTACGAAATGCACGGCTTTAATTTTGGGCCTTCCCGGTATCGCCAGAGCAACACCGGTTCTTAGAAGGTCGGGATCAAGTTCCGTCGATCCAACGGTTTGGGTCGATTTGATTCCGTCGACTCGGCGGGTAGATGGGGTGCACTTGAGAATGTTTCCACTATCTCAAGCATTGATTAGATGTTTTTGAGTCGATTTGACCACGTTGACTCAGTAGGTTACTTTTGTGAACCCAGTTTTATTGGTTCAGAAAGTAAAGCAATTTTATTAATTAAAGTTGGGCTAGTCCTGCCTATTTTCAATGCCTTCGATATCCTGAGATGGCTTATTTTCGAGAATAGGAAATACATAAGATAGTCCTATAAACAATTTCTGGCTATTCACATAGGGCCCTTCCCAGACTGGTAAAGGGTAGGACCGTTTGATGACAAGGTCTCCCACTTTGAAAGTACGGTTATAGACTTTGGAACTGCAATATTGTGCGACCCTTTTCTGGTGAGCAGCAGTCCTTAACTCTGCTTCATCCCTTATCATCGACCATATCGAGCGACTCGAGTCAGAGCTACTCGTTTTGCCTTCGATGAGAGTGGACTTCTAGCTCGACTGGGATCATTGCTTCTGAACCATATGCCGGGGCGAATGGAGAGTGCCCGGTTGCAGATTTATGCCTTGTCCTATAAGCCTATAGCATGAGTGGATGTTCGTCAACCCAATTTCCTTTAGTTTTAGTTAGCTACTTTTTGATGGTGGACTTGGTGATCTTGTTCACTGCTTCCACTTACTTGTTTGCCTACAGATGTGCAACGATGGAAAAGCTTTTCTCGATTCGGAAGCATTTGCAAAATTCCTTGAACTCAGCACTTTCAAATTGAGTCCCGTTATCCATGATGATTTTTTATGGCACTCCAAACACGCAAATAACGTTTTTAGTGACAAAATTAATAACTTTCTTTGTGTTAGTAGTGGCCAACGGTTCCGCTTCGCCCTATTTGGTGAAATAGTCAACAACAATGATAGCATATTTAACTCCTCCTTTGGCCATTGGTAGTACTCCAATCAGATCGATTTCCTAGATCATGAATGGCCATGGGCTGACCATCTGTGTCAACTCTGTCGAAGTAGTTTTTTTGGTCTTGTCACTTTAGCATTGGTCGCACCATCTGGCATAATCTACTGCATTGCGGTTTACTGTTGGCCAAAAATACCCATATCGGAGAACTTTCTTTGAAAGGGTTTGCCCCTAGTGTGATCTCCACAGTCGCCTTCATGAGCTTCCTTAAGGATTCTTCTGGCTTCATTATTGGTCACATACCTGAGCAAGGGGGTAGAGATTCCCCGTCGGTAGAGCATCCTATCCTGCACTACAAAACGTGGTGCTTTTTGAAGGAGCTTTTTCCATTGATTTTTGTTTGCGAGGAGTGTTCCTCTAAGCAGGTAGTCCTTGATCAGTGTCATCCACGTTTCTGGTTCTTCGGTTGTCTGAAAAAACCAGTCGATATCCATCTCGCTTATGCTTGGAGCGATCAAAGTTTCAATTGGGACTTGCCCCAATGACCGAGCTTCTCCGGAACTAGCCAATTTGGCTAGATAGTCCACCTTCACGTTTTGTTCCTTTGGGATATGGGTTATGGTGTAATGTTCAATGTCATTCAACAGTTCCTACACTTTAGATAGATACGAGGTGAGGTTCCCTCCCCGAGCTAGGTATTCGCCTTTCACCTGGCAGAATACTAGTTGAGTGTCGCTATAGATGTGTACGGACTTCATCCTGAGTTCCTTCACGACTTTCAGCCCGGCTATCAATGCTTTGTATTTTACTTCATTATTTGTTGCAGGGAATTCCAAGCGTAAGGCATAGCAAACAGATTGTCCTTCAGGAGTTTTGAGCACTACCCTTGCCTCCGAGCAGAAGTTGTTAGATGCACCATCGACGAACAATTTCCAACGTGTCTCCACTTCCGGAGTAATTTCTTCTTCATTATCTCGTATTGTAAACTCAGTAATGAAGTCTGCCATTGTCTGCCCATTGATCGCTCTTCGAGGATGGCAAGTAATTTCATATTGAATCAATTCAATGTTCCATTTAATTAGCCATCCAAAGGTCTCTAGGCGGTACAACACCTGCTTCAAGGTTGATCTGTTAGTACTTTGATCGGGTGTGCCTCGAAGTATGGTCGTAACTTTTTGGATGCAATCAAGAGGCAATATGCTAATTTTTCCAATTTTGGATAATTCTTCTCGTGTCTAGTGAATCATTTACTGATGTAATATATGGGTCGCTAGTCCTTTGCTTCTTCTCGTATGAGCGTAACACTTAATGCATGGGACAAGACTGCTAAGTAGATGTACAAGTCTTCTCTGTCCACCGGCTTAGATAGGATTGGCGGTGTTTCCATATGTCGTAGCAGCTCTTTGAACGCAGTTTGACAAGCCTGATTCCATTCGAAGTTCTTCTTTCCCTTCTTTAGTGCATTAAAGAATGGTATACATTTGTCGGATGCTTTTGAGATAAACTGGCTTAGTGCTGCAACTTTTCCATTCAAGCTTTGTAACTCCTTCTTGTTCCTCGGTGCTTCGGCTTCCCGTAAAGCGGTAATTTGTTTGAGATTTGCTTCGATGCCTCTAGCACCTACAATGAATCCGAAGAACTTTCCAGAGGCTACCCCGAAGTGACATTTAAGTGCACTGAGTTTCTATCAATATTTGCGGAGTATTTCAAACATTTCGGTGAGGTTGTCCAAGTGGTATGCGGCTATGCATGATTTAACCATCATATCATCTACATATACTTCCATAGTTCTCCCAATCTGATGCTTGAATATGGTGTTCACTAGTCGTTGATAGGTGGCTCCATCATTCTTTAAGCCGAATGGCATCACTTTGTAGTAATATAATCCCAGGTCAGTAATGAAACTGGCGTTTTCCTGGTCAGGTTCGTGCATCATGATCTAGTTGTATCCTGAGTAAGCATCTATAAATAATAGCAATTCATGTCTAGCTATCCCATCCACAAGCTATCGATTTTAGTTAGAGGAAAGCTGTCTTTTAGGCAAGCTTTGTTTAGGTCCAAGTAGTCAGTAGAAGTTCTCCATTTTCCATTTGACTTCTTAACCAAGACCGGGTAAGATACCCATTCGGGGTAAGTTGCCTCGTGAAAAAAACCATTTGCCATCAGCATATCCACTTCTTCTGTTAGCGCTTTGGACCGTTCGAGTCCCAGGCTGCGTTTCTTCGACTTCACTAGTGTATACTAGGAATCAATGTTAAGTGCGTGGCATGCAACCTCTGGAAAAACCCCACACATGTCGGAACGTGTCCAAGCGAGTACGTCTAGGTTCGTGCAAAGAAATTTAATGAGTTCCAATAGCATCTTGTTTCCAAGATGTGATTCAATTTTCAGGACCCGTGTTGGGTCATCCATATTGATTGGGACAGACACCCATCAATGCTGCCAGTGATGCCTATACCTCCCTTATACTCTTCTTTCTAGGGTCCAAAGCATTGTTTAATCGGCAATGGTGCCCAAGCTAGGGACGGCTCTGTAGCTGCTATTCGATAGGTTCACTAATGTGGAGAGTTCTCCCCACATTCTTCCCTTTTTCTTTTCCTCTAGACTCGCATAGTTTAGCGATATAACATTCTCTAGCGGCACTTTGGTCTCCTCTGATCAACCCAACTCCATTCTCTGTCAGAAATTTCATGGTTGACACCACTGAGCTAAAGAAATCCTGAAATCTGCCAAAGCAGGCCGTCCCAAGAAAGCATTGTATGCAGATATTTCATCTACAATCACAAAGGTCTGGGTGAGGACGACTCTTCGATCGCCTTCTCCAAGTTCTACGGGTAAATAATTTATTCCGACAGGTTACCTTGGTTCACCAGTAAATCCCAAGATCTTTTTTCGCAATTGGATATGTCCTTCATATTGATCTTCATTTGATCAAATGTGTGTTTAAACAGGATATTCACAGAGCTGCCACCGTCCACCAATACTCATCGGACCATGGTTGGTTCGATTCGTACCGTCAAGACCATGGGGTCAAGGGTCGGAGCTTCTATTCCTTCAGTGTCTCGACTTCGGAATATTATGTTATTGTTCAAGGTTCTTTGCTGCTTAATAGGAGTTCCATCTTCGCTCGCGAAGCACGAATCTTTCAGAGCGTGTCTTAGTAAGCTTGCATATCGCTCCATTTCTCCCCAACTCTTCTGCACGGGATGAGGTCCTCCGTATATTGTTCCAATGATGAGTCTCTGGCCGGTCTATTTAGATCCCTCTTCGCTGGTTCCAACTTAGTTTCCTCGGTCTCTAGGAGCTTGGGGTGCTACAGGATGGTCAGGATTTTGTAGTTTCCTCACATACTGCTGAAGCTAGTTTTGTCGAATCAGTTCTTCAATCAGGTTCTTCAAGTGATAGGACTCATTCATGTTGTGACCATGTGTTTCATGGAAGCAGCAGTACTTTCCAAAATGCTTTTTCTGTTTAGTCGCTTCCTTTTTAGGCTGCTTCTTGTACTCCTCAATCCCTTGTGTTGCAAGGTAGACGTTCTCTGGAGTATCATTGAACGAGGTGTAGTCTTCGGGCCTCAAGCCTTTAAGTCCTTGGTTACTTCGGTTTCGCTTGTTAGAATTCTGGTTCTTCCTTTTCTGATTCCCATCCCTCCCTGCATTTCCTCCAACGGTGCCGGAGGTATTTTTGTCTTGGTTCGTCGCCATACCATTTTGCCCAATGTTGTTTGGTTCTAGGTTAGCAAGTTTTCCTTCTAGCTCCTTTGACTCTTCCAATCTCAAGTACTGGCTTTCCTTTCAGTTAAAGTCCTTCCTAGTGGTAGGTTGTTTCATTTTGATCCATTTTCCGAATTCAGTGTCGGAATGGATAGTGCAGACCAAGGCCATGAAGGCCATATCTTCGTTTGGGTTACTTACTTCAGTCACCGCGGTGTCGCCCATAGAATAGGCCGGATAAGGACATCACATCTTTTGGTTGTGTAGTGTGAAGCCTAAACTGATCAAGGAATTTTGTTGCTAATTCATTGAAAGTGGAGATGGATCTTGTTGGAAGCCTGGTGAACCACATGGAAGCGATCCCCTCTATGAAGATTGGAAAACATCTACATCGAACAGCATTTAAAGCATTTGCTCCGTCCATGTACCAACTGTACTTGTACAAGTGAGGTTTCAGGTCTCTAGTTCCATCTACGATGGAATAGTTGGCATAGTGAAGTTTTCAGGTACCGTTCATTCAGAATGTCATCAGTGAAGGGAGTCCGGCTTAGAGCGGATCCCCATTCATCATCTCTCCTATCCTAACTTTCGTCCATTAGGCGATTGATCATGTCCGCGATATATGCCTCGGATGTCCGGTAGTCCGTGGGTTGGCTGTCAATGACTATACCGAGGGTTTGATTTTGCAAACGATCTTGGTAAGCAGGCTGAAGCCTAGGCTCTCTTGTCTTTAGGAGAGCCACTCCGTTGGAGTTTCATTAGCTTGCGATTGGTCGGGTAGGTGCAGTTTAGATCTCCCTGCCGGTATTAGTGCATTAGTGTTTCCATCCAACTTGTCATCGTCAAGTTGCTCACCATCTTCTGAGTCGGAGAGATCCACTGCTATATCTTCTAGTAGGGTTTTCTTCTTTAGATTCAAGTTCGTAGCAGGTTGCTTTGCAGTTGGTGGAGTACTTAGGTTTCCTTCTATAGTGATTCCTATGGCTCTACCTACTACTCCTTTTTGCTGCTGCTTTCCGTATATCCTGTTTAGGCCAGAAACGGAAGAGTTTTCCTACTCCGTGGCAGCCGTGGGCTGTGGCATGGTTCTTGGAGCAGCAAATTATTGCAAGGTCAGAAGGGCATTTAATTTTTCCATAAGAGATTTTTGGTTGTTCTCCATCTTTTGATTAATTTCATCAACCATCTTATATAGTTCATCTCTGGTGACAACTTCATGTTGGATATAAGATCACAGTTCCTGATCTTCTGTGTTGGCTCCAGAATTTTCTCTGGTTAATGGATTATTGATGCCGTTGACTTCAACTTACTGACGGTTGGTTTCTTCTCCAGCTATTACAGCTCCTATAGATCATCAAGAAGTAGTTCTCTTTCTTCTTAGTTCCATTGACTCTCAGCGGCAAATCTTCTAAGCAGAGGTTGAGGATCTAACTTCTGGACCTATTTGATCCAAAGTAGATAGCGAGATCTAAGCCTGAGTTGGATTCTCCATGAAAATACCAAAATGCTAAAACAAAAAATGAATCAACACCCTGGATTAAGTGTGAAAGCACCAGCCATGTTTATCAAGGCAAATAAAATAGAAAAAGCAATAGTAAATCGCAAAAAAGTAAAGAGATGGGAGATTTCTATAGTGTTCGGCTGTTAATGAAGCCTAAGTCTACTTTATAGCATTTATTGATCAACTGCTATTACAAGAGGGTTTTGATTACAAAATGATTCTTCTTCTTTAAGTTAGATCAAGCCACCATCGTTAGAAACAAAGGGAGGATCTCAATTGTTAATTAATGGCAGTTGTATGAGAGAAGAGAGTGAAGAAAAAATACCAGAGCTTCAGTGGAGATCAGGTTAGGAATCCCCTTTTGTTGAAGATAGGATGGTATTTATGGGATTTAGAGAGCACTTGGGCCGGAACCATTGCACCAGAAGCATGTAGTCGTCCATAGGAAGAAGCACAAAAGGTTTGGAGTGATTCTAAGCTAACTTTTTGGATTGATACCGGTCTAATTGGATCGAATCGGTATGTATCCAAAGAGCTGTGCAATTTTTACACAACTTCTATCCAGTTGGTTTCCGTACTTGCTTGTGAGGGTCTCCATATAATTTCATAGCTTGTTGACTTGTTTTGATGATGGTTCATCCATGGGATTGACTAAACTATAGCCTGAATCCGATAAGTCTTTACTTCTAAAACCCGGGTGCTTGGATTTTTACCAAACTTTGTAGATAAGCTTAATAGAGAGGTAGAAACATATTGCAAGTGTTTGGAGGAACGAAAAGCAAATATTTTGGATCGGTACCAATCCAATTAGATCAGATCGGTATAAATCCATAGTGTTGGCGTATTTTTGGGTCAAACTTTTAACTTTCCTTTGTCTTGTACTTTTAGGTCTTCAAGTCAAGTTTCGAGTCATTTTGGCTTAGTCTGAATGTTCCAACTCCCATTGAATTTTGTTTGGTTAAAAACGTGGTTAACAACTATAATCAAAGTAGAGTGTCCTCATTGAAGTTCAATAGTATTCTCAAGTTGAGAGGTCCATGTAATATCGTCACTTTGAGATTCTCCATTTGACCTTGTTATATTAACCAATAGATAGCGCTCGAGTGAGTCATTCCATAGAATCCAATAACTATCAATATGTAACCCCTTGAGGCCCCCGACTGCCATGAGTAATACAATGCTTAATATTTAGAGAGCGTTGCATTATCTAGTTTCAATGGATGAATCGATATCTGTAACATCCCCCACTTCGAGACCCAAAAATGAACGCCAAGGATTGTGTAGTCATCACCAGAACTATTTTTCAAGCGATAAAGTGTCGTAGTTGAATTTAGCGATAGGTTTCCATCAGCTTAGAGTGGCAGAGGATAGTATTCCTTTGACGGCATTTAGAAACAGATATGGATCATACGAATTGTTAGTGATGTCGTTCGGACAGACTAATGCGCCAACTTTCTTTGTAGATTTGATGAACCGGATTTTCTGAGAGCACCTGGATAGGTTCGTATTGGTTTTCATAGATGATATTTTGGTGTACTCTAGGATGAAAGAGAACATGAAGTTCATCTTAGAGTAAAGCTTTAAATGCTGAGGCAACATCAGTTAAAGGCGAAGTTATCGAAGTGTCATTTCAGGAAGAAAGAAGTGAAGTTTCTTGGCCATGTAGTTTCAGAGAATGGGTTATCAGTAGATCCAACTAAGATCGAGGCCGTGAATAGTTGGAAGAGACTAGAAATAGTGACTTAGATAAGAAGTTTTCTGGGATTGGCTTGTTACTATCGGAGGGTTATTAAGGATATTTCGCGAATAGCGGCACCAATGACTAAACTAACTCGAAACTATGTGAAGTTCGTTTGGACCGATAAGTGTGAGGAGGAATTCCAGAAGCTGAAACACTTATTGACTAATGCACCTGTGTTAGTTGTTCCAAAGGGGAATCAGGATATGGTGGTGTACACGGATGCATGTGGGACTGGGTTAGGAGCTGTGTTAATGTAGAGGGGTAGAGTAATTGCCTATGCATCTCGACAGCTTAGATTGCATGAAGTCAGATACCCAACCCATGACTTGGAGTTAGGTGCGGTAATTTTTGCGCTGAAGGTGTGGAGACATTATCTTTTGGGAGAAAGATTTGAGTTGTATACGCATCATAAGTCGTTGAAATATTTGTTCTCTCAAAAGGAGCTGAACATGAGACAGCAGAGGTGGTTATAGTTCTTAGCTGCTTATGATTTTGGTATTGAGTACACACCGCGGAAAGGCAACAAGGTTGTAGATGCATTTAGTAGAAAACATCAGAATGTGGTGTTAGCTATGATAGTTGAGTGGAAAGATTTAGAAGCGTTAACAACTTGCAGAGTAATGTGGAGTACTAAGAGTAGTCCAAGTACAGAAACTGCTTTGTTATCATGTTTGAAAGTTCGACCAGTTATGATCGAAAAGGTTGCTTCTAAATAGTTTGAGGATCTAGTGTTGGTTGAACGGATCAAAAAGCTGAAAGATGGAACAGAGTATGATGACTTAAAGGATTTTAGTCTTGACCAGAACGGATGGTTGAGAAAGATAGGAAGATTGTGTGTTCAAAATGTGGGAGACATTAGGAAGGAAGTTTTAGAGGAATGCCATCGCTCAAAGTTCACTATTCATCCGGGAGGAACAAAGATGTATCAGGACATGAAGAGAAATTTCTTCTAGGAAGGTACGAAGAGGGATGTAGGCTTATGGGTGAAGCAGTGTACTACCAACGGTTAAAAGCTGAACATCAGAAGCCAAGTGGGTTGCTTCAGCCTTTGGACATTCCAGTGTGGAAGTGGGATTCTATTTCTATGGACTTCATTGACGGCTTGCCAAAGTCGAACAGAGGAAATGAAAGCATATGGGTCATTGTGGACGGGTTGACCAAGAGTGCCCATTTCATTCCAATTAAGTCAACCAAAACGACACCTATGTTAGCGAAGTTGTTTATGAAGAATGTAATTAGACTGCACGGAATTCCTAGTAGTATAGTGAGTGATAGAGATTCTTTATTCACTAGCGAGTTCTGGAAGAGTCTACAGGATACCTTAGGTACCAAGCTCAATATGAGTATCGCTTACCATCCATAGACTAATGGGCAAACGGAGAGAGTTAACAAAGTCTTGGAAGATTTTTTATGAGTTTGTGTGCTAGATTTTGAGGGATCATGGGAAGACCATCTACATCTAGTCAAGTTTTCATATAACAATATTTATCAGGTTGGTATAGGGTGACAACATTTGAAGCTTTGTATGGAAGGCCATGAAAACTCTAGTTTGTTGGTTAGAGACCGGGGATAGGTTGGTTCTTGGTTCGGATTTGGTTGGATAAGCTGTAGAAAAGGTTGAGTTAATTCGAGATAGAATGAAGGAAGCTCAATCTAGGCAGAAGAGTTATGCGGATAAAAGACGAAAAGACTTAGAGTTTTTTGTTGGAGAGCATGTCTTCATTAAGGTGTCACCGATAAAGGGTGTGATTCCGTTTGAAAAATCAGGGAAGTTGGCATTGAGGTTCGTTGGACCATTTTCTATTATTGAGAGGATTGGGAAACTCGCATATAGAGTAGAGTTACCGAGCAGTTTGGCAGGAGTCCACGATGTTTTCCATGTTTCTCATCTAAGGAAGTGTATTCGAGATCCGGATACTACTATATCACCGACTGTGTTAGATGACTTAGTCGTAGAGCCGAATTCGACTATAGTTAGAAAGAAAGTTCGCATAGTCGCAAGAGATGAGAAGAGACTCTGGAACAAGACAGTTAGGTTAGTTAAAGTTTAGTGGAGTGACGATGACAGAGACTGTACTTGGGAGATTAAGAACAAGATGAGAGATATTTATCCTGATTTGTTGTGGTATGTTTTACCTTTGATTGTTTTGACGTGTACCTTATCGTAACTTCGAGGACAAAATTCTTTAAGGAGGGGAGTTGGTAACACCCCATATTTTTAGTAACATTATTTAGGATATTTAATTAGTTAAATAAAATAAAATAATGTAAGACGATTAATAGATTGAGATTTATGATTAAATAAGGGGTAGCCATGCCATGTTAAATAAGTGAACTAAAGAATAAAAAGTAAATAAAAGGGTTTGGAAATATGCAAGGGCAAAATAAGAACAAGGCATATCCTTATACCCTAAACACCCTTAGGAATTCATTCTACACGTTCATTCATTTTTCACAAATCAAAAAGATAGAGCTAAGGTCGGCCACTATTAGGAAGAGCAAAGAAGAAGAATTCAAGAGGAAGAATCAAATCACTTAATCAAGAACAAATCTCACATCCTAAATCAAAAAGCTAAGGTGAATAATAACTACATCTCATATTTTTGATTGATTTCGGATTTAGATAAATTCTGAAAGTATTTGCAATTGTTTTGCCATGTTTTGAATGATAAATGGACACACACACACACACACTTTTTGATGATTTAGGCTATTTTATATGCATTTTATGATGAGAATTGATTTAGAAAACCTATTACATGACATCCAATTGCCTTACGAATTTAAATTTTGATCAGTAATGATAATTTAGAAATGGGTTCAATTTTCATAATTTTCTTAATTTATGTTGATTTTATATGAATTTTCTAGTGAAGAAAATGCTAATTTGGGTTTAAAATTTATTTCGGCCAAATTATATTGGCTTAGGGTTTGAAATTTATATATGTTAGAAAACATATTAAAAATGATTTTCTAGAATTTTTATAGAATTTTCCTAAGTGTTTTAATGGATGTATAAGGTTATTTAAGGTATGGGACTTAAATGTTTTATATATTTATAAAAAGGAGAAGGGTATTTTGTAAATAATCCAAATTCTTATTTCTGAAAATCGGCAGTACTTTTATGAAAGAAAAATGTGCAACCAATCATAATTTGAGATTAGGTACAAAGAAATAGTTTAAAAATTCAAATCTACATGCTTTTTCCAGTTCCAATGCTTTCGGCACCAGGTTTCGACTCCTTACCTCCGCCTCCGACTCCATTGAAACCAATGCACATGGTATCAAATACCTAGTACGTAGTGATTTGGACAAAGGTGGAAGGTATAGGGTCGAAACAAGGTGTTTCGAAGGGGTTGAAGCGCTAATTTGCTTTTAAATAAAAATGCGCCTGTTTTTCTTTCGACTGAATAGCTTTCGACTTGGTCTGCTTTTGACTTGATCAATGACTTTAAAAAGAATGGTTTTAAGAGGTTTTGCCTTTGTGTGTAAATGATAGCTTTCGACTAGATCGAAGCCCTTGACTGCCTCTTTTTACCTTTTGACCCAGATTGGTTCCGAAAGGTTTACCTTGTTTTTAAAACCAAGCCGCTTCTCCAATGCTTTCGAAGGGATGGTTTTGACACCGTCACTTCTTTACTTAGGAATGCTTTCGAAAGAGATGCTTTTGACTTAAATGTTTTAATGACCCATTTGTTCTATAAAAGGTAGAACCCAAATGGTTTCGAAAGAGATGGTTTCAAAGGTTTTGAAAGGTGTCTCCGCATGTTATAAAATTGAACCCAAGTGCTTACGAAGGGCTTGATGTTTTGATGCTTTCGAAAGGGTTTAAAGAAAGGTTTCTATGGGGTGGTTCCCCAATGGTTTCGAAAGGTCTAAAAGGAAAGGTTTTCCAATGGTTTCGAAAGGTCTAAAAGGAAAGGGGAAAGGTTTTCCAATGGTTTCGAAAGGTCTAAAAGGAAAGGTTTTCCAATGGTTTCGAAAGGCAATGTTTAAGTGTTTTAAAGAAGATGTCTAAGGTTTTAAAGCTTTCGATGGAGATGTTTTTCAATGCTTTCGAAAGGATAAAGATGAATGGTTTTGAAAGGTATGTTTTGGCCTTCGGCCTAAGGTTTTACTTGTATTGAAAGAGATACTTTCAAAGGTTTCGAAAGGGGTACTTTCAATGGTTTCGAAAGGGTTGTTTAAAGGTTTTAAACAAAGGTTTCGAATGAATTGCTTTTGGCAATATATCCTATGTGTTTTTAAGTTAAAAAGGGTTTTAACTTATTTTGGAGGTATGGGAAATCGTTAATAATTTCATCAACACTATTTTGGGTAAAGTATATATATAACATGGCAAATAGCTTAGAGTAAAGCAAAGAGTATATTTTCTTTGAATATGTATGATTTAAAGGTTTAAATCATTTTGAAAAGGTTTTCAAGGAAAAATTAAAGGGTAGTTAACCCTAAGAAAATGACTCAAATTAGAATACCAGATGGGACTTGTGTAGGGTCGTGCCCTATACTCATAAGCTATTAGCCCCTAGCTAATTTAGTCCAAAATTCCAATGTGTAGGGCTTTGTCACAAGTAAGACTAAAATTATGTTACACAGAAAGGAAGATAAAAAGGAAAGACAGGTTATTGGTAAGCCTACAAAACCATTAGGATTAGTTATAACTGGAGAAATAAGTAAGGACAGACCGTTCAGAAGAGGAGTATCTAACAGTTGTTAGATTGTTATGTTTTCTGGTATGCCCGAGTCAGCCAAGGGTTAGTAGTTAGCCAAACAAAACTACAAAGTATGGATAGATAGTCCAATGATAACTGATTTGTACACATACATGATATTGCTTTACAGATTTAACCAGTTTTGGTTGTAGGATTATAATTTGCAAAAGATATGTTTTAAAAAGGATATTAGTGAGGGGCAACCCGTTCCGCTAAGCAGCGTGGTCTCACTTAATATCAGATAATCGAGATGTATAGTATTATTCACACCAGGCTTTATGTCTAACTCGATTTCCTTAAACTCTCAGGTGCTCAAAATTTATTTGAGTAGGCTGAGGGTTGAGGTTTACAGGTTTTAGTAGGTTGGCGAATAAAGCTTCCGGTGACGAGTAGGTGGCTGATGGGTAGCTAATTAGGAGTCGCTGTTATATTTTGGATTGATTTTGCTGTATTGTATATATATTACTCTGGTCAACCAAGGGGGCATCGTCATATGTAACTCTTGGCGTAATATTGTAATAACTATATTTTATCAAAGCCTGGTAAAGCGGTGGGATTATGTAATTTGAATATAGAACATGTTCTCGAAATGTAATCAGAAAAATGTTGTTTTTTGAAATCTGTGATTTTGTTTCATATTCAAGTGCTTATGATATTATAGATACCATTAACATAGCCGTATTTAGTCGCTGGAAGTTAATACTATGGATGACTGCAGCATCTGTAGCGTTTAGCTTTAGGCGTCTAGATAGGGGATGTTATAGATCTCCTCTAGGTTACAGCAACAAAGATAAAGAGATGGTCTTCAACATGATGATGTAAATGTTTATACATGCAGGGTTTTATACCAAGAGGCTTTGTTGTCACGTTTTATACTAGGAAGCATGCTGCCGCATATACAATTCTATGTTTTTGCCTCGCCGACCAAAGGGTTGTTGAACCTAGCGCTTACCGCTATTAAATTGTCATCAAGCCTAGACAGGACATTTCTAAACTTGTTTTCAGTTTACCTCATGCTGATTTTAACTAGTCTTCGAGTTTCTTATAGGCGGATAGCCTATGTATCATTAGGATGGATGACTTCATTGTCAACAAGGCTCATGATGCCGCCTGTTTAGTCTTCGAGTTTTAATAGGCAGAAAACCTTATGCTTTTACTTCAACATGAGATGGATGTCGACGCTAATACACATTGGGCTTGTAAACGACGGAGAGCCATTTGTTGCAAAAATTTAACTTTGAACCTTAGGGACACTCAGGTATATCATAATGAGTTTGACATGAAATATTTTGGGGTTACCAATGTATGTCACCTTGAAATATAAATAACTATGGGGAAATAACTTAATTGGGGACACTAATAGAAATAAATTATACTTGTGAATATCATGGATTAATGTTGAACATGTGGGTAGCATTGAGTAAAGTAAAACATGTAGGTAACATGGGATAAATAGAAACATGTGGATAACATGAATTAAATGGCCAAGTGATGGGTTCATAGTCATCCTAGAAAAACTATGGGATGTATGATGGATAATCTGCATCATGTCGGAGATGTATAGTCTCTAATTGGTTAATTTAAGGGTTCATAGTCATCCTAGGAAAACTATGAGATGTGAGATTGATAGTTTGCATCAGTATAAGTGATGGAACATGAGATGGATAGTCCATATTAGTTTAAGTAAAATAGAATGTGGGATGGGTGGTCCATATGAATATAAGACGGGTAGTCAATAAGAACTTAGATGGGTAGTCTAATAAATGGAAAATGGGCAATCCGATACATATGACATGTTTATACACTATCATATTATTCTATTATAAAATTTGTGGATGCAGGAGCATGGTATATGGTTAAGATGTTTAATTGGGTACTAGTGAGGGAAAACCGTTCTGCATAGCGGCATGATCTCGCTAGATATCTAGTGGTTTGAGATGGTAGATTATTATCCACACCAAACTTTTTGTCTGACCTAATGTTTTTGTCTTCCCCTAAAACTCTCGGGTACTCATTTGAGTAGGTTGAGACTAAGGGCTTTTCAGGTTCCCTTTAGACAATAAGCTTCTGGAGACGTGTAGGAGGCAATCTAGCTAGTAGGAGCTATATATCTATTTTCCATTGTGTTTTGATTTTGCTTTTTTTGTTGTAATGGCAAGTTGTATTAAATGCAGATATTTGACTCTGATCATCCAAAGGGGCATCTTCATATATCGCTCTTGGAATATGTTGTAATAATTATATTTTTTCTAAATATGGTTTGCGAATTAGGATTACGTAATGAAATTGAAATCTTATTGTGAAATGAGATGAGAAAATTTGTTTAAAAATTGTGTTGAATTTCCATATTCATGTGTTTCTGGTATTATCAAAATGATTACCATAGCCCCATTTTATCACCGGAAATTAAGAACTATGGATGGTTGCAGCATCCGTAGCACTTAGTTTCGGACCCCAAAATGGGGGATGTTACACTCGTTGGTCAACATGCGATGGCTATGAATACATCAACCCTCGATAGCCTTTATATTCAACATGGGATTGCTTTGGAAACATAAATCTTCAACAGCTTTGGAACATTGGCCTACAATAGTTTCCCCTTTAACCTTATCATATATAAACCTTACTTATACCATCTTGTGATAGCTCTATTTATTGTTAACCTGCAATAGCTTGCTTTGGCCTTTACTTTGGCAATTGCTTTATAAACTATCTAGTTGCGAAGGCTCTTTATATAATCAATTTGCAATAGCCTATCTCCAACCTGCGACAACTAGCATCTTGTGTATAACACTTGGGATGCAACAACTATGTTTTGGATAATTCTAATATCCCATTATATCATATATATACATGGCATTAATGTCAAGTCTTTTATCATCAACTGTCATGACGTCTATTTATAGTCTTAAAAATGATTTTATACCTTTTTCAATCATTATTTATTATAAGGGCACACCTTCTCTGCATTTTGGCTATGGTAAAATATTTTTGATTTCTTAGTCAAAATATGTTCTAGTTTTTATATGTATGATTTAAGATTATAACTTATTCTCAAATTCATAAGACCTTTATGCATCCACTGATTCTAAGACATCTACTGTTCGCATCAATGGAGTTCAACTACTTTTGGGCAAATTTTTGATGGAATTAAGCAAGGAGATCAGAAAAATTGACTTTAACTTCAACATTTGAATAGACCAAA
Source organism: Allium fistulosum (assembly GCA_030737815.1). Taxonomy (NCBI): domain Eukaryota; kingdom Viridiplantae; phylum Streptophyta; class Magnoliopsida; order Asparagales; family Amaryllidaceae; genus Allium; species Allium fistulosum. Next base: position 308,509,890 of record CM060904.1, on the reverse strand, counting down.
TCATTTCCCATCTGCCTTGGCTTAATAAATGTATAACTATCCAATTAAATTGTTTGCATCTGATTGATCATATTTGATCGGATATACCTCAAATATCGTATTTTTTGGCATAGTTGGATTTAACCTAGACCTTATCAACATCTCGCCAAGTGGCAAAACCTATATTTTCACGACTTGCGGGCAACTGAGGAGGTTGACATTCAACTTTGTATTCTTGCATTAAGAAAACCACCTTTTCTCTTTAGCATATGAGACTCCTTATAAGATGATCTAATTTGCTATGTTCTATTTGGTTAGATTAATTCTGTATTATCTATTAATTTTTATTTTATTATATTAGATATTATCCAAGTTACCACATTGCCTCTAATTTCATTTGCACTGAAATTCCTCGTTTAGAAGGCGGCATATCTTGAAACAATGTTTTATTTCTCAATGAAATTGAATAAGCTTCCAAAAGCATGTATAATTTTCATGACAACAAACCTACCTTTCAGTTTACACAATTCACATACAAAACATATGTCGAAATTATTTTATCTTAACCTTTTAAGATGCAACCTATCTTGTATTATATCATTTATGAAATTATAAACTTGGCTCTAGATAATACCAGATTAATATACATATATACTAACATATTCATGTCTTTTAAGAAAGATTTAACTCAATTTTATTCATGTAAATCAAAGTACAGTTTGATGACTCCTTATACATCATAATATAACAAAAGGAAGGGTAACATTTAAGACAAAAATATATTTTATTTAGTTATGTATTGGAACTCTATATCCAATGTACTCACCTTCTTCAATCATATCAAATTTTTTTTGGTGCTTTTGCACGTTTTTAATTGGGGCATTTCACCAGAAGGACAAACTTTGCAGTCCAATTAGTTTCTAGGACACACATTCAAAGAAATTACTTTCAAGGCCAAAGTCAGCAGAATAATTACTTTCAAGGACAAAGTCAGCAGTTCAATTACTTTCAAGGACATAATTTCATAGGTTTTTAGGCCTTAGAAACTAATTATTTTACATTTTGTCCTTGAAAGTAATTATTTCAGTCGTGTGTCCTAGAAACTAATTCCACTTGCTAAAGAGGCCCTTGTGGCTAATTTCCACTTTTTAATTTAACTTCCAATTACACTATAGAAATTTGAATCGGTATATCAATATACATAAATATGTATCTCATACATCTTAATAGTAAAAATGAAGTAGGTGGATTTGATTTTGGTACTTTAGACCATGATATCTTTGTTGTTCTATCCAAAGCATAATGGTTGCTTAGGCCCAACTCATTTGAGATGGCACAATAAGATAATCTATTATATGAACCAAGGTTGTATCAACTTTGTTCATACTCCCACTGAATATAAGCACTACTATCAATCACTCGAGACATACTTCATCATGATTAACGATCTAAAAAGTACGAAAACATGCTTCATAAATATAGTGTAATTTTTCTCAATGATTTTAACATCGTCTAAATTTCCAAAACTTATTATACTTAATTTTGGACGCTAATATGGTATTTTAACCCAACACACCACTAAGTCAAGAATACGAATATTACCAAGACATGTCTTCACAAGTTTATTAGACATTATATACAAAACAACTATGTTCATTCTCGATCAAATCAAAAATAATAATTCTTTCACAAAATAACACTAGTATTCTAGAAAATATTAATTCTAACTTAGATATGCCCATATGCAATACTCATGTGATGAGCTCCGACTGCTTCTACAACCACAATAGCAATATTGAGAACATAAAGTTCTATCACTTTTACCATGGGATTTCTATTTCAATTATTGTAATGAATTTACAAACGATATTTCAGATCCACTATCTAAAAGATGTGTGAAGTAAAGCTTAAAAGGATAATTTTTACAAGAAATTAAAATTGTATTTCATGTTCAATTTGAGCATCTTCTAATATTAGTATAATTCTAATTTCAATGTTTCTACATGTATCTGAGGTGACATTCACAATATATTCAACCAAATTGTATGACTCTAAAACTTTGGGAAATGACTACTAAGGACTTTCCACCTTTAGAATTTTTATCAAATAGTTTGGATATAGAATTTTTTTTAAAGACGATAACTTTTGATGAGGATTAAAATAGGTTTTGAAACCACTTCCATTAGATCGGGCATGTAGTTTCTTTTTCCATAGAGTAGTCATAATAGAAAAATGGATTTACTTTTTAGGAGATATGGCCGTTTTCAGTTCTGTTTGCTGCTGGATTGATTAATGGGCAATTAAACTATGCCCATACTTAGGCCCACTGATTAATTCTGGGAATTGCGCCTAATTGGGAGTGATGGGACAAGGGTAGATCATTTCCCACTGTCCTAAAACAATTCCAAACCTTCATCAACCCAAACGTCATCAAAGAGTTCATCTTTTTCTAAGTAATCTTAGTCTTATCCATCCTTAGAAGGGAAATTAGGGAAGGGGATCATACATTCATCATTTGGGTGCTCTAGATTTGAATTTGCCGTTGTTCACTATAGATTTAGGCATCTATATTGATATTTTGGATATTAGGTGAGTGATCATTAATCTCTCACTATCTTATGCTTGTTCATATAGTTAAAGTTAGTGTTTTTAATGTGATATTTGATGCTAAAATGATTTTAAACTTTAATTTACATTAAAAATGTTTATAGTCATAATAAGATCAAATTTGATTTTAAATGATTTTACAACCTCTTTTGGATCATATTGTCATTTTAATGCGACCTATATCAAGGTTATATCTTATATGTTATCATGTTTGGATTGATTGCTTATGTTTAATGAGTATATATGGATGATGGCTATTATTGTATGTATTGTTTTGATATGATTTACTAGTGTTTTTACATTATTAGAAATCGATCATCGACTTAGGCAAAATGGAGTCAAAATTGCTCAAAAATGGAATGAAATTTGGAGGGGCCCTGGAGGAGGGTAGGAGCCTATACTTCAGGTCGCATGAAGTTTGGAGATGATTTAGGTGGTCAACTAGATCTTGGTACTCACCTGATATGGAGTAGATGGAAGAAAGTGTGATTCAAATCGATGGAAGGACTTGTTTTCGGGAAGACTAAATACTTTGGGGCAAGCTTCAGGTCAAGGCAAGGAAGGGACTTTAAAAGAGAAAAACCAAAAATTGGCTAAGTATATTATTCGGTACCGACCACTTCAGGTCGATACTGACCTTTTTTTCTAGCAGCAGAAGGCGCCTGGGGACTTGGGGAGTTAAGATATGGCAAATGAGAGCTCTATGAAAGTGGATGGAAGGAAGAAGTCTTTGTGAAAGACTTAGCCAAATTTAGCCAACTATTGGCGAAGGAATTCATATTGGTAATGACAACTTTTGATCAGTACTGACATGAATTGAAGGAGCCAAACTTGGCTAAACTTCCAGAAGATGCTTCACGGTTCCTTTAGGTCATGCTGAAGGTGTTTGCTTGTTCGTTCGGCATTCAGTTATGATGTGATATTACAATGATGGATGATATTTTCAGAACTTCGATGATAGTAACTCGACAGTGGATGAAGCTATGTTTCGATGACGATGGCTCGATGTTGAATGAGTTATAAGGATGATTATCCATAAAGGATGGGTTCTAGGAATGGTGGCCCATGGATAGAATGTTGAATGGTTCTATCATGGAAAGGAATGTGGAATGGTTCCTTAAGGATGAATGGAAACTAGATGGAGCAAGGAAAGTGCTCGGATGCACGTGCTAAGGGATCATTGATAGTTGGAGTGTTTTTTGATGTACTCGAAAGCATGGGTATTATGAGGATGCTTATTGGGTACTTGGAATGGCTACCCTGAATTCATGGAATGGATCCATAGACCCTGGATCGATGGAACGGATCTAGTGTCAGCTTTGAGCTGTTGGTAAATACACTGGAAACTAGGAATTTTTTCATTAATCCCTGGCAAAGGAAAGGTCATATGAGTTATCATCACTACGCCATAAATGACCTTTTGCAACATTTTTGCAAGGTGTTGCCAGCTAAAATGTTGCGATAGATATAAAATTTTGGTCCTACTGCAACGTTGTATTTATGGTGTTACCTTAGCCATAAAAATGTGTTGCTCTAGCTAAAAAAGTGTAACACGTTGCAACATTTTTATATAGTGTTGCTATAGATGTATTCAGATTAAAAAAATAATAAAATTAGCAATCCGCGTGAACACGATCCAACGGTCTACATTTAATCCGATTGTTAAACTGGATCACCGCTACAATTTGCTCCAAATTTTCGTTTTCCCGCTTTACTTTTCATATCATTTTCGTTCTCATCCCCAATTTCCAAATCCCTAATTTCCAAATAATATTTTCGTTTCTTTTTTTTCTTCCAAAAACAAAATCTCGTCCTTTTTTCAAAGGTTGGTAGTGATCTCAGACAAGCTTCGTTCCCCATTTCGTTCTCACCTCCAATTTCGCTGCTGTTTGCCTACATGTCGAGCCCCGTTTGCTTTGTTGTCGAGATCTGGAAATGTCTGTTCGACTTGTGAATCGGCGATTGTTGTTGGAGTTAGGTCATGATTGGACTGGGTTACGGCAGTGGGTGATTGCGATTGAAATTTCAAGCGATGGAGGTGAGGCCAATGGTGATTTAAGGTAGTTCTGGTCGATGGGTTGCTGAAATTGCGGTTGGTGAATTTGATATGGGAGGCGCTGGTAGGTTCGCGATTTGGAGGAGTTTTTAACAGGTTGGTTTTCAGTTTGATTGGTGAGGAAGTTAGGGTGTAGGGGTAGTTCGGGTTGTCGGAGAAGGCAGGTAGGTGGTTGTTGTGATGGTGAAGGCATAGGGTTAGTGAGGAGATGCGAATTGGTTATGACAGATTATAGAGGAAGGGATTTGTTGTGCTATGTGCAGAAATGGTTCGAGTTCGTTAGGTGATAGGGGCAGGAGTTTGTGGCTGATTGTAGCTGGATGGTGAATCTGGTTGTCGCAGTTTGTAGAAGTTGGATATGAAGGTGTGATGGAGGTTGAAGTATATGAAGTGATAGGTTAGAGCTTTGTTTGTTGTTGCGCGTTTGGGATGTTTTGGTTGTGAGATGGTAGTTTGGAAGAAAATGCAGTTTGCTGGTAGGGGTTTCGATAATGAAGTATGCAGTGGTTGCTTGAGAAGGTTGTTGTTGCTTGAAATGTAGCAGGGAGGAGTTTGGGTTAAGGCAGTTTGGATTGGTGAAAGGAAGTTGGTGGTGGAATGGTAGGTTGCTGTTATTGTTTTGTGGAAGGAAGGAATTGGTGGTTATGCCAGCGATTGTGATTAGGTGATTAGGCAACATGTTCGATGAAGGGTAATGTATTACTTATTAACACGCAACATGTTCGATGAAATGTCAATTTTTATTTATCATGGTTTCAGGTCTTTTACCAAGGCAGAGCAAGAATGATGGCTGGAAAAAGGTCGGATGATTCAGAAGAAGCCATGAAAGAGTTGCAAAAGTCAATCATCGAGGAGGTGTTCAAATTCGTAGGAGGTGTTCATTTGTGCATCATTTTACGTCGTTTCAAAGAAGGCTCGATCATTTTAGGTCGATCCCCGCCGGGACTGCGGTGCCCCGGACCCCCGCCGGCGCTGCGCCCGGACCCGCTTCTCGCCTCGCCTTCGGCTCGGCACTCGACTCGCCTTCGGCTCGTCATATATTTGTTAGTGTCGGTGTCTGTATAAATTGAAACTGCATATGTAATGAGTGAACTGAGTGATGTAGTGAGGAATATCTGTATATGTGAATATCAGTGTTATATATCATTGAATTATAAAATAGTGGAGTCAGGAATTTGTACTATTTCAAATGTTGAAATAAAAAATTTATTTAAATAAATTACTGTTTGAATATCAAATTCTATGCAAATAGCATTTTATTAAATAAATATTTATTTCTATTAAAAAATCAAATATGCTCTATATTGTGGGCCCCACAAATTCAGAAAATCAATATCTATAGCAACATTTTTGAATGTTGCTACAGGCACCTATGGGTGTTGCCATAGACCCAAATAGGGTTCTATTGCAACAATATTACTTATGTTGCCTTAGATAGTCAAAATGTTGCCTTTGAGGTCTAAGGCAACGGCAAAAATTGCATCACCCTAAAAGTGTTGCCATAGACCTATGGCAACATTTTTCGGGCCTGAGCCAACATTTTTTTTGTGTTGCAGTAGGCCATTTATGGCGTAGTGCATATATCCATGGCATATTGAGTGATGGTGAGGATTGTTTGATGGATGCTATGTTTGTTATGATTGCTTTCCTTGTAATCAGTCACTCTATGGATGTAACATGATATAGGTATTGTGGATAGAGATACTTAGACACCCGATATTGTACTTAGGATGTAGTACACCTGACGATGATAGTAGAGTAGTATATTATGTTTGATATATGCTAAATCTTTGGTTGCAGGGACAGGTCAGGTATGGTTTGTATACCCTTTTCCTTACTATAATGACTTATATAGCATTTTGAGATTTTTTATTGCTCACACCAGACTGTTGTCTAACTCAGGATTTTATTCTTTACTTCTTATTATCTTGGGTATATTAAATGAGTAGACTAGATAGCAGGCCCAGATGGTACGTCGCAACCGTGCAAAGGACGAGTAGAATATAGCTTTCTCGTATTATATGTGGAATTTCTATTACATATTGCACTATGTGAAACTAAGAAGCCTAGACAGTGTTCGTTATTATATTTAGAGATAGTTTGAGTTTATTATCTCTTATATAAACTCTATTATTATCTTGTATAACTTTTTGAATTTGTGTACTCTGATATTGTGGTTCATTTTAGTTATTACTATCTCACATGTTTTATAACTATGATGTTATTATTATATTTTATTCGATGCACGATGAGATAAATGACAGGTTCTGCGACTCTTTCTTTTCTTTTAATGCATGACTATCATTCTACATTAGTATGACACCACAAGAGCGCACTATTTAGTTATATTGGGTGGCGGAGGTTTTAGGTGGTCGTCACAATAACATAATGAACTTATGTATGCTTGGGTATTAAATGATATTGTTTTTGATATGTTTTAGGGTAAATCATGAATTAACCTTATCCAAATGATATAGAATTTTGATTTGATTTTTGTAACATTAAAACTGAGATGCTTTTTAATTTTTATATTTTTCTAATGAGATAATAATTTATTATATATTTCTATGTTGAAAATGGGTAGTTTAAGCTGTAAATTAATATCACATATTTAAATATATTATTTTGATTGTATTGGGGGTAAAGGAAGGTATTTTAGAATTTTTTGTATATATTTAGGAATTTTTCCATCGTTTTTCAAATTGTTATGAATTAAACGGTAAAGCCGAATATACCTTAATTACTAAAATAAATAGGAAAAATAATAATTAATGCTTAATTAAAGGAATGAATTGTCTATCATTAGAGATTTCTACACAAAATAAAAGCAACGAATAAACTAATTACAAATGTAAGGAATTATTCTAACAGTGTTTACTTTATTATGGAAAATACCAGTTTTCCACGTAATCACAAATTCACCATTTTTATACATGTAATAGCCTATTTTTATACTTGTGATAGAATATATTTACACCAAAGTATTTAATATCGGATAATATCACTAATGTATCACATATTAGAATTCAAGCGATACTTTTTTGTAAAATATTGTTTAAGGATATTTCAGTGATATAACACTAATACTTGTAGATATATCGGCAATATTACACCAATATTTAACATAAATCCGGTGAAAGTAGTCAAATATTGATATTAAGTAGAAAATTACATGAGTATCTCATACTCCGGTAAAAAACTACATTGTTACAATGAAATTATCTATATAGATATTTCCTCAGACATTTAAACAAAAATTTGAAGTGTCAAAATGAGGAGTGTTCGTACCAAAATTGGGCACAACACTCTTCGGAAGTTTTTGAAGAGATAAAGTGAAGAAATTAAATAGAAAAAGAGGAATTATCTAACAAAAACTCCAAATCTCAGATATGAAAGTAATTAACAGGCAAGGAAACACAAGAATTTAGAGTGGTTCGGCGTATTGCCTACGTCCACTATGAAGTAGTTTGCTTTATTGATCTTTCTTTGATGTTTAAAATTGATTTCAGCAAATTACAGCGAATAACAATGATTTGCAGCAATGAAATTCGTTGGTAGCAGCAGTAATGGAGTTCAGATCTGGATTTGGCGGAGTCTAGGCGTTGGAGATCTCAAAAAGGAAGAAGAACCCCTTTTCTGTTGGCTTTGGAGGTCTATTTATAGGTGTAGGAGGCTGGTATTTCGCTCAGATCTCGAGAGACCCTCTCTGGCACGTGACCAATCCCGCGCGCCCAAGCCCGTGAAGTTTCGGTCCGATCCGAGAGCGATACGAACAGATTTCGTATCGATCAAGATTTCATAGCATCTAGACTTGTAGATTAGGAGATATGATCGATACGAATTGGGATTCTCGGTAGGCTGTTTGGTTCGACTCGCTTTTGTTTCGACTCGCTTTTCATTCGACTCGGTTCTGTTTGACTCGGTGATGTGGCGTTAACTTGTATTGGCTGCTGTGCTTTGCTCCACATCGATGACACGAAGTAGACGTCTTCGGATGGATGCGAAGTCGCTGAAGTGGAGTGAGTCGAAGTATGGCTCGAGGTGGAGAGAGTCGAAGTATGGCTCGAGACGGAGCGAGTCGAAGTATGGCTCGAGGCAGAGCGAGTCGAAGTGTGCACTGATCGAGCAAGTCGAAGAAGGCATCTGATAGAGGCGAAGTTTGGCGAGTCGAAGTTGTTACTTATGATGGTTGCGAAGCGAGTCGAAGTAATCACTGATGATGGTTGCGAAGCGAGTCGAAGGGAGCGAGTCGACCGATGATTGGTTTTCATCCAATTTTGTATCGTTCATAACTTGAGCATACGAACTCGGATTGACTTGAGATTTGGAACGTTGACTCTCATAGCTTAGCTTGTCAAGTCATACCAATTTTGGCTCGATCCGGACTCGGACAAAATTCGTCGATATCCATAGTGAGCCTGTGTATAACTGATCTCTAGGACGGGCCGTCACTAGTTTACTAGTCAATTCCTTGATGTCACGGCCTTGCCAAAAGGTGGGATAACATTTGCCCCCCAAAGTACGTCTTGTGAAAACATGATGTGCTTTGAAATGCTGCCATCTTTACTCTGAATAGTTATTGTCTTTTCGATGAACGTTGTAATCTTCGGCTGATTTTTCTCGATAATGAAAACTGTTGACTGTCCACTGCTGTAATCTGTATTGTTGCAACGGATTGCTGTATGCTAGTGATTAGTCGTTTGCTGCTGTGATCATTATTAGACGAGTTTCTGATTCCTTGAAATTTGTAATATTGAATATTTGTCCGACATACATGCATATATGTTAACCTGACTCTCGTTGACGTTTGTACGTTCACAAGTCATTGTCAGTTTATTTTATATTGAATTCCGTATCGATCCTCTCCTGAACCAACGTGAAATTCGTGGTAACAACGCTCGATGGTTGTTTTTGAATGTTCCTTCATAACGACCCTCTCCTGAATCGATGTGAAGGATTGAAACATTGAAGACGATTTTTATTGAATTTATGGATACGGAGTAAGTATTCCGATTCGATGGAGTTGACCTCTGGAAGACATGATTTGATGGGTTCGATGGATGCGAAACGCTTGTTCGACTTGATGATGGACTCGAACTGAACGAGTCGAAGTGGAGCGAGTGGACGTGGAGCGAGTCAATGTAGACTTCCCTAATGGATTCGAACTGCTTGTTCGACTCAGTCTTGGATTCGAACTGCATAGGAGTCGGAGTCGAAATGCATAGGAGACGGAGTCGAAATGCGTGATCGATACGAAGGGTGGTCTCGTATCGATGGAGTCGAACTGGACACGGGGATGGAGTCAAAGGGGAGACGGAGTCGAAATGATTGCTTGCTTTGCTGCACCGGAGACGGAGTCAAAGTCAAGCAATACGAAGGGGAAGCTTCGCATCGACGCACGGGAGAGGGAGTCGAAATGCGTGTTCGAATCCATCGGGATACGAATCGTTTATTCCTTTTGCTTTCGAGTCCATATAAATACTTTGTACTTTGCCGTTTTTCCACTTTTTACCTTTTGCTTTCCTTCCTTGCTTTCGTATCGCTCAAAAACTCGAGAAGAAAGAAGAAACACTCTTGCCTTCGAACCGATTCATACCTTCAATCATTTGAACTAACTGCCAGATCTAGGTAATCCAATAAGCGAATCCATGCGTAAACGATGAGACTCGGGTTTTTCACACCAAATCAATCAGAGTTGTGATCGATGGAAAATTCCCTTGTGATCGATCGAGATCCCTTTGCCTCAGCTTCGCGTCGATCTGGAGTAGGGGCTTCGGGACGAACTATGTAGCCTTGGGATCGAGTCGAACTGCATAGTCTTGGGATCGACTCAAACTTGAGGCTTTTAATCGATTCGAAGTGATGGCCTTCGATCGAGTTGAAGTGGATGTCTGGGATCGAGTCGAACTATGTAGTCTTGGGAGTGAGTCGAACTTCGTGTTCTTGGGACCGAGTCGAACTCGATGGTCTTGGGGAGCGAGTCGAACTGGAGGCTTTTAATTGATTCAAAGTGTTGTGCTCTAATCGATTCGAAATCCCCAGCCTCTAGTTCGAGTCGAACTTGCATGCCAACCTTCTGACCGAGACTAACTCATACGCAGATGACTATGACTTATTGATGCGAACACGACTCTCATGAGCGATACGAATTTCATCATTAAAAAATTTGAAACTTCTCGCACATTTGAACAATTGACTCCGACGAGCTTCAAACTTGCATAACTGGACTTAACCATTTCACCGCATATCTGATTGCCTATCGAAGCTCGTCGATGAAACTGCAACTTATCAAAATGACAACAAACTTTAACTTGGACTGATAGTTAATAGCTGGATGGTATGGTTGTGACAGTTAGCGATGACGGTCTTTCCGACTAAATTCCGAAGTCTCGTCGTTTACACGCTTCCTTCAATCCTGTAGATTTTCTCAAATGATATACAGTACTGCACTGCACAACACACACTCACACACTTTACACTGGGGGATGCACGAGCATTATTGCCTGTTTAACAATGATTTTTCATGAGCTAGCTATTCATGGAACCCTCAAGTTCATAGCAACCGGAACTCCTAAGTTCTATTCCTCCAACTATAGAGATACCGGTTATTGAAGCCGATGTTATAGAGCCAGCTCCAGACGAGCGTCTAGAGGATCGGTTCATTTGTAATCCAAAAGATTATGTGTCGTCGGGTATCTCCGAAGATATGCTAGGATGGATTTGTTTAAGGCACGGTCTTTCGCTTGACGACGTGTTATTACCTGGGCCAAATTACAGGCCATATAATCCCCCGGAGGGGTTTACCGCTTTCAATTGTCACGCTTGCACAGCGGGGACACTCCCTCCCTTCAACCAATATATAAGGGAGATGTTATCGTTCCTTGGCATAGCTCCATCTCAGCAACATCCCAACGGGTATGCCTTGTTGAACAACACCTTTGTCCTGTTTATAGAGATCCTCTTTCGACCACCGAAGCCGATCGAAATCAGATATTTATTCAACGTCAAAAGCCGTGGAGACAGCCCTTCTTTCACCTTCCTAGAAGCGGTCAGAAACTGCCACATTGTATTGGGCTCCTAGGGAAGGCTAAGTTACTATAAAACCAAATGGTTCTACGTTCGGTGCCCCCCTGGATTTGCTAGGCGGTGGTTGGATAGACGTAAGTGCTGCCACTTCTCTCTTGAATCATTGAGATATTAATAACTGACTTCAAGACTGACATACTTTTCCATTTTTATAGCTGCAATCTCTCATCCTGACGGAGCATACTTCAGAGAGCTTGTTCGGATTCTTCAAGCGTTTCCAGGAGAAGAGAGGCACATAGACTTGGTCCTGACCGACATGAATTTGAGGACTGTCGAGCTGATAGAACGGCGGCAGAGCATACACTTGGAAGGGACACATAGAGTGGTCCCGAAGAAACGGGTGAAGTACAAAGCGCCCGTAGTCGTGATAGCCAAAGAAGTTGATCCAGAAAGAACGCCTACCGATACTGAGCTCCTCGCTGGGCCTTCTGCCGATGTCCAGGATTCGGGAGGAAGAAGAAAAGGCAAGGCTTCTACTCACAAACGCTCTAAATCTGAGAGACTTAAATCCGTGGTCGTGTCTTTACCCGTTTCGGGGATCAGAATTGTGGAGGCTTCTCCCCCGCCGGTAGAGAATCTTTTTGAAGGGCTTGCCGATGTTCCGATTCCGAATTTTGTGTCGTCTCAACACGACGCCGGGATGGAGGAGCTTGATAGTGTTCTTGAACCGAGCGGGTCGCTTGCTATGAGTGCGGCCGATATTTCCGGTTGGTCGGGGGGTTGCTCGTGCATACACTTCACTACACTGCATGATTCACAACTGTAAATCGTCCAACTTAGGAAATCGCTAACTCTTTCTTCGTTTCTCATTTTCAGGTACTATATCTGGAAAGGGATAGATGCTCGGGAATCTTCGCTCGGCCCGAAAGGCCTCTTCTTATTACGATTCTCGTAAGAGGGATTTGGATAGAGATCGCGATCGCGATTATTCTAATCAGGATAGGTACGGGCGTGATAGGGACAGGAAATACAGACATCGGTCTAGATCACGCTCTCCTCCTCCTAGACTTCCATCTCCACCTCCTGTTCAAATTTCAAATCCACCAGAGCCTCCTCGTCACAGGCCGTCTTCTCATGCTTCAAGGTCTAAGACTCATCTTCAGAGAATTGAGACTACGGCCTCCATGATTACAGAGCAGGTTCCCACTGAGCCCACAGGAGAAGGGGCACTTAATTTAGCTCAGGTGAGGAAGGATTTCCCGAATATCTACTTCGACGGCTATGTCTTCCCTCCTCACTTAAAGAGAATTCCATCAGGGGTAGAAGGCACGATGCATGACTATGTCCACGGCATCTACACCCAGTACCGAGAGTTGGTTAAGGCTGCAGAGAAGGCTTCTGAGGTGGCCTTTGAGCGGGCCAAAGCACTTGAGAAACTGGAGACTGAACTCGCTCAAAGGGACCGGATTATCCAAGTGCTGACTGCTGAGGCCGAGTCTTCTCGGAAATCGGAGATTGAGGCCACCAAAAAAGCGGATGAGGCGAAGGCGGCAATGGTGAAGTTGGGGCAGACACACGTTGCCCTGATGGAGGAGATGGGCCATCGGAACACCACAATCACTGCCGAGCGAGATGCGGCGGTCAAGGAACTCACTGAGCTCAAGGCCAAATTCGTTGACAAGGCTAAGGAAAGGGATGACGCAAACAGTGCAGCCCAGGAGGCGTGCGACCAAGCTGTTCTACTTAGGGGTGAACGGGATGTGGCAGTGGCTAAAGTCCGCAAGGTGGAGGCTGAGGTTGAGGAGAAAGTAAAGTCGGTGGAGTCCAGGCTAGAGGCTGACATCGAAGACCTGCTCGTTGTTTACAACGCTAATGTGCTGAGGCACAGGGGTCCAGCCTGGCTCGACGATTACCCCATGGATCTTTATAACGCTTGGGGCCGACTGGTTGAGGAAGAGAAGGAGGCGCATTAGGGCGAGTCCGTAGATGAATTTGAACTCGAGAATTGCATTTTGAATGATGATGAAAAGAAGATTCTGCACAAGTCAATGATTCTACATGAGAAGGAAAGACTTGGCGCCCAACACTTTGAAGTTGGAGAGGGTTCAGGGGTTGACCACCATGAAGCAAGTCTTGAAGTTCCCATGTCAACCCAGCCCGAATCCTCGTCTGCGGTTGATCCTCAGGCTGGTCCTGCTTATAATTCGGATCAGCCGCAGATGTCTCCAACTGCAGCGCAAGTCACTGATGCCGCCCTGCCGCCTACGATTCAAACTGAGGAAGGTATTCTGGACATTCCACATATCTTTCTTAAGTCGAAATCTTCGATTGAGTTAAGTTCTAACAGTTCTCTTATTCTTTGTCCAGTGATTGATGATGCCCATGTCGAGCCTCCTGTTACTCAAGAACCACATCAGACATAGGAGGCCGTTGTTACCGAAGCGATTATCGTGACCACAACTGCTGCGTCTCTAGACGATATACAGGGGAGTATGCTTGTGTTCGATGAGCAGATGATAGACGAACTCTTTCGCCGTCATGGCGATCCTTTAGCTGATTTACCATTCGTCATAGGTGGAGGCATTCCTGCCACAAGCTTCTCGATGCCGACTTCTGACGCTCCCAGCGATGCTCGGTCGGCTGCTGAAGAGGAAATCTTGGCACAAATCGCTACTGAAATGGATGCCGCAACACATGGCATCAGTTTTGGAGGTGGAATGGCGGCACTTGATCCTGCTCTGCTTAGAATGATATCGCCTGGCGGCACATTTTCTGACACTAGTGTGGCTATTCCATCTTCCACATTTGATCCTATCCCTCCGACTCCTCCGGTAGGAAGCATCTCCGTCCATTCAAGTTCGGAGGAGGACGTTGAAATTATGCCCCCGCCCGGAGACCGTCCACCGACTGGTAAAGGCTTAAAGAGGAAGGATAGTGGTGGCTCCAGTGGGCCTGCACCGAAAAGGAAGCCTCAGAAGAAGAAAGATTAGGCATGCTCACTTGATGTAATTTTGACTTTCATTTTGTTGGCCGTGTATAGATGCGGGTTCGGCCCCTACTAGTAGGAATTTTTTCTTGGAACAAACTTGTATACGAACTTCTTTTATAAACAATAGAAATGATACTCCTCTTTTTTGGTTTCTTTCCTGTCATTGTGTATTTGTCTAAGTGTTTCAATATCTGGAGTGCACTTGTGAAGTTTCAGATTCCGAATCAAGTTTGTTTTTGTTTGCCAAGTTTGGAAACTGTGGACATGGTTTGCGACCGGGAAGCGAGTTGATTCTGACGTTGCATTACTTCAATCAGTGGTTGATGCTTAAGTCCTGCCCTCCAGTCTTGGGGATGAGTTGTATATCATCAGTCGACGATCGCTTCTTACCTATAACATGTTGAGTCTTGTGCCACCGAACGGATGTCTGAGGCAAGTGGAGATTGAGTAATGCATCTATTCTTGTCTGATTGTCGATGATCATATCCGCACTCTGTGGAGTCCCATTTGTTTACTGGTGGTTGGTCACGCTGGCTTAAGTTTAAAACATATGTCCGCACTCTAGGGACTTGGAATTGACATTTATATTCCGACTTGCGCTCTGGGAGTTTGGAGTTGGTATTCATACTTCGATTCATGCTTCGGGGACTTGAAGTTGGTGTTTATGCTCCGTTTCGCACTCTGGGAATCCGAAGTCGATGTTTACACTCCGACTTGCACTCTAGGCGTTTGGAGTCGTTGTTTATACTCCGCTTCGCATTCTGGGAGTATGGAGTTGATGTTTATGCTCCGACTCGCGCTCTGGGAGTTCGGAGTTGATGTTTATACTCCGCTTCGCACTTTGGGAATACGGAGTTGATGTTTATACTATGGTTCACGCTCTGGGAATTATGAGTTGATGTTTATACTCCGCTTCGCACTCTGGGAATACGGAGTTGATGTTTATACTCCGGTTCACGCTCTGGGAACTCGGAGGTAATGTTTATACTCCGCTTCGCACTCTGGGAATACGGATTTGATGTTTATACCTAGCTTCGCACTCCGGGAATACGGAGTTGATGTTTATACTCCGACTCGCGCCCTGGGAGTTCGGAGTTGATGTTTATACTCCGGTTCACGCTCTGGGAGCTCGGAGTTGATGTTTATACTTCGCTTCGCACTCTGGGAATACGGAGTTGATGTTTATACTCCGGTTCACGCTCTGGGAATTCGGAGTTGATGTTTATACTCCGCTTAGCACTCTGGGAATACGAAGTTGATGTTTATACTCCGCTTTGCACTCTGGGAATACGGAGTTGATGTTTATACTCCGGTTCACGCTTTGGGAATTCGGAGTTGATGTTTATACTCCGCTTCGCACTCTGGGAATACAGAGTTGATGTTTATACTCCGCTTCGCACTCTGGGAATACGGAGTTGATGTTTATACTCCGCTTCGCACTCTGGGAATACAGACACTACACCATAGGTAGGATTTTGAGGCGGCACATTTGATACGGCTATAGGCCGTATCAAATTTTAATACGGCTTATAGCCGTTTCTATATTGTTTAATACGGCTGTAAGCCGTATTAATATTTGATATGGCTTGTAGCCGTATTAAAATCCGTGCCTCTTCTCGTGGGAAAATTTTCCCCAAAACGCACACCTTCCCTCCTTTTTTTTATTTCCAGCGCTTTCATTTTCACCTTTCCTTTTCGAGACCACCGTCATGTTTCACCCTCCAAATTGAATTCCACTATACGCAACCTCCAAAACAAGAATTCGTGAATATATTTAGGGGATTTAAGCTTCGTCTGCGGTTGGTTCAGAGGATTGGAGGAAACGAATTTTGGGCGTGGATGTTCAATTTGGATTTGGGTGGGTTCATGTGAATTGGTTCGCGGTTCAAGGGTGTCGAGGTAAACATCAAAGCCTTTCAGTTTATACTGTGATTTTGGTAATGCGATTTGTTATTATCGATTGGGAATATTCGTCTTCTGTGTTCGTAGTGGGAAACACATGGATATATGTATGAAGGTATAGCAACTCCAATGTTTTAATGATTATTATGGTATTAACTATTTATGCGCTGTGTTGCACAAATACAAGTGCACTATCTGGTTGATGATTGCCTACCAAATTTTGGATTAGAGATATGAATCAAAATGTCCTAAATTGGCTTACTGGTTGATGATTGAGTACAAATAAGTATATTATCTTCATTCAATTTTTTGTAACATCATCCACGATGCTCCAATAAATCATAATAATAATACAATTGGGCATCCATCAATTTTCTACCTATCCATGTTCCATTTGTATTAACCTGAAACCAATTACTATGGTGAGTTTTGAGTCATAGGGTACTACACCACTACTGTGACTCTGGCATGAGAGAATTTATTTGCTTTTATGAAATTAGCATTGTGGTTTTTATAGCCATTGATGGATCAACGTGGGATTCAATTCATTTAAGGACTGTTTGCTTAGCAGTATTTTCACATTGACCGTATCCTGATATGTATTTTTTTTAAATTCACCATTGGTCGTTGCCTGTATAACTAATTAAATAATGAAAGTTAAAAGGCTGAATTAAACTTTTGATTTGAAAAAATACTCTTGAACTCTCACACCTTAAAAGATGAAAGAGAAATGTAGCCAACTTGAAAGGTGAAGTAAATGAACCTTTTTTTTATAGATCTTCTACAGTCCAATTCAGTGCATGATATATGTCTGCACTATGCACTTAGTAAGGCACTGAGTTTCTTTGATGGATTGAATGTATGCATAGTTATAAATATACAGTACTTGCTCTAGGTTTCCATAGACAGTGTCTAGATAGTTGGCTTGAGTTTGGGTGGACAACATGTCCTCTATGTAGAGATAATGTCCTGCCATTGGAATCAAAATGTTCAAGTCATGGTCATTCCTAGTATTTAAACTTTCTTCTAGATATTATTTGTAGACAGAAATGATTTCATATGAGAGTTCAATGATTTTATTTTAGATGAACATGGATGTTAAAGTACGAACTTAATGGGAATAGATGTGCGACTCCTAATAATATTTGTGCAGTAAAAATTAGTTCTTCTTGCAATGATCGATCTTTCTTTAAGTGTTTAATATCTTGAAAAGATGAATTTACAGTCAAATGAACTGTCCCAGTCGTCCTTGAAGTAAAAATTTGTTGGTGTATTCATTATAACAAAACCAAGTGGCTTCTTCAATAAAGTCGTAGATTTACCATGTAACTTGGTAGTAGAATATTATGTAGTGGCTTATTCAATAGTAGGTTCTGCTGTAATCTTCAAATGAACGTGGTCAGCAAAAGTATATTTTGGATAAGTAATATGATTGGATTTTTTTATCCTTGCATAATTTACAGCTTGGGGCTAATATTGTATATGGTTCTGACATTGTATATGGTTTTGACATTGTTGTATAAGTGGATAAAATTATTGTTAATGGTGCAAGCCAAGTATCAGGAGAGGGGTAATGCATAGACATTACTCCGGTGCTACAAAATAGCGCCGTTGTAATGGAAAAAATTTTGGAAACAGTTTGGTGTTTGCCATTTGGAATCGAATTTTACGTCTAAATCATGAAATCTTCACAACCGTTATGTATTTGCTCTTTTTTTCTGTGTGAGTTATCAAGGTACGCACATGCAAAGATTCTGTGTAACGTTACATTTCACCCGGGATGGAAATAGACAGCTCTTAAACATAACTTGTGTTTTCAAGTCTAGAATTTAAAATTTGTCAGATGAATTGATTAATTAATTTATAATTAATTAGAACTTTAACAGTATAAGTTGTTTCGTTCAATTATATAAAAATGAATGTGAATTGTAAGAAAATTGGAAGAAAAAAAACTTTTAAATCAGTGGTATTATTGATTATTAATACTATATATTGGAATTATAATTATTATTAACATTTTTTATCACTTATATTTTAGTAGTATTATTAGTTGTATTAGTAAAATCAGTGCAGTAATAATATATTATTAAAATTGGTTTATTATTATTTTTATTACCGACCCTGTTACTACAATCAGTAAATATATATATATATATTTATGTATATAACAATAATAATTATCAACATTTTGACAGTTTAAAATGTTATCATTAAAATTTTCATTATCGATACACCATACGAAATGCAAGAACAACATGTGTTAACTTCTATTTATTGCTAATTAGTATAAATAAATACATAATAAAATTAAAATGATCTAGAATGCATTGATTTAGAAATTACAATGACTCTTCCATAAGTTTTATTCTATAAAATGGCTGGTTTAGAAATTAAACATGGAACAAGAGGGGAGAGAGTATTAAGTTATTAGTGTTGTAAGAGTAAAGCAAAATGTGGGTAAGAAGTTACCGAAATGCTCTTTGTGTTATCATGCTCTTCCATAAGTTTAGTGAAGCAGTCTATTCCTCGTTATGCTCTGACCTATTCGCCAACTGGTAATTTCTCAGTTTTATTTATAAACTGCTTATTGTTTATTTCTTAGATCTGAACTTTAAGAAGCCATTTTCTGTAGAGAAGATTTGTTTCATAAATCTCATAATCATATTGAATATCAACTTCTCAGTTAAATTTAAACTGGTGGCTTCGTTTCCAAAAAACCTAGGGTTTTTCTCTTCTTGGGTAAGAGTACTTTAATACTAGTATGAAGTTTCTGCGATTAGGTTTCATAATTTCTTAGTGAACATAAAGTTAGTTACAGTTTTGATCTCATGTTTCCAGTACCTTATTGCTTCATACTACATGATCTGCTTTGTTTAATTTGTTCTACCATATGAAGCTAGCTAGTATTTTAATTTTTCCATGGTATGATTATTTATATTTCAAAGTAGTTTGCCTAGATCTTATATTATTATTACAGTTATGGATGGAAAAAAAAGATTTGCTAGTTCTGAGAAAATATGTATGGAGAATAATCTTAGGATAAAATTTGCTTATAATTACCAAATGAACCTATATATACACTCATATATATATATTATATTTACGTCTAATGTTCTAATATATATGATATAGGAGGGCAATATGTCTTTCAGTATAGACAAAAAGTGGATAAATGAATCTGATCAAAGATCTACATACTATATAGACGGGGTGAAGAAGTTTATTAGTTTTGTTAATGAAAATGGTGGTAAGAAAGGAGTGTATTTATGCCCTTGCACTCGGTGCAAAAATATGAAGACGATCAAATTAGATGACATTCATTTTCATTTGCTTAGATGGGGTTTTATCCAATCATATACCGTATGGTATTTTCATGGGGAAAAAGGGTAGAGAAGGAAAAACAACAACCAGTTAGTCATGCCACAAGTACCGACGAGTCTGAACCTATTATGATGGAAGATCTAGTCAATGATGCAGATAGATTTCATCATTTTCAACCTGAAAATCCGTTGTCTGACCATATTTTGTATAATACTGCTTCTATTGTAATCCAACTATTGATGTATCTATTACTGCTTCTATTGTATAATACTGCATCTATTCACGGCTATGAGCTGTGTCAATTAGATACTGCTTTTATTGTATTATACTGCATCTACGGTATTGCAATTTATGGTCATGAGCTTTGTGAATTAGATACGGCTTATTGCTGTATCTATTACATCAATTAGATATGGTCAAAAGCCGTATCTAATTCATGTGCTTAGTATACGAATTAGATACGGTCATGGGCCGTTTCTAATTGGAGAAATAGATACGGCCAGTGACCGTATCTATTTGTCCAATTAGAAACGGCCCATGACCGTATCTATTTCTCCAATTAGATACGGCCCATGGCCGTATCTAATTGGAGAAATAGATACGGTCATGGGCCGTATCTAATTATTAAACACGCTTTCTTTTGATACGGCTTATGGCCGAGCCTAATGGTATTCGATACGACCCTAGGCACTGCCTAATTAGCCTTTGTGGTGTAGTGGGAGTTGATGTTTATACTCCGCTTCGCACTCTGGGAATACGGAGTTGAATGAAGGATTGTCGTGTATCAATCCTTTCTTGACTCTGATGTGATGGCTGGTCCCCGAGCTCGGGTTTTCACTTAGCGAGTGACCGGTTGCATCACAGTCACTCCCTATTTGAATAAATTCCACCGTATGGAGAAACTTAGCTCTCCGTGCATAGTGATGGTCATATGAAGCATTTCAAGTAAATCACAACTCTGACTCGAAGAGATTGCATTTTATTGCTGAAATAAGAAAATATGGCAAAGTCGGTTGCCTTATTACAAATTCTAATTTCGAAATGCAGAAACAAATTGCAAAATGGAAAGTAATCTAAATGGATAAAGATAGCCTGTCATGTGTAATAGCGGCGAAGGCTCTCGCTATTCCAGGCTCTTGGCAGAGTAAGACCGTCGACAGTCGATAATTTGAATGTGCCATCTCCGAGTCTTCGTTCAATAACATACGGTCCTTCCCATGTCGACTTCATATGCGAAGGAACTAGATAAACTCTTTTCAAGACGAGGTCGCCTAGTTCAAAGGTTCGCGGGCGGACCTTGGCGTTGTACAATCGGGCGACTCGACTTCGATGCGCAGCTGCCCTCAAATCAGCTTCTTCACGCTTCTCATCTAGTAGATCGAGAGATTCTGCAAGTAATATAGCATTTGTCTTTGGATCATAATATGTCACACGATGAGAAGGTACTCCTAGCTCAACTGGGATAACGGCTTCTGAACCATAAGAGAGAGAGAATGGAGTGTGGCCAGTCGCAGTCTTGTGGGTTGTTCGGTAAGCCCATAAAGCCATAGGAAGTTCATCGACCCATTTGCCACCGACCTTTTCCAGTCTTTTCTTCAAAATGGATTTTATAACTTTATTGACTGCTTTGACCTGTCCATTTGCCTGAGGGTGTGCAACTGCAGAGAATTTCTTTTGGATGTGAAATCGTTTGCAGAAATCTTTAAATTCAGCACTGTTGAATTGGGTTTCGTTGTCCGTAATAATGGTGTGTGGAAGACCGAATCGATAGATGATGTTGCGGACTACAAAGTTGATTACTTTCTTCGTTGTTATGGTAGCAAGAGCTTCAGCTTTAGCCCACTTTGTAAAATAGTCAACTGCGATGATGGCGTATTTCACACCACCTTTTGCCAAAGGTAGAGCACCAATGATGTCGATGCTTCACATTGCAAACGGCCATGGGCTGACCATTTATGTTATCTTGGTAAGAGGAGCTTTAGGAATTCAGGCATATTTCTAGCACTTATCACATTTCTTTGCATAGTCCGATGCGTCACGATTTACAGTCGGCCAGTAATATCCGTATCGAAGTATTTTCTTGGCAAGTGCTTGCCCCCTGCACATTCTCCCTCGTGTACATCGTGCAATACTCGTTTAATTTCATCGTGAGCGATACACCAGAGTAGAGGAACAGAGTACCCTCTTCTATACATGACTCCATTCTGAATGGTGAATCGCGAGGCCTTTCGAAGAACCTGTCTCTTTTCACTCCTGCGTTCCGGCAGGGTTCCGTGCTCAATGTAGTTTCTGAGTGGAGTCATCCATGAATCTTTTTTGGGGACGGTTTCGCATACCCAGTCTATTTCTGCCCGGTCAATGCTTGGAGAGGGTAACGTTTCTACGGGAACGAGTCCCATTTGTTGAGCTTTGCCTATGCTGGCTAGCTTCGCCAATGAATCGGCCTTTTGGTTGCATTCTCGAGGTATACAATAGATGGCGTAGTAATCGAACTGATCCAGTACTTCCTGAATTCGAGCTAAGTAAGCAGCCAGCCTTCGACCTCTTGCTTGATACTCTCCCCGTACCTGACACACAACTAATTGTGAATCGCAATAAATTTCCACTGCGATAATTCTCAAATCTCTAGCAAGTTTCAAGTCAGCTAAGAGGGCTTCATATTCAGCTTCGTTATTAGTCGCATGAAAATCGTACTTCAAAGCATAACATATGGATCGGCCTTCAGGAGTTTCAAGTACAACACCAGCGCCCGAACGTCGGTCGTTTGATGCACCGTCGGTATAAAGCTTCCAGACGTATTCGGGGGATTCATTGGTTTCGGGCAAGTCCTTTGGAACAGTAAATTCAGCTATGAAATTGGCTAGGACCTGTCCTTGAGTTGCTCGTCTCGGAGTGTAAGTAATATCAAACTGGCTCAGTTCGATGTTCCACTTGAGTAACCTACCAGACGTCTCAGGCCGCAAAAGGAACTGTCGTAACGGCTGGTCGGTATAAACAATAATGGAATGTGCCTGGAAATACGGTCGGAGTTTTCTTGATGCAATGACAAGGCAGTAAGCCAACTTCTCCAATTTCGGATAATTCCTTTCAGGCCCGGTCAATCGCTTGCTGACGTAGTATACTGGCTTATGTATCTTGTCTTCTTCTCGAATTAATGCGGCGCTGATAGCATTTTCTGATATTGCCAAATATACGAACAACTTTTCATGATTAATAGGCTTCGACAGGATAGGCGGTGTGGACAGATGTTGGACTAGTGCCTGGAAAGCGTCTTCACATTCCGTGGTCCATTCAAAGTTTCGTTTTCCTTTTCGTATCAGATCGAAGAAGGGAATGCATTTGTCAGTGGACTTTGAAATGAACCTGCTCAATGCTGGCACTTTCCCATTAAGACTTTGGACTTGCTTTATAGTCTTTGGAGTTTCAAGGTTTCTGATTGCCCAAATCTTTTCAAGATTAGCTTCGATTCCTCGGGCGTTGACAATGAACCCAAGGAATTTCCCGGATGCAACTCCAAAGTGACATTTCAGTGGGTTAAACTTCATTTTGTATTCTCGGAGTATGTCGAACATAGTTTCCAAATCTTAACATGGTCTGTGGAGAGTCATGACTTCACAAGCATGTCGTCTACATATACTTCCATGGTTTTCCCGATTTGATTGGCAAACATCCGATTGACCAATCGTTGATAAGTAGCTCCGGCGTTCTTAAGTCTGAATGGCATAACTTTGTAGCAATAAAGTCCTAGATTGGTTACGAAGCTGGTATGCTCTTGATCGGGTAAACGCATTGGTATCTGATTGTAGCTAGAGTACGCGTCCATGAAGGATAAGAGTTCATGCCCAGCTGTCGAATCTACTAGCTGATCAATTCTGGGAAGTGGGAAACTGTCTTTGGGACATGCTTTATTCAGATCGGAATAATCGACACATGTTCTCCACTTTCCATTTGGCTTTCGGACGAGCATGGGATTCGACACCCATTCAGGATATAGCGCATCTTGAATGAATCCATTTGCTTCAAGCGTTTCTACTTCTTCTTTAAGGGCGGCAGATCTATCTAGATCCATACTGCGCCTTTTTTGTTTGACCGGGACATGCCGCAGGTCAATGTTTAGAGTGTGGCTCGCGATGTCCGGCGAGATCCCGCACATATCAGAATGTGTCCAGGAAAATACGTCAAGATTTTCCCATAGAAATTCAACCAATTCCTCCTGAGTTTGCTGGCTTAGCTGAGATCCAATCTTTATCATTTTCGAATCATCGTCATCTTCAATAGGGACATCAATCGTCAGTTCGGCCGGGGATGCTTGACTTTCTTTAGATTCTCCTTCGTCTTTAGTTTCTCTGGGGTCAAGATCCTTGAGGAATTAGCTGGGGTGCCCGGGCCTAGGCCCGGGCGTTAATTGTCAATTATCGGTAAAACGGACGCAGAGAGATTCCTCTACGCCCTTTCCTTTCTCCTTTCGCTGCGCCTCCCATGGCTCTCCTTGAATGATCACTACCCCATGATCAGTGGGGAATTTCAGAGTCAAGCACCATGGAGCAATGGCTGCCCTGAATTCAGCGAGGGCGGCCCAATAAAGCATTATATGAGGAGTCTATGTCCAAAACAATGAACTGCAACATCCGTACTCTCCGACGTTCTCCAACTCCCAACTCTACTGGCAGTTTCACCATCTTGGTGGGTATAGTAGCACTTCCATTGAAACCATGGACTCGGGACTGACACGGTTTCAAGTCCGTGGCTTCCATTCTCATTTGATCATAAGATCGCTTAAACAAGATATTCATGGAGCTTCCACTGTCAACTAAGATTCTCTTCATCCAAGCGGGACCTACTTGAGCTGAGATGACCAGTGGATCGATAGTGGGAGCTTTGACTTTATCGGCATCTCTGTTCCTGAACACGATGTCATTTGTCATCGTCTTCTGTTGCTTGGCCGGAGCCCCTTCATCAGAGTTACTATAGCATTCGAAGTTCGCATGCCTGATAGAACTGGCATACGATTCCATTTCCTTCCAGCTTCGATCTGCTGGGTGAGGACCACCACTTATTGTATTGATGACCAACCTCCCGCCTGTACGAGAGGGTTCCTCCTGTCATTCCTGATTCGGCGCACGATTCTGATTTGATGGGCCCGCACCACCAGACTGCGGCGCCCGCACATACTGATCCAACTTCCGTTCACGTATCAGTTTTTCAATGAGGTCTTGCAAGTGACGACACTCATTGGTGTTGTGGCCATAACTCTCGTGGAATCTACAAAATTTCCCTGTTTGGATTTGTCTTTCAGTTGGTGGTTTAGGGGCAGGTTTCTTGTATTGCATGGTATTGCAGGTCTGCAAATACACATTTTCCAACAACATGTTCAACGGAGTGTAGTTATCGTACATGGAAGCTCTACGCCGTGGACCGCGATTGTGACCGCGTTTCTTATTTTGATTCCCATTGTCCCTTTGTTGATTTTGTTAACTTTGTACGTTTAACTGAACTTTTCCAGAACTATCTCCGGACTGTTTAATAGCGATGTTACTTTGGATTCATTCGATGTTGGGCCCTGCGTCATCCTGCTTCCTAGACTGTTTCGCATCCTCCCTTCTCAAGAATTGGGCTGCCTTGGAATAGAAATGGTCCAATGACGCAGGTGGTTTTCCGGCTAACCAATTTCCGAACTCAGAATCAGCATCAATCCCCTTAGTCAATGCCATCAGGATAGAGTTATCATTGGGATTGCTTAGTTCTGCACACGCAGCGTGGAATCGCTCCAAGTAACGCCTAAGTGTTTCTCTGGGAGCTTGTGTAACACTAGACAGAGTGTTAACATCTTTAGGCCTTGCCATGTGCATACGGAATTGTTCAACGAACTTTGTGGCCATCTGATCAAAATTAGAAATGGATCGTGGTGGCAAACGAGTAAACCATATAGTAGCGATTCCCCCCACGGAAATGGGGAAACTACGGCATTTTACTGTGTCATCAGCTCTCGCAGCATTCATCAGCCATTCGTACTTCAAGATGTGTTGATTGGGATCAGAGCTCCCTCCATAGACTGGCAAAGGTGCATTCTGAAGCGCCAAGGTGGTTCAGCATATAATACTTCGTCGATGAAAGGGGTATGACTCCGGGAGATTCCCCAGTCGTCATTACTGAGACCCTGACTTTCACGGATCATTTGACGAATCATCGTTGATATATCCGGCATTCGGATATTTGGAGCATGTTGTGCCAAGGTGTGGTCGGGTTCCACAACGTGAGTCTAGACCAGACGCGGTCGACGGTCCATGCCTCGCCTCCTTGGTTCAACATCCTCAGGGACATAAGGCTCAGGAGTCTGCTCTCGTTGGTTGCGTCGACGATCAGCTTTGTTTCTAGCATCACCTCCTCGTTCAATAGTGGTGGTAGTAGCAATGTTGCCGGTAACATGGTAAGGAGCAGCACCTCCTCGAGACGAAGGTTCTGTACGGAGACTGGCGGATGGTCCAGTTCTAGGTTGCCGAAGATTCGAAGCGGGTTGGTGTCCCGTGGCTTGGGTGTACCTTACACCTAGTCGTGGGCGTGTGGATCTGGTTTGGCCATCAAAGGAGGCTGAACTTTCTGTAGAAGAATAGGAACCTTGGTCTCTTCTAGATCTTCTGCGCCTTTGGCGATTCAGCTGGTTGGACAACTCTGTGTTGGCGCGCAGTTGTTCAGTTAACTGTTGTCGACTCTGGGTCAACTCTTGAAGCAATGTCTGGAATTCTTGTCTGGTGACTGGACTTGATGGATCTGAAGGTCCTGCAGCATTTTGGTTGGATGGAGGTGATTGCACGGGATTCTGTCGATCCCGTGCTCCTTGATCAGCAGTTGTAGAAGTAGTACGTGTGCACACCATAATGAATTGATGAAGTCCTTTCCTAGATCTGATGCAAATCTGAATAGAATGGAAGGGCTTCAAAGTTCTAGATATGGATCTTCTTCTTAGATTTATGCAATCCAATATAGATAGGAGATCCAAAGAGCCGAAGAAAAATTGGTTTTCTCAGTGAAAGCACCAAAGTGTTTGTACCAAAATTGGGCACAACACTCTTCAGAAGTTTTTAAAGAGATAAAGTGAAGAAATTAAATGGAAAATGAGGAATTATCTAACAAAAACTCCAAATCTCATATATGAAAGTAATTAACAGGCAAGAAGACACAAGAATTTAGAGTGGTTCGGCGTATTGCCTACGTCCACTATGAAGTAGTTTGCTTTATTGATCTTTCT
Source organism: Allium fistulosum (assembly GCA_030737815.1). Classification (NCBI taxonomy): domain Eukaryota; kingdom Viridiplantae; phylum Streptophyta; class Magnoliopsida; order Asparagales; family Amaryllidaceae; genus Allium; species Allium fistulosum. Next base: position 308,482,764 of record CM060904.1, on the reverse strand, counting down.
TTGATGTTTAGAATTGATTTCAGCAAATTACAGCGAATAACAATGATTTGCAGCAATGAAATTCGATGGTAGCAGCAGCAATGGAGTTCAGACATGGATTTGGCGGAGTCTAGGCGTTGGAGATCTCAAAAAGGAAGAAGAACCCCTTTTCTGTTGGCTTTGGAGGTCTATTTATAGGTGTAGGAGGCTGGTATTTCGCTTAGATCTCGGGAGACCCTCTCTGGCACGTGACCAAGCCCGCGCGCCTAAGCCCGTGAAGTCTCGGTCCGATCCGAGAGCGATACGAACAGATTTCGTATCGATCAAGATTTCATCCAGTGGAGTCGAAATTTGGCGTGGACATTCTTTAGCATGCACGTAGTCTTTTGTGAAAATTTCATAGCATCTGGACTTGTAGCTTAGGAGATATGATCGATACGAATTGGGATTCTCGGTAGGCTGTTTGGTTCGACTCGCTTTTGTTTCGACTCGCTTTTCATTCGACTCGGTTCTGTTTGACTCGGTGACGTGGCGTTAACTTGTATTGGCTGCTGTGCTTTGCTCCACATCGATGGACATGAAGTAGACGTCTTCGGATGGATGCGAAGTCGCCGAAGTGGAGCGAGTCGAAGTATGGCTCGAGGTGGAGCAAGTCGAAGTATGGCTCGAGGCGGAGCGAGTCGAAGTATGGCTCGAGGCGGAGCGAGTCGAAGTGTGCACTGATCGAGCAAGTCGTAGAAGGCATCTGATGGAGGCGAAGTTTGGCAAGTCGAAGTTGTCACTTCTGATGGTTGCGAAGCGAGTCGAAGTAATCACTGCTGATGGTTGCGAAGCGAGTCGAAGGGAGCGAGTCGACTGGTGATTGGTTTTCATCCAATTTTGTATCGTTCATAACTTGAGCATACGAACTCGGATTGACTTGAGATTTGGAACGTTGACTTTCATAGCTTAGCTGGTCATGTCATACCAATTTTGGCTCGATCCGGACTCAGACAAAATTCGTCGATATCCATAGTGAGCCTGTGTATAACTGATCTCTAGGACGGGCCGTCACTGGTTTACTAGTCAATTCCTTGATGTCACGGCCTTGCCAAAAGGCGGGATAACAAGGATACTCACATCTTCAATTGCGATAATTTGTATTATTTGTTGATAAATATGCAGATATTACCCTAATATTTCCTTGATATTATGATGACCACACTACACCTTCCCAAATATAATAAATATTGCGCTATCATGGTACCTACCAATATAGAATGGTAGTCAATGTAAAGTATAACAATCCGAAAATGAACCTGTCGTGTATCTCATAGCGCATGAGGTAAAATACAATAATCACGTTGTTATAAAATATGCTAGACAGTAATATAACTAAGTGAACCAAATAGAATAAGAGTGTAGTAGGTCCACCATGGTTCTACAACTCAATATGCAACAAAGTTTATACATCTAAATAATAAACTCTAAATAGAAACTATCTCTACTAATATGAATAAGTACTGATAGCTCCATAGTAATGCACATCAGAATTATCGATAATAGCTCCAAATATAAATACATGAAAGTGCTAGCTACCTTTATGTCCTCTATACAGCTCCATGCACTATCTACTTCTATCTCTAAACTACTTATTTAAGAGTATCTGAGATGGTAAGAAGCAAAGAAAATAGCTTCGGATCAAGCATAAACCTGGTATGAGCGATCTATAATATCAAAATAGATATAAAACTGATATAGTAAAATGGAAACATAAGGTATAAGGAATCATACTTTACATGTCCCTACATCCAACAAGTTAGCACATAACACTGTATATGCTACACTATAATCAAATGGGTGTTGTAACAACTCATAATTTAATCACCCAGAAAATTGAATGTTTAAATATTCGAATGGTGAATTATATAACCTAACACATGTCTTTTTAAATATGAAAATGATAGATAAAATCATTTTCAAGTATTTTTACATTAATGAGTAGAGACAAGTATACTTGATAATGTTACCGAAAATTGTTTTATCGATATATGACTTTGGACCCGCTAAAAGTATTTAAAAAAGTGAATTTGTTTTGACATAATAACATGTTATTTCATTAGATACATTTATGAAATTTATTAATAGAAAATAGAATAATGATGTGGAAATTAGAAATAATTAATATAGATGGTTGTTGTTAGACTAAAGGGTGGATGAATCAAAATAAAAGTGTAGTTGATAAGGATGGATGCTATTAGACTAAAGGGTTGAGGAATATGCTTTAGGCCAGCCATATGGGTTAGGAGATGACTAAAGTACACTCCTCATGATCACCTAAACATAGCTTAATCAATGGAGAAAGAGAAAAACAATTTTAAGTTAAGTTATTTGCAAAAATTATCCTCTTTAAACTACTATGTAGTCATTCGAATTAGCTCAAACAGCTTCCAAAATTTCACAAAACAACCCTCACTCAACCTATAATCACATCACAACCAAAGAAGTAGCGCTTTTTTGCAAAAGTTTGGTGAAAAGGAGCCAAAAGTTGGCTAGAAGAGGGAGGATGACAACAATTAGGAAGAGGTGATCTTAGCTTTGATCTTGGACTTGGAGTGAGGTTTTAAGGGCTTAGGATGCTTGGTTTAGGGCTTGAATAGAGGATATGTGTCGATTTTACCATTCTATAGTGCTAAAATATGATTTATATAAAAGTTATTATGGTTGTATAAATTGTAATACAAAAAATAATATTCTTCTTCTGCCGAAATAAATGCTTTAGGTTTTCCATCCAGATCTAACTACCTTCTCCTTCCATCAACCACACCTCTTCAATCCACACTAATTCCAGATTTGAAAAACAAAAGCTAGATTCACAACGCCTTTAGAGCGTTGTCCGTCTTCTTCACACACTTTTTCAAGTCGATCCTATGTGATTCCCCTATTTCATTACTGGAATTTGCATGTCTGATTGCCTTCACGTATTTACCTTCTCTGTATCCTTGTCCCTTGTAGTACATATTCTTGTCTCGTCCATGAATTGGATTTATAGGATACGAATTATGTTGCCCTTGTTGTGCCTGAGGTAGACATTATCAATACAGCTTCATGCACAAGGGTTCTACCTATTAAATCTACAATAGAAGTCAATGCATCAGAAGGCTTTATGCCAATTTTATCTAATTTTTCACTGGATGAAAATGTGTAACCTAAAATATAAGTGATGTTGAATTCCTACATGTGAAGATGAGTTTCCTCCCATCAATGCTTTTTCTTGTGCTGCTCCTGCTAATGAATTAAACAGAAGTGCATTATTATCAATTCCAGACAATGCCCTAAAGCCCAAGGAGATGCCTAAATTATGGTCCTTAATGCTCGCCTATAAACTGCGTAATGCGGGTGATTATCTATCTAGAGAATTTGAGATGAAGTTTGTTATGGGATCAACATTGCTCCCACGTACTTGAGGGAGGAATAGGGTTTTGCCAAGAACATTTAGTAGGGTTCTTTCTTGGTGATAGCCCTCCTTTTTAGGTTGTGAAATCCCAGCTCATGAAGTTTTGGTAGTTGAAAGTTAAAATCACTATGCAATATTGTAACTCCTTGTTCTTCTTTTAATTCTCATGCTTAGATGACAAGCTTCATATTCTAAAAATATCACCCCATCGTTATTATGGGGAAGCCTATCATTATTACTAGTTGGAGACCTTCGGTTGATTCTACTTATGATCGGGTACTTTCCTTCCCTATACGGGTGCAATCTCGAATATTCCTTCAGTTTTTTTAGTCTACGGTTGGTATAAATTGGTTGGCGAATTTGGTTGGAGAATTTGTATGTTTTGATGTGATAATGGTTAGGAGGAATAGGTTGGGTAATGGATGGGCATTGATTGAGGTTAAACCTGAAAGGGTGTTATTGCCTGTTCTATTAGCAGAACCTGCCACTGGGTTGGTAGCAAAGGTGCTTGGCTATAAATGGAAACCTTCGATATGCTCTAATTGCCACACATTTGGTCATTTAGCGACGGTATCCAAACATTCCCCTAACTTCTCACCTTTACCTAATAAAGTATGTTGATTATAATCTCCCTGCTCTACAGAAGGTTCCACTACCCATGGTTAAGAAATGAGTATGTGCTCCAAAACACAAGATCTCTCCTCTATTTGAAAGCACCATCCCTAACATCTGTTTGCCAGATGTAGCTAACTCTTGCACTGGCTCTGAAGCTAATCCTAAAGCTTGGTATTCCATTGAAAAGATTTAGGTTCATGAAAAGACATAGTTCCGCTACTCTTTTATGTCCAATACATATTTTAAGTACGTTACTAAAGAAGAAGGTGAGCATAGATTGTTGTTCTATTATATATGAGGAGAAACGCTATCACTAACAATAGAAGGGAAATATGGAGAACACACTCTGAGATTCTCAAAGATGAAACTTAGGATAGGAGCTTCATATACTATAAGGAGTCATTGGATTATGACTCTACCATTATTAAACTGTTTAGCGAATAAGTTAATGTTATCGGATCTGATCCATCCAAGGACAACACTATTTCCTCCTTTGTGCATAGGAATAGTATTGGGATTTGTAGTTGAGACATTGTTGTCTTAATCTAGTATTTTACTTGTATTCTTGTTGCTGAGGCGTCTGTGCCTCATACTTGTACTTACTTTCATTTAGTAGTAGATGAGGACACTTACCTCATAGCTATAATAATTATTGTAAAGTGGTATGACCATTGTAATCCAACTTGCCTACACAAAATAATAATATTTTGATTTGTCTACAAATCATTGTAGTATAAACCGTAACTAATGAATGTGCTAACTTTGGACCACTTTACTTCTGAAAAGTAACAAAAACTATATATACTATAACTTCAATTCTATCAGCTTCCTAAACTTTTGTTATTGCCTATATCTTGTGTTCGCTTGTTTGTTAGAGCTGTATATAAAATTAAAGCTAAGTGTTTAAAGTTAGAAAGCGAAAGAGTCACTATAGATGCACTTTGAAATGCTTTTTATGAAAAATAAGAGTGGTACTTTATTTAAATAAAGCACTCATTTGGATGACTTGGTGGTTTGAACCATGACCTTTAGGACCTTAGCGTACAACACTACACCACTTGCCACTTGGGCCAGTGGTTCTTAACATAAAATGCTATTACATGAATGTATTAGTATACTAAATAATTTTAAAATAATGACATATTAGTAAATTTTAAGATATTATTACATGAATGTATTCTTGATTCAAATTAGTTTAGTTAGCAAATAATGTGTTTATAACATATTTAAAGTTATAAAAAAAACTACCAAAAGATAGAAAAATATAAAGCTTATTAAGCACTTTTCATGGCACTTTGTAATATCGTTTTACTTTATTTAAGCTCTTTATAATTAATTCTAAGTACATTATCGTTGCAAGTTATTTTAGGGGAATACTTATACCATATTTAAGCATAATATAAATATTAATTTGAATATTAATGGGTTTGGAAAATAAATGCTAATTTATTAAAAAAGAAAAGAGGTTTATAATAACTTATGTTTTACTATTGTTTTAATCCCCTTATATAAAATATTAAATTTATTACCTCTACCAATAAATTTGTATACATACTTATATTGTTATTAATAGCACTTTAAAATAATTTGAAGTATGAAATGATTTTGGATAAAGGATTGTTGATTTAAATAAAAGAGAAATGTTTAGTAAAAGTTTATATATACTCACATTTGGGACCAACTAATAAATTTCTTAATTTGATGGGTGTCTAAGAATAGTAGTGTTTAGGCTTGGGATTGGATAACCAATATTCTCCCCTCCTCGACTATTGGCCTGGTCCGTTGGATAGAATAAGTCAAAAAGGTTGACCCTTAAATTTGATTATTTTGTTTAAATGTTTAAAAAGTAAGTAAAATATCGTATGGATAAATGAATGTAATTACCAATGTTTGCTTTTTAGGACATACCGAATAGTTAATTTTTCAACTATCGAATATGGCCTTTAACTTAGAAAATATATAAAGAAATGTAAAGTTTATACGATATGGATATCCTCCTGGTGAAGCTCTACCTAACATATAAACTTGTCTTTCTCTTTAAGGAAAAAATTTAGGGATCTCCTCTCAATGAGGCTCTACCTTATAGGTTGTCCATTAATTTATAACGAATTATAATTGAATTAAGCGAAAATTCACCGTACGAAAGTTATGAAGAATCCAGACTTGGGTAAGCATACGTAGGTATACTTAACCAAATCTACATCAAAACTTGAAAATAAGTTGAGATGAATGAAGATACTTTCAAAGATCCATGGGGAAGAATCCGTTCAGGAAGATTGGACCTATTGTACTGTTTATCAGGAGGATGATAGCAAACGAGAGGGTAGGGTTAACATCCTCATGACTTGTTCAGTTTGCTAGACATGTTGTACTACCTATCCCAAGGGAGAGGGTAAGGTTAACATTCCTATGTTTTGCTGGAAAGACGATTCAAACGAGACCTTAACTCAGGAAATGAGAAAAACTAAGGCATATGGTGGAGATTTGTGGATTGCAACCATTAGAATATTTCATATCTTTTCTAAAGAGGTTTTCGATTATATGCGCGTAGATTTTATATATTCGACGTTACATATGATAGACGTGAGCCGACTCGATAACATTAGAGAGTGACATAAATTACATGGGCTCTTAGGTATATCCACTCTAGAGATATATCATTCCTCCGGTAGGGAGGCACCTAACCTTGTCTTGTTGGAAAGAGTTCATGAAGTGCTTTAGCTCTTCCTTGGAAATCCATTTACCGAACGTAGACATTACGAATTCAAATGTACGCCTGAATAAAGTTGTGATGTGAGATGCAAGCATCACAACTATTTTATATATTTATTTTCACACATTAGACACTATCTATGTTTCACTCTTATTTTTTAATAAATATAAAATGGTTTTTGTTCTTGTGATGGAAAATCTCGTCCATTCTACGGAGTGGTCTCACAATGTACTGTTATATGTTTAAGCATATATTTTGAGTTTCCCATACCAGAACCTATCTGACTCGAAGTTTATTTTTCTCTTAAAGCATTGGGTATTTAATTTGAGTAGGCTGTGAAAGGCATTATATATTTGTACTTTTTGGAGCTAATGGATAACGAGTAGGAGGCTTTCGAAGGTATCATATATTTTGTTTTCTGCTACACTACTGGTATCTATGTATCAAAAATTGTATGGACAGGTTGTATAACTATTTAGGTAGAATACATGTTTCTAACTCTGATAAACCCTATATTTTGAGAGTAATCATATGTGTTACACGTTGATTATATTATATATGATCCTTTCATTTTAAGATACTGGTGTTCTTTCTTTTTGTTCTTAATTTTCTTTTACCCCAAAAATCTATCTTTCGAACACTTAAATGATTGGCACATGAGTACCATGGATGTATTTAATGTCATCTTTAGGGATCGGTACAGTGTACTGCACCAAGTACTATAAAAGATATTGGGGGCACCTATCTCACTAGTACCTACGTCACATGTCATCCATCCCAATCACACAACAATAATAGCCAATACAACAATCAAAACAAATACAACAACAATCACTAGGTTTTGCATCACCATTAAGATGCCTTAGGATATATTATAACTTGTATGGCTATCACTAAGGTTAGCCACACACTACATCGCAATCTGATTAATGCTCAATCATATATCATCACTAAGGCGAGCCATACCACTACTAAGGTCTAAGGTGCATATGCAAACACTATTGCACACCCCCGCTCGACAACATACATCACATCTCCGAGTTATTAACAATCCCTTTGTCATAACTCGATAGTAAAACACACTGCATTGCACTCCATCAATTCACGTGCCTTCTTGGACCATCGCTAAGTCCTACGAACACTTATCATTTAAATTACTCAATCCAAATGACTCACAATTCTGATTCATCGAAGTTCGGAACACTCCACAAAGTTCCTAAGATTCTTCGACGTTGAACCCAAAGTAACAACATCAATTTACTCGTGTATGGCCCAAAGTAAAATCACAAAATCTCTACGTCACTACTGCATTCACTCTATGTTTCACTATAGATCATCTATTACCATTTTCTTGATATCCAATTATTTCATTAGTGTGCTATCCGCCATGGGTGGCCTACACACTATGCCAAATATATTTGTAAAATATTAGATCGATTGGTGGTGATCTGGTCCAACAACCAAGATTAGTTGTCTTCCTTCACTTAATCAAATTTTCATTTATGTTGATTCAAGATCAAAGTAGCCCAAAGCTTCCCCGCAGTTGTGTCTAGCATGTTTTCACTATGCTAGCCCCAAAAGTACACATCGATTGTCTTTGAACAATAACTAGTGAATCCGTAGCCCAAACCTCTAGTGATCGATTAGGCGACCTCATCACACTACTACAGACCTCCCATGTTGATTGCACCTTGATCAGAGCAAGGGCCGATTGATCGATGGTGATAAATCACCTTAAATTTCCCTTGTGTTTTCTTTTAAGCGACCTTAAGTAGACTTCATGCATGCTGAGTGCACTTCCCAAGCAAACTCCAACTTCTACCATAATTGCATTTTGCATTTAAGACCTCTTATACCTGATTAGTAATTACAGATATGGGTCGGTGCACATCGATCAACTTTTACAAAAATTCATCTAAGCCATTTTATAGCCAATTCACATCGATTATCATTTGGATTTCTACTCTGATTTGACTGTAAACTTTGGTCTACATTGACACGTCTTCAATCTCTCTAAAATTGATCCATGCTCAAAGATCCACATGTTACACTACAATCTATTCTAAGCATGCAAACACACAAAACAAAAAACCAACAAGCATTATACTATAACAACAACAAGATAGAACATCCATATACCACCCTATAACATGTATAATCTACAATGGTATCAAAATGCATATAAAATCCACCTCAAAACATTAAAATTCATTTATAAGACACTTAAATCCAAATCAACTAAATATCTCACATTTAGCTTGAAATGTAGTATCAAAACACATTTCTTAACATATAAAACATTTAAATGGGTGTGAGTTGATAGATCACTTACCTAATAACCCAAATTTACAAAAAAACGATATAGACTTAATGTAGACAGCCCTTGCATGAACCCCAATGCACCTTATTTGAAGATTAGTTGATCCCCTTTCTACTAATCCTTATTTAATTACTTGTTTAAATTAGTTTTAATGAAGACTAAGGTTGGTTTTGCTAATAGGAGGTTTAGTGGAGGTTACAGATAGTTTTTGGAAAGATGAAAAGTGATTAGTGGCTGCTTTCTAATCTATAATTAGCTCCAATAATGAAATGGTTTAGTGGGCTAATTATGGGCTTAGTATAATTACTCAGAAATCTATCCAAAAAATATGTTACATAGAAGAGCCATACCTCCTAAACCCCAATGCCAAAAATATGTTATTACTACACAATGGAAAGAGAAACCTTCAAATCTTTCATTTGGGAGTGGTTTCAGACCTTAATTCAGCTTTTATCAAAAGTTATACCTCTTACAAATTTCTAGGGTCAAAACCATCTACAATTAATTCCAAGGGTCGAAAATGTCAATACTCAACATTCGTTGAAATTATGGCCAAATTAAGCTCAATTTGGTTATAAAAATAACATTTTTATAATCCGTCGATACGTACTAACGTAGGTTATCACAGATACTATCCCAATATTTTAGAATATGGCATATCACTCCTTAACTTATACTGATATGGATATTAACTAATAAGGTTTATACGTGCGATAACCCTGAACAGATATGTGCGATAACATCTAAATTTATACATGTGTTAACCCTAAGTTGGTATGTACAATTGCATCTATGTTGATACATACAATAGCCTTAAACTGTATATGTTATAGAATCTAAGTTGATACATGCAATAGCCTTTAAAGTTAGACTTATGATAGCACCTTAGAAGTGCAATAACACTTAAGTTAAAATTATGATCGGTAGATATGTGATAGCTATTTAGATGCGTGATAGTTATAAATTCGATAGCTATTTTAGGTGTATGACAGTAAGACATGCAATACTTATTTTAGATGTGTTATAGCTATTTAGATGTGAGATAGCTATTTTAGACGTAGATATCTAGACTTCCAGTAGTTATTTTAAAGGTGCGAGAGCGCTAAACTTTCGATAGCCATTTTAGACATGCGATGGCTTTAGCTTTACAATAGTTATAAACACACGATAGCATGGCTTTAGAAGGTCGATATATATATATATATATATATATATATATATATATATATATATATATATGATAACTAATGTTAATGAATCCATTGTTTAAATATGTAGATTTTGGGTAACATTTTGGAAGCCAATCCTTAATGTTCTATTTGAATTTTATAAGGCTAAAATTATGAAGAAAAATAGTTCTTCATAATGTAATAAAATATTAAAATAGAGAAAATGGAGTTAAGCTTAGGGAATATAAGAAATGGTAAGTGTATCATTTAAAAAGAAAGATAAAAATATTTTAATCTAACGAATTGAAAGATTTTTTATCAAAACATGAAGATCTAAAGAAAGTGTATACACAACTAATGAATGAAAGAAATGGATTGAAACCAATATCTTAAAATATACCTACCCATGGAGTTACCGAATGGCCGGGACCCAAGGTTGAGTGAAGTTTATGTCCATTAGTGCATGGCAGGGTTCCAAGACATATGAAGTCTATTGGGTTCAATTCATAAATTTTAACTCTAATTTGAGTAATAACATCAAAATGGATGTATTTTAATGAATGAATCGACAACTTAAACTAAAAGTGTTTTCGGGACTAGGAAGGGCTATTGATGTTGAGTAGGGATGTTTGTTAGAATGTAGTTAGGTTGCTTACATACAACATCCTAGGGGAGTCAGGCAGCTCCCATAGTGAAATGAGTGGCCATATCATCCATTGACATTATTTGTGAAAAAGATAAATTAATGATAAAAAGGACTAGAGAGGTAATCACTAAATTAAGTTAAGGATGACTTCAAGATTGATACCTAAATAAGAGTCTAGGTAATGCATGTGAATGTGTATGATGATTGTACGAAATGGTTCATTAAATTGTTAATAAGTACAAAGTATGTGTAACGACCTGCCTTTTCGACCATTAAAAGTCGACACCGAATAGATCCATGGTATTCAAATGTCGAATATCCAATCATCAAAAGGGTAGATTGTTATGGTAAAATTAAAAGAAAAGAATATAGAATAGGGCAATAAGAATCTCATACTGGAAATGACAATATATAATATAAAAAGACAGTAAAAATGCTACTCTAAAATACGGAGTACATCGAAGTTGAATACAATCATTATCAGCTGGACAGTTATAAAATCCTAACCTTACAAATTGCTGATAAGTATATAGTATAATAAAGTGGAAAATAAAACATTATGATAGGTGAACATCCAGCTCTTCTCCAAAAACTCCATAAACAATAGAAATAAATCCAGATATAAAGCATGGCTACATGTAATAACAAATCTCATACTTAATGAATGGGCATAAATAATATCAAAATACAGACTTAACAGAATGAAAATAATCTGAAAAAAATCCAAACCAGAAAGAATGGACAAACAAGGTAAAAGTCTAGAACTTGAAAGAATGGACACAAATAATTAAACATTGAGAAGAGCACAAGGCAGTTCTCAATGCAATTAAGGAAACAATTCAAAGACTTGAATTAAGAACAAGGAAAAAGAGAAGTTTTTCCAACAATGACTAGGAGGGTGCACCCCCTTACTGAAAGCATACCTCTAGAAATATACTTGAGAACTTTGATAGCTCTCAGAAACCTCCAAGCCGGACCTCGCCAACTGTTATCGAGTATTTGAGTATTTTACATCTCACTGCGCACAACTGAATCCAATCTAGAGTAGATGTGAGAATACCCTAATGGGAGATGTAACGACCCGCTATTTCGAACTATTCTCATCCACACATGTCGGACTTGAATTTCTCAAAACAACAAATTGTTAATTTATATTTGGCAAAACTTAATGTAACGACCCGATATTTTGGACCATTCGCATCCATACATGTCGGATTTGAATTGATCAAAATATCAGATTGTTAATTTTAATTTGGCAAAACTTAGCATTTACAGTAAATAAAATAATCACAGATTACAGACACAGAGTAATATAACAACAATGCAGTGGAAACAAAAGAATAGTAGTTCATGAAGCTACAATATATATAACAGAGTTAAACAAGATACAACAGAAGTCTCGAATACAATAGTCAAATACAAGATCAGAATACATTGCCGGAATCAACTGAATATCTAAAAGCTGGATAGATAGTTGGATCTCCAAGTGAAGCACCAACTCCAAAGGTGAGTCTCGAATACTGGTACACTCAGTCTGACCCGAGCATAAAGCAAAACACAAAACACTCGAGTCAGGATTAACATTCTTATATCAATAAATCCAACTCAAGTGAAATAACAACTGAAAATACAAGTAACTCAAAGGATGTTTGGGATAACCATCCTCTAAGGATTCGTTAAACTATCTACTATGTAGTAGTGTATGCTAAGTAGATAATGCCTATCAGTAATATAAAGTATCAAATTAGCGTTAAGGCGTTACCATTATCCCCCTTAACACATTTTATATAAGCATCATAGTCTATACAGCACTGTAAACTCCACCGTAAACTAGTGGGCTATCAAGGATTACTCCATAGGTATAACACAAAACAAATCTTAGTGGTCGCGCATAGGGATACAAGTATGACAAGGCACATGAGGCAATACCCAAGGTAGTGAAACTACCGTTTGCCTGATCCGGACTGGTGAGAATGCAACGCCGCAACGATCGCAACACCGTGAAACAACACTCCCAATTCAAGGGTGCGCACCAATCAAAAACAAGTAATGAGTAGTTTACGAAGAAGTGTGTCCGCTAGAGGTAGCTAACCTCACTGGCCCGGCACGACTCCTGTTTAAGTCATTTCCAATTTAACACAAGTGTCAAGGTCATCCATTATCGTTCTCTTTCTTCAAATCCAGAAACGTCATCAGTCCAACCACTTTATTCTGGATAACACTCCGCGTATAATAGTTATTAAAGTGGTTTTCGGTTTAGACAGAGAGTATGTCCCTAACCGATCCCGGACTCTTCAATAACTACGTAATTATTACACCGATTGGTCATCTAATAAACTTTCAAAATAGTTTATATTTCAAAACCAAAATATCATTGCCATTTCAAAACCATATCAATACGATATCACTTCCATTTCAAAACCAAGTACGATATCATTTCCATTTCAAATATATCCATCTCAAATATATCCATTTACAAAATCTTAGTACTTCAAAGTTATAACACTTTCTAAATCAAACACTTTGGAAATCATAATTCTTTGGAAATCAAAATTTAGAAATCATAATGCTTTGGAATCATAACACTTCGCACTTAACCGTTTAAATATAAATAATAGTATATATAATAAAATAGTTTATAATTTAAAATAGTTTATATAAAAATAGTTATAATTTAAAATGGTTTATATTAAAAATAATTTATATTAAAATAGTTTATATGAAATAAATTTATAAAGTAACATATATAAATAGTTTAAATATAATTTAAAAATACTTTATATAATAAAATAGCTTCCTCAAATTTCACAAATCGATTCCAAATCAACACCAATTCCAAATTTCACATTTAATTAAGTCTCAATTCATAAATTTCAACTCAATTCAATTTCTCAATAAATCATTTCAAATTATATCGATTTCAAATACCGATTTGAACCACAAAATAAACCATTTAATTTCAATATATTTCAAAGTTTAAATATTCCACATTTCCAAAACTAAATTCTATAATTATCTATATATCAAATTCACTTTACTATTATTTAGTTTGAAATATTTACTTAATCATTTCAATAACATCTAAATACAACTTCAATTTACAAATTTAAATAAACAAAATATCCCATTTAAATTTATATAAATTTGAAATATTCATTTAAGTCATTTTTAATCAAATTCAAGTTATAAAATATATCTTTAAAATCTCAGAATTAATAAATTTCAAATCAAACTTATTTAAGTAAAATTCTTAAATAAATAACATTTCAAATCAATTTTAAATTGATCTTTCCAACCTGAATCAATATAAATTCTATATTTGAAAATATATATTTTAAATAAATACTTAAACATATTATATATCAACTTTATTAAATCAACTTTAATAAATCTTTAAAATCAATATTTATTAAAAAACCGTATATTCCTTTTCAAAACCATAGAAATCATTTTCAAAATATTTATATATAGACCAACGGTGTTTGTATAAAATTTTCTATCCTATGGTCAAGTGATACAGATATTTATCATTTCAATCCGCAATTTAAGTATATACGGGTATATATCTTTTCAACCCGCAATCCCAAATTCAATGTCAATGAAAATCGCATGGGTTTATCATTTCAACCCATAACGATTTTCCCCTATTCTACAGATCGTTCGGGTATGTATCATTTCAACCCATAGTGAATTCTATACTAACAGGGAACTTGCAGAGTGATAACAGATATGATAATAACATAACAGGCATATGTCATCAATATAAACAACAGATAATGGTGTCAGATGTCACAAGTGAACAGATACAAATAATGACATATATATAGCAATATAAATAACAGATAATGGTGTCAGATGTCACAGGTGAACAGATACAGATGATGGCATATATATAGCAATATAAATAACAGATAATGGTGTCAGATGTCATGTAACGACCCGTAAATTTCAACTGTTTTAATAACGTAATTAGTTGAAATTTTGTGAAATTTTAAACAATAAAAATTTTGAAATATAAATTTGATATTTGGAATGCGTCTAGTTAAACATAGCAACTGGTAAATTTTCGTCCGAAAATATGAAAGTTTATTTCGCGCGTAAATTTACTTCAATTTAATCAGTTAAAAAGCGATGAAAATAAAATGTTTTCGAAACCTAAATATTTTTACATAGAAAAATTCTAAACCATCTTCTGAGCAAGATGTCAGTTTGTCGTTTTTCCAAATTCGGACATCTTTGGCTCCGTCGATCTTATTTTTCAGCGTTTTTCTTGCATTTTTCCTCTGGTAGAAAATTCGAGTTTTATAATTTAATTGTACCACTGCTATCAGTGAACCGTTTTGATCAGCTCGTCGTGTTATTCTCAACAGTGTATTCGTTTGTGCATCTCGGAATCCGGTACGTGAAGAAATCTATGGAACGATTAATTGCACCGGTGCACGTTTTAACTTTTGGACTTTTGGATTTTCTATGCTTTGTCATCCCTTCACCGTGTGATTTAATAGCCAAGCCTTTTGATGTTCCAACAATTTATTGCTAACCGTTTTCTATTCAACTCTTCCATTTATATTCTCTTATTTTAATGTTTCAAGTGGGAAGAAATTTATGTACAAAATAAATGAAAGGTTGCAGATCTGTTGTATTCAAAAGCACAGTTTCATATATCTTCCCATTTGCATGTCACTTTCTCCTCCCACCATGTTTCACGTTCTCCTCATCCACTGAAGTTTTCAAATTTTCATTTTCTCCTTTGAAGCAATCATGCTATATATTTTTGCTTTGAACCACTTGATCATGCCACACCCTCTGCCCATGCAAGCACGCACCGACCACTTCCCTCCTCTCACTCGCCTCCGCGCACCCTAGTCGCAGCAGCAAGCAGCCTCGCCTTAGTTCACCTACAACCGGAGACCAGCGCCATCTCCCCTCTCCATTTCCGTTCAACTTCATTTTCCCACAGCCGTACCTCCATCGAACGCCGACAGCCCGCTACCCTCCGCCCATCACAACGCCATCGGCCACTTCCTATTCCCCCGACCATCTCCGCCGGGACCCCACCACCACACTGCTGCCTCACGGTAAACCACTGCCACACCATTTCCTCATTTCCCACCGCCTGGATCACACCCATCACCTCACAGCCACCGCCCACTGCTCCATAACCAATCTCCACCTTGCCGAACTTCATCCCACAGCAACCGAGCCCAGCAACCCGCCACCGTTCGCCCAATGGCCGAAGCCCGCGTCCATCTCCGCTCACCACCACAACGCGCGCGACCTTCCTCCGCTACCGACCCCGTCTTAAATCCTACCCGACTCTCCTCCGCTTACAGCCCACCTTCGCCATTAACAACTCCTCACCCATGAACTTCCCCAGCCCCACCGAGCTTCTCTCCACCTTTCCATGTTGCACCTACCTCTGGCCTCACCACCAGGCCAAGCACCGCCCATTCTTCTCTTGTTCGGCCCGAGCTCGACTACCCTTTCTTTCACTTATAGGTAAGTAAGTTTATTTAATAATATATTGGTATATGTGTTTGCCAAATATTCACTGTATACATATGAATTTATAAAAATATGAATAGTTTCGGTGATGTATAAGTATATATTGGTCTTATAGGTGTCTTTTATTATATATGTATACGTTAAGTGTTTTGTTATAGAAATTGTATATTTGTTTATAATCTAAGTATAAATTCTTGTGTGGTTTTGGTTGCATGAAATTGTACCCGATATAATGTTCAATAGGTAATCTATCTGTTTTATTAAGTTTGGCTTTTCTAAATTTTGAACTTATACTGTTTTATAACATTGGTACATACGTATACATATACAACATGTTATCCAAAGTAATAGATGCATTGTATGTACGAAAAAAACTTTAACAGTTAGGCCAGGCATAAGTTCCCTTAAATGGGCATTGAGTTTATTTGTATCTAACAAGTCAAAGATGTCGTCTCCGCCATTCTTTTTTCTGGCCATCATTTTTTTTAGAGTTTATAATAGGTGGATGCTACTGTTTAAAGTATTAAGGTTTTATAATATATATACGTTTAAAATAATTATAAAGGAAGTTGTTCTTTTGGCTTGTTTTATAAAGTATATTTCTGAGGAACTTGTTTCTATAGCCATACATTAGTTTACAATGTTTGAACCTGGTAATCTATAAAAGGTTTTTGTGGTATATGTTACACAAGTGATATGTTCTTGTTAAATTGTTTTATAAAATATACATTTTTATGTGTCGTATGTTATACAATGTATATACTACAATAAAGTGAATTTGGTTATATATATATATATATATAGGTGTGTGTGTGTTGATTTTTGATTTTATTACGTTGTGTTTAAATTTAATATTGATTTTTTTTAGTTATATATATTTATATACAAGTTTACTTATACCAATTATCTCCGTTTATTTTAGATTCTAAAAAAAATATGTACTTTAAAATTTAATATTGATTTGAGAAAACAAATATAATATACTTTTGTTCAATTTTATTTGCGTCGATCTAGTTTTAATTTGATTTCGTCTATTTCTTATCTATCAGCTTGTCCGTCGAATTCGTGCCAATCTAGCTTTGTTTGTAATTCGTGCTTGGACATTTCAGTGTCTGTATCAGTATGCGTATCTATGTCATCGCCTATTCTCTCTAGCCTCGAAAGGTGAGCACTCACTCACGATTAACGTTCTTTTATTTATTAAATTTGATTTCAATTGAAACGACAATTGAAATATGCTGTTGTTAGTTAATTACACTGTTATATATGCTATTACCTGTATCAGTTCACCTGTGACATCTGACTTCATTATCTGTTAATATTTATGCGATGATAATACAGTTTGGCTGATAATTGATTGATTATTGATGTTTATATTGGACGTTAAATTGTTAATGTTAAAATGATAAATAGTATGCAATTGAACTTGATATAGGATAGTTAAATGTTAAATTTGATTAACTGACATTTGTATAATATGACCCCTTTAACTGTTAAATTTATTGACACATAGGATTTGTTTAATTACACCTTGAACCACTAAATGTATGTTGTTTAAATTGATGATGGATGAAATTGTAATAGATGACAAGTAAAAACCGTAATGTAATAATCTTTAATCTACATGAAATGATAGTGTAGATTCTAGAAATAATTATATTAATTCGTACAAGTAACAATGCGAATTAATACGGTTATTTCGGGATTATTTAAATTGATTATTGGATTGTTATTGTTTGTTGTTATTGCTTGTTTATTTACCTTGACACCATCCCAGTTATAACACTGCAAGTTCCCTTTGCTATGTTTTGATTTTGAATTAAATTGGAATCGGGTTGAAATGATAAATACCCAAATTAAACTTTGACCTAGGATAGAGAATTAAATAAAACCCGATTGGTCAATAATTTGATTTAAAAATAAAACAAAGATTTTATTTGAATAAATAATATGGTTTTGAAATGAAGTTGAAATTTGAATTTCTTTTATGGAAGGAAAATGTTAATATTTAAAAATCTGAAACAAAATATTAAAAATGAAATTGATGAAAGAACGATGTTAAATTTGAGAAATGATTGAATTAAGTTTGAAATGATTTAATAATTAAGTTCGAAATTAAAAATTAAGTTTGAAATTATTAAACTTTGAAATTATTTAATAATTAAACTTTGAAATTATTTAATAATTAAACTTTGAAATTATTTAATAATTAAGTTTTGAATTATTTAATAATTAAATAAGATTGAATTATTTAATGATTAAATTAAATTGGACTTTTGAATAAGTGAATTTACTTCGTAAATAATTGAAATTGAGTTTTCATTATTAATTAAGTTTTTGAAAAATATTTAAGTAAGTAAATAAGTGAATTGAATTTCTTGAACAAGAAATAAAATGTGATTTATTGAAATAAATGCAAGACTTGAAATTTAAAGAATTTGATTTGATGAATTTAATTTAATTCAAAATTGTAAGTTTTGATTTAATGAAGTTGAACTTAAGAAATTGATTTAATGAATTGAAAATTTAATATAAATTGTTTTGAATGATAAATTTACTTAACGAATTTTGAATGAAATCGATCAAGGAAGTTAAATTGATTTGAATGTTAAATTAAATTAATTTAAATGATTCTGAAATGAAACTTATATACGAACTTGAATCAATATTGGAATTGTTGTAAATGAAAGTTGAAATTGAATTATAAGATTTTGAAACGGTAAATTGGAAGTTTTGAAACGTAAATTTTGGCAATTGGTTTAGAAAGACGAACGAAATGTTGATTTATAAACTCTGATTGAAATTGAAATTGATTTGGTTTTGAAATAAATAAACGACCAATCGGTGAAATAATTTCGGAGGTTATTAAAGAGACCGGAATCGGCTATGGATATACTCTCTATCTAAACCGGAAACCACTTTAATAACTATACGCGGAGTGATGATCCAGAATGAAGTGGTTGGAATGATGTGCGTGATGACTGAAGAAAGAGAACGATAATGGATAGCCTTGACACTTGTGTCAAATTGGAAATGACTAAAACAGGAGCCGTGCCGGGCCAATGGAGGATTAGCTACCTCAAGTGGACATACTTCTTCGAACAACTCATTATTGTTGTCGATTGGTGCACCCTTGATTTTGGAGTGTTGTTTCACGGTGTTGCGGGCGCTGCGGCGTTGCATTCTCACCAGTTCGGATCAGGCGAACGGTAGTGTCACTACCTTGGGTATTGCCTCATGTGCCTTGTCATACTTGTATTCCCTATTCGCGACCACTACGAATTTGTTTTGTACCTTTAGTATATGGATTGCCCTCTGGTGACTTCCAGTTTTGGGGAAACTACGGTCTTGTATATGCTTTTGGGAATAAAAATGTGTTAAGGGTGGAATGGGTCATGACTTAACACTATTTTGATATCTTATTATTACTGATAGACATTATCTACTTATCGTACACTACTACATAGTAGATAGTTTAACGGATCCTTAAAGGATGGTTATTCCAAACATCCTTTGAGTTACTTGTATTTCAATTGCTATTTCACTTGAGTTGGATTTATTAATATAAGAATGTTAATCCTGACTCGAGTGTCTTGTGTTTTTGCTTTACGCTCGGGTCAGACTGAGTGTACCAGTATTCGAGACTCACCTTTAGAGTTGGAGCTTTGCTTGAAGATCCAGCCATCTATTCTGCTTCAGTATTCGATGATTCCAGTGATATATTCTGATTTGTATCTGATGTATCGTATTTCTATTCCGTTGTATCTGGTTTAACTCTGATGTAACTTATACATTTATATAGTAGCTTCATGAACTACTATCTCTTTTAATTCCGCTGCATTTATTACTCTGTGTCTGTGATCTGTGATTATTTTATTTACTGTATATGTTCAGTTTTGCCAAATTTAAATTAACAACGCGGTATTTTGAGCAATTCAATTCCAGCATGAGTGTCTACCTATACACTTATAATGGATGCGAATGGTCCAAAATAGCGGGTCGTTACATGTCACAGGTGAATAGATACAGATAATGGCATATATATAGCAAATTTAAATAACTAACAGCAGCATATTTCAATTGTTGTTTCAATTGAAATCAAATTTAATAAATATAAGATCATTAATCGTGAGTGATTGCTCACATTTCGAGGCTAGAGAGCTTGATAATGAAACTGAAATGCAAGCACTAATCCCAGAGCAAAGCTGGATTGACACGAATTGTCAACAAAGCTAATAGATAAGAATCAATGTGATTACGAAATCAGTTTAAATTTTAAAAGTACAACTATAAAATTTCCAAAGATTTAAATTAGACAAATACAAAATAGTATAGACTTTAAAAATCATCATTAAATTTTTAGAAACTCAAACATTGAAAGTCAAAGATATATACATTATACTTATCTTTATAACCCATATATTCAAGATCAAAAGGTATATAAAGTACATTTTAAACGAATACCTATAACTGATATTTTATACCCGACATACAACAACTACGTAACGTATTAGATTGTCAACAACTAATAGATATAACATATATATTTAATAACCTATTACTGACCTAAACTTATATATAATAGAAACCCGGTCAGATCCTATATATACCATAAACAGGTTATATACAAAATAACTTCCTATAAAACAAATCTGAATACATACCTTTCATATAAAATATAAAACTAACATAGTATGTAAATCTTATATAAAACAACATATAATATTATATACTAATAAACAAATATATGCAAATCAAGCTAGGACAAAAATCAAAATAGAGCAAGACCAGGATTCTTTGGAAACACATATATATATATATATTTATAAACTAATATATATCAACTAACAAAATAAAAAAAATATGTATATAACACACTTTAGACCCGAAAATTACTGTGACTTATATAATAAGCCTATATAATATACTATATATATATATACGCTTAATAATATATTATAAAATTTATGAAATCTAACCCACATATAACAACTTATATATAAGCTTATAAACTATATAACCCATATATAACATACGTATAAACTATTCAACATATATGTCTTTGAAATCATATAAACTAACATGTAACAAATAAATATATATAGTACAGAACTTATACTAGTAGACTTTCAAATGCAACATAATATATATAAAAAAATACCCTTATATAGATGAATATAAAAAAAGATTACCATCTTATAAACTATATATATATATAGATAGATAAATATAGATATACCCTAATGTTTAAATGACGTACATATATTACATATATAAACCGAACACAACACTATTATATACGAGTATACCTACAGATTATAAATATAAGTATAAAACTGTATACAAACAAAACATCTACTAAATATAGTTTACATATATAAACCAATATCTTATAGACTTATATATATATTACAGATTATTACTTATATAATTCAACCCCAGTAAAATATATATACTATACCATATGGGTTATATTAATATATTTAAGCTTTTACAGTTAAAATACAAGTTATATATATATTAGAAATATTTATATACCTCACATCACCAAAGAAGTGATGCATGGCACATATGCAAACTCAAACGGAAGGCAAGCTCGGCTAGGCTTTGAGGTGAAGAGGAGGCTGGTTTGAGGCGATGTAGCTCGGCTATTGATCTAGAGGCGGGGACTGGTGCTGCTACACGGCGGAGGAGGGAGTGGCGGATGCAGAGATGTTGATTGGTCAGGGCGGTAGGTGGTGGCTGTTGTAAATGATGGAGGGGTTTTCTCGGGTTTGTTTTCTAGTGGAGGAGGAAAATGAATGTTTGCGTGAAAGGGAGGTGTGAGGAGAAGGGAAGATAGAAAGTATAAAGTGACAGAGCGGGTTTTAGTGCATAGTACAACTAAGTGATATAATTATTTTGGAAGACCAAACATTGAAGCTACAGGAAAGTAATGACTATTGGGAATAGAGAAAAGCATGCATGATAATTCAGGAAATGTTTATTGCAAGTAGCTGATGGTTGTTGGGTTGATATGATGGAAACTGAATGGTCAAAAGAAATTTGAAATGTTCGAACCCGTACCGATACTGCAAATAGTTTCATCGACCTCGCAGCGGACCGGACTTCAAAATATAGAAACGAATATACTGCGAAGATCGGCACGACGAGATGGTCAAAACAGTATACAGATATCAGTGGTACGATCATCCGATCAAAAGTCGATACGGACACTGATATACGTTGTTATTCCATACAGAAAAATCCAAACGGAGCTAGAAACGTTCGAAATTTGCGAAACGGATTACGTAGTCTTATTCACACTGTTCTAAATAAATTTTCTCATGTTGACATATTTAGGTTTCGGAACACCATTAAATTCAACTGTTATTTCATCGAAAATAAGATCGACGGAGCAATAACGGTCAAAATTTTGAGAAACGAAATGTGACGTCTTGCTCAGAAGATGATTTACAATTTTTCTATTGAAAAATATTCAGGTTTGGAAAACATTTAATTATCATCAAATATTAACTGATATAGATTTAAATAAAATAACACTAGAAAATAAACTTACATATTTTCTGATGAAAATTTACCAGTAGCTATGTTTAAATAGACGTATTCCAAATATCAAATTTTTATTTCAAAATTTTATTATTTAAAATTTCACAAAATTCAATAAATTAAATAAATAAAATAACTAAAATTTACGGGTCGTTACACTCTCCCCCACTCAATACTTTTCGTCCCCGAAAAGGAAGGAAGTAGGAGAATAGAATAATCCAGAAAGAAAATATATTGAAAAACAAGATAAAACAATTAATTAAAACCATATAAATTTCAATTTACATTAATTAATACTCAATAACTGATTTTAAATTCAAGGTATTTCAATAAGTTGATTTTTATTTAAATTTATTAGTTCCCTCAAAACAAATTTATTTTATCTATCTCGTTTATTATTCAATTAACTTATTATTTTATTTAACTCTATTAACATTTTTTTATAATCAAAATTTAAGTGTATAACATTTATTATAAACACTCAATTTTATTTATAAAATCATCTTATATTGTATATTATCCAATTACATGTTCAACTTCTGAATAAATTAGGTAAGTTATATTAGAATGAAATTGGGTATTATACAAGTAAACTTTTCTCAATTTAATTATTTCAATTTAATATTTATTCAAAATTTTGGCTTCAATTATAATTAAAATCACCCTTAATCATAATTTTAAGAATTGAATTTCCGTTTAATTTCAAACCCTTCAAAGATAATTAAGTATATACTATATATAACAAATCAAATTAAATTTAAAATAATATACCTATATATATATATATATATATAAATCAAATCATACTTAAGAAATTCAAATCAATTTATTTCCCAAAACAAAACCATAGCAAAGCTACAGAATGGTCTCTCCACTTCGAAACTCGAAAATGAATGTCGATGATGCGGCCACCATCACTGAAATTATTTTCCAGCGACAAAACAGGAGAGCACTGATTTAAACAATTAAAATTGTTTGAAACGGTTTCTATTTGAAAATATTTTAGATACTATACACTTTAAAACTTTAAAATCAAAGTTTGAAATCACCGGAAATCAAATTCTCAAATTCCTGATTTAACTTCATTTAAATTTCCAAATCAATTTATAAACCAAGTTTAATAATTCCGTTTATTTATATGTTGGTAAATCAATGGTTTACAAAACAATAAATGAAAATAAAATAACATCATTTAGTTAACCAATTCATTTAACAATTATCAGAAAATTTACTTATATAGATATAATATAATCATACAAAATTTAATTTACCAAATTTGATAACAATATTGTGTCAATTTGCTCTGTTAAAGTGTTTTGGAAATCCTATCGGTATCGTTGATCAGATGAATCGATCGAAAACCCAAATCAACATCAACAACTCAAATAACACAATATATATATATATATATAATTTTTTTAATATTAATTCACAAATACACTTCCTCGCTTGACGATACAAGAATGGATTTCAAAGCAAGGATAGTGATTCAAATTTGATGGACTCAAATCAAAGAGAATTTTGATTCGAAGGTAGGTTCGAAACAAAGATAAGAGGATTAAATAACAAAATAGGAAGATGGATAAGTTCATAAATCACGGGCAACCTTGACCGGGTCGACCGTGACTTAAAGAATAAGATCGATGCAGAATTCCGAAGCAAATCGACATTCGATCGCAAGAGATAGAATTCAGGCATAGCAGGAGATAGATAGCATCGTAAACCGAGGATACAGAAATCTCCGGTAAATCGATGTCTATTGTAAAGGAGTTTCACCCCTTTACAAATCATATTGTGGAGCTATGGGATGCTCCAGAATTTAGAACAATACGAATAGTAATGGACAAGAATGAATTTCGGAACCGAGGGAACGTTCCAAAAATTCAGAGGAAATTCAAATCAAAGATGAAAGATTCAAGCACGAACGAATATGATTCTGTAAATAAATTACCATATATGCTAAGTTTTGCTTAGAGCCAAAGCTCTGATACCAACTGTAACGACCCGATATTTTGGACCATTCGCATCCATACATGTCGGATTTAAATTGCTCAAAACATCAGATTGTTAATTTTAATTTGCAAAACTCAGCATATACAGTAAATAAAATAATCACAGATCACAGACACAGAGTAATATAACAACAATGCAGCGGAAACAAAAGAATAGTAGTTCATGAAGCTACTATATATATAAACAGAGTTAAACAAGATACAACAAAGTCTCGAATACAATAGTCAAATACAATATAAGAATACATCGCTGGAATCAACTGAATATCTGAAAGCTGGATAGATAGCTGGATCTCCAAGCGAAGCTCCAACTCCAATGGTGAGTCTCGAATACTGGTACACTTGGTCTGACTCGAGCGTAAAGCAAAACACAAAACACTCGAGTCAGGATTAACATTCTTATATCAATAAATCCAACTCAAGTGAAATAACAACTGAAAATACAAGTAACTCAAAGGATGTTTGGGATAACCATCCTCTAAGGATCCGTTAAACTATCTACTATGTAGTAGTGTACGCTAAGTAGATAATGCTTATCAGTAATATAAAGTATCAAAATAGCATTAAGGCGTTACCATTATCCCCCTTAACACATTTTATATAAGCATCATAGTCTATACAGCACTGTAAACTCCACCGTAAACTAGTGGGCTATCAGAGAGTACTCCATAGGTATAACACAAAACAAATCGTAGTGGTCGCGCATAGGGATACGAGTATGACAAGGCACATGAGGCAATACCAAAGGTAGTGAAACTACCGTTTGCCTGATCCGGACTGGTGAGAACGCATCGCCGCAACGATCGCAACACCGTGAAACAACACTCCCAATTCAAGGGTGCACACCAATCAAAAACAAGTAATGAGTAGTTTATGAAGAAGTGTGTCCGCTAGAGGTAGCTAACCTCACTGGCCCGGAACGTCTCCTGTTTAAGTCATTTCCAATTTGACACAAGTGTCAAGGTCATCCATTATCATTCTCTTTCTTCAAATCCAGCAACGTCATCATTCCAACCACTTCATTCTGGATCACACTCCGCGTGTAATAGTTATTTAAGTGGTTTTCGGTTTAGACAGAGAGTACGTCCCTAACCGATCCAGGAGTCTTCAATAACTACGTAATTATTACACCGATTGGTCATCTAATAAACTTTCCAAATAGTTTATATTTCAAAACCAAAATATCATTTCCATTTCAAAACCATATCAATACGATATCACTTCCATTTCAAAACCAAGTACGATATCATTTCCATTTCAAATATATCCATCTCAAATATATCCATTTACAAAATCTTAGTACTTCAAAGTTATAACACTTTCTAAATCAAACACTTTGGAAATCATAATTCTTTGGAAATCAAAATTTAGAAATCATAATGCTTTGGAATCATAACACTTCGCACTTAACCGTTTAAATATAAATAATAGTATAATAAAATAGTTTATAATTTAAAATAGTTTATATAAAAATAGTTATAATTTAAAATGGTTTATATTAAAAATAATTTATATTAAAATAGTTTATATGAAATAAATTTATAAAGTAACATATATAAATAGTTTAAATATAATTTAAAAATACTTTATATAATAAAATAGCTTCCTCAAATTTCACAAATCGATTCCAAATCAACACCAATCCCAAATTTCACATTTAATTAAGTCTCAATTCATAAATTTCAACTCAATTCAATTTCTCAATAAATCATTTCAAATTATATCGATTTCAAATACCGATTTGAACCACAAAATAAACCATTTAATTTCAATATATTTCAAAGTTTAAATATTCCACATTTCCAAAAATAAATTTGATAATTATCTATATATCAAATTCACTTTACTATTATTTAGTTTTGAAATATTTACTTAATCATTTCAATAACATCTAAATACAACATCAATTTACAAATTTAAATAAACAAAATATCCCATTTAAATTTATATAAATTTGAAATATTCATTTAAGTCATTTTTAATCAAATTCAAGTTATAAAATATATCTTTAAAACCTCAGATTTAATAAATTTCAAATCAAACTTATTTAAGTAAAATTCTTAAATAAATAACATTTCAAATCAATTTTATATTGATCTTTCTAACCTGATTCAATATAAATTCTATATTTGAAAATATATATTTTAAATAAATACTTAAACATATTACATATCAACTTTATTAAATCAACTTTAATAAATCTTTAAAATCAATATTTATTAAAAAACTGTATATCCTTTTCAAAACCACAGAAATCATTTTCAAAATATTTATATATAGACCAATGGTGTTTGTATAAAATTTTCTATCCTATGGTCAAGTGATACAGATATTTATCATTTCAATCCGCAATTTAAGTATATACGGGTATATATCTTTTCAACCCGCAATCCCAAATTCAATGTCAATGAAAATCGCATGGGTTTATCATTTCAACCCATAACAATTTTCCCCTATTCTACAGATCGTTCGGGTATGTATCATTTCAACCCATAGTGAATTCTATACTAACAGGGAACTTGCAGAGTGATAACAGATATGATAATAACATAACAGGCATATGTCATCAATATAAACAACAGATAATGGTGTCAGATGTCACAAGTGAACAGATACAAATAATGACATATATATAGCAATATAAATAACAGATAATGGTGTCAGATGTCACAGGTGAACAGATACAGATGATGGCATATATATAGCAAATGTAAATAACTAACAGCAGCATATTTCAATTGTCGTTTCAATTGTAATCAAAATTAATAAATATAAGAACATTAATCGTGAGTGATTTCAACCTTTCGAGGCTAGAGAGCTTGATAATGAAATTGAAATGCAAGCACGAATCCCAGTGCAAAGCTGGATTGACACGAATTGTCAACAAAGCTGATAGATAAGAGTCGATGGTATCACGAAATCAGTTTAAATTTTAAAAGTACAACTATAAAATTTCCAAAGATTTAAATTAGACAAATACAAAATAGTATAGACTTTAAAAATCATCATTAAATTTTCAGAAACTCAAATACTGAAAGTCAAAGATATATACATTATACTTATCTTTATAACCCATATATTCAAGATCAAAACGTATATAAAGTACATTTTAAACGAATACCTATAACTGATATTTTATACCCGACATACAACAACTACGTAACGTATAAAATTGTCAACAACTAGTAGATATAACATATATATTTACTAACCTATTACTGACCTAAACTTATATATAATAGAAACCCGGTCAGATCCTATATATACCATAAACATGTTATATACAAAATAACTTCTTATAAGACAAATCTGAGTACATACCTTTCATATAAAATATAAAACTAACATAGTATGTAAATCTTATATAAAACTACATATAATATTATATACTAATAAACAAATACTAGCAAATCAAGCTAGGACAAAACTCCAAATAGAGCAAGACCAGGATTCGTTGGAAACACGTATATATATAAACTAATAAATATCAACTAACAAAATAAAAAAAAATATATATATGTATATAACACATTGTAGACCCGAAAAATACTATGACCTATATAATAAGTCTATATAATATACTATATATATATACGCTTAATAATATATTATAAATTTTATGAAATCTTACCCACATATAACAACTTATATATAAGCTTATAAACTATATAACCCATATAAAACATACGTATAAACTGTTCAACATATATGTCTTTGAAATCTTATAAACTAACATGTAACAAATAAATATATATAGTACAGAACTTATACTAGTAGACTTTCAAATGCAACAGAATATATATATAAAAATACCCTTTTATAGATGAATATAAAAACAGATTACCATCTTATAAACTATATATATATATATACCCCAGTGTTTAAATGACGTACATATATTACATATATAAACCGAACACAACACTATTATATACGAGTATACCTGCAGATTATAAATATAAGTATAAAACTGTATACAAACAAAACATATACTAAATATAGTTTACATATATAAACCAATATCTTATATACTTATATATATATATATACATTACAGATTATTACTTTTATAATTCAACCCCAGTAAATATATATACTATACCATATGGGTTATATTAATATATTTAAGCTTTCACAGTTAAAATACAAGTTATATATATATATATATATATTAGAAATATTTATATACCTCACATCACCAAAAAAGTGAAGCATGGCACAGTTGCAAACTCAAATGGAAGGCAAGCTCGGCTAGGCTTTGAGGCAAAGAGGAGGCTGGTTTGAGGTGATGTAGCTTGGCCATTGATCTAGAGGCGGGGACTGGTGCTGCTACATGGCGGAGGAGGGAGTGGCGGATGCGGAGATGTTGATTGGTCAGAGCGGTAGGTGGTGGCTATTGTAAATGAAGGAGGGGTTTTCTTGGGTTTGTTTTCTAGTGGAGGAGGAAAATGAATGTTTGCGTGAAAGGGAGGTGTGAGGAGAGGCAAAATGGTGGAAGCAAAGATAGAAAGTATAAAGTGACACAGCAGGTTTTAGTGCATAGTACAACTAAGTGATATAATTATTTTGGAAGACCAAACATTGAAGCTACAGGAAAGTAATGACTATTGGGAATAGAGAAAAGCATGCATGATAATTCAGGAAATGTTTATTGCAAGTAGTTGATGGTTGTTGGGTTGATATGATGGAAACTGAATGGTCAAAAGAAATTTGAAATGTTCGAACCAGTACTGATATTGCAAATAGTTTCAACGACCTCACAGCGAACCGGACTTCAAAATATAGAAACGAATATACTGCGGAGATCAGCCCGACGAGATGGTCAAAACGGTATACAAATATCAATGGTATGATCATCCGATCAAAAGTCGATACGGACACTGATATACGTTGTTATTCCGTACGGAATAATCCAAACGGAGCTAGAAACATCCGAAATTTCCGAAACGGATTACGCAGTCTTATTCAGACAGTTCAAAATAAATTTTCTCATGTTGACATATTTAAGTTTCGGAACACCTTTAAATTCAACTATTATTTCGTCGAAAATAAGATCGACGGAGCAATAACGGTCAAAATTTTGAGAAACGAAATGTGATGTCTTGCTCAGAAGACGATTTACAATTTTTGTATTGAAAATATTCAGGTTTGGAAAACATTTAATTATCATCAAATATTAACTGATATAGGTTTAAATAAAATAACACTAGAAATAAACTTACATATTTTCTGATGAAAATTTACCAGTGGCTATGTTTAAATAGACGTATTCCAAATATCAAATTTTAATTTCAAAATTTTATTATTTAAAATTTCACAAAATTCAATAAATTAAATAAATAAAACAACTAAAATTTACGAGTCGTTACACTTAACATATACAATAAATAAATCAATCATAGAATCACAGACACAAAGTATTACGACAATAAGCAGCTGAATAGATAAATAGTAGTTCATGAAGCTACTATAAAACATCAGAGTCTGAAACAAAATACAACAGAATCTCAAATACAAATGAATCTCTAATACATAAGCAAATGACGAGTCTGAACATATATGACTGGAATAAACTGAAATAACTGAAAGCTGGATAAATAGATCTTCAAACAAAGCTCCAATCTCCAAAGGCGAGTCTTAAATGCTGTGACACTCAGTCTGAACCGGGTATAAATCAAAACACAAAACACTCGAGTCAGGATTAACATTCTTATATAGTAAATTCAACTCAAGTGAAATGTTAACTGAAATACAAGTAACTTAAAGGATAGTTGGGATTTCCATCCTCTAAGGATCCATGGAACTATCTACTATGTAGTAATATACGCTATTATAACATGTCTATAGTAAAGTAAACTATTAAAATAGCGTTAAGGCGTTACCCATATCCCCCTCAACACATTTTATATATTCCCATAGTCTATACAGTATTGTAACTCCTCCGTAAATGGAGACTATCAGAGGGCACTCCATAGGTATGGTACAAACCAAACTCGTAGAAGGCGCGATAGGGCATGAGACACGGCACTCGAGGCAATGCCAGGGTAGATATACCATTTGCACTCCTGGAATGGTGGTAACGCATAGCAGCTACTACCGCCCACCTCGTGACACGGTCCCGAATCAAAGGTGCACCCAATCAAATCACAAAAGCAATATAATGGTATCGATGAAATGTGCCCGATAAGGGGAATGACCCCACTTGGTCCGGTATAGCTCCTGTTTTATCCACATCAAGCTGACTCATGGGAGTCAGGGCTACGTTAATACCTCATATAGAATCGTCGCCAACCATCTTACTTGTAACAACCAGAAATTTTCAACCATTCGCATCCATACATGTCGGATTTGAATTGCTCAAAATATCAGATTGTTAATTTAAATTTGGCAAAACTCAGCATATACGGTAAATAAATAATCACAGACACAGAGTAATATAACAATAATGCAGCGGAAATAAAAGAATAGTAGTTCATGAAGCTACTATATATATATATATATATATAACAGAGTTAAATAAGATACAACAGAAGTTTCAAATACATAGATGTCCCAATAGAATAGTCAAATACAAGATCATAATACATCACTGGAATCAACTGAATAACTGAAAGCTGGGTAGATAGTTGGATCTCAAAGCGAAGATCCAACTCCACAGGTGAGTCTCACACAAAAACACTCAGTCTGACCCGAGCGTAAAGCAAAACACAAAACACTTGAGTCAGGATTAACATTCTTATATCAATAAATCCAACTAAAGTGAAATATCAGCTAAAATACAAGTAACTCAAAGGATGTTTGGGATAACCGTCCTCTAAGGATCCGTTAAACTATCTACTATGTAGTAATATATGCTATTATAATAATGTATAATAGTAAAATAAACTTACTTTTAAATAGCGTTAAGGAGTACCCATGTCTCCCTTAACACATAATAGTTCTATCCAGTATCAGCGCACCTCCAGATCGGGTGCTACTGTAACGACCTGAAATTTTCAACCATTCGCATCCATACATGTCGGATTTGAATTGCTCAAAATATCAGATTGTTAATTTAAATTTGGCAAAACTCAGCATATACAGTAAAAATAATCACAGATCACAGACACAGAGTAATATAACAATAATGCAGCGGAAACAAAATAATAGTAGTTCTTGAAGCTACTATGTATATATATAACAGAGTTAAACAAGATACAACAGAAGCCTCGAATACATAGATGTCTCAAAACAATAGTCAAATACAGGATCTGAATACATCATTGGAATCAACTGAATAATTGATAGCAGAATCGATAGATAGCTGGATCTCCAAGCGAAGCTCCAACTCCAAAGGTGAGTCTCAAATGCTGTATCACTCAGTCTGACCCGAGCAAGCAAAACACAAAACACTCGAGTTAGGATTAACATTCTTATATCAATAAATACAACTCAAGTGAAATATCAACTGAAATACAAGTAACTTAAAGGATGTTTGGGATAGCCATCCTCTAAGGATCCGTTAAACTATCTACTATGTAGTAATATTCGCTATTATAATAATGTCTAATAGTAAAATAATCTTACTTTTAAATAGCGTTAAGGAGTGACCCAATATTCTCCTTAACACGTAATAGTCCCAATAGTCTATCCAGTATTAGCATACTCCCAGATCGGGGGCTACCCTCAATACTCCACAGGCTACGACACAAATCCAAACTCGTAGTAAAGCTCGCTATGGTAGGTGACACGGCACAACAAGGCAATGCCAGGGTAGATATACCAATTAAGCATCCAGGCTGGTGGAAACGCATAGCAGTCACTACCGCCCACCTCCGAACACACTCCCAATCAAAATGGAAGGGTGGCCACCAAATCAATCACAAAGTAATAGAATGGTATCGAAGAAATGCGTCCGATCAGAGGTGCTACCTCATTGGCCCGAGAATCGCTCCTGTTTTATCCACCTTATGCCAACTCACGGGAGTCGGGTCCACGTATATACCATTAGGATCGTCGCCACCATCCTACTTCATTCTGGAATCTCCACCGCGTATACAGTTGTTAAAGTGGTTTTCGATATCAACAGAGAGTATGTCCATATCTGATCCTGGTCTCTTTAACAACCAATCGTTATAATAACACCGTGGTCATTTCAAAATAGTTCATACTTCAAAACCCCAAAATATCATTTTCATTTCAAGAACCAAATCAATACAGTATCATTTCCATTTCAAATATATCCATTTCCTAAAATCATATCACTTTCCAAAGTTATAACGCTTTCGAAATCATAGTCTTTAAAAATCAAAACACTTCGGAAATCACAGCATTGAAATCATAGCATTTTGGAAATCATAACACTTTGAAATTATAGCATTTTGGAAATCATAATACTTTGAAATAATAGCATTTCCCTTAAACCGTTTAGATATCGATAATAGTATATATAATAAAATAGTTTATAAGATAAAATAATTTATATAAATAGTTATAAGTTAAAAATAGTTTAAAAATAAAATAGCTAGTAAAATAGTTTATATTAAAATAATTTATATTGAAATTGATTTGTATTAAAATAGTTTATATTACAATAATTATAAGTTAAAATATAAAATAGTTTAAATATAGTTAAAATACTTTATATGATAAAATAGTTTTCCTCAAATTCACAAATCGATTCAAATCAACTCGACTTCCTAATTAAAATATATTCAAATCTCAATTCATAATTTCAACTTCAATTCAATTAAGCATTTCAAATTATATCGATTTCAAATATCGATTTGAACCACAAATAAACCATTTCAATTTCAATATATTTCAATGCTTTAAATATTCGACATTTCAAAACTAAATTCGATAAATTTATATACATATCAAATTCACTTTACAATTATTTAGTTTTGAAATATTTACTTAATTATTTCAGTATTATTTGAATACAACTTCAATTCACAAAATATCCCATTTAAATTTATATAAGTTTGAAATATCCATTTAGGTCACCTTTAATCAAATTTCAAGTTGTAAAACACTTCTTTAAAATTTCAAATTCAATAAATTTCAAATCAAACTTATTTAAGTATAATTCTTAAATAAATAAAATTTCAGATCAATTTCCAATATATCTTTACAACCCGAATCATTACAAACTCTATATTCAAAAATATAAATTTTAAATAAATACCTAAACATATTATATATCAACTTTATTAAATCATCTTTAATAAATCTTTAAAAATCAATATTTATCAAAACCATATATTTCTTTTCAAAACCATAGAAATCATTTTCAAAATATTTATATATAGACCATTGGTGTCTGTATATAATTTTCTACCCTATGGTTAAGTGATACGGATATTTATCATTTCAATCCACAATTTAAATATATATACGGGTATATATCATTTCAACCCGCAATCCCAAATTCAGTTCAATGAAAATCGCTTGGGTTTATCATTTCAACCCATAACGATTTCCTCCTATTCTACAGATCGTTCGGGTATGTATCATTTCAACCCATAGTGAATTCTATACTAACAGGGAAATTGCAGAGTGATAACATATATGATAATAATATAACAACAGTAACATGCATATATCATCAATATAAATAACAGATAATGGTGTCAGATGTCACAGGTGAATAGATACAGATAATGGCATATATATAACAATGTAAATAACTAGCAGCAGCATATTTCAATTGACGTTTCAATTGGAATCAAATTTAATAAATATAAGAACATTAATCGTGAGTGATTGCTCACCTTTCGAGGCTAAAGAAATAGACGATGAAATTGAGTTACGAACCCAAGCATGAATTCCAAAACAAAGCTAGATGGGCACAAGTTTGACGGGTAGAGCTGATAATAGAAATCGAGGAGAACCAGTCAATAAGATAGAAACAGAATATATCCATTTTAAATTTTAAAGCAATATTAAATTTAAACACATATTAAACTGAATGTATATGTAATTCAAAATCATTGGTTTAAATCAACACATAGAATAAAACAAACATATCTATATATACATAATCATCAATATACACTATAACATCATTTGCATAACAAATAACTTATATACATATATTTTAAAATTTAAATTCAATATTATAAATTACTGTAGATATATAATACAGTAAAATCATATATATACAACACAGATTCTAACTTTTTAAAATATAATATACTTTATACTGTAACAATATCGGCTATAATATATATATATATATATATATATATAACTTAGTATACTGTATATGTAACTAACACTAAAAGAAATCTGCCCTGAACTTATATAAATTTACATACCTATATACATATATACCAAATTAGGTTTAAAAACTATATATATATATGTATTTTAACAATATAAGATAAAGGAGGTTGTAAACAACATTTATATAGGAACTTATACAATATAGCAACTCAAAATTTACTATTAAACCAGACAGGCTCTATAGAACTTGTATTAACAATTTATATACATTTAATTTAGCATCTCATATATGCCACATCTTATAAAATAAACTTTTATAAATTTTATATTAAAACTCAACAAAATCTCAGATATACAAACGCAGATTAAATAAATTTACAATATACCTACCGACTATTATAACATACAGCTTTATATATCCTTGCATATATATACAAATAGGTTATATAATTATATAAACAAATATATATTATAACAAATTATACTAAAATATACTGAAACTCTTATATATGATAACGACTATGCAGACCAAAAAAAATGAAACGGAACATATTTAACTAATATGTATATATATTACAGACGCCATACATATATATAGTATAACCTTTCTGCTTATATAACAGTTATTTTCAAACAATCCTATTAAAAAAATATACTTCCGAGCTATATATATACGTGCAGACCTTATTCAACATACAAACCATATATATATATATTACTACTATATATACTCACAATCATAAAAAAATATGCATTACCAAAATATACGCAGATGGAAGATTTGAGGGGTCGTGCGAGAGGAAGATGAAGGAAGGTGACAGTCTCAGCTGTGGGGTACAAGGCCCGGCGGAAAGGCTCGGTTTTGGAAGGGCCTGATGTGGCGCGGACAGTTTCGTTGGTGAGTGGATGGATTGAAGAGGAAGGAGGACGAGTGTTCGCTGATGCTTCGGCTATGGAAAAATAAAATAAAAGAAAAAATAAAAGAAGAGGTGACAATGAAAAAGGCTGAGAGGTAAATAATGGATGATTTTATTTCTTTTGCAAATGAACCGAGCAATTAGGAATCAACGTAAGATTATGTGGAAAAGTGGAGATAAGAATATGATGGGTTCCGGGATTATACATGAAGTATTGTAACTTCAAGAATATAAAGATGTAAAAACCCGTAAATTTTAACTGTTTTAATAACGTAATTAGTTGAAATTTTGTGAAATTTTAAAACGATAAAATTTTGAAATAAAAATTTAATATTTGGAATACGTCTAGTTAAACATAGCAACTGGTAAATTTTCGTCCGAAAATATGAAAGTTTATTTCGCGCGTAAATTTACTTCAATTTAATCAGTTAAAAAGCGATGAAAATAAAATATTTCCGAAACCTAAATATTTTTACATAGAAAAATTCTAAACCATCTTCTGAGCAAGATGTCAGTTTGTCGTTTTTCCAAATTCGGATATCTTTGGCTCCGTCGATCTTATTTTTCAGTGTTTTTCTTACATTTTTCGCTGGTTGAAATTTCGAATTTTTATAATTCAGTCGTACCACCGATAACTATATACCGTTTGGATCGTCTCGTCGTGCTAATTTCCACGGTATACTCATTTGCTTGTTTCGACGTTCGACGGACGACGGAATCTGTAAAGCTGTTCATCATATCGGTACGTTTCGAGCTTTTATTGGTGTGTCCATCCAAATTTCAAAATGCCAGCCGTATATTATTAAAAGCCACTAGCATTTATCTATTTCAACTTTCAATATTCCCAGTTGATTAATGACTTTTTCTTTTCCCCGGCTTTGATTAATTGGCTGTTCATTTTCATTGGCTGTTCATTTTCAATGCGCTCCTATTTCCTGTGAACATCAACAGAAATTGCAATAAAGTTATTTTGCAATTGCTAAAATTCCTCAACTCGTCCCTGTTCCATTTCTAAAGTAACCAACTCACCTCCACCATGCGAGCCACCCGAGACCACACAACCAACCCCAAGCCTTCCCTTCTAGCATTCGGCCTCCACCCAGCCTTCGCTGCCTCTCCGACCTACTTAGCCACCTGACCTCGTCTCCCGGACCGCACCTCCCTACTTTCTGGCCATCAGCTCGCCTCAAACCCACCTCGCCTCACCACGCTTCCGAGCGTGCAGCCAATTCCCTCCGCGAGCAGCTGACTGCCCTCCGCCGAGCTCCCTGCCTCCTTCCCTTCAGCCGCAACTCATTTCGCCCCTCTTCGAAACCTACCCAATGACCGAAAGCTCAAGCAACCACACCACCCCGTTCCTCCTTCCTCTCCTCTCCGAAGCCAACCCACGCAACCCCCTCAATCTTCTCACGCAAGCAATGACCGAGCTCACCTCCTCAGCCGTAAGCCCTTCCCTTGTATATTTGTTATATTTAGTTACGTATATATGTGCAACTTTTATACTTTTGTTTTTTTTGTTTCTACTTTTGGGTGAACCATACTTTTAACTTCGGTGCATATATATATATATATTAATTTCTAAATTGATTCTATACGCATATATGCGTAGGTATGAGTGTGTGTGTATGTTAGCACCAAAATTGGTCACTAACCTCGTAGAGAAAGATTGTGTAGAGATATAAGTGATGAAGATAAATTAAACAAGGAAGAGAATGCTAATTTAAATGCAGAAAGTTAGAACACCAGATTTATAGTGGTTCAACGTAATTGCCTACATCCACTTTGAGGTTAAACTTTATTGATCTTCTTAATAGTTGATTACAAATACAATTCGTGAATCAAATGCTTGAATGAAGTTGTTAAGTAGAGAAGATGAGTCTCAAAAATGGCAGAGTCTCCCCAGTGTTCTCCAAAAAAGGATCCTTTTCACTGTGACCCTGCCCCTCTATTTATAGGCAAATATGGGCTGGACTTCCCAAATGGGCTGGATGGCCGAACACTCTAGCCCCAATACAGTGGTCGCTGCATGCCGATCCTGGTATGCCGAACGCTCTGATGCCGAACAGTCCTTCCCATGTCGAACGATGCTTTCCATGCCGAACGGTCCTTGTGTAGTTGTGCATACTGAATGCCTTCTGAATGTCGAGCGCTCTCGTTGCCGAGTTATCCTATCGCCGAGTTCTACTGATGCCGAGTACCATGGGATGCCGAGCGCTTTTGAAGCCGAGTGCCAGTTGATGCCGAACACTACTTGACGCCGAGTACCTTGGGATGCCGAGTACTCCTGTAGCCGAGTGCTAGTTGATGCCGAACACTACTTGACGCCGAGTGCTACCTGATGCCGAGCACTAGTTGCCTGGTCAAATCTCCAGGAAACACTTGCCCCCCAAAGTGTATTGCGTGGCCGAACGTGATGCGCTTTGAATCTGGTTCAATTTTCCTTGATGATGCCTTCTCGAGGATGTCTGTAACGGAGGTGTGTGGCGAACGTGGCCTGGATGCCGAACGATACGTTCGAAGCCGAACAATCCTCATGTGCCGAACGTCACTCTGCTATGATGCCGAACACTCCGGTATTGACCGGTTCTACCGGGTATAGCCTTTTCAACTTCTACCTTCCCCCTATATAACCGCTCCTCTTCTTCTTCTCCCCTTTTACTTTTTACTTCTACCGTTCTTGCAATTCTGTCCAATCGTCCGAATTCGAGACTTAACTACACCATCTCAATCTTCGAACTGCAAACTTAGGTATTTTTCCTCGTACATTCAAACGAGATGTTCAAACGATGTCGCGTAGAAGGTTTTTGTGTAGCTCGTCTGCATTGCCGAACGACATAGCGAGGAAGAATGATTAGGAGTATGTCCACTTATTGTCTTAGCTTCTTCGTGTCGAACCGAAATTAAGGGGAAGAGGATAGAATGAAGGTGTTGGAGGAGGTAAAGGTGCTGTTCGCTGCTTCGGCGTATGTCGTCATGCGCCGGTCGGTGGAATGGGAAGTTGCCGAGCACTACCTTGGCCGGACAATCCCAGGCCGAACGCTTACTAACATGTCAAACTATAATTGAGCCGAACAAAGTAAAGCCGAACAATACCTAAATGCCGAACAACTGACATGCCGAACATTGAATTCAGCCGAACAATCCTTAGGTCGAACCCTGACTTTAGCCGAACAAAACAATTGCCGAACATTTCTTAGTCCGAATAATGTCTTTAGCCGAACAATACAATTGCCGAACAATCCTTAGGTCGAATAATGTCTTTGGCCGAACACTTGACAATGACTCAACCGAACAAACATACATGCCGATCTATTCTTAGGACGAACAATGCAATTGCCGAACAACATTTAAATGCCGAACAGTTATAAATGTCAAATTAGACTTAAGCCGGATACTTTAATAATTACATGTTTTCTAGATCTGGAACTGTAACCACCACCAGGCAGGCTCTTTGAGACGGTCAGCGATGACGGTCTTTGAAGGCAACGATTCGAAGCTCATTTTTATATCTTTGAAATCTTATTGCTTGTACACAATTGCTTGCACTAGTTCACACACCATGTGGGGGGAAAACTCGTGTTGCTAATTCTAACGTTCAACTTTTTTTAAGTATAGTTCTCCCAAGCACTTAGCCAGGTTCGTTATTTATTTGGGATGTCGAGAAAATCTAGCTCCGCCACTATATCCGACAGGCCTGGGCCGTCATCAAGGCAAGGAGCCGTTGATACTTCTAATCCGTCGACTTCTCCTGCTCATAACTTGGCACCTGATGCTCTGGAGGCAACAATCTTACTAGACAATCCGATCGATTCACAAGCCTCGAAGATCAACGAAGCTGCTCTGCGTCGGATATGCTCTATTCATGGGATTCCTTTTACCGACGTGTTAGTCCCTTCGAGACACGATCGTCCTCATCTGCCCCCAGTCGGGTACACTACCTGCAACAAGTTCATGTGTTGGATGGGCAGCGTGCCTCCGTTCAACTTATTTCTTCGGGATGTACTGCAGTACATAGACATAGCTCCGTCGCAGCTGCACCCGAACGGCCATGCATTTCTATATGGGACTTACTTACTTTTCATGGCTGTCTTATCTAGACCTCCAACCGCCGGTGATACCAGATACATTTATATGTTCAAGAGACGGAAAGACAGTCCTTCGTTTATGTTCCTCGAGCCATACCACAAATGCCAGATCTTGACAGGGGCATGCAGTAAATTCGCCCTGTACAAACAGGAGTGGTTCTATGTGCGCTGCCCTTCTGGTTTCGCTAGGAGATGGGTTGAAGGCAGTGAGTCTCTCTGCTGAGTCACTATTCGTATTTGATCGGAGTCATGCTTTTCCTAACTCTTCATTTCATCTTTTCAGGTATCAACCCGCGCCCGGAAGGCCGAGGATATTCTGAGGCTGTTGAAGCCATTAGAGCTCTTCCTGTTGAGGATCGAGACATCCGGACTATCATTTCAAATGAATCACTGTCGGGGTTTGGCTTGCTAGCCCTTGGTCGTCGGATCAGCCTTCCAGAAGGTGTCACCATTCCCAAACCTCCATCCGGTAAAGGGAAAAAACAGGCCAGATCGTCGTCGCGCCGCACTCCCGATACGCACGGAGAAGGTGAGCGCAAAGAAGACGAAGCTCCTGAGACTCAGGGCGAGAACGTGGGTCCCGCTTGGAATCCGGCAATCGAAGTTCAGGATATTGAGACATCATCCTCCCCTTCGGAGGGAAAGAAGAAGTTAAAATATACAGTTCAAAAGGAGAAAGTTGGTGGCACGCCCATCCCGCCTGAGAAAGAGGCTTCCTCACAGCATCTGGAAAGCACTCTGAGGGGCCTGTCAGACTTGTCCATTCCGGATGATTTACTTAATTACGGGTTCGATGACCTTGAAGCCTTCAAATTCTCTTCACCCGCGAAAGGCAATGCAGGGGTTCAACTCCCGGCCCAAGGAGATACCACTCCAATTAGCAAAGATAAACGAACGGGTCCGTCGGGGGGAACACTAGGACACACACGCACATGCGCATTCCATAATATACTTCAAGTCTTTTTTCCTATCTCGTGAATCTCCCTTAACTCGTTGTTATCTTCATTCTTTGCAGGTGATATGGGGCGTTCTCACGGACTCGATCGCCTTTAGGGCTCTTCCATATTTCATCACTCCGGACGAGATTCTGGTTCAGGCAGACGCAGGGACAGAGGCGATTATGAAGATAGGGACAATCGCCCCCGCAAGTCGTCTCACCGCAAGAAGGCACATTCTCAATCTTCCCAGTCCCGTGATCTTCCTCCTCCAACTGAGCCGGATAGGGAGAAGTCTTTACAGAAGGGTTATCAATCTGATGCTCCTCGAGAACAACATTCCGGTTCATCGAGTACAAGACAGGTTCGAGAGCAACGGAAAAGAACGGAATTCTCAAAGCCTCCTCCTCCTACTCCTGCGGTGGACCCAACTGTTGCGGAAAAGATGGTCGATCTTAAGGCCAAGTTTCCAAAAATCTGCTTTGACGGCTTGAAGTTCCTCCCAACTATCCATCATATTCCTGGGCATGTGAAACAGAGTGCCATTGCCTGCAATAACGACGTCTATGTGCAACATGACGCGTTTGTGCACTTGATGGAGAAGATCTCAGAAGTATCCATTGAGCGTCAACACGAGATTGATCGTCTGAATCTGGAGGCCGACAGCGATAAGAAAATCATCAAACTCCAAGACGAAGAGCTTGCTTCGTATAAGTCGAAGCTGGAAGCCGCTGAACAAAGCGCAAAAGATACTGCCGAGGCAGTTACTCGTTTAGAGGCGGCTCACAAAAAAGAGCTTGACGAAGCAGTCCAGCGCAGCGGTGTCCTCGCCCTAGAAAAAGACTCTGTCCAAAAAGAAAAGGACGCGCTCGCCACCCAAGTCACAGAGCTGAAAGAATTACTCTCCAAGGAGAAGGAGGATAAGGTAGCTGCTCAAGAAGAATCACAACGATACTGTGATGAGATCGTTGCTACCCGACTCCTGAAAACAAAGCTCGACGACGAACTCGTTGGGGTTGAGAAAATGAAGGATAAGGCCCGTGAGGAGGGCAAAAGAGAGGCTGCAGAGGAGATTGACTCTCGCCTCGAGGCGGCCGCGGAAGCCGGCAGGGAAGAGGTCAAAAGCATGTTTGACCCGTTGATTGCTGAATACGGAGCCCGCGTCCTCATGCATCGCGACTTAACATTCTTGGGTGACGGCTACCTTGAGTCCCTAGCCGAGGCCTGGGAAACTTTGATAAGGATTAGGAAGATTGAGTCAGGCTCCGAAGAGGTCGATGAGGAGGCCCTGGTGAAGGAGTTCCTTAGGGGGAATGAGCCATCGGATTTATCCGCAGCATTAGCACTTTACAGCAAAGGCTCTCCCCTTCCAAAAGAGAAAGATGGTGAAGCTGGCCCATCTGGGGTTAATATTACTGCTCTTCATACTGCTGCTCAGTCTGCTGCCCAATCGGTCGGTCGGTCGACACTTGATCCATTCGAGCAGCATATTGGTTATGACCCCGAAGACCCTGGGCTCGGTGCTCATGTGCTATCACCTATCCTGGAGGGTGAAACCCCACGCGCCACCGGTAGCCAACCGGAACCTGGTGGGAAATTCTTCTTTCTCTAGAAGTTGAAAGATCCCGTCTTTTTTCAGCAGTGGCTACTCGTTCTAACGCTCATTCTTTATGTTTTCATGCAGGTTGTTCTAACGCCGAGCAAACTCCGAGGAGCGATGACGCCAAGGAGGAGGCAGGGAAAACAAGCGATGCTGTCCACGCGGGAGTACTCCCTGGTCTCGATGCTCAGGTGATCGGGGCGCTGAATGATGATAAGCTCGACGCTTCATCTCCTGCCGAAGGGGATGATGAAATTGAAATCACCGGCGCCACTGAGCATACCTCGCATATGAGCATGAAGGACCGCCTTGCCGAAGAGGAGAAGAAAAAGGCCGAGGTCAAAGTTGAACCCGGAATCCTGGAACTTACCGACCCGCGGAACAGACCTTTGATAATCATCCTCCCGGGCAGGTCCAAACCGCTAGATGTTCCGTCTCCTACTCCTGACTCCGCCTCCTTAGCAAGCAAGAAGTCCAAGAAAAGGCGTGAGGGAGAGGAGTCATCGGAAAAGACGAAGGAAGACAAGAAGAAGAAATCGAAGAAGTGATCGATATACTCGTTCAACGAGCTTCTTGCTTAAGTCTTGTAATTGCTTTTATCTTCCGTAGCTTGTAGTTTGTATAGACCGGTCTGGATTTTGTAGGAGTGATCATGTAATCCCATTTTGAACTTATCGAATAAAGTTTAGTTTCTTTTTGTTTGAATGATTCTCTTGTCTTTCTTTGGTTTGCTGACTAATTGTAGCCATAACTCAAGTTCTTATGAGTTGCATTATCTCCCGGTCCATTCTCGTGTTGTTCAAACATTTCTGGACATGGCGTACTTCTCGTCCCACATCTCTCGAGTACTTGGACTTTTTGCTGACTCTGTGCTCCGGGGACTTGGAGACTTGAAACCGTTTATACTCTAGTTCGCGCTCCAGGGACTCAGAGTACTCCGCTCCGCACTCTGGGGATTCGGAGATTCGTATTCGTTTATACTCTAGTCCGCGCTCTGGGGACTTAGAGTACTCCGCTCCGTGCTTTGGGGATTCGGAGATTCGTATTCATTTATACTCTAGTCCGCGCTCTGGGGACTTAGAGTACTCCGCTCCGCACTCTGGGGATTCGGAGATTTGAAATCGTTTATACTCTAGTCCGCGCTCTGGGGCTTAGAGCACTCCGCTCCGCGCTCTGGGGATTCGGAGATTTGAAATCGTTTATATTCTAGTCCGCGCTCTGGGGACTTAGAGTACTCCGCTCCGCACTCTGGGGATTCGGAGATTTGAAATCGTTTATACTCTAGTCCGCGCTCTGTGGACTTAGAGCACTCCGCTCCGCGCTCTGGGGATTCGGAGATTTGAAATCATTTATACTCTAGTCTGCGCTCTGGGGACTTAGAGTACTCCGCTCCGCGCTCTGGGGATTTGGAGATTTGAAATCGTTTATACTCTAGTCCACGCTCTGGGGACTTAGAGCACTCCGCTCCGCGCTTTGGGGATTCGGA
Source organism: Allium fistulosum (assembly GCA_030737815.1). Classification (NCBI taxonomy): domain Eukaryota; kingdom Viridiplantae; phylum Streptophyta; class Magnoliopsida; order Asparagales; family Amaryllidaceae; genus Allium; species Allium fistulosum. The sequence goes on along the minus strand of CM060904.1, from coordinate 308,438,588 downwards.
GATTTGAAATCGTTTATACTCTAGTCCGCGCTCTGAGGACTTAGAGTACTCCGCTCCGCGCTCTGGGGATTCGGAGATTTGAAATCGTTTATACTCTAGTCCGCGCTCTGGGGACTTAGAGTACTCCGCTCCGCGCTCTGGGGATTCGGAGATTTGAAATCGTTTATACTCTAGTCCACGCTCTGGGGATGTAACGCCCCACCTCTATGCTCATAATAACAAAGAGTATTAAAAGAAATACTGTCTATTATTACGAAGAATAAGGCTGGATAGGAGCGACCATCCGTAATTGGCCTTACACTAATATTGGTTATCTCGATAGGAGTGGTATATACTTTTTATTTTTTTTCTATTATTTATTTACTCCCATCGACATATCCAATTATCAGTATAAAACAAACTACGATAGTTCATAATAGTTTAGGACATTAGATATAACAATAACACAGATAATATAATTGCGGAACACAGATAAAAACAAAAGTCTCATATATATATAACTGATGTCAGTTAATACATAGTTGACACAATACATACGATACAACTACAACTGTCGACTCTAGAAGTTATATATACACGTACATTATCGACTAATATACATGAATACATATCGTTCTATACAATGACACGACTACTACAAAAGGACAATGACAACTTCAGAAGATGCGAAAAGTCTTCAAATCCCGAACAGCAACTCAAAGAAGAAAATCTACAACCTGAAATAACTCGGGTCTGACCCGAGTATTACATTCAAAAGAAAATAATACCCAGGTCAGTCTAATTCAAACTAGTTTATTAGTGCATATAGGCAGTAATAATTTAAATAGACGATAGTCACAATAATTCCCGTCTATCCGATTCTTTAAACAAAGAAACCGGATAACGGTCAATATAACACTTAACAGTGTTTAACAAAAATCAGCAGATTTAAATCATCAACAGAGATAAATAAACAATTTATCAAATCGACTAAATCAATTTAAAGCTGTCAAATCTGATAGGGCTGCAGTACACGCACGCGTGTACAGCCTCGCCACTATCGCAAGAGATACACAAAAGCGCAGTGAAAGTCAAAAGTGATCACAAGGTCAAACCCCAAAATCGGGTTCAACTCAAGTGAATTCAAGAACAAATCCCGACAGGGGAAAAACTGCAAAGCACATGCAACTGCAGACATAAGCGAATACGAAGCAACCAGCACGATGAAGCTATAGTAGCAAACAGTTGCAAGGACAAGGGCAGAATGCAACTACAAAGAAGACAGTGGCAGCAAGTGAAACAAGTTCAACCAATATCAAAGAGCATGTGCAAAGGGCAACAAAACTCAAACTAGCAACTGCAGCAAGACCAGAACCCAACAAAGGTCAGAAGTACAAAATAGCCAAGCAGGTGCATCACTAAACCACAACCAAGATCAAAGGCAAATCAGTAAAACGAATTAACAAGAGAGGCAAGTGCTGCACTGCTAACAAGACGAATGAAGTGCAACCACAAATGTACATGGTCTAACAACAGTTCAGATAGGAAGCAATGCCAAAGTCGAGCATGCTACAGGTAAGAAAGATCACAAGACAAAATTCCCAAGCTAGAAGCCAGAGCTAATATCAAAGTGGAACAATATGCAACTTGCATCTGAACAGTGCTCCAAAGATAAGGAGACAGGACAATACATGATACTAGGGACAATGCACGAGATACAGTGATGCAAAAGCTCACTGAAATATACAAGGCAAACCAAAAATAAATGCAACAATGGACAGTGCAGGTCCAATTAGAAACAGTGGACGGTACAAGTATAGTCTCAGCGACGAAATGCAGCAGTGACAACACAAGTATAGTAAATTTCAAGTGATACAACTTGAACAATGCACCATGTTCATACACAACTACCCAGTGCCTAAGGGCCATAAAAATGAAGTCTACACAATACTTAAAACTGTAACTGGCAACAATGTAAAGGTAGGAGGAAGATGTAATGAAGCCAATAGGGCAACCAAGCAAGCACATGAACGCATAATACCCTCAAATGCAACTATAAATTCATGCTAAAAGAACTGGGCCAATGTCATCCTAAATACAAAACCAGAATCAAATGGTAGTTCTGATCAAAACAGAGACAGTGCTATTTCAAGTGAAACAAAAGTCAGGTGACAATGAAGGAGCCATAATCAAATGCTCATGATAACATGCCTCGAAAACAGGCCATAGAAGAGGCAAACTATTGATGTACAACTAAATGCATCAGTGATCAATACCAGTGCAGACTCATGTGCAACTAGACACTAGGTAGCTTGAAGGGAACATATAGAACAGTGAACAAAGTCGAAGCTACACTCAGTTCAATATGCAATGTACCCCAATACAAGTGAAAACAACAGGTGACAAGACTCAAATGTAATGCACAGTGATCAAGCAAAAATGTCTCTATACCAGGTCAAGATAAATGTAAATGTCCCGGCACCTTTCCAAATATACAAAGTCATATAAATCATCAACATCAGCAAAATCGAACTGCCAAAATAAAGAGATTGGCGAATGGATTCAAAAGAACAAGTGCAGCCTCTACATGAAGTTCAAAAATCAACACCGAAACGAAATTACCCAGAAAACGAACAACCCAAAATCAACGTCAAAACAAGGCCAAACTGTCGAGGTATAAAACTCAAGTCGTATTAGATGTGAGTGAATATATTTCACTCACCTTAGTTTCCCCAGCATGAATTCGAGAATCGAACAGCTTCGAGTGGGAGTCGTGGCATCACTAAATCGAACGAAGCCAAGCACGAAACCTCCTTCGATGAATTGAAGCAGGGACGAGGCCGGCATCACGAAGTCGATCGAAGATAATTGGTAGTAGCCCTAATTCTTTAATTTGGGAACGAGAACGATTAACCAGGCCGCCTCCATTTTCTTTTCTTTCTTTAGCTAGGGTTTTTTTTTCTTTTGATTTCGAATGAAAAATAAAAATGAGGGAAGACCGGGTTTACGTTTGATAATAAGGCATCACGCATGTTAACTACTCACATTTCTAATATATGGGCAGTACCTCGTTGTCTCGGTTTCAAAATATGGTTTTAATTGATTTTGTAATTCTATTTAGTGTAATTTTTACATCACTGCTACCGTGATTTTGCATGATTTTGCACGGCAGGTTATATTTGCATACGAGAGTCAGTTGCATCCTCCCTGAAGTCATTCGCATGTCATAGTTGCATTCTCTGTCCCTGCCAAGTTTTAGTTGCATACGTGTTGTGTGAATACGTGTTGTGTGCAGGCATTATTTTGTTCAAAGTTTCAGCTAATTAAACATGCGTGTGCATTATTTGGTACCGCATGTGTATTATCTATGGTGCAGGCAATGGAACATATTGCATACGTATATTTAAGTTGGATAGCATTGATGGATAGTTTGTCAAATCCTGTTTCTAGTTGAGTATTAACTTTGAGTTGCTGGATTTAATTCTATGAATAGCGTGCATATGACAGCTAGTATGCAAATCATTTACTAATTTGGCCACATCACATACTTTAGTAATAGTGAGTAGTTTGCATGCAACATGGAACAAGATGTTGCCCAGACACTTGTTTTACATTTCTTGTGTAAATAATTTGTATGGATGTAAAATGGAACATAGTGAAACGTGTTGAGTATTTTTGTGCAAAAAGAAAAGTATGTTTAGGTGTTGCAGATAAAATAAATTAAGGCATGGGCTAGCTTTAAAGGCCCACTAACACTTAACGATCTATAAAGGAATTTCAACCTGATTACATTTCCAACAGCGATTTATCCTTGTTTAAATCGATAAATGACGATTATAAGTTGAAACTAAATCCCGGGTTGTTACAGGGGACTTAGAGTACTCCGCTCCATGCTCTGGGGATTCGGAGATTTGGAATCATTTATACTCTAGTTCGCGCTCTGGGGACTTAGAGTACTCCGATCCGCACTCTGGGGATTCGGAGATTTGAAATTGTTTATACGAGTCCGTACGTCGTACAAGATAATGTAGTTCGTCATTCAACTGTGAGATACAGAAACGTTAGTGATTCATGGAAAATGCGGCTTCAAGCCTTTATTAATGAAAATTAACTAAACTGCTTGATTACAACTTTAAAAAGAAACTACATTATGACTGAACGGAAACATGCAGGAAATAACAGTGCCTGAAATAAGAAAGGAAACATGCTAAATGTAATAGTGCCACAGATGTTCACTATTCCATGCTCAGGGGAGTGTCGTGCCATCAACGGTCGCTAGCTTGAATGTTCCTTCTCCAAGCTTCCGTTCAATGGCGTACGGACCTTCCCAGCTGGGATTCATGCGTGATGGTACCGGGAAGACTCGTTTCAGAACGAGATCACCCACATCAAAGATTCTTAGGCGGACTTTGCCGTCGTAGTAACGCTTGACTCGATGTCTGTGCGCTGCCGCCCTTAATTCAGCTTCTTCACGCTTTTCGTCGATGCAGTCCAGTGATTCCAGCAAGAGGTCTTGGTTCGTCTTGGGATCATAGTATGTCACTCGGTGCGATGGAACTTCAAGTTCCACGGGTATAACGGCTTCAGAGCCGTATGCCAAGGCGAATGGAGTGTGGCCGGTCGCGGACTTGTGGGTAGTTCTATACGCCCATAATGCTGTCGGGAGTTCATCTACCCACTTGCCTCCAACCTTCTCCAGACGCTTCTTCAGTATGGACTTGATTATTTTGTTGATGGCCTCGACTTGCCCGTTAGCTTTCGGGTGTGCCACGGCGGCGAACTTCTTCTCGATGCCATACTTTAAACAGAACTCTTTGAACTCTCTGCTTTCAAATTGCGTTCCGTTGTCCGTAATGATGGTGCGTGGAAGGCCAAAGTGGCATATAATGTTTTGTACAACGAAGTTAATGACCTTCTTAGAGGTGATTGTGGCCAAAGGTTCTGCCTCAGCCCATTTTGTGAAATAGTCGTCTGCAACTATCGCATATTTCGCGCCACCTTTGGATATAGGCAAAGAGCCGATTATGTCGATTCCCCAGATCGCAAATGGCCAGGGACTAATCATCTGTGTGAGTTCCGTTGATGGAGCCCTCGGGATTTTCGCATATCTTTGACACTTGTCGCATTTTCTTGCGTAGTCCGCGGCGTCCCGGTTTACGGTGGGCCAGTAATATCCATAGCAGAGGATCTTCTTTGCTAGCGTTTGCCCCCAGTATGGTCGCCACATTCCCCTTCGTGAACCTCTCTTAAGACCCGCTTTGTCTCATCATGAGCGATGCATCGCAATAATGGGACTGAGAATCCTTTCCGGTACATCGACCCATCCTGCATTACGTATCGCGCGGCCTTTCGAAGGACTTGCCGTCTTTCGCTTCTTTTTTCTGGTAAAGCCCCAGTCGTTAGGTACAGTTTGAATGGGGTTATCCACGATTCCTCTTCGATTTCTGTTTCCAACACACGATCGACTTTCATCTCGTCTATGCTCGGGGCACGCAAGACTTCGACAGGATACAATCCCATTTGCTGCGCATCGCCGGTACTTGCAAACTTAGCCAATAAGTCGGCTTCTTTGTTCTGTTCGCGCGGGACATGTGAAATGTCATAACGCTCAAGATTTGATAGTAGTTCTTGGACCTGAATGAGGTACGGAGCAAGCTTCCGCCCCTTCGCTTGGTAGTCTCCCCGTACTTGGTAAACCACCAACTGTGAGTCACAAAAGATTTCGACTGATCCGATCCCGAGTTCTCTGATGAGCTTCAAGCCAGCTATCAGTTCTTCATATTCGGCCTCGTTATTTGTAGCCGGGAAATCGAGCTTCAGGGCATAACAGATTGATCGGTTTTCCGGAGTTATAAGAACTACGCCCGCACCGGAGCAACGGTCGTTTGATGCACCATCAGTGTATAATCTCCATCGAACAGGGGGAATGATGTCGTGGTCATCCGGTTTGATGGGTATGGTAAACTCAGCGATGAAATCTGCTAATGCTTGACCTCGGATGGCTCTCCGCGGTAAGTATGCGATATCGAATTGGCTCAACTCAAAGTTCCATATTAGCAATCTCCCAGAAGTTTCCGGCCGTTGGAGTACCTGCCTCAGGGGTTGATCGGTATAAACACCGATTGAATGTGCTTGAAAGTATGGGCGCAGCTTGCGTGATGCAATCACCAAGCAATAAGCCAATTTCTCGATTTTAGGGTAATTCCTTTCTGCCCCTGTTAAACGCTTGCTAACATAATACACCGGCTTCTGGACTCGATCCTCCTCACGAACCAAAGCCGCACTTATTGCATGCGGGGATACAGCAAAGTATACGTACAACATCTCGTTGTCAATTGGTTTTGCTACCATAGGTGGGCTCTCCAGATGCCTTACCAGATTCCGGAATGCTTCCTCACAACTAGACGTCCATTCAAAATTTCTCTTCCCTTTCTTTATGATATCGAAGAATGGGATGCACTTGTCAGTTGCCCTAGATATAAATCGACTTAGCGCAGCTACCTTTCCGTTCAAGCTCTGTACTTGCTTTATAGTACTGGGCGCTTGCACATCTCGAATAGCTTGGATTTTTTCTGGGTTGGCTTCGATTCCCCTAGCATTGACGATGAATCCCAAAAACTTCCCTGATGCAACGCCGAATGAACACTTCAGAGGGTTGATCTTCATCCCGTAAAACCTGAGTATGTCGAACATCTCATCCAAGTCTCGAATGTGGTCGTTTGACCGTCGTGACTTCACGAGCATGTCATCCACATAGACTTCCATCGTTCTACCCAGCTGGTCCTTGAACATTCGATTCACTAAACGCTGGTAAGTTGCTCCTGCGTTCTTCAATCCAAAAGGCATCACTACATAGCAATACAGCCCGACATTCGTAACGAAGCTGGTGTGTTCTTGGTCTGGAATATGCATCGGGATTTGGTTGTACCCTGAGTATGCGTCCATGAATGACAGCAGCTCGTGTCCTGCGGTGGAGTCGACCAACTGATCGATCCTAGGCAACGGGAAACTGTCCTTAGGGCATGCTTTGTTTAAGTCGGAATAATCTACGCAAGTCCTCCATTTCCCATTCGCCTTTTTTACTAGCACAGGGTTGGATACCCATTCAGGGTAGAGGGCGTCGCAGACGAACCCATTTGCTTTGAGTTTGTCCACCTCCTCTCCAAGAGCGGCGGATCTCTCCGGATCCATTCCTCTCCTTTTTTGTTTAACTGTGACGTATTTCAGGTCTATGTTCAACATATGACTCGTAATGGCGGGAGAAATCCCACACATGTCAGAATGCATCCAGGCGAAAACATCAAGATTCGCCCGGAGGAAGTCGCTAAGGTCTTCAGTCATCTCGGGACCAAGCTGTGATCTGATTTTCAGAATTCGCGAAGGGTCGTCACGGCTGGCTGGAATGTCAATTGTTAATTCAGCCGGTGCCGCCTTCTCTTCCCTGGGTTTCTCATCGTCGTCTCTCGGATCTATATCTCCGAAGATCCGAGAACTATGCCCGAGCCAGGGCTCGGGCACTACTTGTCAATTATCAGCATTAAGGATGCGGACGGGATTGTCCGCAACCTTTCCCTTCTCCCTCCGATGGGCCTCTCGAAGCTCAGCCTCATAACAGGAACGACCAGCTGCTTGGTCGCCATGAACAATACCTACTCCTTTGTCAGTTGGGAACTTCAAAGTTAAACACCACGGGGCTAACGCCGCCCTAAACTCAACCAGGGCCGGCCGGCCCAAGAAAACGTTATATGGAGAATCCACATCCAGAACTACGAAGGGTAGAATTCGTACCCTCCGACGCTCGCCCTGTCCCAGTTCAACTGGTAACTCAACATACCCCACGACATCGGTCACTGCGCCGTTAAAGCCGTGTATACGAGCCTTGGACGGTTTCAGGTCCTTTGTTTCTAGTCTCATTTGATCGTAAGCCTTCTTGAAGATGATGTTGACTGAACTTCCACAATCAATCAGAATTCTTTTCACATATGCTGGTCCAATCATTGCAGATATGACCATGGGGTCGATGGTCGGAGCCTCTATCTGATCAGCGTCTCTACTTCTGAAAACAATATCGTCTGTCATTACGCGCTGCTGCATAGCAGGGGCCCCGTCCTCCGTGTTAGAACAGCACTCGAAATCTGCATGCTTTAGGGAACTTGCATATCGCTCCATTTCCTGCCAGTTCTTATCTGCGGGATGAGGTCCGCCGATAATTGTATTTATGACTAGTCTACCTACGGTTCGGGCAGGCTCCTCGGGATGACGCAGAGCTGGTGCATGACCTAGGTTGGACGTTCCCTGTCTTCCTTCCTGTGGGTCCTTCACAAATTCTTGCAACTTCTTCTGCCTGATCAACTTCTCGATAGCCTCATGCAGGTGTTTGCACTCCTCCGTGTTGTGCCCATAAGTCTCATGGAAGCGACAATATTTCCCGGTTCGCTTCTGTTCCTCGGTTGATTCTTTCGGTCGTGGCTTTCTGTATTGAAAGGTATTGCAGGTGGATAGGTAAATGTTCGCAAGTGGTTTTATTTGTTTTAAAATTTGTGCCTTTATTTAAACAATTGTTTCGAATAAAGAAATAAAATAATGATACCATACACTCTTCATTTCTATTATATCTAGCGGATTCTAATTTGTTCTCATAATTCTCATCTATCAGCTTTATCCGGCAAATTCGTGTTCAATCTACTTCGTTGTGAATTTTGTTTGGATCGTTCGATTTCGTGATTCAAACCATAACCTGATGTGTTGTCTATCCTCTCTATCTTCGAAAGGTGAGCACTCACTCACGATTTACGTTCTTTTATTTATTAAATCTGATTTCAATTGAAACAACAATTGAAATATGTTGTTGTTAGTTAATTACACTGTTATATATGCTATTGCCTGTATCAGTTCACCTGTGACATCTGACACCATTATCTGTTAATTATGTATGCGATGATTATACAGTTTGGCTGATAATTTATTGATTGTTGATGTTTATATTGGACGTTAAATTGTTAATGTTAAAATGATAAATAGTATGCAATTGGACTTGATATAGGATAGTTAAATGCTAAATTTGATTTAATGACATTGTATAATATGACCCCTTTAACTGTTGAATTTATTGACACGTAGGATTTGTTTAATTACACCGTGAACCACTGAATGCATGTTGTTAAATTGTTGTAGTATAAAATTGTAATTGAATGATAAGTGAAGAACTGTAATGTAATAATCTTTAATCTACATGAAATAATAGTGTAGATTCGAGAAATAATTATATTAATTCGTACAAATAACAATGCGAATTAATACGGTTATTTCGGGATTATTTAAATTGATTTTTGGATTGTTATTGTTTGTTGTTATTGCATGTTTATTTACTTTGACATCATCCCAGTTATCACACTGCAAGTTCCCTTTTTGCTATGTTTTGATTTTGAATTGAATTGGAATCGGGTTGAAATGATAAATACCCAAATTGAACTTTGACCTAGGATAGAGAATTAAATAAAAACCCGATTGGTCAAGAATTTGTTTTAAAAATAAAACGAATTTTTTATTTGAATAAATAATATGGTTTTGAAATGAAGTTGAAATTGAATTTTAATGAAATTTAAATGTGAATATTTAATAATCTGAAATGAAATATTTATAAAGAAATTGATGAAAGAATGTTGTTTAATTTGAAAAATGATTTAATAATTAATTTTGAAATTATAATTAAGTTTGAAATTATTAACTTTGAAATGATTTTTAAGTTTGAAATAAAAATTAAGTTTGAAATTATTAAACTTTGAAATTATTTAATAATTAAGTTTTGAATTATTTAGCAATTAAATAAGATTGAACTATTTAATGATTAAATTGAATTGAATTCTTTAATAAGTGAAATTAAACTTTTGAATAAGTGAATTTTACTTCGTAAATAATTGAAATTGAGTTTCTTTATTAATTAAGTTTTGGAAAATTATTTAAGTAAGTAAATAAGTGAAATGGAATTTCTTTAACAAGAAATGAAAATGTGATATTTTTGGAATTAATGTAAGACTTGTAATTGAAAGAATTTGATTTGACGAATTTGATTTAATTCAAAATTGTAAATTTTGATTTAATGAAGTTGAACTTAAGAATTGATTTAATAAATTGGAAATGTAATAGAAATTGTTTTGAATGATAAAGTAACTTAACGAATATTGAATGAAATCGATAAATGAATTTGGAATTGATTTAAAGGTTAAATTAAATTAAATGTAAATGATTTCGAAACGAAACTTATATACGAACTTGAATCAATACTTGAATTGTTTTGAATAAAATTTGAAATTGAATTATAAGATCTTGAAAGGGTAAATTTGGAAGTTTTGAAATGGAAATTTTGGAAATTGGTTTAGAAAGACAAACGAAATGTTGATTTATAAACTCTGATTGAAATTGGAATTGATTTGGTTTTGAAATAAATAAACGACCAATCGGTGAAATAATTACGGAAGTTATTAAAGAGACCGGAATCGGTTATGGACATACTCTCTGTCTAAACCGAAACCACTTTAATAACTATACGCGGAGTGATGATCCAGAATGAAGTGGTTGGAATGATGTACGTGATGACTGAAGAAAGAGAACGATAATGGATAGCCTTGACACTTGTGTCAAATTGGAAATGACTAAAACAGGAGCCGTGCCGGGCCAATGGAGGATTAGCTACCTCAAGTGGACACACTTCTTCGAACTATTCATTACTTGTTGTCGATTGGTGCACCCTTGATTTTGGGAGTGTTGTTTCACGGTGTTGCGGGCGCTGCGGCGTTGCGTTCTCACCAGTCCGGATCAGGCAAACGGTAGTATCACTACCTTGGGTATTGCCTCATGTGCCTTGTCATACTTGTATTCCATTTATTTGCGACACTACGATTTTGATTTGTACCTTTAGTATATGGATTGCCCTCTGGTGACTTCCGGTTTTGGGGAAACTACGGTCTTGTATATGCTTTTGGGAATAAAAATGTGTTAAGGGTGGAATGGGCCATGACTTAACACTATTTTGATATCTTTATATTACTGATAGACATTATCTACTTATCGTACACTACTACATAGTAGATAGTTTAACGGATCCTTAAAGGATGGTTATTCTAAACATCCTTTGAGTTACTTGTATTTCAAATTGCTATTTCACTTGAGTTGGATTTATTAATATAAGAATGTTAATCCTGACTCGAGTGTCTTGTGTTTTGCTTTACGCTCGGGTCAGACTGAGTGTACCAGTATTCGAGACTCACCTTTGAAGTTGGAGCTTTGCTCGAAGATCCAGTCATCTATTCTGCTTTCAGTATTCGACGATTCCAGTGATGTATTCTGATTTGTATCTGATGTATCGTGTTACTCTTCCGTTGTATCTGGTTTAACTCTGATGTATCGTATTACTCTTCTGTTGTAAACTCTGATGTATTTTATATATTCATATAGTAGCTTCATGAACTACTATCTCTTTTATTTCCGCTGCAATTTTACTCTGTGTCTGTGATCTGTGATTATTTATTTACTGTATATGTTCAGTTTTGCCAAATTTAAATTAACAACGCGGTATTTTGAGCAATTCAACTCCGGTATGAGTGTCTACCTATACACTTATAATGGATGCGAATGGTCCAAAATGGTGGGTCGTTACAGTTGGTATCAGAGCTTTGGTAGCTCTAGGCAAAACTTAACATATAGGGTAAATGTATTTACAGAATCACTCTCATTTGAGTTTCAATCTCTTCCTTTGACTCAATTCCTTTGAATTTTGGAACGTTCCCCTCGGTTCCGAAATTCATTTGTGTCCTTCACTATTCGTCTTCTTTCAATTCTGGAGCACCCCATAACTCCATTTTGAATGATATCTATAATAAATCGGCTGTCTCGCCAATCTCGAATTATTGGTAAAAGGAGTGAAAACTCCCTCACAATAGCATCGATTTACCGGAGATTTCTGTATCCTCGGTTTACGATGAAATCTATGTCCTGCTATACCTGAATTCTATTTCGTGAGATCAAATGTGGATTTGCCTTGGAATTCTACACCGATCTCATTCTCGAAGTCACGGTCAACGCAGTGAAGGTTGCCCGCGATTTATATAAACTTATCTATCTTCCTATTTTGTTATTTAATCATCTTATCTTTGTTTCGAACCTATCTTCGAATCAAAAAATTTTTTGATTTGATTTCCATCAAATTTGAATCGCTATACATGTTTTGAAATCTATTATTGTATCGTCAAGCGAGGAAGAGTATTTGTAAATTAATATTTAAAATGTTTTAAATTTTATCGTGTTGTTTGAGTTGTTGATGTTGATTTGAATTTTCGATCGATTCGTCTGATCAACGCTATCGATAGGATTTCCAAAACTCTTTAACAGAGCAAACCGACACAATATCGTTTTCAAATTTGGTAAACAAATTAAATTTTTGAATGATTATATTATATATACAAGTATAAATTTTTCTGAAATTAAATTGTTAATGAATTTCTTGTCAGAAATGATAATAATTTGATTTTCATTTTCTTGTTTTGTAAACCATTGATTATTGCATAATAGTAAATAAATGAATTTATGAAACTTGGTTATAATTTGATTTGGAATTTGAAATGAATTTAATTCAGAAATTTGAGAATTTATTAGTTTCCGGTGATTTCGAACTTTGGGTTTTTAAAAAATTTTAAAGTATATATTATTGAACGTATTTTCAAATAGAAATCGTTTTCAAAGAATTTTAAAATATTGAAATCGGTGCTCTCCTCTTTGTCGCTGGAAAATAATTTCGGTGATGGCGGCCGCATCATCGGCATTCATTTTCGAGTTTCGAAGTGGAGAGACCATTCTGTAGCTTTGCTACGGTTTTGTTTTGAGAAAAAAAAATATTTTGATTTGAATTTCTTCAGTATAATTTGATTTACATATATATAGGTACCTTATTTTAAAATTTAATTTGAATTGATATAAATATATTATATATATCTCTAAATTGTTTAAAGTAAATCGGAAATCTAATTCTTAAATTTTGTTAAAGGATGATTTTAATTATAAATAAACCAAAATTTGGAATAAATATTTAAACTTGAATAATTGAATTGGGAAAATTTTATTTGTATATTGTTCAACTGCATTCTAATACAACTTACCTAAATCATTCAGAAGGTGAATATGTAATTGGATAATATATAATATAAATTGAATTTATAAATAAAATTTGAGTGTTTATAATAAATGTTATACACTTAAATTTTAATTATAAAATGTTAATTGAAATAAATAGAATAATAAGTTAATTGAATAATAGATGAGACAAATAAATTTTGTTTTGAAGGTTAATTAATAAATTGAAATTTGATCAACTTATGATAATACCTTGAATTTAAAAGTAATTAGTAAATATAAATTAATTTAAATCGAAACTTTTATGGTTTAAATTAATTTATATGAGTTAAATATATGTGAGTAGATATATTAAGTAGAATAAATTTAACAATAATTTGGAATAAAAAAGAATTTAAATTGTTGGAAATAAAATATGATTATAATAAAAGATTATTCAAATTTATGGTTTTAGAAATTGTAAATTGAAGATAATTGGATAATAAGATAATAAATTTAGAAATAGTTGAGATTGATTTTAGTGAAATCAAATGGATTAAATCAATTATTGAATATCAATTAATTTAAATTTGAATGTATATGGTTTAAATTAATTGTTATTTTGTATTTCAAATCTGTTCTTTCTGGTTGTTTCTATTCTCCTACCTCGTTCCTTTTCGGGGACGAAAAGTTTTTAGTGGGGGAGAGTGTAACGACCCGTAAATTTTAACCGTTTTAATAACGTAATTAGTTGAAATTTTGTGAAATTTTAAAACGATAAAATTTTGAAATAAAAATTTAATATTTGGAATACGTCTAGTTAAACATAGCAACTGGTAAATTTTCGTCCGAAAATATGAAAGTTTATTTCGCGCGTAAATTTACTTCAATTTAATCAGTTAAAAAGCGATGAAAATAAAATGTTTCCGAAACCTAAATATTTTTAAATAGAAAAATTCTAAACCATCTTCTGAGCAAGATGTCAGTTTGTCGTTTTTCCAAATTCGAACATCTTTGGCTCCGTCGATCTTATTTTTTCAGTGTTTTTCTTACATTTTTCGCTAGTTGAAATTTCGAATTTTTATAATTCAGTCGTACCACCGATATCTATATACCGTTTGGATCGTCTCGTCGTGCTAATCTCCACGGTATACTCATTTGCTTGTTTCGACGTTCGACGGACGATGGAATCTGTAAAGCTGTTCATCATATCGGTACGTTTCGAGCTTTTATTGGTGTGTCCATCCAAATTTCAAAATGCCAGCCGTATATTATTAAAAGCCACTAGCATTTATCTATTTCAAAATTTCAACTTTCAATATTCCCAGTTGATTAATGACTTTTGCTTTTCCCCGGCTTTGATTAATTGGCTGTTCATTTTCAATGCGCTCCTATTTCCTGTGAACATCAACAGAAATTACAATAAAGTTATTTTGCAATTGCTAAAATTCCTCAACTCGTCCCTGTTCCATTTCTAAAGTAACCAACTCACCTCCACCATGCGAGCCACCCGAGACCACACAACCAACCCCAAGCCTTCCCTTCTAGCATTCGGCCTCCACCCAGCCTTCGCTGCCTCTCCGACCTACTTAGCCACCTGACCTCATCTCTCGGACCGCACCTCCCTACTTTCTGGCCATCAGCTCGCCTCAAAACCACCTCGCCTCACCACGCTTCCAAGCGTGCAGCCAATTCCCTCCGCGAGCAGCTGACTGCCCTCCGCCGAGCTCCCTGCCTCCTTCCCTTCAGCCGCAACTCATTTCGCCCCTCTTCGAAACCTACCTAATGACCGGAAGCTCAAGCAACCACACCACCACGTTCCTCCTTCCTCTCCTCTCCGAAGCCAACCCACGCAACCCCCTCAATCTTCTCACGCAAGCAATGACCGAGCTCACCTCCTCAGCCGTAAGCCCTTCCCTTGTATATTTGTTATATTTAGTTACGTATATATGTGCAACTTTTATACTTTTGTTTTTTTTTGTTTCTACTTTTGGGTGAACCATACTTTTAACTTCGGTGCCTATATATATATATTAATTTCTAAATTGATTCTATACGCATATATGCGTAGGTATGAGTGTGTGTGTATATATATATATATGTTGCAGCTAACTTTGTTTCATTTTCCTGTGACTTACGTAGGGTTGGTTCACAATACTACCTGCATACATTTAGCTGTACTTATATATATATATATATATATATTTATATTTATATAAGTTAGGTAATCAATTGTTATGAATATTGTTTATACCTTACATATATATATATCTGTTTAATGTATTTAACAATTTCAGTTTGCATTCAAAGATTTACATAATATGTTTATAACATGGGCTTTGAAACAGTTTTATGCATATATTATAAAGTATGTAAGTTATAAAAGTGTATGGTGTATATATTCATATTAGTTATATATATTTTGTTCATTCTTTGATATACGTATATGTAAAGGTTGATTAAAATGCATAAGTTGTATTTTGTATGTATGTTTGCTGGAGAATCTATGCATGTAAATATGTTCGTTTATATTATAGGCTAGTTATGTATTATAGTTTATGTTCACAGTAGCATGTATATGTTTACAAGTATAATCTATTATATTATATGCGTGCAAGTATTAGTATTTTATGGTCAGTACTATATATATAGTGTAAGTCATATTGTTACAGTAAAGATATTTACAAGTGATTATATGGTTACCTGTCAGTTATTTATTTATATATATTATATCAGTTATACATGTTGTTTTACGGTTTTTGTCAAATATTTGCAATAGCTTACAAAAGAATACATATATAGCTGATTTTCGTGTATCATTCAACAGTGCAGTTTTGATATCTTAACAATGCATTTAATAACCATCTTATGTTTGCTGTTTGCATATAATAAGGTTTTATACTAATGTTTAAAAATATATTGTATTATATATGTTGATATGTAGATGTCAAGCTGGCATGTGGGTTGCCGTATATAGTACCTACAATAGTTATACATAGATTTTGAAATTTACCGGTTACTGTATAGATAAGTGTTTGAAGCTTCCTTTTTATTCTAGTTTTAAGTATATGATGTGTGTATATAAGACATATTTTATTTTATGGAAGTTATATTGATGTTTTCCTATACATATGATATTGAGTTTATTCACTATCGGCATTTGCTGTTAAATGTATAAGTTTATTACTATTGGCTTGGGTTCCGAAAGGCCTATAAATTTTACATTTATTTATACGTATTTTTATTGTAGGGGATATAGTTTTGATTTTTCACATGTTTGAGTTTTAAATTTTATTAATTTTGAAATATATGTAGATTTTGTTTTAAAATTTGTGCCTTTATTTAAACAATTGTTTCGAATAAAGAAATAAAATAATGATACCATACACTCTTCATTTCTATTATATCTAGCGGATTCTAATTTGTTCTCATAATTCTCATCTATCAGCTTTATCCGGCAAATTCGTGTTCAATCTACTTCATTGTGAATTTTGTTAGGATCGTTCGATTTCGTGATTCAAATCATAACCTGATGTGTTGTCTATCCTCTCTATCTTCGAAAGGTGAGCACTCACTCACGATTTACGTTCTTTTATTTATTAAATCTGATTTCAATTGAAACGACAATTGAAATATGTTGTTGTTAGTTAA
Organism: Allium fistulosum; assembly: GCA_030737815.1. Taxonomy (NCBI): domain Eukaryota; kingdom Viridiplantae; phylum Streptophyta; class Magnoliopsida; order Asparagales; family Amaryllidaceae; genus Allium; species Allium fistulosum. Next base: position 308,421,854 of record CM060904.1, on the reverse strand, counting down.
TTACACTATTATATATGTTATTGCCTGTATCAGTTCACCTGTGACATCTGACACCATTATCTGTTAATTATGTATGCGATGATTATACAGTTTGGCTGATAATTTATTGATTGTTGATGTATATATTGGACGTTAAATTGTTAATGTTAAAATGATAAATAGTATGCAATTGGACTTGATATAGGATAGTTAAATGCTAAATTTGATTTAATGACATTGTATAATATGACCCCTTTAATTGTTTAATTTATTGACACGTAGGATTTGTTTAATTACACCGTGAACCACTGAATGTATGTTGTTAAATTGTTGTAGTATAAAATTGTAATTGAATGACAAGTGAAGAACTGTAATGTAATAATCTTTAATCTACATGAAATAATAGTGTAGATTCTAGAAATAATTATATTAATTCGTACAAATAACAATGCGAATTAATACGGTTATTTCGGGATTATTTAAATTGATTTTTGGATTGTTATTGTTTGTTGTTATTGCTTGTTTATTTACTTTGACATCATCCCAGTTATCACACTGCAAGTTCCCTTTTTGCTATGTTTTGATTTTGAATTGAATTGGAATCGGGTTGAAATGATAAATACCCAAATTGAACTTTGATCTAGGATAGAGAATTAAATAAAAATCCGATTGGTCAAGAATTTGTTTTAAAAATACAACGAAGATTTTATTTGAATAAATAATATGGTTTTGAAATGAAGTTGAAATTGTATTTTAATGAAATTTAGATGTGAATATTTAATAATCTGAAATGAAATATTTATAAAGAAATTGATGAAAGAATGTTGTTTAATTTGAAAAATGATTTAATAATTAAGTTTGAAATTATAATTAAGTTTGAAATTATTAACTTTGAAATGATTTTTAAGTTTGAAATAAAAATTAAGTTTGAAATTATTAAACTTTGAAATTATTTAATAATTAAGTTTTGAATTATTTAGCAATTAAATAAGATTGAACTATTTAATGATTAAATTGAATTGAATTCTTTAATAAGTGAAATTGAACTTTTGAATAAGTGAATTTTACTTCGTAAATAATTGAAATTGAGTTTCTTTATTAATTAAGTTTTGGAAAATTATTTAAGTAAGTAAATAAGTGAAATGGAATTTCTTTAACAAGAAATGAAAATGTGATATTTTTGGAATTAATGTAAGACTTGTAATTGAAAGAATTTGATTTGACGAATTTGATTTAATTCAAAATTGTAAATTTTGATTTAATGAAGTTGAACTTAAGAATTGATTTAATAAATTGGAAATGTAATAGAAATTGTTTTGAATGATAAAGTAACTTAACGAATATTGAATGAAATCGATAAATGAATTTGGAATTGATTTAAAGGTTAAATTAAATTAAATGTAAATGATTTTGAAACGAAACTTATATACGAACTTGAATCAATACTTGAATTGTTTTGAATAAAATTTGAAATTGAATTATAAGATCTTGAAAGGGTAAATTTGGAAGTTTTGAAATGGAAATTTTGGAAATTGGTTTAGAAAGACAAACGAAATGTTGATTTATAAACTCTGATTGAAATTGGAATTGATTTGGTTTTGAAATAAATAAACGACCAATCGATGAAATAATTACGGAAGTTATTAAAGAGACCGGAATCGGTTATGGACATACTCTCTGTCTAAACCGAAACCACTTTAATAACTATACGCGGAGTGATGATCCAGAATGAAGTGGTTGGAATGATGTACGTGATGACTGAAGAAAGAGAACGATAATGGATAGCCTTGACACTTGTGTCAAATTGGAAATGACTAAAACAGGAGCCGTGCCGGGCCAATGGAGGATTAGCTACCTCAAGTGGACACACTTCTTCGAACTATTCATTACTTGTTGTCGATTGGTGCACCCTTGATTTTGGGAGTGTTGTTTCACGGTGTTGCGGGCGCTGCGGCGTTGCGTTCTCACCAGTCTAGATCAGGCAAACGGTAGTATCACTACCTTGGGTATTGCCTCATGTTCCTTGTCATACTTGTATTCCATTTATTCGCGACACTACGATTTTGATTTGTACCTTTAGTATATGGATTGCCCTCTAGTGACTTCTGGTTTTGGGGAAACTACGGTCTTGTATATGCTTTTGGGAATAAAAATGTGTTAAGGGTGGAATGGGCCATGACTTAACACTATTTTGATATCTTTATATTACTGATAGACATTATCTACTTATCGTACACTACTACATAGTAGATAGTTTAACGGATCCTTAAAGGATGGTTATTCTAAACATCCTTTGAGTTACTTGTATTTCAAATTGCTATTTCACTTGAGTTGGATTTATTAATATAAGAATGTTAATCCTGACTCGAGTGTCTTGTGTTTTGCTTTACGCTCGGGTCAGATTGAGTGTACCAGTATTCGAGACTCACCTTTGAAGTTGGAGCTTTGCTCGAAGATCCAGTCATCTATTCTGCTTTCAGTATTCGACGATTCCAGTGATGTATTCTGATTTGTATCTGATGTATCGTGTTACTCTTCCGTTGTATCTGGTTTAACTCTGATGTATTGTATTACTCTTATGTTGTAAACTCTGATGTATTTTATATATTCATATAGTAGCTTCATGAACTACTATCTCTTTTATTTCCGCTGCAATTATTACTCTGTGTCTGTGATCTGTGATTATTTATTTACTGTATATGTTCAGTTTTGCCAAATTTAAATTAACAACGTGGTGTTTTGAGCAATTCAACTTCGGCATGAGTGTCTACCTATACACTTATAATGGATGCGAATGGTCCAAAATATCGGGTCGTTACAAAAGAGGCTGACTCAATATTCAATTGAATAAACACGTTTCATTTTCTTTTGTAAGTTTCGAACTAAATTGAATAATGAAGGCGAACCAATAGTCAGAAAGTTAAATTCAAGAATATGAAGAGGCTAGAGGCTATTAGAATTATTCACGTTAAATCTGAATGGACAAAAAGAAAACAAAAGGCAAAATAATGGTACCGCTACGGGTAACCATTTCGCGGTTTCTGCTGCGCACTGAAGCTCAAAACACAAAATTGATTATACCGTAAAGATCAGCACGACAAGACGATCAAAACGGTATACAGATATCAGTGACAGGATCATCCGATCAAAAGGTCGATACGGATACTGATATACGTTGCTATTCCGTACGGAAAAATCTAAACGGAGCTAGAAACATTCGAAATTTTAAAATTGAATTACGCAGTTTTATTCAGAGTGTTCTAAATAAATTTTCTCATGTTGACAAATTTAGGTTTCGGAACACTTTTATTGTCATATTTTAACTGATATAAATTGGAATAAAATTACACTAGAAAATAAATTTCCAAATTATCTGATGAAAATTTACTAGTTGCTATGTTAAAACAGACGCATTTCAAATATCAAATTTAAATTTCAAAATTTTATTATTTAGAATTTCACAAATTTCAATTAATTTAATAAATAAAACCACTAAAAATTACGGGTCGTTACACTCTCCCCCACTCAAAACTTTTCGTCCTCGAAAAGAAAGGAAGTAGGAGAATGGAACAACCAGAAAGAGAATAGATTGAAAAACAAAATAAAGCAATTAATTTAAACCATATAACTTTCAATTTAAATTAATTAATATTCAATAATTGATTTTAAATTCAAGGTATTTCCATAAGTTGATCTAATTTCAATTTATTAATTCCTTTAAACAAATTTATTTGTCTCATCTATTATTTAATTAACTTATTATTCTATTTATCTGTATTAACATCTTTATAATCAAAATTTTAGTGTATAACATTTATTATAAACACTCAAATTTTATTCGTAAAGACATTTTATATTGTATATTATCCAATTACATATTCAACTTTTGAATAATTTAGGTAAGTTATATTGGAATGCAATAGGATATTATACAAATAAAACTTTCTATTTCAATCATCTCAAGCTTAAATATTTATTAATTTTTTTTGGCTTCGATATATAATTGAAGTCATCCTTTAGGATAAAATTTTAGAATTAAATTTCCGATTAAGTTCAAACTATCTAGAGATAAACAAACATATATATATATATATATATATAATGATATATATATATATATATATAACAAGTCAAATTTAAGATCGTATATCAACATATATTACAAATCAGGTCATATTTTAGAAGTCCAAATCAATTTAAATTTCAAAGCAAAACTTGTAGCAAAGCTACAGAATGGTCTCTTCACTTCGAAACTCGAAAATGAAAGTCGATGATGTTGCAGTCATCACCGAAATTATTTTCCAGCGACAAAGAAAAGAGCACTGATTTTAAGACTTTTAAAAATTCTTTGAAACAATTTCTACTTGAAATATTTAAATAATATATCCTTTAAACTTTAAAACCAAAGTTCAAAATCATCAAAAATTAAATTCTCAAATTTCTTGTTTTAAATTCATTTTAATTTCCAAATAAATTTATAATAATGTTTCATAGTTCAATTATTTATATATGAAACAAAAGCCAATGGTTACAAGATATATAAAGTCCAATATTATTTCTTAACATCCAATTTAAGTAATTATCAAAATTCAGAAAATTTATGCTTACCTATAATATAACCATACAAAATTTATCCATTTACTAAATTTGAAAACCATATTGTGTTAGTTTGCTCTGTTCAAGTGTTTTGGAGATTCTATCGATAGAGTTGATCAAACGAATCGATCGGAAACCCAAATCAACATCAACAATTCAAACAACACAATATATGATAAAATAATTGAAATATTAGTTTACAAAAATACACTTCAAGAATGATTTGGAGATGAGTTGGAAACAAAAGACAAGATGATTAAACAACATAATAAAGGGGATGGATAATGTGATATCCCGGGATTTCAGGGAATTTAAAATGTGATAATCTTGTAAATTAATTATTTAAAATTGGTAAAATTGTTATTTTCAAACAAATTAATAATGAGTTGTTTTTAAATATAGTTATAAATAGATTCTTAAATGGAATAATTAGTTAAAGGTTTAAATTGTGTTATTTAGAAATAGATTTTAAATAGACTTATTATTTTCAAATTTAATAAGTGTTGTTAAAAATATATGTATATATATGTGTATTTAAATTGATTTAAATAGGATAATTATTTACAATTAATAATGTGCTTGTTTAGAATTAATATCTATATTTATTTGAATTGATTTTAAATTGGACTTTAAATTGACTTTAAGAATTGAATTTAAAGAAATATATATCTTAAAATAAAAATAATAATATAGTTTGGACTTAAATCATATGGATAAGGTTTTATTTAAAAATAGATTTGTTTTATATTATTCTCTTAAAGAAATTTATTTAAAGAAATTTGGGAAGTATTTATTAAATAATAAATACAAAAGTTTTATATTATCATTTAAAAATGGACTAAATATACTATATATGATTTTATTTAAGATATGATTGGTTTTTATTTTATTTTCTTTTAAAAGTTTTATTTTTATAAATTAAGAAAAGCATTTATAAATTTAGAAATATATTTATTAATTAGGAAAATTTAATATAAAAGCTTTTAAATCCTTTTAAAAATAATGTAAAATTTAATAATGACAAGTGTTAACATATTAAACTATCTAAGCACATGTGTTAACATAATAAACAAGGGTAGAGACAAGTGTCATTTCTTTTATTTTTATTTTCTCTAATTTTAATAAATCTTAATTTACATGTATATAAACAAACATCTAACTCCTTCATTCCTTTTTCTATCTTCATTACTAAAACAAAGAAACAACCTGTAAAAACCATTTTCAAACAAATCTCAGATCAAAACAAATACAACCAGAGAAAATTCAAAACCCTGTAAACATTCCTCAAAACAAATTCTCAAACTCAAATGCAAGCATGTCATCTTCTCTTAAGTCTATAGTCTAAAATCTCTGTAACCATTATGTTCAAAGCCTGAAATTCACTTCTCAAACCAAATTGCAAACCTGTAATTCATCTCCTCATCTCAAATCAAAATCAAAAGGCCTGTTTCTGTTTCAAACCTACAAACTCATTTTCAAAAGCAAGCAACCTGGAATCAAGTCTCGAACATCTCAGTTTCAAAGTTAAGTCATCTCTACAACATGCTTCCAGTTTCAAAGCATTTCAGAGATCAAAAGCAAATTCTTTCCAGTTCAAATCAAAGCATTCAAGTTTTCAAATTGTCAAGAGATTCAGTTTTCAAGTCTCTGCACTTCATTAAAAGGTGAGTAAACCTTTATTTTTAAAACAGTTTTTAAATCTGAGAATAAACTTAAATGTGTGATGAATTTTTATAGTAATATGGTTTGCATATGATATTATCTGTGAATGCATGCTTATATAAAAGGCCTGTACTAAAATCAGTATGTATAAATATATGCTTCTCTGTTCTTAATATGAGTAAACTAAGCATAAAATAGTTTTAGATTATATACATATGATAAGTGCTCGAAGTGAAATTTGTTGCATGTTTGAAAATGTGTATGCATGTTTGTTTAGATCTAAATGCATGTTTATATGAATGGATATACTGTGAGTCTGTCTGAATATATAAGTGATCATCTCTGTTTTAAGTTTCAGAGTTTAAAACTTAGATCAAAAAATTTCAATCCTTCTCTCTTTCTAATCTCTGTTAGGCTTAGATTCCTAAATGAAAAATGGTTGAGACAATCTAGATTTATTTTTAAAAATAATTTCAAGTAAGAATATATGGTAAATATTCTGAAAAATAAAGAATGACAGAAAAAAAAAATCATATTTAAGTCAAAGATCAATGTTAACGAATTCATATTTGGATTACATAGATTGATTCGTGGTTGAAAATTATGAATTATGATGGGAATATCATGATTTTTAGATAGGATATTGATGAGATATCCTGAGTTGTTCAGTTTTGGTATTGTCGGCAACTGCCGATGATCTATGTCGAGATGAAGCTTGGATTTGATATCAAGGGAGGCTTTAGGGCTGTTGATCGTAGGAAAAATAGTGGAAGAGGCTATCATTCATCGTTGCGTTGGATTTTGGATAGTGTAGGGTTTAACACTAAGAATGGGTCGAGTCTGGAAACGGGATCTTGGTGGCGTCTCTGGTTGTTCGAGTTGCACCGGACCAAGGGGGATGGCTTCGGGAATGGTCGGGGAACATGTGACAGTGGTTGCGCATCGTCTGGTGGTCGGAGACGTGATTTCGAGGCGTTTTTCTGGTGATGGTTTTCGTTCCAGTATCGATAGGATTCCTCGATTTCGATCGTGGGTTCGTGCCAGTGTTTGGGTGGTCAGGATCTGATGTAGAGGCGAGCGTCGATGAGTCGAAGGTGTCGTGGATGGTCGGAAGGGACTGGGTTGCTGGTGCACGTGCACCTGTACACGTTTGCGTGTATTTGGATGTTGGTCTGGGCATGTTGTTTGGGAAGAAGAGTTGTACCGGGTTTGGTCTCGAGAATAATGGAGTGCGACTCGAAGTAGAAGTTGACTCGAAGGGAAACTCGAGGAAATTGGGGTTGTGCTCGGGTTTGTCTTCGGGATTGTAAGAGTGAACTGTTTCAGATTTTACTTTAACTAAATCCAAGTTTTTAAATATAAATAAAAGTAAGTTTTAAAGTAAAATTTTAAAACAAATTCTTAAATCTATTATTTATAAAATAAATGTTTTTAAGTAATTGATTTAAGAAAGTTATTATAATTTGTTAAGTTAAATGTTTATTTTATTTCAAAACTTAATTAAATGATTTAATTAAGGAAGTTAATTTTTTTTAAGATAAAAATGTTTTAATGATAATTAAGTCATTAATTAAGATAATGGTTTACCTTAAAAAGGATAATTAAGGTTTTAATAATTTGAGGTTAATAAAGTAATTTAAGTATAATTAATTAATTAAATTAATTAATGATTTAAGGATTTATTTATTTATTAATTAAAGGTTATAATTAGTTAATTAAAGATTAATTAAGGATTAATCAAATGGTAATTAAGGACTAATTAATTGATAATTAAGGATTAACTAAGTTGTTATTAAGTTTTATTAATTGATAATTAAGGTTTATTAATTAATAATTAAAAGAATAATTAATCTGTAATTAAAGATTAATTAATTGGTTTAAAGAATACTTAAAAGATGAATTACTCATCTATGATTTATGAGATGAATGTGATTAAGTTAAGTTAATTAATTTGTTAATTAATTAAAGATAGTCACTTGGTAATTAATTAAGTATAATTACTTAATGAGATTTGATAAGTGTAATTGCTTAATGTAAGTAATTAATGTGTAATTCATGAATGTAATTAAATAAAAAAATAATTTCTTAATGAAAGTAATTAAGGAATTTATTACTTAGTGTAATTAATTAAAGAGTGATTAATTTCTAAATGTAATTAATTAAAGTTAATTAATGAATGTGATTAATTAATGATTACTTGTTGATTGTAATTAATTAAAAGGGTAATTAATTAATGAAAGTAATTAGGGATTAATTAATGAAGTAATTAAAGGTTAATTACAATAAGTGGTTAAGGATAATTAATTTAAGTAATTAATTGAGAATAAATTACTTGAATGTAATTAAAAGATAATTAATCAAAGATAATTAATCAAAGATGATTAATTGAAATGAATTATTAGAGGATAATTAATTAATTGACTGTAATTAATTTATGGTTAAGTAAGATGGATTTATAAAATGAAGTAATTAATTTAATTCAATTTAAATTAATTTAAGATGATATAAATCATTACTTATGAATGGGTGTTAGTATTGGATACTTGACATTGATTGATATCTCTGATGAGATATATGCTGTATGATATGGATGTTAGTTGAATTGTATGGATTATCTGATAATGTTGATTATCTGTTGTAAATTATCTTCCTTTGTGAATAAAGATAATGAATTGAATTGTTTTAACCTTTAAAACAACTTGGCCTTAAAAGATACGCTTTGGATTTCGATGAGACCGGGATCGGGTTTCCGTATACCGGATTTCCAGGTCTGGAGACCCGAATACCACATCGATCCAAATTAACGATAGGTCGTGAATCAAGTGAAGATGAAGATTCAGAGTGCAAGGGTTATTGTCGTTAACTCTGAGGGCGATTCCAAAACGAGTGTAACGAGATAATGCCTTCGGTTTCGTTCGAACCCGGAACGAACTTGTATGGATTGAATGCTTTCAGCACATCGTCAGGTGGACGATGAGCATTCTAAGATAGATGTGTTCTTTTTAAAGGTAATCGTAGCCTCAAGCCTCACAAACCGGGAATGGCTAAAACAGGGGAGGTGCAGCAAGGTTAGTGGGTAGCACCCAAGTAGGACAAGATTACCTCTGTCTAGAAGTCCCTTCTTATTTCGGCTTAGTGTGTGCGGTTGCTGATCCCAACCGTGAGGTATCTTGTGCGGGAATTATCCAGTAAGGGATGTTCCGGCCTTGTGTTGCAGGGGATTGGGAGTGATCCTCGGTACGGTGATCTAGGCCACGTACTGTGACGGGCGGTACCCCTGCCATTGTATGGAATCCAAACTCCAATAAGTGCCGTACGTATTAGTTGTGCCCAACTATGTTGGAATGTGAGATGTAAGCATTTCAGCTATTTCTGTATTTTACTTGAAAACCCTAGACCCTATTATAATATAACTGGATTTCCTATCAAATGTTTTGGTTAGCGTAAGGTAAAAAACTTTTCCATGTTTATGTGTGGGAAGTCTTACGTGATACCTTTGTTTTCAAAAGGTTTTGAAGTTAAGCAAGTTTAAACCGTTTACTCACACCAGACCCATGTCTGACCCAAGTTGTTTATTTCTGTTTTATAAACTCTTGGGTACTCAAATTTTTACGAGTAGCCAAGGGATTCAGGTTAGCTTTGACGAGTAATCTGGAGGAGCAATGGAGCAGGAGGCTTCAGCGTTGTAGATATAGATAGTAGTTTCCGCTGTGTTGATCTTGTTTAGATCTTTGTTTTGTATTGAGTTGTAATAACTAGACAGATGTTTATAACTGTCTAGTATGTGATGTGTAATCTATGTAACTCTGATAGATGATGTATATGATACTATGTAATATTTATGTGATATAATATATTTTGTTCGTTTCCGCTGTGAGTATTTGTGTTTGTTTTCTTTCTCTTCTTCTCTTTTCTACTTCTCACCCCTTTCTTTCTTATCAGCGATATGACTTTCTATGGAGAGAAAGTCGTGGTCGTTACAGTGGTATCAGAGCAGTAGGTTGAGTGAATACCTAGGCTCTGAAGTGGTGTCTATCTTGAGAGCGCGTAATTGTTAGTTATATAAAAATGATTTTATATTGTGTTAATTGATCGGTTGAGTGGTATATGGATTCTGGTCAATACGAGTAGCTAACGTTATTGATAGGGATCTCTAAACACTTGAACCAGGCCAACGGACACAATATTGTTTTAAAGAGGTAAATGAAATAATTTTACCCAGAAATAATTTCTATAGAAAAAAGTACCATTTTAAATAATATATATATATATTTCTACCTATTTGTTGGGTTACCTGTTCGGGTTTTCCAATATAGGATATAAAGGTAGATAGAGTAGTGGTGTGTGTAACACGACTACCAATGGTTGGAGTCTGAGTATTGAGATTGGAAGTGTATCTGTCGAGACTGTAGACCTAATACCGTCTCGAGTAAGCTTTGATGTGGTAAAGGATTTCATCGATCTCCGAAGGAAACTGAAATGGTTCGGAGTTTATCTTTGAAGTGTGGATGAGTAGAGTTGGATCTGTCGATGAGGCAGAAGCAAGTGATGGTACCTTGATACCTCAGGTAATAGTAGCTGTATGATGAGATACAGTGACGATGGATGTTCCTGAAGATGTTTTCTTTGGAACAAGATTAAGGAAGTGTGAATGCTTCGGTGTGGTGGCTGAGTTCAGCATGAAGTTTCTGCTTTGGTTTGGAGTCCGAGTTTCTCGAAGAGCTTTGGATAAGAGCATCAGTGTCAGCAGTGCAGCTCGGAGTATTCTATGATGGCAGGAAGTTTTCTGGATGAGCAGTTTTTCTGGAAGTGAAGATCAGAAGCAGCAGAGTGGATCCATTTCTTCGATAAATTGGATAAATAAGTGTAAGCTGTTCTGATTGGTAAAGAGAGAACAGTCTGTTTGGAATTAGGATGGGTTGATCGCAAAAGTAACTTGCGATTGCTGAGTGTTCTCTTGTGTTATCAGAGACTTTCTGGATGTTTTCAGGGAAGTCAGAAGTTTGTCTGCATTTGAGATTGAGTTCTGTATCGACTTGATTTCAGGATTGATACCGGAAGTTCAGCTAGGTAGAAGAATGTCTCCTAGAGAAAGAATTTGGTGAAGCAGCTCAGTATTTCATGGAACTGCTGAGTTGAACCATATTTTCAGAATGTGTTGTCTAGTCTATGCTCGAGTTCATCGACGGCATTTTTATCTTCTCCAGATCAGAGTTGTATAGCAGAAGCAAGATGGCAGCTATTCTAGAATGGAAGCAACTAGAAGTTGCAGTGTTTTGGGATAAGAGAGTTTCTTCAGGAAATATTTCTGGATTTGAGTTCAGCTTGGCAATGCGTCTGTTTTGTCTTTTCTGGATAGGAGAAGTAAGTTGTAGTCTACTGATAATGGTGGAGTAGAGTTTGTGTTCTAGATTTTGGGTAGATCTTGAAAGGGTCATTTTGTTGGATTGTTTTTGATCCAGTTTGTCTCTAGAAGCATCAGCAAAGGTTGAGCTGATCGAAACGGATGTTGACGGCCCAGGATCATTAGAAGAGTTCTGTGGATAAGAAACAGAGGAATTTGGAATTCGAAGTTGGAGACTTCATTGTTGTTGAAGTTTTCTCTGGTAAAAGGGAGCAATAAGATTGGGTAAGACAGGAAGTTAGCTCCGTTGTATATTAGATTCTTCTTGAGTTTTGTAAGGATCAGTGTTTGACTTCCAGTTTGGATAACTGGAATTCGATGTGTTTCACGTATAGCTGAGGGAGTACGTGTTTGATCTATCTCTGGTTTTGGAACCAGTAGTTCGGGAAGTTTTGGTAGTTGAGTTGATCTTGTCTGTGGTCTGATATCTTGTTCAGATTGTAGATATAGATGAGTAGGAGCTCTGTAGCTTAGTAGTGTAGCTAGTTTGGATGCAGTAGAGCGAGTATCCTGGTATTTGTACCTAGGAAACTCGAGGATTTTAGGAAGCTTATCCGGGATCTGTGTCCGGATAGCTAAAATTGTTTGTTTGATTGAATTGTTTGTTTGGATGAAATTGGTTGTTTGTTTGTGTTGGCTGATATGTATGCTAAAATTGTTTGAAAATTTTTGAAATAAAAATAAAAACTTTGGATTATCTTTTGTTTTAAATTTCGAGGACGAAATTCTTTTAAGGGGGGAGGAATGTGATATCCCGGGATTTCAGGGAATTTAAAATGTGATAATCTTGTAAATTAATTATTTAAAATTGGTAAAATTGTTATTTTCAAACAAATTAATAATGAGTTGTTTTTAAATATAGTTATAAATAGATTCTTAAATGGAATAATTAGTTAAAGGTTTAAATTGTGTTATTTAGAAATAGATTTTAAATAGACTTATTATTTTCAAATTTAATAAGTGTTGTTAAAAATATATGTATATATATGTGTATTTAAATTGATTTAAATAGGATAATTATTTACAATTAATAATGTGCTTGTTTAGAATTAATATCTATATTTATTTGAATTGATTTTAAATTGGACTTTAAATTGACTTTAAGAATTGAATTTAAAGAAATATATATCTTAAAATAAAAATAATAATATAGTTTGGACTTAAATCATATGGATAAGGTTTTATTTAAAAATAGATTTGTTTTATATTATTCTCTTAAAGAAATTTATTTAAAGAAATTTGGGAAGTATTTATTAAATAATAAATACAAAAGTTTTATATTATCATTTAAAAATGGACTAAATATACTATATATGATTTTATTTAAGATATGATTGGTTTTTATTTTATTTTCTTTTAAAAGTTTTATTTTTATAAATTAAGAAAAGCATTTATAAATTTAGAAATATATTTATTAATTAGGAAAATTTAATATAAAAGCTTTTAAATCCTTTTAAAAATAATGTAAAATTTAATAATGACAAGTGTTAACATATTAAACTATCTAAGCACATGTGTTAACATAATAAACAAGGGTAGAGACAAGTGTCATTTCTTTTATTTTTATTTTCTCTAATTTTAATAAATCTTAATTTACATGTATATAAACAAACATCTAACTCCTTCATTCCTTTTTCTATCTTCATTACTAAAACAAAGAAACAACCTGTAAAAACCATTTTCAAACAAATCTCAGATCAAAACAAATACAACCAGAGAAAATTCAAAACCCTGTAAACATTCCTCAAAACAAATTCTCAAACTCAAATGCAAGCATGTCATCTTCTCTTAAGTCTGTAGTCTAAAATCTCTGTAACCATTATGTTCAAAGCCTGAAATTCACTTCTCAAACCAAATTGCAAACCTGTAATTCATCTCCTCATCTCAAATCAAAATCAAAAGGCCTGTTTCTGTTTCAAACCTACAAACTCATTTTCAAAAGCAAGCAACCTGGAATCAAGTCTCGAACATCTCAGTTTCAAAGTTAAGTCATCTCTACAACATGCTTCCAGTTTCAAAGCATTTCAGAGATCAAAAGCAAATTCTTTCCAGTTCAAATCAAAGCATTCAAGTTTTCAAATTGTCAAGAGATTCAGTTTTCAAGTCTCTGCACTTCATTAAAAGGTGAGTAAACCTTTATTTTTAAAACAGTTTTTAAATCTGAGAATAAACTTAAATGTGTGATGAATTTTTATAGTAATATGGTTTGCATATGATATTATCTGTGAATGCATGCTTATATAAAAGGCCTGTACTAAAATCAGTATGTATAAATATATGCTTCTCTGTTCTTAATATGAGTAAACTAAGCATAAAATAGTTTTAGATTATATACATATGATAAGTGCTCGAAGTGAAATTTGTTGCATGTTTGAAAATGTGTATGCATGTTTGTTTAGATCTAAATGCATGTTTATATGAATGGATATACTGTGAGTCTGTCTGAATATATAAGTGATCATCTCTGTTTTAAGTTTCAGAGTTTAAAACTTAGATCAAAAAATTTCAATCCTTCTCTCTTTCTAATCTCTGTTAGGCTTAGATTCCTAAATGAAAAATGGTTGAGACAATCTAGATTTATTTTTAAAAATAATTTCAAGTAAGAATATATGGTAAATATTCTGAAAAATAAAGAATGACAGAAAAAAAAAATCATATTTAAGTCAAAGATCAATGTTAACGAATTCATATTTGGATTACATAGATTGATTCGTGGTTGAAAATTATGAATTATGATGGGAATATCATGATTTTTAGATAGGATATTGATGAGATATCCTGAGTTGTTCAGTTTTGGTATTGTCGGCAACTGCCGATGATCTATGTCGGGATGAAGCTTGGATTTGATATCAAGGGAGGCTTTAGGGCTGTTGATCGTAGGAAAAATAGTGGAAGAGGCTATCATTCATCGTTGCGTTGGATTTTGGATAGTGTAGGGTTTAACACTAAGAATGGGTCGAGTCTGGAAACGGGATCTTGGTGGCGTCTCTGGTTGTTCGAGTTGCACCGGACCAAGGGGGATGGCTTCGGGAATGGTCGGGGAACATGTGACAGTGGTTGCGCATCGTCTGGTGGTCGGAGACGTGATTTCGAGGCGTTTTTCTGGTGATGGTTTTCGTTCCAGTATCGATAGGATTCCTCGATTTCGATCGTGGGTTCGTGCCAGTGTTTGGGTGGTCAGGATCTGATGTAGAGGCGAGCGTCGATGAGTCGAAGGTGTCGTGGATGGTCGGAAGGGACTGGGTTGCTGGTGCACGTGCACCTGTACACGTTTGCGTGTATTTGGATGTTGGTCTGGGCATGTTGTTTGGGAAGAAGAGTTGTACCGGGTTTGGTCTCGAGAATAATGGAGTGCGACTCGAAGTAGAAGTTGACTCGAAGGGAAACTCGAGGAAATTGGGGTTGTGCTCGGGTTTGTCTTCGGGATTGTAAGAGTGAACTGTTTCAGATTTTACTTTAACTAAATCCAAGTTTTTAAATATAAATAAAAGTAAGTTTTAAAGTAAAATTTTAAAACAAATTCTTAAATCTATTATTTATAAAATAAATGTTTTTAAGTAATTGATTTAAGAAAGTTATTATAATTTGTTAAGTTAAATGTTTATTTTATTTCAAAACTTAATTAAATGATTTAATTAAGGAAGTTAATTTTTTTTAAGATAAAAATGTTTTAATGATAATTAAGTCATTAATTAAGATAATGGTTTACCTTAAAAAGGATAATTAAGGTTTTAATAATTTGAGGTTAATAAAGTAATTTAAGTATAATTAATTAATTAAATTAATTAATGATTTAAGGATTTATTTATTTATTAATTAAAGGTTATAATTAGTTAATTAAAGATTAATTAAGGATTAATCAAATGGTAATTAAGGACTAATTAATTGATAATTAAGGATTAACTAAGTTGTTATTAAGTTTTATTAATTGATAATTAAGGTTTATTAATTAATAATTAAAAGAATAATTAATCTGTAATTAAAGATTAATTAATTGGTTTAAAGAATACTTAAAAGATGAATTACTCATCTATGATTTATGAGATGAATGTGATTAAGTTAAGTTAATTAATTTGTTAATTAATTAAAGATAGTCACTTGGTAATTAATTAAGTATAATTACTTAATGAGATTTGATAAGTGTAATTGCTTAATGTAAGTAATTAATGTGTAATTCCTGAATGTAATTAAATAAAAAAAATAATTTCTTAATGAAAGTAATTAAGGAATTTATTACTTAGTGTAATTAATTAAAGAGTGATTAATTTCTAAATGTAATTAATTAAAGTTAATTAATGAATGTGATTAATTAATGATTACTTGTTGATTGTAATTAATTAAAAGGGTAATTAATTAATGAAAGTAATTAGGGATTAATTAATGAAGTAATTAAAGGTTAATTACAATAAGTGGTTAAGGATAATTAATTTAAGTAATTAATTGAGAATAAATTACTTGAATGTAATTAAAAGATAATTAATCAAAGATAATTAATCAAAGATGATTAATTGAAATGAATTATTAGAGGATAATTAATTAATTGATTGTAATTAATTTATGGTTAAGTAAGATGGATTTATAAAATGAAGTAATTAATTTAATTCAATTTAAATTAATTTAAGATGATATAAATCATTACTTATGAATGGGTGTTAGTATTGGATACTTGACATTGATTGATATCTCTGATGAGATATATGCTGTATGATATGGATGTTAGTTGAATTGTATGGATTATCTGATAATGTTGATTATCTGTTGTAAATTATCTTCCTTTGTGAATAAAGATAATGAATTGAATTGTTTTAACCTTTAAAACAACTTGGCCTTAAAAGATACGCTTTGGATTTCGATGAGACCGGGATCGGGTTTCCGTATACCGGATTTCCAGGTCTGGAGACCCGAATACCACATCGATCCAAATTAACGATAGGTCGTGAATCAAGTGAAGATGAAGATTCAGAGTGCAAGGGTTATTGTCGTTAACTCTGAGGGTGATTCCAAAACGAGTGTAACGAGATAATGCCTTCGGTTTCGTTCGAACCCGGAACGAACTTGTATGGATTGAATGCTTTCAGCACATCGTCAGGTGGACGATGAGCATTCTAAGATAGATGTGTTCTTTTTAAAGGTAATCGTAGCCTCAAGCCTCACAAACCGGGAATGGCTAAAACAGGGGAGGTGCAGCAAGGTTAGTGGGTAGCACCCAAGTAGGACAAGATTACCTCTGTCTAGAAGTCCCTTCTTATTTCGGCTTAGTGTGTGCGGTTGCTGATCCCAACCGTGAGGTATCTTGTGCGGGAATTATCCAGTAAGGGATGTTCCGGCCTTGTGTTGCAGGGGATTGGGAGTGATCCTCGGTACGGTGATCTAGGCCACGTACTGTGACGGGCGGTACCCCGGTAGCCCTGCCATTGTATGGAATCCAAACTCCAATAAGTGCCGTACGTATTAGTTGTGCCCAACTATGTTGGAATGTGAGATGTAAGCATTTCAGCTATTTCTGTATTTTACTTGAAAACCCTAGACCCTATTATAATATAACTGGATTTCCTATCAAATGTTTTGGTTAGCGTAAGGTAAAAAACTTTTCCATGTTTATGTGTGGGAAGTCTTACGTGATACCTTTGTTTTCAAAAGGTTTTGAAGTTAAGCAAGTTTAAACCGTTTACTCACACCAGACCCATGTCTGACCCAAGTTGTTTATTTCTGTTTTATAAACTCTTGGGTACTCAAATTTTTACGAGTAGCCAAGGGATTCAGGTTAGCTTTGACGAGTAATCTGGAGGAGCAATGGAGCAGGAGGCTTCAGCGTTGTAGATATAGATAGTAGTTTCCGCTGTGTTGATCTTGTTTAGATCTTTGTTTTGTATTGAGTTGTAATAACTAGACAGATGTTTATAACTGTCTAGTATGTGATGTGTAATCTATGTAACTCTGATAGATGATGTATATGATACTATGTAATATTTATGTGATATAATATATTTTGTTCGTTTCCGCTGTGAGTATTTGTGTTTGTTTTCTTTCTCTTCTTCTCTTTTCTACTTCTCACCCCTTTCTTTCTTATCAGCGATATGACTTTCTATGGAGAGAAAGTCGTGGTCGTTACAGATAAGCTTATATAAATCTCGGGCAACCTTAATCGGGTCAACCATGACTTCAAGAATAAGATCGATGTAGGGTTCTGGGGTAAATCTACATCAGATCTCAAGAGATAGAATTCGGGATAACAAGAGGTAGATAGCATTGTAAACCGAGGATGCAGAAATCTTCGGTGAATCAATGCTTCTTGTAAAGGAGTTCCACCCCTTAACAATCATTCGAAGATTGGCGAGACCTCCTATTAGTTATAAAGATCATTCGAAGTGGAGTTATGGGATACTCCAGAATCAAAAGAAGACGAATAGGGAGAGACAAGAATGGGTTTGGAACCACAGGGAACGTTCCAAAATTCAAAAGAAATCGAGTCAAAAAGGGAGAGATTCAAGCTCGAACGAAAGTGATTCTGTAAATAAATTTACCATACATGATAAGCTTTGCCTAGAGCAAAAGCTTTGATACCAACTGTAACGACCTAAAATTTTCAACCATTCGCATCCATACATGTCGGATTTGAATTGCTCAAAATATCATATTGTTAATTTAAATTTGGCAAAACTCAGCATATACAGTAAAAATAATCACAGATCATGGACACAGAGTAATATAATAATAATGCAGTGGAAACAAAAAAAAAGTAGTTCATGAAGCTACTATGTATATATATAATAGAGTTAAACGAGATACAACAGAAGCCTCGAATACATAGATGTCTCAAAACAATAGTCAAATACAAGATCTGAATACATCTCTGGAATCAACTGAATAACTGATAGTAGAATCGATAGATAGGTGGATCTCCAAGCGAAGCTCTAACTCTAAAGGTGAGTCTCAAATGCTTATCACTCAGTCTGACCCGAGCGTAAACCAAAACACAAAACACTCGAGTCAAGATTAACATTCTTATATCAATAAATCCAACTCAAGTGAAATATCAACTGAAATACAAGTAACTTAAAGGATGTTTGGGATAACCATCCTCTATGGATCCGTTAAACTATCTACTATGTAGTAATATTCGCTATTATAATAATGTCTAATAGTAAAATAATCTTACTTTTAAATAGCGTTAAGGAGTGACTCAATATTCCCCTTAACACGTAATAGTCCCAGTGGTCTATCCAGTATCAGCATACTCCTAGATCGGGGGCTACCCTCAATACTCCACAGGCTACGACATAAATCCAAACTCGTAGTAAAGCTCGCTATGGTAGGTGACACGGCACAACAAGGCAATGCCATGGTAGATATACCAATTACGCATCTAGGCTGGTGGAAACGCATAGCAGCCACTACCGCCGACCTCGGAACACACTCCCAATCAAAATCGAAGGGTGGCCACCAAATCAATCACAAAGCAATAGAATGATATCGAAGAAATCCGTCCGATAAGAGGTGCTACCTCATTGGCCCGAGAATCGCTCCTGTTTTAGCCACCTTATGCCAACTCACGGGAGTCGGGTCCACGTATATACCATTATGATCGTCGCCACCATCCTACTTCATTCTGGAATCTCCACCGCGTATACAGTTGTTAAAGTAGTTTTCGGTATCGACAGAGAGTATGTCCATATCTGATCCTGGTCTCTTTAACAACCAATCGTTATTATAACACCGTGGTCATTTCAAAATAGTTCATACTCCAAAACCCCAAAATATCATTTTCATTTCAAGAACCAAATCAATACAGTATCATTTCCATTTCAAATATATCCATTTCCAAAAATCATATCACTTTCCAAAGTTATAACGCTTTCGAAATCATAGCCTTTAAAAATCAAAACACTTCGGAAATCACAGCATTGAAATCATAGCATTTTGGAAATCATAACACTTTGAAATTATAGCATTTTGGAAATCATAATACTTTGAAATCAAAGCATTTCCCTTAAACCGTTTAGATATCGATAATAGTATATATAATAAAATAGTTTATAAGATAAAATAATTTATATAAATAGTTATAAGTTAAAAATAGTTTAAAAATAAAATAGTTAGTAAAATAGTTTATATTAAAATAATTTATATTGAAATTGATTTGTATTAAAATAGTTTATATTACAATAATTATAAGTTAAAATATAAAATAGTTTAAATATAGTTAAAATACTTTATATAATAAAATAGTTTTCCTCAAATTCACAAATCGATTCAAATCAACTCGACTTCCTAATTAAAATTAATTCAAATCTCAATTCATAATTTCAACTTTAATTCAATTAAACATTTCAAATTATATCGATTTCAAATACCGATTTGAACCACAAATAAACCATTTCAATTTCAATATATTTCAATGCTTTAAATATTCAACATTTCAAAACTAAATTCGATAAATTTATATACATATCAAATTCACTTTACAATTATTTAATTTTGAAATATTTACTTAATTATTTCAGTATCATTTGAATACAACTTCAATTCACAAAATATCCCATTTAAATTTATATAAGTTTGAAATATCCATTTAATTCACCTTCAATCAAATTTCAAGTTGTAAAACACTTCTTTAAAATTTCAAATTCAATAAATTTCAAATCAAACTTATTTAAGTATAATTCTTAAACAAATATAATTTTGAATCAATTTCAAATTTATCTTTACAACCCGAATCATTACAAACTCTATATTCGAAAATATAAATTTTAAATAAATACTTAAACATATTATATATCAACTCTATTAAATCAACTTTAATAAATCTTTAAAATCAATATTTATCAAAACCATATATTTCTTTTCAAAACCATAGAAATCATTTTCAAAATATTTATATATAGACCAACGGTGTCTATATATAATTTTCTACCCTATGGTCAAGTGATACGGATATTTATCATTTCAATCCGCAATTTAAATATATATACGGGTATATATCATTTCAACCCGCAATCCCAAATTCAGTTCAATGAAAATCGCTTGGGTTTATCATTTCAACACATAACGATTTCCTCCTATTCTACAGATCGTTCGGGTATGTATCATTTCAACCCATAGTGAATTCTATACTAACAGGGAACTTGGAGAGTGATAACAGATATGATAATAATATAACAACAGTAACAGGCATATATCATAAATATAAATAACAGATAATGGTGTCAGATGTCACAGGTGAACAGTTACAGATAATGGCATATATATAACAATGTAAATAACTACCAGCAGCATATTTCAATTGACGTTTCAATTGAAATCAAATTTATTAAATATAAGAACATTAATCGTGAGTGATTGCTCACCTTTCGAGGCTAGAGAAATAGACGATGAAATTGAGTTACGAACCCAAGCATGAATTCCAAAACAAAACTAGATGGGCACGAATTTGACGGGTAGAGTTGATAACAGAAATCGAGGAAAACCAGTCAAAATAAATAAAATAGAAACAGAATATATCCATTTTAAATTTTAAAGCAATATTAAATTTAAACACATATTAAACTGAATGTATATGTATTTCAAAATCATTGGTTTAAATAAACACATAGAATAAAACAAACATATCTATATATACATAATCATCAATATACACTATAACATCATTTGCATAAAAAACAACTTATATACATATATATTAAAATTTAAATTCAATATTATAAATTACTGTAGATATATAATACAGTAAAATTGTGACACCCCACCTCTATGCTCATAATAACAAAGAGTATTAAAAGAAATACTGTCTGTTATTACGAAGAATAAGGCTGGATAGGAGCGGCCATCCGTAGTTGGCCTTACACTAGTATTGGTTACCTCGATAGGAGTGGTATATATTTTTCATTTTTCATCTCTTATTGATTTACTCCCATCGACACACCTAATTCCAGTATAAAACGAACTACGATGGTTCATAATAGTTTAGGACAATATATATAATAATAACATAGATAATAAAATGCAGAACACAGATAATAAAAGTCTCATATATATATAACTGATGCCAGTTACAATACATTTGACACAATACATATGATACAACTACTACTGTCGACTCTAGAAGTTATATATACAAGTACATTATCGAATAATATACAAGAATACATATCAACCTAAATCAGATACACTGACTACTACAAAATGACGAAGACTACTTCAAAAGATATGAAGAGACTTCATAGCTCAAGCAGCAACCCAAAGCAGGATATCTACAACCTGTAATAACTCGGTCTGACCCGAGTATTAAATTCAAAAGAAAATAATACACGGGTCAGTCTAATTCAAACTCAGTTATTAATGCATAGAAGTAATAATAATTAAATAGCAAATAGACGACAGTCACAAAAATCTCGTCTATCCAATCCTTTACAAGGAAATCGGATAACGGTAGATATAACACTAAATAGTGTTAAACAACAAATCAGCAAGATAAATAAAAAGATTATCAATGAAGATAATATGAAAACCGCAGAATTGCCTAAACAGCAATTAACAACAAAATAATCCATACTGTTTGGCTGCAGTACACGCTCGCGTGCACTGCCTCGCCACTACAGTGTTGAAACACAAAAGCTCAATGAATCAGAAACAAATGGCATCAAATCAAATCAAAATGAACCAGATGGAATTGCAACAGCATCCACCCAGTAACCATCAAACGAACGAAGTGCACACAAATGCACAATGAAAACTCCCAATCGAGCATGAAGTCAAACCCGAGCATTTAAACTGGGTTCAACTCAGGTGAAAATTCAAATGAAATGGTCAAGACACAAAAATCAAGCCTCGACCAAAGTTCAAGTCATACCCATGAAAACAGAGGCTAGACAGTCCAGCTCGACCAAGACCAGACTGCAATTTCAAGGTAAAGGAGCGACTCATCATAATTCAAACTGCAACAGACTTCAATATGCACATATCAGACTACATGAAGCCCAAACATGAATCAATGAACATGCTACAGACATGAAGGCAGCAAAACTCAAACCAACCAACAAAGAGAGACCAGGCAAACATACATGAATGCATGTATATATATATATATGGAGCACTGCAATAGTCAATAGTGAAGTACAAACCAAGTGCATAGCATACAAGCCCAATGCAGACAATGCCAACAAGACTAATGACTGCAGTTCAAAGTAATGGTCAACCCAAATATAGTAAGTGCATCAGAGAACAATGACTGATACAAGTGACTCAAACCAGAACTTCAAAAGGCACCAGACTTTAGTACATCAAACCAGAACAGCAAGTGGAACCGACCCCACAAGAAAAGCATGACCCAGTGGTAAACAAACAACACATGCAATGAACAAAACCTTCGGTAGTGAACAGAGCAACAACAAGGAATGAACATCACATGAACGACTACAAGGTACAATGTGAACTAACTACAAACAACCTGACGTGCAGACCAATTCATGCACAAGACAGCAACTAATCAGTCCAAATTTGAATGCTCACATGTACATCAGAGAGTATGTACATTTCAAATCAAAATCAAGGCCGAGTTCAACCTGAACAGCAGGATACAAGTTGAACGTGTCAACATAAATTCAAAGCACCAAAAAATCAAAACTTCCTGATAATCACAATGTTTAATACCGTGATGGTCAAGGAATAAAATCATCAAGCCGTGGTTGTCAAGAAGAGTTCGAACAAAAAGGAAATTCACAAAAATGAAATTCACATAGCAGTTGTTTTTCGAAGTCGAGCAATTTCAAATCAGAATCAAAACTGAAGTTGTCAAGAAATCATGCAACGAAGGTCACAACAACACGAGAAGGAATTAAAAATGTGAGTATAAATCACTCAAGAAAATTTCAATCAAAAGACTGCTACTCTAACCACATATATACATATAGGCATGTATATGTATACATGTATATGAGCTAGAAGCAGTGACAGTAACCCATGTGAACATCTAAAATGCAACATGTATACAACTGTAAACTGGACAGTACTAGCATCTCAATCAAGAACAAGACAATGCCGAAGCAAAAAGGCAAAGGCCAGCCCATTGAAATGGATCGAGCAAGTGCACCAATACAATATATTGCCTTTTTCAAAAACAAAATATTTGAATTCAAACAACTTCAGTTCAAAATACTTCCGAAGTCACCAACTAAATCGAACTGGAAAAAAGCCAACAGGGGAGTAAAATCAACTATGAACAATGTCGAAGTCAAAGTGAAAGCCAAGTATGCTACAGAAATTATCAAAGTAGTAGTTAATTGCCAAAGTCAACATAATTTCAATTGTCGAAAGCAACTATTCTTCCAAACTCGACTACGAATAATGTGACGACCGCACATGACCCCTGCACCGAATCTAAAGATAGAGCGCTGTAAAGTGTGCCAGGCGACCATGGACGATTGTCAAGGTAAGATTAAAACGACAGAATCTATCGTATTACTCACAGCGCATGGACAAAATACAATAGAACATATGTATAGTGAAGCTTTACAGAACAAAATGACTTCATATAAAACTCCATAATAGTTGAATACAAGCATTCACATAGTCAATACATCCAGCCTCACTACATATCTCTCAGAGAATACAAAACAGCGGAATATCCAGTACATATAAGAAGATAATATGCAACCCTCTAGCTCGTCTTCGATATCAGCATCGTGAGAAGAGAACAACACCTGTCACCTGCTACCTAGTCTGCCCGTCCCAAAATGGACGAACAGCCCAAGGCAATAAGAATTAAAACATAAAGCCTTGAGTCAGACAACAGTCTTAGTGAGCAGTAAATTAACTAACAACATACCAAAAGAGCATAAAGGAAAAGGAATAGGAATACAACCCTCCCACTCCAACCTCATTCTACAGTGATAGCCCCCAGACACACACTAAGCAGAAGCAAACATAGCAGAGCATACAATTTAAAGTAAAGCTACTATCACTCGAGTCAAGGGCGATGTTTTCCAAGTACCAAGGCCTAAATCAGATAAGCACCCAGAAAATACCGCTCTTGAGTCCAAATGACGATACAATCAAACATCCATGACTCTGACTATCACTGTTATCATTGCTTCGATATCACCGTTAATTGAATGACCGGAACATTCTTTCAGCCGTCCGTCAAGGGCTAATGAAAACCCCGGTTCTAGACATAACTCCCGCACGTCGTCGCAGCCCGTGCCTAGGACTATCGAATCTGCCCAGAGTACTCGACCATCAACAGTTGGCCGTTGGGACTATCGAATCTGCCCAAACGTACTCTTGCTTAGAGCATGCTAGAACCTTCAACAACGATGCTATCCAAGCCTCCTAGTCATCCTCCTCGACGACTATTCTCATATCCATTCATTATCTTCAACTCGAATCATATCACCGAGTTATCAACATGCTTGGAATGATCCCGTCTGGATTAGACCAAGTCTTCATCACATGATTGCCTCGCTTCATTACATCCTCGCAAAGCCTCATCTCATCATCACATCATCAAATCTATGCATAAGAGCTTCATCATCCCGCTACATATGCCACGAGCAGCTTTCCCAATTCAAGAGCCTTTCCCTTAGCTTTTGAATCGTCTTCGGTCTAAATCTAATCATCAATCATCTAGTTCATAACAATCAATCAAATCAAACATAAATCCAAACAATCAAGCATTCAAATATGATCTAAGTAGACAATTATAACAATAATGGCATTTTCGTAATTAAAGAGTTGAAAGTCCAATAAGCATGAAAACATGGATTATATCTCTACAAACTTGATGAATGAACTTGCATAGGTTAACATATGATAAAATGGATGTAACATCATCATGAACAATGGATCTATATGGATCTATACATAGGATGAAGAAAATGCATGGAAATCACTATTTTAACACCAAAACGAGCCAACAATCCGATATACTCCTTTGGATCCGTGTGAGAGATAATCACCACTCACCAAATCACCTAAACAAACCCAAATCAACACGCTTCAGATCTGGACAGCGAAGGATGAAGCTTGATCTATCACAAATCCGCTTCAAATGAAGAAATCTCTCTTGAAAAGATGAAGATCTTCAATCTAAGCTCTTGAATCTTCAATCTTGATCTTCGATTTGGATGGATGGAAGCACTAGATTAGAGTGGAGAAAAGAAGTGAAGAAGTGTAGAAGTCGAGTTCTCAAAATGGCAGCACTTCGTCGCTTCAAAATCCGGATCCCAAAAATGAAGAGAAGCCCTCCTATTTATAGCTGAAAACTGCCCTTAAGTCAAAATCTGGCTATCTCCTTAAGTCGCTTCCGACTTACGACCTAGGAACTTGCCGACCTAAAACCCACCGACCTAAGCCTAACGACCTACAACAACGCGCATCTGCGACTTAACACTTGACGACCTAAAGCAATGCGCTTCCTTCGACCTACGACTTAGCAACTGGTACGACCTAACACTTAGGAAACCCAGCGACCTAACAACCTAACGACTTAACTACCTACGACTCAGTTGGGTTGCGACCTAACAACTTAGGCTTCTACGCGACCTAACACACACGCGACCTAACCATCTTAGGTCGCCTACGACCTAACTCAACACAGAACTAACGACCTAACTACGCTAACACTTAGGTCGGTCAATCCCATAGGTCGCTAACTCCTATAGGTCGCAAACTGCTTATCCCCTAAGTCGTTAATTCTACTAGGTCGCTACCTCCATTTCCTTAGGTCGTTGCCGACCTAACACTTAACACAAACACTTAGGTCGCTCCAACTAACCCACGACCTAACACTAACTCGCCGAAGTCCTTAACTCAGTCACGACTTAGCTCTTAGGTCGTTCACGACCTAGGACTTAGACAAATCTGCCTAAAAATCTGAAATGACTCAAAAATGCAAAAACTCCAGATTTGACGAACTTTTCGATCCGTGAAAATACGGGTCGTTACATTCTCTCCCCCTTAGGAATTTCGCCCCCGAAATCCCAAACAATCATAGCAATCAGAACTATTCTGTACGCCTACCATCCATAACAATCAGCAAACCATGCATCCAATTCTAGCTTAGCGTACAGAATTCTAAAATTAGAACAAGTTACAATATCGCGAGATGACACGACACCTTAGGGCCATACCTTGAAGAGTTCAGGATGAGCTGCCTTCATCCTCTCTTCCACCTCCCACGTACAGTCGTTATCATCGTCACTCCATTGTATCTTGAGCAACTTAACTACCTTCCTCCTAAGCTGTTTCGTGCCGGTTTCAACAACACGAAGTGGCTTACGAGGTCTTCTATCGACTAGATCAACTTCTAAGTCTTCACAGCTACCAGCAGAAACTACCGTACTCGAGTCGTGCACATACTTCCGTAGATATGATACATGAAAAACATTGTGCACACTCGACATCTTCTCTGGTAACTCCAATCTGTAGGCGAGCTTTCCAATTCGCTCGATGATCGGGAATGGTCCAACAAATCTTGGAGTCAATTTTCCTTTCTTTCCGAATCGAATAACATTCTTTAGTGGAGAAATCTTCACAAAAACCATATCTCCAATGTCGAATTCTAAATCCTTACGACGCTTATCGGCATAACTCTTCTGACGGTCTTGGGCTGCCTTCATTCGTTGCCGAATGATTTCTATACAATCTGAAGTCTGACGAATCATCTCTGGCCCAAGCATCAGCTTTTCTCCCGTTTCCAACCAACATGTTGGAGAGTTACACGGTCTTCCATACAATGCCTCATACGGTGCCATACCAATGCTTGACTGGTAACTGTTGTTGTATGAAAACTCTACCAAATGAAGGTGATCTTCCCATGATCCTCCGAAATCCAAAACACAAGCTCTGAGGAGATCTTCCAAAACTCGGTTGACTCTCTCAGTCTGACCATCTGTTTGAGGGTGATAAGCTGTACTCAAACACAACTCGGTTCCCAAAACTTCCTGGAAGCTCTTCCAAAATCCACTAGTGAACAGTGGATCTCGATCGCTCACTATACTCTTCGGAATACCATGGAATCGGACTATCCACTTAACATAGAACTCAGCCAACTTTGATGCAGTCCTAGTCGATCGAACAGGAATGAATCGTGCACTCTTAGTCAGACGATCTACAATGACCCAAATCCCTTCATTTCCCGTTCTGGTTCTAGGCAATCCATCGATAAAATCCATCGACACTTGTTCCCACTTCCATGTAGGAACTTCTAATGGCTGAAGCAATCCACTTGGCTTCTTCTGTTCGGCTTTTACCAACTGGCAGTTCATACATTTGGAAATGAAATTTCCAACATCCTTCTTCATACCTTCCCAGTAGTAGGTTCTCTTCATATCCCGATACATCTTATTTCCACCTGGATGAATTGTCAACTTCGAGTGATGACTTTCCTTCAGAACTTCACTCCTCAATTCATCTATATCGGGAACAACTAGTCGTCCTTGCTTCCGAAGCCAACCCTCTCGATCGACCTCGAATCCTTTATCCTTTTCTGGATCCAATCGAGATTCCAATTCACGGATAATCTTGACAAGCTTATCATCTCGCTTTTGGCTCTCACCAATCCTTTCCACAAGAGTGGGTCTTATTGATAAGTTTGCCAACATCTCAGGTTCCAATTCGCATCTAGGCCTGAAGTCAAATCCAGCTAAATACTCGAGACTCTTCCATTCTGAAAACATGGCTCCCAATCCTGCATGTCTTCGACTTAACGCATCTGCCACTGCGTTACCTTTTCCCGGAGTATAAGCTATACCAAAATCATATGATGCTAAAAACTCTAGCCAACGTTGCTGCCGAAGATTCAAATCCTTTTGGGAGAAAAGATACTTCAGCGACTTATGATCCGTAAACAACTCGAATCGAACTCCCAATAGATAATGTCTCCACATCTTCAGAGCAAATACAATCGCCGCTAACTCCAAATCATGAGTCGGGTAATTCCTTTCATGCGGCTTTAGTTGTCGACTGGGATACGCAACAACTTTATCCTTCTGCATCAGCACTGCTCCAAGTCCAGTACCACATGCGTCGGTGTAAACCACCATCTCATCATTCCCACTTGGAATAGTCAAAACAGGAGCACTCGTCAATCTCTCTTTCAGGATTCCGAAAGCTTGCTTACACTTAGCATCCCAACTGAACCCTTGGTTCTTCTTCGTCAATCCTGTTAACGGTGCAGCTATCTTGGAGAAGTCTTTGATAAATCGTCGATAATATCCTGCTAATCCAAGAAAACTTCTCACATCAGATGCATTCTTAGGTCTAACCCAATCCTGGATTGCTGCCACCTTAGCGGGATCGACCGCTATTCCACTTCCAGAAATTACATGGCCTAAGAACCTCACTTCACTCTTCCAGAAGTGACACTTCGAAAACTTAGCCTTTAGCTGATGTTTCCGTAAAATCTCCAAAACAATACGCAAGTGTGTCTTGTGCTCTTCTTTAGTTCTGGAATAAATCAGAATATCATCCACGAACACAAGTACGAACTTGTTCAACTGATCTCTGAACACTCTATTCATAAGATCCACAAAATATGCTGGCGCGTTAGTCAATCCAAACGGCATTACCAGCCACTCAAAGAAACCGGATGGTGTCCTAAAAGCAGTCTTCGGCACACTATCCTTAGCTACTCTCAACTGGTGAAATCCCGTTGCCAAATCCATCTGAGAAAACACCTTAGCTTCGTGAAGCTGATCAAACAAGTCATCTATTCTCGGCAATGGATACTTGTTCTTCTTAGTCACCTTATTCAGCTCACGATAATCCACACACAATCTCAACGATCCATCTGCCTTGGTTGCAAACACAACTGGTGCACCCCACTCGGACATACTACGCCGAATGAATCCTTTTTGTAAAAGGTCATCAACTTGCACCCTCAACTCTTGCTGTTCCCTAGGCGCCATCCGCCTAAGAGGCATCACAACAGGTCTGGCTCCTTCAACTAGATCTATACGAAACTCGATCTCTCTATGCGGCGGCAACCCTTTGACTTCGTCAAAGACATCCTCGAATCCATTTGCGATTGGCACTAAAGACAGTCCATCCCGTGGAACAACTAGCGAATACATGAAGCTCATGAAGACGCCTTCCTCATGCTTACATCGTATCACAATCTTTCGCCCTTCCACATTCTCGACTGTCACCTCCAACCTCTCACAATCAACCTTAGCCGCATACTTCCTAAGCCAGTCCATACTCAAAATAATTCCGAACCCCGCAAAGTTCAGAACAAAGCAATCACAAACAAAAGAGCAACCATGACTCGACACAACTAGACCACGGCATAACATACACAAACAAGACGAACCCCCAACTGGATTAGTCACAACCAATGGCCTATCAACAATATCCGGCTTCAAATCTAACCGGCCTACTAGTTCATTACAAACAAACGAATGCGATGCTCCAGTATCAAACAGAACTCTAACTGGAACACCACATAGGAAAAGAGTACCTTGAACAACCACACTCTTTCCCTTCTCTTTAGCAGTAGGAGCTTTCGAAGACGACGGAACAGCTCCTAAAGCATAGGCTTGCACAATCTGCCTGTCCTTCCTCGGTTCTGGACAATTCTTCCTGAAATGCCCCGGCTTGTCACAGTTGTGACACTTCATCGGTGCCTTCGGATTCTTACAATCCTTAGAGAAATGGCCCTTCTGCTGACAATTGTAGCAAGTCACCTCGCCTTTCGGCTTCTTCTGGCCATCCTTACCCTTCTGCTGCTGCTGCTTCCTCTTCTTGTTTCCACCCTGCTGGGGTTTAGACTCTTCCCTGGTCACAGCAACAACAGATCCTTCCTTAGGAAACAGACTCTCATGCCTAAGAGCTTTCTCCACAAGCTTCTCAAATGAATCGTCCAAATGATCCACCAACTGCCTCCCAAGATAACTATCCAAGCCGGTCACAAACTTCTCGTTCTTCTGATAAGCAGATTCAATATATGACCGGGCATACTTGGACAAAGCTTCAAACTCAGAAACATACTCAAGAACAGATCTTCCACCTTGCTTGAGCTCCACAAACCTCTTGAACAGAACAGACTTCTGAGCTGTAGAAATGAACTTAGCTTCAAATCTGACTTGGAATTGCTCCCAAGTAATCTCTTCTTCCGGAGTAGTGATGGTAATAGAGTTCCACCAATCAGAAGCTCTCCCTTGAAGCTGCCTCGATGCCAACTTCCTCTTAGTTGCATCATCAATTCCCAAATCACCAAAGATCCTTCTACAAGCATCTATCCACCTCTGGACCTCAATGGTAGATTCTGTTCCCAAGAAAACCTTCCCTCCAAGAGCAGTATAATCCTTGCACAGCTTAGCAAAATCCACTGGTTTCGGAGTTTGGACTTGAACTCCAACATCAACTGCTGCCCCCGGAACTGGTATCCTTCTCATGATCGAAGTCATCATAGCTTCGAACATGGCTGCATAATCAGCAGTCTCTTCAGTAGCACGGCCTTCCCTAGCAGCTGGTCTCCCTCTTCGACTCATTCTCAATATCTATAAAAAGGAATGATTAGAACATCTAGAGAAACAACTGCATAAGGACTAACTTACTGCTAAACTACTATATTATATATAGTAATCATCCATCAAATTACAATTACGTCTCTCATACGTAGTTACGACAGCGAGCGTTGGGTAAAATCGATTAACCAATGCTCTGATACCAAATGTGACGACCGTACATGACCCCTGCACCGAATCTAAAGATAGAGCGCTGTAAAGTGTGCCAGGCGACCATGGACGATTGTCAAGGTAAGATTAAAACGACAGAATCTATCGTATTACTCACAGCGCATGGACAAAATACAATAGAACATATGTATAGTGAAGCTTTACAGAACAAAATGACTTCATATAAAACTCCATAATAGTTGAATACAAGCATTCACATAGTCAATACATCCAGCCTCACTACATATCTCTCAGAGAATACAAAACAGCGGAATATCCAGTACATATAAGAAGATAATATGCAACCCTCTAGCTCGTCTTCGATATCAGCATCGTGAGAAGAGAACAGCACCTGTCACCTGCTACCTAGTCTGCCCGTCCCAAAATGGACGAACAGCCCAAGGCAATAAGAATTAAAACATAAAGCCTTGAGTCAGACAACAGTCTTAGTGAGCAGTAAATTAACTAACAACATACCAAAAGAGCATAAAGGAAAAGGAATAGGAATACAACCCTCCCACTCCAACCTCATTCTACAGTGATAGCCCCCAGACACACACTAAGCAGAAGCAAACATAGCAGAGCATACAATTTAAAGTAAAGCTACTATCACTCGAGTCAAGGGCGATGTTTTCCAAGTACCAAGGCCTAAATCAGATAAGCACCCAGAAAATACCGCTCTTGAGTCCAAATGACGATACAATCAAACATCCATGACTCTGGCTATCACTGTTATCATTGCTTCGATATCACCGTTAATTGAATGACCGGCACATTCTTTCAGCCGTCCGTCAAGGGCTAATGAAAACCCCGGTTCTAGACATAACTCCCGCACGTCGTCGCAGCCCGTGCCTAGGACTATCAAATCTGCCCAGAGTACTCGACCATCAACAGTTGGCCGTTGGGACTATCGAATCTGCCCAAACGTACTCTTGCTTAGAGCATGCTAGAACCTTCAACAACGATGCTATCCAAGCCTCCTAGTCATCCTCCTCGACGACTATTCTCATATCCATTCATTATCTTCAACTCGAATCATATCACCGAGTTATCAACATGCTTGGAATGATCCCGTCTGGATTAGACCAAGTCTTCATCACATGATTGCCTCGCTTCATTACATCCTCGCAAAGCCTCATCTCATCATCACATCATCAAATCTATGCATAAGAGCTTCATCATCCCGCTACATATGCCACGAGCAGCTTTCCCAATTCAAGAGCCTTTCCCTTAGCTTTTGAATCGTCTTCGGTCTAAATCTAATCATCAATCATCTAGTTCATAACAATCAATCAAATCAAACATAAATCCAAACAATCAAGCATTCAAATATGATCTAAGTAGACAATTATAACAATAATGGCATTTTCGTAATTAAAGAGTTGAAAGTCCAATAAGCATGAAAACATGGATTATATCTCTACAAACTTGATGAATGAACTTGCATAGGTTAACATATGATAAAATGGATGTAACATCATCATGAACAATGGATCTATATGGATCTATACATAGGATGAAGAAAATGCATGGAAATCACTATTTTAACACCAAAACGAGCCAACAATCCGATATACTCCTTTGGATCCGTGTGAGAGATAATCACCACTCACCAAATCACCTAAACAAACCCAAATCAACACGCTTCAGATCTGGACAGCGAAGGATGAAGCTTGATCTATCACAAATCCGCTTCAAATGAAGAAATCTCTCTTGAAAAGATGAAGATCTTCAATCTAAGCTCTTGAATCTTCAATCTTGATCTTCGATTTGGATGGATGGAAGCACTAGATTAGAGTGGAGAAAAGAAGTGAAGAAGTGTAGAAGTCGAGTTCTCAAAATGGCAGCACTTCGTCGCTTCAAAATCCGGATCCCAAAAATGAAGAGAAGCCCTCCTATTTATAGCTGAAAACTGCCCTTAAGTCGAAATCTGGCTATCTCCTTAAGTCGCTTCCGACTTACGACCTAGGAACTTGCCGACCTAAAACCCACCGACCTAAGCCTAACGACCTACAACAACGCGCATCTGCGACTTAACACTTGACGACCTAAAGCAATGCGCTTCCTTCGACCTACGACTTAGCAACTGGTACGACCTAACACTTAGGAAACCCAGCGACCTAACAACCTAACGACTTAACTACCTACGACTCAGTTGGGTTGCGACCTAACAACTTAGGCTTCTACGCGACCTAACACACACGCGACCTAACCATCTTAGGTCGCCTACGACCTAACTCAACACAGAACTAACGACCTAACTACGCTAACACTTAGGTCGGTCAATCCCATAGGTCGCTAACTCCTATAGGTCGCAAACTGCTTATCCCCTAAGTCGTTAATTCTACTAGGTCGCTACCTCCATTTCCTTAGGTCGTTGCCGACCTAACACTTAACACAAACACTTAGGTCGCTCCAACTAACCCACGACCTAACACTAACTCGCCGAAGTCCTTAACTCAGTCACGACTTAGCTCTTAGGTCGTTCACGACCTAGGACTTAGACAAATCTGCCTAAAAATCTGAAATGACTCAAAAATGCAAAAACTCCAGATTTGACGAACTTTTCGATCCGTGAAAATACGGGTCGTTACAAATAAATACCAAAGTCAGGTGACAATGAACAAGTCAGAGATCATCTAAAACATTCAAGCAAAACCATACGGCCGAGATAAGGCAATTGACGAATTCAAACAAGTAAATATGTACGAAAATCACAAAATTCGACTCTAAATAAACACGAGATACGAATTAAACGTGAGTGGATCACTCACCTTTTTCGATGCGAATTGAAGTAGCCGAGCGGAGCTCTTCGTGACGAACGATCGACAAAGAAACAAAATCATTGTTCGATCGAGCAAATCGAAGTTGTGGTACTCCAGAATCAAGTGGAGACAAAAGATTTCGATCAACTCGAAACAACCAGCCGACTTCATCAAACCCTAATTTCACGAAGGGGGCGAACGAGTCGCCATTTTTTTCTTTTCGTTTGTTGTTAGGGTTGTGAAAAAAATTAATACTGGGGAATCCCTTTTGCCTTAGATAATTATCACAGCAAAAATATAAAAATGAAAATGTGGCCCAATTTTAAGTTTTAAAGCCCGCCCAACATTTAACATACTTATAAAAGAATTTCAATTCGATTTAAATTCCAATAGAAATTTTAATCGTCTAATGACGATAACTAACTTTTACAAAATCCCCAGTTGTTACAGACTCCCCTCCTTATAAAAATTACGTCCCCGCAATTTTCATAATTAAAGTCGTCAATAATAATTATTTTTCTAACATAAACTGGTTAAGCTAGAAAAATAGAGGTCGAGAACACAAACGTCAAAGAAATCTTTTAATTCCATAAAAGAAATTCACAAATTCTCAACAAAACCTAATTATCAAATAGATAATCAGAAAACAGCAAAACTGAATAAATACAATTATCAGCGATATTCAATTAGCAATTAGATAATTAGAATACAGAAATCACAAAACAGCAATGTCTAATTATCGATACGATAATTAGAAAACAGCAAAATCTAATTATCAACAAAGATAAATAGAAAATAGCAATTCAATATAATCAACATAATCTAGAATCAATTAGAGACTAGAAAATCTCATATCAATAAAATCAGCAATCAACAAATATCTAATTATCAAAAACGATAATCAGAAATCAATAAATATCTAATTACCACAAATGATAATTAGAACTCAAATCAACAATATCTAATTATCACAAACGATAATCAGGAAACATCAAATCAGGAAACATCAAATCATTAAATATCTAATTATCACAAACGATAATCAAAAATCTCAAATCAACAAATATCTAATTATCAAAAACGATAATCAGAAATCTCAAATCAACAAATATCTAATTATCACAAACGATAATCAGAAATCAACAAATATCTAATTATCAAAAATGATAATCAGAAATCAACAAATATCTAATTATCAAAAACGATAATCAGAAATCTCAAATCAACAAATATCTAATTATCAAAAACGATAATCAGAAAACATCAAATATCCAATTATCACAAACGATACTCAGAAACAGCAAATATCCGATTATCAAAAACGATAATCAGAAACAACAAATATCCGATTATCAAAAACGATAATCAGAAACAACAAATATCCGATTATCAAAAACGATAATCAGAAACAACAAATATCCGATTATCAAAAACGATAATCAGAAACAACAAATATCCGATTATCAAAAACGATAATCAGAAACAACAAATATCCGATTATCAAAAACAATAATCAGAAACAACAAATATCCGATTATCAAAAACGATAATCAGAAACATCAAATATCCGATTATCAAAAACGATAATCAGAAACATCAAATATCTGATTATCAAAAGCGATAATCAGAAACAACAAATATCTGATTATCAAACACAATAATCAGAAACAACAAATATCAGATTATCAAAAACGATAATCAGAAACAACAAATATCCGATTATCAAAAACGATAATCAGAAACAACAAATATCCGATTATCAAATCAGAAACATCAAATATCCGATTATCAAAAGCGATAATCAGAAACAACAAATATCCGATTATCAAAAACGATAATCAAAAACAAAAAATATTTGATTATCAAAAACGATAATCAAAAACAACAAATATCCAATTACCTGCAGATAATTGGAAACAACAAATATCTAGAAATCAATTAAGATGACTAGAAAATCAACATAAAAGGTGGATCGATCCCATCAAATGGCGAGTTTTTAGCTACGCCGCACGTGCATCAACAAATGGCCGAAGCCTACCAAGTACTCATCATAATTTTGGCGCCCAACAAATGACCCGAAGGTCCGCAGAGTGACCCGAAGGTCTAGTACTGGTATTTGACATGAAGGTCCATCATATGACTCGAAGGTCCAACATATGACCCGAAGGTCCAACGTAGGGGCTCGAAAGCACACAAAATCATCAAAATCATCAAAACATCAAATATTTCAATTAACGAG
This sequence comes from Allium fistulosum, assembly GCA_030737815.1. Classification (NCBI taxonomy): domain Eukaryota; kingdom Viridiplantae; phylum Streptophyta; class Magnoliopsida; order Asparagales; family Amaryllidaceae; genus Allium; species Allium fistulosum. Next base: position 308,385,536 of record CM060904.1, on the reverse strand, counting down.
TCCGGAATTAACCGAAATAGCAAACACACATGTCTCATACCACGAGTTTTACTAAATTGTTTGATTCTCTTCATCGTTTCCTTGAAAGTGCAAAATTGTGTATTTTGTAAAAATAACATTTTACATTCTCAAACGGACAAGTCCGGAATTACGCGAATCAGTAAAAGTAAGGGTTCATAGTCCTCGATTTTGTTAAATCGTTTAAATCACTTCCTCATTCTTTTGAAAGCGTAAACTGTAATTTTTTTGTATTTTATATAATTAACATTTTACGTTCTCAAACGGACAAGTCCGGAATTAAGCGAAACAGTAAAAGTGAGGGTTCATAGTCCTCAATTTTGCTGAAGCGTTTAAATCGCGTCCTCATTCTTTTGAAAGCGTAAACTGTAAAAAATTTAAAACAATTTTCAGAACACGTGATTAAAACAGCAACCTCAGTAGCAATTTCGAAAAGGAAATTGCACTTCCCAAAACATCGTAAAACAAATCTCAAAATCAGCATTGCGGAATAACCGCTTGAAAATCCACTTTTAAAATTTGACGGTTACTGAAGCCAAGGCGACAGAAATTTTTATACGTCAAAATCTCATCAAAATAATTCACATCAAAATGTAATATCTGTAACAACCCTAGATTTTTGTATATTATTTAAATTTGAACTTTATTTTTTTTATTTTAAATTAGTTTAAACATGTTTTATTAAAAACATTTCATTTTTAAATATAAATGTTGATTATTAAGTGATTTATAGTTCAAACTAGTATAATTTAAATATTTTACTTAAAAGGGAAATTCTGGTCAAACTGTTCAATCTTTGACTTTTAAATTTCAAATTTAAATATATATAATCTTAAATTTTATCTTTTATTATGAAAATATATTTAAAAATATGAATACTGCTTTTCGTTTCGTTAAAAACGGAGTTAAAATGTAGAAGTTATGCACATTTCAAATTTTAGTATAATTTGTTTTATTGTGCAATTTTGCCTATTTTAAATTTTATAAATCATATTTTCTTTCTTATATTTTTTTTATATGTATCAATATGTTAATTTATGTATATTTTAATCTCTAAATATTTTTAAAAATAATAATCGAATTTTCCAAAATGTACTATGATGATTTCCTATTTTTAAAAGCTGTTTCTATTTTTCTGCTATTTTCTTCATCTAAACTATATTTAAATTAAAATTTATTTATTTATTTTATACATTCACTTTTATTTGCTGTGTTTTACTTTATTTTATTCATTTTACATGTATTTAAATCAAAATATAATTTTTCCAAAGTTATAGAAGTTATTTCTAATTTTTAAAGCCTAGTTTGCATTTTTAAGCCATTTTCTTAATTTAAATTCTATTTAATCAAAATTTAATTATTTATTTTATATTTATTTTTTTTATTTCTGAGTTGTTATCTTTATTTATCAGTTTTACATGTAATTATAAATTACAAAATATATAAGAAGGAAATTTGAAGAGACATAAAGGCTTTAAACCGATGACTTTTCATTTGCTAGACCTTTCACATTTTGACCGTTCCTTCTTTATTGATAGCCATATGTTTTATTTTTTTTTTCAACTGAATACACTTCTCATTTCATCAAATTTTCGGCCAAAACACCTCTGAAAACATTTGGTAATGGCCTCTTCTTTTTCTTCTCTTCCTTCTTCATTTTTACTTTGTTTTGCCTTGATTTCATCCACAATTGCTTGGCCAAACTTTCCACCATCTCCACCATAGCCTCCACCACCTTCCTCCTCATCATTCTTGGCTTCAACCACCTCACATCTCCTCTGACCATGACAGGCCATGCACTCCTTTTGACTAAAAACCACACAAAACCTTGCACAAATCCCTTAAAACAATGCATAGCCACCACTAGTTGCAACATACCTTCGCCCACCACCTTGGACACCACCTCTACCCGCCACCACCACCTTGCTACCACCACTACACATCACCATCTCCTCTGTCCAGACCTGTAGCAAGTCATGGCCAAGCCTAGGACCTTGTAGACCGAGCCAAAGATGAACCAAAACTCCACCATATTGCATAAAACTCTTCACATGCCTATGTTGTAACTTCCCCATCATCTCTAGCTTTTAGCCGTGCATCCCTTGGTCCAAACTAGACCCAAACCATGTCCAAACCTGAACCAAAACATTCCCTAGGCCATGCAAAAGGATAGAGAAAGCAAGGCAAAAGATTTGACATTCAAATCTCTTTTCGTTTAAAAGTTATTCCATTTCAAGTGCGTTGAAATTGTGTTTGTTTTGATGTATGTTTTGGGTTGTAATACAAGAGTTATAGCTTTGGATCTTGCTCTCCACTCAAGTCCGTAGTCTTGTCATCGTGCTTTTGTTCCATTGTGTCATTGGTTTTGATATCTCCAGCACAAACAGGTGAGTTATTCTCACCAGACAATATGTACCTATATAACTGATAAACCGACACCATTTGAATCTGTAATGTATATCATCATGTTATATATGTTTATATTATTATCATATGATGTTCACACCTGTTATTACACTTATTATATCATATGTTACTATTATTTAATGTTATTCTGTTATTTATATCTGTTATCACCATTGCAAGTTCCCTGTAGATTAGAATCACTATGGGTTGAAATGATACATACCCGAACGGACTTTAGAATAGGGAAAAATCGTTATGGGCTGAAATGATAGGCCTGAATGATTTTTATTTAAATTATTTTAACTTGGGATTGCGGGTTTGAAATGATAGAACCCGGATTTTTCTTTTTTAACTGCGGATTGAAATGATACATATCCGTATCACTTGATCTAGGTTAGAAAATTATATACAGGCCCGTGGTTATTTTATAAAGTGTTTTGGATATTTTTAAGTATTTTAAAAATTATAAATTTATGAAATTTGATTTAAATAGATTTTGAAATGTTTAAAATAAAGAAATTATGATTTTTTCTATGTGTTAAAAATGTAATTAATGAATGGTTTAACTGGATTTTTGAAATATAACTTAAGTTGGAAATTTGGAATTTTGGTTAAAAATGATATTTAAGTTATATAAATAAAATGGATATTAAATTTTATTTGGAAATGGTAAATATGATAATTTGATTAAATTTGAATTTAAGTGATTTATTAAAGTATTATTGATTTTTCTATGAATTCAAGTGGTTAAATAAATGAATGTTTAAAAGTGATCTTTTAAAATATAACTTGACTTGGAAATGTGAAATTTGGTTTTAATTAAAAGTTTAAGTTAATTAAATAAAATTGGAAATTTAGTTAAATTTGTGAAATGGTAATTTAAATTTGAAGTGTTAAGTTTATTTGTTGAAATGTGAAGAATTGGAAACTTTTACACTTAAACTTATTAAGTAAATTGTTGAAAATTGGATTTTATTATAAGAAATTTATTGTGAAAGAAACGTGTAAAGTTCTAATTAATGAAAGAAATATGTAGAGTTTTAATTTATGAAAGAGACATGTAAAGTTTTAATTTATGGAAGAATATGTAAAGTTTTTAATTTATGAAAGAAACATGTAAAGTCTTAATTAACGAAAGAAACATGTAAGTCTTAATCAGTGTAATATTGAATAAAATAATAAATGCCCTTTTTGTAATAAAACGTAAATTAAAACGTACATTTGATAATGTAAGTTTAATTAGTGTAATATTGATTAAATGATAAATGCATTTTACTGTAATAGAAATGTAAGTTAAAAAGTACATTTAATATGTAAGTTTTAATTTATGTAAATGACACATTTTAATGACTAAAATAATAAAGTTTCTTTATTGTAATGATAATGTAAGTTAATAAGGTACTCTTAACTTAACATAAGAATTTTAGCATTAAATTGGATATTACAGTAACAAAGTTTATTTAACTATAAGGCTATGATAAAATGACCATGTTAAAAATTTGTAAGTATATAAATACTTTGATTATATAAAATGTTAAATTGGAAAGTATTACATTCCAAAAATGCTATGATTACTTAAGGTTACATTACCAAAATGCTATGATAATTTAAAGGAAGATTTCAATTTTAATAAATTAAAGGAAATATTCAGTGATTTTGAAATTTGGGTTTTATTGAAATGATATATTATTGAATTGGTTTTGAAATGGAAATGATATATTTTTGAATTGGTTTTGAATAGATATGTTTTGGGTTTGAAAGTATGTATTAGTTTGAAATAAATGATATGATTTTGAAATGGTTTAAAGGATGTATTTTGATTTGAAACATAAACTATTTTAAAAGTTATAACCACGGGTTAAAATAACGATTGGTTGGCAAAGAGACCGGGATCGGATATGGACATACTCTCTGTCGATACCGAAAACCACTTTGACAACCGTGTACGCGGTGGAGATTCCAGAATGAAGTAGGATGGTGGCGACGTTCTTAAGGTATGTTACGTGGACCCAACTCCCGTGAGTTGGCATAAGGTGGCTAAAACAGGAGCGATCTCGGACCAGTGAGGTAGCACCTCTTCTCGGACACATTTCTTCGATATTATACTCTTACTTGTGATTTGACTAGATGGCCATCCTCCGATTTGGGAATGTTGTTCGAGGTGGAACGGTAGTGGCTGCTATGCGTATCCATCAGTCCGTGTGCGTAATTGGTATATCTACCCTGGCATTGCCTAGTTGTGCCGTGTCACCTACCATATCGAGCTTTACTACGATTATGATTTTAAGATCCGACCGCGTTAAGGTTCTCCATCCCCTTAACGCTATTTTCCGATATGATTATACTTTACTTATTTAGACACTATTATAATAGCGAATATTACTACATAGTAGATATTTTAACGGATCCTTAGAGGATGGGCGGTCCCAAGCATCTTCTAAGTTACTTGTACCTTTATTACAGTTCACTTGAGTTGGTTTACATTATATAAGTATATATTGTCCTGACTCGAGTGTTTTGAGTTTTGCTTTATGCTCGGGTCAGCCTGAGTTATTCACAGATTTGGATTTCCACCTTCTGGAGATTTGAATCGCTGGAGATTATCTGCTAGTCTTCTTCTATCTACTTCAGTTATGTTGCTCTGTTCAGCTTGTACTTGGTTATCTTATTGATACTTCTGTTGTACTCTATTTCTTCTGTTGTATCTTATGTAACTCTGATATATTTACATTGTAGCTTCATGAACTACTATTTCTTTTACTTCCGCTGCATTATTTTACTCTGTGTCTGTGATCTGTGATTATATTTGTCACATCCTGAAATTTTCGACTTTCGAAAATTCAACATCGATACTCACTTTATCGACTGTCGAGAAATCGAGTGCCGGAAACTCCAATAGTGAGGGTTTAAGAAAGAAGAAAAAGGTAGAAGAAGAAGAAAAGAAGAAAAAGAGAAGAAAGAAAGAAGAAGAACAACAGAACAGCCACAGAAACAGAAACAATATCAGAATCTCACATATCGCAGCGGAACAATATATATAGATAAATGAATAATCTTTAAAACAAAGAACTATATCATTTTATATATACATCAATCATCAGAGTCAATATACAACAATGGACAGTTATATAACTTGTCCTCATACAGAATACACAGCGGAATAAATATATCAGATACAAATACTACGTCTCGCCATCCAGCTTGCTTCCAAAGCTCCAGAATATCCAGAATATCCTGATAATCTAACTCTAGGCTGCCCGTGTGGAAAATAGTGGGCACCCAGAGTTTAGAAGGGAAACAATAAACTCCGAGTCAGTCATGGTGACTGGTGTGAGATCGTAAAACAGTTATTCTTTAAAATAAACAACAGGAATTTTAAAGTCAATTCGCAATGCTTTTGGAAAATGAAACTACCATAAGACCTCCCACCACACACACAATGCAAACGCAGACTTGGAGGAGATTTCTTCTTATGATAGTCAAAGATGCTTACTACGTAAAAATCAAATTCTTTTTGATATTATTATTAGTGCATAGTGTAGAAAACATTTCGAAAGTATAATATTAATCTTAGCCAACATACGACCAGTATCGTATGCCTACTATAGCTACCATCCAAACAGTGGGGCGCCACCATAAGTGAATGGCAGGTTCTACAACTAATACCGTACAAGTCACGTATTGTTTCTTTGAATTTCCAACAAATGGTCAGGCTAAGGAACTTCCTATCCACGATGGGTACGTCCCTGGAATAGACGACCCGAGAACCTAACCGGATCTCTGCCAACACAAGGCCGGGTTACCTCTGCAAAAATAGGTAACTACTGACACGCGTATGCCATCCCCCGATCGTCACCGATCTTCCCGAGGATCCCCGATTCGCAACAAACCACATAGATAAAAATAAATGCAGTAACCACAGAGGTTAAGTATCTGGGCTCCATACCATGATACCACCTTTATCCAGAAGGAATGACATACACTAAGGGGCGCTACTCCCTAGAACCTTGCTGCATCCTTCCTGTTTCGACCATTTCCGGGGTGTGAGGCTCGACGAAGTCTCGTCCACGAAGCTACGCTTTCTCAAAAAGCCCTGCTTCGGGTCAAACAAAATGATCAACCTATGATCACAAAGATATAAGATCAAACAAATGATCAAATCACAAATGATCAAACACTGATCATTTCACAGCAACACTCAGTATGCCACGTTACCAAATTGGGATATATCGCTGATAAATTTCAACTACATAACCTCTGAGCTCGTACGTCTCAGAGAAGGGTGTTAAGCTAAGAGAATAAATTCCCCGCCACCAACAGAAATGTATTTGAAATAAATCAGCTTTACATCTCAAATTGTAACGTCAGACACACAATCCATACAAGTCTGTTCCGGGATCGAACAGAACCGAAGGCACTTCTCACGAAGCCCTTGCAATTCCGGATAATTTTCAATCACGTCAGGACTTCCCGTCACTAAGGGTGATAAAACCTCTAAATCGAAGATCAGTCGATGTAGAGTAACTCGACGGTAATCCTTCCGTTTTCAAAAATATCCGGTCTTCAACACCGGTCTTCAAATGCGATTCATAACGACGTATCACATATTCGGAATGGGTTATACGACCCCATGGTCCTTTCCTGGCTAACCCGAATAGTGAGCGATTATTTAAAAATAAGTGTGGCATTCAATTTCATCCAATTCACAACAAATACCTATCTAAAGGTAATTATTGATAGTCGGTTATTTAACTATCAATAAAGATGCACAACATCATCAGATTCCAAATAATTTTCCAAATTATTTCATCTTCCAAAATATCTTTTACTAGATATAAAATTTCCATACTTAACCATTTGAAAACAATTTCAAATCAATTTCCACATTTCAATTTATCTTTGAAGATAAAATCTCAAAACAGTTCATTTCATATTGGAAAAGCATTTCCATACTTATGTAAAAATAAGTATTTCACAAAACTATTTCTTTTCAACACTTAGAAAATATTCGATATACTTAAATCAATATTAAGTATACATTTCATTCTTTAAGGAAATCATTCTCTTTAAACACATTTATTTGAGTCAAAACGAATGTTGCGTAAAACATCGTTACGACGACTCAAAATCACTAGTATAGGGATTCGGAATTAGATAGATATATAAATCCCAATACTACATAAAACATTTTCTTTCGAAAATCATTTACTATAACAACAGTGTTATAGTCCATCATTTCCTTATACTCTCGAAAACGTCTATTTCAACAATAAATGTTGAAATCTATGATTTCGATAGTTCACACGTTTTAAAACATCTTTTAAAACAATTACTTCATTTTATAATATCGTTTCTCCAGAACATATCCATTTTCCTTAAGAGTATATTCACTGTCCAAAATCGTGAATATAATTCACTTAACTAAATTTCAGCCATCTCTACACGTTTTATTTCAATAAAGATTCGCTATTCAAAATCGTGAATATATCTTCTTTAAAAATCTTCTATATTTAATTTATCAAACTCCATCGATTTTGAATTTATAAAACAACGTTTATAAATCCTATTTCTATATTTTTTTAACAACTTTGATTTATAAATCTTCTTTATTAACGATCCGATCAATATTCCATTTAAAAGCAGAAATCCAATTTATAAGTAAATTTTCTTATAATCATTCATTCTACAACTTCATTCTTTATAAATCTATAAATTTCATATCTTTACAATTTATAATTCTATACATTTCATATCTTCACATTTTATAATTATAAATTTCATATCTTCACATTTTATAATTATAAATTTCATATCTCTTATAAAACTTATTTTAAAATTCCAATAACTTTAATTGATAAATATCAATTTGATACATCTTTTTATATACATTGGTTTAAGAATTCAAAAATCTCAACTTAAACCATTTGATAAATTTCTTAACTCTTTATTTCAAAAGAAATTACTTCTTTGTTAAAATTCAAAAAATCTCAACTTTTATAACTTAAAAGTTTTAACGTTTATCTTTTTAAAGTAAATCAATTCAACAATTTAAATAAACGTATATTTTCAAAGATCACTTTTAAAATTTCACTTTTAAAATCAACATCGTTATTTTTAAATTTCAAAATTTGAATCCGATGATGCAACGCATCAATTAGTCAATCACAACAGTCAATATCATATCTCAACATATGACAACAGAATATATATCATCTGTAAATAAATAAATACAGTTGAGGAATCCAGTTGGATCCCTCCAACCTGTTTCCCTGCATCCAAAGATGTTAGCACAATACCAATTCCGCTCCAGTACGGAATTATCGCGGTATATAGGTTTTTATAAATCCGCTTACTAACGACGCAATAGGGTCTCATCCGCTATACGAGGCGGGAAATCATCAATCCAATATATACATATGCCAATATGTATATATTGCTATATATATAGATATATCCTATCATATCTAATAGCACATTCAAACAAATCAATCAATAACTGCAATTTAATCATACATCTGAGTGAGAAGATCTCACCTTGATTTCAATTTCCGTTCCAGCTTTTTATTTCGAATAAATTAAACAGCCGTTTAATTTTATCCAAAATTTTCACTGACTCCAATCGCTTCCAAATCAGTTGCATCGCGTAGTGCTCGACAAAACGAAGCCAACGCAATTCGTTTCGTAATTTTCTGATAATATATGACAAAGTTACGACATTACAAACTTTATACGAATTTAAATATAAACTATTTACAATTTCTTTTTATAATTTTTAACCTAACCATCATCTGCCGTTCATTTTCCAGAAACGAAATCGTGGCCGTGAAACGTTCTTCTCCCTCACGCACGTACCCAGGTCGTGAAACCCATTGCCGTCCCCTAACCCTAATGCACGCGACCACGTATGAGCCACCAGACCCCATCTTGTCACCACCGTACGAACGCCCATCACACGAGCTACCTCCAGCTGGAATCACGACGAACTCGGTCGTCCTCTGTGCACGCAAAACGGTGGTGAACGGCAGCACTTCAAACTCGAATTGACGACGATCCTTAGCACGAAAATCCATCATCACCGTATAGATCTGTAGATCTCACGATCCCCTTCCACTTTGCAGTTGATCGCTCCTTGAATTAGTGAATGGATTAGAAGAAATTAAGGAAGGAAAATTGCGCGTTTCTGATCGTTGAATGTAAGGGTGGCGGCTGACCAAATGAAACCCTAGTCTTTATTTTTTTGTTTAATTTTGTGAAATTGGGTGGTCTATTTATAGGAATTTAAACGAACACTATTCATTTCAATTTCCCAAACTCCGATTTACGCGCAGTAACTGGCGTTTCTGGGGTTTACCCCGCGTTCCGAACGCAATGGAATAGGTTTCGTAAGCTAATTCGATCGTCTGTGCGAGATATGGCAAGAAACGATCAATTTAAATTAAACCGATTTAAATCGATTTCGAGGCGTTTTGGCTTGCCCCGAACAAACGGTAAATCCAAAAATTACGAAATTTGAAATCTTACAATAATATCACATTACGGATCCGACGAAACTGGTTTCGTCGAAATCCGACACTGTTTGAAAAATGACTATTTTAACTCGTCGAATTAATATCAAAACAATTTCGATGCGTTTCGAGTTGCCACGGTCAAACGACAACTCCGATTGATACGAAAATTGAAATCCGATAATAACTAACTATTACGGATCCAATGGAACTGGTCTCGTTCAATTCTGAGACTGTTCGAAAATTGGCTATTTTTACAGTCGATAATTAAATATTAAAATATTCAATTTTCACAAATTAACTCCAAATTCGATTCTGAAAGTTCTATAACCTTTCTATAACTCCAGTATGATTAAATAAAATTTTACAAATCATTTTCAATCACTTTAACTCGATTTTCAATTATTTCTGGAATTTCACTATTTAATTTATTGATTTAATTATCAAATTAAATCCAATATTCGAATAATAAATCATTTGACTTCTAAATTCCATTTATTAATATTTAAAATCAATTAAATATTCGAATTTTAATTATCAAAATTCAGGGTCGTTACAGACTTCCCTCCTTAAAAGAATTTCGTCCTCGAAATTACCAAGTAAGAAAGAAGTTACAGAATTCGTTAACTTTCCAAAACAAACTATTCAAATTAGTTTTGCAAATCCACTTAAGTGTTTAACTTTTTCAAAATTCATAGTTAAACTTCTTACAAAATCTCTACTAAGTTTCCCAAAATTTTCCTTAGTTTTCAAATTTTCAAATTTTCCAATTTCTCAAAAATATTCTAACACTCGAAATTTTCGAAAAATTTTGCCAACGTCTCCTTTGCGCGGCTAATACGGTACGACTACAAAACGTCCCTACGGACTCTCAGATTTTAAAAAAAGAAAAAGAAAAAGCCAAGCGGCTAGAGAAATAAGTCATCAAATCTCATATTCGAATTTAAATACATACCTTTTTCGAGCAATTCAAATTATCTGTGAAATCAAATTCAATTCCTTTATAACACCTGTATATCCTACTAGCCATAATATCTAGTTGCATATATTCAAACCATTTTGCAAATTCTATTACTAAATTTTCAATATAACTGCTTATATCATCTCTACTTCACTGCTGAAGTTTCATATTCAATTCTTATTCAATTTTGCATTTCAAATTCATTTGAATTCAATTCACAATTCCAATCTAATTTGGATTCAATTTACTTTCAATTCTGAAATATTGAATTTTATCAATTGTCTGTCATTTACAACTGCACTATCTTAAATTAGTTCCAATTACTAATTCATTCGTCTTCAATTTGAATTCCATTCCAATCAGATTTCAAATATTCTATAAGTTAACAACTTATTTACATCTTGATTTATACAATCATTTATACATTCACATTCACAATTCCATTTTATTAAGGAATTTTATTTTCATTTATAAATTCATTTACAATTTATATTCACCATTTTATTCATATATGAATTTATTTCCTTATACTTTCAATTCACATTCATAGATTTCATTTGTTAATGAACTTTAATTCCAATCACATTTACATATTTTACATTAACAATTTCTATTTGTATAAGTTATCAATTCAATCATATTCCATAAATATTCTTATAAAGTATTCCAGAGTCTTTTCAACCTTTCAAAACCATTTTGAAAACAATTCAAATTCCATTTGAATTTTCTAAAACCAAATCCAAATTTTCAAACAACTTCCATTTAAAACAATTTGGCAGCAATTTCTCTTTTGGAAACCCGAAAATGAACATCAGTGATGCTGCAGTCATTACCGAAGTTATTTTCCAGCGACCGAAAAGAGTTTAGAGCTTTATCTCTCCAAAATACTTTTTCAAAATCCTTTGAAATCCATTTTCAAATCAAAAAGATTTAAACTTTTCAAATCTCCAAAATTTTCAAATTCTTTTCAAAACCATTTCCAAAAACTTCTCTAGAATTTCGTTTTAAATTACAAATTACATTTATAATTTACATTCTCAAGTTTCATTTATAGGTGAATTTATTTCTTAACTTTGGAGTTACGATTTGAATTTCTTATTCAATTTCAACATAACAATGATAATATTTCAATGTCATTACTTTCTAACATCCAAACATCCATATACTATGATAATGCATAGAAAAACATTTCTTTTATATACAAAAATAGTTTTGGGCAAAATTATCGCATTTACCCTATTTAAAACAATACTGTGCCGAATTGTTCTATACAAGTGTTTAGAGATCCCTATCGATAGAGTTGTACGGACAATACCGACCAGAATCCATATACCACTCAACAAACCAATCATCACAATATAAAACAATTTTATATTCACTAACAAATACGCACTCGTATCTATTATTACACTCAAACTCATTCTAGAGTACTGCTGACTCTATCTCTAATGAGTAACACCCAACAGAGCAGGGTTGTCGCTTAACCATATGCTCTGATACCACTTTGTCACATCCTGAAATTTTCGACTTTCGAAAATTCAACATCGATACTCACTTTATCGACTGTCGAGAAATCGAGTGCCGGAAACTCCAATAGTGAGGGTTTAAGAAAGAAGAAAAAGGTAGAAGAAGAAGAAAAGAAGAAAAAGAGAAGAAAGAAAGAAGAAGAACAACAGAACAGCCACAGAAACAGAAACAATATCAGAATCTCACATATCGCAGCGGAACAATATATATAGATAAATGAATAATCTTTAAAACAAAGAACTATATCATTTTATATATACATCAATCATCAGAGTCAATATACAACAATGGACAGTTATATAACTTGTCCTCATACAGAATACAAAGCGGAATAAATATATCAGATACAAATACTACGTCTCGCCATCCAGCTTGCTTCCAAAGCTCCAGAATATCCAGAATATCCTGATAATCTAACTCTAGGCTGCCCGTGTGGAAAATAGTGGGCACCCAGAGTTTAGAAGGGAAACAATAAACTCCGAGTCAGTCATGGTGACTGGTGTGAGATCGTAAAACAGTTATTCTTTAAAATAAACAACAGGAATTTTAAAATCAATTCGCAATGCTTTTGGAAAATGAAACTACCATAAGACCTCCCACCACACACACAATGCAAACGCAGACTTGGAGGAGATTTCTTCTTATGATAGTCAAAGATGCTTACTACGTAAAAATCAAATTATTTTTGATATTATTATTAGTGCATAGTGTAGAAAACATTTCGAAAGTATAATATTAATCTTAGCCAACATACGACCAGTATCGTATGCCTACTATAGCTACCATCTAAACAGTGGTGACCACCGTACGTAAATGGCAGGTTCTACAACTAATACCGTACAAAGTTCGTATTGGAGTTTGGATTTCCAACAAATGGTCAGGCTAAGGAACTTCCTTTTCCACGATGGGTACGTCCCTGGAATAGACGACCCGAGAACCTAACCGGATCTCTGCCAACACAAGGCCGGGTTACCTCTGCAAAAATAGGTAACTACTGACACGCGTATGCCATCCCCCGATCGTCACCGATCTTCCCGAGGATCCCCGATTCGCAACAAACCACATAGATAAAAATAAATGCAGTAACCACAGAGGTTAAGTATCTGGGCTCCATACCATGATACCACCTTTATCCAGAAGGAATGACATACACTAAGGGGCGCTACTCCCTAGAACCTTGCTGCATCCTTCCTGTTTCGACCATTTCCGGGGTGTGAGGCTCGACGAAGTCTCGTCCACGAAGCTACGCTTTCTCAAAAAGCCCTGCTTCGGGTCAAACAAAATGATCAACCTATGATCACAAAGATATAAGATCAAACAAATGATCATATCACAAATGATCAAACACTGATCATTTCACAGCAACACTCAGTATGCCACGTTACCAAATTGGGATATATCGCTGATAAATTTCAACTACATAACCTCTGAGCTCGTACGTCTCAGAGAAGGGTGTTAAGCTAAGAGAATAAATTCCCCGCCACCAACAGAAATGTATTTGAAAGAAGTCAGCTTTACATCTCAAATTGTAACGTCAGACACACAATCCATACAAGTCTGTTCCGGGATCGAACAGAACCGAAGGCACTTCTCACGAAGCCCTTGCAATTCCGGATAATTTTCAATCACGTCAGGACTTCCCGTCACTAAGGGTGATAAAACCTCTAAATCGAAGATCAGTCGATGTAGAGTAACTCGACGGTAATCCTTCCGTTTTCAAAAATATCCGGTCTTCGACACCGGTCTTCAAATGCGATTCATAACGACGTATCACATATTCGGAATGGGTTATACGACCCCATGGTCCTTTCCCGGCTAACCCGAATAGTGAGAGATTATTTAAAAATAAGTGTGGCATTCAATTTCATCCAATTCACAACAAATACCTATCTAAAGGTAATTATTGATAGTCGGTTATTTAACTATCAATAAAGATGCACAACATCATCAGATTCCAAATAATTTTCCAAATTATTTCATCTTCCAAAATATCTTTTACTAGATATAAAATTTCCATACTTAACCATTTGAAAACAATTTCAAATCAATTTCCACATTTCAATTTATCTTTGAAGATAAAATCTCAAAACAGTTCATTTCATATTGGAAAAGCATTTCCATACTTATGTAAAAATAAGTATTTCACAAAACTATTTCTTTTCAACACTTAGAAAATATTCGATATACTTAAATCAATATTAAGTATACATTTCATTCTTTAAGGAAATCATTCTCTTTAAACACATTTATTTGAGTCAAAACGAATGTTGCTAAAACATCGTTACGATGACTCAAAATCACTAGTATAGGGATTCGGAATTAGATAGATATATAAATCCCAATACTACATAAAACATTTTCTTTCGAAAATCATTTACTATAACAACAGTGTTATAGTCCATCATTTCCTTATACTCTCGAAAACGTCTATTTCAACAATAAATGTTGAAATCTATGATTTCGATAGTTCACACGTTTTAAAACATCTTTTAAAACAATTACTTCATTTTATAATATCGTTTCTCCAGAACATATCCATTTTCCTTAAGAGTATATTCACTGTCCAAAATCGTGAATATAATTCACTTAACTAAATTTCAGCCATCTCTACACGTTTTATTTCAATAAAGATTCGCTATTCAAAATCGTGAATATATCTTCTTTAAAAATCTTCTATATTTAATTTATCAAACTCCATCGATTTTGAATTTATAAAACAACGTTTATAAATCCTATTTCTATATTTTTTTAACAACTTTGATTTATAAATCTTCTTTATTAACGATCCGATCAATATTCCATTTAAAAGCAGAAATCCAATTTATAAGTAAATTTTCTTATAATCATTCATTCTACAACTTCATTCTTTATAAATCTATAAATTTCATATCTTTACAATTTATAATTCTATACATTTCATATCTTCACATTTTATAATTATAAATTTCATATCTTCACATTTTATAATTATAAATTTCATATCTCTTATAAAACTTATTTTAAAATTCCAATAACTTTAATTGATAAATATCAATTTGATACATCTTTTTATATACATTGGTTTAAGAATTCAAAAATCTCAACTTAAACCATTTGATAAATTTCTTAACTCTTTATTTCAAAAGAAATTACTTCTTTGTTAAAATTCACAAAATCTCAACTTTTATAACTTAAAAGTTTTAACGTTTATCTTTTTAAAGTAAATCAATTCAACAATTTAAATAAACGTATATTTTCAAAGATCACTTTTAAAATTTCACTTTTAAAATCAACATCGTTATTTTTAAATTTCAAAATTTGAATCCGATGATGCAACGCATCAATTAGTCAATCACAACAGTCAATATCATATCTCAACATATGACAACAGAATATATATCATCTGTAAATAAATAAATACAGTTGAGGAATCCAGTTGGATCCCTCCAACCTGTTTCCCTGCATCCAAAGATGTTAGCACAATACCAATTCCGCTCCAGTACGGAATTATCGCGGTATATAGGTTTTTATAAATCCGCTTACTAACGGCGCAATAGGGTCTCATCCGCTATACGAGGCGGGAAATCATCAATCCAATATATACATATGCCAATATGTATATATTGCTATATATATAGATATATCCTATCATATCTAATAGCATATTCAAACAAATCAATCAATAACTGCAATTTAATCATACATCTGAGTGAGAAGATCTCACCTTGATTTCAATTTCCGTTCCAGCTTTTTATTTCGAATAAATTAAACAGCCGTTTAATTTTATCCAAAATTTTCACTAACTCCAATCGCTTCCAAATCAGTTGCATCGCGTAGTGCTCGACAAAACGAAGCCAACGCAATTCGTTTCGTAATTTTCTGATAATATATGACAAAGTTACGACATTACAAACTTTATACGAATTTAAATATAAACTATTTACAATTTCTTTTTATAATTTTTAACCTAACCATCATCTGCCGTTCATTTTCCAGAAATGAAATCGTGGCCGTGAAACGTTCTTCTCCCTCACGCACGTACCCAGGTCGTGAAACCCATTGCCGTCCCCTAACCCTAATGCACGCGACCACGTATGAGCCACCATATCCCATCTTGTCACCACCGTACGAACGCCCATCACACGAGCTACCTCCAGCTGGAATCACGACGAACTCGGTCGTCCTCTGTGCACGCAAAACGGTGGTGAACGGCAGCACTTCAAACTCGAATTGACGAGGATCCTTAGCACGAAAATCCGTCATCACCGTATAGATCTGTAGATCTCACGATCCCCTTCCACTTTGCAGTTGATCGCTCCTTGAATTAGTGAATGGATTAGAAGAAATTAAGGAAGGAAAATTGCGCGTTTCTGATCGTTGAATGTAAGGGTGGCGGCTGACCAAATGAAACCCTAGTCTTTATTTTTTTGTTTAATTTTGTGAAATTGGGTGGTCTATTTATAGGAATTTAAACGAACACTATTCATTTCAATTTCCCGAACTCCGATTTACGCGCAGTAACTGGCGTTTCTGGGGTTTACCCCGCGTTCCGAACGCAATGGAACAGGTTTCGTAAGCTAATTCGATCGTCTGTGCGAGATATGGCAAGAAACGATCAATTTAAATTAAACCGATTTAAATCGATTTCGAGGCGTTTTGGCTTGCCCCGAACAAACGGTAAATCCAAAAATTACGAAATTTGAAATCTTACAATAATATCACATTACGGATCCGATGAAACTGGTTTCGTCGAAATCCGACACTGTTTGAAAAATGACTATTTTAACTCGTCGAATTAATATCAAAACAATTTCGATGCGTTTCGAGTTGCCACGGTCAAACGACAACTCCGATTGATACGAAAATTGAAATCCGATAATAACTAACTATTACGGATCCAATGGAACTGGTCTCGTTCAATTCTGAGACTGTTCGAAAATTGGCTATTTTTACAGTCGATAATTAAATATTAAAATATTCAATTTTCACAAATTAACTCCAAATTCGATTCTGAAAGTTCTATAACCTTTCTATAACTCCAGTATGATTAAATAAAATTTTACAAATCATTTTCAATCACTTTAACTCGATTTTCAATTATTTCTGGAATTTCACTATTTAATTTATCGATTTAATTATCAAATTAAATCCAATATTCGAATAATAAATCATTTGACTTCTAAATTCCATTTATTAATATTTAAAATCAATTAAATATTCGAATTTTAATTATCAAAATTCAGGGTCGTTACAATATTTATTTACTGTATATTCTGAGATTTGCCAAATTTTAATTACAACGCGGTATTTTGAGCAATTCAACTCCGGCATGAGTGTCTACCTATACACTTATAATGGATGCGAATGGTTGAAAATATCGGGTCGTTACAATATCAGTGAATTTTCATTCATTATAATGTCAACAAAACACCGTGCTTCAAAAATTTAACATCGGTGTAAAAATCCTGTTATAGAATAACGACAACATAATACGTTTAAACCAAACATCGGTTCAACGTAAAATCAATGCAGTAACATGCAACTCAAATTTACACGTATACTACGAAATGAACAAAGAAATCATTCGAATGTATCTTCAATGAAGATAATTCAAAACAGCAAAAATCTCAACAAAAATCACATAACTGCAATCGCTATGAATCCTCAAATCGGATTCGAAATTTTCAAAGAAACAAAATAAACCCAGCTATGTAAACCCAAATGAAATTTATTTCAATTTCATATTTTGATTTTTTTTAAATCAAAAAGGTTATCAGCTGTATTCAGCGAAGACAGTGTCACTGCTTCCGCTGCGCACTCTGATAAACAGTCACAAATTAATCAATCAACAAAACATAGTTTCACTTTTATTTTTAAATAAGGATATTTAAAAATTTCATCATAATTTCAAAACTTTAGTTTTGACTCAAAACAGAACTAAAAACATCGACAAATAGTTGTAACACATGTTCCATCTAAGTTATGTTTTATATTATGTCCATAAACCCCAAGCTCTGATACCAACTGTGACGCCCCACCTCTATGCTCACAATAACAAAGAGTATTAAAAGAAATACTATTTGTTATTATGAAGAATAAGGCTGGATAGGAGTGGCCATCCGTAGTTGGCCTTACACTCGTATTGGTTACCTCGATAGGAGTGGTATATATTTTTCATTTTTCATCTCTTATTGATTTACTCCCATCGACATACCCAATTCCAGTATAAAACGAACTACGATGGTTCATAATAGTTTAGGACAATATATATAATAATAACACAGATAATAAAATGCGAAACACATATAATAAAAGTCTCATATATATATAACTGATGTCAGTTACAATACATTTGACACAATACATATGATACAACTACTACTGTCGACTCTGGAAGTTATATATACAAGTACATTATCGAATAATATACATGAATACATATCAACCTAAATCAGATACATTGACTACTACAAAATGACGAAGACTACTTCAAAAGATATGAAGAGACTTCATAGCTCAAGCAGCAACCCAAAGCAGGATATCTACAACCTGTAATAACTCGGTCTGACCCGAGTATTAAATTCAAAAAAATAATAATACACGGGTCAGTCTAATTCAAACTCAGTTATTAATGCATAGAAGCAATAAAAATTAAATAGCAAATAGACGACAGTCACAAAAATCTCGTCTATCCAATCCTTTAACAAGGAAATCGGATAACGGTAGATATAACACTAAATAGTGTTAAACAACAAATCAGCAAGATAAATAAAAAGATTATCAATGAAGATAATATGAAAACCGCAGAATTGCCTAAACAACAATTAACAATAAAATAATCCATACTGTTTGGCTGCAGTACACGCTCGCGTGCACTGCCTCGCCACTACAGTGATGAAACACAAAAGCTCAATGAATCAGAAACAAATGGCATCAAATCAAATCAAAATGAACCAGATGGAACTGCAATAGCATCCACCTAGTAACCATCAAATGAACGAAGTGCACACGAATGCACAATGAAAACTCCCAATCGAGCACGAGGTCAAACCCGACCATTTAAACTGGGTTCAACTCAGGTGAAAATTCAAATGAAATGGCCAAGGCACAAAAATCAAGCCTCGACCAAAGTTCAAGTCATACCCATGAAAACAGAGGCTAGACAGTCCAGCTTGACCAAGACCAGACTGCAATTTCAAGGTAAAGGAGTGACTCATCATAATTCAAACTGCAACAGACTTCAATATGCACATATCAGACTACATGAAGCCCAAACATGAATCAATGAACATGCAACAGACATGAAGGCAGCAAAACTCAAACCAACCAACAAAGAGAGACCAGGCAAACATACATGAATGCATGTATATGTATATGGAGCACTGCAACAGTCAATAGTGAAGTACAAACCAAGTACACAGCATACAAGCCCAATGCAGACAATGCCAACAAGACTAATGACTGTAGTTCAAAGTAATGGTCAACCCAAATATAGCAAGTGCATCAAAGAACAATGACTGATACAAGTGACTCAAACCAGAACTTCAAAAGGCACCAGACTTTAGTACATCAAACCAGAACAGCAAGTGGAACCGATCCCACAAGAAAAGCATGACCCAGTGGTAAACAAACAACACATGCAATGAACAAAACCTTCGGTAGTGAACAGAGCAACAACAAGGAATGAACATCACATGAACGACTACAAGGTACAATGTGAACTAACTACAAACAACCTGACGTGCAGACCAATTCATGCACAAGACAGCAACTAATCAGTCCAAAGTCGAATGCTCACATGTACATCAGAGAGTATATATATTTCAAATCAAAATCAAGGCCGAGTTCAACCTGAACAGCAGGATACAAGTTGAACGTGTCAACATAAATTCAAAGCACAAAAAAATTAAAACTTCCTGATAATCACAATGTTTAATACCGTGATGGTCAAGGAATAAAATCATCAAGCCATGGTTGTCAAGAAGAGTTCGAACAAAAAGGAAATTCACAAAAAGGAAATTCACATAGCAGTTGTTTTTCGAAGTCGAGCAATTTCAAATCGGAATCAAAACTGAAGTTGTCAAGAAATCAAGCAACGAAGGTCACAACAACACGAGAAGGAATTAAAGATGTGAGTATAAATCACTCAAGAAAATTTCAATCAAAAGACTACTACTCCAACCACATATATACATATAGGCACATATATGTATACATGTATATGAGCTAGAAGCAGTGACAGTAACCCATGTGAACATCAAAAATGCAACATGTATACAACTGTAAACTAGACAATACTAGCATCTCAATCAAGAACAAGACAATGCCGAAGCAAAAATGCAAAGGCTAGCCCATTGAAATGGATCGAGCAAGTGCACCAATACAATATATTACCTTTTTCAAAAACAAAATATTTGAATTCAAACAACTGCAGTTCAAAATACTTCCGAAGTCACCAACTAAATCAAACTGGAAAAAAGCCAACAGAGGAGTAAAATCAACTATGAACAATGTCGAAGTCAAAGTGAAAGCCAAGTATGCTACAGAAATTATCAAAGCAGCAGTTAATTGCCAAAGTCAACATAATTTCAATTGTCGAAAGCAACTATTCTTCCAAACTCGACTACGAATAAATACCAAACTCAGGTGACAATGAACAAGTCATAGATCATCTAAAACATTCAAGCAAAACCATACGGCCGGGATAAGGCAATTGATGAATTCAAACAAGTAAATATGCACGAAAATCACAGAATTCGAACTGCAATAGACTTCAATATGCACATATCAGACTACATGAAGCCCAAACATGAATCAATGAACATGCTACAGACATGAAGGCAGCAAAACTCAAACCAACCGGCAAAGAGAGACCAGGCAAACATACATGAATGCATGTATATATATATATATATATATGTATGGAGCACTGCAACAATCAATAGTGAAGTACAAACCAAGTGCACAACATACAAGCCCAATGCAGACAATGCCAACAAGACTAATGACTGCAGTTCAAAGTAATGGTCAACCCAAATATAGCAAGTGCATCAGAGAACAATGACTGATACAAGTGACTCAAACCAAAACTTCAAAAGGCACCACACTTTAGTACATCAAACCAGAACAGCAAGTGGAACCGACCCCACAAGAAAAGCATGACCCAGTGGTAAACAAACAACACATGCAATGAACAAAACCTTCAGTAGTGAACAAAGCAACAACAAGGAATGAACATCACATGAACGACTACACGGTACAATGTGAACTCACTACAAACAACCTGACGTGCATACCAATTCATGCACAAGACAGCAACTAATAAGTCCAAAGTCGAATGCTCACATGTACATCAGAGAGTATATACATTTCAAATCAAAATCAAGGCCGAGTTCAACCTGAACAGCAGGATACAAGTTGAACGTGTCAACATAAATTCAAAGCACAAAAAAAAATCAAAACTTCCTGATAATCACAATCTTTAATACCGTGATGGTCAAGGAATAAAATCATCAAGCCGTGGTTGTCAAGAAGAGTTCGAACAAAAAGGAAATTCACAAAAAGGAAATTCACATAGTAGTTGTTTTTCGAAGTCGAGCAATTTCAAATCAGAATCAAAACTGAAGTTGTCAAGAAATCAATCAACGAAGGTCACAACAACATGGGAAGGAATTAAAGATGTGAGTATAAATCACTCAAGAAAATTTCAATCAAAAGACTACTACTCCAACCACATATATACATATAGGCACGTATATGTATACATGTATATGAGCTAGAAGCAGTGACAGTAACCCATGTGAACATCAAAAATGCAACATGTATACAACTGTAAACTGGACAGTACTAGCATCTCAATCAAGAACAAGACAATGCCGAAGCAAAAAGGCAAAGGCCAGCCCATTGAAATGGATCGAGCAAGTGCACCAATACAATATACTGCCTTTTTCAAAAACAAAATATTTGCATTCAAACAACTGCAGTTCAAAATACTTCCGAAGTCACCAACTAAATCGAACTGGAAAAAAGACAACAGAGGAGTAAAATCAACTATGAACAATGTCGAAGTCAAAGTGAAAGCCAAGTATGCTACAGAAATTATCCAAGCAGCAGTTAATTGCCAAAGTCAACATAATGTCAATTGTCGAAAGCAACTATTCTTCCAAACTCGACTACGAATAAATACCAAAGTCAGGTGATAATGAACAAGTCAGAGATCATCTAAAACATTCAAGCAAAACCATACGGCCGATGTAACAACCCGTATTTTTAACACTTTAAAAATACGAATTAAAATAAAAAAAATTTGGATAGAAATCCGAAGGAAATAAAATTTTGTGTTGTTAAATGTGAATTACAAGTTGAAATACAAAACTGAATTCTGAAATAACTTATTGTAAATTAAATATGGATGTTAACTTGTATTGAATATAAATAATGAATTGAATTTGATTGTAAACCAAATTGGTTATGATTGTAAACAAAGAATAAATAAAATGGTAGATTTAATAGTGGAAGTTTATGTTATTGAAACTAATATAAATAAATGTAACTTAATATTACAGTTGATTGAAATTAGATAATAACTGAAACTGTAATTTGATAAGGATGTTAACTTGTAATTGAAAGTAAGTAAAGATTTAAATTTGAGTGTAACAAGTAATTGAAACGAATTGAATTTGATTGTAAACAACGAAATAAATAAAATGTTACATTTAATATTGAAGTTATAATATTGAAATCGACGTAAATGAATGTAATTTAATATTACTGTGAATTTAAATAAGATGATAGCTGAAGAAATGAAATTAAATGAATTATAAACTATTGATAATAATGTATAAGTAAATGGTTGATTCAATAATGACAGTGTAAATCGAAATAAAAGAATTCAATTGGAATTAAATAACTTGAATTTGAATTATAATATAATTGAACACTGAATCTAATGTAATCTTTTATACTGGATTTATAATAGGAAACTGCATTGTAAAGATTGTTAATTATTGTGAATTTAAAAATGAAATTTGTGAACACTTGAAATTTGATTTAAAAGTTAATAATTTAAAATTGGGAATTTTATATTGAAATTAAACGGTAGAAATAGCCATTTTTACAACTGTCTTGGATATCGACGAAATAAGTTTCATCGGATCCGTAACAGTGAATTATTGTAAGGTTTCAATTTTCGTAGCAATCGGACTTGTCGTTTGGTTGTGCGAGCTTGAAACGCGTTGAAATTTAATGTCGAATTTAATTAAAATAATCGACTTCAAAAGCTATCTTCCACATACGATTGAATTAGGCCTTGGGACTAGTTCCATTGCGTTCGGAATATGGGTAAAACCTTATAAACGCCTGGCGGCACGTCTCAATTGGAGTTCGGACGATTTTGGACCTACCTTTATAAATACGCACGCAAAACCGAGACAGTTTTATCATTATTTCATTTCAGAAACCCTAATTTCAAACCATGGCCGCCACCTATTCCATGGCTGAAATTGCTCGAACTTCTTTCCTCTTTATCTCTCAATCCGTTCGACGAAATCAAAAAATTCCAAAAGAAAAGTTGTAGATCTCGACGAGCTCTTCAAATCCATACGGTTGATTCGTGCTAATTCGTCATGGATTGGTCCAGATCTGGCTTTGAATGTCATGCGTATTTTCTTGGTTTGCATGCAAACGGTGGCGAATGGGGTGGCGAAACTTGGCGTGGAGGTGGAGCAAGGAGAGGCGCACGCGATGGCATCCCCTGATCAACGTCCGATCGCTCCTAGTTGCGTGCGTATGGAAGAAAGTGGTGCGGTGTTGGGTTCGTTCGTTCAACCCTAGAACGTGTGGAGGAAGAAGATAACTTCGACCCAGATTCTCCAACCCTGAAGTCAACGGCTCTGATTTAACAAAGGTTAAATAAAATAAAAAGGTGTATAAATTATATTATCTAAAAATCGTGTAATCTCCTAAAATGCAATAACTTTGTCATACGAGGTCGGAATCAGACGAAACAAGAAGCAGCGGAATCGCAGCGACAAGTGCTGCGCTTCAGTGCAGATCCGAAGACATTTGGAGCTCGCTAAAATTTTATTAAATCGAACGTAGTTCGATTTGATTTAAAACCGTAGATTAAATGTGAGTGTTTATACGCTCACAATTGACTAAAATAACTTTTGTTAGTTAAATTTATATTCTGAAGTGATATGAAATTTATTGGCTGTTGTTTGGTAGGTTTAATTATCATCTGTATTGATATATGAATTAATTGATAGAATTTAAATTGACCGTTAAAATAAATTTAAATTTAAATTGGCAGTATATTACTCGATATTGATAATTATAAAATTGTTGTGAATGTTATTGGCTTTATGGTTGATTGGTTGTGATGGATGCTATTGGTCGATATTGGTTGTTTATTTATTTTGATATATCATGCTATCATCATGTATATTGTTTATTGCATATAAAACTATAAACTGAATCATTTCGAATAAATTAAGGAATAGGTTGAAATGATATACCTATGACATCTATTTGGATTGAAATGATATATATCCATCCTTGAAAATAGAATTGAAATAATTATCCACTTGGACATAGGTTAGAAAATTATATACGGACATCGGGTTGGTTAAATTAAATGATTTTAAAAGTTGTTTTGAAATTATTTAAATGAATTGATTTTAATAATAAAATCCAATTTATGGAAATTGAATTATTTTGAATTGAAGCTCGAGATGTTGGAATTTAAAATTGGTAAATGAAATTGTTTAATTATTCGAAGTTTAGATTTTAAGAAAAAAATTGAAATACGGCGTAAATTTTCGAAAGTTGATTTGTTTTAAAAGATTGGACTTTTAATCGAACTCTGAATATTTCTAAGAAAATTTATATGAAATGATATTTCAAGTTGAGTTTGGAATTGAAATTTAATTGGAAATTGAGATTTAATTAATTTGGAATTGAATTGAAATTAAATTGAGATATAAATGGAATTATCAAATTTAGTTTTGAAATGTGAATATTTAAAGCTTTGAGATATATGGAAATTGAAATGGCTTATTTTGTGGTTCATATATGTATTTGAAATTGATAATTTGAAATGGTTTATTGAGAAGCTGAATCGAGTTGAAATTGATGATTTGAGATTTGATTAAATTTTAATTTTGGAATTCGAGTTTATGTGAATCGATTTGTGAAATTTGAGGAAGCTATTGTTATATAAAGTATTTTAAACTATATCTAAAACTATTTATATTTTACTTTATAAACTTTAATATAAATTATTTTAATATAAATCATTTTCAATATAAATTATTTTATTATTAACTATTTTAACATATAACTATTTTTTATAAACCATTTTATTGTATAAACTATTTTTATATATATACAAATTTTAATATCTAAACTGTTTAAGAGGAAAGTGTTAGGATTCCAAAATGTTATGATTTCAAGCTATGATTTCAAAGTGTTATGAATTTCAAGGTTTTGATTTCCAAAGTGTTTTGATTTTTAAAGACTTATGATTTCGAAAGCGGTATAACTTCGGAATGTTACATGATTTTGAAAATGGATTTATTTGAAGTGAAAGTGATATCGTATTGATATGGTTTGAAATGGCAATGATATGTCGGTTTTGAAATATAACTATTTTCCAAAATTTCAAGCTGGTCAATAAGGTGAAATGTTTATATTTAAATCTCGGATTTGAATACGAATTGGGTTAAATGAAGTTGCAACCTAAAATGAAATTCGAAACGATTTTGAAATTGAAATGAGATATTGAGGCGAAAATGATTTTTGAAATGGAATCGTATATTTTGAGTAGATACGATGATTTTGAAGTTGATTTGATTTTGAAGCGAATATGATATTTTGATATCAATTATGAATTGATTTGAAAATGTAAAAGAACCATCCGGTGTGTAATAAGCGTTCGGTTATTAAAGAGACCGGGATCGGATATGGACATACTCTCTGTCGATACCGAAAAACACTTTAATAACTAATATACACGGAGTGTTGATCCAGAACGAAGTGGATGGTTTTGATGAACGCATTGACTGAAGAAAGAGAACGATTTTGGATGACCCCTGACATGACTAAAACAGGAGCCCTGCCGGGCCATTGAGGTTCGCCACCTCTAGCGGACACACTTCTTCGTTACCATGTCTATTACTTTGGTGATTCGATTTGGGTGCACCCTTCGATTTTGGGACTGTTGTTTCACGGTGTTGGGGTGGTAGCTGCTATGCCCAACATCAGTCCGGATGACGCAACTACTAGTATCCTAGTTGGTATCGCCTCATGTACCTTGTCATACTGATTATCCTATTCGCGACCACTACGATTTTGATTTGTGTTATACCTATGGGGTACCCTCTGATAACCACTAGTTTACGGTGGGGCTTACGGTGCTGTATAGACTATGACATTTATAAACTGTGTTAAGAGTGGAATGGGCCATGGCTTAACGCTAGGAATGATATTTTACTTTATGATAGACATTATTGTATATAGCGTATTCTATTATATAGTAGATAGTTTAACGGATCCTTAGGAGATGGAAATCCCGAACATCTCTTAAGTTAATGCACGCACGTTAACACTGGATAGGAGGTGTCTAAAACCCGTAAGCATCTCCGACGCCGTCACACTCATATTTACTTATTCGATTTAACTTACATGAGATATTTTAGTCCTGACTCGAGTGTTTTGTCTTTTCATTACGCTCGGGTCAGCCTGAGCATTTCTGATAAGGTTGAAGATATATTCTGGAGGACGAAGACGGAGTTTGGTATTACATCATTTGTATTCTACTACTGTATTATTTTTCCGCTGCATTGTTATATTATCTCTGATATGTATGTAACTCTGATTTATGATGTATAATAATAATAATCAAATTTATTTATTTAACAGCTTCATGAACTGTTATTTTATTATTATATCTTGTTCCTTCCGCTGCGAGATTTTGAGTTTGTTTCTGTTCTTTCTTTTCTTTTCTTATTTAACCCCAATAACTATCTGTATTTTGGATTGTTTGAGTCGCCATGTGTGTATGTTTTATCGACTTGAACGGTCGAAAATGCGGTCCGTTACAACCGAGATAAGGCAATTGACGAATTCAAACAAGTAAATATGTACGAAAATCACAGAATTCGACTCTAAATAAACACGAGATACGAATTAGATGTGAGTGGATCACTCACCTTTTTCGATGCGAATTAAAGTAGCCGAGCGGAGCTCTTCGTGACGAACGATCGACAAAGAAACGAAATCATCGTTCGATCGAGCAAATCGAAGTCGTGGCACTCCAGAATCAAGCGGAGACAAAAGATTTCGATCAACTCGAAACAACCAGCCGTCTTCATCGAACCCTAATTTCGCGAAGGGGACGAACGAGTCGCCATTTTTTTCTTTTCATTTGTTGTTAGGGTTGTGAAAAAAAATGAATACCGGGGAATCCCTTTTTCCTTAGATAATTATCATGGCAAAAATATAAAAATGAAAATGTGGCCCAATTTTAAGTTTTAAAGCCCGCCCAACATTTAACATATTTATAAAAGAATTTCAATTCGATTTAAATTCCAATAGCAATTTTAATCGTCTAATGACGATAACTAACTTTTACAAAATCCCGGGTTGATACAAAAATCATATATATACAACACAGATTCTAACTTTTTAAAATATAATATACTTTATACTGTAACAATATGGGCTACAAAATATATATATTTAACTTAGTATACTGTATATGTAACTAACACTAAAAGAAATCTACCCTGAACTTATATAAATTTACATACCTATATACATAATACCAAATCAGGTTTAAAAACCATATATCTATATGTATTTTAACAATATAAGATAAAGGAGGTTGTAAACAACATTTATATAGGAACTTAAACAATATAGCAACTCAAAATTTACTATTACACCAGACAAGCTCTGTAGAACTTGTATTAACAATTTATATACATTTAATTTAGCATCTCATATATGCCACATCTTATAAAATAAACTTTTATAAATTTTATATTAAAACTCAACAAAATCTCAGATATACAAATGCAGATTAAATAAATTTACAATATACCTACCGACTATTATAACATACACCTATATATATATCCTTGCATATATATACAAATAGGTTATATAATTATATAAACAAATATATATTATAACAAATTATACTAAAATATATTGAAACTCTTATATATGATAACGACTATGCAGACCAAAAAAATATAAATGAAACGGAACATATTTAACTAATACATATATATTACAGACGCCATACATATATATAGTATAACCTTTCTGCTTATATAACAGTTATTTTCAAACAATCCTATTAAACAAATATACTTCCGAGCTATATATATACATGTAGACCTTATTCAACATACAAACCGTATATATATTACTACTATATATACTCACAATCATAAAAAAATATGCATTACCAAAATATACGCAGATGGAAGCTTTGAGGGGTCGTGGGAGAGGAAGATGAAGGAGTGTAACGACCCAAGAATTTTAACAAATATTTAATCATTTATTTAAAGACCTTGGTGTTTGATTTCTTAAAAATCTAAATGTTGGAAATTTTCTTTTTGATGATTTTTAATCAATTGCCCAAATTTAATAAATAAAAATTTCTGAAATTTTGATTTGGATAAAAAGTTTAACTTTAAAAGAAATTTTAAAATTTATAATTCTAACTGCCAAATTTTCATCTTGAACTGTATATAATTGTGCAACATTTGTTTCACTTTTGTTTCGGTCAGATTTGTTGTGTACTTTTAAAAATTTAGTAATAATTAGTGTGAAACAGGAAATGAACTTTACATTTCTTTTATACGTATACATCTGTTTTCTTAGCTTTTTATTTACAATCAAATGGGTGAAGCTAAGTCAAATTTTATTAATTATGGTATAAATAGCTATTTAATTTTGTGGTTTAAAGTGATGGGTTATTTCCTAAAAGAAAACGTTAGCGTTTTAAATTTTATTTAATAAGAGAAACAAATAAAATTGGTAAGTTACTTTGGGCATTACGTCTTATATGTTTCTCCTGCCTTGTTCATTGTCCATTTGATTCTAGGTGTTAACATTGCAAGTTTTCAGCCGTATATTTTCAGTTAGGAATTCGAAATCTTGCCCAAAATCTTGCACGTGAAAATTATTACATTCCCTTTTCCACCTTCCGTTCATTTCTTTCAATTTAATAGAATTAAATTCCCTTGATTCCTCTACCGTTCTAACTTTATTTCTTGCCTTCTCTCCACTAAATCAAAGTGTGCTACTATTATCATATATACCGCGTTCACAAAATTTTCCATACCACACATTATTCACTTCAGCTTCCATCAAATTGCGTGAGCATTCTTCCTAAAGGTATGAACCACCGCATGCTTTTCCTTTCATTTTTTGTTGTTGTTTATTCTCCTTCCCTGCTTTGCTTTATTCTGTTGCCTGCTCCACATGCTCGGCCTATCCACCATCGTGAACAGCCCCTACTCCAGCCTAGAGCACCACCAACATAGCCTCTCCCCTCCGACATGATTTTCTGACCGAGAATTCAAGCCCAGTCCACCACAAACTTTTGCCTTAAGCCTCGACCATCCAATACTTCCTCCACCACCAAGCGAAGCCCCAGCCACCACCATCAGTTTGGCCTCTCCCCTCTGACATGATCCTCTGGCCACGAATTCAAGTGCTTTCACCATGAACCCTCCAGACCGAACCCCACGCCTGACCAAAACCTAGGCCAGACCAAACCGAACCAAGGCAAGCCCATGCTGTGCCAAACCCCATGCCAGACCGAGCCTCTTTGTGCTTGAACCTGATCAGTGAACCAAAATTCATTTCGCCACCTTTGCATATTTAAAACTCATCCTGTGCCTCAACTTCCCGCTGCCGTACATGTTCAGATCTGAAATCTGATGAGTGGTCGAGCTATGTGGCGATGGGTTGAGTCGTTTGGTGAAGTGGTCGAGCTATTTCTTTCTATTATTCAACTTGTTTCCTGTTTGCTTCATTTGAAAATTTGTTATTCGTTTGCGTACTTAGATTTGTTTTATTTATTTTGTTTCAAGATTTGAATCTTGTTGGCGCCTCCTCTAAAAACTGATCGTGCTTTCCGTGTGCTTTTCGGGAGACATCGTATTTTCTTTTTGAATCAAATCTTCAGCTCCGTAGAGGTGAGTAAATCTCACACGAATATTCATACTTATATGATTGTGAAACGACCGCAACTGAATGTGTAGAAAATAAATAAATAAAATGATGTTATAATTACCTGTGATTATTTATATATGATGTTAAACTTGTTAAAATTGAATAACATATCATCTGTTATATTTTGTTCTTATTTTACTGTTATTCTATTCTGTTCAATCACACTGCAAGTTCCCTGTAGAATAGAATCACTATGGGTTGAAATGATACATACCCGAACGGACTTTAGAATAAGGGAAGATTGTTATGGGCTAAAATGATTGGCTTGAGCGATTTTTGATTAAATTTTATTTACTTGGGATTGCGGGTTTGAAATGATAAAACCCGGATTTTATTTGTAAACTACGGATTGAATTAATATATTATCCGTATCACTTTACTTAGGCTAGAAAATATTATACAGACCCGTGGTTAT
This sequence comes from Allium fistulosum, assembly GCA_030737815.1. NCBI lineage: Eukaryota > Viridiplantae > Streptophyta > Magnoliopsida > Asparagales > Amaryllidaceae > Allium > Allium fistulosum. The sequence goes on along the minus strand of CM060904.1, from coordinate 308,354,473 downwards.
TTTCTGTATTTTTTCCTGGATATTTTTAAATATTTTAAAATTTGTAATAATATTAAATTGATTTGAATTTAATTTTAAATGATTTATTTAAGTGGAAATGATTTTTTGGTGTGATAAATAAAGGGTAAAAATAGTGATTTGAAAATATAACATGAAATTGAAATTTATTGAAATAAAAAAAATGGAAACTTAAGTTAAATTGAAAATTTAGTTTAAATGATGGAAGAATGGGGATTTAAAATTTAAGTGTTGAAAAAATGGTTAAAGGTGGAAAACGCGAAAATTTACACACTTGAATTTTCTAAGTAAATTTTGGAAATTTTGATATTTACTTGAAAAAAATCTTTCTTTATAAAAACCTTAAGTTAAAGGATTTAATTGAACGTTTTTAATGTGAAATTTATGATTTTTATAAGTTTTAAAGGATTTAAATTGAGGTTTATTTATGGCTGGAATTGCACTTAAAACCTGGAAATTTAATTCATAGCACTTCAGAAATGCTACCATTTCTGGAAATGAACAAATTCTGAACTAAGTAGAATCTGCAGCACTTGTTAAGTGCTGTGGTTATATAAATGAACCAAAAGACTAAAATAAACTAAGGCTATGATAGCACTTGGTAAGTGTTGTTGTAGCAGGAACTAAAATTGAACCTGAAACTAATAAAGGGGCTACTGTAGCACTTGTTAAGTGCTGCAGTAGGCTGAAATATGATTTTGTTTAAAACTGAACTGTTACAGCAGTTTATAAAAGCTGTCTTTGCTAAATTAAATTGTTTTCAAATATAACTTACCGCAACACTTTTTAAATGCTATGAAAGCTGAAATTTTAATGTTTTATTGTTTTTAAGAGAATAAATGAACTCAGAAAAGGCTAAATTTTTTGGAATTTAATATTTGATATAAAAGAATAATGACTTTGTTTTTAAATGGTTTAATTTGAAGTATTTTGATATAAACTGTTTTAAATTGATAACCACGGGTTATAATAACGTTTGGTTGTTAAAGAGACCGGGATCAGATATGGACATACTCTCTGTCGATACCGAAAACCACTTTGACAAATGTGTACGTGGTGGAGTTTCTAGAATGAAGTAGGATGGTGGCGACGATCCTAAGGTATATACGTGGACCCAACTCCCATGAGTTGGCATAAGGTGGCTAAAATAGGAGCGATCGACGGGCCAAGGAGGTAGCACCTCTGATCGGACACACTTCTTCGATACCATTCTATTACTTGTGATTGATTTGGTGGCCACCCTTGATTTGGGAGTGTTGTTCGAGGTGGGCGGTAGTGGCCGCTATGCGTCACCACCAGTCCGGATGCGTAATTGGTATATCTACCCTGGCATTGCCTTATGTGCCGTGTCACCTACCATATCGAGCCCACTATGATTTTGGTTTTAAGATCCGACCGCGTTAAGGTTCACCATCCCCTTAACGCTATTTTCTATATGATTATACTTTACTATTAGACACTACTGTATATAGCGTAAATTACTATATAGTAAATATTTTAATGGATCCTTAGAGGATGGGCGGTACCAAGCATCTTCTAAGTTACTTGTACCTTTACTACAGTTCACTTGAGTTGGTTTACATTGTATAAGTATGTATGTCCTGACTCGAGTGTTTATGTTTTATTTTTTATGCTCGGGTCAGCCTGAGTATCAGTTTGGACTTCATCTTCTTGGAGCTAGGACTACTGGAGATCATCTTTATCAAGATGCTATCTATTTTGCTATTCAATCCTTTATTTTAGCCTATGTAATTGAGACAAATTTACTTGGGATTTTCTGTGGTTGTTCAAACTGTATTGGTTTTTAGACTATGTAATTTGTACTTGTTTTGAGACTCTGTATTTTAGTGGCTTCATGAACCACTATGGTTACTTTAAATTCCGCTGCGAGTATTCTGATATTTTCTGTGTCTGTGATTCTATGAATGATTTATTGCTCCAAATTTTATTACAATCTGTTATTTTGTATTATTCAAGTATGACATGTGTGGATTATTGTCGATTTGAATGGTCCAAAATAGTGGGTCGTTACATTTGGTATCAGAGCGAGGTTTTAGGCAAACCCTAGCCTATGGAGCAAAAACTCATTAGAGATAGGGTAGAAATACCCTAGAATGAGTGAAATCAAACTCAGAATCATTTCTTTGGGAGTGAACGTATTTTCAAAGTATAAAATGATTTCAAATAATTTTTCAAATGATTTTCAAAGATTATTTTGGGATAAAATTTTCTTGTATGAAAAGAAATTTTTCTAAACTTCCTTCTGTTCGTATCTACCTTGTTAGAAATTTCTGTTATTAGGATATTCATCCAAGTGATCTTATCGTGTCTTATCTTAGCTTATCTTTGTCTTCTCTGTACCTTTGTCCTAAATTCATTCTTGATATTTCCAGGATGAATCGTGGAAATGCTAGAGGTAGGGGTCGTGGTACTGCCCCAACTCCTCCACCTGTTGCACCTGTTAGGTTTACTGTTCTCTGTAAGGAATTCTCTCAGCTCAGTGGTACTAAGTTCACCGGTTCAGAGGGTATTATCGAAGCCCAGCAATGGTTACGGAGTTTGGAGAGAATTTTTACTGGTCTTGAGATCACTGATGCCCAGAAGCGTCAGTTAGTAGCATGGCAGCTGCAAGAGTCAGCCTTAGATTGGTGGTAGTCTGTTATGGCTCACACTAACGAAGGTGATCTTTTATGGGAGCAGTTCAGGTATCCTTTGTGTTATCTTGAATTTTCCCCATTTCCTTTTTCTTCTGAATCTATCTTAAGTTCGGTTTCTGTATCTTCTTTCCATGGAGGCTTTTGTGGCAAAATGTGTGCCCGAAGCCGGGAAATCTCAGCTTTATCATGAATTCATGGATCTTAAGCAGGGTACCATGTCTTTTTCAGAGTATGAGCGGAATTTCAATGAACTTTCCAAGTTTAGTCCTGGTCTTATCGACACTCAGCTTAAGAAAAATGAGAAGTTCATAGCTGGAGCTCGCCTAGAATTCTAGGATCGTCTTATTTCACATGTTCATGACACTTTTACTGAGCTCATGGATATGACTATTCGTTACGAGAACCCTACTTCCAAGGGTCCTACTGCTTCTGGTGCTCATGTATCTCAGTCTTCCTCTGCAAATTCCAAGAAGAGAAAGCCCAACTTCCACCAGCAGAAGAAAAATTGGCTCAAGCATCCGGGCTTGGGATCTTCATCATCTTCTCCTTCCCAGAGACACCCCATTGATCTATCCACCATTACCTGCTTCAAATGTGACCAGAAGGGACCCTATGCCAATAGTTGTCCTACTTCGGTTAAGGCTGCTGTTCCTCCACCTCAGGTGAACAGGAACAATCTTTGTCATGTTTGTCTTCAGCCAGGTCATTTTAGGAATGACTGTCCTTTATATCAGAAGGGAAAGCCATCTGGTGTATTTGTTGTCACATCTGCTTCTTCACCTGCTGCACCTGCCCCTGCTCCTAGTGATGATCAAGGTACTCTTCAGAGCACCTTTACTTTATTACATCATCCTGTTCGTGTTTTATTTGATACTGGAGCTTCGCATAGTTTTATTTCTGATAATTTGTGCAATAAGTTTGAACATCTCCTTTCTCCTGAGTATGCTTCTGTTCCTCTATGTGTTTCAAATCCTATTGGTGGTCCCGAAAATTTTAATAAGATTTGTAAACATGTGAAACTCTTTCATTCTGGTTATCGGTTTTCTGGAGATTTCTATGTTCTTGGTTTTGATGCTTTTGATTTATTACTCGGAGATGATTGCTTGATAGGCATGATGCCCGTATCTCTTGCAAAGCACATATCGTGACTCTTGTAGGAGATAAGGGTGATCCTTTGGTTATTCAGTGCCGCATGCCTCAGGATTTTGCTGGAAATTTTATCTACTCTTTGGATTCTTCTCCTATTGATCTTTAATCGACTCGTGTAGTCAATCTCTATCCCGATGTTTTTGGTGAAGTTACTGCTTTACCTCCTAAGCGGGAAATTAATTTCCGCATTGATCTTATTCCTGGAGCTCGACCTGTAGTTCTTCCTCCTAGAAGAATGGCACCCTGCGAGAAGGTTGATTTAAGGAAGCAAATTGAGGACCTGTCTTCCAAGGGTCAGATCAGACCTAGCTATTCTGAATGGGGAGCTGCGGTGGTTTTCGTCACCAAGTCTGATGGTTCTCTCCGGATGTGTGTTGATTATAGGGAGCTGAACAAGCTCACTATGAAAAACAGATATCCAATGCCTCGCATAAATGATATGTTTGATCAGCTTTATGGTGCTACTGTTTTCTCTCGGCTTGACCTTGCCACGGGTTTTCACCAACTCAGAGTTGCCGAGGAAAGTATTCCCAAGACTGCTTTCCGTACTGAGAATGGATTCTTTGAATGGTTAGTCATGCCTTTTTGTTTAACTAATGCTCCTGCTTTCTTTGTTGACTTGATGAATCATGTTTTCCGTGATGTGCTTAATAAATTTGTTCTAGTCTTTGTTGATGATATCCTCATTTTCTTTAAGTATGAAGAAGAACATGAGTCACATTTGAAATCTGTTCTTGAGACTCTTCGAAATCATCAGTTAAAGGCTAAATTTTCCAAATGCCATTTCTGGAAAGATGAAGTCCGATTCCTCGGGCATATTGTTTCTGGTAATGGAGTTTCTGTTGATCCAGTTAAAATCGGTGCGATCAATGTAAGTCTCTCTTCCTTCTCTTTCCTTGTTTCATTCAATTTATTCTATCTTTCCTATTATCCTTCTATCCCTATTCTGTACAGGATTGGGAAATTCCTAAGACTCCTACTGATATCCGTAGTTTTCTGGGCCTTGCCGGTTATTACCGGAGATTCATTGAGAATTTCGCTCGGATTGCTGCACCTCTCACTGCTTTAACTCAGAAGAATGCTAAGTTTATTTGGAGTAATGAGTGTAAGGCCTCATTCAGTGAGTTAAAACACAAGCTTACTTCTGCACCTGTTCTTACCATTCCAAATGGAAATGAGGGATTAACGGTATACACCGATGCTTGTCGAGAAGGTTTGGGAGCTGTTATGATGCAGGATGGTAAGGTGATTGCTTATGCTAGTCGTCAGTTGAAGACCCATGAAGCCAATTATGCTGCCCATGATTTAGAGTTGCTTGCTGTTGTTTTTGCTTTGAAGCTGTGGAGACATCATCTTTTGGGTACCAAGTTTGAGCTTTTCACAGATCATCAGTCTTGGAAGTATATTTTCTCTCAGAAGGATTTGAACCAGAGACAAGTGAGGTGGTTAGAGTTACTTGCTTCTTATGACCTCGACATCAACTATACCCCTGGAAAGGCTAATGCCGTAGCAGATGCTTTGAGTAGGAAGAAGGCTTTGTTGTGTCAGCTTGTTGTTTCTTCACCTCTTGTGGATCGTATTATGGCTGGGCAGGATGAGGATCAGATGCTTAGATTGATTAAGGAGAATGTTCAAAGTAGAGTTGGAGGTAGTAGGCTTGATGGCAGTGGTGCTCAGATTGACGATATGGGTGTGTTGAGGATTAATAATAGGATTTGTGTCCCGAATGTTGATGGATTGAGATAGGAGTTATTTCGGGAGAATCATCAGTCCAGACTTTCTATTCATCCAGGTGTGGCCAAGATGTATCAGGATATGAAGAAGTTGTATTGGTGGAGAGGTATGAGGCGAGATATTTATATTTTTGTTAGTATATGTGCGACTTGTCAACAAGTCAAGGCAGATCATCAGAAGACCCCTGGTTTGTTGCAGCCTCTTGAGATTCCCAATTGGAAGTGGGAACATGTTTCTATGGATTTCATTGATGGTTTATCGAGGACTAGGAAGGGTAACGAGAGTATCTGGGTTATTGTGGATAGATTGACCAAATCAGCTCATTTCATTCCGGTCAAGTCTACCCGTTCAGCTTCTAGTTTGTCTGAGATTTACATGAGGGAGATTGTTCGTCTCCATGGTGTTCCTCTCAGTATTGTTTGTGATCGTGATCCTATCTTTACTAGTAGGTTTTGGAAAGCCTTTCAAGATTCCTTGGGTACTTGTCTGAATCTGAGCACTGCTTACCATCCACAGACCAACGGTCAAACGGAAAGGGTGAATCAGATTCTAGAAGATCTTCTTCGTGCTTGTGTGCTTGATTATGGAGGATCTTGGGAAGATCATCTCCATCTTGTCGAATTCACCTATAACAATAGTTATCAGGCCAGTATTGAGACGTCTCCGTTTTCTGCTCTTTACGGACGACTTTGTAGATCTCTTTCTTGCTGGATTGAATCCGGTAATCGTTTGGTTCTTGGTCCTGAGATGGTTTTAGAAGCTTCTGAGAGAGTTGAAGAGATTAAGAGGAAGATGAGGATTGCTCAAGATAGGCAAAAGAAGTATGCTGATAGGCGTAGGCAGAGTTTAGAGTTTACTGTTGGTGATTTGGTTTTCCTTAAGGTCTCTCCCTTAAGGAATGTTATTCGTTTTGGTCGTAGAGGAAAGCTTTCTCCTAGGTTCATCGGTCCTTTCCGCATTATGGAAAGAATTGGTTCTCTTGCTTATCTTCTGGATTTGCCCGAGAAATTTTCTGGAGTACAAAATGTATTTCATGTATCTCATCTTCGTCACTATCTACATGATCCATCTCTTATTATCCAGCATTCTGCTCTTGATAGTTTGGATATTGAGCCAAATCTGACTGTTGAGAGGAAGCCACTTCGTATCGTCGATCGAGGTACGAAGCAGCTAAGGAGGAAATCTGTCAACCTGGTCAAAGTGCAGTGGAGCACTGATGAACGGGATTGCACCTGGAAGACGGAGGAGAGCATTCGTGCTTCGAATTCGGAATTGTTTATTTCAGGTACTTTTGCTCTACTGTCTTATCTTTCTTTGTTTTTTTTCGTTCCTTTTCGAGGACGAAAAGTTTTGAGTGGGGGAGAGTGTAACGACCCAAGAATTTTAACAAATATTTATTCATTTATTTAAATACTTTGGTGTTTGATTTCTTAAAAATCTAAATGATGGAAATTTTCTTTTTGATGATTTTTAATCAATTGCCCAAATTTTAATAAATAAACAATTTCTGAAATTTTGATTTGGATAAAATGTTTAACTTTAATAGAAATTTTAAATTTTATAATTCTAACTGCCAAATTTTCATCTTGAACTGTATATAATTGTGCAACATTTGTTTCACTTTTGTTTCGGTCAGATTTGTTGTGTACTTTTAAAAATTTAGTAATAATTAGTGTGAAACAGGAAATGAACTTTACATTTCTTTTATACGTATACATCTGTTTTCTTAGCTTTTTATTTACAATCAAATGGGTGAAGCTAAATCAAATTTTATTAGTTATGGTATAAATAGCTATTTAATTTTGTGGTTTAAAGTGATGGGTTATTTCCTAAAAGAAAACGTTAGCGTTTTAAATTTTATTTAATAAGAGAAACAAATAAAATTGGTACGTTACTTTGGGCATTACGTCTTATATGTTTCTCCTGCCTTGTTCATTGTCCATTTGATTCTAGGCGTTAATATTGCAAGTTCTCAGCCGTATATTTTCAGTTAGGAATTCGAAATCTTGCCCAAAATCTTGCACGTGAAAATTATTACATTCCCTTTTCCACCTTCCGTTCGTTTCTTTCAATTTAATAGAATTAAATTCCCTTGATTCCTCTACCGTTCTAACTTTATTTCTTGCCTTCTCTCCACTAAATCAAAGTGTGCTGCTGTTATCATATATACCACGTTCACAAAATTTTCCATACCACACATTATTCACTTCAGCTTCCATCAAATTGCGTGAGCATTCTTCCTAAAGGTATGAACCACCGCATGCTTTTCCTTTCATTTTTTTGTTGTTGTTTATTCTCCTTCCCTGCTTTGCTTTATTCTGTTGCCTGCTCCACATGCTCGGCCTATCCACCATCGTGAATAGACCCTACTCCAGCCTAGAGCACCACCAGCATAGCCTCTCCCCTCCGACATGATTTTCTGACCGAGAATTCAAGCCCAGTCCACCACAAACTTTTGCCTTAAGCCTCGGCCATCCAATACTTCCTCCACCACCATGTGAAGCCGCAGCCACCACCATCAGTTTGGCCTCTCCCCTCTGACATGATCCTCTGGCCACGAATTCAAGTGCTGTCACCACGAACCCTCCAGACCGAACCCCACGCCTGACCAAAATCTAGGCCAGACCAAACCGAACCAAGGCAAGCCCATGCTGTGCCAAACCCCATGCCAGACCGAGCCTCTTTGTGCTTGAACCTGATCAGTGAACCAAAAGTTCATTTCGCCACCTTTGCATATTTAAAACTCAGCCTGTGCCTCAACTTCCCGCTTCTGTACATGTTCAAATCTGAAATCTGATAAGTGGTCGAGCTATGTGGCGATGGGTTGAGTCGTTTGGTGAAGTGGTCGAGCTATTTCTTTCTATTATTCAACTTGTTTCCTATTTGCTTCATTTGAAAATTTGTTATTCGTTTGCGTACTTAGATTTGTTTTATTTATTTTGTTTCAAGATTTGAATCTTGTTGGCGCCTCCTCTAAAAACTGATCGTGCTTTCCATGTGCTTTTCGGGAGACATCGTATTTTCTTTTTGAATCAAATCTCCATCTCCGTAGAGGTGAGTAAATCTCACACAAATATTCATACTTATATGATTGTGAAACGACCGCAACTGAATGTGTAGAAAATAAATAAATAAATAAAATGATGTTATAATTACCTGTGATTATTTATATATGATGTTAAACTTGTTAAAATTGCATAACATATCATCTGTTATATTTTGTTCTTATTTTACTGTTATTCTATTCTATTAAATCACACTGCAAGTTCCCTATAGAATAAAATCACTATGGGTTGAAATGATACATACCCGAATGGACTTTAGAATAAGAGAAGATCGTTATGGGCTGAAATGATAGGCCTGAGCGATTTTTGATTAAATTTTATTTACTTGGGATTGCGGGTTTGAAATGATAAAACCCGGATTTTCTTTGTAAACTACGAATTGAAATGATATATTATCCGTATCACTTTACTTAGGCTAGAAAATATTATACAGACCCGTGGTTATTTTCTGTATTTTTTCCTGGATACTTTTAAATATTTTAAAATTTGTAATAATATTAAATTGAATTTTAAATGATTTATTTAAGTCGAAATGATTTTTCGGTGTGATAAATAAAGGATAAAAATAGTGATTTGAAAATATAACATGAAATTAAAATTTATTAAAATAAAAAAAATGGAAACTTAAGTTAAATTGAAAATTTAAATGGTGGAAGAATGGGGATTTAAAATTTAAGTGTTGAAAAAATGGTTAAAGGTGGAAAACGGGAAAATTTACACACTTGAATTTTCTAAGTAAATTTTAGAAATTTTGATTTTTAGTTGAAAAAAATCTTTCTTTATAAAAACCTTAAGTTAAAGGATTTAATTGAACGTTTTTAATGTGAAATTTATGATTTTTATAAGTTTTAAAGGATTTAAATTGAGGTTTATTTATGGCTGGAATTGCACTTAAAACCTGGAAATTTAATTTATAGCACTTCAGAAATGCTACCATTTCTGTAAATGAACAAATTCTGAACTAAGTAGAATATGCAGCACTTGTTAAGTGCTGTGGTTATATAAATGAACCAAAAGACTAAAATAAACTAAGGCTATGATAGCACTTGGTAAGTGTTGTTGTAGCAGGAACTAAAATTGAACCTGAAACTAATAAAAGGGCTACTGTAGCACTTGTTAAGTGCTGCAGTAGGCTGAAATATGATTTTTTTTAAAACTGAACTGTTACAGCAGTTTATAAAAGCTGTCTTTACTGAATTAAATTGTTTTCAAATATAACTTACCGCAGCACTTTTTAAATGCTGTGAAAGCTGAAATTTTAATGTTTTATTATTTTTAAGAGAATAAATGAACTTAGAAAAGGCTAAATTTTTGGGAATTTAATATTTGATAGAAAAGAATAATGACTTTGTTTTTAAATGGTTTAATTTGAAGTATTTTGATATAAACTGTTTTAAATTAATAACCACGGGTTATAATAACGTTTGGTTGTTAAAGAGACCGGGATCGGATATGGACATACTCTTTGTCGATACCGAAAACCACTTTGACAACTGTGTACGCGGTGGAGTTTCCAGAATGAAGTAGGATGGTGGCGACGATCCTAAGGTATATACGTGGACCCAACTCCCGTGAGTTGGCATAAGGTGGCTAAAACAGGAACGATCGACGGGCCAAGGAGGTAGCACCTCTGATCGGACACACTTCTTCGATACCATTCTATTACTTGTGATTGATTTGGTGGCCACCCTTGATTTGGGAGTGTTGTTCGAGGTGGGCGGTAGTGGCCGGTATGCGTCACCACCAGTCCGGATGTGTAATTGGTAAATCTACCCTGGCATTGCCTTGTGTGCCGTGTCACCTACCATATCGAGCCCACTACGACTTTGGTTTTAAGATCCGACCGCGTTAAGGTTCACCATCCCCTTAACGCTATTTTCTATATGATTATACTTTACTGATTAGACACTACTGTATATAGCGTAAATTACTATATAGTAAATAGTTTATCGGATCCTTAGAGGATGGGCGGTCCAAAGCGTCTTCTAAGTTACTTGTACCTTTACTACAGTTCACTTGAGTTGATTTACATTGTATAAGTATGTATGTCCTGACTCGAGTGTTTATGTTTTATTTTTTACGCTCGGGTCAGCCTGAGTATCAGTTTGGACTTCATCTTCTTGGAGCTAGGATTACTGGAGATCATCTTTATCAAGCTGCTATCTATTTTGCTATTCAGTCCTTTATTTTAGCCTATGTAAATGAGACAAATTTACTTGGGATTTTCTGTGGTTGTTCAAACTGTATTGGTTTTTAGACTATGTAATTTGTACTTGTTTTGAGACTCTGTATTTTAGTGGCTTCATGAACCACTATGGTTACTTTAAATTCCGCTGCAAGTATTCTGATATTTTCTGTGTCTGTGATTCTGTGAATGATTATTGCTCCAAATTTTATTACAATCTGTTATTTTGTATTATTCAAGTCTGACATGTGTGGATTATTTTCGATTTGAATGGTCCAAAATAGTGGGTCGTTACAAGGAAGTTGACAGTCTCGGCTGTGGGGTGCAAGGCCAGGTGGAAAGGCTTGGTTTTGGAAGGGCCTGATGTGGCGCGGACAGTTTCGTTGGTGAGTGGATGGATTGAAGAGGAAGAAGGACGAGTGTTCGCTGATTCTTCGGCTAGGGAAAAATAAAATAAAAGAAAAAAATAAAAGAAGGGGTGACAGTGAAAAAGGCTGAGAGGTAAATAATGGATGATTTTATTTCTTTTGCAAATGAACCGAGCAATTAGGAATCAACGTAAGATTATGTGGAAAACTGGAGATAAGAATATGATGGGTTCCAGGATTATACATGAAGTATTGTAACTTCAAGAATATAAAGAGGCTGGCTCAATATTAAATTGAATAAACACGTTTCATTTTCTTTTGTAAGTTTCGAACTAAATTGAATAATGATGGTGAACCAATAGTCAAAAAGTTAAATTCAAGAATATGAAGAGGCTAGAGGCTATTAGAATTTTTCACGTTAAATCTGAATGGACAAAAAGAAAACAAAAGGCACAAAACTAGTACAGCTACGGGTAACCATTTCACGGTTTCCACTGCGTACCGAAGCTCAAAACACAGAATTGATTATACCGCAAAGATCAGCACGACAAGACGATCAAAACGGTATACAGATATCAGTGACAAGATCATCCGACCAAAAGGTCGATACAGATACTGATATACGTTGCTATTCCGTACGGAAAAATCCAAACGGAGATAGAAACGTCCGAAATTTGCAAAATGAATTACACAGTTTTATTCAGAGTGTTCTAAATAAATTTTCTCATGTTGACAAATTTATGTTTCGGAACACTTTTATTGTCATCAATTTTAACTGATATAAATTGGAATAAAATTACACTAGAAAATAAACTTCCAAATTATCTGATGAAAATTTACCAGTCGCTATGTTAAAACAGACGCATTTCAAATATCAAATTTAAATTTCAAAATTTTATTATTTAAAATTTCACAAATTTCAATTAATTTAATAAATAAAACCACTAAAATTTACGGGTCGTTACAGCTACCCTAAATACTCCATAGGCTACGACACAAAACCAAACTTGTAGTAAAGCTCGCTAGGGTAGGTGACACGGCACAACGAGGCAATGCAAGGGTAGATATACCAATTACACTTTCGGACTAGTGGTAACGCATAGCAGCCACTACCGCCCACCTCGAGCCACACTCCCGAAATCCGAAGGTGCGCACCAAATCAATCACAAAGTAATAGAATGGCATACGATGGAGTGTGTCCGATCAGAGGAGCTACCTCATTAGCCCGTCAATTGCTCCTGTTTTAGCCACCTTATGCCAACTCACGGGAGTCGGGTCCACGTATATACCTCATATAGGATCGTCGCCACCATCCTACTTCATTTTGGAATCTCCACCACGTACATAGTTGTTAAAGTGGTTTTCGATATCGACAGAGAGTATGCCCATATCCGATCCTGGTCCGTTTAACAACCAAACGTTATTATAACACCGCGGTCATTTCAAAATAGTTTATACTTCAAAACCAAAATATCATTTTCATTTCAAAACCCAAATCAATACGATATCATTTCCATTTCAAATATATCCATTTCCAAAAATCATATCACTTTTCGAAGTTATAACACTTTCGAAATCATAGTCTTTTAAAATCAAAACACTTTGGAAATCACAGCTTTGAAATCATAGCATTTTTGAAATTATAGCATTTTGGAAATCATAACACGTTTGAAACTATAGCATTTTGGAAATCATAACACTTTCCTCTTAAATAGTTTAGATATTAAAATTAGTATATTTAATAAAATAGTTTATAAATAAAATAGTTTATATAAATATTTATAAGTTAAAATAGTTTATAAATAAAAATAGTTTATATAAATAGTTATAAGTTAAAATAGTTTATAAATAAAAATAGTTTATATTAAAAATGATTTATACTAAAATAGTTAATATTAAAATAATTTATAAAGTAAAATATCAATAGTTTTAAATATAATTTAAAATTACATTATAAAATAAAATAGTTTCCTCGACTTTCACAAATCGATTCAAATCAATTCAAATTTAATCAAATCTAAATCATCAATTTCAATTCCAATTCAATTAAACATTTTCAAGTTATATCGATTTTCAAATACCGATTTGAACCACAAATAAACCATTTCAATTTCAATATATTTCAAAGCTTCAAATATTCCACATTTCAAAACTAAATTCGATAATTATATATATATATATACATACATATATATATATATATCAATTCACTTTTCTATTATTTAGTTTTGAAATATTTACTTAATTATTTCAATATCATTTGAATACAACTTCAATTTACAAAATATTCCATTTAAATTTATATAAGTTTGAAATATCCATTTAAGTCACCTTCAATCAAATTTCAAGTTGTAAAACACTTCTTTAAAATTTCAAATTCAATAAATTTCAAATCAAACTTATTTAAGTATAATTCTTAAACAAATATAATTTCGAATCAATTTCAAATTTATCTTTACAACCCGAATCATTACAAACTCTATATTAGAAAATATAAATTTTAAATAAATACTTAAACATATTATATATCAACTCTATTAAATAAACTTTAATAAATCTTTAAAATCAATATTTATCAAAACCATATATTTCTTTTCAAAACCATAGAAATCATTTTCAAAATATTTATATATATACCAACGGTGTCTGTATATAATTTTCTACCATATGGTCAAGTGATACAGATAGTTATCATTTCCATCCGCAATTTAAATATATACGGGTATATATCTTTTCAACCCGCAATCCCAAATTCAATTCAATGAAAATCGCTTGGGTTTATCATTACAACCCATAACGATTTTCTCCTATTCTACAAGATCGTTCGGGTATGTATCATTTCAACCCATAGTGAATTCTATACTAACAGGGAACTTGCAGAGTGATAACAGATATGATAATAACATAACATGCATATATCATCAATATAAATAACAGATAATGGTGTCTGATGTCACAGTTGAACAGTTACAGATAATAGTATATATATAGCAATGTAAATAACTAACAGCAGCATATTTCAATTGTCGTTTCAATTGAAACCAAATTTAATAAATATAAGAACATAAATCGTGAGTGATTGCTCACCTTTCGAGGCTAGAGAGAATAGACAATGAAATGGGTTACGGATCCAAGCACAAATTTCGAAGCAAAGCACGATGGACTCGAGTTCGACGAACGAGCTGATAGATAAGAATCAATGAGAACAAGATGATCAGTTTTGATATCAACTGAAAATATACACTATTATTATATTATATATATATATTCACACATTTAAAAATCAAAATAAATTTGCTTTATTTCAATATATATAAACTATCACTTTATATAACAAAACCCACACTTAAAAATAGAATCCATATACATATATATTAAAAGGAAAGCCCACTACTTATATAATATACACAACCCAATTATATATATACAGTAAGTTTTCCTATATAAATTCAAAATAACTACCTATATAACTTTATATATGTACAGTAATACAATTTCTCCTCTTTATAATCCGTAAAACAGATTTTATCACATACACATACAAACTACAAACATATATCTACCATTATAATATACATAATAATAAACTATATTCAACTTGTCTAACTCTATATATATATAACACTTTATATATAGACTTACCAATAAAATATATAAACGAATATATATATGCGGCCGAATGATGTATATATATATATATATATAGATTACTAACACTATATATATACTACAAATCTTGATATACCATTCTGATATGCAAACTTTGATATTCACAAAATACAGCTATATATGTAAGCTCAGTATATATATTATTCACCTAACCAAATATATATACGAACGACATATAAATTAAAATGATTTACCTAAATTATACTTATATAAACAGATTTATATAAACTAATTTACATATACATAGTAACTGGAAAACTTATATGCCAAAACAAATAATATACATAACATATAACTTACTTTTTATATCAGGAAACAAACATATATTAGCTATATATATATATATATAAATATATATCAAAACTGTAAATAATTATTCAATATATACATACCTTCTCAAATTCAAGGCCGAGAGGAAGAGAGACATGGAGGTGAGAGGAGGCGCTCAGTTCAAAAGGTAGAGGCTGGAGTAAAGGCTCGGCGATTATGGAAGAGGAGCTGCTGCTCATGGGGTTCAGTGCTAGGTCAGGGCGGAGACAGGATGCATGGCTTTGAATATGAGAGGACGAACGTGATCTAGGAAAATATGAAGCAGCTTTGGTTATGGAGGGTGCCTAGGTGGCGGAGGCGGAGAGGCTTTCGGTAGTAGGTGATGGGTGGAGGCTCCAAGTATGGTGGATTTGGAAGATGAGTTAACGATCAGGGAAAGTGTGTGAGCGGTTCCAACAAGAGAAGGAAGGTGAAAATTAGAGGAGGAGATGAGCAGCTCTGAATATATGCGGCTATATATTTTCTTTGTATATATTTTTCTTCAAATAGACAGCACAAACAGATCTAGATATGTAACCATTAGGAATTTCAAAAGTCAAGCAAGAATTTTTCATGAAAAATAAAAGATAATGGCTGTTAGGTTTCTTAGTATAGACAATTGAAAAGACACAAATCCAGAAGACCAAAATACAGAATTGATATGACTAATCGTATTGCGGTTTCCGTAGCGAACCAGACTCCAAATCGCAGAAATGAATATATTGCGAAGATCAGCACAACAAGGCGATCAAAATGGTACACAGATAACAATGGTACGAATATCCTATCAAAAGTCGATAATCGGTGCCGAAATGCTGCTAATTTGTTAGAAATAAGATAAATGAAGCAATAATAGTCCAAATTTGGAAAAACGAAAGATGACGTCTCACTCAGAAGATATTTACAAATTTTCTATAAAAAAATATTCAAGTTTGGAAACATTTTATTATCATCAAATTTAACTGATTGGAATTGAAATAAAATTACTCAATAAAATAAACTTCCATATTATCTGATGAAAATTTACCAGTTGCTATGTTAATGTAGACATATTCCAAATATCAAATTTATATTTCAAAATTCAAACATTTAAAATTTCATAAAATTCAATTAATTAAATAAATAAAACCACTGAAATTTATGGGTCGTTACACTCTCCCCCACTCAAAACTTTTCGTCCCCGAAAAGGAAGGAAGTTGGAGAATGGAAACAACTAGAAAGAAAGAAAAGATTCGAAATTCAAAATAATAATAAATTTAAAACCATATAAATTTCAAATTAAACTAATTAATATTCAACATTTTGGTTTAATCCATTTGAGTTTACTTAAGTTAAAATCAATCTATCTATTTCAAAATTCATTATCTTATTATCTAGTCATCCTCAATTAACAATTTCTAAATCATCAAATTGTATAAACATTTATATACTCATATTCTATTCAACAAATTTAATTCTTTTATTCCAAATTATTATTAAGTTTATTCCACTTAATATATATCTTATTACATACATTTAAACCATATAAATTAATTTAAACCATATAAATATCAATTTAAATTAATTTATATTCAATAATTGACTTAAATTCAAGGTATTTCCATAAGTTGATCAAATTTCAATTTAATAATTCCTTCAAAACAAATTTATTTGTCTCATCTATTATTCAATTAACTTATTATTCTATTTATCTCCATTAACATCTTTATAATAAAATTTAAGTGTATAACATTTATTATAACACTCAATTTTATTTTTTGTAAAATCATTTAATCATCAATTTACATTGTAAATTATTCAATTCCATATTCATCTTCTGAATGATTTAGGTAAGTTGTATTAGAATGAAATTGGGTATTATAGAAGGAAAATTTTCTCTCTCAACTTATTTCAAGTTTAAATATGTATTCAAAATTTGGCTATATTTTATAAATAAAATCATCCTTTAACAAAATTTAAGAATTAAATTTCCAGTTCACTACAAACCATTTAGAAATAAATGTATATATGCACTATATATATCAAATTAGATCTATAATCATATAGCAATATATATATATATATATTATAAATCAAGTTATAATATAGAAATTTAAATCAATTTATTTTTCCAAAACAAAAGTGTAGCAAAGCTACAAATTGGTCTCTCCACTTCGAAACTCGAAAATGAATGTCGATGATGCTGCCGCCATCACCGAAATTATTTTCCAGCGACAAAAGAAGAGAGCACTGATTTAAACGTTTAAAATTCTTTGAAACGATTTCTATTTGAAATTACTTTAAATAATATAACTTTAAAACTTTTAAAACCAAAGTTTGAAGTCACCAGAAATTAAATTCTCAAATTCCTAATTTAAATCCATTTCAATTCCAAATCAATTTATAAACCATGTTTATAAATTCATTTATAGAACAATAAATGATAATCAAATATTATCATTTCAAACAACCAATTTAATTAACTTATTAAATTCCAGAAATTTTTTACTTATATATAACAAAATCACACAAATTTATTTCATTTACCAAATTGGAAAATAAAATTGTGTCAGTTTGCTCTGTTCAAGTCTTTTGGAATTCCTATCGATAACGTTGATCAGAGGAATCGATCGAAAATCCAAACCAACATCAGTAACTCAAACAACACAATATATTAAACATTTCTAATATTAATCACAAATACAAAAATACACTCCCTCACTCGATGATACTAGAATGGATTTCAAAACAAGGATAGAGATTCAAATATATTGGGATCCCAACCAAAAGAATTCAACTAGAAGATAGGCTCGAAAGGGAGATAAATAGATTTCAAAGAGAGAAAGGAATGGATAGACTTATATAAATCGCGGGCAACCTTAACCGGGTCAACTGTGACTTCAAAATAAGATCGAGGTAAAATTCTGGAGCAAATTGACATTCCATCGCCATAAATAGAATTCGGGTATAGCAAAAGATAGCAGCATCGTAAACCGAGGATACAGAAATCTTCGGTGAATCAATGCTTGTTGTAAAGGAGTTTCACCCCTTTACAAATCATTCAGTGGAGTTATGGGATGCTCCAGAATCAAAGAATACGAATAGGGGAGACAAGAATGGATCTTGGAACCGAGGGAATGTTCCAAAATCCAAAAGAAACCGAATCGAAGAAGAAGGGATTCAAGCTCGAACGAAAGTGATTCTGTAATCAAATTTACTACATATGCTAAGTTTGCCTAAAACCAGAGCTTTGATACCACATGTAACAACCTGAAATTTTCAATCATTCGCATCCATACATGTCGGATTTGAATTGCTCAAAATATCAGATTGTTAATTTAAATTTGGTAAAACTCAGCATATACAGTAAATAAATAATCACAGACATAGAGTAATATAACAATAATGCAGCGGAAACAAAAGAATAGTAGTTCATGAAGCTACCATATATATAACAGAGTTAAGCAAGATACAATAGAAGTTTCGAATACATATATGTCCCAATACAATAGTCAAATACAAGATCGGAATACATCACTGGAATCAACTGAATAACTGAAAGTTGGGTAGATAGCTGGATCTCCAAGTGAAGCTCCAACTCCAAAGGTGAGTCTCACACTGAAACACTCAGTCTGACCCGAGCATAAAGCAAAACACAAAACACTCGAGTCAGGATTAACATTCTTATATCAATAAATCTGTAACGACCCGTATTTTTACGGATCGAAACATCGTAAAACTATTATCATTAGGTCGTAATGTTGTTAAGTCGTTTAGGGTTTAAGTCGTTCGAAGCTTAAGTCGAGTAGAAATTAGATCGTGAGCGACTTAGGGAATTTGACCGACTTAAGAAGGATAGGCGACCTAAGGAAGTTGAAGTTGGCGACCTAAGGATTCTGGGGTTAGGTTGTATGATAGCTTAGGTCGTGGGATAGGTTAGGTTGGGTGAGCGACCTAGGAGATTGGAGCGACTTAAGGACAGGCAGCGACCTATAGAAGTGAGCGACCTATAGGAAGTGAGCGACCTATAGGAAATAAGCGACCTATAGGAGTTAGCGACCTAAGGGTTAGTAACCTTCAGTATTTAGCGACCTAGTGCATAGTTAGGTCGGTAGACGACCTAAGGAATTAGGTCGTATCCTGGCTAAGAGTTAGGTCGCGTGTGTGTATTAAGTAGTTAGGTCACGCATTGTTTTAAGTCGTTGGATCTGTTAGGTCGTAGGTCGTGGATGCGCGTAGGTCGTTGGATTGTTAGGTCGCATGGAAGCGCATCTGTTAGGTCGCAGGTGTGTTAGGTCGTAGGTCGCGGATGCGCATTCATTAGGTCGTAAGTCATATGAAGGCGCTGATCTGCTAAGTGCTAGGTCGTAGGTCGTAGAAGCTTTGGTTGTTAGGTCGTAGGTTTTTGTTAGGTCGGAGGTTGTTAGGTCGTGGGGTTTTTAGGTCGTGGACGACCTAAGAGCGGACGACCTAAGGGTATTCAGCCTATAAATAGGAGGGGTTTTCTTCAATTTTGGGATCTGGATTTCGATGCGACGAAGTGCTGCCATTTTGAGAGCTCGACTTCTACACTTCTTCACTTCTTTTCTCCACTCTAATCTAGTGATTCCTTCCATCCATATCGAAGATCAAATCGAAGATCGAAGAGCTTAGATTGAAGATCTACATTCTTCGAAGAGAGATTTCATCATTTGAAGCAGATTTGTGATAGATCAAGTTAGATCCTTCGCTGTCCAGATCTGAAGCGTGTTGATTTGGGGTTGTTTAGGTGATTTGGTGAGTGGTGATTATCTCTCACACGGATCCAAAGGAGTATATCGGATTGTTGGCTTGATTTTGGTGTAAAGTAGTGATTTCCATGCATTTTTGTAAACCTAAGTATAGATCCATATAGATCCATTGTTTATGATGATTTGACAACCATTTTACTACATGTTAACCTATGCAAGTTCATTCATCAAGGTTGTAGAGACATTACTCATGATTTCATGCTTGTTAGACTTTTGACTCTTTAATTACGAAATTGCCATTATTGTTATAATTGTCCATTTAGCTTATATTTGAATGCTGGATTACTTGGATTAATATTTGACTTGATTGATTGCTATGAATTAGATGCTTGATGATTTGATTTAGACAAGTTGGTCGAGGATGATTCAAAAGCTAAGGGAAAGGCTCTTGAATTGGAAAAGCTGCTCGTGGCATATGTAGCGGATGATGAAGCTCATATGGATAGATTTGATGATGATGTTGAGATGAAGCTTTGATATGATGATGATGAGGCGAAGCATGATATGAGATAGTCTTGGTCTAATCCAGACGGGATCATTCCAAGCATGTTGATAACTCGGTGATATGGTTCGAGTTGAGGATAATGGTTTGCTCGAGAGGCGCTTGAGCTAGTATGGAAATAGTTGTCGAGGAGGATGACTAGAAGGCTGAGATCTCAGCGTTGTTGAAGGTTCTAGCATGCTCAAAGCAAGAGTACGTTGGGCAGATTCGATAGTCCCTGAAGGCTAATGATTGGTAGTCAAGTACTCTAGGCAGATTCGATAGTCCTAGGCACGGGTCACGATGACGTGCAGAGTTATGTCTAGAACCGGGGTTTCCATTAGCCCTTGACGGACGGCTGAAAGAATGTGTCGGTCATTCAATTAACGATGATATCGAAGCAATGATAACAGTGATAGCCAAAGTCATGGATGTTTGGTTGTATCATCATTCGGTCTCAAGAGCGGTATTCTCTGGGTGCTTATCTCATCTTGGTTTAGGCCTTGGGGGTTTGTACTTGGAAAACATCGCCCTTGACTCGAATGATAATTGCTTTACTTTAAATTGTATGCTCTGCTATGTTTGCTTCTGCTTAGTGTGTGTCTGGGGGCTATCACTGTAGAAAGAGGTAGAGTGGGAGGGTTGTATTCCTATTCCTTTTTCCTTTATGCTCTTTTGGTATGTTGTTAGTTAATTTACCGCTCACTAAGTCTGTTGTCTGACTCAAGGCTTTATGTTTAACTCTTATTGCCTTGGGCTGTTCGTCCATTTTGGGACGGGTAGACTAGGTAGCAGGTGACAGGTGCTGTTCTTGCTTTCCACGATGCTGATGTCGAAGACGAGCGGGAGGCTTGCATATTATCTTCTTATTATATGTACTGGATGTTCCGCTGCTTTGTATAATTCTCAGAGTGCTATGTAGTGAGGCTTGATGTATTGACTATTCAGATGTTTGTATTCAACTATTATGAAGTTTTGTATGATGATATTCTATTCTGTAAAGCTTCATTATATATATTCTATTGTATTTTGTCCATGCGCTGTGAGTAATACGATAGATTCTGCTGTTTTAATTTACCCTGACAATCGTCCATGGTCGCCTGGCACACTTTACAGCGCATTATCTCTAGGTTCGGTGCAGGGGTCATGGGCGGTTGTCACATTTGGTATCAGAGCTTTGGTTAATCGATTTTACCCAACGCTCGCTGACGTAACTACGTATGAGAGACGTAATTGTATTTTGATGGATGATTACTATATATAATATAGTAGCTTAGAAGAGTTTGAGTCCTTTATGCAGTTGTTTCTCGAGGTGTATTAATCATTCCTTTTTATAGATATTGAGAATGAGTCGAAGAGGGAGACCAGCTGCTAGGGAAGGCCGTGCTACTGAAGGGGCTGTTGATTATGCTGCTATGTTCGAAGCTATGATGACTTCGATCATGAGAAGGATGCCAGCTCCGGGGCCATCAGTAGATGTTGGAGTTCAAGTTCAAACTCCAAGACCGGTGGATTTTGCTAAGTTGTGTAAGGACTACACTGCTCTTGGAGGAAAGGTTTTCTTGGGAACAGAATCAACCATTGAAGTCCAGAGGTGGATAGATGCTTGTAGAAGGATTTTTGGTGATTTGGGAATCGATGATGCAACTAAAAGGAAACTTGCATCAAGGCAGCTTCAAGGAAGAGCTTCTGATTGGTGGAATTCTATCACTATTGATACTTCGGAGGAAGAAATTACTTGGGTGCAATTCCAAGCCAGATTTGAAGCTAAGTTCATTTCTACAGCTCAGAAGTCTGTTCTGTTCAAGAAGTTTGTGGAGCTCAAGCAAGATGGGAGACCAGTTCTTGAGTATGTTTCTGAGTTTGAAGCTTTGTCCAAGTATGCCCGGTCGTATATAGAATCTGCATATCAGAAGAATGAGAAGTTTGTGACAGGCTTGGACAGTTATCTTGGGAGGCAGTTGGTGGATCATTTGGACGATTCATTTGAGAAGCTTGTGGAGAAGGCTCTCAGGCACGAGAATCTGTTTCCTAAGGAAGGATCTGTTGTTGCTGTGACCAGGGAAGAGTGTAAACCCCAGCAGGGTGGAAACAAGAAGAGGAAGCAGCAGCAGCAGAAGGGTAAGGATGGCCAGAAGAAGCCGAAGGGCGAAGTGACTTGCTACAATTGTCAGCAGAAGGGCCATTTCTCTAAGGATTGTAATAATCCGAAGGTACCGATGAAGTGTCACAAATGTGACAAGCCGGGGCATATCAGGAAGAATTGTCCAGAACCGCGGAAGGACAAGCAGATTGTGCAAGCTTATGCTTTGGAAGCTGTCCCATCGTCTTCGAAAGCTCCTACTGCTGAAGAGAAAGGAAAGAGTGTGGTGGTTCAAGGTACTCTTTCCATATGTGGTGTTCCAGTTAGAGTTCTGTTTGATATTGGGACGTCGCATTCTTTTGTTTGTAGTGAACTTGTAGGCCGGTTGGGTTTAGAACCGGATATTGTTGATAGGCCATTGGTTGTGACTAATCCAGTTGGGGGTTCGTCTTGTTTGTGTATGTTATGCCGTGGTCTGATTTTATCGAGTCATGATTGCTCTTTTGTTTGTGATTGCTTTGTTCTGAACTTTGCGGGGTTCGAAATTATTTTGGGTATGGACTGGCTTAGGAAGTATGCGGCAAAGGTTGATTGTGAGAGGTTGGAGGTGACAGTCAAGAATGTGGAGGGGCGAAGGATTGTGATACGATGTATGCATGAAGAAGGCGTCTTCATGAGCTTCATGTATTCGCTGGTTGTTCCACGGGATGGACTGTCATCGTTGCCAATCGTTAATGGATTCGAGGATGTCTTTGACGAGGTCAAAGGGTTACCGCCGCATAGAGAGATCGAGTTTCGTATAGATCTAGTTGAAGGAGCCAGACCTGTTGTGATGCCTTTTAGGCGGATGGCGCCTAGGGAACAGCAGGAGTTGAGGGTGCAGGTTGATGATCTTTTGCAGAAAGGATTTATTCGGCGTAGTGTGTCTGAATGGGGTGCACCAGTTGTGTTTGTAACCAAAGCAGATGGATCGCTGAGGTTATGTGTGGATTATCGTGAGCTGAATAAGGTGACTAAGAAGAACAAGTATCCATTGCCGAGAATAGATGACTTGTTTGATCAGCTTCACGAAGCTAAGGTGTTTTCTCAGATGGATTTGGCAACGGGATTTCACCAGTTGAGAGTGGCTAAGGATAGTGTGCCGAAGACTGCTTTTCGGACACCATCCGGTTTCTTTGAGTGGCTGGTAATGCCGTTTGAATTGACTAACGCGCCAGCATATTTTGTGGATCTTATGAATAGAGTGTTCAGAGATCAGTTGAACAAGTTCGTACTTGTGTTTGTGGATGATATTCTGATTTATTCCAGAACTGAAGAAGAGCACAAGACACACTTGCATATTGTTTTGGAAATCTTGCGGAAACATCAGCTGAAGGCTAAGTTTTCGAAGTGCCACTTCTGGAAGAATGAAGTGAGGTTCTTAGGCCATGTTATCTCTGGAAATGGAATAGCGGTTGATCCCGCTAAGGTGGCAGCAATCCAGGATTGGGTTAGACCTAAGAATGCATCAGATGTGAGAAGTTTTCTTGGATTAGCAAGATATTATCGACGGTTTATCAAAGACTTCTCCAAGGTAGCTGCACCGTTAACAGGATTGACGAAGAAGAACCAAGTGTTCATATGGGATGCTAAGTGTGAGCAAGCTTTGGGAATCCTGAAAGAGCGATTGACAAGTGCTCCTGTTTTGACTATTCCGAGTGGGAATGATGAGATGGTGGTTTACACCGATGCATGTGGTACTGGACTTGGAGCAGTGCTGATGCAGAAGGATAAAGTTGTTGCGTATGCAAGTCGACAACTGAAGCCGCATGAAAGGAATTACCCGACTCATGATTTGGAGTTAGCGGCGATTGTTTTTGCTCTGAAGATGTGGAGACATTATCTATTGGGAGTTCGATTCGAGTTGTTTACGGATCATAAGTCGTTGAAGTATCTTTTCTCCCAAAAGGATTTGAATCTTCGGCAGCAACGTTGGCTAGAGTTTTTGGCATCATATGATTTTGGTATAGCTTATACTCCAGGAAAAGGTAACGCCGTGGCTGATGCGTTAAGTCGAAGACATGCAGGATTGGGAGCCATGTTTTCAGAATGGAAGAATCTTGAGTATTTAGCTGGATTTGACTTCAGGCCTAGATGTGGATTGGAACCTGAGATGTTGGCAAACTTATCGATAAGATCGACTCTTGTGGAAAGGATTGGCGAGAGCCAAAAGCAAGACGATAAGCTAGTCAAGATTATCCAAGATTTGGAATCTGGATTGGACCCAGAAAAGGATAAAGGATTTGAGGTAGGTCGAGAAGGTTGGCTTCGGAAGCAAGGACGACTAGTTGTTCCCGATATAGATGAATTGAGGAGTGAAGTTTTGAAGGAAAGTCATCACTCGAAGTTGACCATTCATCCAGGTGGAAATAAGATGTATCGGGATATGAAGAGAACCTACTACTGGGAAGGTATGAAGAAGGATGTTGGAAATTTTATTTCCAAGTGCATGAACTGCCAGTTGGTAAAAGCCGAGCAGAAGAAGCCAAGTGGATTGCTTCAGCCATTAGAAGTTCCTACATGGAAGTGGGAGCAAGTATCGATGGATTTTATTGATGGGCTACCTAGAACAAGAACGGGAAATGAAGGGATTTGGGTCATCGTAGATCGTCTGACTAAGAGTGCAAGATTCATTCCTGTTCGATCGACTAGGACTGCATCAAAGTTGGTTGAGTTGTATGTTAAGTGGATTGTTCGATTCCATGGTATTCCGAAGAGTATAGTGAGCGATCGAGATCCATTGTTCACTAGTGGATTTTGGAAAAGCTTCCAGGAAGTTTTGGGAACCGAGTTGTGTTTGAGTACAGCTTATCACCCCCAAACAGATGGTCAGACTGAGAGAGTCAACCGAGTTTTGGAAGATCTCCTTAGAGCTTGTGTTTTGGATTTCGGAGGATCATGGGAAGATTACCTTCATTTGGTGGAGTTTTCGTATAACAACAGTTACCAGTCAAGCATTGGTATGGCACCGTATGAGGCATTGTATGGAAGACCGTGTAACTCTCCAACGTGTTGGTTAGAAACTGGAGAAAAGCTGATACTTGGGCCAGAGATGATTCGACAGACTTCAGATTGTATAGAGATCATTCAGCGACGAATGAAGGTAGCCCAAGACCGTCAGAAAAGTTATGCCGATAAGCGTCGTAAGGATTTGGAGTTCGACGTAGGTGATATGGTTTTTGTGAAGATTTCTCCTCTGAAGAAGGTTATTCGATTCGGGAAGAAAGGAAAATTGACTCCGAGATTTGTTGGACCATTCCCGATCATCGAGCGGATTGGAAAGCTCGCCTACAGATTGGAGTTACCGAAGAAGATGTCGGGTGTGCACAATGTCTTTCACGTATCGTATCTACGGAAGTATGTGCACGACTCGAATGCAGTGGTTTCTGCCGATAGCTGTGAAGATTTTGAAGTTGATCCAGTCGATAAGAGACCTCGTAAGCCGCTTCGTGTTGTGGAAACCGACACGAAACAGCTTAGGAGGAAGGTAGTTAAGTTGCTCAAGATACAATGGAGTGACGATGATAACGACTGTACATGGGAGGTGGAAGAGAGGATGAAAGCAGCTCATCCTGAACTCTTCAAGGTATGGCCCTAAGGTGTCGTGTCATCTAATGACATTGTAACTTGTTCTAAGCTTTAGAGTTCTGCATGCTAAGCTAGAATTGGATGCATGGTTTGTTGATTGCTATGGATGGTAGGTGTGCAGAATAGTCTTTGATTGCTCTTGTTTGTTTGGAATTTCGGGGACGAAATTCCTAAGGGGGAGAGAATGTAACGACCCGTATTTTTAAGGATCGAAACATCGTAAAACTATTATCATTAGGTCGTAATGTTGTTAAGTCGTTTAGGGTTTAAGTCGTTCGAAGCTTAAGTCGAGTTGAAATTAGATCGTGAGCGACTTAGGGAATTTGAGCGACCTATAGGAAGTGAGCGACCTATAGGAAATAAGCGACCTATAGGAGTTAGCGACCTAAGGGTCAGTAACCTTCAGTATTTAGCGACCTAGTGCATAGTTAGGTCGGTAGACGACCTAAGGAATTAGGTCGTATCCTGGCTAAGAGTTAGGTCGCGTTTGTGTATTAAGTAGTTAGGTCGCGCATTGTTTTAAGTCGTTGGATCTGTTAGGTCGTAGGTCGCGGATGCGCCTAGGTCGTTGGATTGTTAGGTCGCATGGAAGCGCATCTGTTAGGTCGCAGGTGTGATAGGTCGTAGGTCGCGGATGCGCATTCATTAGGTCGTAAGTCGTATGAAGGCGCTGATCTGCTAAGTGCTAGGTCGTAGGTCGTAGAAGCTTTGGTTGTTAGGTCGTAGGGTTTTGTTAGGTCGGAGGTTGTTAGGTCATGGGGTTTTTAGGTCGTGGACGACCTAAGAGCGGACGACCTAAGGGTATTCAGCCTATAAATAGGAGGGGTTTTCTTCAATTTTGGGATCCGGATTTCGAAGCGACGAAGTGCTGCCATTTTGAGAGCTCGACTTCTACACTTCTTCACTTCTTTTCTCCACTCTAATCTAGTGATTCCTTCCATCCATATCGAAGATCAAATCGAAGATCGAAGAGCTTAGATTGAAGATCTACATTCTTCGAAGAGAGATTTCATCGTTTGAAGCGGATTTGTGATAGATCAAGTTAGATCCTTCGCTGTCCAGATCTGAAGCGTGTTGATTTGGGGTTGTTTAGGTGATTTGGTGAGTGGTGAGTATCTCTAACACAGATCCAAAGGAGTATATCGGATTGTTGGCTTGATTTTCATGTAAAGTAGTGATTTCCATGCATTTTTCTAAACCTAAGTATAGATCCATATAGATCCATTGTTTATGATGATTTGACAACCATTTTACTACATGTTAACCTATGCAAGTTCATTCATCAAGGTTGTAGAGACATTACTCATGATTTCATGCTTGTTAGACTTTTGACTCTTTAATTACGAAATTGCCATTATTGTTATAATTGTCCATTTAGCTTATATTTGAATGCTGGATTACTTGGATTAATGTTTGACTTGATTGATTGCTATGAATTAGATGCTTGATGATTTGATTTAGACAAGTTGGTCGAGGATGATTCAAAAGCTAAGGGAAAGGCTCTTGAATTGGAAAAGCTGCTCGTGGCATATGTAGCGGATGATGAAGCTCATATGGATAGATTTGATGATGATGTTGAGATGAAGCTTTGCTATGATGATGATGAGGCGAAGCATGATATGAGATAGTATTGGTCTAATCCAGACGGGATCATTCCAAGCATGTTGATAACTCGGTGATATGGTTCGAGTTGAGGATAATGGTTTGCTTGAGAGGCGCTTGAGCTAGTATGGAAATAGTCGTCGAGGAGGATGACTAGAAGGCTGAGATCTCATCGTTGTTGAAGGTTCTAGCATGCTCAAAGCAAGAGTACGTTGGGCAGATTCGATAGTCCCTGAAGGCTAATGATTAGTAGTCAAGTACTCTGGGCAGATTCGATAGTCCTAGGCACGGGTCACGATGACGTGCAGAGTTATGTCTAGAACCGGGGTTTCCATTAGCCCTTGACGGACGGCTGAAAGAATGTGTCGGTCATTCAATTAATGATGATATCGAAGCAATGATAACAGTGATAGCCAGAGTCATGGATGTTTGGTTGTATCGTCATTCGGTCTCAAGAGCGGTATTCTCTGAGTGCTTATCTGATCTTGGTTTAGGCCTTGAGGGTTTGTACTTGGAAAACATCGCCCTTGACTCGAGTGATAATTGCTTTACTTTAAATTGTATGCTCTGCTATGTTTGCTTCTGCTTAGTGTGTGTCTGGGGGCTATCACTGTAGAAAGAGGTGGAGTGGGAGGGTTGTATTCCTATTCCTTTTTCCTTTATGCTCTTTTGGTATGTTGTTAGTTAATTTACCGCTCACTAAGACTGTTGTCTGACTCAAGACTTTATGTTTAACTCTTATTGCCTTGGGCTGTTCGTCCATTTTGGGACGGGCAGACTAGGTAGCAGGTGACAGGTGCTGTTCTTGCTTTCCACGATGCTGATGTCGAAGACGAGCGGGAGGCTTGCATATTATCTTCTTATTATATGTACTGAATGTTCCGCTGCTTTGTATAATTCTCTGAGTGATATGTAGTGAGGCTTGATGTATTGACTATTCAGATGTTTGTATTCAACTATTATGAAGTTTTATATGATGATATTCTATTCTGTAAAGCTTCACTATATATATTCTATTGTATTTTGTCCATGCGCTGTGAGTAATACGATAGATTCTGCTGTTTTAATTTACCCTGACAATCGTCCATGGTCACCTAGCACACTTTACAGCGCATTATCTCTAGGTTCGGTGCAGGGGTCATGGGCGGTCATCACAAAATCCAACTTAAGTGAAATATCAACTGAAATACAAGTAACTCAAAGGATGTTTTGGATAACCATCCTCTAAGGATCCGTTAAACTATCTACTATGTAGTAATATCCGCTATTATAATAATATCTAATGGTAAAATAAACTTACTTTTAAATAGCGTTAAGGAGTACCCATATCCCCCTTAACACATAATAGTCCCAGTAGTCTATCCAATTTCAGCGCACCTCCAGATCGGGGGCTACCCTAAATACTCCATAGGCTAAGGCACAAAACCAAACTCGTAGTAAAGCTCGCTAGGGTAGGTGACACGGCACAACGAGGCAATGCCAAGGTAGATATACCAATTACACTTCCGGACCGGTGGTAACGCATAGCAGCCACAAACGCCTACCTCGAGCGACACTCCCGAAATCCGAAGGTGCGCACCAAATCAACCACAAAGTAATAGAATGTCATACGATGGAGTGTGTCCGATCAGAGGAGCTAGCTCATTAGCCCGTCAATTGCTCCTGTTTTAGCCACCTTATGCCAACTCACGGGAGTCGGGTCCATGTATATACCTCATATAGGATTGTCGTCACAATCATACTTCATTCTGGAATCTCCACCGCATACACAGTTGTTAAAGTGGTTTTCGGTATCGACAGAGAGTATGCCCATATCTGATCCCGGTTTCTTTAACAACCAAACGTTATTATAACACTGCGGTCATTTCAAAATAGTTTATACTTCAAAACCAAAATATCATTTTCATTTCAAAACCCAAATCAATACGATATCATTTCCATTTCAAATATATCCATTTCCAAAAATCATATCACTTTCCGAAGTTATAACACTTTCAAAATCATAGTCTTTTAAAATCAAAACACTTTGGAAATCACGGCTTCGAAATCATAGCATTTTGGAAATCATAGCATTTTGAAATTATAGCATTTTGGAAATCATAACACTTTTGAAATTATAGCATTTTGGAAATCATAACACTTTCCTCTTAAACAGTTTAGATATTAAAATTAGTATATATAATAAAATAGTTTATAAATAAAATAATTTATATAAATAGTTATAAGTTAAAATAGTTTATAAATAAAAATAGTTTATATAAATAGTTATAAGTTAAAATAGTTTATAAATAAAAATAGTTTATATTAAAAATGATTTATATTAAAATAGTTCATATTAAAATTATTTTATAAAGTAAAACATCAATAGTTTTAAATATAATTTAAAATTACTTTATAAAATAAAATAGTTTCCTCGACTTTCACAAATCGATTCAAATCAATTCGAATTCCAAATTAAAATTTAATCAAATCTAAATCATCAATTTCAATTCAAATTCAATTAAACATTTTCAAGTTATATCGATTTTCAAATACCGATTTGAACCACAAATAAACCATTTCAATTTCAATATATTTCAAAGCTTCAAATATTCCACATTTCAAAACTAAATTCGATAATTATATATATATATATATATATATATCAATTCACTTTTCTATTATTTAGTTTTGAAATATTTACTTAATTATTTCAATATTATTTGAATACAACTTCAATTTACAAAATATCCCATTTAAATTTATATAAGTTTGAAATATCCATTTAAGTCACCTTAAATCAAATTTCAAGTTGTAAAACACTTCTTTAAAATTTCAAATTCAATAAATTTCAAATCAAACTTATTTAAGTATAATTCTTAAATAAATATAATTTCGAATAAATTTCAAATTTATCTTTACAACCCGAATCATTACAAACTCTATATTCGAAAATATAAATTTTAAATAAATACTTAAACATATTATATATCAACTTTATTAAATCAACTTTAATAAATCTTTAAAATCAATATTTATCAAAACCATATATTTCTTCTCAAAACCATAGAAATCATTTTCAAAATATTTATATATATACCAACGGTGTCTGTATATAATTTTCTACCCTATGGTCAAGTGATACAGATATTTATAATTTCAATCCGCAATTTAAATATATACGGGTATATATCTTTTCAACCCGCAATCCCAAATTCAATTCAATGAAAATCGCTTGGGTTTATCATTTCAACCCATAGCGATTTTCCCCTATTCTACAAGATCGTTCGGGTATGTATCATTTCAACCCATAGTGTAACGACCCACTATTTTGGACCATTCAAATCAACAATAAATCCACACATGTCGGACTTGAATAATTCAAAACAATAGATTGTAAATAAAATTTGGCAAAACTCATAATATACAGTAAATAAACCACAGATCACAGACATAGAGTAATATAACAATGCAGCGGAAGCAAATAAATAGTAGTTCATGAAGCTACTATATATACATAAGAGTTAACAAGATACAACGGAAGTCTCAATATGATAATCAAGTATAAATCAGAATACATCTCTGGAATCAACTGGATAACCGGAAGCGAAATAGATAGCTGGATCTCCAAGAAAAGCTCCTACTCCAAAGGTGAGTCTCGAATGCTGTATCACTCAGTCTGACCCGAGTGTAAAGCAAAACCCAAAACACTCGAGTCAGGACATACATACTTACAATGTAAACCAACTCAAGTGAACTATAATATAAAGGTACAAGTAACTTAAAGAATGCTTGGGATCGCCTATCCTTTAAGGATCCGTTAAACTATTTACTATGTAGTAATATTTCGCTAATATAATAGTGTCTATAATAAAATAAACTTACTTTTAAATAGCGTTAAGGGGTTACCCATATAGCCCTTAACACATAATAGTGCCAATAGTCTATACAGTACCTGCATACCTCGAGAGGCTACGAGAAGATACTCTATAGGTACGACACAAATAGAAACTCGTAGTAAAGCTCAGTATGGTAGGTGACACGGCACAACAAGGCAATGCCAGGGTAGATATACCAATTACGCATCCGGGCTGGTGGAAAGCATAGCAGCCACTACCGCCCACCTCGGAACACATTCCCAATCAAAATCGAAGGGTGGCCACCAAATCAATCACAAAGTAATAGAGTGTAACGACCCATAAATTTTCGACAATTAAAATAGTTAAATTAATAAGATTTCATGGTTTAATGTTGGAAGAATTAAAAATTTGTAATTTATTATTTATAATAATAACTAGAATGAATAGCAACAATATTTATCTGAGTTAATTATTAATGAATTGAATGAAATTCCAATCAATTGAAATGACTTAAATGTTATAACTTAGTTATGGAGGGAATAAAATTGGTATTGTATATGTAATTGTGACACTTGTTTGTAAATAATAAACTTATAAGTGTGATTAATGGTAAATGGTGATAATTATTATAAGTTACTTGTTTATTTAGTCGGTCGAATTGATTTGGAAACCAATTGCAATTGAAATGAAATTTTATATATTAACTGGGTATAATCAATAACTGAAGTTGAATAACAAACGTTGGATGCTCTGGATGTGAATAAAGTAATTGAGTGATAACTAAAATTAAATTAAAATCTAATATTGAAATTTTTTTTGAGTATTGAACGATTAAATTGTTTAAATTTAATATTTGGAATTAACTGAATAATTGAATAACGGGAATTGAATAACTATATAATGAAAATAGTCGTTCTATAAGTTGAATTTGTCTTAAACGCTAAGTCTTATAAGTCCATTTTCAAATAGTTAAAAGATAGTGAATTTTTGAACAATCAAAATTGTTTAAATTTAATATTGCAATTATTTGAATAATTGAATTCTGAATATAATATGATTGAATATGAAACCGGAAATTGATGTAAAGTTTATTTAAACAACAATGAAATTTGCTAACATTTAAAATTTGATTTAAAAGTGAAAAATTGGAAATTGAAAATTTTATATTATAATCGACGAGTAAAAATAGCCTTCCAAGGCACAGTCTCGGAATTCGACGAAACCCATTCCATTGGATCCGTAATAGTGTATTATTATCGGATTTCAAATTTCAGAGCAGTTAGAGTTATCGTTTGGTCGTACGGGTTAGAAACGCGTTGAAATAAATATCGAAAATTTAATATTTTAATTCGATTCAAAAAGCTATCCTCCACATACGATCAAATTAGCCTCCGAAACCTATTCCATTGTGTTAGGAATGTGGGTAAAACATTACGAATGCTTGTCGGCACATCTATTTTGGAGTTCGTCCGAAAATCATGTTAATTGTGGAAAATAATATTAATTTAATGTTATACGTATATATATTCACGTTCCTTTCAGTAAAACCCTAGTTCCATCTTGTGGCCGCCGCTATCATATTAATGGCCGAAACTTCTCCTCTTTCTCCCTCAATTTCCGATCTATCCTTCAACTTTTTGACTAAACATTCAACTAGAGATTCATAGAGCGTTGTGAGATCTAGAGATCCATAAGGCTGTGATTGTTTTCAACGCATCGTGGAAGGAGATATCTGGCTCCATTCGCGCAGCTTTGGTGGCGAATTTCTTGGCAATGGCGGCACTTTGCTAGGCCGCACTTGGCACAGGGGTTGAGGGAGGTAGGGCGCGGCCGATGGTGGCCTCCGATCAAGTTTCGGTCGCGTAAGGAGGTGGTGGCGGTGAGGCTTTGTTCACGAGCATGGGTTTGGAAGACCTGGGAGATTCGCGTGTAGAGGGAGCATTGTGACGGCCTTGATTTTGAAAGCTTGATGATCGGCCCAGATCTAATTCTGGGTAAAAAAAAAATCTTGTTTAAATTATATTAATATATATATTCAAACTTTAACAACTCATATCTCATCCATACGAGGTCGGAATCAGATGAAACAAGCGGCGACGAGATCGCAGGGACGAGATCTGCATTGCAGTGAAGACCTGGAAATGTTTGGAGCTTGTAAATTTTTTTAGATCAAATCGAACGTCGTTCGATTTGATTCAAATTTGAAAACTCAAGGTGAGTGTTTTATAACGCTCACAACGTACTAGAATATTCTCATGCTAGTTAAATTTGATATTATGAAGTGATATGATTTTTATTAGTCGTTGTTGATAAAATTTAATTGTCATCTAGATTGTCATTGCATTTAATGTTAGAAATTAAAATTGACAGTCAAATTGAAATTGGAATTTAATCGCAATTAAATTTTCGAACATTTATAGCTATGAAATTTTTCCGTAAATTATATTGTATGTTTGGATGATTGTTTTCGATGGATGCTATTGATTGATACTTGAATGTTTGGATGTTTATTTGTTTGTATATATCCTGTCATCACTCTGTGTATTATTACAGTTGTAAATTTAATCATTTCGAAAAAAATGGAGAAATAGGTTGAAATGATATATACCTATGACACTGTGATTTGATTTAAATGATATATATTCATCCCTGACATTTAATTGAAATAACTGATCACTTGGCCATAGGATAGAAAATTATATACGGACACCGGATTGGTTAAATTAAATGATTTAAAATTTCTGATTGAAATTTATTTGAATGATTTTGATTTAAAAGAAATGAAACCCAAATTTATAAAAATAGAATTTCTTTCGAACTTGAGATCAGAATGTTGAAATTTAAAAATTTGGTAAATGAAACGTTTAAAGAACTGAGTTGGGATTTTTAAGTTATAATCGAATTATGATTTAAATTTCAGAAATTGATTTGATTAAAAGAATGAGACTTTTATTCAAACTTTGAACTTTACCAAGTAAAAGTATTTGGAAATTTGGCTTTCAAAATTTGATATTGAAGGTTAACTTTTTTTCAGTGTTTTGAGTTGATATTTGAAGATTGAGCCAGAAATCGATATGAATTTGAAAGTGAATTAATTGGATTTGAAAATGGAATTGAATGAATCTGAAATTGAAGTCGAAATTGATTCGAATTGAAATCGAAATTGAATTGACTGAATGGAAATTGAAATTTGATTCGGATTGGGAAGTTGGAATTTGAAATTGTTTGACTTTGAAGCTATGTCATTTTTGGGTTCCAAAATTTTTTCTGCTATATAAACCATTTTAAATACTAAAACTATTTTATATTAAACTATTTTACCTATATTAACTATATTAAATTATTTCAACCTATCTTAAATCATGTTAACTTACTTTAATCTATTTTAAATCTACTTAACCCAATTTAATTTTTTAAACTAATTTACCTATTTTAATTTATTTTAATTATATTTAATCTATTTTAAAGCTATTTAACCTATTTAATTATATTTAATCTATTTTAAATATATTTAACTATATTAAATCAATTTAAAACTATTTTGAAATCTATCTTTAATATTTTAGAGTATTTAACTATTTTTAATTATTTAAGCTATTTTCCAAAAATTCAAGCTGGTCAATAAGGTGAAATGTTTATATTTAAATTGTGGATTTAAAATAAGAATTTGGTTAAATTGAAGTTGTAACCTAAATTGAGATTCGAAACGATTTTTGAAATTGAAATGAGATATTGGGGCGAAATGATTTTTTGAGCTGGAATAGTATATTTTGAGTATATATGATGATTTTGGAATGGATTTGATTTTTGAAGCGAATATGATATTTTGATATCAATTATGAATTGATTTTGAAAATGTAAAAGAACCATCCGGTGTGTAATAAGCGTTTGGTTGTTAAAGAGACCGGGATCAGATATGGGCATACTCTCTATCGATACCGAAAACCACTTTAACAACTATGTACGTGGTGGAGATTCCAGAAATGAAGTAGGATGGTTTGGCGACGATTCTATATGGTATGACGTGACCCTGACTCCCGTAATGTAACGCCCCACTCTGAGACCCACTATAACAAAGAGTATTACGGGAGTAATACTGTCTGCTAAAGCGGAGAATAGAGTATAGTGGAAGTGACCATTTGTAATCAAGCTATAACTATCTACTGAATACGTCGAAAGAGTGGTATCTATTTTTTTTCAAGTGGTTCGACATATTCGGTAAATACTTATAACGAAATTACAAATGGCTAAAGATCTATCAGGACAAAGCATAATAATAAATGATAAAACATCACAGAACAGAATCACATAACAAATATAAAATCCCAGAACAATACATCGTCAATACAGATCCAAATACAATAAGTGGGTACAAAGCCACTGCCCACACATGTGGTTTAAAAATATGTACATATCAAAGTCTGAATAATAACAGAGTAGCGGAATAGTGGACAAATAAAAGCGCTATCTATCAGCATAGCAGATAATGTCCAAGCGGAAGCACAGAAACTAAGTCCAGAGACTTAACCTGAAACAACTCGGTCTGACCCGAGCGAAAACACTCGGGTCAGGCTAGCTAAACAATCAGTAATAACTGAGGTATATAATAATGCAGTACATAAATAAAACAGTACTTATCCAAGGAGAAGTATATTATGAACCACATGAATATAATGACGATCCCTAATCATCAATAAACAATAAAAATCTCCAAAGAGAAATCAACACCAAAGTGTAGAATAAATAAAATCGCCTCATATCATCGGCGTAGCCAAAGCCATAAAAAGATGCCCATAGGCAATAATCCCAAGAGTGACCAGAGTCTGTAATCAATGCCCAAGCAAAGATCGATGCTCCAAAGAGCAATGGGAATATACTGAAAAGTCAATGAAATCCAACACTGAAAAGCAGTGTCCAGAGACACTGTGAATCCACAAGGTAATCGCACTTACATCGTATGGTTCCATAGAACCAACACCGAATGGCGGTACTCGAATGGATATAAAAATCATCAAATAATACCAATATTGCACGTGCACCGACCAGAGTCGTTGTTGCCAAGTACTGTAGAGTTGTGATCGATCACTCGCACAGATGCGGAACGCGCGAGACGGCAAGATCCTTCCCAGAAGGATAAAGGCCCAGAGGCGCATGCCGAAAAATAAACTGCTCCATAGAGCAGGTGTCCAGAGACGGTTGCCCAGAGGCGTGGTGACCCAGAGGTCCAGTACTGGCCGCCCAGAGGCTACTGTGTCACTAACTTCTTGGAGAGGAACCCGTAAAGTGTTAACAATGAGTCCCGATACCCCACGTTCGCACTAAACGGTTTCCTAACCAATAGCAAGTTCACACTCCAAACAATAAAAAGTCCACCTCGTATCATCGGTAAACTAGACCCAAAGGTCAAAACGATCAATCGAATAGGTCGGGGATTAACTGGAAAGAAAATACACACGGTTCCATAGGCCGGAGATTTCCTAACCGTTTAAGCACCTTTCCACTTCGCTTGACGTGCTAAAAAGTGAGTGTGAGGTTTTTATTATAGAAAATAGTGGTGCGAAACGGATTTATAATTGATTTTGAAATCACTTTAAAACGGCTTTTAAAAAATCTCCTATTATGGAGTAATTAATTTAATAATTAAAAATAATATTATATAATAATTTCGAAAGCCATTTAGGAGTGAAAAATCTTTTGAAAATGATTCATAAAACCCGTGTACGAAATCTAGAGACAAATCTCAAAGAAATCAATAAAACCAGAAAATCACTGAAAAATATTGTGTTTGTAAACATTCAAAAAAACTGACGCGAACCAAAGTTCGGCAATTTATTTGGACCAGCAAACTGTGTCCAAATGTCATGGAAATTTGCGATCAAGTAGTCCAACATTCCTACTTTAAGATGCAAAAAGAATCGGGAAATTCCGACTTGAAACGAAGAAACGGCGTCGTCTCAAAGTCGGACAAAAATCATAAAACTTTACTGTGTCAAAACAGTGTAAAGGTCCCACTTCGACGACATGGTCGAAGGGTCACATGAACTCAGATCTTGATGAAAATTTGCAGGAGCGTAGAAAAGTACTCCTACTTTGATATGCAATAGGAATCGTTTGGTTTCGACTTGAAACGAAGAAACGACAATGTTTCGAAGTTGGTCCGACGATAACTGAAAATGATCACTATTGTAAAACAGTTTCTGGGTGCTACTTCGGCAAAAGAAACAAAGTACCTAATGCACCCAGATCTAAACCAAACTTTGCATGGTTAAAGATCTCGATCTCATCTTTTTAACGAGACCAAAAACAATGAAATCCGACAAGGGACGAGCCCAGGATGGCGTCGCAAAGTCGGGGTTCTACGCTGAAAACAACGGGAGAAAAGAGACTAAGGCCTATAGCTATGCACTAACTGGCCAGAGATGAAAAACCACAATTTTGGCATAGTAAACTTCAAATTCTGGCAAAATGAATAAAATGAAAGTTGTAGCTTAGTTTCTAAGCTTTCCGGAATGACCAAGATCGTCAAATTCCGACCAGAGATGAAAATTTTATGACTAAAACAATTCTCAGATCTAAATTTTATATCACTGTCGTTGTGCTCTCGGGACAGTGGTAAGAATGCATAGTTTTGACCAAATTAACTTCGAAATTTCATGAAACTCAAAACATGAAAGTTTTAGCACTAAATCTATGCTTTCCAGAACATCTAAAATTATCTAATTCGGATCAAAAACGAGAGAGATACATGCAAAACAATATCAGATTGAAACTCAAGATAACTTGTTAAAGATAGAATTGGTCTTCTGTCTTTGAATGCATTTCAGGTCATCTAAATGGCAAAATTACAGAAAACTCAATGAACAAAAATTGTAGCATATGTTTTAACCTTTCCGGAACATCCAAAATTATCTAATTCGGATAAGAAACGAGTAACTTATGGCCAAATCAATTTCAGGGTTTTATTTTATCAACCCTGTAGTTTGTTGTCAGGTCAGCGACAAACAAACGTGATTTCGACCATTCAAACCACAAAATTAGGCAAAGCTCAAAACATAAAAGTTATAGGCTACAGAATAAGCTTTCCAGAACTTCAAGAAAATCTAAATTCCGATTTAAGATGAATGAGATATGCCAAATTACTAACAGCAATAAACTATTTATAATTTCAGCTAGCATATATTACAAGTACCTTATGTGCACACCCCAAAATGAAAGCAAAGATGATCAAAGAGCTATGATTCACATGTTACATAATAAAACATGTGTTACTAACTGATTACCAATATCAAAAGATGATTAAACACATATTAGAAGATGTTTTTAGCAATATACCTCTCTAGAAAGCAACAAAGACTACTATAGCATCAACCCAAGTTAGCAAAAGATGATTAGGAGTCTATAAGATCAAAAAAACACATAAAACATGTATTACCAAATCAATTTCAGAAATAAGAAAGATATAAAAATGGATTTGAGGTGTGTATTTGCATTACCTTTGCATAGAATGACTTGCATAAGCTAAAACTAAAAGGAGATGAAGATGGAGGCCATTTTTGTTATGAAAGCTTTAGGAAATGGTTAGGGTTTTGATTAGGGTTTTGATGAATGAGGTTAGGAGAGTTTGAGATAATTTATAGAGAAAGT
Source organism: Allium fistulosum (assembly GCA_030737815.1). Taxonomy (NCBI): domain Eukaryota; kingdom Viridiplantae; phylum Streptophyta; class Magnoliopsida; order Asparagales; family Amaryllidaceae; genus Allium; species Allium fistulosum. The sequence goes on along the minus strand of CM060904.1, from coordinate 308,315,274 downwards.
TTAGGGTGGGTTATTGGGTAAGGTTTAATAACCCAATATGAAGAGAGTTATTTCATGTTTTCCAAAAATTAGTCTAAGTGTTCATGTATGTTTATAAAACTCATTTTTCTTATCCAAACCCGTTTTAAAATCTCTCCTAAAATATTTAACTTTCCAAAAATAACATTTTATCCTCATTTTAAAATCTCATATTTCCCATTTAATTAAAATAGCCTTTTTCACATAAATTTTGTTATTCCAAATTCTTTTATGCTTCATTAAAATAAATAAAAATCCTAACTTTTATTTATTAGTTGGTAATGCAAATCCCAGGTTGTTACAGACTCCCCCCCTTAAGAAAATTGCGTCCCCGCAATTCCTTAAGATAAATGTCGTCTATAACGTCAAATCCACAAAAGAAGTGATAGAGATAAAATAGAGAATTCTCACCCGTAGAAGAAGATGGGAGAAAGCCAGGATAAGAGCGTTCGATAGATTCTCTGGTCTCCCAAGTGCAGTCCTTAGGATTCGGTGACCATTGAATCTTCACGAGTGGAACCTCTTTATTGCGAAGGCGTCTAACCTCCGAATCAAGCACACGAAGAGGTTGCTGCTCCAAAGATAAATCAGGTAAGATCTCTAAATCAGGCACAGCATGCGGCTCAAAGATAGAATCAGGATCGCGGACACACATGCGAAGCTGGGAAACATGGAACACGTCATGCATTCCAGAGAAGTGAGCAGGTAGAGCCACACGATAAGCCACGGGGCCAATGCGTTCCATAATAGGAAATGGTCCAACATAGCGAGGAGCCAACTTCCCTGTAGAGCTGAAACGCACAACCCCTTTCATAGGAGATATCCAAATAAAGACATGATCACCAATGGAGAACTCAAGAGGCTTCCTGCGGTTGTCCGCGTAGGATTTCTGACGGTTCTACGCCTCTTTCATTCTCTGACGAATAAGAATAATCTTCTCAGAAGATTCCCGAACTGAATCTGGACCAAGAAGGAGCTTCTTGCCAGATTCTAACCAACACGAAGGAGAACGACATGGCCTTCCGTAAAGAGCCTCGAAAGGAGCCATGCCAATACTAGACTGAAAGCTGTTGTTGTAGGAGAACTCTACAAGCGGTAAGTGATCCTCCCAACTACCTCCGAAATCCAGAATACAACAGCGTAAAAGATCCTCTAAAACATGATTCACCCTCTCCGTCTGACCGTCGGTCTGAGGATGATAAGTAGTCGAGAGATTCAGCTTTGAGCCCAAAGCTGACTGTAGGCACTTCCAGAAGTGACTAGTAAAGATAGTGTCTCGATCACAGACGATAGAGCTAGAAATGCCATGAAGTCGAACGACTTCCTTCACATATAGCTTGGCAAGCTGAGGAGCAGTCCGAGTGGACTTAATAGGAATGAAATGAGCTGATTTGGTCAAGCGATCGACGATGACCCAAATAGAAGTATGGCCTGACCTCGATCGAGGCAGACCGTCAATAAAATCCATGGATATCTGATCCCATTTCCACAATGGAATCTCTAGCGGCTGAAGAAGACCAGATGGACGCTGATGCTCAGCTTTGATCTGTTGACAAGTCATGCAACGGCTTACATAACTTACAACATCACTCTTCATGCCCTCCCAAAAAAATAGGCGACACATGTCGGCATACATCTTACTCGACCCGGGATGTATAGTGTACTTAGTGTGATGACACTCGTCTAGAATGTCATGCCTAAGTGATAAATCAGATGGTACCAAAATAAGGTTCTTCCTGCGAAGACACTGATGAGAATCAATAGAATAATCCAACAATGTCTCATCACTGGATCCCGACTCAAGGAGATGAATGTATCGCAACAAGTCTGGATCCTACTGCTGAGCATGGGCAATGCGATCCAATAGAATAGGTCGAGCTTCCAAGCTGAAAAACAAGATCTGAGAATCAGAAGACGGAGCTCGATTTCGAATATCACACATAGAAAGAGTCTCAAGAATAACCCACTCGGTAATCATCATAGAAACAACTGCCGAGTGTTTGCGACTGAGCGCATCTACAACACGATTCCCCTTGCCAGGGTTATACTGAAAATCTAAGTCATATGAGGCGAGAAACTCGAGCCATCGCTGCTGCCTCATATTGAGATCCTTCTGACTGAATGAATACTTCAACGACTTGTGATCGGTGTAGAGAATGAAATGTTCGCCCAATAGTTAATGACGCCACGTCTTCAAGGCAAAGGCGATAGCTGCTAACTCAAGATCATGAGTAGGATAGCGAACCTCATTCAGACGTAGCTTCCTAGAAGCGTAAGCAACTACCCGATCTTTCTGCATAAGCACAGCACCGAGGCCGCTACCACAAGCGTCGATGTAAACAACAAGATCCTGGTTACTCTCAGGAACTACAAGGATAGGAGCATGAGTGAGAAGTTCCTTCAGTCGTTGAAAGGAAGCTTCACACTTATCAGACCAAATAAAACGAACCCCCTTACGAGTCAGAGTCGTGAGGGGAAGTGCAACTCGAGAGAAATCCTTGATAAACCGACGGTAATAACCCGCCAGCCCAAGGAAGCTGCGAATATCATGAACGTTCTCGGGCTGCCTCCAATTCTGAATAGCTTCGATCTTGGCAGGATCGACAGAAATACCCTCAGATGATACAATATGGCCCAAGAACTTGACCTTGCTCTCCCAAAAATGGCACTTGGAGAGCTTGGCCTTAAGCTGATGCTGACGAAGAGTATCCAAGACGATCCGCAAATGATGAGCATGCTATGCCTCGGATCTAGAATAAATAAGAATATCATCGATGAAAACCAGAACGAATCTATCGATGTATTCCCGGAATACTCGATTCATAAGATCGACGAAGAAAGCTGGAGCGTTCGTCAAGCCGAACGGCATGACCAACCACTCAAAAGAACCATGATGAGTGCGAAATGCTGTAAGAGGAATGCTGTCTTCCATGACTCGTAGCTGATGGAATCCGGTGGCAAGGTCAAGCTGAGAGAAGACCTTCGCACCGCTCAATTGGTCAAACATGTCGTAACGGGAATTAGAGTTAGACCTGATTCAATGATAGATAATTAATTAAGGAATACTACGGAATATAACGGATTCCTATACATATTCCTAACTTATCTATCAATAAACATAAGGAAGGGATTTGATTTAATTCGGATCTAATTTAAAATGTATTGTACTAAGTGTATATGGTCTGTGTTTATTATGCTTATTCCTGAAACCAGGCTCTGATACCAAGCTGTAACGCCCCACTCTGAGACCCACTGTAACAAAGAGTATTACGGGAGTAATACTGTCTGTTAAAGCGGAGAATAGAGTATGGTGGAAGCGACCATTTGTAATCAAGCTATAACTATCTACTGAATACGTCGAAAGGATGGTATCTATATTTTTTTTCTCAAGTGGTTCGACATATTCGGTAAATACTTATAACGAAATTACAAATGGCTAAAGATCTATCAGGACAAAGCATAATAATAAATGATAAAACATCACAGAACAGAATCACATAACAGATATAAAATCCTAGAACAATACATCATCAATACAGATCCAAATACTATAAGTGAGTACAAAGCCACTGCTCACACATGTGAGTCAAAATATGTACATATCAAAGTCTGAATAATAACAGAGTAGCGAAATAGTGGACAAATAAAAGCGCTATCTATCAGCATAGCAGATAATGTCCTAGCGGAATCACAGAAGCTAAGTCCAGAGACCTAACCTGAAATAATTCGGTCTGACCCGAGCAAAAGCACTCGGGTCAGGCTAGCTAAACAATCAGTAATAACTGAGATATATAATAATGCGGTACATAAATAAAATAGTACTTATCCAAAGAGAAGTATATTATGAACCACATGAATATAATGACGATCCCTAATCATCAATAAACAATAAAAATCTCCAAAGAGAAATCAACACCAAAGTGTAGAATAAATAAAATCGCCTCATATCATCGGCGTAGCCAAAGCCATAAAAAGATGCCCATAGGCAATAATCCCAAGAGTGACCAGAGTCTGTAATCAATGCCCAAGCAAAGATCGATGCTCCAAAGAGCAATGGGGATATACTGAAAAGTCAATGAAATCCAACACTGAAAAGCAGTGTCCAGAGACACTGTGAATCCACAAGGCAATCGCACTTACATCGTATGGTTCCATAGAACCAACACCGAATGGCGGTACTCGAATGGATATAAAAATCATCAAATAATACCAATGTTGCACGTGCACCGACCAGAGTCGTTGTTGCCAAGTACTGTAGAGTTGTGATCGATCACTCGCACAGATGCGGAAGGCGCGAGACGGCGAGATCCTTCCCAGAAGGATAAAGGCCCAGAGGCGCACGCCGAAAATAAACTGCTCCATAGAGCAGGTGTCTAGAGATGGTTGCCCAGAGGCGTGGTGACCCAGAGGTCCAGTACTGGCCGCCCAGAGGCTAATGTGTCACTAACTTCTTGGAGAGGAACCCGTAAAGTGTTAACAATGAGTCCCATACCCCACGTTTGCACTAAACGGTTTCCTAACCAATAGCAAGCTCACACTCCAAACAATAAAAAGTCCACCTCGTATCATCGATAAACTAGACCTAGAGGTCAAAACGATCAATCAAATAGGTCGGGGATTAACTGGAAAGAAAATACACACAGTTCCATAAGCCGGAGATTTCCTAACCATTTAAGCACCTTTCCACTTCGCTCGACGTGCTAAAAAGTGAGTGTGATATTTTTATTATAGAAAATAATGGTGCGAAATGGATTTATAATTGATTTTGAAATCACTTTAAAACGGCTTTTGAAAACTCTCCTATAATGGAGTAATTAATTTAATAATTAAAAATAATATTATATAATAATTTCGAAAGCCATTTAGGAGTGAAAAATCCTTTGAAAATAATTCATAAAACCCGTGTACGAAATCTAGAGACAAATCTCAAAGAAATCAATAAAACCATAAAATCACTGAAAATATTTCAAGTGTTGGAAAATAGTCCAAAAATGACGCGAACCCAAGTTTGGAAAATTATTCGGACCAGCAAACTGAATCCGAATGGCATGAAAATTGGTAGGCATATAATCCAACATCCCTGCTCCAAACTGCAAAAATAATCGGGAAATTCCAACTAGAAACGAAGAAACGACAATGTTTCAAAGTTGGTTCGACGATAACTGAAAATGATCACTATTGTAAAACAGTTTCTGGGTGCTACTTCAGTAATAGAAACGAAGTATCTAATGCACCCAGATCTAAACCAAACTTTTCATGGTTAAAGATCTCGATCTCATCTTTTTAACGAGACCAAAAACGATGAAATCCGACAAAGGACTAGCCCGGGATGGCGTCGCAAAGTCGGGTTCTACGCTGAAAACAACGGGAGAAAAGAGACTAAGGCCTATAGCTATGCACTAACTGGCCAGAGATGAAAAACCACAATTTTGGCATAGTAAAATTCAAATTCTGGCAAAATGAATAAAATGAAAGTTGTAGCTTAGTTTCTAAGCTTTCCGGAATGACCAAGATCGTCAAATTCCGACCAGAGATGAAAATTTTATGACTAAAACAATTCTCAGATCTAAATTTTATATCACTGTCGTTGTGCTCTCGGGACAGTGGTAAGAATGCATAGTTTTGACCAAATTAACTTCGAAATTTCATGAAACTCAAAACATGAAAGTTTTAGCACTAAATCTATGCTTTCCAGAACATCTAAAATTATCTAATTCGGATCAAAAACGAGAGAGATACATGCAAAACAATATCAGATTGAAACTCAAGATAACTTGTTAAAGATAGAATTGGTCTTCTGTCTTTGAATGCATTTCAGGTCATCTAAATGGCAAAATTACAGAAAACTCAATGAACAAAAATTGTAGCATATGTTTTATCCTTTCCGGAACATCCAAAATTATCTAATTCGGATAAGAAACGAGTAACTTATGGCCAAATCAATTTCAGGGTTTTATTTTATCAACCCTGTAGTTTGTTGTCAGGTCAGCGACAAACAAACGTGATTTCGACCATTCAAACCACAAAATTAGGCAATGCTCAAAACATAAAAGTTATAGGCTACAAAATTAGCTTTCCAGAACTTTAAGAAAATCTAAATTCCGTTTTAAGATGAATGAGATATGCCAAATTACTAACAGCAATAAACTATTTATAATTTCAGCTAGCATATATTACAAGTAACTTATGTGCACACCCCAAAATGAAAGCAAAGATGATCAAAGAGCTATGATTCACATGTTACATAATAAAACATGTGTTACTAACTGATTACCAATATCAAAAGATGATTAAACACATATTAGAAGAGGTTTTTAGCAATATACCTCTCTAGAAAGCAACAAAGACTACTATAGCATCAACCCAAGTTAGCAAAAGATGATTAGGAGGCTATAAGATCAAATAAACACATAAAACATGTGTTACCAAATCAATTTCAGAAATAAGAAAGATATAAAAATGGATTTGAGGTGTGTATTGGCATTACCTTTGCATAGAATGACTTGCATAAGCTAAAACTAAAAGGAGATGAAGATGGAGGCCATTTTTGTTATGAAAGCTTTAGGAAATGGTTAGGGTTTTGATTAGGGTTTTGATGAATGAGGTTATGAGAGTTTGAGATAATTTATAGAGAAAGTTTAGGGTGGGTTATTGGGTAAGGTTTAATAACCCAATATGAAGAGAGTTATTTCATGTTTTCCAAAAATTAGTCTAAGTGTTCATGTATGTTTATAAAACTCATTTTTCTTATCCAAACCCGTTTTAAAATCTCTCCTAAAATATTTAACTTTCCAAAAATAACATTTTATCCTCATTTTAAAATCTCATATTTCCCATTTAATTAAAATAGCCTTTTTCACATAAATTTTGTTATTCCAAATTCTTTTATGCTTCATTAAAATAAATAAATATCCTAACTTTTATTTATTAGTTGGTAATGCAAATCCCGGTTTGTTACAGACTCCCCCCCTTAAGAAAATTGCGTCCCCGCAATTCCTTAAGATAGATGTCGTCTATAACGTCAAATCCACAAAAGAAGTGATAGAGATAAAATAGAGAATTCTCATCCGTAGAAGAAGATGGGAGAAAGCCAGGATAAGAGCGTTCGATAGATTCTCTGGTCTCCCAAGTGCAGTCCTTAGGATTCGGTGACCATTGAATCTACACGAGTGGAACCTCTTTGTTGCAAAGGCGTCTAACCTCCGTATCAAGCACACGAAGAGGTTGCTGCTCCAAAGATAAATCAGGTAAGATCTCTAAATCAGGCACAGCATGCGACTCAAAGATAGAATCAGGATCGCGGACACACATGCGAAGCTGGGAAACATGGAACACGTCATGCATTCCAGAGAAGTGAGCAGGTAGAGCCACACGGTAAGCCACGGGGCCAATGCGTTCCGTAATAGGAAATGGTCCAACATAGCGAGGAGCCAACTTTCCTGTAGAGATGAAACGCACAACCCCTTTCATAGGAGATATCCAAATAAAGACATGATCACCAATGAAGAACTCAAGAGGCTTCCTGCGGTTGTCCGCGTAGGATTTCTGACGGTTCTGCGCCTCTTTCATTCTCTGACGAATAAGAATAATCTTCTCAGAAGATTCCCGAACTGAATCTGGACCAAGAAGGAGCTTCTCGCCAGATTCTAACCAACACGAAGGAGAACGACATGGCCTTCCGTAAAGAGCCTCGAAAGGAGCCATGCAAATACTAGACTGAAAGCTGTTGTTGTAGGAGAACTCTAGAAGCGGTAAGTGATCCTCCCAACTACCTCCGAAATCCAGAATACAACAGCGTAAAAGATCCTCTAAAACATGATTCACCCTCTCCGTCTAACCGTCGGTCTGAGGATGATAAGTAGTCGAGAGATTCAGCTTTGAGCCCAAAGCTGACTGTAGGCACTTCCAGAAGTGACTAGTAAAGATAGTGTCTCGATCACAGACGATAGAGCTAGAAATGCCATGAAGTCGAACGACTTCCTTCACATATAGCTTGGCAAGCTGAGGAGCAGTCCGAGTGGACTTAATAGGAATGAAATGAGCTGATTTGGTCAAGCGATCGACGATGACCCAAATAGAAGTATGGCCTGACCTCGATCGAGGCAGACCGTCAATAAAATCCATGGATATCTGATCCCATTTCCACAATGGAATCTCTAGCGGCTGAAGAAGACCAGATGGACGCTGATGCTCAGCTTTGATCTATTGACAAGTCATGCAACGACTTACATAACTTACAACATCACTCTTCATGCCCTCCCAAAAAAATAGGCGACACATGTCGGCATACATCTTACTCGACCCGGGATGTATAGTGTACTTAGTGTGATGACACTCGTCTAGAATGTCATGCCTAAGTGATAAATCAGATGGTACCAAAATAAGGTTCTTCCTGCGAAGACACTGATGAGAATCAATAGAATAATCCAACAATGTCTCATCACTGGATCCCGACTCAAGGAGATGAATGTATCGCAACAAGTCTGGATCCTGCCGCTGAGCATGGGCAATGCGATCCAATAGAATAGGTCGAGCTTCCAAGCTGAATAACAAGATCTGAGAATCAGAAGACGGAGCTCGATTTCGAATATCACACATAGAAAGAGTCTCAAGAATAACCCACTCGGTAATCATCATAGAAACAACTGCCGAGTGTTTGCGACTGAGCGCATCTACAACACGATTCCCCTTGCCAGGGTTATACTGAAAATCTAAGTCATATGAGGCGAGAAACTCGAGCCATCGCTGCTGCCTCATATTGAGATCCTTCTGACTGAATGAATACTTCAGCGACTTGTGATCGGTGTAGAGAATGAAATGTTCGCCCAATAGTTAATGACGCCACGTCTTCAAGGCAAAGACGATAGCTGCTAACTCAAGATCATGAGTAGGATAGCGAACCTCATTCAGACGTAGCTGCCTAGAAGCGTAAGCAACTACCCGATCTTTCTGCATAAGCACAGCACCGAGGCCGCTACCACAAGCGTCGATGTAAACAACAAGATCCTGGTTACTCTCAGGAACTACAAGGATAGGAGCATGAGTGAGAAGTTCCTTCAGTCGTTGAAAGGAAGCTTCACACTTATCAGACCAAATAAAACGAACCCCCTTACGAGTCAGAGTCGTGAGGGGAAGTGCAACTCGAGAGAAATCCTTGATAAACCGACGGTAATAACCCGCCAGCCCAAGGAAGCTGCGAATATCATGAACGTTCTCGGGCTGCCTCCAATTCTGAATAGCTTCGATCTTGGCAGGATCGACAGAAATACCCTCAGATGATACAATATGGCCCAAGAACTTGACCTTGCTCTCCCAAAAATGGCACTTGGAGAGCTTGGCCTTAAGCTGATGCTGACGAAGAGTATCTAAGACGATCCGCAAATGATGAGCATGCTATGCCTCGGATCTAGAATAAATAAGAATATCGTCGATGAAAACCAGAACGAATCTATCGATGTATTCCCGGAATACTCGATTCATAAGATCGACGAAGAAAGCCGGAGCGTTCATCAAGCCGAACGGCATGACCAACCACTCAAAAGAACCATGATGAGTGCGAAATGCTGTAAGAGGAATGCTGTCTTCCATGACTCGTAGCTGATGGAATCCGGTGGCAAGGTCAAGCTGAGAGAAGACCTTCGCACCGCTCAATTGGTCAAACATGTCGTAACGGGAATTAGAGTTAGACATGACTCAATGATAGATAATTAATTAAGGAATACAACGGAATATAACGGATTCCTATACATATTCCTAACTTATCTATCAATAAACATAAGGAAGGGATTTGATTTAATTCGGATCTAATTTAAAATGTATTGTACTAAGTGTATATGGTCTGTGTTTATTATGCTTATTCCTGAAACCAGGCTCTGATACCAAGCTGTAACGCCCCACTCTGAGACCCACTGTAACAAAGAGTATTACGGGAGTAATACTGTCTGCTAAAGCGGAGAATAGAGTATAGTGGAAGCGACCATTTGTAATCAAGCTATAACTATCTACTGAATACGTCGAAAGAGTGTATCTATTTTTTTTCAAGTGGTTCGACATATTCGGTAAATACTTATAACGAAATTACAAATGGCTAAAGATCTATCAGGACAAAGCATAATAATAAATGATAAAACATCACAGAACAGAATCACATAACAGATATAAAATCCCAGAACAATACATCGTCAATACAGATCCAAATACAATAAGTGGGTACAAAGCCACTGCCCACACATGTGGGTTAAAAATATGTACATATCAAAGTCTGAATAATAACAGAGTAGCGGAATAGTGGACAAATAAAAGCGCTATCTATCAGCATAGCAGATAATGTCCAAGCGGAAGCACAGAAACTAAGTCCAGAGACCTAACCTGAAACAACTTGGTCTGACCCGAGCGAAAACACTCGGGTCAGGCTAGCTAAACAATCAGTAATAACTGAGATATATAATAATGCGGTACATAAATAAAACAGTACTTATCCAAGGAGAAATATATTATGAACCACATGAATATAATGACGATCCCTAATCATCAATAAACAATAAAAATCTCCAAAGAGAAATCAACACCAAAGTGTAGAATAAATAAAATCGCCTCATATCATCGGCGTAGCCAAAGCCATAAAAAGATGCCCATAGGCAATAATCCCAAGAGTGACCAGAGTCTGTAATCAATGCCCAAGCAAAGATCGATGCTCCAAAGAGAAATGGGGATATACTGAAAAGTCAATGAAATCCAACACTGAAAAGCAGTGTCCAGAGACACTGTGAATCCACAAGGTAATCGCACTTACATCGTATGGTTCCATAGAACCAACACCGAATGGCGGTACTCGAATGGATATAAAAATCATCAAATAATACCAATATTGCACGTGCACCGACCAGAGTCGTTGTTGCCAAGTACTGTAGAGTTGTGATCGATCACTCGCACAGATGCGGAACGCGCGAGACGGCAAGATCCTTCCCAGAAGGATAAAGGCCCAGAGGCGCATGCCGAAAAATAAACTGCTCCATAGAGCAGGTGTCCAGAGACGGTTGCCCAGAGGCGTGGTGACCCAGAGGTCCATTACTGGCCGCCCAGAGGCTAATGTGTCACTAACTTCTTGGAGAGGAACCCGTAAAGTGTTAACAATGAGTCCCATACCCCACGTTCGCACTAAACGGTTTCCTAACCAATAGCAATCTCACACTCCAAACAATAAAAAGTCCACCTCGTATCATCGGTAAACTAGACCCAAAGGTCAAAACGATCAATCGAATAGGTCGGGGATTAACCGGAAAGAAAATACACACGGTTCCATAGGCCGGAGATTTCCTAACCGTTTAAGCACCTTTCCACTTCGCTCGCGTGCTAAAAAGTGAGTGTGAGGTTTTTATTATAGAAAATAATGGTGCGAAACGGATTTATAATTGATTTTGAAATCACTTTAAAACGGCTTTTGAAAAATCTCCTATTATGGAGTAATTAATTTAATAATTAAAAATAATATTATATAATAATTTCGAAAGCCATTTAGGAGTGAAAAATCTTTTGAAAATGATTCATAAAACCCATGTACGAAATCTATAGACAAATCTCAAAGAAATCAATAAAACCAGAAAATCACTGAAAAATATTATTTGTAAACATTCAAAAAAACTGACGCGAACCAAAGTTCGGCAATTTATTTGGACCTGCAAACTATGTCAAAATGTCATGAAAATTTGCAGGCATGTATTCCAACATCCCTACTTTAAGATGCAAAAAGAATCGGGAAATTACGACTTGAAACGAAGAAACGGCGTCGTCTCAAAGTCGGACAAAAATCATAAAACTTTACTGTGTCAAAACAGTGTAAAGGTCCCACTTCGACGACATGGTCAAAGGGTCACATGAACTCAGATCTTGATGAAAATTTGCAGGAGCGTAGAAAAGTACTCCTACTTTGATATGCAACAAGAATGGTTTGGTTTCGACTTGAAACGAAGAAACGACAATGTTTCGAAGTTGGTCCGACGATAACTGAAAATGATCACTATTGTAAAACAGTTTCTGGGTGCTACTTCGGCAATAGAAACGAAGTACCTAATGCACCCAGATCTAAACCAAACTTTGCATGGTTAAAGATCTCGATCTCATCTTTTTAACGAGACCAAAAACGATGAAATCCGACAAAGGACGAGCCCGGGATGGCGTCGCAAAGTCGTGGTTCTACGCTGAAAACAACGGGAGAAAAGAGACTAAGGCCTATAGCTATGCACTAACTGGCCAGAGATGAAAAACCACAATTTTGGCATAGTAAACTTCAAATTCTGGCAAAATGAATAAAATGAAAGTTGTAGCTTAGTTTCTAAGCTTTCCGGAATGACCAAGATCGTCAAATTCCGACCAGAGATGAAAATTTTATGACTAAAACAATTCTCAGATCTAAATTTTATATCACTGTCGTTGTGCTCTCGGGACAGTGGTAAGAATGCACTGTTTTGACCAAATTAGCTTCGAAATTTCATGAAACTCAAAACATGAAAGTTTTAGCTCTAAATCTAAGCTTTCCAGAACATCCAAAATTATCTAATTCGGATAAAAAATGAGAGAGATACATGCAAAACAATATCAGATTGAAACTCAAGATAACTTGTTAAAGATAGAATTGGTCTTCTGTCTTTGAATGCATTTCAGGTCATCTAAATGGCAAAATTACAGAAAACTCAATATACAAAAATTGTAGCATATGTTTTAACCTTTCTGGAACATCCAAAATTATCTAATTCGGATAAGAAACGAGTAACTTATGGCCAAATAAATTTCAGGGTTTTATTTTATCAACCCTGTAGTTTGTTGTCAGGTCAGCGACAAACAAACGTGATTTCGACCATTCAAACCACAAAATTAGGCAAAGCTCAAAACATAAAAGTTATAGGCTACAGAATAAGCTTTCCAGAACTTCAAGAAAATCTTAATTCCGATTTAAGATGAATGAGATATGTCAAATTACTAACAGCAGTAAACTATTTATAATTTCAGCTAGCATATATTACAAGTACCTTATGTGCACACCCCAAAATGAAAGCAAAGATGATCAAAGAGCTATGTTTCACATGTTACATGATAGAACATGTGTTACTAACTGATTACCAATATCAAAAGATGATTAAACACATATTAGAAGAGGTTTTTAGCAATATACCTCTCTAGAAAGCAACAAAGACTACTATAGCATCAACCCAAGATAGCAAAAGATGATTAGGAGGCTATAAGATCAAAAAAACACATAAAACATGTGTTACCAAATCAATTTCAGAAATAAGAAAGATATAAAAATGGATTTGATGTGTGTATTTGCATTACCTTTGCATAGAATGATTTGCATAAGTTAAAACTAAAAAGAGATGAAGATGGAGGCCATTTTTGTTATGAAAGCTTTAGGAAATGGTTAGGGTTTTGATTAGGGTTTTGATGAATGAGGTTAGGAGAGTTTGAGATAATTTATAGAGAAAGTTTAGGGTGGGTTATTGGGTAAGGTTTAATAACCCAATATGAAGAGAGTTATTTCATGTTTTCCAAAAATTAGTCTAAGTGTTCATGTATGTTTATAAAACTCAATTTTCTTATCCAAACCCATTTTAAAATCTCTCCTAAAATATTTAACTTTCCAAAAATAACATTTTATCCTCATTTTAAAATCTCATATTTCCCATTTAATTAAAATAGCCTTTTTCACATAAATTTTGTTATTCCAAAATCTTTTATGCTTCATTAAAATAAATAAAAATCCTAACTTTTATTTATTAGTTGGTAATGCAAATCCCGGGTTGTTACACGTGAGTCAGCTTAGATGTGTCTAAAATCAGGAGTTATACCGGGCCAAGTGAGGCCATTCCTCTTATCGGGCATATTTCTTCGATACCATTCTATTGCTTTTGTGATTTGATTTGGTGGCCACCCCTCGATTGTTTGAGAGTGTGTCCGAGGTGGGCGGTAGTAGCTGCTATGCATCACCACCAGTCAGTTAGTGCAATTGGTATATCTACCCTGGCATCTCCTCGTGTGCCGTGTTCACATGCCCTAGAGCGCCTTCTACGAGTTTGTTCTGTACCATACCTATGGAGTGCCCTCTGATAGCCCTCCAGTTTACGGAGGAATTACGGTACTGTATAGACTATGGGAATATATAAAAATGTGTTATAGGGGATATGGGTAACGCCTTAATGCTATTTTAATAGTTTACTTTACTATAGACATATTATAATAGCGTATTGTACTACATAGTAGATAGTTTAGCAGATCCTTAAGAGATGCAAAATCCCATAACATCTCTTGAGTTATTGCACGCACGTCGACACTGGATATGAGATGTCAATCCCCGTAAACATCTCTGACGCCGTTACACCCATATTTATTTGCGATTGATTTAACTTACATAAGGATATTTTAGTCCTGACTCGAGTGTTTTGTCATTTCATTACGCTCGGGTCAGTCCTGAGTTTTCAGCTTATTGAAGATCTATTCTGGAGGACGAAGACGAAGATTTGGTATACTATTACTATTATTATCCTTGCATCATGCTGTCTGCTGCATTATTTTATTTGTTCTGTTGTATATGTATAACTCTGATAAATGATGTATAAATGATAATCAAAAGTATATTAAACAGCTTCATGAACTGTTTATTTGATTATTATATTTTATCTTTCCGCTGCGAGATTCTGTGGTTGTTTCTTGTTCCTTTTCTCTTCTTTTCTTATTTACCCAATTAACAATCCTCCCTTTTGAATGGTTTGAGTTGACATGTGTGTTTGATTGTCGATTTAAACTGTCCAAAAAGGTGGGTCGTCACAGTTGGTATCAGAGCTTTGGTTTAGCGATAACCTTAGCTTTGTGGGGTCTGACTCTTTATAAATAGGGTAGTAATACCCTATGATGAGTCGCTGAGTTTATATATATGAGAGAGCGTATTTGTTAGTGATATAAAATTGTTTTATACTGTGTTGGTTGATTTGTTGAGTGGCTTATGAATTCTAGTCAATACGAGTAATTAAAATCATTGATAGGGATCTCTAAACACTTGAACAGAACAATTCGACATAGCATTATTTTGAAATTGGGTAATTTTTCCACACTTATATTTTGTATATAAAGGAATAATTTTTAGAAATTATTATGATTTATCAAGCTCATTTGGTTGTTAGAAATGATAATATGGAGGGTTGTCATAAATTGGATATTGTGTTTTAATAAATAAGGTTTATTACAAAATAAACAATGATAAAACAATTTATGGAATGTTTTAAGAAAGTAAATTTTTGTGACAATAATTTATAAATGTGACTTATAAATCAAGATAGATTTAAATTGAGAAATATTGAATTTAAGACCTGGGATTTTTGAAATGGTTTTCAAAGATTTGAAGAGAAATGTATAGTGATATGAGTTGAAAAATATTTATGGGAAATATTTTGGAAGGATTTTTAAGAAGGAATGAATTCAATACTCCTCTCTTTTGTCGCTGGAAAATAATTTTGGTGATGACTGCGCAACATCATCGACGTTCATTTTCGAGTCTCAAAGTGGGGAGACTTCTGCGAAGCTTTGCTTTGCTTCGAAATTGTTTTGATAAATGGATTTTTGGTTTAAACTTCAAAAGTATGATTTGATATATATATAAGATATAAGTGTATATATTTATTTCAAATGATTTGAAATGAACCGGGCATTTAAATTTTTCTAATTTTTGTTAGTTAATATTTTTTAAATTATTTGAATGAAATATGAATAACCAAAACTTATATAGTAGGAGGATTAAGAAACTCTAAACTAAATGTTTTGAGAAACTTTAGAGTTGAAGTGTAACTCTTAAAATTGAAAAGTATTGAAAAGTAATGAAAATTCAAACAAGTTAAATTGTGAACATTCTAATTAAGTAAAATGAATTCTATAAATTTGTATATTACCAAATTGCATTCTAATAACATATAATATGACTTACCAAATGTTAAAAGTAAAATGATGATTTGGATATGTAATGGGATAATATACAAGTAAGCAAAACTTAAAAGTAATTAAAATGTATATAAATGGAAATTTGGTTATGATAAAAATGTTATATACTTAAGTATAATATGAAATGACGAATGGCTAAATGGAATAAGTAAGTAGAACTTAAGAATACCAACAAATGAATCAAATAATATCTTTGTCAACTGGTTATAGAATTTAATATAAATTTGCAAAGAAATTATGAAATTGAATTTATGACTTTTGAGGTAATTATAAACTTAGATAAAGTCCAACTTCTTATATATGCCTTTTATGAGATGATTTATAAACTAAAGTGATGATTAATAAAATGTTCCACAAATGAATTTGGTATAGCTAAGAATCAATTGAAGAATGAAATTGAATTTAATTAAATTACATGGAGTGTTTAAAATGAACTTAACTAAGCAAATCCTATGGAATGATGTATAAGAAATAATAGTATTAAAGAATATGCTATGTAAAGAAATGGAGATACCAAGTAAATAAGGGATATGAATAATGCACTGTGAAAAATAAATTGTAAATGAAATGAAGGTAAGTAAAATAATTTAATATAGATGAAATTGGATAGGAATCTATTTAAAGGTAATACTTAAGTTGTATGTATATTATTTTATTTGCATAACAATTTGATTTAGATTCGAGCACAAAATTTCGAGATAATTTATATCGATCCGAGTTAGGATATTTCACTCGATTCTCGACGGTGAACCCAAGATATGGATTTTTGATTTGATTTTGGAATTCTCTATCATAGTGTATGGCTATGCAAGAAGAATAACGATTTCCGATCAAGGAACCAAATCTGAGTCAGCACTAGAGAGTCGTGTGAACGATACTAGTTTGGAAGTGAAATTTTATGATCGAGTGATTGATCAGATTTGATACTGCGTACGGATGATATATGTACTTCGTACAGGTATAAGTAAAGCTAATATGGAAAATTGAAAAGGTGAATTATAAAATGATTTTAAATTATATGATTGGATATCATTGATAAATAAGATGCGGGTATTTAAAAATCAAGAAAATTTGGATTGCCCGACAAAAAGATACGTGTTTATTTTGTCATTTGATTTGATGGTTTTATGATGGTGCCACTTGGATTTTGTTTTCTTTTGTTGGTTTGGGGCCCGTAGAGGCGTTTTGTAGCTGTACCGATCAAGCCGCTTAGAGGAGACTCTGCCGAAATTTTTCGTAAATACGGGTAATAGAAAATTTTCAAGTTTTAAAATTTTATAACTCATTTGGATAACCAACTTGTAAATTTTGTAAGCCAATCGGAGTATCGTAGTGGAAGCGTAGTAACGACTTTATAAATAAAATTTCATTGTTTTATAAATTGATAACTTTGAATAAAATATATCAAATGTTGAATTCTTTACTTAGTTCATTTTCCCTTCTTTTTCCTTTTCGAGGACGAAAAGTTTTGAGTGGAGGAGAGTGTAACGATTCGTAAATTTTCGATAATTAAAATAGTTAATTTAATAAGATGTCAAGGTTTAATGTTGGAAGAATTAAAAATTTGTAATTTATTTATTTATAATAATAACTAGAATGAATAGCAACAATATTTATCTAAGTTAATTATTAATGAATTGAATGAAATTCCAATCAATTAAAATGACTTAAATGTTATAACTTAGTTATGGAGGGAATCAAATTGGTATTGTATAGGTAATTGTGACACTTGTTTGTAAATAATAAACTTAAAATTTGATTAAAGGTAAATGGTGAAAATTATTATAAGTTACTTGTTTATTTAGTCGGTCGAATTTAATTTGGAAACCAATTGCAATTGAAATGAAATTTTATATATTAACTGGGTATAATCAATAACTGAAGTTGAATAACAAATGTTGGATGCTCTGGATGTGAATAAAGTAATTGAGTGATAACTAAAATTAAATTAAAATCTAATATCGAAAGTTTTTTTGAGTATTGAACGATAAAATTGTTTAAATTTAATATTTGGAATTAACTAAATAATTGAATAACGGGAATTGAATAACTATATAATGAAAATAGTTGTTCTATAAGTTGAATTTGTCTTAAACGCTAAGTCTTATAAGTCCATTTTCAATTAGGTAAAAGATAGTGAATTTTTGAACAATCAAAATCGTTTAAATTTAATATTGCAATTATTTGAATAATTGAATTCTGAATATAATATGATTGAAAATGAAACCGAAAATTGATGTAAATTTTATTTAAACAACAATGAAATTTGCTAACATTTAAATTTTGATTTAAAAGTGAAAAATTGGAAATTGAAAATTTTATATTATAATCGACAAGTAAAAATAGCCTTCCGAGGCACAGTCTCGGAATTCGACGAAACCAGTTCCATTGGACCCGTAATAGTGTATTATTATTGGATTTCAAATTTCGGAGCATTTGGAGTTATTGTTTGGTCGTACGGGTTAGAAACGCGTTGAAATAAATATCGAAAATTTAATATTTTAATTCGATTCAAAAAGCTATCTTCCACATACGATAAAATTAGCCTCCGAAACCTATTCCATTGTGTTCGGAATGTGGGTAAAACATTACGAATGCCTGTCGGCACGTCTATTTTGGAGTTCGTCCGAAAATCATGTTAATTGTGGAAAATAATATTAATTTAATGTTATACATATATATATATATATATATATATATATATATTCACGTTCCTTTCAGTAAAACCCTAGTTCCATCTCGTGGCCGCCGCTATCATATTAATGGCCGAAACTTCTCCTCTTTCTCCCTCAATTTCCGATCTATCCTTTAACTTTTTGACAAAACGTTCAACTAGAGATTCATAGAGTGTTGTGAGATCTAGAGATCCATATGGCTGTGATTGTTTTCAACGCATCATGGAAGGAGATATCTGGCTCCGTTCATGCAGCTTTGGTGGCGAATTTCTTGGCAATGGCGGCACTTTGCTAGGCCGCACTTGGCACAGGGGTCGAGGGAGGTAGGGCGCGGCCGATGGTGGCCTCCGATCAAGTTCCGGTCGCGTAAGGAGGTGGCGGGGGTGAGGCTTTGTTCACGAGCATGGGTTTGGAAGACCTGGGAGATTCGCGTGTAGAAGGAGCATTGTGACGGCCTTGATTTTGAAAGCTTGATGATCGGCCAGATCTAATTCTGGGTAAAAAAAAAATCTTGTTTAAATTATATTAATATATATTCAAACTTTAACAACTCATATCTCATCCATACAAGGTCGAAATCGGATGAAACAAGCGGCGACGGGATCGCAGGGACGAGATCTGCGTTGCAGTGAAGACCTGGAAATGTTTGGAGCTCGTAAATTTTTTTAGATCAAATCGAACGTCGTTCGATTTGATTCAAATTTGAAAACTCAATGTGAGTGTTTTATAACGCTCACAACGTACTAGAATATTCTCATGCTAGTTAAATTTGATATTATGAAGTGATATGATTTTTATTAGTCGTTGTTGATAAAATTTAATTGTCATCTAGATTGTCATTGCATTTAATGTTAGAAATTAAAATTGACAGTCAAATTGAAATTGGAATTTAATCGCAATTAAATTTTCAAACATTTATAGCTAAGAAATTTTTCCGTAAATTATATTGTATGATTGGATGATTGTTTTCGACGGTTGCTATTGATTGATACTTGAATGTTTGGATGTTTATTTGTTTGTATATATCCTATCATCACTCTGTGTATTATTACAGTTGTAAATTTAATCATTTCGAAAAAAATGGAGAAATAGGTTGAAATGATATATACCTATGACACTGTGATTTGATTTAAATGATATATATTCATCCCTAACATTTAATTGAAATAATTGATCACTTGGCCATAGGATAAAAAATTATATACGTACACCGGATTGGTTAAATTAAATGATTTAAAATTTTTGATTGAAATTTATTTGAATGATTTTGATTTAAAAGAAACGAAACCCAAATTTATAAAAATAGAATTTCTTTCGAACTTGAGCTCAGAATGTTGAAATTTAAAAATTTGGTAAATGAAACGTTTAAAGAACTGAGTTGGGATTTTTAAGTTATAATCGAATTATGATTTAAATTTCAGAAATTGATTTGATTAAAAGAATGAGACTTTTATTCAAACTTTGAACTTTACCAAGTAAAAGTATTTGGAAATTTGGCTTTCAAAATTTGATATTGAAGGTTAACTTGTTTTCAGTGTTTTGAGTTGATATTTGAAGATTGAGCGAGAAATCGATATGAATGTGACATCCCGGATTTTTGGCAATATCAATTTAATAATTTGTATTTAAAATTTAAATTGATTTAATAATCTTCTTTTAATAAATATGAAATGGGTGATTTTATCTTTTAAAAGGCTAATAAATTTCTTTCTATTTATAATGTGTATATATTTATATATTGTAAATAGATGAGCTTTGTTTTAAATTTAATTAATAAGGCATATTTTATAATTCTAATATTTTGGTAATTTGAAAATTTTGATATATAACTTTTTAAAGCTATTTTATAAATAACTATATGATTTTAAACATAAGAAACTATGATTTGGAATTTAAAGATAGTGTGTTTTAATATTTTAAAATAAAATCTATTTTTATTTACATTAGAGTAAAGCTTTACCTTATTGATATTTTATTTATATATATATGTTATGATGTAATCTAGATAATAATATTTAAACTAGATCATATTTATCCATACTAAATATAAGCATAAAATAAAATATGA
This sequence comes from Allium fistulosum, assembly GCA_030737815.1. Lineage (NCBI taxonomy): Eukaryota > Viridiplantae > Streptophyta > Magnoliopsida > Asparagales > Amaryllidaceae > Allium > Allium fistulosum. The sequence continues at coordinate 308,294,532 of CM060904.1, read as the reverse complement.
ATATAAAGTAAATGTTTGATACTTAAACTTTAAAAAGAAATAAACAATAAATAAATATATATATAGAGAGAGAGAAATACAAGACAATAAGTATTTAAGTTAGAAATAGAAATAAAAATATATAAGGTAAAATATATGGCTATGTAAGGATGTAAATGAACACATAAGGATAATTCTAGGAATAAATAAACTATAGATATACTTGTTTACAATGCAAGGCTGTAAGGCATAAGGGAAAAATTATATTCATGTATGTGCAGAGATAAAGGATAAGTATTTGTAGATATGCAAGGAAATAAAGAAAATCATATAACTACATTCGAAATTTAAATAAAAGATAAGTATGTAGACATAAGGGACAACTTCATTAAATGCTAACATCTCTAGTACACAAGTAAGATCATCTCAGCTCCCATATAGAAGAAAATCTCTGACCAAACTTAATAAAATCTTATACCAGCAAAATAAACTATACTGTAAACTATTTCTATATCTTCCTTATCTCATTTTCGTTTACAAAGAGACTTAGCATTCCAGAAAAGTAAATACATTACAACTAAAGCTAAATAACAATTCAACTCAACACATACCTGAAGATCAAAAAGAGTTCCAGTTAGCAACTTTCAAGCATTTTCCAGTTTTAAAGTATCAAAAGCTTTTCAATTTGATGCTCTGTTCTTCATCTTCTTTCTGGTGAGTAACATCACATTTTTAAAACCTAAGTATGGCTATGGTTGCATTGTGATATCCCGGAATTTCTAGCAATATCAATTTAATAATCTATGTTGAAATTAAATTGATTTGATAATATTTTTTGATAAGATTTGAATTGATTTAATAATCTTCTTTTAAATAAATATTTAACAGATAATTTATCTTTTAAAAGCTAATAATTGTTTTCTATTTATAATGTATATATATTTGTATATATTGTAAATAGATAAGCTTTGTTTTAAATTTAATAAATAAAGGCATGTTTTCTAATTTTAATATTTTTGGTAATTTGGAAATTTGATTTAATTTAATATTAAATAAATAACCAAATGATATATTAATTCATTTAATAATAATAGGAATGTATAATCTCTTTTATAAATTATTTAAATTGACAAATTATTATTTTCAAATAACATTATTAATGTATTGTTTTATATATGAATATAAATAGATTTTAAAATATAAGTGTTATTTTCAAATTAAATATGTGGTTGTATATGTATTATTATAACTTGATGTTAAAGTTGGATTTTAAAGATATTGGTATAAGCTGTTATTTGTATATATATAAGTAGTTTTATTTTATTTTATTTTCTCTAAAAAGTAATTCATAAGTAAATAAAAATAAATAATTGTAAGTACTGTTGGTGGTTTAAGTTTTAAAAGAAATAAATATATAAGAGAATAAGTGAACACATTTGTTAGTTCTGGAAAATGCATTTAGATACAAGGCTGTAAGCTCATAAGTGAACGTTGGAGATAACTGTAACAGCCCAAAAAAATTTTAACGAAATTTTATAAAAAAATAAACATCTTGAAATATTGATTTGAATTAAATGTGTAATAACTAGTGTAAAACGGGAAATTTAAACTTTACATTTTACGTATAATTTCATCCGTTCTTAACTTTATATTAAAATCAAATTTTATTAATTATGATAATAGCTATTTAAATTTTGGTTTAAATAATACGTTATTTTATTTAAAGAAACATTATCATTTTTAAATTTATTTGATAAAAGAAACAAGTAACGTTTGTACGTTACTTTGGGCGTTACACTTTACGTTCGTTGTTCCTTTGTCCATTTGATTTTATATGCGTTAGCTTTAAAAAAAATTCAGCTGTATATTTTCAGTTTGAAAATTTCATAAAAATCTTGCATTGAACCGTTCACATGAGAATTAGTCCATTTCCCTCTTTGCATTCCTTACGTTTAGTTCCAGCCTTGAATATAATTTAATTGCTTTAACTTCCTACCATTCAAAACCTTACCCTTTTGCCTCCTCTCATAAAGTAATAAGCAGCTGTCATCTTCCACTTTCACGTTCATAAAATTTCAATTTCACAAAATTGTTTTCTCTTTAGCCTCCATCATAATTTCGTGAGCATATCTCTGGAAGATAAGGGACATCGTCTTCTTTCTTTTCCCATTTTTGAATTTCAATTGTTTTGTGGTTCCCTGTTTTGTTTGCTGTACCATGTTTTGCCACCTCCAAACCATTTCATTCTTCACCAAATCACCACAACCTACTGCCGAAACCCACGCCAGCCCCTACTTCATGCTACCACCACGAGAACCCACCATCGCCTCCGTGACAGCCCACCACCCAAACCCTTCGCCAGATCTACCACAACCCAGACCGTCACCCATTCGCCACCAGTCCACCACCAGACCGAGCCCTAACCCACAACACCACCCACCTTCCTCCACCATACCGAGCTCTACCTCAGCCACCTCCACGACCGTGCCAGTCCACCACCACGCCAATCCCCACACCCAAACCCTTCGCCTGACCCACCCACCACCGCCTCCAACCCAACTCCAGGCCGAGACCACACCAGCCACACCTCCTCCAGGCCGAGACCAACCACCTCCAATCCCATGCCGATACCCACTACCCACTCATCCAGACCAAGCCTTGCAAGAAAAATGAACAACTCGTGTTGGTCACTTTGGCATTTGGTATTTGAGTTTATATCCCACTGAGCCCTGTTGAAAAAAAAATGAAAAGTGCCTGTCACCCTGTACTTTGTAGTATAGTTTCTACTCAGCTTTGTTTAGAAAAATAAAAGGGTATGAGAAAGTTGCTTTTGTCACGTGACTGTCCTTTGTTTTGAAAAAAAATTGCTTTTGTCATTTTTGTGTTTGAATTCATGATTTGTATGCCACCCAGCTTTTGGTTGAAGTCATGGCCAAAAATTGTCCTTCGAGCCTTACTTTTGTTTCAATTTGATTTCCAGTTGATTTACTCAAAATGTTGAGGTAGTTGACGTACGTTAGCTTATTCAAATTTTGCTTTATTCTTTTGATTTTAGATTTGAATCCAGTTGGCGAATCCGCCAACAACTGATCGTGCTTTCCGCGTGCTTTCGTTAGACATCGTATTTCTTTTTCCGAATCTCCAGCTCCGTAGAGGTGAGTAAATCTCACACGAATATTCAAACTTATATGATTGTGAAACGACCGCAACTGAATGTGTAGGAAATAAATAAATAAATGATGTTATAATTACCTGTGATTTATTTATAGTTGATGTTAGAATTGTTAAAACTGCATAACATATCATCTGTTATATTTTATTCTTATTTTGCTGTTATTCTATTCTGTTAAATCACACTTCAAGTTCCCTGTAGAATAGAATCACTATGGGTTGAAATGATACATACCCGAACGGACTTTAGAATAAGGGAAGATCGTTATGGGCTGAAATGATAGGCCTGAACGATTTTCAAATTTAATTTTTTTTTACTTGGGATTGCGGGTTTGAAATGATAAAACTCGGATTTTTCTTTGTAAATTACGGATTTAAATGATATAGTATCTGTATCACTTGACTTAGGCTAGAAAATATTATACAGACCCATGGTTATTTTTCTGTATTTTTCTGGATACCTTTAAATGTTTTAAATATTGTAATAATATTAAATTGATTTAAATCGAATTTTTAAATGATTTATTTATAATAGAAATGATTTTTCTATGTGATAAATATAAATAAATGGAAAAATATTGATTTTAAAATGAAACTTAAATTTGAAATTTTGACTAAAAGAAAAGATGGAAACTTAAGTTAATTAAATTGAGATGAAAATTTAGTTTTCAAATAGTGGAAAATGGAGTTTAAGTTTAAATGTTGAAATGAATTGTTTAAATGAAAGTGGAATTTACGCACTTGAATTTAATAAGCGAACTTTGTAAATTTTGGGTTTTACTTGTAAAATTTCTCTTTAGAATAAATTAGTTAAAGGATTTAAATGAACATTTTAATGTATGATTTTTATAAGTTCTGAACTAGGTGGAATCTGCAGCACTTGTTAAGTGTTGTGGTTATATAAGTGAACCAAAAGACTAAAATGAACTAAGGCTATGATAGTACTTGGTAAGTGTTGTTGTAGCAGAAACTAAAATTGAACCTGAATTAATAAAAGGGCTACTGTAGCACTTGTTAAGGACTGCAGTAGGCTGAAATATGATTTTTGTTTAAAACTGAACTGTTATAGCAATTTATAAATGTTGTTTTGTTGAATAAAATTTGTTTTCAAATATAACTTACCGCCGCACTTTTTAAATGCCGTGAAAGCTGAAAACTTTAACGTTATTGTTTTAAGTGAATAAATGAACTCCGGAAAGATTAAATTTTGGAAATTAAATATTTAATTATTAAATATAATGAATTGACTTTAAATGATTTAAATGAAATAGTTGATTTGGGAAATACAACTATTTTGAAATGTGATTAAATGGTATTTAAATTTAATAAATGATGTTTTGAAATGGTATTTTGATATTTTGAAATGAATTTGAAATGACATTAAATCTTGGAATAAATAATTGAAGTTTATATTAGTATGAAAAATATTTGGTTTACTTGTAATTTGAATCTAATTAAAGATATTAGACTTATGAAATATAGAGAATAAAGCTTTGGAATTATTTTATAATTTGAATAGTTATTTTGTGGATTAAACCTATATTTGAAATTTATAAATTTTGAATTGGTCTATGGAAATTTAATTGAAATAAATGATTGAATTGAATTGAAACTTTGGAAATTTTAATACTTGATTTGAAAGTATAATAATTACACTTTTAAATGGTTTAAATGAATTATTTTGATTGAAATATAAACTATTTAAAAGGTGACTTGTAATGATATTAAATGAATTATATCTTTAAATTTAAAAGGTATTTAAATTTGAATACTTAGATTTGAACTCAAATGATATTTTGGTATATTTAAAATGATTTGAAATGAAGTTTGAAAAGATATGATATTTTGATATATTGAAATGATTTGAAATGAAGTTTTGAAATGATATGATATTTTAAAATATATTGAAATGGTTTGGAATAATTTAATCTTTATTTTGATAAAGATTTGGATTTGAAATGATATTCTATTTTGAAGTATAAACTGTTTTAAATTATAACCACGGGTTATAATAACGATTGGTTGTTAAAGAGACCGGGATCGGATATGGACATACTCTCTGTCGATACCGAAAACCACTTTGACAACTGTGTACGCGGTGGAGTTTCCAGAATGAAGTAGGATGGTGGCGACGATCCTAAGGTATATACGTGGACCCAACTCCCGTGAGTTGGCATAAGGTGGCTAAAACAGGAGCGATCTCGGACCAGTGAGGTAGCACCTCTTCTCGGACACATTTCTTCGATATTATACTCTTACTTGTGATTTGACTAGATGGCCATCCTCCGATTTGGGAATGTTGTTCGAGGTGGAACGGTAGTGGCTGCTATGCGTATCCATCAGTCCGTGTGCGTAATTGGTATATCTACCCTGGCATTGCCTAGTTGTGCCGTGTCACCTACCATATCGAGCTTTACTACGATTATGATTTTAAGATCCGACCGTGTTAAGGTTCTCCATCCCCTTAACGCTATTTTCCGATATGATTATACTTTACTTATTTAGACACTATTATAATATCGAATATTACTACATAGTAGATATTTTAACGGATCCTTAGAGGATGGGCGGTCCCAAGCATCTTCTAAGTTACTTGTACCTTTACTACAGTTCACTTGAGTTGGTTTACATTGTATAAGTATGTGTATTCTAACTCGAGTGTTTTGTGTTTTGCTTTACGCTCGGGTCAGCCTGAGTTATTCACAGATTTGGATTCCACTTTCTGGAGATTTGAATCGCTGGAGATTATCTGCTTGTCTTGTCCTATCTATTTCAGTTCTGTTGTTCTACTCAGCTTGTACTTGGTCATTGTATTTAGACTTCTGTTGTACTCTATTTTTTTTCTATTGTATCTTATGTAACTCTGTTATATTTATATAGTAGCTTCATGAACTACTATTTCTTTTACTTCCGCTGCATTATTTCACTCTGTGTCTGTGATCTGTGATTATATTTATTTACTGTATACTCTGAGATTTGCCAAATTTTATTTACAACGTGGTATTTTGAGCAATTCAACTCCGGCATGAGTGTCTACCTATACACTTATAATGGATGCGAATGGTTGAAAATATCGGGTCGTTACAGTTGGTACCAGAGCCAGGTTTTGAGGCAAAACTTAGAATGTATGGTAAATTTAGTTACAGAATCACTTCCATTCAAGTTTGAATCTCTTTCTTTTGACTCGGTTTCCTTGAATTTTGGAACGTTCCGCACGGTTCCAAAATCCATTCTTGTCCCTCACTATTCATCTTCTTTTGATTCTGGAGTATCACATAACTCCACTTCGAATGATCTTTATAGAGAATTGGCAGTCTCGCCAATATTCAAATTTTCTTGTAAAAGGGTGAAAATCCTTTACAATCAGCATCGATTCACCAGAAATTTATATTTATCCTTGGTTTAGATGTTAATATCTTTTATTATTCCAAACTTTATCTCTTGAGATCGAACGTAGATTTATCCCAGAAAAATCCACATCGATCTTATTCTTTAAGTCACGGTTGACCCGATTAAGGTTGTCCGCGATTTATTTAAGCTTGTCCATCTCCCTACTTTGTTATTTAATCATCTTGTCTTTTGTGTCCAACCTATCTTCATAACATTTTTAAAAAAAAATTGTACTAGTAAAGCTATGTTTTGTTTTATATATTCTGTTGTTTGAGTTGTTGATGATGATTTGGGTTTCCAATCGATTCGTCTGATCAACGCAATTGATAGGATTTCTAAAACACTTTGACAGAACAGACGGACACAATATTATTTTAAAATTGTTAATGAAATAAATTTTGATATATAGGTAAATTTATGGAACTTAATAAATTGATTTAAATTGATAATTTGAAGTGATAATACTTGATTTATCATTTGTTGTTCTACAAATGAATTTATAAATAGTTGTTTATAAATTTATTTGGGTACTGAAATGAATTTAAAACAAGAAATTTAAAGAATTTAATTTCCGATGGTTTCAAACCTTGTGTTTAAAATTTTTTAAAAGGATATTATTTAAAGTATTTTGAAAAAAAAATTTTGTCTCTAAAGGATTTTTAAGTTTGAGAATTTAGTGCTCTTCTCTTTGTCGCTGGAAAATAATTTCGATGATGACTGCAGCATCATCGACGTTCATTTTCGAGTTTCGAAGTGAAGAGACCGTTCTATAGTCTTACTACAGCTTTGTTTTGGAAAATGGCGCAGCGGATATTACAAAAACAATGTAGATCGTTGAATGTAGTAATTGATGGAGTGGAAGATACTGAATTGCCCGAATTCGTTGATCCGAAGATACCGAATTCTAGCTATCCCGAACTCGTTGATCGTGTACGATACCGGGTTCAAAGATCTTCAATTCTTCGAGCGTTGATCTAGCGCACTAGATTCTGCGAATCGGCTTCTACAATCGTTGAATCGAGCGCACTCGATTATCCGAAAGAGGAGATAGGAGATTACACTCAACTACCAATTTAGATGAAAGCACACAGCAATCAAAAGAGAATTTTATTCAAAAATCAACAACCTTTACAAATGAGACTCACGGCCTATTTATAGGCGAACAACTTTACAACAGAAATTTCACTAACTCCTAAGTCGTTTCCGACTTAACAAAGTCTCCGACTCAACATAAGTCGTACACGACTTACGACTCAACAGTATACAGACACCATACGACTTACAACAGACGACATATGAAAACAGAGGACTTACGACTTATAACAGAAGCGACTCAACATATATGTAGTACAAACTACTCACGACTTATAAAAGTTGCGACCTACGACTTAGTATAAGTCGTACACGACTTATCAATAGATTCAGCTTCCATCAGCGGCAGAGATTATCTCGGTCTAAGAATCAACGGCATCCAGCTGTAACGACTTAAAGATAAGACCTTGCGACTTAAGAATCATAACTTCGCGACCTAAGACCACAGCATCTTCACGCGACTTAAGAAAATCAATGGTAGAGATTAACTCGGCAGAAAGATCCTCGGTTCTGGGCTTCAGCGACTTAAAACTTCGGGCGACTTAAAGGAATCGTAACTCAGTGCCGACCTATCACCTTCCTTAAGTCGTATCCCAGCACTCTTCCTTATTTCGTTAGGTCGTACTCGATCTAATACTTCATCAGTTTGCTCAGCCTTCTTACTGCATAACTCGGTAGGTCGTTCTGGTGACTTAAGATATTCGATAACTCACACATCTTCATGAGTTAGGCCTTCCACTCTGTTAAGTCGATCACGACTTATGTTTTCACCTCCGTTGAGTCGGTCACGACTCATGCCTTTGTCTCCCTTAAGTCGGTCACGACTTTGGTCCTTAGCTTTACTAAGTCGGTCACGACTTATACCCATGATGTTAAGTCGGTCACGACTTAAAGTTTCAATTTCCTTAAGTCGGTTACGACTTAGTACTTGGCCTGCATCATCCTCCCCAGGTTGAGAAAAATTCGTCCTCGAATTTGCACTTTCCTCCCCCGCAATACTTTCATCCCCGTGATATGGTACGAGATGCTTAATATTGAATACGTCAGACGTATACACATCATCTGGTAGCTTCAACTTGTAAGCATTTTTATTAATTTGTTTCACGATTTCTACAGGACCAATTTTTCTGGCTTTCAACTTGTTATACGCACCTACTGGAAAACGGTCCTTTGTTAACACAACATACACCATATCTCCTTCATGAAATTCAACATTCCTTCGTTTCAAATCTGCAGATCGTTTGTATTTCTCATTTGCTTTCCCCAATCGTTCCTGAACGATTTTATGACATTCCGTCAGCCCTTCAACAAAATCAGCAGCTTTTTTAATTGTCCCTTTTGAGTGTGGTATTACCGTTAAATCCAACGGCCCTTTCGGTAAGCTTGAATATACTATCTGAAATGGACTGAACCCAGTACTTCGATTCACAACATGATTATGAGCAAACTCTGCCTGGCATAATTTCACATCCCAACTCTTCAGATTATCTTGCACAAGACATCTCAACAAATTTCCCAATGATCTGTTAACCACCTCAGTCTGTCCATCTGTTTGCGGATGATAAGCACTACTAAATTTCAGCTTCGTTCCCACCATCTTCCACAAACTTAGCCAAAAATGACTCAGAAAACGTGTATCCCTGTCTGACACAATCGATTCTGGCAATCCATGAAGTCGATATATCTCTTTGAAAAACAACTGAGCAACATGAACAACATCCGCTGTCTTCTTACAAGCAATAAAATGTGCCATCTTCGAAAATCTGTCAACTACCACATAAATGGAATCATTACCACGCTGTGTCCTTGGTAATCCCAACACGAAATCCATACTCACATCAACCCATGGTTTAATTGGTACAGGTAACGGTATATATAACCCAGCATTAGTTGCAGTTCCTTTCGAAACCTGACAAATATGACAACGCTCCACAAACCTCTCTACTTCTTTCCTCATCGATGGCCAAAAGTAAGACTGTGAAATCAACTGTAAGGTACGGTCTCTCCCAACATGTCCCTCTTCGTGTAACTCCTTGATAATCTTCATTCTCAGACTACCCTCCGGTATGCACAATCGATTTCCTTTAAAAAGAAAACCATTAACCATCATAAACTCATCAGTCTTCCCTTCATTGTCCCTTTCAACAAATTTCTTAAAATAAGAGTCTTCTGCAATATGCTCCGGCAATAATTCAAAACCAGTCACCTCAACTTTCATTGTTGTCAACAAATGACTCCTCCTACTTAAAGCATCAGCCACTCGATTCGTCACCCCTGACTTGTGTTTAACAACGAAAGTAAACTGTTGCAGATATGCAATCCACGATGCATGTCTCGCTGAAATCTTGTCTTGCCCTTGCAAATGCTTCAATGCTTCATGATCAGTATACAGAACAAACTCTTTCTGAAATAGATAATGTCTCCAGTGTTTAATAGCTTGTACAACAACATAGAATTCCACATCATATGTACTGTATCGCATCTTCGCTCCTGACAACTTCTCACTGAAATATGCAATTGGACGACCCCTTTGACTTAACACTCCTCCAATCCCAACCTTTGACGCATCAATATGTAATTCAAACAATAACTGAAAATCAGGTAATGCTAGGATTGGTGCTGTCGTCAACAACTCCTTGATTCGTTCAAAAGCAACTCCTGCTTCCTCCGTCCATGTAAACTGTTTACCCTTCATACAATCAGTCACAGGCGCCATCACACTACTAAAGTGTGGAATAAACCTCCGATAAAATGAAGCCAACCCGTGAAAACTACGAACTTCCGTTATCGTCTTGGGCTGTGGCCAATCTCTAATCGCTTCGACTTTACTTTGGTCAACCTGTATTCCTTCTTCCGATACAACATACCCCAGAAAAAAAACACTATGCGTCATGAACACGCATTTCTTTGTAGCAGCATAGAATTGTTCTTCACGAAGAATAACTAACACTTTCTTCAAATGTTGAACATGCTCTTCTGTACTCGCACTGTAGATCAGAATATCATCGAAATAAACCACCACAAATTTTCCAATGTACGGTCTGAAAATTTGATTCATCACCCTCATGAATGCACTTGGTGCATTCGATAGACCAAACGGTATTACTAGCCATTCATACAAGCCTTCCCTCGTCTTGAATGTTGTCTTCCATTCATCCCCTGGTCTAATGCGAATCTGATGATAATCGCTCTTCAAGTCAATCTTAGAAAAGATTACGACCCCACTGATTTGATCCAATAAATCATCAAGTCTCAGCATCGGAAATCTATATCTCACAGTAATCTTATTCAATGCTCGACTGTCAGTGCACATCCTCCACGTTCCATCCTTTTTGGGTACCAATAAAGCTGGTACAGCGCAAGGACTTAAACTCTCCTGCACACGCCCCTGTTCAAGCAATTCCTCTACCTGCCTCCACAACTCTTCATGTTCCTTCGGACTCATTCGATAATGTGGTTTGTGTGGCAATACAGCACCTGGCACAAGATCTATCTGATGTTGTATATCCCTCAACGGTGGTAATTCCGTTGGTAACTCCTCTGGAAATACATCGTCAAATTCTTTCAAAACTGGTTTTACTTCTTCTGGGATTTCAACCACTTCCTGACTCTCCCGTCCAATCAATAAAAACACTTCAGGCTCCTCCTCTACTTCCTTCACAAACTCCTTCAAAGATAACAAAGTTTTGAGCTCTTCAATCTCTTCCAACTTGTTCTCCTCCTGTTGTCGCTTCTTTGGAACTAGAGTAATCTTTGTGCCTTCAAACATGAAACTGTAACTGTTGGTACGCCCATCACGTTGCACCGCCCTATCATACTGCCACGGTCTCCCAGCAACAAATGACAAACGTCCATATCTACCACATCGCACCAGATTTCGTCTTTATATTTCTTCCCAATTGAAAACTTCACACGAGCCCTTCGTCCAACCTTCACCTCCCCGCCTTTCCTCAACCAAGCTAGCTTGTACGGTTTCGGATGTTTCTCAGTCTTCAATGCCAACTTCCTCACAGCTTCGGAAGAAATTATATTATCACAGCTTCCAGCATCAATAACAAATTTGCAAACTTTCCCCAGAATAGTACATGTTGACTGAAAAATATTGCTCCTTAACCAACTACAATCCTCCTCTTGCTTTGGTGTTAAACAGGACCTCTTCATCATGAGATTATAACCTTCGTCTCCCGACACTTCTTCTTCCTCCTCATCAGGTGGTGAATTGGAACATTCAGCTTCTTCATCCTCATCCTTAACTTCTGCAATCATGGTTCTCTTCTTTGGCTTTGGACACTCACTGCTTTTATGACCCAATTCCTGACAATTGTAACATTTGAAACCATTGTTAACCCTTTCCTTCTCAACCTCCTTCACCACTGGTCTACTGATAGGTTCAGAAACATTAGAACTCCCACTAACACCCTTCGCTTGATTGTTGGAATTAGTAAACACACCTCCTCCTCGTCTACCCTGCTTCTCCCAAGCCAACGCTTTCTGATGTGCTTCCGCTACAGATCTAGGATCGAACATGTTAACCATATCCTGAATCTGCATTCGCAACCCCCCAATGAATCTAGATGTCAATTGTTCTTCTGTCTCCATAATATCATTCCTTGCTATCAGTTGGTAAAATTCGTCAGCATAGTTGTAACGCCCCACTCTGAGACCCACTGTAACAAAGAGTATTACGGGAGTAATACTGTCTGTTAAAGCGGAGAATAGAGTATAGTGGAAGCGACCATCTATAATCAAGCTATAACTATCTACTGAATACGTCGAAAGGTGGAATCTATTTAAATTTTTCTCAATCAGGTGGTTCGACATATTCGGTAAATACTTATAACGAAATTACAAATGGCTAAAGATCTATCAGGACAAAGCATAATAACATAATGAAATAGCATCACAGAACAGAATCACATAACAGATATAAAATCCCAGAACAATACATCATCAATACAGATCCAAATACTATAAGTAGGTACAAAGCCACAGCTCACACATGTGAGTCAAAAAAATATGTACATATCAAAGTCTGAATAATAAGAGAGTAGCGGAATAGTGGACAAATAAAAGCGCTATCTATCAGCATAGCAGATAATGTCCAAGCAGAAGCACAGAAGCTAAGTCCAGAGACCTAACCTGAAACAACTCGGTCTGACCCGAGCGAAAACACTCGGGTCAGGCTAGCTAAATAATCAGTAATAACTGAGATATATAATAATGCGGTACATAAGTAAAACAGTACTTATCCAAAGAGAAGTATATTATGAACCACATGAATATAATGACGATCCCTAATCATCAATAAACAATAAAAATCTCCAAAGAGAAATCAACACCAAAGTGTAGAATAAATAAAATCGCCTCATATCATCGGCGTAGCCAAAGCTATAAAAAGATGCCCATAGGAAATAATCCCAAGAGTGACCAGAGTCTGTAATCAATGCCCAAGCAAAGATCGATGCTCCAAAGAGCAATGGGGATATACTGAAAAATCAATGAAATCAAACACTGAAAAGCAGTGTCCAGAGACACTGTGGATCCACAAGGTAATCGCACTTACATCGTATGGTTCCATAGAACCAACGCCGAATGGCGGTACTCGAATGGATATAAAAATCATCAGATAATACAAGTTTTGCACGTGCACCGACCAGAGTCATTGTTGCCAAGTACTGTAGAGTTGTGATCGATCACTCGCACCGATGCGAAACGCGCGAGACGGCGAGATCCTTCCCAGAAGGATAAAGGCCCAGAGGCACACGTCGAAAAATAAACTGCTCCATAAAGCAGGTGTCCAGAGACGGCTGCCCAGAGGCGTGGTGACCCAGAGGTCCAGTACTGGCCGCCCAGAGGCTAATGTGTCACTAACTTCTTGGAGAGGAACCCGCAAAGTGTTAACAATGAGTCCCATACCCCACGTTCGCACTAAACGGTTTCCTAACCAATAGCAAGCTCACACTCCAAACAATAAAAAGTCTACCTCATATCATCGGTAAACTAGACCCAAAGGTCAAAACGATCAATCGAATAGGTCGGGGATTAACCGGAAAGAAAATACACACGGTTTCCATAGGTCGGAGATTTCCTAACCGTTTAAGCACCTTTCCACTTCGCTCGACGTGCTAAAAGTGAGTGTGAGATTTTTATTATAGAAAATAATGGTGTAAAACGGATTTATAATTGATTTTCGGAATCACTTTTAAAACGGTCTTTTGAAAGGTCTCCTATTATGGAGTAATTAATTTAATAATTAAAATAATATTATATAATAATTTTCAAAAGCCATTTAGGAGTGAAAAATCTTTTGAAAATGATTCATAAAACCCGTGTACGAAATCTAGAGACAAATCTCAAAGAAATCAATGAAAACCAGAAAATCATCAAAAATATTCAAAGTGTTTGTAAACATTCAAAAACAGCTGTGAACTCAAGTTCGATAATTTATTTGGACTAGCAAATTGTGTCCAAATGTCATGAAAATTTGCAGGCATGTAGTTCAACAACCCTACTTTAATATGCAAAAAGAATTTCTGGATTCTGAGTTGAGACGAAGTGGAAGCGACGTCTCAAAGTTGGACCCATAACAAGATTTACACTGTTTACAAACAGCGACTAGAGTTCAACTTCGACACGAAATTCGAAGTACCAAACGAACTCCAATGTTGTCCAAATTTTCCTGAGATGGAGATCGGAACTCCACCTTTCTAACTAGACCAAAAACGTCGAATTCCGACTTCCGATGCGAACGTGGAGGCATCGCGGATTAGCGCTCAAAAGCTGGAAATAGAAGGGATATTTGATTTTCATTCCAAGTGTTTGACCATTCAAAAACTGCTGCGAACCCAAGTTCGGCAATTTATTTGGACCAGCAAACTGAATCCAAATGACATAAAAACTGGTAGGAATATAGTCCAACATCCCTACTATAAGATGCAAAAAGAATTTCTGGAATCCGAGTTGAGACGAAGTAGCAGCGACGTCTCAAAGTTGGACCCAGAACAAGATTCACACTGTTTACAAACAGCGACAAGAGTTCAACTTCGACACGAAATTCGAAGTACCAAAAGAATGCCGATGATGCTTAAATTTTACAGAGATGGAGTTCGAAACTCCACCTTTCCAACGAGACCAAAAACGTCGAATTCCGACTTCGGATGCGATCGTGGCGGCATCGCGAAGTGGAGATAAAAAATCTGAAACAGGGTTTAAAAAAAAATTATTTATTATTATTATTATTTTTTTCTCGGGACAGTGGTAAGAATGTACAATTTTGACCAAAATAACTTCGAAATTTCATGAAACTCAAAACATGAAAGTTTTAGCTCTAAATCCAAGCTTTCCAGAACATCCAAAATTATTAGATTTGGATAAGAAACGAGAGAGATACATGCAAAACAATATCAGATTGAAACTCAAAATAACTTGTTAAAGACAGAATTGGTCTTCTGTCTTTGAACGCATTTCAGGTCATCTAAATGGCAATATTACAGAAAACTCACTGAACAAAAATTGTAGCATATGTTTTAAGCTTTCCGGAACATCCAAAATTATCTAATTCGGATCAAAAACGTGTAACTTATGGCCAAATCAATTTCAGGGTTTTATTTTATCAACCTTGTAGTTTGTTGTCAGGTCAGCGACAAACAAACGTGATTTCGACCATTGAAACCACAAAACTAGGCAAATCTCAAAACATGAAAGTTATAGGCTACAGAATAAGCTTTCCAGAACTTCAAGAAAATCTTAATTCCGATTTAAGATGAATGAGATATGCCTAATTTACTAACAGCAATAAACTAATTATAATTTCAGCTAGCATATATTACCTCTTTCCAAGCAATGAAAAGAAGATCAAAGAGTTTCACAATCTAAATGCACAAAAAAAGAGGATTACAAAATAATTTCAGAAATTAAAGAATGAATTAGAGGTGGGTTTTGTGATTGCTATTACCCCTTTTAGTAGTTTGGATTAACTCTCTTTGATTTGGTGTAGATTGGAGTCTTGCTTAGGAGGCCATGATTAGGTTTTGGAGCTTTCTAATTAGGTTTTAGTGGTTATGAAATGAAGTGTTGGCTGAAATGGGAGAGTAAAAGATACTTTATAGGCTAATGGTTAGGGTTATTGGATCTAATACCCATTAGGACTTTGTATTATTCATGTGCATACATATATAGGCAATTTTCTCTAAGTACACTCTACATACAAATTACTAAATACATTTCAAACCATAGAAAATTATGAAAATATGTTAACAATTACTTTTAGCCATTTCATAAAATCCTATATCAACAATATTTTATATTTTAACCCCTAATTTTTCAAAAACACCGTTTATAGTTAATATTAGCCAAAATCACCATTTTGCAAATAAATTGCAAATTAATTTCCCAAATCAAATATTGCACTATTTTACACATATAAAATTTTGCAATAATATAAATTACAAATTTCCCTAATTAATTTCCTTGAAATGCTCCATTTTACACTTAAGCCCAAAATATTAATTTATTCAAAATGACTAAATTTTGAACAAATTAGCAACATTAAAAATTCATTAATAGCTCCAATTAAATTAAAATCCCAATTTTAATTTATTATTTGGTAACCGCAATCACGGGTTGTTACAGACTCCCCCCCTTAAGAAAATTGCGTCCCCGCAATTCCTTAAATATAGAAGTCGTCTATAACATCTAATCCACAAAAGGAATACAGAAGACGGAGCTCGATTTCGAATATCACACATAGAAAGAGTCTCAAGAATATCATCGATGAAAACCAGAACGAATCTATTGATGTATTCCCGGAATACTCGATTCATGAGATCGACGAAGAAAGCCGGAGCGTTCGTCAAGCCGAACGGCATGACCAACCACTCAAAAGAACCATGACGAGTGCGAAATGCTGTAAGAGGAATGCTGTCTTCCATGACTCGTAGCTGATGGAATCCGGTGGCAAGGTTAAACTGAGAGAAGACCTTCGCACCGCTCAAATGGTCAAACATGTCGTAACGGGAATTAGAGTTAGACATGATTCAATGATAGATAATTAATTAAGGAATACTACGGAATATAACGGATTCCTATACATATTCCTAACTTATCTATCAATAAACATAAGGAAGGGATATGATTTAATTCGGATCTAATTTAAAATGTATTGTACTAAGTGTATCTGTTCTGTGTTTATTATGCTTATTCCTGAAACCAGGCTCTGATACCAAGCTGTAACGCCCCACTCTGAGACCCACTGTAACAAAGAGTATTACGGGAGTAATACTGTTTGTTAAAGCGGAGAATAGAGTATAGTGGAAGCGACCATCTATAATCAAGCTATAACTATCTACCGAATACGTCGAAAGGTGGAATCTATTTAAATTTTTCTCAATCAGGTGGTTCGACATATTCGGTAAATACTTATAATGAAATTACAAATGGCTAAAGATCTATCAGGACAAAGCATAATAACATAATGAAATAGCATCACAGAACAGAATCACATAACATATATAATATCCCAGAACAATACATCATCAATACAGATCCAAATACTATAAGTGGGTACAAAGCCACCGCTCACACATGTGAGTCAAAAAAATATGTACATATCAAAGTCTGAATAATAAGAGAGTAGCGGAATAGTGGACAAATAAAAGCGCTATCTATCAGCATAGCAGATAATGTCCAAGCAGAAGCACAGAAGCTAAGTCCAGAGACCTAACCTGAAACAACTCGGTCTGACCCGAGCGAAAACACTCGGGTCAGGCTAGCTAAACAATCAGTAATAACTGAGATATATAATAATGCGGTACATAAGTAAAACAGTACTTATCCAAAGAGAAGTATATTATGAACCACATGAATATAATGACGATCCCTAATCATCAATAAACAATAAAAATCTCCAAAGAGAAATCAACACCAAAGTGTAGAATAAATAAAATCGCCTCATATCATCGGCGTAGCCAAAGCTATAAAAAGATGCCCATAGGCAATAATCCCAAGAGTGACCAGAGTCTGTAATCAATGCCCAAGCAAAGATCGATGCTCCAAAGAGCAATGGGGATATACTGAAAAATCAATGAAATCAAACACTGAAAAGCAATGTCCAGAGACACTGTGGATCCACAAGGTAATCGCACTTACATCATATGGTTCCATAGAACCAACGCCGAATGGCGGTACTCGAATGGATATAAAAATCATCAGATAATACAAGTTTTGCACGTGCACCAACCAGAGTCGTTGTTGCCAAGTACTGTAGAGTTGTGATCGATCACTCGCACCGATGCGAAACGCGCGAGATGGCGAGATCCTTCCCAGAAGGATAAAGGCCCAGAGGCACACGCCGAAAAATAAATTGCTCCATGGAGCAGGTGTCCAGAGACGGTTGCCCAGAGGCGTGGTGACCCAGAGGTCCAGTACTGGCCGCCCAGAGGCTAATGTGTCACTAACTTCTTGGAGAGGAACCCGCAAAGTGTTAACAATGAGTCCCATACCCCACGTTTGCACTAAACGGTTTCCTAACCAATAGCAAGCTCACACTCCAAACAATAAAAAGTCTACCTCATATCATCGGTAAACTAGACCCAAAGGTCAAAACGATCAATCGAATAGGTCGTGGATTAACTGGAAAGAAAATACACACGGTTTCCATAGGCCGGAGATTTCCTAACCATTTAAGCACCTTTCCACTTCGCTCGACGTGCTAAAAGTGAGTGTGAGATTTTTATTATAGAAAATAATGGTGTAAAACGGATTTATAATTGATTTTCGGAATCACTTTTAAAACGGTCTTTTGAAAGGTCTCCTATTATGGAGTAATTAATTTAATAATTAAAATAATATTATATAATAATTTTCAAAAGCCATATAGGAGTGAAAAATCTTTTGAAAATGATTCATAAAACCCGTGTACGAAATCTAGAGACAAATCTCAAAGAAATCAATGAAAACCAGAAAATCATCAAAAATATTCAAAGTGTTTGTAAACATTCAAAAACAGCTGTGAACTCAAGTTCGATAATTTATTTGGACTAGCAAATTGTGTCCAAATGTCATGAAAATTTGCAGGCATGTAGTTCAACATCCCTACTTTAATATGCAAAAAGAATTTCTGGATTCTGAGTTGAGACGAAGTGGAAGCGACGTCTCAAAGTTGGACCCATAACAAGATTTACACTGTTTACAAACAGCGACTAGAGTTCAACTTCGACACGAAATTCGAAGTACCAAACGAACTCCAATGTTGTCCAAATTTTCCTGAGATGGAGATCGGAACTCCACCTTTCTAACTAGACCAAAAACGTCGAATTCCGACTTCCGATGCGAACGTGGAGGCATCGCGGAGTGGCGCTCAAAAGCTGGAAACAGAAGGGATATTTGATTTTCATTCCAAGTGTTTGACCATTCAAAAACTGCTGCGAACCCAAGTTCGGCAATTTATTTGGACCAGCAAACTGAATCCAAATGACATGAAAACTGGTAGAAATATAGTCCAACATCCCTACTATAATATGCAAAAAGAATTTCTGGAATCCGAGTTGAGACGAAGTAGCAGCGACGTCTCAAAGTTGGACCCAGAACAAGATTCACACTGTTTACAAACAGCGACAAGAGTTCAACTTCGACACGAAATTCGAAGTACCAAAAAATGCCGATGATGCCTAAATTTTACAGAGATGGATTTCGAAACTCCACCTTTCCAACGGGACCAAAAACGTCGAATTCCGACTTCGGATGCGATCGTGGCGGCATCGCGAAGTGGAGATAAAAAATCTGAAACAGGGTTTAAAAAAAAATTATTTATTATTTTTTTTTTCTCGGGACAGTGGTAAGAATGTACAATTTTGACCAAAATAACTTCGAAATTTCATGAAACTCAAAACATGAAAGTTTTAGCTCTAAATCCATGCTTTCCAGAACATCCAAAATTATTAGATTTGGATAAGAAACGAGAGAGATACATGCAAAACAATATCAGATTGAAACTCAAAATAACTTGTTAAAGACAGAATTGGTCTTCTGTCTTTGAACGCATTTCAGGTCATCTAAATGGCAATATTACAGAAAACTCACTGAACAAAAATTGTAGCATATGTTTTAAGCTTTCCGGAACATCCAAAATTATCTAATTCGGATCAAAAACGTGTAACTTATGGCCAAATCAATTTCAGGGTTTTATTTTATCAACCTTGTAGTTTGTTGTCAGGTCAGCGACAAACAAACGTGATTTCGACCATTGAAACCACAAAACTAGGCAAATCTCAAAACATGAAAGTTATAGGCTACAGAATAAGCTTTCCAGAACTTCAAGAAAATCTTAATTCCGATTTAAGATGAATGAGATATGCCTAATTTACTAACAGCAATAAACTAATTATAATTTCAGCTAGCATATATTACCTCTTTCCAAGCAATGAAAAGAAGATCAAAGAGTTTCACAATCTAAATGCACAAAAAAAGAGGATTACAAAATAATTTCAGAAATTAAAGAATGAATTAGAGGTGGGTTTTGTGATTGCTATTACCCCTTTTAGTAGTTTGGATTAACTCTCTTTGATTTGGTGTAGATTGGAGTCTTGCTTAGGAGGCCATGACTAGGTTTTGGAGCTTTCTAATTAGGTTTTAGTGGTTATGAAATGAAGTGTTGGCTGAAATGGGAGAGTAAAAGATACTTTATAGGCTAATGGTTAGGGTTATTGGATCTAATACCCATTAGGACTTTGTATTATTCATGTGCATACATATATAGGCAATTTTCTCTAAGTACACTCTACATACAAATTACTAAATACATTTCAAACCATAGAAAATTATGAAAATATGTTAACAATTACTTTTAGCCATTTCATAAAATCCTATATCAACAACATTTTACATTTTAACCCCTAATTTTTCCAAAACACCGTTTATAGTTAATATTAGCCAAAATCACCATTTTGCAAATAAATTGCAAATTAATTTCCCAAATCAAATATTGCACTATTTTACACATATAAAATTTTGCAATAATATAAATTACAAATTTCCCTAATTAATTTCCTTGAAATGCTCCATTTTACACTTAAGCCCAAAATATTAATTTATTCAAAATGACTAAATTTTGAACAAATTAGCAACATTAAAAATTCATTAATAGCTCCAATTAAATTAAAATCCCAATTTTAATTTATTATTTGGTAACCGCAATCACGGGTTGTTACAATAGTCGTTCACAGATTTCGTTCCTTGTCTTAAATTTTGCAACCTCTGATACATAAGCGATTGATAATTGTAAGGTAAGAACGTTGCTTTCATAAATTTCTTCATCTTCTCCCATGATTCAATCTTTGACTTTCCCATTCGATCACGTGTAAGTTTGGTCTGCTGCCACCATGCCAAAGCTCTACCCCTCAACCTCGTAGCAACCAACTTCACTCTACGATGTTCTAGAACTTCTTTAAAGTCAAAAATCTCTTCAACATTAGCTACCCAATCTAGGAACTCCTCTGCTTGCATACCACCTTTGAATTCAGGAATTTCAACTTTCATCCCCATCTCCCACTTGTGATCATACTCAGAGTAATTTCTTCCTTGTCCTCGAACACTACCACCATCATACTCCTCTTCAAAATCAGATGTATATCGTTGTCTATCTCGTCCACCCACATCTCTACTACCATTACGTCTTCCACCATCATCCCTTCTATCTACATTCCTCCGTTCACGATCATTCACGTTCCTCCCACGTCCTTGTTCATTTTCAACACTTCTGTCTCGATTGGAATGTGGCGAGACTCTACTACTCCCATGGTTAGATTCAGGTGAAACCCTTCTCCGATTTTGATTCATCTCCGTCATAAGCTTCTCTAACCGGCCAATTCCTTCGTTAAGCTTTTCACTAAAGTTTTCATTGATTCTTTGCTCCATCTCATCAGCTTCTTCTCTTCGATACAAAGCTTCTACGTTTTGGTGACGATTAGCTCTCCTTGGCGGCATACTTGAAAACTTTACAAACACTTCAAATTCAAACACAATTCGAACTTTGATCCAAAATGAAACGGATCGAAAACTTCCACTTTGTTGCAAATCGCGATGAACACGATGGACAAAGTTTCGGCCTCCCACTCAAATCCGATCAAACAACTTCAATACAAAGTTGAACACTTCAACTTGATCACGGCTCAAAACCTCAAGCTCTCGGCTATCACTTCAACTTCAAAATGAATAGGCTCCAAGTCTCGATCTAGCTATGATTGGCTAGAACAAGCTCTGATACCAAAACTGGCGCAGCGGATATTACAAAAACAATGTAGATCGTTGAATGTAGTAATCGATGGATTGGAAGATACTGAATTGCCCGAATTCGTTGATCCGAAGATACCGAATTCTAGCTATCCCGAACTCGTTGATCGCGCACGATACCGGGTTCAAAGATCTTCAATTCTTCGAGCGTTGATCTAGCGCACTAGATTCCGCGAATCGGCTTCTACAATCGTTGAATCGAGCGCACTCGATTATCCGAAAGAGGAGATAGGAGATTACACTCAACTACCAATTTAGATGAAAGCACACAGCAATCAAAAGAGAATTTTATTCAAAAATCAACAACCTTTACAAATGAGACTCACGGCCTATTTATAGGCGAACAACTTTACAACAGAAATTTCACTAACTCCTAAGTCGTTTCCGACTTAACAAAGTCTCCGACTCAACATAAGTCGTACACGACTTACGACTCAATAGAATACAGACACCATACGACTTACAACAGACGACATATGAAAACAGACGACTTACGACTTATAACAGAAGCGACTCAACATATATGTAGTACAAACTACTCACGACTTATAAAAGTTGCGACCTACGACTTAGTATAAGTCGTACATGACATATCAATAGATTCAACTTCCATCAGCGGCAGAGATTATCTCGGTATAAGAATCAACGGCATCCAGCTGTAACGACTTAAAGATAAGACCTTGCGACTTAAGAATCATAACTTCGCAACCTAAGACCACAGCATCTTCACGTGACTTAAGAAAATCAATGGTAGAGATTAACTCGGCAGAAAGATCCTCGGTTCTGGGCTTCAGCGACTTAAAACTTCGGGCGACTTAAAGGAATCGTAACTCGGTGCCGACCTATCACCTTCCTTAAGTCGTATCCCAGCACTCTTCCTTATTTCGTTAGGTCGTACTCGATCTAATACTTCATCAGTTTTCTCAGCCTTCTTACTGCATAACTCGGTAGGTCGTTCTGGTGACTTAAGATATTCGATAACTCGCACATCTTCATGAGTTAGGCCTTCCACTCTGTTAAGTCGGTCACGACTTATGTTTCACCTCCGTTGAGTCGGTCACGACTCATGCCTTTGTCTCCCTTAAGTCGGTCACGACTTTGGTCCTTAGCTTTACTAAGTCGGTCACGACTTATACCCATGATGTTAAGTCGGTCACGACTTAAAGTTTCAATTTCCTTAAGTCGGTTACGACTTAGTACTTGGCCTGCATCAGAAAATCTAATTGATTTGAATCTCTAAATATGACTGGATTATAATATATATAGATGTATGATTTAAATTTGATTTGACATATTATGTATATATAATTACTTATCTCTAATATGTTTTGAAAGGAATCGGAAGTTTAATTCTTAAATTTTATTTTAAAGAATAATTTCAGCTATAAGAAGAAAATCAAAAATTTGAATAAATGATTCAAACTTGAGATAATTGAATTGGAAAGTTTTACTTGTATAACACACAATTGAATTCCAATATAACCTACCTAAATTACACAGAAGTTGAATATGGAATTGGATAATATACAATATAAAAGGGATTTTTATAAATAAAATTTGAGTGGTTATAATACATGTTATACACTTAAATTTTAGTTATAAAGGATTAACAGAGGTAAATAGTGAAAAAGGAATTTAAAGAGATTTTATTTAAATAACTTAATAATCAAAATTTGATTTAATATGGAACCTTAAGTCTAACCTAGGAATTTTAATAAAGGTTATTTCCTGAAATGAATATGTTGTATAATAAATAATGTATCTTTGAATAGAAAAAAATAAAATACATTTGAATTGGACTTTTGGTAATAAAGTTTATTTAACTTGAATTCATAGTTTAATTGATGTCTAAATGAATAAATGTGTAAAGAAATTTGATTGTTATAACTGCTATGATAAATATTTTATTTATGAAATAGATATGTCTTGAAAAAAAGAATAATTATGATTTAAATAGTTAAAGTGTATTTTAACATCACTAAAATTTGATAATTGAGAATTTGGTTTTCAAATGGAAATTTTAAGTGTAACTTATTGAAGGAATATCTATTTATGAAAAGGGCATTTTAAATAAAGTGTTAGGTTATTTGTTAAATGAAGAGCTAAGTAAAATAATGAACTTTTGACTTAATAAATGAATATTTCTGGAATAAAACTAATTTGAAATACTAATATATCTATTGTAGCATTTTATAAGTGCTGCCGTTTGAAAATACAATGTTTTGGAAATTTTATAATTGAATGAACTTAGAAATGCTACAACTTTAAAATGAATATTATTTGACCTTGAATTAAAATGGTTTAAAGGAAGAATTATTTTAAAAAGGTGTTATGATTTTCTAAGTATTATGTACTTTTTAAGAATAACATTTCCAAAGTGTTATGATTTTTCGTAGTATGATTTCCAAATGATAAACATCCCTAAATTGTTATGATTTCAAAGCATTATTGTTTCAAATTTATTATTTTATTTTGTTTTTCAAACTATCTTTTGGTTTTCCTTAAGGTCTCTCCCTTAAGGAATGTTATTCGTTTTGGTCGTAGAGGAAAGCTTTCTCCTAGATTAGTAGGTCCTTTCCGCATTTTGGAAAGAATTGGCTCTCTTGCTTATCGTCTGGATTTACCCGAGAAATTTTCTGGAATACAATGTCTTTCATGTATCTCATCTTCGTCGCTATCTGCATGATCCATCTCTTATTATCCAACCTTCTGCTCTTGATAGTTTGGATATTGAGTCAAATCTGACTGTTGAGAGGAGGCCACTTCGTATCGTCGATCGAGGTATGAAGCAGCTAAGAAGAAAATCTATCAACCTGGTCAAAGTGCAGTGGAGCACTGATGAACGGGATTGCACCTGGGAGACGGAGGAGAGCATTCGTGCTTCGAATCCGGAATTGTTTATTTCAGGTACTTTCGCTATTCTGTCTTATCTTTCTTTGTTTCCTTTTTCGTTCCTTTTCGAGGACGAAAAGTTTTAAGTGGGGGAGAGTGTAACAGCCCAAAAATTTTTTAACGAAATTTTATAAAAAAATAAACATCTTGAAATATTGATTTGAATTAAAAGTGTAATAACTAGTGTAAAACGGGAAATTTAAACTTTACATTTTACGTATAATTTCATCTGTTCTTAACTTTATATTAAAATCAAATTTTATTAATTATGATAATAGTATTTAAATTTTGGTTTAAATAATACGTTATTTTATTTAAAGAAACGTTATCATTTTTAAATTTATTTGATAAAAGAAACAAGTAACGTTTGTACGTTACTTTGGGCGTTACACTTTACGTTCGTTGTACCTTTTTCCATTTGATTTTATATGCGTTAGCTTTAAAAAAAATTCAGCTGTATATTTTCAGTTTGAAAATTTCATAAAAATCTTGCATTGAACCGTTCACATGAGAATTAGTCCATTTCCCTCTTTGCATTCCTTACGTTTAGTTCCAGCCTTGAATATAATTTAATTGCTTTAACTTCCTACCGTTCAAAACCTTACCCTTTTGCCTCCTCTCATAAAGTAATAAGCAACTGTCATCTTCCACTTTCACGTTCATAAAATTTCAATTTCACAAAATTGTTTTCTCTTTAGCCTCCATCATAATTTCGTGAGCATATCTCTGGAAGGTAAGGGACAGCGTCTTCTTTCTTTTCCCATTTTTGAATTTCAATTGTTTTGTGGTTCCCTGTTTTGTTTGCTGTACCATGTTTTGCCACCTCCAAACCATTTCATTCTTCACCAAGTCACCACAACCCACTGCCGAAACCCATGCCAGCCCCTACTCCATGCTACCACTATGAGAACCCACCATCGCCTCCGTGACAGCCCACCACCCAAACCCTTCGCCAGATCTACCACAACCCAGACCGTCATCCATTCGCCACCAGTCCACCACCAGACCGAGCCCTAACCCACGCCACCACCCACCTTCCTCCACCAGACCGAGCTCTACCTCAGCCACCTCCACGACCGTGCCAGTCCACCACCACGCCAATCCCCACACCCAACCCCTTCGCCCGACCCACCCACCACCGCCTCCAATCCAACTCCAGGCCGAGACCAGACCAGCCACACCTCCTCCAGGCCGAGACCAGCCACCTCCAATCCCATGCCGATACCCACTACCCACTCATCCAGACCAAGCCTTGCAAGAAAAATGAACAACTCGTGTTGGTCACTTTGGCATTTGGTATTTGAGTTTATATCCCACTGAGCCCTGTTGAAAAAAAAATGAAAAGTGCCTGTCACCCTGTACTTTGTAGTATAGTTTCTACTCAGCTTTGTTTAGAAAAATAAAAGGGTATGAGAAAGTTGCTTTTGTCACATGACTGACCTTTGTTTTGAAAAAAAAATTGCTTTTGTCATTTTTGTGTTTGAATTCATGATTTGTATGCCACCCAGCTTTTGGTTGAAGTCACGGCCAAAAATTGTCCTTTGAGCCTTACTTTTGTTTCAATTTGATTTCCAGTTGATTTACTCAAAATGTTGAGTAGTTGACGTACGTTAGCTTATTCAAATTTTGCTTTATTCTTTTGATTTTAGATTTGAATCCAGTTGGCGAATCCGCCAACAACTGATCGTGCTTTCCGCGTGCTTTCGTTAGACATCGTATTTCTTTTTCATAATCTCCAACTCCGTAGAGGTGAGTAAATCTCACATGAATATTCATACTTATATGATTGTGAAACGACCGCAACTGAATGTGTAGGAAATAAATAAATAAATAAATAAATGATGTTATAATTACCTGTGATTTATTTATAGTTGATGTTAGAATTGTTAAAACTGCATAACATATCATCTGTTATATTTTATTCTTATTTTACTGTTATTCTATTCTATTAAATCACACTTCAAGTTCCCTGTAGAATAGAATCACTATGGGTTGAAATGATACATACCCGAACGGACTTTATAATAAGGGAAGATCGTTATGGGCTGAAATGATAGGCCTGAACGATTTTCAAATTTAATTTTTTTTTACTTGGGATTGCGGGTTTGAAATGATAAAACCCAGATTTTTCTTTGTAAATTACGGATTGAAATGATATAGTATCCGTATCACTTGACTTAGGCTAGAAAATATTATACAGACCCGTGGTTATTTTTCTGTATTTTTCTGGATACCTTTAAATGTTTTAAATATTGTAATAATATTAAATTGATTTAAATCGAATTTTTAAATGATTTATTTATAATAGAAATGATTTTTCTATGTGATAAATATAAATAAATGGAAAAATATTGATTTTAAAATGAAACTTAAATTTGAAATTTTGACTAAAAGAAAAGATGGAAACTTAAGTTAATTAAATTGAAATGAAAATTTAGTTTTCAAATAGTGGAAAATGGAGTTTAAGTTTAAATGTTGAAATGAATTGTTTAAATGAAAGTGGAATTTACGCACTTGATTTTAATAAGCGAACTTTGTAAATTTTGGGTTTTACTTGTAAAATTTCTCTTTAGAATAAATTAGTTAAAGGATTTAAATGAACATTTTAATGTATGATTTTTATAAGTTCTGAACTAGGTGGAATCTGCAGCACTTGTTAAGTGTTGTGGTTATATAAGTGAACCAAAAGACTAAAATGAACTAAGGCTATGATAGTACTTGGTAAGTGCTGTTGTAGCAGAAACTAAAATTGAACCTGAATTAATAAAAGGGCTACTATAGCACTTGTTAAGAACTGCAGTAGGCTGAAATATGATTTTTGTTTAAAACTGAACTGTTATAGCAGTTTATAAATGTTGTTTTGTTGAATAAAATTTGTTTTCAAATATAACTTACCGCCGCACTTTTTAAATGCCGTGAAAGCTGAAAACTTTAACGTTATTGTTTTAAGTGAATAAATGAACTCCGGAAAGATTAAATTTTGGAAATTAAATATTTAATTATTAAATATAATGAATTGACTTTAAATGATTTAAATGAAATAGTTGATTTGGGAAATACAACTATTTTGAAATGTGATTAAATGGTATTTAAATTTAAATTTAATAAATGATGTTTTGAAATGGTATTTTGAAATGAATTTGAAATGACATTAAATCTTGGAATAAATAATTGAAGTTTATATTAGTATGAAAAATATTTGGTTTACTTGTAATTTGAATCTAATTAAAGATATTAGACTTATGAAATATAGAGAATAAAGCTTTGGAATTATTTTATAATTTGAATAGTTATTTTGTGGATTAAACCTATATTTGAAATTTATAAATTTTGAATTGGTCTATGGAAATTTAATTGAAATAAATGATTGAATTGAATTGAAACTTTGGAAATTTTAATACTTGATTTGAAAGTATAATAATTACACTTTTAAATGGTTTAAATGAATTATTTTGATTGAAATATAAACTATTTAAAAGGTGACTTGAAATGATATTAAATGAATTATATCTTTAAATTTAAAAGGTATTTAAATTTGAATACTTAGATTTGAACTCAAATGATATTTTGGTATATTTAAAATGATTTGAAATGAAGTTTGAAAAGATATGATATTTTGATATATTGAAATGATTTGAAATGAAGTTTTGAAATGATATGATATTTTAAAATATATTGAAATGGTTTGGAATAATTTAATCTTTATTTTGATAAAGATTTGGATTTGAAATGATATTCTATTTTGAAGTATAAACTGTTTTAAATTATAACCACGGGTTATAATAACGATTGGTTGTTAAAGAGACCGGGATCGGATATGGACATACTCTCTGTCGATACCGAAAACCACTTTGACAACTGTGTACGCGGTGGAGTTTCCAGAATGAAGTAGGATGGTGGCGACGATCCTAAGGTGTATACGTGGACCCAACTCCCGTGAGTTGGCATAAGGTGGCTAAAACAGGAGCGATCTCGGACCAGTGAGGTAGCACCTCTTCTCGGACACATTTCTTCGATATTATACTCTTACTTGTGATTTGACTAGATGGCCATCCTCCGATTTGGGAATGTTGTTCGAGGTGGAACGGTAGTGGCTGCTATGCGTATCCATTAGTCCGTGTGCGTAATTGGTATATCTACCCTGGCATTGCCTAGTTGTGCCGTGTCACCTACCATATCGAGCTTTACTACGATTATGATTTTAAGATCCGACCGCGTTAAGGTTCTCCATCCCCTTAACGCTATTTTCCGATATGATTATACTTTACTTATTTAGACACTATTATAATATCGAATATTACTACATAGTAGATATTTTAACGGATCCTTAGAGGATGGGCGGTCCCAAGCATCTTCTAAGTTACTTGTACCTTTACTACAGTTCACTTGAGTTGGTTTACATTGTATAAGTATGTGTATTCTGACTCGAGTGTTTTGTGTTTTGCTTTACGCTCGGGTTAGCCTGAGTTATTCACAGATTTGGATTCCACTTTCTGGAGATTTGAATCGCTGGAGATTATCTGCTTGTCTTGTCCTATCTATTTCAGTTCTGTTGTTCTACTCAGCTTGTACTTGGTCATTGTATTTAAACTTCTGTTTTACTCTATTTTTTTTCTGTTGTATCTTATGTAACTCTGTTATATTTATATAGTAGCTTCATGAACTACTATTTCTTTTACTTCCGCTACATTATTTCACTCTGTGTCTATGATCTGTGATTATATTTATTTACTGTATACTCTGAGATTTGTCAAATTTTATTTACAACGCGGTATTTTGAGCAATTCAACTCCGGCATGAGTGTCTACCTATACACTTATAATGGATGCGAATGGTTGAAAATATCGGGTCGTTACAATAACTCTGGAAATTCATGTATGCAAGGCTGTAAGACATAAGGGAAAAATATATTCATGTTGTACAGGAAAATAAAGAAAAAATCATAAGTACATACGAAATTTAAATAAAGGATAAGTATGTGGACATGGAGGACAACTTCAATTAATGCTATATCTCTAGTACATCAATATAGATCATATCAGCCCCCATAGAGAAAAATCTCTGACCCAATTTAATAAAATCTTGTACCAGTAAAATAATATCACCTGTAAACATTGATCTATTTATCAATCTTTCTCATTTCATTTAGTTTACAAAAAGACTTAGCATTCCAGTTTCTAAAGTTTCAAACAAGATCTGTAAAATCATTTTCAAAAGCCTGCCTGCATCTTTTCAAACTAAAGCAAGCTTTTAAACAACAAGCAGCTCAAGTTTTAAAGTTTTCAAAGCCTTTCAATTAGATGCTCTGTTCTTCCTCTTCTAAACAGGTGAGTAACATCACTCTTTAAAATTTAAGTATATAATTGTGTTGCATGTTCAACTCTGAAAACAAGTATGTTTGTGAATATATTTTAAACTCTATGTGTATATATGTGAATATTTTGTTGTGTGTGCATTGCTATGATCTAGATGCTTCTCTGATTTTAGTTTCCAGGTTCTAAATCAGTTCATAAATCAATTGCTCTTGATCCGATCTTTATTAGTACTTAAGTCTAGAACAAAATATGTTTGTTATATCATAGATTTTAGATTAAAAACTTGTTTAAGTTAAAATAGTTTGTATTGCCTCTGGAAATAAGAAAACAACTGTGCAAACTTAAATAAGTTAAAATTTAATTATCATGATTTATGGATTCCGGTATATGAATCAAATACATGAACAAAAATATGTTTTTTAACACTAGAATCATAATTTATAGTTTGGGATTAAGGGTGCAGTTCTAGTTTGAATAGAAAATGGTTATGTGATGATTTCTGGTGATCTACTTGATTGGGAAAGTCGGGGTTCTTCCTGGAGGAAGAGGAATGATCGGAGAGTAAGGGAAAAATATCAGGTGGATGATCGAGGCACGGTGGCGACGATAGGAGGTCGAGATTGATTTTTAACCTAGTTTTTATGTTAGTCGGGAATTCGATCATCCCAGCTACTCTGGTGGATCGAGTTCCACAAAACTCGGGGAGATGGAAGGAGGGATGTAGACGAAGTCGTAGCCGGAGGTGCTAGTACTCTGGTGGTCGGAGACTTGTGATTGAGGTGATTCCAGGCTTCAATGGTTGTTCCAGTTTGGGCTTTAGGACTCGATTTTGATGTCGAGTTGTTCTTTGAGTTCTGATGGTCGGGGTTGTAAAGTTGGATGAATGTTGATTTGAGGATGTCGTCGTTGATGATCAGAGAAGGGTGGCTGGTCTGTGCATGTGCACGGTGCACTGCCTGATTTCTCTGATGAGTTTAGTTTTGAGGGGGTAGTGTACTCGGGTT
Organism: Allium fistulosum; assembly: GCA_030737815.1. Taxonomy (NCBI): domain Eukaryota; kingdom Viridiplantae; phylum Streptophyta; class Magnoliopsida; order Asparagales; family Amaryllidaceae; genus Allium; species Allium fistulosum. Next base: position 308,263,403 of record CM060904.1, on the reverse strand, counting down.
TTGTCTCAAGTCATTGGGGGTTTTGCTCGAAGATATGGGGAGTTCAACTCGAAGTAGTTTGGTAGGCCCGGGGTGTAACGACCCGACTTTCCAGACCCGGAAAATCGAACCATTTAATTTAAGAAGAAGAGGTAGAAGAAGAAGAAGAATAGAAAACAACAACAGAATCTAACCATCGCAGCGGAAAAAAAATATAATATATATTAACAGATCTTTACACAAATCAAAACTGTATCAGTTTTGTATAATATAGCATCAGAGTTCATCACATCAATGACATACATCCAAATACACAGCGGAACAATAAACAAATACGGAAGTACGTATCGCCATCCAGCTCGTCTCCTGAGCTCCACAGCATCATATCCTGAACCTGTTTATCTCGGTCTGACCCGAGCATCATATAAAACAATACCCGAGTCAGTCTGGAAAACCAGCGTGAGAAAATCACACTCAATTGATTATTAAAGTTTCAAAAATCCTTTTGAAAACAAAAGCATCTCGTAAGACCACGCCACAAATAAACATGTCGGGTTTTTACCTTACGATAGCTAAAACACTTTTTATCAAAATCCTCTGATATTAAAATAGTGTCTATTCACAAATACTTATTAAAATAGCTGAAATTGTTACATGATTAAATTCCAGCATACTAGCCACAACGTGGGTAATACAAACAAAACTCGTACAAGGCACGTAGGGAGAATGGATTTCCAACGAATGACTAGGCACTGGGGTACCACCTGTCACAGTACGTGGCCTAGATCACAGTACCGAGGAGTACGCCCGCTCCCCTGCAACACAAGGCCGGAATCATCCCTTACTGGATAATTCCAAATAAAATCACCCCACGGTTGGGATCAGCAACCGCAACACTAAGCCGAAATATAAAAAGGGACATCTAGACAGGGATGACCTTACTCTCAAGTGGGGGCTACCCACGAAGCCTTGCTGCATAACCCCTGATTTTCAGTCATTCCCGGTTGATGAGGCTCGAGGCTAAACGATACCTTTAGCACATAACCCTTAGAATGCCCATCGTCCACCTGACGATGTTTCGCAAGCATTCGTCCATACAAGTCCGTCCCGGGTCCGAACGGAACCGAAGGCACTATTCCTACTACATCCATTTTGGAAATATCCTCAGGATTAGTAGCGACTAGCCCTTGCACTTCACTGCTCCATCTTCGACTCCAAACACGTTACACGAAACGTACAAACCGGATCGAAGTGGTATTCGAGTCTCCAGACCTAGAATCCCGGTATACGGAAACTCGATCCCGGTCTCTTCGAAACGATCAGCGCATTTGGCCAATATTGATAGTCGGTTATTTAACTATCAATTAACATCCACAAGCAACCATCACACAATAAACAATTTCCCACATTATTTATTTGCCCAAATATCTTTCCAAGATATATTTCTATTTTCAAACTCCTTTCGAAAACAACTTCAAACAGTTTCCGCTTACGGAATACATTTCCCAAATATTTATTTCTCTGAAACACCAAGTACAAAATACTTTAGATTTAAAAATAATTTAAAAGCACTTTACTATAAATATACTTATAATATTGAAATTTAAAAACTACTTTAATACTTTAACAAAATATATACTTAAGGAATATTTAAAATGAAACCACTTTTCAAATATAAACTAAATTTCTCTTTTTAAACATAATACCAAATCACTTTTATATAATTACAACAATAATATATTTTTGAAAATACTTACTTTAAAAAGTTAACATTTAAAAATAATCAATTTTCTAAAACATGCTTTTTAAAACATATTAAAACTTTTAACTTATATTTAAAACTACTTTGAAAAAAACGTACTTGGCTATCAGAGAAATACACTTCTCATTCCCATCCTTTAAAAATAAATCACCATTTATTTTTAAACACATTTACATTACTCAATAAATTCCCACCTTGAATTTATATTTAAAATATCCACCGATATTTCATTTCACTTCATAACCCAGTTTATAAATTTTAAAATCTCATTCTCTTTTAAAAATCCAAGTTTTTAAACACTTAAATCAATTTCCAATTGATTTCCATTTTGCTTTACTTTGAAATAAATTTCCCTATTTACTTCAATTATTTCAAATACATTAACTTTCATATTTTATTTCTTTATTAAGAGTTGAAACCCTTTTAACTAGAATACAAATTTCGGATTTCCAAACTTCTTCAATTAATATTTTAATTAAATTAAATCTTTAAATTTCAATAAAATCAATTCTTTTATATTTTTAAATAATATCACTTTAGTTAAAGATTTATTTCTTCCCTGTTAAATTCAAAATCTTCTTTTCCCATATTTGTTCGAATTTAGAAATTTCTTTATTTCTTTTACAATTCCTTATTTAATTTATTCGAATTCACTAGAATTATTTAACTTGAATTTTACTCTTTTATTTCTTTCCAAAAATAAAATCCAATTGCTTTTGATAACTCATTATACTGGGAAATTCAATCCAACCAGATTATCAAATATAAATCATCACAGGATATCAACAATCATATCACAGAATATTTAAACAAAATTAAATATTTTGAGGAATCCAGTTGGATCCCTCCAACCTGTTTCCCTGCATCCACAGATGTTAGCACAATACCAATTCCACTTCGAAGTGGAATATCGCGGTATACGGGTTTTATAAAATATCATCCGCTATTATGCGGCGCATAGGGTCTCATCCACTATATAATGTGGGAATATCAACAACTCCAATATATACATATGCCAATATGTATATATTGCTATATACTACTATATATAATATAGTATATTCAATCAATGCAACCATTCAATCAATTATTTAAATTTAACCATTTAAATTTAAATTTAACTGAGTGAGATTAACTCACCTTTGATTTATTGTTTGCTATCCACTCCAGACTGGCTTGTTACCATGATTTTAAACCTTGTATAATCATTATACCACTTATTAACATTTGAAATAACCAGACAAATAATTTCTACTTATCTATTTAATTGAAACAAATTAATTTCAAACTAATTTTCCTTTTATAAAATACTTGAACAATTTGAATAATCATTTACCATCACAAATCAGATTAACTAATCACTTCCTTGTTTACTGTATATATACATATAGAGACTTTTACACCAAAATATACTTTATCCTTTACTGTAAAAATCATTCCCATTTAACTATATATGCATACAAATATAGACTCTTCAATATTTAAAATCCCAGTATTCAAATTTATCTCAAACTTAAATTGAATTAAGTAATTCGTAAATACCTTACTACCGAACGCAGCCCAGGCTACCATCGACTTGACCTTCCAGAGCTTCGACGTCGCGATCCCAGAACCAAAATCACCTAGAGCTCGAAGGCCACCAGAGCCACAGTTGCTCCTCATGTCTACTCGAGCATGGCGCTGTACACGCAACCCAACGCGCTGCCTGTTGCCTCGTCACTGCACCACACTCACCACGATGCTGAAACAACACGAGTCGCCGTCCCAAAATCGAACAACTTCCTCTCTCTCCAACGTGCGCGGCTACATCATGGCACGAACGACCAAGCACCTCACGCGTGCCCTAAATCTCGATCGTCGAAGTATCTTGAAATAAAAACTCGGCTGGAAAAGGAACCAGAGGGGAGATAGGCTCGAGAATCAAATGTCGAACGAGATCCCTCTTCTAAAACGAATGAAAACGACTTCAATTCGATTTTAAATTTTACTGAGGAAGAGAGGTTTCGACGCTCTTTGATTTCGGAAATAAAAGGTAGAAAATTTTGAAAATGTTAACTGGAGGAAGAAGTTTTCATTTCGGCCATGATTTCTTACATATTAAGGAACGAACGAGATTTTGGATTCTCGCAGAAGCTTCGTTTTTGTTTTCTGAACGAAGAAAAATATCTACCCCTTTTTAAATATTAAACGAAGAAGCGTATTGGAGAAGGATCAGGAAGTCTCTAGTATGAAGAAATCTGGACCAGTCAACAATATAGTATAGATTATATTTTGAATTCTCGATATACATTCCAACGCGTTTACATATCGTACGCTCACACAACACTTCTGATCACTACGAAATTTGAAATCCGATAATAATACAATATTACGGATCCAATGAAACTGGTTTCGCTGAATTCCGAGACTGTGCCTCGGACGGCTATTTTTAAATTTGATTTAAACAATATATTTTTAAAACTGAACAAAACATCTTTAAATTAGATTTTATCACTTTTATTATCTTTCATATTATCAATATAAATTTTACAAGCTTTCAAATTATTTCTAACAAGCTCAAAACTCCGGATTCTCTATTTTACCCTATATTCAATTGTCTAATTCAAAAATTAAATTATCCAATAAATACTGTATATTTGAAATTAAAGTTAAAATTTAACCTTCGAATATTTAAAATAAATTAAATATTCCCATTTCAAATATACAAAAATTCCAGGTCGTCACATTCCTCCCTCCTTAAAAGAATTTCGTCCCCGAAATTACTAGTTAGGAAGAATGATCCAATACCCATTACTATTTCCCAAGTTCAACAGTTTTAACAATACCCAAACAATCTTTTATTAATGATACACTAATCATCTTTTAACTTCCCAAACTTATTCATAAGTTCAACCCATACCACCTACTTATCCATTCAAATTTAAATTTGAATTCAAATTTTGAATTATCAAAATTTTCCAAAATTTTTCTAACTCCCTAAATTTCCGAAAAATTTCGCCAGCGTCTCCTTTGCGCGGCTAGCTCGGTACTACTACAAAATGGCTCTACGGCCTCCCAATCTCAAAAAGAAAACAAAAAGCCAAGTGGCTGGATCCAAAACCCAATCAAATTTCATATAGAAATTCAAATACATACCTTTTTGTCGGGCCATTAAATTTTATCTTCTAAAATCAAAAATCCCAATTTATCCATTGCTTTTATACACCTGTATATCCTATTAAGCAATAACATCCAATCACAATTCCAAAGTCATTTTATACTTTTCTTTACAAATTTCAAATATTTGCTTAACTTAAGCCCGTACGATGCACATATATCATCCGTACGCAGTATCACATTCGATCGCTCACTCGACCACACAATTTTTACTTCCGAACTAGTATTGTCCACCCGACTTCCTAGTGCGGACTCAGATTTGGTTTCTTGATCAGAAACCATTATTCTCCTTGCATAGCCACCAACTATGATAGAGAATATCCAGAATCAATCAACAATCCATATCCAGGCTCGCCGTTGAAAATCGAGTGAAAAATTCCAACTCGGATCGATATATCTATCTCGAAATTCTGTGCTCGAATCCGGATCAAATAGCTATGCGAATAAAATAATATACGTACATCTTACGTAATTATCCCAATTGATTATCAGTTATATCAATTCTCTTTTATTCACATCCCTTTTTGATTGTTATCCCCTTATTCACAACTATCCCATTTCACAACTTCAGTTTTAAATCTTTATTCAATTATTCACCTAGCATACTTTCAGTACCACATTTTCTTAAGAATTCACTATTCATTTCTTAAGTTTAAGATAAACATTTTACATACTGCTTATACATATTTTCACTTCACTATTGAAGTTCCTATCCATTTCTATCCACTTTTGCGTTTACATTTCCACTTGAATTCAATTTATCTTCCACTTTGAATATTGAATTAGTTGCACTTACTAATTAATTTAAATCTCAATTAAAAGTTTATTTGCAAGCTTACTTTCCTTAGTTCTTTCGATTTCACTTGCTTTACATTCCTATTTAAACTAGATTCAATTATTCGGTTCCAATTCCATTTGCTTAGCAAATTTAGATTATTTATCGTTAATGAAAATTTTCAAAATTTTCAAAAATTTTCTAACTCCCAAAATTTACGGAAAATTTTGGCAGAATCTCCCTTGTACGGAGGGACTTCTGCGATATCGCAGGATGCACAAATATATATATACATCGGCCTCAGGCCGGAAATCACAATATATATCAATATATGCAGTTCATATCTCCTATTTTGAATTTTTGCGTAAGCGTACCTTATTTTAGCATTTTTAAAGCAAAGCGGTTATTTATTTTAGCATGTTGTGCCATCAGATTCAGCCAACCGACTTCCATGAACCTGTACTACTCAATTACAACATGTAAGTGCCAAATATACCAAGTTTATTTACATTTAACTAAAATTTAAATTGCTAAAACATGGATTCTACAAACAATGCATGTTATATACTTCCATAAGCACATATGAAATGTTTCGACATTTATTTTAAATACTTCCAATCAATACATATGCCATTTCATCCAACTTAAAGGTTTACAATTCACTTCCCTTTATCCAATTCATTTTTAAGTCCACACAAACTCATATTCATATTCATTTATATCAAAATCAATTTTATTTCACTTCTATCAATCAATTCCATGTTATTTTACTAATTTAATTCAATTAGTACTCATTCAATCCATTTAAATTTATTTCACATTTCTATTCACTTCCGAACTTATTATTTCAATAATAAAGCCACTTCAATTTTATTTGCAATACACGTCATTTTTATTTTTATTCAATTCCATTCAACTGCAATTCATATTTAATTCACTTACAAATTTCAAGTTGAATTTCTATTAATAAGTCCAGCTTCACTTTCAAATTTTATTATTTATTCACTATTCAAATTTTAATTAACCAATTCGAGTTCCATTTCTATATTCCATTAATAACTCACAACTCAACTTTTAACTTGATCACTTTAAATCTCATCAACCAATTTCAACTTACTAACTTATTCCAAGTTAGCTATTTCCAATTATTATTCAATATTTGATTTTATTTCATTACTCACTTTAACTATTTTTCTTGAGTTTAATCTATTTTGCAAATTTAAGTTCTTGGAATTTTTATCCATTTCTCAAGATACAAAACAAATTTTATTTTGGCTTATTTATTTCATTTCTAAATTTTATAAGTCACAATTTGTTTATATCCATACTTCCATCTATTTAAAATCAATCTCATACACATTTTCTTTTTAACTCAGGATTATACAATTTATTTAGCCAATATATATTTACTATTCCATAAACAACTTTAAATAAGATTCCAGAGTTTTAAACAATTTTCCAAATTTTCAAAATCACTTTTGAAATCGACCACATCCAAACTCCTTTGGTAAATTCAATTATCCCTTTGAATTTCAAAACCAACCCAGTTCATAATCAATTCCAATTTAAAACAGTTTGGTAGCAATTTCTCTTTGGAAACTCGAAAATGAACACCGATGATGTCGCGATCATCATCGGAATTATTTCCCAGCGACCGGAAGAGAATTAAATGCTTTTATTTCTTTAAACCATTTCAAATATTTTTAAATTTCAAATCTTCCTAGATTCCAAACTCAACTCAAAATATTCCTGAAATAATACCACTTATTATTTCTTTAAACTCTTTGAAAACTATTTTCAAATCTCAAGGAATTTCAAACTTTTCCCAAAATTCCAAACTTAAAATCCATTCCGATTTATTTTCCACATTTCTCTGGAATCCTATTTTAAAGTACAAATCTCATTTGTATATGAAGTTTATTTCAATTTTATAAATTACATTTGTAATCTATATCTCAAATTTTATTTTATTATAAAATTTTATTCTTTGCTTTGGTTATAAATTTCAATTTCTAGTTAAGTTTCCATATATTAATGATAATAATTCCATATTATCACTTCTAACATCCAAACAACCATATATATTAACTAGAATAGTTTACAAAACGTTTCTTTTTATACAAAAATAATTTGGGTAAAATTATTTCATTTACCCTACTTTAAAACAATACTGTGTCGAATTGTTCTATACAAGCGTTTAGAGATCCCTATCAATATTGTGGCGTCCCACACATCGACCAGAATCCATAAACTACTCAATAAACCAATCAACACAATATAAAACAATTTTATATTCACTAACAAATACGCGCTCATATCTATTAATACTCTCAAAATTCCCACCAGAGCCAAGGTTATCGCCAGCCTAAGCTCTGATACCACTGTAACGACCCGACTTTCCAGACCCGGAAAATCGAACCATTTAATTTAAGAAGAAGAGGTAGAAGAAGAAGAAGAATAGAAAACAACAACAGAATCTAACCATCGCAGCGGAAAAAAAATATAATATATATTAACAGATCTTTACACAAATCAAAACTGTATCAGTTTTGTATAATATAGCATCAGAGTTCATCACATCAATGACATACATCCAAATACACAGCGGAACAATAAACAAATACGGAAGTACGTATCGCCATCCAGCTCGTCTCCTGAGCTCCACAGCATCATATCCTGAACCTGTTTATCTCGGTCTGACCCGAGCATCATATAAAACAATACCCGAGTCAGTCTGGAAAACCAGCGTGAGAAAATCACACTCAATTGATTATTAAAGTTTCAAAAATCCTTTTGAAAACAAAAGCATCTCGTAAGACCACGCCACAAATAAACATGTCGGGTTTTTACCTTACGATAGCTAAAACACTTTTTATCAAAATCCTCTGATATTAAAATAGTGTCTATTCACAAATACTTATTAAAATAGCTGAAATTGTTACATGATTAAATTCCAGCATACTAGCCACAACGTGGGTAATACAAACAAAACTCGTACAAGGCACGTAGGGAGAATGGATTTCCAACGAATGACTAGGCACTGGGGTACCACCTGTCACAGTACGTGGCCTAGATCACAGTACCGAGGAGTACGCCCGCTCCCCTGCAACACAAGGCCGGAATCATCCCTTACTGGATAATTCCAAATAAAATCACCCCACGGTTGGGATCAGCAACCGCAACACTAAGCCGAAATATAAAAAGGGACATCTAGACAGGGATGACCTTACTCTCAAGTGGGGGCTACCCACGAAGCCTTGCTGCATAACCCCTGATTTTCAGTCATTCCCGGTTGATGAGGCTCGAGGCTAAACGATACCTTTAGCACATAACCCTTAGAATGCCCATCGTCCACCTGACGATGTTTCGCAAGCATTCGTCCATACAAGTCCGTCCCGGGTCCGAACGGAACCGAAGGCACTATTCCTACTACATCCATTTTGGAAATATCCTCAGGATTAGTAGCGACTAGCCCTTGCACTTCACTGCTCCATCTTCGACTCCAAACACGTTACACGAAACGTACAAACCGGATCGAAGTGGTATTCGAGTCTCCAGACCTAGAATCCCGGTATACGGAAACTCGATCCCGGTCTCTTCGAAACGATCAGCGCATTTGGCCAATATTGATAGTCGGTTATTTAACTATCAATTAACATCCACAAGCAACCATCACACAATAAACAATTTCCCACATTATTTATTTGCCCAAATATCTTTCCAAGATATATTTCTATTTTCAAACTCCTTTCGAAAACAACTTCAAACAGTTTCCGCTTACGGAATACATTTCCCAAATATTTATTTCTCTGAAACACCAAGTACAAAATACTTTAGATTTAAAAATAATTTAAAAGCACTTTACTATAAATATACTTATAATATTGAAATTTAAAAACTACTTTAATACTTTAACAAAATATATACTTAAGGAATATTTAAAATGAAACCACTTTTCAAATATAAACTAAATTTCTCTTTTTAAACATAATACCAAATCACTTTTATATAATTACTACAATAATATATTTTTGAAAATACTTACTTTAAAAAGTTAACATTTAAAAATAATCAATTTTCTAAAACATGCTTTTTAAAACATATTAAAACTTTTAACTTATATTTAAAACTACTTTGAAAAAAACGTACTTGGCTATCAGAGAAATACACTTCTCATTCCCATCCTTTAAAAATAAATCACCATTTATTTTTAAACACATTTACATTACTCAATAAATTCCCACCTTGAATTTATATTTAAAATATCCACCGATATTTCATTTCACTTCATAACCCAGTTTATAAATTTTAAAATCTCATTCTCTTTTAAAAATCCAAGTTTTTAAACACTTAAATCAATTTCCAATTGATTTCCATTTTGCTTTACTTTGAAATAAATTTCCCTATTTACTTCAATTATTTCAAATACATTAACTTTCATATTTTATTTCTTTATTAAGAGTTGAAACCCTTTTAACTAGAATACAAATTTCGGATTTCCAAACTTCTTCAATTAATATTTTAATTAAATTAAATCTTTAAATTTCAATAAAATCAATTCTTTTATATTTTTAAATAATATCACTTTAGTTAAAGATTTATTTCTTCCCTGTTAAATTCAAAATCTTCTTTTCCCATATTTGTTCGAATTTAGAAATTTCTTTATTTCTTTTACAATTCCTTATTTAATTTATTCGAATTCACTAGAATTATTTAACTTGAATTTTACTCTTTTATTTCTTTCCAAAAATAAAATCCAATTGCTTTTGATAACTCATTATACTGGGAAATTCAATCCAACCAGATTATCAAATATAAATCATCACAGGATATCAACAATCATATCACAGAATATTTAAACAAAATTAAATATTTTGAGGAATCCAGTTGGATCCCTCCAACCTGTTTCCCTGCATCCACAGATGTTAGCACAATACCAATTCCACTTCGAAGTGGAATATCGCGGTATACGGGTTTTATAAAATATCATCCGCTATTATGCGGCGCATAGGGTCTCATCCACTATATAATGTGGGAATATCAACAACTCCAATATATACATATGCCAATATGTATATATTGCTATATACTACTATATATAATATAGTATATTCAATCAATGCAACCATTCAATCAATTATTTAAATTTAACCATTTAAATTTAAATTTAACTGAGTGAGATTAACTCACCTTTGATTTATTGTTTGCTATCCACTCCAGACTGGCTTGTTACCATGATTTTAAACCTTGTATAATCATTATACCACTTATTAACATTTGAAATAACCAGACAAATAATTTCTACTTATCTATTTAATTGAAACAAATTAATTTCAAACTAATTTTCCTTTTATAAAATACTTGAACAATTTGAATAATCATTTACCATCACAAATCAGATTAACTAATCACTTCCTTGTTTACTGTATATATACATATAGAGACTTTTACACCAAAATATACTTTATCCTTTACTGTAAAAATCATTCCCATTTAACTATATATGCATACAAATATAGACTCTTCAATATTTAAAATCCCAGTATTCAAATTTATCTCAAACTTAAATTGAATTAAGTAATTCGTAAATACCTTACTACCGAACGCAGCCCAGGCTACCATCGACTTGACCTTCCAGAGCTTCGACGTCGCGATCCCAGAACCAAAATCACCTAGAGCTCGAAGGCCACCAGAGCCACAGTTGCTCCTCATGTCTACTCGAGCATGGCGCTGTACACGCAACCCAACGCGCTGCCTGTTGCCTCGTCACTGCACCACACTCACCACGATGCTGAAACGACACGAGTCGCCGTCCCAAAATCGAACAACTTCCTCTCTCTCCAACGCGCGCGGCTACATCATGGCACGAACGACCAAGCACCTCACGCGTGCCCTAAATCTCGATCGTCGAAGTATCTTGAAATAAAAACTCGGCTGGAAAAGGAACCAGAGGGGAGATAGGCTCGAGAATCAAATGTCGAACGAGATCCCTCTTCTAAAACGAATGAAAACGACTTCAATTCGATTTTAAATTTTACTGAGGAAGAGAGGTTTCGACGCTCTTTGATTTCGGAAATAAAAGGTAGAAAATTTTGAAAATGTTAACTGGAGGAAGAAGTTTTCATTTCGGCCATGATTTCTTACATATTAAGGAACGAACGAGATTTTGGATTCTCGCAGAAGCTTCGTTTTTGTTTTCTGAACGAAGAAAAATATCTACCCCTTTTTAAATATTAAACGAAGAAGCGTATTGGAGAAGGATCAGGAAGTCTCTAGTATGAAGAAATCTGGACCAGTCAACAATATAGTATAGATTATATTTTGAATTCTCGATATACATTCCAACGCGTTTACATATCGTACGCTCACACAACACTTCTGATCACTACGAAATTTGAAATCCGATAATAATACAATATTACGGATCCAATGAAACTGGTTTCGCTGAATTCCGAGACTGTGCCTCGGACGGCTATTTTTAAATTTGATTTAAACAATATATTTTTAAAACTGAACAAAACATCTTTAAATTAGATTTTATCACTTTTATTATCTTTCATATTATCAATATAAATTTTACAAGCTTTCAAATTATTTCTAACAAGCTCAAAACTCCGGATTCTCTATTTTACCCTATATTCATTTGTCTAATTCAAAAATTAAATTATCCAATAAATACTGTATATTTGAAATTAAAGTTAAAATTTAACCTTCGAATATTTAAAATAAATTAAATATTCCCATTTCAAATATACAAAAATTCCGGGTCGTCACACGGGGTATATGTCTTGTTTCTGGTTTTCAAACCTGTTCTATTTTTACAACTCAAAATTTTCATTTTTTTTGAATTATGAAGCAGAGTTTAAACTAAGTAAATCAAAGTTTAAATCTGGTTTTAAGTTAGTTTAAATCTCAGTTTTTAAAATGAGGAAAGTTTTAAATTTAAATGTTTTAACAACTTTGAATGTTAAAGTAAATTTTTAATGATTTGAATTTAAAGGAATTTGGGTTAAACACCTTTAACATTTCTTTTATAAGATATAAGTATTTCTTTAATATGAGATTTAAAAGGGTTTTATATTGTTTTTAAACTTTGTTAAAGTTAAATTTGTATTCATTTTAAGCCTTTAAATTTAAAATGAAATTTGAAAGTAAATGTGAAAGTAAATTGTTTTAAATGCCTTGTTAATGATAATATCATAAGTAAGAAATGGTTGATCTTAAAGTTAATTAAGATTTAAGGATTTGTGATTCATTAAATTATTAAGGAAATTTAAAAAGAATAATTTATTAAATTAATTAATAAATGATTTGGATTCATTAATTAAGTAATTAAGGGTTTTAAATTAATTAATTAAGGTTTAAGTTAATTAATTAAGGAATAATTAATTTGGAATTAAGGATCATTAATTTGATAAGATTAGATTTTAAATTAATGACTAAATATTAATTAATCAAGTAATTAAAGTTTAATTAAGTTACAGTTAAAACTTAAATTAATTAAATAATTAGAGGTTAATTAATTGGTTATTGAGGATAAATTGATTTGTAATTAATATTGATTTATATAAGTTTAATTTCTTAAGGAAAGAAATTAAGAATTGTTAATAGTTAAATAAAGGTCATTAACTTAAGATTTATTTAATAATTAATAAATGTGATTAATTTTAATAATTAATTAAATTAATTAATTAAAGATAACCAATTGTGGAATTGTTTAAGTGTAATTAAAGGAATTAATTACTCAAGGTAATTAATTAAATAAATTTGACTAGTTTAAGTAAATTAAGTAAGTTTAATTAATTTTAATTAATCACTGGATGATTTGTTAGCATAATTACTTAAATGTAATTAATGAAGTGTAATTACGTAGTGAAGTAATTAATGGTAATTACTGTATGTAATTAATTGAAGATGATTTAAGTATGGGAGTAATTTGGATTAAATTACTTGGTGTAATTAATCAAGGGATTAATTAAGATAATTAATTAAGGAGTAATTAATTTATTTAATGAAGTAATTAAGGGTAGTTAATTACTGAATGAGATTAATCAAGAGTGATTAATAATTATAGTTTAAGTAAAGATTAATTTCTTAATGTAATTAATTTAAATAGAATAAATAATTAAAATGTAATTAGGGATCATTAAATTTATATAATTAATAATGTAATCAAGGATTGATTAATTAAGATTAATAAATCAATAATGAGTGATTTTGAGAAATTAATTAATGTAATTAATTAAGGATTAATGTAATTAATTATAGTTAATTAATTAATAGAGTAATTAAAGAGTAATTACTGTATTTGGTTAAGGATAATTAATTTGTGAAATTAATTAAAGGGTAATTAATCAAGGGTGATAAATTAAGATGGAAATTAGAGAATGATTAATTAATTGATTTGTAATTAATTAATGGTTACGTAAGCAAGATTTATAATGATGAAGTAATTAATTTAATTTACTTTAAATTAATTAGAGATAAGATAATTAATTTAATTCATTTTAAATTAATTATTAATTGTGTATTATTAATCCTTGTTTATATATGGATGGATGATATTGATTTCCTTGAATGGTTTGAAATCTCAGATATGAGATAAGTAATGCTGTGTCATATGGATGTTATGGTTGAAGTGTGATGATAATATGAATTATATATTTATGATGATAATGTGAATTATCTATCTATGATATTGTGAATTATCTATCTGTGTGTATATGGATAATGAAATGAATTGTTTTAACTTTGAAACAACTTGGCCTTAAAAGATACGTTTTGGATTTCGATGAGACCGGGATCGGGTTTCCAGATTTGAATATCCGAAAACCACATCGATCCAAATTAACGATAGGTCGTGAATCTCAAGTGAAGATGAAGATTCAGAGTGCAAGGGTTATTGTCGTTAACTCTGAGGGAGATTCCAAAATGAGTGTAACGAGATAATGCATTCGGTTTCGTTCGAACCCGGAACGAACTTGTATGGATGGAATGCTTTCAGAACATCGTCAGGTGGACGATGAGCATTCTAAGTTATGTGTTCTGATGAGGTAATCGTAGCCTCAAGCATCATCAACCAGGAATGGCTAAAACAGGGGAGGTGCAGCAAGGCTTCGTGGGTAGCCCCCACTTGAGAGTAAGGTCATCCCTGTCTAGATGTCCCTTTTTATTTCGGCTTAGTGGTGCGGTTGCTGATCACAACCGTGGGGTGATTTTATTCGGAATTTTCAAGTAAGGGATGGTTCCGGCTTTGTGTTGTAGGGGAGCGGGCGTACTCCTCGGTACGCTGATTTAGGCCAGGTACTGTGACGGGCGGTACCCCAGTAGCCCTGCCATTGTATGGAATTCAATCTCCAATAAGCCCCATCGGATTTGATTGTATTACCCACTTTGTTAGCTAGTATGCTGGAATTTAATCATGTAACAATTTCAGCTATTTCTTATTTACTTGAAAACCATAGACAGTATTATAATATCACTTGATTTCCTATCAAATGTTTGGTTAGCGTAAGGTAAAAACTTTTCCGTGTTTATGTGCGGGAAGTCTTATGTGATACCTTTTGTTTTCCAATGATTTTCGAAGTTAAGCAACTTTAACCTATTACTCATACCAGACCCATGTCTGACCCGGAGTTTATTCTATTTTTTCTTAAACTCTCGGGTACTCAAATTTTTACGAGTAGTCAAGGGATTCAGGTTAGCTTTGACGAATTGTGGAGGAGCAATGGAGCAGGAGGCTTCAGCGTTATAGATATGTTTAGTGTTCCGCTGTGTTGGTATCTCTGTGTAGTTTCTCTAAGTTGTATTTGAGTTGTATTAACTAGACAGGTGTTTATAACTGTCTAGTATGTGATGTATAATCTGTGTAACTCTGATTGATGTTGTAAACTATGTAATATTTATGTGATTAATATAATTTATTTGTTCCGCTGTTGAGATTCTGATGTTGGTTCTTCTTTCTTCTCTATCTTTTCTCTTTTCTATCCCTTTCTTTCTTCAAGATGATACGACTTTCTGGTGATAGAAAGTTGGGTCGCTACACTTGGTATCAGAGCATAGGTTGAGCGAATACCTAGGCTCTAGAGTAGTATCTTTCTTGAGAGAGCGTATTTGTAAATTTGATATATATATATTTATGTACTTCTACCTATCTGTTGGGTTACATGTTCGGGTTTTCCAATAATAGATATTAAGGTAGATGGGGTAGTGGTGTGTGTAGCATGACTACCAATGGTTGGAGTTTGTTGAGGTTGGAAGTGTATTTGCTGAGACTGTAGACCCAATACCGTCTCGAGTGAGTTTTTGCTATGGTGTAAGGATTTCACCAATCTCTGAAGGAAACCTGTTAAGGTTCGGAGTCCATTTTTTTTGAAGTGCAAGTTTGGATGAGTAGAATTTGGATTCTGGCAGTTGAGCAGAAGCTAGTGATGTTATCTTGGCAATCTCAGGAAGTGTGTCTGCATCGGTGTGAGGCTGAGTTCAGCTGGGTGTTTGTGTCTGGCTTTGAGGCCTGAGTTTCTCGAGGAGTTTGGATTAGGAAGTCTTTGGCATCAGTGGCAGCGTCGCAGTATAGATTGTTCTGTGTGCAGGCAAGGGGTCATCTGTCAGCAGTTTTATGATGTTTGATAGTAGAGGTTGTGTTATTGATTGTGAGTGGATCATTTTGATGAGTGTTTTGAGAGGCTTCAGCGAAGGTCGAGCTGATCAGTAGGGATGAAGGAAGCCCTGGATCGTCAGATGAGTTTTGTGGATAAGAGACGGAGGAATTTGGAATTCAAAGTCGGGGATTTGGTTTTGAGTAAGTTTTCTCCGATCGAAGGAGCTTTAAGTTTGGTAAGATTGGGAAGCTAGCTCCGAGGTATTTTGGATTTTCTCTATGTTCTGGTGAGGATAAGTGTTTGGTCTTCTAGAGTGAATTGCCAGTTTGGTTAACTTGGATTCGATGTGTTTCACGTATCTCTGAGGGAGTATGTGTATAATCCATCTTTGGTTTTGGAACCAGCAGTTCTAGAGGTTTGGTTGTTGAGTCATACTTGTCTATAGTTTGATATTCTGTCTAGTTTTGTAGATCTAGATGAGTAGGAGCTCTGTAGCTTAGTAGTATAGTTTTGTTTGGGTCTTGTAGGGCGAGTATCCCGTTACTTTTACTTGGGAAACTATAGGAAATTCTATCCACAATTTTGTCTCGATAGTTAGATTTGTTTGATTGGATGAGTTGGTTGCTATGGTTGTTAGCATATGATTAATATATGCTTGTGTTTTTAAAATTAAATCATTAATGAGATTATTAAATTACCTTTGTTTTAAATTTCGGGGATGAAATTCTTTTAAGGGGGGAGGAATGTGATATCCCGGAATTTCTGGCAATATCAATTTAATAATCTGTGTTGAAATTAAATTGATTTGATAATATTTGTTAATAAGATTTGAATTGATTTAATAATCTTACTTTAAATAAATATTTAACTGATAATTTATCTTTTAAAAGCTAATAAATTGTTTTCTATTTATAATGTATATATATTTGTATATATTGTAAATAGATAAGCTTTGTTTTAAATTTAATAAATAAAGGCATGTTTTCTAATTTTAATATTTTTGGTAATTTGGAAATTTGATTTAATTTAATATTAAATAAATAACCATATGATATATTAATTCATTTAATAATAATAGGAATGTATAATCTCTTTTATAAATTATTTAAATTGACAAATTATTATTTTCAAATAACATTATTAATGTATTGTTTTATATATGAATATAAATAGATTTTAAAATAGAAGTGTTATTTTCAAATTAAATATGTGGTTATATATGTATATATATAACTTGATGTTAAAGTTGGATTTTAAAGATATTGGTATAAGCTGTTATTTGTATATATAAGTAGTTTTATTTTATTTTATTTTCTCTAAAAAGTAATTCATAAGTAAATAAAAATAAATAATTGTAAGTACTGTTTGGTGGTTTAAGTTTTAAAAGAAATAAATATATAAGAGAATATGTAACGACCCGGTATTTTGGACCATTCAAATCGACATTAAATCCACACATGTCGGACTTGAATAATTTAAAATAATATATTGTTAATTTAAATTTGGCAAACTCAGCATATACAGTAAATAAATCAATCATAGAATCACAGACACAGAGTAATACAATAATACGCAGCGGAAAAGATAAAATAGTAGTTCATGAAGCTACTATATAAAACATCAGAGTTAAAAATAAAATACAACAGAATATCTCAAATAGTGAAGTCTTCAGTACGAATAGATGACCTCTCTGAACAGATCAACTGGAAAGCTGAAAGCTGAATCGATAGTTGGATCTCCAAATGAAGCTCCAAACTCCAAGGGTGAGTCTCAAATGCTGTATCACTCAGTCTGACCCGAGCGTAAAGCAAAACACAAAACACTTGAGTCAGGATTAACATTCTTATATCAATAAATCTAACTCAAGTGAAATATCAACTGAAATACAAGTAACTTAAAGGATGTTTGAGATAACCATCCTCTAAGGATCGGCGGAACTATCTACAAGGTAGAAATATACACTATAACACCGTGGTCATTTCAAATAAATTTATACTTCAAAACCAAAATATCATTTTCATTTCAAAAATATCTATTTTCCAAAATAGTGTATATAGGTTAAATAATTTAAAAGTAAAGTATTTAAAATTTCCTCAAGTCTCACAAATTGCTTCACATGCACCTAAATTCCAAATTCAAATTTATTCAAAGCTCAATTCATCAATTCAATTCAGTTCTAAATATACCATTTTAATTTCAATATATTTCAAAGCTTTAATATTCAACATTTTCAAAGTTAAATTTAACAGTTTCATATAGCTCTTGATTTAACTTTATTATTATTTAATCAGGGAATATTCACTTAATAAATTCAATATCATTTAACTAGCCTAAAATTTCATTTTTACTAAATATTTCCTTAAATTTATTTAAATAAGAAATATTCATTAAATTATTTAAATCAAACCCAAGTTATAAATCATATCTTAAATCTCAATTTCAATAAGTTACAAATCAGTTTAATTAAATAAAATTCTTTAATGAATACAATTTCAACTAAATTCAAATTATCTTCCCAACCTTAACTTATTCAAATTATTACTGAAATCTATTTTGAAACATAAATTTAAATACTTAACCATATTATATGTATTAAATCAATCTTAATTAAATAAAATATTATTATTAAATCTATATATATATGGACCAACAGTGTTTGTATATAATTATATCATATGGTTAAGTGATTCGGATATTTATCATTTCAATCCGTAATTTAAATATATACGGGTAGATATCATTTCGACCCGCAATCCCAATTCAATTCAAATGAAAATCGTTTGGGTCTATCATTTCAACCCATAACGGTTTTCCCCTATTCTAAAGTCCGTTCGGGTATGTATCATTTCAACCCATAGTGAATTCTATACTAACAGGGAACTTGCAGAGTGACAACAGATATGATAATAACAATAACACACATATATCATGAATAACAATATAATATAAACAACAGGATATGGTGTCATATCCCACAGGTGAACAATTACAGATAATAGCATCTATAATAATTTAAATAACTACAGCAGCATATTTCAATTTTTGTTTCAATTGAAATTAAATTTAATAAATATAAGAACCTTAATCGTGAGTGATTGCTCACCTTTCGAGGTTAGAGGAGTTTGACAACAGCACAAGCTACAAATTCCAAAGCAAAGCAAGATTGACACAATTTGATGATCAAAGCTGATAGATAGGAGTTGACGAAATCAAGTCAGGATTGGATCGATGAAGATAAATGATATAAATGAACTCATATATACAGCTATGTATAACTATTTATATATATAAAAATCATACTCTAAATTCAACCATATATTAAATTATATATATATATATATATATGGTTTCCAAAATCATTGTTTTAAATTAAAGATTCATATATTACAGTTAAATATATATACACAATATATGTTGAAACCATTACTTATATATATACCTAGCTATAACATTACTTATATATAAACTAATATATATATATATATATATAAATCCATATTTATAAACTTACCTATGAAAATACTTTGGAATCAACAATATGTATATACTAATATATAAACTGTAACGACCCGCTATTTTGGACATTCAAATCGACAATAAATCCACACATGTCGGACTTGAATAATTCAAAATATCAGATTGTTATTTAAATTTGGCAAAACTCAGAATATACAGTAAATAAATCAATCACAGAATCACAGACACAGAGCAATACAATAATACGCAGTGGAATAGATAAAATAGTAGTTCATGAAGCTACTATATAAACATCAGAGTTAAAATAAAATACAACAGAATATCTCAAATACAGTGAAGTCTTCAGTGCAAATAGATGACCTCTCTGAACAAATCAACTGGAAAAGCTGAAAGCTGAATCGATAGTTGGATCTCCAAATGAAGCTCCAAACTCCAAGGGTGAGTCTCAAATGCTGTATCACTTAGTCTGACCCGAGCGTAAAGCAAAACACAAAACACTCGAGTCAGGATTAACATTCTTATATCAATAAATCCAACTCAAGTGAAATATCAACTGAAATACAAGTAACTTAAAGGATGTTTGGGATAACCATCCTCTAAGGATCTTCAGAACTATCTACAAGGTGGAAATATACACTATAACACCGTGGTCATTTCAAATAAATTTATACTTCAAAACCAAAATATCATTTTCATTTCAAAAATATCTATTTTCCAAAATATTGTATATACATTAAATAATTTATAAAGTAAAGTATTTAATTTCCTCAAGTCTCACAAATCGATTCAAATTAACTCAAATTCCAAATTCAAATTTATTCAAAGCTCAATTCATCAATTCAATTCAGTTCTAAATATACCATTTAAATTTTCAATATATTTCAAAGCTTTAATATTCAACATTTTCAAAGTTAAATTTAACAGTTTCATATAGCTCTTGATTTAACTTTATTATTATTTAATCAGGAAATATTCACTTAATAAATTCAATATCATTTAACTAGCCTTAAATTTCATTTTTACTAAATATTTCCTTAAATTTATTTAAATAAGAAATATTCATTAAATTATTTAAATTAAACCCAAGTTATAAATCATATCTTAAATCCCAATTTCAATAAGTTCCAAATCGGTGTAATTAAATAAAATTATCTTCCCAACCTTAACTTATTCAAATTATTACCGAAATCTATTTTGAAACATAAATTTAAATACTCAACCATATTATATGTATTTAATCAATCTTAATTAAATTAAATATCATTATTAAATCTATATAAATCATTCCCATTTATATATAATAATTTAAGGCTCAACATTTATTAAAACTATATATTTCTTTCCAAACCATAGAATTTATTTTCAAAATATTTATATATATGGACCAACGGTGTCTGTATATAATTCTATCATATGGTTAAGTGATACAAATATTTATCATTTCAATACGTAATTTAAATATATACGGGTAGATATCATTTCAACCCGTAATCCCATTTCAATTCAAATCAAAATCGCTTGGGTTTATCATTTCAACCCATAACGATTTTCTCCTATTCTAAAGTCCGTTCGGGTATGTATCATTTCAACCCATAGTGATTTCTATACTAACAGGGAACTTGCAGAGTGATAACAGATATAGAAATAATATAATAGGCATAGATATATCATCAATAACAATATAATATAAACAACAGGATATGGTGTCATATCCCATAGGTGAACAGTTACAGATAATTAGCATATATAACAATTTAAATAACTACAACAGCATATTTCAATTTTCGTTTCAATTGAAATCAAATTTAATAAATATAAGAACATTAATTGTAGCGACCCTGAATTTTGAACAATTTAAATTGAGAATATTTAATTAATTTTAAATATTTGAATGATGATTTGACTTGAATTTCAAATTATCAGAATAAATTGGCGATTAAATTTTAGAATTTAATCTATTGAAAGTTGAATAAAATTTGAATCTTCAATTTTAAGCCGGTTAAAAATAATTTAAAGGCTTGTGAAATACATTTTGATAATACTGAAGATAATAGAAGCTTCAGAATTGAATTTGAAAGCGATTTGTTCAGTTTTGAAATTGTATCGTTTAAATTTAATTTAAAAATAACCGTCCGAGGCACAGTCTCGAAATTTGACGAAACCAGTTCCATTGGGTCCGTAATATTGAATTATTACTGGATTTCAATTTTCATATTTACCTGAATTGTTGTGTGAACACACGACATATAAACGCGTAAAGATTTAAATCGAATTCAATTTGAATTTTGGTAACAACCGGGGTTTTTGCATCGATTTGATATCATCGTTAAACGATTTCTCTGCTAGCTTATCGCTTATAGGAATTTCGATTCGAATTGTAATTCGTTTAATAAAAATTGTTGTTGGAATTTTTGAATCGGTTAAAATTCTTTTGGAAAAAAATTTGTGAAGTGTTGGTGGGCTTTGAAAAAAAAAATATGCTGCACTTATTTTCTTTGATATCGTGATAAATCCAAACCCGTTTCCTTTTACCCATTCATTCACAAACCCTAAACAAAATAGCGGCGACGAGTAAAAATGGAGGCTGCGATTGCTCTTCCTTCGATCTGCAAAAATAGGGCTTTATGGAAGATGAGAATTTGGGGCTTTCGTTCGCTCTGTTCTGTGGGCTTTGTATGTCGAAGCACGTGATTATTTCGATCGATTGTTGGATGTTCTGATGTTGCCTGGTTCGATCGATTTCGAGATGAATTCTTTGTCGGCTGCTTCGATTCGTGATAAGGTGAGTAATTTATGTTACTCACATCAAATTCGAACTCTATGTTTCTTCTGTTTCTTTTCTTCGTATAATTTGTTGCTTCTTAACATGACTTTGGTCACTTGAGTTTCGGCTTTTAAATTTTGGTTCGATGGTGTGTTTTTCTCTGATGTTTTCTATTCGCTCGGGTTTGAATACTTGATGGACTTTTGGCTTTGGATTGAAACTGCTACAAGTGAATTTATTTGGCGATGTAATTTCGTCGTGACCACCAGAATTTCGATTCCTGTAATATCGGTCACTTGATTTTGATGGAATGTTGAGATTATCTCTGATTTTCTAGTACATATTTTGTGATGCTTGCTTATCAATTTTCACAGCGTCAATTTCCTTTGACTTCGGTTTGTGGTGATAATGTTCTAGTTTGCATTAGTTTGTACAGTCATTGATACACTGCTGCAAATCACCTCTGCTCTCACTTGAAATTCTGGTTACTTGCAGTTGTTCTCTCAGCTGCATATTTACTAGTTCATGTGCATGTGTATATTTATGCTTCATTTTACTTCTGAAGTTACTTGAACTCTAGTCTGCGATCTTTGACCTGAGTGTATCTCATTTGCATTTACACTTGTACCATTCACTGTATCACTTCTGCCTAGTCTCTGACCACCTTTGTTGATATCAGAACTGGTTTGATTCTTACTGCTGCCCTTGTTTTGACATTTGTGAAGTTGATCATTATGGAACCTGATCTGGATTCACTTGTGTACTTCGACTCTGGCCTGTCTGCATTTGTGATATTTGTTCATTTGATTACTATAGCCTTTGTAGTTGCAGTTTTACAATTTGACTTCCTTGTTTACTTTGTTGATATTGCAACTGTGTAGACGAACATTTGGGTCCTTCATTCCAGTCTTCATGTTGCTCTTTGCATACTTGGCTTGTACACTTGAATGTTGCTGTGTACATGCTTTGATTTTGACCATTTGTTCATCACTAGTCACTGATTAGTTGCTTTTGAGTTCCCTGGGCCACCTTGTTTACTGGTCGAGTTCTTTACTTGATGTTACTTGATTGGTTCATTTGAGTGTGCATTCAGCTTGACCTTTTGTATTTGTGCAATCATCATTCACTGGTGCATTATATAACCTGAGCTTGGTTTGTCATGGTCTGCATACCTAAGCTCGACACTGTCCACATTTTTAAGTTGCTCGGCCCTTGTTTGTACTACCTCATAGGAATTGATTCATTGCCCATTTAAGATGTTGTCTGTACTATCATATCTTGTAGTCTTGCATCCATGATTTCAACTATAGCTTGTTTATTGTTTTCGAACTACTGTCTTGCAATCACTCCATGTTTGCATTGTTTTGGTCTGGCACATTCATGTGTATTAGTTCAGATTTTTACTGACCTTGTTTTGTGTCTCTCTTCCATTTTTCATCTGCGAATATTGTCGAGGCTCATTGTATAGTAGGTGTTCATGTGCCTTGTGATCTTCATATATGAGTCTGTTGCATTCAGGTACTTGAGTCATTTGAGACATTGGATCTTTGCATTCAGTTTATTTGTTTGGTGCCATCTTGAATTTGAATTCTTCCATTCGACAACTGTTTGTTTCACTCGAGTGTACATGCAGCATGGAGTCAGTTTCCTTGTTGTGCTTACATTCTTGAAACTATTTTGACTTCTGGAATTACTTGAGTTTCTTGTTGCAATTTCAAACTGCTGTTTGCAACTGACATGTAGCTTCACTTGAGTCAAATCGAACTTGAGTTACCGGTCTTATGCTAGTGTCTTTTGAACATTCTTTATTCATGTAATTCTTCTTGGCGTTGACATTGCTAAGTCTTTGCCTTTGATATTAGTTTGTGGTCTTTACTTTAGTTCACTGTCCTCTGAACTGTTGCCACTGTCTTCTTTGTAGTTGCATTCTGCCCTTGTCTTTGCAACTGTTTGCTACTGTAGCTTCATCGTGGTGGTTGCTTCGTATTCGCTTATGTCTGCAGTTGCATGTGTTTTGCAGTTTTTCCCCCTGTTGGGATTTGTTTTTGAATCACTTGAGTTGAACCCGATTTCAGGGTTTGACCTGGTGATCATTTGTGACTTTCACTGAGCCTTTGCGTATCTCTTGCGATAGTGGTGAGGCAGTGCACGCGTGCGTGCACTGCAGCCACGTAGAATCGATTGTTTTGAATTGATTTAGTCGATTTGATAAATTATTTATCTATCTCTGTTGATGTTTTAAATCTGCTGATTTATTGTTTAACACTGTTTAGTGTTAAAATTTTCGTTATCCGATTTCTTTGTTAAAAGGATTTGATATACGGGAATTATTGTGACTGTCGTTTATTTAAATTATTATTGCCTCTATGCACTCATAAACTGGTTTGAATTAGACTGACCTGTGTATTATTTTCTTTTGAATATAATACTCGGGTCAGACCGCGTATTTCTACAGCTTGAAGATTTTCGAGCAGCGAAGTTAGAGAGAGAGAGTAAAGAATCATTTTTAGTTTCAGAAAAATTGTATTTTAAGATATTCCACTGTATCAGTATTAAATTGTATAAAACTCTGATGTATATAAAAAGATTTATAGTAATGAAATAAATTCTCATTTGTTTTAATTCAGTGTTATTATTCTGTGTTTCTGTGGCTGATTCTGTTTAAACCTTATAAACTAAATAACAATTCGTCTTTTTGAACGTTTCTAGTTGGTTTAATCACCGACTGGAGGCGGTCATAAGGGGGAATGTTACATTAATCGTGAGTGGTTGCTCACCTTTTGAGGCTAGAGAGAGTAGATAACACGACAAGCTACGAATTCCAAAGCAAAGCTAGATTGGCACAAGTTCGATGGAAAAGCTGAGAGATAAGAATCGACGAAATCGAATCAGAACTAGATCGATGAAGATAATTGGTATAAGTGAACTTATATACATATATAATCATATGTAACTATATATGAGATCATATTCTCAATTCAGATACTTTTAATTTAAAATACATATATATAGGTATTTCAAAATCAACATTTAATATACAAAAATATTTTTTTTTTCACAAATTATTACATCATAAATACATATTAGACCTTTAAAACAAGATTCTCCTACCAAAACTGTAACGGACCGATATTTTGGACCATTCACATCCATTATAAGTGTATAGGTAGACACTCATGCCGGAGTTGAATTGCTCAAAATACCGCGTTGTAAATAAAATTTGGCAAAACTCAGCATATACAGTAAATAAAATAATTACAGATCACAGACACAGAGTAATATAACAATACTGCAGCGGAAACAAAGGATAGTAGTTCATGAAGCTACTATATATATATAACAGAGTTAAAAAAGATACAACAGAGGTCTCGAATACAATAGATGTCTCAATACAATAATCAAATACAAGATCTGAATACATCACTGGAATCAACAGAATAACTGAATGCAGGATCGATAGATTGCTGGATCTCCAAGCGAAGCTCCAACTCCAAAGGTGAGTCTCAAATGCTGTATCACTCAGTCTGACCCGAGCGTAAAGCAAAACACAAAACACTCGAGTCAGGATTAACATTCTTATATTAAATAAATCCAACTCAAGTGAAATATCAACTGAAATACAAGTAACTTAAAGGATGTTTGGGATAACCATCCTCTAAGTGTTCGTTAAACTATTTACTATGTAGTAATATTAGCTATTATAATAGTGTCTAAATAAGTAAAGTATAATCATATCGGATAATAGCGTTAAGGGGATGGAGAACCTTAACGCGGTCGGATCTTAAAATCATAATCGTAGTAAAGCTCGATATGGTAGGTGACACGGCACAACTAGGCAATGCCAGGGTAGATATACCAATTACGCACACGGACTGATGGAGCGCATAGCATCCACTATCGTCCACCTCGAACAACATTCCCAAATCGGAGAATGGCCATCTAGTCAAATCACAAATAAGAGTATAATATCGAAGAAATGCGTCCGAGAAGAGGTGCTACCTCACTGGTCCGAGATCGCTCCTGTTTTAGCCACCTTATGCCAACTCACGGGAGTTGGGTCCACGTAACATACCTTAAGAACGTCGCCACCATCCTACTTCATTCTGGAATCTCCACCGCGTACACGGTTGTCAAAGTGGTTTTCGGTATCGACAGAGAGTATGTCCATATCTGATCCCGGTCTCTTTGCCAACCAATCGTTATTAAAACACCGTGGTTATTTCAAAATAGTTTATACTTCAAAACCAAAATATCATTATCATTTCAAACCCCAATTTAATACGGTATCATTTCACTTCAAATATATCTCTTTTCAAAATCATATTACTTTCCAAAGTTATAATGCTTTCGAAATCATAGTCTGGAAATCACAGTATTTTGGAAATCGTAACACTTTCCTTTTAAACAGTTTAGATATTAAAATTTCATTATAAAATAAATTAGTTTCCTCAAATTTCACAAATCGATTCAAATAACTCGAATTCCAAAAATTTTATTTAATCAAATCTCAAATCATCAGTTTCAACTCGATTCAGCTTCTAAATCGTTTCAAATTATCGATTTCAAATACATATCTTGACCCATAAAATAAGTCATTTCAATTTTAATATATTTCAAAGCTTTAAATATTCAACATTTCAAAACTAAATTCGATAAATTTATACCTATCAAATTCACTTTACAATTATTTAGTCTTGAAATAATAACTTAACATTTCCATAACATTTGAATACAATTTCAATTTACAATTTAAATAAACAAAATATCCTTTTTAAATATTTATACGTTTGAAATATCCATTTAAGTCACCTTTTCAAATTTCAAGTTGTAAATCACTTCTTTAAATTTCAAATTCAATACATTTTAAATCAAACTTATTTAAGTATAATTCTTAAATAAAATATAATTTCAATCAATTTCAAATCATTATAAATTCTATATTTCAAAAATATAGATATTAAATAAATACTTAAACATATTATTTATCAACTTTATTAAATCAACTTTAATGAATCTTTAAAAATCAATATTTATCAAAACCATATATTTCTTTTCAAAACCAAAGAAATCATTTTCAAAACATTTATATAGACCAACGGTGCCTGTATAAAATTTTCTATCCTATGGTCAAGTGATACGGATATTTATCATTTCAATCCGCAATTTAAATTATATATACGGGTATATATCTTTTCAACCCGCAATCCCAAATTAAATCCAATGAAAAACGCTTGGGTTTATCATTTCAACCCATAACGATTTTTCTCCTATTCTACAGATCGTTCGGGTATGTATCATTTCCACCCATAGTGATTCTATACTAACAGGGAACTTGCAGAGTGATAACAGATATGATAATAAAATAACAACAGAAACATGCATATATCAACAATATAAATAACAGATAAAGGTGTCAGATGCCATAGGTGAACAAATACAGATAATGACATATATATAACAATGTGAATAACTAACAGCAGCATATTTCAATTAACGTTTCAATTGAAATCAAATTTAATAAATATAAGAATATTGATCG
The DNA here is from genome assembly GCA_030737815.1 of Allium fistulosum. Lineage (NCBI taxonomy): Eukaryota > Viridiplantae > Streptophyta > Magnoliopsida > Asparagales > Amaryllidaceae > Allium > Allium fistulosum. The sequence continues at coordinate 308,235,350 of CM060904.1, read as the reverse complement.
TGAGTGATTGCTCACCTTTCGAGGTTAGAGATGAACGAAAATGAGATGAGTTACGAATCCAAGCACGAGATCCAAATCAAATCAAGATTGGCACGAATTTGACGATCAAAGCTGATAACAAGGAATCGGTGAAATAATTAGAATCAGCTTAATAGAAACAGAAATTATATATATTATTGTTATTTCCGTGAAATCAATATTTAAATTTAAAATAATATCAAAATAATATTTATATATAATTATATATATACAATTAAAATCATTGTTTTTAATTAAACGCATATATAAAAATCAACATATATACATTATATAATTTGAAATAAATACATATATATATATACTTATTAAAAATACAAAATACTTAAATTCTAACATACCATATTACAGATATACTTCAAAATACTATCATAGACCATATATGTTTTAAACCCAATTTACCTAGAACACTTACATGGGTATATACTTCAACACATCATATTTATACTATAAACAGTCAAATGGCAATACTTTAACATAATATAAACTACATATGTAACTAAAATTCGCAAGCTGTAAATATATATATAACACTGTAACTAAGCATTTGACTTTTATAACTTTATAAACTTATAATACGAAACAGCTATTATACAATATATACACCAACATACATATATCCATCTGCAACATAAATACTATATATAACCTATACATCACTAACAGCTAATAGGTAAACAAAATTTATATATGACTTATACACTATTATATATACAACAGTAAAATACTCAGTAAACAAATGCTTTATAAAACATATATGAATATATATATAAACATCACTATCAACAGAGCAAGTGAAAAGAAATATATATAACATTGGCATATAAAATATAAATATTAACAAGATAGTACTAACATACAAAAGGTTATACGAATACATATAAATTAAATATATGAACATAATAAGGGAAATAACTTTATATATATTATGTACTAACAGAACAATACATAAGTATATACTTTACAAAATCTAACAGATCATAGTTATTATACTATATTTACATACTAATATATAAACTAATGTTTATGAACATATATACAAACTGTAAAATATAAACTAACATATAATTGCTTATGCAGACAAAAATTTATATATATATGCAGACTCTTAACTATACCTTCCTTTAACAAGACATAATATATATTTAAACTTACCAAACTCTACATATAAACAATGCATAAGCTAATATATATACAAATAAACCATTATCGTATAAACTATATATGTACTCACACCTACTAACGCAGCTTCTTCACACAAAAGGGAAAGGCACGCTGGCTGACAGAAGAGGGGAAAGGCACGGCGATGGATGTTGCCGATGTAACGACCCGTAAATTTCAACTGTTTTAATAACACAATTAGTTGAAATTTTGTGAAATTTTAAAAGATAAAATTTTGAAATAAAAATTTAATATTGGGAATACGTCTAGTTAAACATAGCAACTGGTAAATTTTCGTCCGAAAATATGAAAGTTTATTTCGCGCGTAAATTCACTTCAATTTAATCAGTTAAAAAGCGATGAAAATAAAATGTTTCCGAAACCTAAATATTTTTACATAGAAAAATTCTAAACCATCTTCTGAGCAAGATGTCAGTTTGTCGTTTTTCCAAATTCGGACATCTTTGGCTCCGTCGATCTTATTTTTCAACGTTTTTCTTGCATTTTCCGCTATTAGAAAATTTGAATTTTTATAATTAAATCGTACCGCCAATATTTTTATACCGTTTTGATCGTTTCGTCGTGTTGATCTCCGCGGTACATTCATCTCCGTATTTCGGTGTTCGTGGCACGACGAAAACCGAAAATAAATAGCCGTATCGGTTATAAAATTCTATGTGTACATCCAAATCCCGTTGCAGGGAACGGCCATGCTTTAATTAAATGTTCCCTGAATTAGTGCATCACTACTATTATTCCTACTTCCCCATGTATGACCTTTGCCATTCCCACCATTTCAAACTTCCCATTCAAGTGTTGTTTCGGTCCTTACAATTTCAATGAAATTTATTTATAGCATATAATAAAGCATGCCTTCATTTATGTTTGCTGTAGCCTCATCATTTCAAAACGTTGTTCATTCTTTTCTTCCAAGCTAGACATCCCTTCTCTCCTCTCTTCTCTCTTTTCTCATTTCAAAAAAAAAAGAAAAAGAAAGCTTGTTCAACATATATATGCCTTGATATCTTTCTTCCCCTGAATGAAGCAGCTGCTCCTTCACGCGTGAGCCCATTTTCCACTTCATCTCATCTCCAACCTTTCCCCTGCCTCCCTGACAACGGCCACCACCCACCCTCCACATCTTTGGCCCAAACCGGACCAGCAACTCCTTCCCTCGGCCTACACATCACCATTCTCGGCCCTCATCCCTTAGCCGTCTGCGCCTCCTTTAACTCACGCGCACCCAAGACTTGTCCATGCCGCTACCACCCAGGCCGATCAAGCCTCCATTGTTTGCAGCACCTTTCATCCATCGGCCAAGCACCACCTCTCCAATGCGCAGCTGTTTCCCAAGCTCGCGTTCGCTAGCCATCAACATCGAAACAGCCCCTAACAGCCTCGTCCGTCGTGCTTTTTTTTGTCCATCACCACAGCAGCCGTGAGCAGTCTTCCTTTCTTATACATAAAAAAAAAATTATTATATATATATGTTGTATATTTTGTTTTCTGAGAATCTTAGTTTCCATATTCACCACCTGCTCGTATAATGTGTATATGTTTTAATTTTAAAATCTGTGAGTTTTAAATTGTAAGTTTATACAAGTCATAGTCTATCAGTTTACACATATATTGATTGTTTAAACCATATTATTTATATATACAGGCTGGTTATAGTGTATAGGTAGGTAAGTCTATAATACAATAGTCTCCATAGCTCTTAGTACTTTCAACTATTTTTCATGTATGAGGGTCTGCATATATATGTGTAAGTACAGTTTATAATATATGGGGGACAGTGATGCATCTTACAGTAGTAAATATGTTTAGTACGTGTATATATATATATATAGTATAACAATATTTCAATTTTGGTTGAATATGGATTTCAAAGGGTGATTTGCTGTGTATATATTTAACTATATATAAGTTGTCTGTTTGTTGGTAATCTACATAGTATATATATGTTTTGTAAAGTTTTGCAAACCTGTTTTCTTTTTGCCGCATATGTTATTATAATATCAACAATAATGTAATTAAACTGTTTGTATAATGTGTTTGCAGAGTATTTTATAAACTGTATATGATACTAAATGTATGTTTTACTATTTACATATATTTACAGTAGTATCTATATATAGCTTTGAAATCGCATATATTCCAACTCAAAAGCTGCTTGTCCTATGTTGTTTGTGATATACTTATACTTTGAAGAATGAATATTTTGTTTACATATATTTTATTTTAAAATTCGGGGATGTTATGCTCATGTATACATTTGCTATTATATATTTGTAAGTTCTATAAAACGTATAATGTGAATATGATCTAAGTGACTGTTTTGGTGTGTATATATAAGTATGATTATATTGACAGTAGTTGGTTTGTTTTTGAGAATTATGTGATATAAGTATTGTTTATATAATGTAAGAGATATATATGATATGTCCATTTTGGTATATATATAAGTTATATTATATTACATTAGTTCGCATACATACACTGAAACTATACCTTTCGAGTCATTTTGTTGGTATATGCATGTGTTTTGATTGTTGGCTTTTATGCAGGGGTAAGTTATACGTTGAATGGTATATAACTTATATATTAGTAATACATATATTGATGATTTCAAAGTGTGTATGTGTGTATATATAACTTATTTATTTCAAAGTTTGTTATGTAGATATGTTTGTTTATATGCGGTGTATATAAAATAATGATTTTGAAAAATATTATATTTAATATAATTTGTGTTTAAATTTATTTTGATTTGAAATAAATATAATATATATATCCTAGTTTAAATGTACGTCTAAAAAAATTTGTTTAGAGAGAAGTTATAACATATATTTTGTTTCGATTGTTTTTTTAAGACAATTCTAATTCGTTTCCATCAAATTTCGATCTATCAGCTTGTTCGTCGAGTCCGTATCCATCTAGCTTTGATTTGGAATTCGTGCTTGGATTCGTAACTCACTTCTTCGTCAAATTCTCTAACCTCGGAAGGTGAGCACTCACTCACGATTAACGTTCTTTTATTTATTAAATTTGATTTCAATTGAAACGACAATTGAAATATACTGCTGTTAGTTAATTACACTGTTATATATGCTATTACCTGTATCAGTTCACATGTGACATCTGACACCATTATCTGTTAATTATTTATGCGATGATAATACAGTTTGGCTGATAATTGATTGATTGTTGATGTTTATATTGGACGTTAAATTGTTAATGTTAAAATGATAAATGGTATGCAAATTTAAATGGATATAGAATTGTTAAATGTTAAATTTGATTAAATGACAATTATGACCCCTTTAACTGTTAACTTTATTGACACGTAGGATTTGTTTAATTACACTTTGAATCACTGAATGTATGTTGTTAAATTGATGATGTATGAAATTGTAAATAGATGACAAGTGAAAAACCGTAATGTAATAATCTTTAATCTACATGAAATGATAGTGTAGATTCTAGAAATAATTATATTAATTCGTACAAATGACAATACGAATTAATATGGTTATTTCGGGATTATTTGAATTGATTATTGGATTGTTATTGATTGTTGTTATTGCTTGTTTATTAACTTTGACACCATCCCAGTTATCACACTGCAAGTTCCCTTTGCTATGTTTTGATTTTGAATTGAATTGGAATCGGGTTGAAATGATAAATACCCAAATTGAACTTTGACCTAGGAAATAGAGAATTAAATAAAACCCGATTGGTCAATAATTTGATTTAAAATAAAACAAAGATTTTATTTGAATATATAATATGGTTTTGGAAAGTAGTTGAAATTTGAATTTTAATGAAAGGAAAATGTTAATAATTAATAATCTGAACAAAATATTAACAATGTAATTGATGAAAGAATGTTGTTTAATTTGAGAAATGATTGAATTAAATTTTGAAATGATTTAATAATTAAGTTGGAAATTATAATTAAGTTTGAAATTATTAAACTTTGAAATTATTTAATAATTAAGTTTTGAATTATTTAATAATTAAATAAGATTGAATTATTTAATTACTAAATTGAATTGAAATTCTTTAATAAGAAAATTGAACTTTTTAATAAGTGAATTTTACTTCGTAAATAATTGAAATTGAGTTTTCTTTATTAAGTAAGTTTTGGAAAATTATTTAAGGAAGTAAATAAGTGAGATTGAATTTCTTTAACAAGAAATGAAAATGTGATATTTTTGGAATTAATGTAAGACTTGTAATTGAAAGAAATGATTTGACGAATTTAATTTAATTCAAACTTGTAAGTTTTGTTTTAATGAAGTTGAACTTAAGAAATTGATTTAATGATTGGAAATTTAATAGAAATTGGTTTGAACGATAAATTTACTTTATGAATATTGAAAGAAATCGATAAATGAATTTAAATTGATTTGAATGTTAAATTAAATTGATTTAAATAATTTTCGAAATGAAACTTATATACGAACTTGAATCAATATTTGAATTGTTTTAAAGGAAATTGAAACTGAATTATAAGATTTTGAAATGGTAATTTGGAAGTTTTGAAACGTAAATTATGGAAATTGATTTGGAAAGACAAATGAAATGTTGATTTACGAATTGAAATTGAAATTGAAATTGATTTGGTTTTTGAAATATATAAACGACCAATCGGTGTAATAATTACGAAAGTTATTAAAGAGACCGGGATCGGTAATGGATATACTCTCTATTTGAACCGAAACCACTTTAATAACTATGCGCAGAGTGATGATCCAGAATGAAGTGGTTGGATTGATGTACGTGATGACTGAAGAAAGAGAACGATAATGGATAGCCTTGACACTTGTGTCAAATTGGAAATGACTAAAACAGGAGCTGTGCCGGGCCAATGGAGGATTAGCTACCTCAAGTGGACACACTTCTTCGAACTACTTATTACTTGTTGTCGATTGGTGCACCCTTGATTTTGGGAGTGTTGTTTCACGGTGTTGCGGGCGCTGCGGCGTTGCGTTCTCACCAGTCCGGATCAGGCGAACGGTAGTATCACTACCTTGGGTATTGCCTCATGTGCCTTGTCATACTTGTATTCCATTTATGCGCGACCACTACGATTTTGATTTGTACCTTTAGTATATGGATTGCCCTCTGGTGACTTCCGGTTTTGGGGAAACTACGGTCTTGTATATGCTTTTGGGAATAAAAATGTGTTAAGGGTGGAATGGGCCATGACTTAACGCTATTTTGATATCTTTTTATATTACTGATAGACATTATCTACTTAGCGTATATTACTACCTAGTAGATAGTTTAACGGATCCTTAAAGGATGGTTATTCCAAACATCCTTTGAGTTACTTGTATTTCATTTGCTATTTCACTTGAGTTGGATTTATTAATATAAGAATGTTAATCCTGACTCGAGTGTTTTGTATTTTTCTTTACGCTCGGGTCAGACTGAGTGGTTCAGCTTTCGAGACTCACCTTTGGAGTTGGAGCTTCGCTTGGAGATCCAGCTATCTATCCAGCTTTCAGATATTCGATGATTCCAGTGATGTACTCTGATTTGTATCTGATGTATCGTGTTACCCTTCCGTTGTATCTGGTTTAACTCTGATGTATCGTATTACTCTTCTGTTGTAAACTCTGATGTATTTTATATATTCATATAGTAGCTTCATGAACTACTATCTCTTTTATTTCCGCTGCACTTATTACTCTGTGTCTGTGATCTGTGATTATTTTATTTACTGTATATGTTCAGTTTTGCCAAATTTAAATTAACAACGCGGTATTTTGAGCAATTCAACTCCGGCATGAGTGACTTCCTATACACTTATAATGGATGCGAATGGTCCAAAATGGCGGGTCGTTACAGTTGGTATCAGAGCTTTGGTAGCTCTAGGCAAAACTTAACATATAGGGTAAATGTATTTACAGAATCACTCTCATTCGAGTTTCAATCTCTTCCTTTGACTCAATTCCTTTGAATTTTGGAACGTTCCCCTCGGTTCCGAAATTCATTCGTGTCCCTCACTATTCCTCTTCTTTCAAATTCTGGAGCACCCCATAACTCCATTTTTGAATGATATCCATAATAGATCGGCGGTCTCGCCAATCTTCGAATAATTCGTAAAGGAGCAAAACTCCTTTATAATAGGCATCGATTTACCGGAGATTTCTGTATCCTCGGTTTACGATGCTATCTATTACCTGCTATACCTAAATTCTGTTTCTTGAGATCGAATGTCGATTTACCTCGGAATTCAACATCGATCTTACTCTTGAAGTTACGGACGACCCGGTTAAGGTTGCCCGTGAATTAAATAAACTCATCCATCTCCTGATTGTGGTAATCGAATTATCTTATCTTCTGTTTCAAACTTATTTTCGAATCAAAATTCTCTTTGATTTGAGTCCATCAAATTTGAATCTCTGTCTTGGCTTTGAAATCTATTCTTATATAGTCGAGCGAGGAAGTGTATTTGTAAATTTATATCGTTTTCAAATTGGTAAATGGAATAAATTTGTATGATTATATTATAAATATTTATAAGTAAAATTTTCTAAAAATTTAATAGGTTAATTAAATTGTTGTTTGCAATGATAATATTTGATTATCATTTATTGTTCTAAATAAATTGATAAATACGGTTTATAAATTAATTTGGAATTTGAAATGAATTTAATTCAGAAATTTGAGAATTTAGTTTCCGGTGATTTGGAACTTTGGTTTTAAAATTTTAAAGTAGATATTATTGAAGTATTTTCGAATAGAAACCGTTTTCAAAGAATTTCAAATATTGAAATCAGTACTCTTCTCTTTGTCGCTGGAAAATAATTTCGGTGATGGCGGCCGCATCATCGACATTCATTTTTGAGTTTCGAAGTGGAGAAACCATTCTGTAGCATTGCTACGGTTTTGTTTTGAAAAAATATTTTGATTTGAATTTCTTCAGTATATTTTGATTTACATATATATAGGTATCTTATTTTAAAATTTAATTTGATATGATATAAATATATTATATATATCTCTAAATTGTTTAAAGTTAATCGGAAATCTAATTTTTAAATTTTGTTGAAGGATGATTTTAATTATAAATAAAACCAAATTTGGAATAAATATTTAAACTTGAATAATTGAATTAGGAAAATTTTATTTGTATATTGTTCAACTGCATTCTAATACAACTTACCTAAATCATTCAGAAGTTGATATGTAATTGGATAATATATAAGATAAATTGAATTTATAAATAAAATTTGAGTGTTTATAATAAATGTGATACACTAAATTTCGATTATAAAGATGTTAATAGAGTTAGATAGGATAATAAGTAAAACTCAGTTAATAATAAAATAAATTGTTTTGAAAGAATTAATAAATTTGTTTTGAAAGAATTAATAAATTGAAATTTGATCAACATATGAAAATACCTTGAATTTAAAAGAAATTAATAGATGTAAATTAATTTAAATCGAAACTTTTATGTTTTAAATTTATTTATATGGGTTAAATATATGTGAGTAGATATATTAAGTAGAATAAATTTAACAATAATTTGGAATAAAGAAGAATTTAAATTGCTGTAAAATATGATTATAATAAAAGACTATTCAAATTTATGGTTTTAGAAATTGTAAATTGAAGATAATTGGATAATAAGATAATGAATTTAGAAATAGTTGAGATTGATTGTAGTGAAATCATATGGTTTAAATTAATTGTACTTCAAATCTGTTTTTTTCTTGCTGATTGTTTTTATTCTCCTACCTCGATCCTTTTCGGGGACGAAAAGTTTTGAGTGGGGGAGAGTGTAACGACCCGTAAATTTCAACTGTTTTAATAACACAATTAGTTGAAATTTTGTGAAATTTTAAACGATAAAATTTTGAAATAAAAATTTAATATTGGGAATACGTCTAGTTAAACATAGCAACTGGTAAATTTTCGTCCGAAAATATGAAAGTTTATTTCGCGCGTAAATTCACTTCAATTTAATCAGTTAAAAAGCGATGAAAATAAAATGTTTCCGAAACCTAAATATTTTTACATAGAAAAATTCTAAACCATCTTCTGAGCAAGATGTCCGTTTGTCGTTTTTCCAAATTCGGACATCTTTGGCTCCGTCGATCTTATTTTTCAACGTTTTTCTTGCATTTTCCGCTATTAGAAAATTCGAATTTTTATAATTAAATCGTACCGCCAATATTTTTATACCGTTTTGATCGTTTCGTCGTGTTGATCTCCGCGGTACATTCATCTCCGTATTTCGGTGTTCGTGGCACGACGAAAACCGAAAATAAATAGCCGTATCGGTTATAAAATTCTATGTGTACATCCAAATCCCGTTGCAGGGAACGGCCATGCTTTAATTAAATGTTCCCTGAATTAGTGCATCACTACTGTTATTCCTACTTCCCCATGTATGACCTTTGCCATTCCCACCATTTCAAACTTCCCATTCAAGTGTTGTTTCGGTCCTTACAATTTCAATGAAATTTATTTATAGCATATAATAAAGCATGCCTTCATTTATGTTTGCTGTAGCCTCATCATTTCAAAACGTTGTTCATTCTTTTCTTCCAAGCTAGACATCCCTTCTCTCCTCTCTGCTCTCTTTTCTCATTTCAAAAAAAAAAAGAAGAAGAAAGCTTGTTCAACATATATATGCCTTGATATCTTTCTTCCCCTGAATGAAGCAGCTGCTCCTTCACGCGTGAGCCCATTTTCCACTTCATCTCATCTCCAACCTTTCCCCTGCCTCCCTGACAACGGCCACCACCCACCCTCCACATCTTTGGCCCAAACCGGACCCGCAACTCCTTCCCTCGGCCTACACATCACCATTCTCGGCCCTCATCCCTTAGCCGTCTGCGCCTCCTTTAACTCACGTGCACCCAAGACTTGTCCATGCCGCTACCACCCAGGCCGATCAAGCCTCCATTGTTTGCAGCACCTTTCATCCATCGGCCAAGCACCACCTCTCCAATGCGCAGCTGTTTCCCAAGCTCGCGTTCGCTAGCCATCAACATCGGAACAGCCCCTAACAGCCTCGTCCGTCGTCCTTTTTTTTGTCCATCACCACAGCAGCCATGAGCAGTCTTCCTTTCTTATACATAAAAAAAAATTATTATATATATATGTTGTATATTTTGTTTTCTGAGAATCTTAGTTTCCATATTCACCACCTGCTCGTATAATGTGTGTATGTTTTAATTTTAAAATCTGTGAGTTTTAAATTGTAAGTTTATACAAGTCATAGTCTATCAGTTTACACATATATTGATTGTTTAAACCATATTATTTATATATACAGGCTGGTTATAGTGTATAGGTAGGTAAGTCTATAATACAATAGTCTCCATAGCTCTTGGTGCTTTCAACTATTTTTCATGTATGAGGGTCTGCATATATATGTGTAAGTACAGTTTATAATATATGGGGGACAGTGATGCATCTTACAGTAGTAAATATGTTTAGTACGTGTATATATATATATATAGTATAACAATATTTCAATTTTGGTTGAATATGGATTTCAAAGGGTGATTTGCTGTGTATATATTTAACTATATATAAGTTGTCTGTTTGTTGGTAATCTACATAGTATATATATGTTTTGTAAAGTATTGCAAACCTGTTTTCTTTTTGCCGCATATGTTATTATAATATCAACAATAATGTAATTAAACTGTTTGTATAATGTGTTTGCAGAGTATTTTATAAACTGTATATGATACTAAATGTATGTTTTACTATTTACATATATTTACAGTAGTATCTATATATAGCTTTGAAATCGCATATATTCCAACTCAAAAGCTGCTTGTCCTATGTTGTTTGTGATATACTTATACTTTGAAGAATGAATATTTTGTTTACATATATTTTATTTTAAAATTCGGGGATGTTATGCTCATGTATACATTTGCTATTATATATTTGTAAGTTCTATAAAACGTATAATGTGAATATGATCTAAGTGACTGTTTTGGTGTGTATATATAAGTATGATTATATTGACAGTAGTTGGTTTGTTTTTGAGAATTATGTGATATAAGTATTGTTTATATAATGTAAGAGATATATATGATATGTCCATTTTGGTATATATATAAGTTATATTATATTACATTAGTTCGCATACATACACTGAAACTATACCTTTCGAGTCATTTTGTTGGTATATGCATGTGTTTTGATTGTTGGCTTTTATGCAGGGGTAAGTTATATGTTGAATGGTATATAACTTATATATTAGTAATACATATATTGATGATTTCAAAGTGTGTATGTGTGTATATATAACTTATTTATTTCAAAGTTTGTTATATAGATATGTTTGTTTATATGCGGTGTATATAAAATAATGATTTTGAAAAATATTATATTTTATATAATTTGTGTTTAAATTTATTTTGATGTGAAATAAATATAATATATATATCCTAGTTTAAATGTACGTCTAAAAAAATTTGTTTAGAGAGAAGTTATAACATATATTTTGTTTCGATTGTTTTTTTAAGACAATTCTAATTCGTTTCCATCAAATTTCGATCTATCAGCTTGTTCGTCGAGTCCGTATCCATCTAGCTTTGATTTGGAATTCGTGCTTGGATTCGTAACTCACTTCTTCGTCAAATTCTCTAACCTCGGAAGGTGAGCACTCACTCACGATTAACGTTCTTTTATTTATTAAATCTGATTTCAATTGAAACGACAATTGAAATATACTGCTGTTAGTTAATTACACTGTTATATATGCTATTACCTGTATCAGTTCACCTGTGACATCTGACACCATTATCTGTTAATTATTTATGCGATGATAATACAGTTTGGCTGATAATTGATTGATTGTTGATGTTTATATTGGACGTTAAATTGTTAATGTTAAAATGATAAATGGTATGCAAATTTAAATGGATATAGAATAGTTAAATGTTAAATTTGATTAAATGACAATTATGACCCCTTTAACTGTTAACTTTATTGACACGTAGGATTTGTTTAATTACACTTTGAATCACTGAATGTATGTTGTTAAATTGATGATGTATGAAATTGTAAATAGATGACAAGTGAAAAACTGTAATGTAATAATCTTTAATCTACATGAAATGATAGTGTAGATTCTAGAAATAATTATATTAATTCGTACAAATGACAATACGAATTAATATGGTTATTTCGGGATTATTTGAATTGATTATTGGATTGTTATTGATTGTTGTTATTGCTTGTTTATTAACTTTGACACCATCCCAGTTATCACACTGCAAGTTCCCTTTGCTATGTTTTGATTTTGAATTGAATTGGAATCGGGTTGAAATGATAAATACCCAAATTGAACTTTGACCTTGGATATAGAGAATTAAATAAAACCCGATTGGTCAATAATTTGATTTAAAATAAAACGAAGATTTTATTTGAATAGATAATATGGTTTTGGAATGTAGTTGAAATTTGAATTTTTATGAAAGGAAAATGTTAATAATTAATAATCTGAACAAAATATTAACAATGTAATTGATGAAAGAATGTTGTTTAATTTGAGAAATGATTGAATTAAATTTTGAAATGATTTAATAATTAAGTTGGAAATTATAATTAAGTTTGAAATTATTAAACTTTGAAATTATTTAATAATTAAGTTTTGAATTATTTAATAATTAAATAAGATTGAATTATTTAATGACTAAATTGAATTGAAATTCTTTAATAAGAAAATTGAACTTTTTAATAAGTGAATTTTACTTCGTAAATAATTGAAATTGAGTTTTCTTTATTAAGTAAGTTTTGGAAAATTATTTAAGGAAGTAAATAAGTGAGATTGAATTTCTTTAACAAGAAATGAAAATGTGATATTTTTGGAATTAATGTAAGACTTGTAATTGAAAGAAATGATTTGACGAATTTAATTTAATTCAAACTTGTAAGTTTTGTTTTAATGAAGTTGAACTTAAGAAATTGATTTAATGATTGGAAATTTAATAGAAATTGGTTTGAACGATAAATTTACTTTATGAATATTGAAAGAAATCGATAAATGAATTTAAATTGATTTGAATGTTAAATTAAATTGATTTAAATAATTTTCGAAATGAAACTTATATACGAACTTGAATCAATATTTGAATTGTTTTAAAGGAAATTGAAACTGAATTATAAGATTTTGAAATGGTAATTTGGAAGTTTTGAAACGTAAATTATGGAAATTGATTTGGAAAGACAAATGAAATGTTGATTTACGAATTGAAATTGAAATTGAAATTGATTTGGTTTTTGAAATATATAAACGACCAATCGGTGTAATAATTACGAAAGTTATTAAAGAGACCGGGATCGGTAATGGATATACTCTCTATTTGAACCGAAACCACTTTAATAACTATGCGCGGAGTGATGATCCAGAATGAAGTGGTTGGATTGATGTACGTGATGACTGAAGAAAGAGAACGATAATGGATAGCCTTGACACTTGTGTAAAATTGGAAATGACTAAAACAGGAGCTGTGCCGGGCCAATGGAGGATTAGCTACCTCAAGTGGACACACTTCTTCGAACTACTTATTACTTGTTGTCGATTGGTGCACCCTTGATTTTGGGAGTGTTGTTTCACGGTGTTGCGGGCGCTGCGGCGTTGCGTTCTCACCAGTCCGGATCAGGCGAACGGTAGTATCACTACCTTGGGTATTGCCTCATGTGCCTTGTCATACTTGTATTCCATTTATGCGCGACCACTACGATTTTGATTTGTACCTTTAGTATATGGATTGCCCTCTAGTGACTTCCGGTTTTGGGGAAACTACGGTCTTGTATATGCTTTTGGGAATAAAAATGTGTTAAGGGTGGAATGGGCCATGACTTAACGCTATTTTGATATCTTTTTATATTACTGATAGACATTATCTACTTAGCGTATATTACTACTTAGTAGATAGTTTAACGGATCCTTAAAGGATGGTTATTCCAAACATCCTTTGAGTTACTTGTATTTCATTTGCTATTTCACTTGAGTTGGATTTATTAATATAAGAATGTTAATCCTGACTCGAGTGTTTTGTATTTTGCTTTACGCTCGGCTCAGACTGAGTGGTTCAGCTTTCGAGACTCACCTTTGGAGTTGGAGCTTCGCTTGGAGATCCAGCTATCTATCCAGCTTTGAGATATTCGATGATTCCAGTGGTGTACTCTGATTTGTATCTGATGTATCGTGTTACCCTTCCGTTGTATCTGGTTTAACTCTGATGTATCGTATTACTCTTCTGTTGTAAACTCTGATGTATTTTATATATTCATATAGTAGCTTCATGAACTACTATCTCTTTTATTTCCGCTGCACTTATTAATCTATGTCTGTGATCTGTGATTATTTTATTTACTGTATATGTTCAGTTTTGCCAAATTTAAATTAACAACGCGGTATTTTGAGCAATTCAACTACGGCATGAGTGTCTTCCTATACACTTATAATGGATGCGACTGGTCCAAAATGGCGGGTCGTTACAGCCGACTCGGCTGGAGGCTGTGGTAGGCGAAGGTGGAGGCCAAGCGAGTTGAAGGCACTTCGGTGGAAGGCGAAATGATGAGGGGAAGACGGTCGCGTGAGGTTATGGCGTGGAGAGGCAGATTTTGGGGGGAGGGGTGCTCGGTGCTGCTACGTCAGGGAGGCTGTTAGGGGTGTTCGGTGGTGGATCTGGTGATGGGTGGTGGAGGGGATACGTGGCAGCGGCTGCTTGGGTGTTGGATCTATGTGGAGGCTGCAGTTATATATATGTATATCTTTATCTTTTTTTAAGAGGATGCGGAGGGTTTCTGGACAGAGGGGATCGTCTGGCGGAGGAGCACGGCTGGAAGTTGTCAAGGAGGAGGTGGTCGGGTCAGTGGGCTGCCACAGTCTGATGGTGTTGGAGATGCGGTGACCGGTCTCGGTGGTGGAGTGAATGGGCAAGGGCTCGGTCTGGAGCTGGTGGGGAGAGCGAGTGGAGGCGTTTCATGGTGGAGGGTGGCGGAGGCTCGCCGCGTTGGTTGCTGGAGGTGATCGAGTAAGGGAGGATGGGCGGTAGAGGATGGGGAGTTGGAGAGGCTTCACGTATGGAAGAAGTTTGAAGAGAGGGTGGAAAAATGACAGAGAAGAGAAAGATGGAATTTGAGGAAGATGAATCTTTAGATCTGAGAAAATGTAAAGCCAGCTCATATATATTTGAACTTGTACTTTTAGTAATATATTTAATTTATTTGAGGAGAAACGGTAGGATAGGAATAGAAATAGGTTGAATTGTTCAGAGGCTTTAATGTAGGAGCACGCTAGAAATTTGAACCGAAGGAAGGAGTAAAGTCAGAAATTTTTGGTACCGTTGCAACGAACCGTTTTATTATTTCCATCGCGTACCGGACCTCAAAATAAAGAAATAAATATACCGCTGAGATCAGCACGACGAGACGATCAAAACGGTATACAAATATCAGTGGTACGACCATCATATCAAAAGTCGATAATCGGTACCAAAAAATGCTGTAAATTTGACAGAAATAAGATAAACGGAGCAAGAAATTCCAAATTTGACGAAACGAAAGATGACGTCTCACTCAGAAGATGATTTACAAATTTTCTATGTAAAAATATTTAGGTTTGGAAAACATTTTATTATCACCAATTTTAACTGATTAAATTGAAGTAAATTTACGCGCGAAATAAATTTTCATATTTTCGGAAGAAAATTTACCAGTTGCTATGTTTAATTAGACGCATTCCAAATATCAAATTTATATTTCAAAATTTTATTGTTTAAAATTTCACACAAATTCAATTAATTAAATAAATAAAACCACTACAATTTACGGGTCGTTACACTCTCCCCCACTCAAAACTTTTCGTCCCCGAAAAGGAAGGAGGTAGAAGAATAGAAACAACCAGAAGGAAAAATAGCTTTGAAACAAAATAAACAACAAAATTTTAAAACTATACAAAATTCAAATTAAACCAATTAATATCCAACATTTTGGTTAAATCCCTTAGAGTTCACTTAAATTATATCAATCTATTTATTCCCAAATTCATTATCTTATTATCTAGTCATCCTCAATTAAAATTTAAATCAATCAATTTGTATAATCATTTATTATTCTCATATTTTATTCAACAATTTTAATTCTTTTATCCAAATTATTATTAAGTTTATTCCACTTAAAATTTTTCATATATTTAAACTATATAAATTAATTTAAACCTTATAAATTTTGATTTAAATAAATTTATATTCAATAATTGCTTTTAAATTCAAGGTATTTCCATAAGTTAATCAAATTTCACTTTATTAATCCTTGCAAAACAAATTTTTTTGCCTCATCTATTATTCAATTAAATTATTATTCTATTTCTCTCCATTCACATCTTTAAAATAAAATTTCTTTATATTGTATATTATCCAATTACATTTTTAACTTCTGAAAATTTTAGGTAAGTTATGTTGAGATGTAATTGAGTATTATACGAATAAGATTTTACAATTTAGTTTTTCCCAGTTAACTATTTATCCAAGAATTTTGACTTTAGTTTATAATTAAAATCATCCTTAAACCTAAAATTTAAGAATTTAAATCTTCGATTTACTTCAAACAATTTAGAGATATATATAATATATTTATATAAAAATTTAATTTTAAAATAAGATACCTATATATATATATATAAATCAAATTATACTGAAGAAATTCAAATCAAAAGTATATATTTTTCTTCAAAACAAAACCGTAGCAAAGCTACAGAATAGTCTCTCCACTTCGAAACTCAAAAATGAATGTCGATGATGCGGCCGTCATCACCGAAATTATTTTCCAGCGACAAAGAGAAGAGCACTAATTTAAACATTTAAAATTCTCTGAAAACCCTTTTTAATTTGAAAATACTTTAAATAATATACATTTTAAGGCTTTAAAACAAAGTTTAAAATCACCAGAAATTTAATTCTTAAATTATCAATTTAAATTCATTTCAATTCCAAATAAATTTATAAACAATAGTCATTTTGCAATAGTGAATGACATACAAAACAATAAAATGATAATCAAATATTATCATTTTCAACAACCAAATTATTTAACCTTTAATTCCAGAAAATTTTCCTTATATATTTATAATATAATCATACTAATTTATTTCATTTATCAAATTTGAAAATTATATTGTGTCAGTTTGCTCTGTTCAAGTATTTTGGAAATCCTATCGATAGCGTTGATCAGACGAATCGATCGAAAATCCAAACCAACATCAACAACTCAAACAACACACTATAAACATAAACTATTTTATAGTAATTACAAATACACTCCCTCACACGATGATTCCAGAATTGGAATCCAACACAAGGATAGAGATCCAAATATAGAGGGACTCTAATTAAAGAGAATTCTAATCTAAAATAGATGGGCTCGAAACGAAGGTTAGATGATTGCATTTCAAACAGGAAGATGGATAAAATTGTATAAATCGCGGGCAACCTTAACCGGGTCAACCGTGACTTCATAGATAAGATCGATGTAGAATTTTGAAGCAAATCGACATTCGATTACCAGAGGTAGAATTCGGGTATAGCATAAGATAGCAGCATCGTAAACCGAGGATACAGAAATCTCCGGTGATTCAATACCGATTGTGAAGGAGTTTCAACCCAGTACAACTTATTCGAAGATTGGCGAGATCACCGATTTATTATAGAGATCATTCGAAGTGGAGTTATGGGATACTCCAGAATCAAAAGACACGAATGGGGAGACGCGAATGTACCTGGAACCGAAATGAACGTTCCAAAAATTCAAAGGAACCGAGTCAAAGAAGAAGGAATTCAAGCTCGAACGAAAGTGATTCTGTAATTGAATTTACTACATATGCTGAGGTTTGCCTAAAACCAGAGCTCTGATACCACATGTAACGGACCGATATTTTAGACCATTCGCATCCATTATAAGTGTATAGGTAGACACTCATGCCAGAGTTGAATTTCTCAAAATACCGCGTTGTAAATAAAATTTGGCAAAACTCAGCATATACAGTAAATAAAATAATTACAGATCACAAACACAGAGTAATATAACAATACTGCAGCGGAAACAAAGGATAGTAGTTCATGAAGCTACTATATATATATAATAGAGTTAAACAAGATACAACAGATGTCTCAAATACAATAGATGTCTCAATACAATAATCAAATACAAGATCTGAATACATCACTGGAATCAACAGAATAACTGAAAGTAGGATCGATAGATTGCTGGATCTCCAAGCGAAGCTCCAACTCCAAAGGTGAGTCTCAAATGCTGTATCACTCAGTCTGACCCGAGCGTAAAGCAAAACACAAAACACTCGAGTCAGGATTAACATTCTTATATTAAATAAATCCAACTCAAGTGAAATATCAACTGAAATACAAGTAACTTAAAGGATGTTTGGGATAACCATCCTCTAAGGGTCCGTTAAACTATTTACTATGTAGTAATATTCGCTATTATAATAGTGTCTAAATAAGTAAAGTATAATCATATCGGAAAATAGCGTTAAGGGGATGGAGAACCTTAACGCGGTCGGATCTTAAAATCATAATCGTAGTAAAGCTCGATATGGTAGGTGACACGGCACAACTAGGCAATGCCAGGGTAGATATACCAATTACGCACACGGACTGATGGAGCGCATAGCAGCCACTATCGTCCACCTCGAACAACATTCCCAAATCAGAGGATGGCCATCTAGTCAAATCACAAATAAGAGTATAATATCGAAGAAATGCGTCCGAGAAGTGGTGCTACCTCACTGGTCCGAGATCGCTCCTGTTTTAGCCACCTTATGCCAACTCACGGGAGTTGGGTCCACATAACATACCTTAAGAACGTCGCCACCATCCTACTTCATTCTGGAATCTCCACCGCGTACATGGTTGTCAAAGAGGTTTTAGGTATCGACAAAGAGTATGTCCATATCCGATCCCGGTCTCTTTGCCAACCAATCGTTATTATAACACCGTGGTCATTTCAAAATAGTTTATACTTCAAAACCAAAATATCATTATCATTTCAAACCCCAATTTAATACGGTATCATTTCACTTCAAATATATCTCTTTTCAAAATCATATTACTTTCCAAAGTTATAATGCTTTCGAAATCATAGTTTGGAAATCACAGTATTTTGGAAATCGTAACACTTTCCTTTTAAACAGTTTAGATATTAAAATTTCGTTATAAAATAAATTAGTTTCCTCAAATTTCACAAATCGATTCAAATAACTCGAATTCCAAAAATTTTATTTAATCAAATCTCAAATCATCAGTTTCAACTCGATTCAGCTTCTAAATAAACCGTTACAAATTATCAATTTCAAATACATATCTTGACCCATAAAATAAGTCATTTCAATTTTAATATATTTCAAAGCTTTAAATATTCAACATTTCAAAACTAAATTCGATAAATTTATACCTATCAAATTCACTTTACAATTATTTAGTCTTGAAATAATAACTTAACATTTCCATAACATTTGAATACAATTTCAATTTACAATTTAAATAAACAAAATATCCTTTTTAAACATTTATACGTTTGAAATATCCATTTAAGTCACCTTTTCAAATTTCAAGTTGTAAATCACTTCTTTAAATTTCAAATTCAATACATTTTAAATCAAACTTATTTAATTATAATTCTTAAATAAAATATAATTTCAATCAATTTCAAATCATTATAAATTCTATATTTCAAAAATATAGATATTAAATAAATACTTAAACATATTATTTATCAACTTTATTAAATCAACTTTAATGAATCTTTAAAAATCAATATTTATCAAAACCATATATTTCTTTTCAAAACCAAAGAAATCATTTTCAAAACATTTATATAGACCAACGGTGCCTGTATAAAATTTTCTATCCTATGGTCAAGTGATACGGATATTTATCATTTCAATCCACAATTTAAATTATATATACGGGTATATATCTTTTCAACCCGCAATCCCAAATTCAATCCAATGAAAATCGCTTGGGTTTATCATTTCAACCCATAACGATTTTTCTCCTATTCTACAGATCGTTCGGGTATGTATCATTTCAACCCATAGTGATTCTATACTAACAGGGAACTTGCAGAGTGATAACAGATATGATAATAAAATAACAACAGAAACAGGCATATATCAACAATATAAATAACAGATAAAGGTGTCAGATGTCATAGGTGAACAGATACAGATAATGACATATATAATAATGTGAATAACTAACAGCAACATATTTCAATTAACGTTTCAATTGAAATCAAATTTAATAAATATAAGAATATTAATCGTGAGTGATTGCTCACCTTTCGAGGTTAGAGATGAACGAAAATGAGATGAGTTACGAATCCAAGCACGAGATTCAAATCAAATCAAGATTGGCACGAATCTGACGATCAAAGCTGATAACAAGGAATCGGTGAAATAATTAGAATCAGCTTAATAGAAACAGAAATTATATATATTATTGTTATTTCCGTGAAATCAATATTTAAATTTAAAATAATATCAAAATAATATTTATATATAATTATATATATATAATCAAAATCATTGTTTTTAATTAAACGCATATATAAAAATCAACATATATACATTATATAATTTGAAATAAATACATATATATATACTTATTAAAAATACAAAATACTTAAATTCTAACATACCATATTACAGATATACTTCAAAATACTATCATAGACCATATATGTTTTAAACCCAATTTACCTAGAACACTTACATGGGTATATACTTCAACACATCATATTTATACTATAAACAGTCAAATGGCAATACCTTAACATAATATAAACTACATATGTAACTAACATTCGCAAGCTGTAAATATATATATAACACTGTAACTAAGCATTTGACTTTTATAACTTTATAAACTTATAATACGAAACAGCTATTATACAATATATACACCAACATACATATATCCATCTGCAACATAAATACTATATATAACCTATACATCACTAACAGCTAATAGGTAAACAAACTTTATATATGACTTATACACTATTATATATACAACAGTAAAATACTCAGTAAACAAATGCTTTATAAAACATATATGAATATATATATATAAACATCACTATCAACAGAGCAAGTGAAAAGAAATATATATAACATTGGCATATAAAATATAAATATTAACAAGATCGTACTAACATACAAAAGGTTATACAAATACATATAAATTAAATATATGAACATAATAAGGGAAATAACTTTATATATATTATGTACTAACAGAACAATACATAAGTATATACTTTACAAAATCTAACAGATCATAGTTATTATACTATATTTACATACTAATATATAAACTAATGTTTATGAACATATATTCAAACTGTAAAATATAAACTAACAGATAATTGCTTATGCAGACAAAAATTTATATATATATGCAGACTCTTAACTATACCTTCCTTTAACAAAACATAATATATATTTAAACTTACCAAACTCTACATATAAACAATGCATAAGCTAATATATATACAAATAAACCATTATCGTATAAACTATATATGTACTCGCACCTACTAACGCAGCTTCTTCACACAAAAGGGAAAGGCACGCTGGCTGACAGAAGAGGGGAAAGGCACGGCGATGGATGTTGCCGACTCGGCTGGAGGCTGTGGCAGGTGAAGGTGGAGGCCAGGCGAGTTGAAGGCACTTCGGTGGAAGGTGAAATGATGAGGGGAAGACGGTCGCGTGAGGTTATGGCGTGGAGAGGCAGATTTTGGGGGGAGGTGTGCTCGGTGCTGCTGCGTCAGGGAGGCTGTTAGGGGTGTTCGGTGGTGGGTCTGGTGATGGGTGGCGGAGGGGATACGTGGCAGCGGCTGCTTGGGTGTTGGATCTATGTGGAGGCTGCAGTTATATATATGCATATCTTTATCTTTTTTTTAAGAGGATGCGGAGGGTTTCTGGACAGAGGGGATCGTCTGGCGGAGGAGCACGGCTGGAAGTTGTCAAGGAGGAGGTGGTCGGGTCAGTGGGCTGCCACAGTCTGGTGGTGTTGGAGATGCGGTGACCGGTCTCGGTGGTGGAGTGAATGGGCAAGTGCTCGGTCTGGAGCTGGTGGGGAGAGCGAGTGGAGGCGTTTCACGGTGGAGGGTGGCGGAGGCTCGCCACGTTGGTTGCTGGAGGTGATCGACTAAGGGAGGATGGGCGGTAGAGGATGGGGAGGTGGAGAGGCTTCACGTATGGAAGAAGTTTGAAGAGAGGGTGGAAAAATGACAGAGAAGAGAAAGATGGAATTAGAGGAAGATGAATCTTTAGATCTGAGAAAATGTAAAGCCAGCTCATATATATTTGAACTTGTACTTTTAGTAATATATATAATTTATTTGAGGAGAAACGGTAGGATAGGAATAGAAATAGGTTGAATTGTTCAGAGGCTTTAATGTAGGAGCACGCTAGAAATTTGAACCGAAGGAAGGAGTAAAGTCAGAAATTTTTGGTACCGTTGCGACGAACCGTTTTATTATTTCCGTCGCGTACCGGACCTCAAAATAAAGAAATAAATATACCGCTGAGATCAGCACGACGAGACGATCAAAACGGTATACAAATATCCGTGGTACGACCATCATATCAAAAGTCGATAATCAGTATCGAAAAATGCTGTAAATTTGACAGAAATAAGATAAACGGAGCAAGAAATTCCAAATTTGACAAAACGAAAGATGACGTCTCACTCAGAAGATGATTTACAAATTTTCTATGTAAAAATATTTAGGTTTGGAAAACATTTTATTATCACCAATTTTAATTGATTAAATTGAAGTAAATTTACGCGCGAAATAAATTTTCATATTTTCGGACGAAAATTTACCAGTTGCTATGTTTAATTAGACGCATTCCAAATATCAAATTTATATTTCAAAATTTTATTGTTTAAAATTTCACACAAATTCAATTAATTAAATAAATAAAACCACTACAATTTACAGGTCGTTACAAAAACACATAAACAATCTCTAGTTGTTATATGTTTTAGAGAAAACAACATACATGCAGACTTTAAAATATGCAAACTATACTTAAACTAATATATATATGCCAACAGACAATGATCAACTATACAGGTTCCCAAGATATGCAACCAAATTATATATGTATACAACTAAACTCACAAATCAACATATTACATAGATATTTAATTTATTTATTTTATTATGCATATCATATAATATCTCTTTCATAAAACATACTGTAATATAAACTTGTATATATTATAAATACATATATTAAAAGTAAAAATGAAACTGTTATATATATAAACCACTTATGCAGACCATAAACAAAAATAGAACATGTTTACAGGTGAAACAAAATTGCATGCAAACTAACCATTGGCAGATTATACATATCCACTACAAACCTATATGCAACTTAACATATTTATTAACTTATATAAGTATCTATATCACACCGTAATTCAACTATATAAACTGATATAAGATAAATTGTCATATTATACTTATGTAATCAACAAGTCCAAAGATTTATAAAAACTGGTATCTGGAACTAACATAATAAACTAATATATATATACCAAAATTTAGTACAGTATATGCAAGTTGAACACCTCATTCGAGAACTGCAACATTACTTGTATTATATAACTAACTTTATCACTTAATATACATAGATTTATAAATATACTAACATATAAACTGATTCATGAAAACATATATATGTGACATATATTTTATAAATTAATTTTTTTTTATATAGACTAACAGATAATATAAATTATGTAAACTAATACACATTTACAACATATATACAAACTGACCACATATAAAGCTAATAACAAAATATATCTACCATGTTAAACTGAAAAAAAACCATATATGCGAACTAAATCAAACCATAAGAGCCTGTAAAACCTATGCACTTTATCCTTATATAAACAAATGCACGTACAGAAGGTAATAAAGCAACTTTGGTATAAATTCAGCAGGCAACATATATGAGAAAAAAAATTTGTTTCAAAGCCATTGTTATATACACATTCAAAACTAACAGTATATAAAAAAAATCTAATGTATTCACAACCATTTATATACTATAGGATACTGTACGACATATACGTATACCTTCAGAATTTTCGTACCTATATCCATTTATATATACACGGTAATTGTTGAGGCTGGGATCTGCAAGGGAGATGGACGGAGGTCATGTATTTCGCAAGTGAAGGGGATGGACGGTGGAGTCTCGATGCGGCTAAGGCGGAAGAGTGAGAGAGCGGTGACGGTGTGAAGCTGCTTGGGTTGCTCGACAACATGGTGGGAAGCGGAGCTAGGTGTATCGGTGATGGAGGTTGAGAGTGTGGTTGGGGTTTGGGTTTGAGCTGTGATGAGGCGGCGGGAGGGGATGAGGGGATCGGCGGGTTCAAATTCCCAAGCGAGGCAAAAAATAGCAAGGTTTGAGGAACAGATCTGAACGAATGCTTTTCTTTTACATTTTATTTTAGAGGCAGAACAAATGAGAATAGAGGCAGAACGATTGAGAATAAAGTAGGAGATGGCAGGTAGGAAGAAAATGAATATCCTTGTATATAATGTTTTAAAAAAAATGAAGGCTATAAAAGTAACGACACAAATAAATAAATCTGGAAAAATAGCAAAGGCCAACAGTTGATAGAACGTTTTGAAATAGAATAAATGGAAAAGAAACGGACCCGAAATGGAATGGCAAAGCATTAAAAGTCAGATACGAGAATTTATGAATTAATAAATGCAAAGAGCTGTTAGTTTCCAACCGTTGGGAAATTTGAATAGTCATAGGAAAAAGTTAAAACGGATACAAATGTAGTTATCTGTTTAGCCGGTATCGTCGCGTACCGGATACCAAAACACACAAATGAATAGG
Source organism: Allium fistulosum (assembly GCA_030737815.1). Classification (NCBI taxonomy): domain Eukaryota; kingdom Viridiplantae; phylum Streptophyta; class Magnoliopsida; order Asparagales; family Amaryllidaceae; genus Allium; species Allium fistulosum. The sequence goes on along the minus strand of CM060904.1, from coordinate 308,210,194 downwards.
CTACGGAGATCAACACAACAAGACGATCAAAACGGTATACCAATATTGGTGGTACCATCATCCGATCAAAAGTCGATAACCGGTACCGAAAATGCTGCTATTTTGTACGGGAAAATCCAAACGGAGCTAGAAACGTCCGAATTTCGCGAAACGAATTTCGCAGTCTGATTCAGAATCCTCTAAATAAATTTTCTCCTGTTGACATATTTAGGCTTCAGAAAACTTTTAAATTCAACTGTTATTAACCGGTTTAAATTGAAATAAAATTTCACAGGAAAATAAACTTCAATATTATCAGATAAAAATTTACCAGTTGCTATGTTTAAATAGACGTATTTCAAATAATAAATTTTTATTTTCAAATTTTATTGTTTAAAATTTCACAAAATTTCAAATAAATACGTTATTAAAACCAATCAAAATTTATGGGTCGTTACACTCTCCCCCACTCAAAACTTTTCGTCCCCGAAAAGGAAGGAGGTAGGAGAATAGAAACAACTAGACAAAAAAGATTAAAAGACAAGGATAAACAATTAGTTTAAACTATATAAATTTTAGTTGGCATATTGATTTGAAAACTTCATTTGCAATTCAATTATCTTTAATATTTTATTACCTTCCAAAACCCATTTGTAAAATTTTGCTTCCTTTATAAATACCATTTATATGTTTAAATAACACCTTTATAAATATATGAAAACTATTTGAAAACAATTATTTGCATTAATACTTATATTTACAAAGAAGCTATTTGAAAACATTAAATCCATAATTCATAATTTATTAATAATTTTTTTTTCTCAAGATACATTTCAAATATTATTAATAATCAATGATCATTTACTTTAAATCTGTTTTATTTAATTAATAACCTCAAAATATTTATAACACTAAAATTTCTATTAAAACAAGTAGTATATAAATAAAAATATTAAAATATATATATATATATATATATATATATATATAAAATCAACAAGGAAAACAAGGAGGATTTGTAAAACAGATGATGAGTGAATGAATAAAGCTGAGCAAATAAGGTAGATTCAAAAGAATAGTATCAGGCACGAATAATTAATTTAGAACCATAAGGGTTTTAATTTCAAATATTAATATAGAATTTCTTTTGTTGAAAACACCTTTATAATAAAATAATTTTATAACTCGATGTTTCAACAAGTTTATCTTTGTTCTTGTAGATTCTGGTAGTGCGTTTATCAGGCGCAAAACTAGAATTCTCCAAATACTTAGTAGACTTGTTTTAACACCTAGTGAAAATACTGGAAAAACTTTTTTTTAAACAGATATGGAAAGTACAATCCAAACAAAACAACAAACAAAACCTTTGTCTAACCATGGTTCGCAGATACACAATGGTTACGCCTGGTTCCCCCAGGAAACAATCCATATTCGTAAGCTTTCTCAGCCCTGCGAGTTACGCCATGATGACTAGTAGAATGCAGGATACACAATGGTTACGCCTGGATCCCCCAGGAAACAATCCGTACCCCCAAGCAAGACTCAACCAAGCAGTTGCGCTACTATTCGCGACCTACACAGATTGCAGGATACACAATGGTTACGCCTGGATCCCCCAGGAAATAATCCGTACCCCTAGGCAAGACTCAGCCAGGCAGTTGCGCTATGCAGTCGCGCTCGTAAGACCATGGGTAACGCCATGGAATTCGAAGGACACTCGAGTATCATATCTGGAAAACCAAAATCAGAGAGAATAATATCGATAGAATGAATCCAAGATGTGGCCACAAATCGAATATCAAGAAGAAGGCACTTTCCATATCTTTACTTCGAAAATATGTATCATATAGTACCTTTTCAAATCACTTTCAAATATCGTACTTATATAAAATCTATTATATATAATATTAAATTTTCAAATCAAATACTTTCCAAAATCAATAGTATATCAAATCATACTTATATAGACTTCAATTATATAAGATTTCACTTTCAAATTGAGTACCTTTTCAAATCTATAGTTTTCGAATCAATTTCATACTCATACAAATCAATTTTATATAAGTTCGACAACTCCCAAATCAAGTGTTTAGTAACATAAGGTTCTCATATTTCAATTTGTTTCAATATCAGTTCCATTTCAAAATCATATACAATTTCACCAAATTATTTCTTCTCAAATTAATTATCTTTAGTTTCGAAGTTTCCAGAATAATAGATTTAGAAAATAAATCCAAATTTCCAAATCAATAATTTAAGTCAACCAATTCATTTCCAAAATCAAATGTCTTCAAAACCATCTTATACTTACGTAAGGTCTATCTTATATAAGGATCAAATCTTTCAAAATAAATTTCGCTGTATGAAGAGCCATATGGGATTGAATATCTTTGCTTTTATGGGTTATATATCTTTGTAATTTAAATTGGAAATTTTCTTTTAGTAAGCAAAGATATTCTAACTCGACAGCTTTCAATTTCAACGTCAAAATATATCAATGATATTAGAATATAAGATGTACATACGTCATCATTTCGTAGAATCACATTTTGATCGCTCGCTCGATCACACAAGTTCGCTTTCGAACTAGTATTGTCCATTCGACTTCCCTAATGCGGACTTCGATATGGTTTCTCGACTAGAAGCAATCAGTCTCCTTGCATAGCCATATACTATGATAGAGAATTCTAGAATCGAGCCCAAAATCCATATCAAATATTCGCCATCAAGAATCGAATGAAAAATCCTAACACAAAATGGTGTAATCCACCTCGAACTTGTGTACTCAAACTTGGATCAAATTAATTATGCGAATAAAACAGCATATGTACAACTTATATATTTATTCCAACTTGTTAAATATATAGTTTCATAAAGATGTTACTAAGTTAAAACATTTAAACTAAATTTTATTCAAAATATTTTGAAGACCAAGTTCTTTTCAAAGCATTTCGAATCTAAATTTCATATTAGAAAAATTCAAAATAGCCTTATTCATTTACTTAACAAAACAGTTTCAACTTATTTAAATCATATTACTACATACTTTAACATACATACCAAACTTATATACTTTATACTTTTCAACATTTCTTGGCTTTGAAAAATTAAACCTTGATTTGGACATACTCGAACTTCAAAATAGTCGAAGAAATCATTTTCAAATTCAAGAGTTGGAAATCAACAACAAATCAGTAAATCAATTTTAATAGATAGGGTTATATCAAATTCAAAACTCGAGGACTGAACACCGGCTCATTTTAAATCATTTCAAATACATTTACATATATCTTTCGAATATCAAATCATACTTCAAAATTTGAAATCAAAATTGGTTTCGCAAAATAACTCGCGTAGCGATGCTACTAAAGTGGCCTATCCCTCACTCTGAAACTCGAAAATCAATGTCGATGATGCGTGCACTCATCACCGAAATTATTTTCCAGCGACATAAGTGAGTTCTGGACTTCTATTTTCTCAAACTTCTTTTGAAATTTCTTCGAAACTCATTAAAATCATTTGAAACATTTCTTATTCGGAAAATATTTTTAAATCATATTATTATTATATATTTCAAAATCTTGAAACCAATTCCAAAATACCGGAGTTCAATTCTCGAATTTCAAATTTAAAATCCTTCAGTTATAAATCAAATTTCTTATATAGTTTTTTTTTTCAAAATTACAAATCCTTTCGAAACCTCAAATTCTTATTTTAAAAGGGTTTATAATCTTTATCAAAAACATTTCACTTTTATATATAGAATATAATAATTTCGATATATAAAACAATTTCTAAAATATAAACAAGCCCGATTTTTTAAAGGATGGTTCAAGAATGGATTTCAAAACAAAGATAGAAATTCAACTTAGAGGGACTCTAATCAAATAGGGTTCTGATTCGAAGATAGGCTCGAACAAAGATGAGATAATTAATTACAAAACAGTAGATGGATACACTTATATAAATCGCGGGCGACCTTAACCGGGTCAACCGTGATTTCAAGAATATAATCGATCCGGAAATCTAAGGCAAATCGACATTCGATCGCCAGAGATAGAATTCGGCATAACAAGAGATGGCAACATCAAAACCGAGGGATATATAAATCTCCAGTGAATCAATGCCAATTGTGAAGGAGTTTCACCCCTTCATAAATCATTTAAAGATTGGTGGGATCGTATTCTTATAGAGATCATTCGAAGTGGTGTTATGGGATACTCCAGAATCAAAAGAATACCAATAGAGAGAGACAAGAATGAATTTTGGAACCGTATGGAACGTTCCAAAGTTCAAGGAAATCGAGTCAAAAGGAAGAGATTAAACTCGAACGAAAGTGATTCTGTAAATGAATTTACAATATATGCTAAGCTTTGCCTAGAGCCAAAGCTCTGATACCAACTGTAACGACCCGCTATTTTGGACCATTCAAATCGACAATAAATTCACACATGTCGGACTTGAATAATTCAAAATATCAGATTGTTATTTAAATTTGGCAAAACTTAGAATATACAGTAAATAAATCAATCACAGAATCACAGACACAGAGTAATACAATAATACGCAGCGGAATAGATAAAATAGTAGTTCATGAAGCTACTATATAAACATTAGAGTTAAAATAAAATAAAACAGAATATCTCAAATACAGTGAAGTCTTCAGTGCAAATAGATGACCTCTCTGAACAAATCAACTGGAAAAGCTGAAAGCTGAATCGATAGTTGGATCTCCAAATGAAGCTCCAAACTCCAAGGGTGAGTCTCAAATGCTGTATCACTCAGTCTGACCCGAGCGTAAAGCAAAACACAAAACACTCGAGTCAGGATTAACATTCTTATATCAATAAATCCAACTCAAGTGAAATATCAACTGAAATACAAGTAACTTAAAGGATGTTTGGGATAACCATCCTCTAAGGATCTTCGGAACTATCTACACGGTGGAAATATACACTATAACACCGTGGTCATTTCAAATAAATTTATACTTCAAAACCAAAATATCATTTTCATTTCAAAAATATCTATTTTCCAAAATATTGTATATACATTAAATAATTTATAAAGTAAAGTATTTAATTTCCTCAAGTCTCATAAATCGATTCAAATTAACTCAAATTCCAAATTCAAATTTATTCAAAGCTCAATTCATCAATTCAATTCAGTTCTAAATATACCATTTAAATTTTCAATATATTTCAAAGCTTTAATATTCAACATTTTCCAAGTTAAATTTAACAGTTTTATATAGCTCTTGATTTAACTTTATTATTATTTAATCAGGAAATATTTACTTAATAAATTCAATATCATTTAACTAGCCTTAAATTTCATTTTTACTAAATATTTCCTTAAATTTATTTAAATAAGAAATATTCATTAAATTATTTAAATTAAACCCAAGTTATAAATCATATCTTAAATCCCAATTTCAATAAGTTCCAAATCGGTGTAATTAAATAAAATTATCTTCCCAACCTTAACTTATTCAAATTATTACCGAAATCTATTTTGAAACATAAATTTAAATACTCAACCATATTATATGTATTTAATCAATCTTAATTAAATTAAATATCATTATTAAATCTATATAAATCATTCCCATTTATATATAATAATTTAAGGCTCAACATTTATTAAAACTATATATTTCTTTCCAAACCATAGAATTTATTTTCAAAATATTTATATATATGGACCAACGGTGTATGTACATAATTCTATCATATGGTTAAGTGATACAGATATTTATCATTTCAATCCGTAATTTAAATATATACGGGTAGATATCATTTCAACCCGTAATCCCATTTCAATTCAAATGAAAATCGCTTGGGTTTATCATTTCAACCCATAACGATTTTCTCCTATTCTAATGTCCGTTCGGGTATGTATCATTTCAACCCATAGTGATTTCTATACTAACAGGGAACTTGCAGAGTGATAACAGATATAGAAATAATATAACAAGCATAGATATATCATCAATAACAATATAATATAAACAACAGGATATGGTGTCATATCCCACAAGTGAACAGTTACAGATAATTAGCATATATAACAATTTAAATAACTACAACAACATATTTCAATTGTCGTTTCAATTGAAATCAAATTTAATAAATATAAGAACATTAATCGTGAGTGGTTGCTCACCTTTCGAGGCTAGAGAGAGTAGATAACACAACAAGCTACGAATTCCAAAGCAAAGCTAGATTGGCACAAGTTCGATGGAAAAGCTGAGAGAAAAGAATCGACGAAATCGAATCAGAACTAGATCGATGAAGATAATTGGTATAAGTGAACTTATATACATATATAATCATATGTAACTATATATGAGATCATATTATCAATTCAGACACTTTTAATTTAAAATACATATATATAGGTATTTCAAAATCAACATTTAATTTATATAGAAAAATATTTTTTTTTCACAAATTATTACATCATAAATACATATTAGACCTTTAAAACAAGATTCTCCTACCAAAACACATAAACAATCTTTAGTTGTTATATGTTTTAGAGAAAACAACATACATGCAGACTTTAAAATATGCAAACTATACTTAAACTAATATATATATGCCATCAGACAATGATCAACTATACAGATTCCCAAGATATGCAACCAAATTATATATGTGTACAACTAAACTCACAAATCAACATATTACATAGATATTTAATTTATTTATTTTATTCTACATATCATATAATATCTCTTTCATAAAACATACTGTAATATAAACTTGTATATATTATAAATACATATATTAAAAGTAAAAATGAAACTGTTATATATATAAACCACTTATGCAGACCATAAACAAAAATAGAACATGTTTACAGGTGAAACAAAATTGCATGCAAACTAACCATAGGCAGATTATACATATCCACTACAAACCTATATGCAACTTAGCATATTTATGAACTTATATAAGTATCTATATCACACCGTAATTCAACTATATAAACTGACATAAGATAAATTATCATATTATACTTATGTAATCAACAAGTCCAAAGATTTATAAAAACATGTATCTGGAACTAACATAATAAACTAATATATATATATATACCAAAATTTAGTACAATATATGCAAGTTGAACACCTCATTCGAGAACTGCAACATCACTTGTATTATATAACTAACTTTATCACTTAATATACATAGATTTATAAATATACTAACATATAGACTGATTCATGAAAACATATATATGTGACATATATTTTATAAATTAATTTTTTTATATAGACTAACAGATAATATAAATTATGTAAACTAATACACATTTACAACATATATACAAACTGACCACATATAAAGCTAATAACAAAATATATCTACCATGTTAAACTGAAAAAAAAACCATATATGCGAACTAAATCAAACCATAAGAACCTGTAAAACCTATGCACTTCATCCTTATATAAACAAATGCACGTACAGAAGGTAATAAAGCAACTTTGGTATAAATTCAGCAGGCAACATATATGAAAAAAAAAATTTGTTTCAAAGCCTTTGTTATATACACATTCAAAACTAACAGTATATAAAAAAAATCTAATGTATTCACAACCAATTATATACTATAGGATACTATATGACATATACGTATACCTTCAGAATTTTCATACCTATATCCATTTATATATACACGGTAATTGTTGAGGCTGGGATCTGCAAGGTAGATGGACGGAGGTCATGTATTTCGCAAGTGAAGGGGATGGACGGTGGAGTCTCGATGCGGCTAAGGCGGAGGAGTGAGAGAGCAGTGACGGTGTGAAGCTGCTTGGGTTGCTCGACAACATGGTGGGAAGCGGAGCTAGGTGTCTCGGTGATGGAGGTTGAGAGTGTGGTTGGGGTTTGGGTTTGAGCTGTGATGAGGCGGCGGGAGGGGATGAGGGGATCGGCGGGTTCAAATTCCCAAGCGAGGCAAAAAATAGCAAGGTTTGAGGAACAGATCTGAACGAATGCTTTTCTTTTACATTTTATTTTAGAGGCAGAACAAATGAGAATAGAGGCAGAACGATTGAGAATAAAGTAGGAGATGGCAGGTAGGAAGAAAATGAATAGCCTTGTATATAATGTTTTAAAAAAAATGAAGGCTATAAAAGTAACGGCACAAATAAATAAATCTGGAAAAATAGCAAAGTCCAACAGTTGATAGAACGTTTTGAAATAGAATAAATGGAAAAGAAACGGACCCGAAATGAAATGGCAAAGCATTAAAAGTCAAGTACGGGAATTTATTAATTAATAAATGCAAAGAGCTGTTAGTTTCCAACCATTGGGAAATTTGAATAGTCATAGGAAAAAGTTAAAACGGATACAAATGTAGTTATCTGTTTAGCCGGTATTGTCGCGTACCGGATACCAAAACACACAAATGAATAGGCTACGGAGATCAGCACAACGAGACGATCAAAACGGTATACAAATATTGGTGGTACGATCATCCGATCAAAAATCGATAACCGGTACCGAAAATGCTGCTATTTCGTACGGGAAAATCCAAACGGAGCTAGAAACGTCCGAATTTCGCGAAACAAATTTCGCAGTCTGATTCAGAATGCTCTAAATAAATTTTCTCCTGTTGACATATTTAGGCTTCAGAAAACTTTTAAATTCAACTGTTATTACCCGGTTTAAATTGAAATAAAATTTCACAGGAAAATAAACTTCAATATTATCAGATAAAAATTTACCAGTTGCTATGTTTAAATAGACGTATTTCAAATAATAAATTTTTATTTTCAAATTTTATTGTTTAAAATTTCACAAAATTTCAAATAAATACGTTATTAAAACCAATCAAAATTTATGGGTCGTTACATAAACTAATGTATATAATACCTATAAAATATGACACTTAACAAGTTAAAATTTTCTATAACATATAAGACCCATCAGGCAATACAGAATGTATAAAAAATTTATATGAGACATATATATATAATATGAAATGGCATATGTAAAAGTATATATATATAGGGTAAATCAACACAGATAACTTATATAACTTCTAAACATAAAAGTAGATAGGATATAGATATAAACTAATAATTCACATATATGCGATGTATAAATATGTACAAACATTATATGTATAACTTATTCAGAAAGAACTCTATAATATATATAGGCTTCAGAAGGATATAAAGTAACTGTTTATCAAAACATACATATGAAACATCCAAATATAGCATTTCCCTAAATCAATACCTAAATAACCTACATATATACAAGCTATATATATATAATGAATATATAACTGATATACAAAATTACAATTAATATTATTTGTTTTTTTTTTCATCTTTCAAAGTTCCAGAAAACATACATTTTATAAAACAGAAGTAGAGTTCTCAAAAGCAGTGAAGAAAAGGAAACCAGTAGAAGGCAGAACTATTTTTAATATAAAACCCATACATATATATGAATAAAATATACCCATGCCAAAAACAAACTCATGTGTAACTTATACAATATAAGATTTATTACAGACCACAGCCAGACCATACTTATATATATACTAACTATATAAATATATAACAAATATATGTATTTTTTTTCTAACATATATATAAAGCTATGCAAACCTTGATATAAGAACGTAAATAATAAGTAAGCATTGAAAACGGATAATATATAGCATATTCATGTTTTAAACACCTAATATATAACATAAATGAACGTTTTAAACCCATATACAGGTACTTACGTATAACATAGAACATATATATATACTATAAATAACATGTATACACATATAACCACGTACATAAAAATAAAATGAAAACAGCAAATATACAGTTATATGTAGACTACTATGTACAATTTTAAAACTCTATATATATAACCTACCTATTTATTATAAAATATCGGACTTATACGAAACGTATAACATATATAACATACATACAAACACTTATACTACTGTATTACTCAAGTTAGAATATAATATCAATACATATTATTGCATTACACATACATAAAATATAAACTGTCAATATTTTTATCTCATTTTCAACACCTTTATATATATACTCTACTGTAAGATTTCTAAAACTGAATATAATATATATAAATACATATATATAAACTATCTTAAAATTCAAAATCAATATATAATACTAAATATATGTTGCCTAATACGAAACAGGAGAAGATGCTTGCAAGGGGAGATGCTCAGCAGATTGAGTCTGGTTTGGCTCGACAGAAGGAAAGTTGAGAAGGAAGTAGGTGCGGTGAAGCCATGGCGTCTGCTGTACTAGGTCGGAGGGACGACTTCGGCGCGGGGAGGCCGATGGGAGGTGATGCTCGGTGACTCCAATGGCCGAGGTCATACTGTGATTCAATGGTGAGGAGAAGAGAGGAAGGGGATGAGCTTACTTCGGGTGGGGAGGCCTTATTTCTCGGGCACGAGCAAGATTGACTCGGGAAAGAAAGAAAAATGAAGCACCAGAAGGTAGAAAGAAGAGAAGGGGCGAGCAGATCTGAAAAGAGGAGAACTATATGCGAAAAAAATATATATAGATTTTTTTTGAACGTTTCATAAGGAAGTAAAAGGACAGATAACGTGCTATAAAGTGACATAGGGGATAATAACAGTCATAGGTCAAATTAGAAATAATTTAAGCAATATTGATGGTTGCTTGCATTCCACGGCTCCAGTTTGAAACGACAAAGGGAATTAAAAAGTCACGAATACGGTATCGTGCGACAAACTGTTTAATCGTCTACATCTCGTATCGGACTTCAAAATACAGTAATAAATATACCATAGAGATCAGCACGACGAGACGATCAAAATGGTATACAGATATCAATGGTACGATCATCCGATCAAAAGTCGATATTCGGTACTAGAAAAATGCTGCTATTTTGTCAGAAATAAGATAAACGGAGCAATAGAAGTCCAAATTTGGAAAAACGAAAGATGACGTCCCACTCAGAAGAGGATTTAGAAATTTTCTAGAGAAAAATATTTAGGTTTGAAAAATATTTTATTACCATCGATTATTAACTGATTTAAATAGAAATAGAATTTCACAAGAAAATAAACTTTAATATTATCAGATGGAAATTTACCAGTTGCTATATTGAAATAAACGTATTCCAAATAATAAATTTTTTATTTTCAAATTTTATTATTTAAAATTTCACAAAATTTCAAATAAATACGTTATTAAAACCAATCAAAATTTATGGGTCGTTACACTCTCCCCCACTCAAAATTTTTCGTCCCCGAAAAGGAAGGGGGTAGGAGAATAGAAAAAACCAAACAGAAAAATTAGATTAAAAGACAAGGGTAAACAATTAATTTGAAACTATATAAATTTTACTTGAAATATTCATTTGAAAACTTCATTTGCAATTCACTTAACTTTAATACTTTAAAACCTTTCAAAACCCATTTGTAAAATTCTTGCTTCCTTTATAAATACCATTTATATGTTTAAATAACACCTTTACAAATATATGAAAACAATTAGAAAACAATTATTTACATTATTACTTATATTTACAAAGAGGCTATTGGAAAACATTAAATCCATAATTCATAAATTTTTTAATCTATATCAAGATACTTTTCAATTATTATTAATAAATCAATAATCATTTACTTTAAATATGTTTTATTTGATTAATAACTTCTAAAATATTTATAACACTAATAATTTACTATTAACCATATAGTATATAAATAAACAATATTTAAAAGGATATAGTCAACAAGGAAAAGAAGGAGGACATGGAAAAAAAGAATATAGGTGAATAAATAAAGTTGAGCAGATAAGGTAGATTCAAAAGAATGGTATCGGGCATGAATAATTAATTCAAACCATAAGGATTTCAATTTCAAATATTAATACAAAATTTCTTTGTTGGGAATACTTTTATAACTCGATGTTTTAACAAGTTTATCCTCGTTCCTGTAGACTCTGGCAGTGCGTTGATCAGGCGCAAAGCTAGAATTCTCCTTGTACTTAGTAGACCTGTTTCAACACCCAGTGAAAATATTGGAAAAACTTTTAAAAACAGATATGGAAAGTACAATCCAAACAAAAAAACAAACAAAACCTTTGTCTAACCATGGTTCACAGATACACAATGGTTACGCCTGGATCCCCTAGGAAACAATCCATATCCGTAAGCTTTCTCAGCCCTGCGAGTTACGCCATGATGACTAGTAGAGTGCAGGATACACAATGGTTACGCCTGGATCCTTCAGGAAACAATCCGTACACCTAGGCCATCTCAGCCAGGCGGTTTCGCTACTAATGCGACCTACATAGATGCAAGATACACAATGGTTACGCCTGGATCCCCCAGGAAACAATCCGTACCCCTAGGCCATCTCAGCCAGGCAGTTGCGCTATGCAGTCGCGCTCGTAAGACCATGGGTAACGCCATGGAATTCGAAGGACACTCGAGTATCATATCTGGAAAACCAAAATCAGAGAGAATAATATCGATAGAATGAATCCAAGATGTGGCCACAAATCGGATATCAAGCAGAAGGCACTTTCCGTATCTTTACTTCGAAAATATGTATCATATAGTACCTTTTCAAATCACTTTCAAATATCATACTTATATAAAGTCCATTATATATAAGATTTCATTTTCAAATCAAATACTTTCCAAAATCAATAGTATATCAAATCACACTTATATAGACTTCAATTATATAAGATTTCACTTTTCAAATTGAGTACCTTTTCAAATCCATAGTTTTCGAATCAACATCATATTTATACAAACCAATTTTTTTTATATAAGTTCGATAACTCCCAAATCAAGTATTTTGTAAAACAAGGTTCTCAATTTCAATTCGTTTCAATATCAGTTCAGTTTCAAAATCATATACAATTTCACCAAATTATTTCTTCTCAAATTAAATATCTTCAGTTCCAAAGTTTTAAAAATAACAAATTTAGAAAATAAATCCAAATTTCCAAATCAATATAATTTAAGTCAAACAATTCATTTCCAAAATCATCTTATATTTACATAAAGTCCATCTTATATAAGGATCAAAATTTTCAAAAATATATTTCGCTGTATGAAGAGCCATATGGGATTTGAATATCTTTGCTTTTATGGGTTATATATCTTTGTAATTTAAATTGGAAATTTTCTTTTAGCAAGCAAAGATATTCTAACCCGACAGCTTTCAATTTCAGCGTCAAAATATATTAATGATTTTAGAATATAAGATGTACATACGCCATCATTTCGCAAAATCACATTTGATCGCTCGCTCGATCACACAAGTTCGCTTTCGAACTAGTATTGTCCATTCGACTTCCCTAATGCGTATTTCGATATGGTTTCTCGACTAGAAGCCATCAGTCTCCTTACATAGCCATATACTATGATAGAGAATTCTAGAATCAAGCCCAAAATCCATATCAAAAATTCGCCATCGAGAATCAAATGAAAAATCCTAACACGAAATGGTGTAATTCACCTCGAACTTGTGTACTCAAACTTGGATCAAATTATTTATGCGAATAAAATAGCATACGTACAACTTATGTGTTTATTCCAACTTGTTAAATATATAGTTTCATGAAGTTGTTACCAAGTTAAAACATAATTTTTTTTTCAAAATATTTTGAAGACCAAATTCTTTTCAAAACATTTCAAATCTAAATTTCATATCAGAAAAATTCAAAATATCCTTATTCATTTACTTAACAAAACAGTTTCAACTTATTTAAATCATATTACTACATAATTTAAACATACATACCAAACTTATATACTTTATACTTTCAAAATTTATTAGCTTTGAAAAGTCAACCTTGATTTGGAAGTGCTCGAACCTTCAAAATAGTCGAAGAAATCATATTTCAATCCAAGAGTTGGAAATCACCAACAAATCAGTAAATCAATTCCAAAAGATAGGTTATATCAAATCAAATCCAAAACTCGAGGACTGAACACCGGTTTACTTCAAATCATTTCAAATATATATATACATATATCTTTCGAATATCAAATCTTACTTCGAAATTTGAAATCAAAATGGTTTCACAAAATCACTCGCATAGCAAAGCTACTGAAGTGGCCTATCCCCCACTCTGAATCTCGAAAATCAATGTCGATGATGCATGCACTCATCACCGAAATTATTTTCCAACGACATAAGTGAGTTCTGGACTTCTATTTTCTCAAAATTCTTTTGAAATTTCTTCGAAATCATTCGAAACTCATTAAAATCATTTGAAACATTTCTTATTCGGAAAATACTTTGAAATCATATTATTATATACTTCAAAATCTTAAAACCAATTTCAAAACACCGGGTTCAATTCTCGAATTTCAAGTTTAAAATCCTTCAGTTATAAATCATTTTTAGATAAATCAACTTCTTATATAATTTTTCAAAATTACACATCCTTTCGAAACCTCAAATTCTCATTTTAAAAAGGGTATATAATCTTTATCGAAAACATTTCACTTTTATATATAGAATCTAATCATACTTATCAAAATAATAATTTCGGTTTAGAAAACAATTTTTAAAATACAAACAAACCCGATTTTCAAAGGATGATTCACGAACGGATTTCAGAACAAAGATAGAGATTCAAATTAGAGGGACTCTAATCGATTAGAATTCTGATTCAAAGATAAGCTCGAACGAAGATGAGATAACTAAATTACAAAATACAAGATAGATATATTTATACAAGTCGCGGGCGACCTTAACCGGGTCAACCATGACTTCAGGAATATGATCGATGCAGAATTCCAAGGCAAATCGTCATTCGATCGCCAGAGGTAGAATTCGACATAACCAGAGATAGCAGAATCTAAACCGAGGGATATATAAATCTTAGGTGAATCAATGCCAATTTTAAAGGAGTTTCACCCCCTTTACAAATCATTCAAAGATTTGCGGGATCGCCAATTATTTTATTGAGATCATTCGAAGTGGAGTTATGGGATACTCCAGAATCAAAAGAATACCAATAGGGAGAGACAAGAATGAATTTTGGAACCGCAAGGAATGTTCCAAAGTTCAAAGGAAAACGAGTCAAAAGGAAGAGATTCAAACTCGAACGAAAGTGATTTTGTAAATAAATTTACTATATATGCTAAGTTTTGCCTAGAGCCAAAGCTCTGATACCAACTGTAACGACCCGGTATTTTGGACCATTCAAATCGACAATAAATCCACACATGTCGGACTTGAATAATTCAAAATAATAGATTGTTAATTTAAATTTGGCAAACTCAGCATATACAGTAAATAAATCAATCACAGAATCACAGACACAGAGTAATACAATAATACGCAGCGGAAAAGATAAAATAGTAGTTTATGAAGCTACTATATAAAACATCAGAGTTAAAAATAAAATACAACAGAATATCTCAAATAGTGAAGTCTTCAGTATGAATAGATGACCTCTCTGAACAGATCAACTGGAAAGCTGAAAGCTGAATTGATAGTTGGATCTCCAAATGAAGCTCCAAACTCCAAGGGTGAGTCTCAAATGTTGTATCACTCAGTCTCACCCGACCGTAAAGCAAAACACAAAACACTCGAGTCAGGATTAACATTCTTATATCAATAAATCTAACTCAAGTGAAATATCAACTTAAATACAAGTAACTTAAAGGATGTTTGGGATAACCATCCTCTAAGGATCGGCGGAACTATCTACAAGGTAGAAATATACACTATAACACCGTGGTCATTTCAAATAAATTTATACTTCAAAACCAAAATATCATTTTCATTTCAAAAATATCTATTTTCCAAAATAGTGTATATAGGTTAAATAATTTAAAAGTAAAGTATTTAAAATTTCCTCAAGTCTCACAAATTGCTTCACATCCACCTAAATTCCAAATTCAAATTTATTCAAAGCTCAATTCATCAATTCAATTCAGTTCTAAATATACCATTTTAATTTCAATATATTTCAAAGCTTTAATATTCAACATTTTCAAAGTTAAATTTAACAGTTTCATATAGCTCTTGATTTAACTTTATTATTATTTAATCAGGGAATATTCACTTGATAAATTTAATAACATTTAACTAGCCTTAAATTTCATTTTTACTAAATATTTCCTTAAATTTATTTAAACAAGAAATATTCATTAAATTATTTAAATCAAACCCAAGTTATAAATCATATCTTAAATCTCAATTTCAATAAGTTACAAATCGGTTTAATTAAATAAAATTCTTTAATGAATACAATTTCAACTAAATTCAAATTATCTTCCCAACCTTAACTTATTCAAATTATTATTGAAATCTATTTTGAAACATAAATTTAAATACTTAACCATATTATATGTATTAAATCAATCTTAATTAAATAAAATATTATTATTAAATCTATATATATGGACCAACGGTGTCTATATATAATTCTATCATATGGTTAAGTGATTCGGATATTTATCATTTCAATCCGTAATTAAAATATATATGGGTAGATATCATTTCGACCCGCAATCCCAATTCAATTCAAATGAAAATCGCTTGGGTCTATCATTTCAACCCATAACGGTTTTCTCCTATTCTAAAGTCCGTTCGGGTATGTATCATTTCAACCCATAGTGAATTCTATACTAACAGGGAACTTGCAGAGTGACAGCAGATATGATAATAACAATAACAGACATATATCATCAATAACATTATAATATAAACAACAGGATATGGTGTCATATCCCATAGGTGAACAATTACAGATAATAGCATCTATAATAATTTAAATAACTACAGCAGCATATTTCAATTGTCGTTTCAATTGAAATTAAATTTGATAAATATATGAACGTTAATCGTGAGTGATTGCTCACCTTTCGAGGTTAGAGGAGTTTGACAACAGCACAAGCTACAAATTCCAAAGCAAAGCAAGATTGACAAGATTTGATGATCAAATCTGATAGATAGGAGTTGACGAAATCAAGTCAGGATTGGATCAATGAAGATAAATGATATAAATGAACTCATATATACAGCTATGTATAACTATTTATATATATAAACATCATACTCTAAATTCAACCATATATTAAATTATATATATATATATATATGGTTTCCAAAATCATTGTTTTAAATTAAAGATTCATATATTACAGTTAAATATATATACACAATATATGTTGAAACCATTACTTATATATATACCTAGCTATAACATTACTTATATATAAACTAATATATAAATATATATATATATATATATATAAATCCATATTTATAAACTTACCTATGAAAATACTTTGGAAACAACAATATGTATATACTAATATATAAACTAATGTATATAATACCTATAAAATATGACACTTAACAAGTTAAAATTTTCTATAACATATAAGACCCATCAGGCAATACAGAATGTATATAAATATTATATGAGACGTGTATATATAATATGAAATGGCATATGTAAAAGTATATATATAGGGTAAATCAACACAGATAACTTATATAACTTCTAACACTAGTACAAAACAGATCAGTTGCTTCGCCTCATTTGTGTCGGTTGTCCATAAAACCAACACAAATAGTGTAATTTGTGTCGGTTGTTTATTAACAACCAAAACTATTGACTTATGGGGTAAGAGGAAAATGTTAAAAATGTAATTTGCATCTATTGTTCTTAAGAAACCGACACAATTGAAGGGAAGCAATAGATTTACTCGTGTCGGTTGTTTGAACAACCGACACAATTAAATACAATAGCATCGGTTGTTCAAAAACCAACACCATAAGCACACAACTTTTCCCCCAAATCCATTTCAGCCGCCATATCTTTTCCCGCGAACCCCAATAATTCCTGACTAATTCGTAAATCATGTCCGAAATCCTAATTCTCATTCTTCCCCTCTTCCAAACCCTAAATCTAATCTCCGCCTCGCCACCTCCAGGCCTGGACACCTTCCTCTCCTCCCTCCCCCTCTCCGATGCCCTCAACGCCAACGACTCCTTCCTCACTCTCCCCTCCTCCCTCAAAAAGTCCCTCTCCCGAACACTAGACCCAGCTTTCAAGCTCCACGTCTCCGTCCCAGTTTACGTCAAGCTCGCCGGCTCCTTCTCCGCCGCCGCCCCAGACACCCTCGCCTCGTTCAGAATCGAATTTAGGGATTCCTCCAATTCCTCCTGCACAAAATCAGTTTTCTGCCCGGGGAAGGATGGGAGTTCGTTCAAGGTATGGATCTTTCACGTGAACTTTACTTTTGAAATTATCTCTTTGGAATTTTAGTTACATATACTGTAAAATTAGTCTGCACATGCTCATGTAATTTTGTAATAGTACCAATTATGTTTTGATCCTTTTCTTTTTCATTTCTCCTCGAAATGTTTAATAATATAGTATGTCTTTGTTTCAACTTAAGATATCATGAATTAAAACTTCAATTCTATGGAGTCATTCAACTCCGTATATTTCCCATTCTGCGCGAACCGAAAATGCCTCTGGGATCTTCCTTCTTGCCTCCCACATTGGTTATTCTTCCTTTTTTTTGAAGCTCATGTAATTTTTTCTTTCTTCTCACTATAGTGACTGTTTAAAGAGCGAGGAAAATTTGCCATGTTGATTCTTGAGCTTCTTATATATTAATTTTCATCGTTTTTTTTATTAAAAAAAACTAAATATTGTATTGATTCTATTGAATATGGATGAACTATTGTAATTGCTAATTTGAGGGGTTTTGACTTGAAAATATATGTGCATAATACACAAAAATTGTTTGCTAAAATGCATGAAAGATATGTTTTAAATTTAAAAAAGAAAAGCGCTTTTATGTTTTTTATTTGAAATATGATTGATGCAACTGTTTTTTTATCTTTGACTGTAAAATACAAGTCATGTACACAGTTCCGTAACTTGGATTATTTATATTGCAAACTACAAACCTTTTGCATCATCTACAAGTTAGGTTATTTAAATATTGTGAATTTATTTATTTTTTAATGTTATAAATTATTAAGCATTCAAGGTCATGTCATAGTTTACAATTTTGATGATTTCATTGTACACTTCTAAAATGCAAGTTATTTGAAAAGTTTAAGTTTATTTTCACTAAAATGTCTAGAGTGCTTTCCTCTAATTGACGGTCAGTTTTATTGTCCAAAAAATGAAATGCTAAAATTCTTTGCATTACGTAATTAAAACGACATATTGTATGAATGTTAAATGATCTAAATAATTAATGTTTAAAGACATGTCTTTTTTTTGGGTTGCTTCTATAGTACTTTGCGTTTCTGCAATGCAAGCCGTCATTGTTTTGAGTTTATTTACTGAGTTGCATGTTTTATGCAGATAAATGATATAAGCTATCAAATGTTACAATTCTTGTCCGATAGTGCAATTTTTGTGGTTTCTTATGCTTTGCATTATTGATAATGTAAGTCGCATGAAGATTTTTGCTATATTATAATTATAATAATGATTCGATTTATTCGGATAAATGATGCAAAATATTATTTGTGAAATTTGGGTAGTTCCTGGTGTATTGCTTTTCAGAAAGTGGAAACTACATGCTATGTTATGATCTCCGTCTTTGCGTTGGATTTGAAAATTTTGGTTAAGATTTATGATTTGGTTTAGTAATTTTTGACGGTAATGAATTTGTATTATGATTTTATTATTTGATATTTTAGGGACAAGATTTACAACATAAAATAATTTAGGGAAATTTACAGTATAAAAGCAAGATGTCTTTTTCTTAGTACTAATAAATTACATGGGCCTAAAACAAAAAGTTCCTTTGTTTAACAGAAATGGGTTTTTGGATCAGGTTCATGAAAACAAACTCAATACATAAAAATTCTGTTAAATTCTGTTTCTATATTTTAAAACTCATCCAAGTCATTAAAAAACATTGAAAATCAACATTAAAAAACCGGTAGGAAAGAAAGTACATAATACAAATATTTGCAGTAAAAACTGCAATTATTTGGAGGAAAAAATAGAAATTCTCACTGATTTTTGTGCGTAGATACTCGTGGATCTTAGGAGATTTGTTAGATTAAAAAAAATTGCCTAACCCAAAAGTATATAGATAGATAATGGTTGTGTATCAAGTTTGATTTTAAGGAGTAGAGCCAAATTGTCACTAACAAAAATCTGTCAAATTTGACAAGATAATTAGAAAATGTTTTTGTTAGGCCACAATGCACTATCTCTAAACTAATATTATATTCATCAGATCAGTAGATATTAGCTAATATAATAAATTTGGTATAATTATTGATTACGAATATAGAAAGCTTTGCATATTTTTTTCTTCTCCATAACTCATTTAGAAACAGTAACTTAAAAAAATGCAGATTATTTGGTTCATAATCTATTTTAGATTTGGAGTTCAGATCCTATTTTAAGATTTACAGATAACAGCCACTCGATACACTGTCCAACCTTGATTAATTTTTTGAAGGGTTTTTAGGAACCATAAGCACAATGTTTATGTTCATATATTTTGTTCAATCAGATTCGTGGACACATTCAACAAGGGAAATTCAAGCCAAAGCAGTGTAAGGTCAACAAATTCATTCCACTCTCCCATAACTCCCTCAATAAAACCATCATCCAGTTCTAAGAGGAAGCAGTTCTAACCATCATCTATGTATTTGGACTCCTGGGTGCTGTAAGTTTTTCGTATCAAATACTATATAACTTTTATTATGGATGAATTGTTTAGCCGGATTTTATGAACTTTCATTACAACTATTAGTAAATATATGATGATACAACCAGCAATCATTGCATTGATTTTTTTGTCATTGTTTTTAATAGTTACGTAACAAAAATACGGCTCGACGATAAAATGCAGGTCCATTTGGACAAACGTATATACTTGTATGTATTATGGATCCCCACAAGTTATTTTATCCTGGGAACAAAAATTTACGTAGAAAGTTTTTAAGAGCAGCATTTTGAAACTCATTAAAGGGTAATGCTTCGAATTTTCTACAAAAAATGTTACTGGTATGGGATAAAAATAGTGGTACCCACTGTTCTCTCTTGTACCAGTACGAATTTTCGTATAGAATGCAGCTTAAACAAGCATTCATGCTCATAAAGATTTGTCTTATCAAACAAACAAGGAGGTACATGCCCATATACCCTGCTGACAGAAGAAACGATATGAAAACCAGAATCAAATGATTTACAAAAATCAACTTTTTTACAAAGTCTATATCATCATGATTCTGGGAAGAATGGAAGTGTTGGAGGTGGTAAGGGTGTTGAACTGCTTTTATATTTGGTGAAATTTAAATAAGTCACAAATGTAAAAAATTATGTTTTATTCAAAACAAATATTTTGCCTATGATATTTAGAATTTTATTTGTGGAATTATAATTATTAATAATCAAATTGTAGAATAAAAGTGAGCATGAAATTGTTCAAGATATTGAAAAGCCCTCAACTTTATACGACTAGGATAATTCTTAGGAAGGGCTTGCTTAAGCATTGGTTGGTATGTACAAACTTTTGCTGCTGTCACCGTCATATTGCACCTATGACCAACTTTGTTTCTATTTTTCCCTATGACAATTTTGTTTATATTTTTTCCTATAATTGCTTGTAGTTTTATTTGAATTGAATCATGATATACTTTGACTGACGTCCTTCTATTGGTTTATCTTATAAGACTCTACTGACCCAATCTTTTAACTGGACTCAGCTAAAAATTTCCACAATCTGTTTATAAATAGCTCAATATATGTACAGAAAATATGCATGCAATCATTTAGAGTTTCCTTTTCTATAATTATAATTTTGATGAAAGCTAACATGTTATTTAATTTTCACTGACTTGTAATGAGCATGCTAAATTTAGTTTATATCTTCCACCTGTGTTTTTTATCAATTATAATATGCACACAACAACAAAAAACGGTGAAGGGTAGTGAAATTATTTATAACAAATTTTTTACGTTGTATGTTATAATTGGTGAAACATGAATTCGAGTTGCACAATGAATATGAAAATTATAGTACAAATTTGAAATATATATGTCTATAAATAATAAAATAGTGTTTATAGTAAAAGATAATAAAATAGAAAGACTTCCATCTATTACATCAGAAACTGTCACTACTCAGTTTGAAGTTTTGTATTCATCCTTTTGTGTAGTGTGTGAAGAGTTATGCATATGATCAAATTTTCATATGGATAATTCATCGCATTCTATGTTTTAATCTTTACTTCACAGTGCAAAAGATTAAAGGCGTTACAGTTAACATAGCTATTGAATTCAATTTTAGCATACAATGTTATAAATGTTACCAAAGAATTATCCTAGTCGAACTTATTTATCAGATTTGCAAGTGCAAGTTCAATAGTCTGCACTGCAAAATGCATGCCAGGGCAGATTCTACAGCCTGCTCCAAATGGAGTGAACTGAAAATCAAGTCCTTTAAAGTCGATAGAACTACCAATAAACCTTTCTGGTTTGAATTTTTCAGGCTCTTCCCATACACTCTGGTCTCTTCCAATCGCCCACACATTGATAAGAACCCTTGTCTTCTTAGGAATATCATAACCTACAAGCTTGCAACTATCCATAGATTCTCTTGGTAGCAAAAAAGGAGCTGGAGGATGCATACTCATTACCTCTTTTATAACAGCTTTTAAGTAAGTCATTTCGCTTAAAATTTTTTCACTAATGGTTTCTTTGCCATTAGCTACATATCTAACTTCATCTTTCAGTTTTATCATCACTTCTGGGTTTTGAATAAGCCCTGCCATAGTGTATTCAAGTACTGTAGATGTTGTTTCATTCCCCACCCCAAGTGTCTTATATAAGAGACTTCATCATTATTAAACACAGTGTCTTATAGTAAAATAAAATTAAAGAATATCAACTAGATGAAATGTGCAAGTGTTCATGAATCATGAAACAAGATATACATATTGCTTAAGTACTATGATTATGGCTAGTGTTATAGAAATTAAGAAAGTTTTTAATTAGATTGGTACTAAAAAGGTTGAACTAATAATGCAGGTGAGGACGGTGTCAAAGGAGCAGTTGCACATGTTGAGAGAGGCAGTGCATGATGTGAGTTTCATTTGCACGTGACTTTTTAGTTCTTTGTGATTTAGTTGATTAAAATGTAAATACATTGGGAATTGACTGTTAATATTTAAAAAATTGTGGGTTGCAGGAATCAGAGATGAATGCCAGGCCGGAACAGCTGCTAAATGATAGCGTAATTGAGATGTATAGACCACCCAAAATTAAATCTTAGACTTGAGAGTGTGGTTTACGTACTTGTTTATTTAAACGGTTACTATTTGTAGCATGTTTTGCAGTAAGGGGTTGTTGTTTATTTAAACGGTTGCTATTTTTAGCTTGTTTTGCAGTATATAATAATTGTTGTTTATTTAAACGGTTACTATTTGTAGCGTGTTTTTTAGTATATAATAAATCCGGGAACGTGTGTTTGTTGTGTGAATCCACTTAGTTTAGAGGATATCTTAACTATTTCATTATTTCGTAGAAACAGTTGTGTCGGTTTTTCTAAAAGGACCGACACAATAAACGGCGGTGTGCTTCACTATACAAGCTGATTTGTGTTGGTCCTTTTAGAAAGACCGACACAACTGTTCATTGTTTTGTGTCGGTTCTTTAATAACAACCGACACAAATGATTGATATTTGTGTCGGTCGTACAACCGACACAACAGAAAAATGTCTTTTGTGTCGTCTTCATATGAGTCGGTTGTAAAACCGACACAACAGGGGTTACACAACCGACACAAATGACCAGTTTTGTACTAGTGTAAGCATAAAAGTAGATAGGATATAGATATAAACTAATAATTTACATATATGCGATGTATAAATATGTACAAACATTATATGTATAACTTATTCAGAAAGAACTCTATAATATATATAGGCTTCAGAAGGATATAAAGTAACTGTTTATCGAAACATACATATGAAACATCCAAATATAGCATTTCCCTAAATCAATACCTGTAACAACCCGCCATTTTGGACCGTTCAAGTCGACAATAATCCACACATGTCCAACTCAAACCGTTCAAAAAGGCAGATAGTTAATGGGGTTAAATAAGAAAAGGAAAGAAAGAACAGAAACAAACTCAGAATCTCGCAGCGGAAGGAACAAGATATAATAATAAAATAACAGTTCATGAAGCTGTTAAATAAATAAATTTGATTATTATTATACATTATAAATCAGAGTTCATACATATCAGAGATAATACAACAATGCAGCGGAAAAATAATACAGTAGTAGAATACAAATGATATAATACCAAACTCCGTCTTCGTCCTCCAGAATAAGTCTTCAACCTAAACTGAAATGCTCAGGCTGACCCGAGCGTAATGAAAAGACAAAACACTCGAGTGAGGACTAAAATATCTCATGTAAGTTAAATCGAATAAGTAAATATGAGTGTGACGGCGTCAGAGATGTTTACGGGGTTTGACATCTCCTATCCAGTGTCAACGTGAGTGCAATAACTTAAGAGATGTTACGGGATTTTCCATCTCTCAAGGATCCGTTAAACTATCTACTATGTAGTACAATACGCTATTATAATATGTCTACACTAAAGTAAAAGTATTAAAATAGCGTTAAGCCATGGCCCATTCCACCCTTAACACAGTTTATATTCCCAAGAGCATATACAAGACCGTAGTTTCCCCAAAACCGGAAGTCACCAGAGGGCAATCCATATACTCAAGGTACAAACCAAAACGTAGTGGTCGCGAATAGGATAATCAGTATGACAAGGTACATGAGGCAATACCAACTAGGATACTAGTAGTTGCGTGATCCGGACTGATGTTGGGCATAGCAGCTACTACCCCAACACCGCGAAACAACACTCCCAAAATCGCGGGGTGCACCCAAATCGAATCACAAAAGTAATAGACATGGTATCGAAGAAGTGTGTCCGCTAGAGGTGGCGAACCTCAATGGCCCGGCGCGGCTCCTGTTTTAGTCATGTCAGGGGTCATCCAAAATCGTTCTCTTTCTTCAAATCAACACGTTCACCAAAACCATCCACTTCGTTCTGGATCAACACTCCACGAATATAGTTATTAAAGTGGTTTTCGGTATCGACAGAGAGTATGTCCATATCCGACCCCGGTCTCTTTAATAACTACGTTATATTTTTCACACCGGTTGGATCTTTTACATTTCAAATCGATTCATAATTGATATCAAAATATCATATTCGCTTCAAAATCAAATCCATTTCAAAATCATCATATCTACTCAAATATACGATTTCATTTCAAAATCATTTTTCGCCTCAATATCTCATTTCGATTTCAAAATCAATTTTCGCCTCAATATCTCACAAAACGATTCACATAAACTCGAATTCCAAAATTTAAAATTTAATCAAATTTCAAATCATCAATTTCAACACGATTCAGCTTCTCAATAAACCATTTCAAATTATCAATTTCAAATACATATTTGAACCACAAAATAAGCCATTTCAGTTTCAATATATTTCGAAACTTTAAATACTTCACATTTCAAAACAGCTCATATATTTATATAAGAATATAAGATTCGCTTTAAAACCATTTCGTATTCAAATTAGAATATACTTCAAATTAAACATCCGTATTAAGTAGTTTACTTAATTTCTGGAACAATTCCAATTCAATAAACTTAGATTAACATTCCGATTTCAAGAATTCATTTAAGTATTACATTCCAAATCAATTTCAGTTCAAATCCTATTCAAATCAATTTTATCTTCAAATTTAATTCAATAGTTTCGATTTAGTCCAATTCACAAATTCCTTTGAATTTCAATTAAATTCCAAAGTAATTAAATCTCAATTTCAAATAAAATTTTCAATTCCAAACTCAAACATGAAATATCATTTCATATAAATTTTTTTAGAAATATTCAGAGTTCGATTAAAAGTCCAATATTTTAAAAACAAATCAACTTTCGAAAATTTACGCCGTATTTCAATCTTTTTCTTAAAAATCTAAAATTCGAATAATTTAAACAATTTCATTTACCCAGTTTAAATTCCAACATCTCGAGCTTCAATTCAAATAATTCAATTTCCATAAATTGGATTTTATTCTTAAAATCAATTCATTTAAATAATTTCAAAACAACTTTTAAAATCATT
Organism: Allium fistulosum; assembly: GCA_030737815.1. Classification (NCBI taxonomy): domain Eukaryota; kingdom Viridiplantae; phylum Streptophyta; class Magnoliopsida; order Asparagales; family Amaryllidaceae; genus Allium; species Allium fistulosum. The sequence goes on along the minus strand of CM060904.1, from coordinate 308,184,033 downwards.
TAATTTAACCAATCCGGTGTCCGTATATAATTTTCTAACCTATGGCCAAGTGATTATTTATTTCAATTAAATGTCAAGGATGAATATATATCACATAAACCAATCACAGTGTCATATGTATGTATAACAGGATACATATAAGCAAATAAACATCCAAACATTTAAATATCAACCAATAGCATCCATCGAAATAAATCATCCAAAAGACAATACAATTCACGGCAATTTCATAATTATCAATGTCAGGTAATTTAATTTCAATTAAATCCTAATCTCAATTTACTGTCAATTTAAATTTTCAACGGTGAATTCACACGACAATCTATATGACAATTAAATTTTCATCAAACAACGACAAATAATTCATATCACTTCATAATATCAAATTTAACTACCATAAATTATTTTAGTCAATTGTGAGCGTATAAACACTCACCTTTGATTTAACGATGATTTAAAATCCAAATAAATGTCCAAATTTGAACAGTTTCAGAATTCATCCAAACCAGCGTCATCAGGTCCGGAATTCCAATACGATCCTAACAAAAGAAACCGCGCGTAAATCGGATATCGTATGCAAAAGTTATAGCGATAATTGCGATTGAAATCAAATTTAAAAATAAAACTAGAAAGGAACACATTTCAACTCACCCAAATACATGCCACGTCATCAGTATCATCACGCACAAACCCAATTTCCTCAATCCAGATCGCGCACGCACAGGTACCGTCCGCCTTCACCAATTCGAACCCAAATTTGCGATTTGCCGCCAATCCGACCGTCAATTCGCCTCCAAACTTCGCCAATGAACAACGCGCTAGCCCCTCTACAAAACCCAGAAGGGATTTTCCGATCAGACGCACCAGTCAAAAACGCCCAATTCAATTTTGACCGCGATTTCTGGTCAAACGATGCGTCGAATTGAAAAACGAATTACACCATTTAATTACGCTCGTCGAGAGCTTCAACATATGTTAATTTGAGATTTTTCTGAGGAGTTTGAATTTTCATATGATTTTTGAATTTGTAATTGGATCTAGGGTTTGCAGCCATTGGAAAGGAGGAGCTAAGAAGAAGATGAATTGTACGTACAGACAAATGAAGATTAGGGAGGCTAGGGTTTATAACTGTGTTTATATAGGTATGTTAGAGATAGAGTAGATAGACTGGATAGATGAACGTGCGAAACAAACTATGGCCCGAAAAGCCCGTTCTGACCCCGGAATGAAATTGAGTAAACCCATATATCGACATAGGTGTTTTAAAATATTCTGAGCGCGATGGAAAAAGTTTCACGTCCAAATTCCATTGTATGAAGAAGTTAAGCTGAAAAAGAAATTCTCAAATTGATTTCAAAAATTGATTTCAATTAAATTGATTTCAAGGCGTTTCGCGTTCGTACGATCAAACGACAAGTCCGATCGTTACAAAACTTGAAACCCTACAATAATATGACATTACGGATCCGATGAAACTGGTTTCGTCGAAATCCGAGATTTTTTGAAAAATGACTATTTTCTCTCGCCGAATTAATATTAAAAACAATTCGATGCGTTTCGAGCTGCCACGGTCAAACCATAACTCCGATTGCTACGAAAATTGAAATCCGGTAATAACAAACTATTACGGATCCAATGGAACTAGTTTCGTTCCATTCTGAGACTGTTAGAAAAATGGCTATTTTTCAGTCGATAATTAAATATTAAAAATATTCAATTTTCACAAATTAACTTTAAATTCAATTTTAAAAGTTCTATAACATTACTATAACTCCAATATGATAAGATAAAATTTTACAAATCATTTTCAATCATATTCAACTCGATTTTCAATTATTTCTGAAATTTAACTTATTAAATTATCGATTTAATTGTCTAATTAAATCCAATATTCGAAAAATAAATTATTCGACTGTTGAATTTCAATATAAAATTCCCAATTTTAAATTATTAACTTTTAAATCAAATTTCAATTGTTCACAAATTCCATTTTTAATTTCATAGTAATTAACAATCTTTTACAATGCAATTTTCCATTATAAATCCAATATAAAAGATTATATTAGATTCAGCGTTCAATTATATTGTAGTTCAAATTCAAGTTATTTAATTCCAAATGAATTCTTTTATTTCGATTTACACTTTCATTATTGAATCAACCATTTACTTATACATTATTATCAACAGTTTATAATTCATTTACTTTCATTTTCTTCAGCTATCATCTTATTTAAATTCACAGTAATATTAAATTACATTCATTTACGTTGATTTCCATATTATAACTTCAATATTAAATGTAACATTTTATTTATTTCGTTGTTTACAATCAAATTCAATTCAATTCAATTACTTGTTACATTCAAATTTAAATCTTTTACTTACGTTCAATTACAAGTTAACATCTTTATCAAATTACAGTTTCAGTTATTATCTGCTTTCAATCAACTGTAATATTAAGTTACATTTATTTATATTAGTTTCAATAACATAACTTCCATTATTAAATCTACCATTTTATTTATTCTTTGTTTACAATCATAACATATTTGGTTTACAATCAAATTCAATTCATTATTTACATTCACTACCAGTTAACATCCATATTTAATTTACAAATAAGTTATTTCAGAATTCAGTTTTGTATTTTAACTTGTAATTCACATTTAACAACACAAAATTTTATTTCCTTCGGATTTTTATCACAAATTTTCATTTTAATTCGTATTTTTAAAGTGTTAAAAATACGAGTCGTTACATTCTCCCCCACTTAAAACTTTTCGTCCTCGAAAAGGAACGGAGAAGGGAAACCATCATTTAGATATAATTCATTCAAAATATTCTACTTATTTGCAAAATTTAGTTATAGGATTTTTTTTTTCACAAAATTTTCTATCTCCCGGATTTTTGAAAAATTTCGGCAGCACCTCCTTTGCGCGGCTAGGACCAAAAAATTTCACAGTAGTAATAATTGCATGATATACATCTCATTACAAGAATGAGGCATCCCAAAACATGGGGAACACAATAATATACCACAACATAAACTGTAATCCGAGAACATACATTTTATTTAGCGTTTATTAGCATTTTAACTTACATTTTTGCATTAAGCGCAGAAGCGAACTCCACAAGTGAAGCGCAACCCCTTTGCTTCCTACTAAAATGCTCAATAACCAAGTTAGAACCATGCATATAAAGATAGATCGATATACTTAGCATAAATAACATACATATAACATGTTTAGCTTCAAAACTGAAATTTCAATTCTAGGACAGCAAACGAATCTCAGTTTTTGGTCACCTAAACGATAAAATTTTAAAATGGAATCTAAATAAAAGTTGTTGCATTCGTTTTATTCTTTCCGGAATGTCCAAAATCATCGAATTCGGACCATCCGTTCAAAAGTTACGGCCGTTTTTCTAAAAGAATACGTCTCAGCCTGGGCAATGAGTAGCGCAGGTCAGCGACGTTCACTCCCCTTTTCGACCATCTAAATGACAGCAAAACACAAAATAGTTAAAGCAAAAGTTTTAACTTAAGTTCTTAGCTTTCCAGAAATAGCAAGATCATCAAAATCCAATATACCAGTAAAAAGTTATGCTGAAAATACTAAGGGTATATGCTACTGATTTTGCTTCCTTTTTACACAGGCCAGCGAGAAGATTCAAAATTTTAACTAAGTAAATGAAGGAATTTCTCAAGACACTCTGAACAAAAGTCGTGCTACAGTTTCTATGCTTCCCGAAAAGTCTAAGATCGTTGAATTCCGTTCAGCCATTTAAAAGTTATGGTTGTTTTCGTTTCAGCATATATTGGACAATTTTTGATTTTTTTTTTCTTCAAAATTTGCTTTTATTATTTCAAAGAACAAACCATCAACTTCAAATTTTCTAAAGAAACAATCATAAACACAAAGTCGTTTATTTTCTTATTTATCCCTGAAATAAGTTTACATTCGATTAGTTTCCGATTTATTCAAGTTTGTTTCATTCATAATTTAAATTCAAGTCAATTTGCTTCAATTATATTTAATTCCACTTTGCTTCAAATTTGAATTTAATTATTTAAAATTTTTATTCCGTTTATTCAATTCCATTCACACTAATGAATTCTATTTAATCAATTACCATCCATCTAACAACCAATGCATATCAAACATTAACATCCATCTAAAATCTACACCAAATCAATTATACATTTCCAAGTCAAAAGTTTAATTTCATACACTTCCAAGTTTATTGACATTTAGTTTTTATTCAACTTTAATTAGTTTCCATTTACAAATTTTATATTTCACTAATTTTAAATTTTATTCATTCTCTTGTATATATCATTCATTTTACAGCTTAAATTTCTTTTATATTTACAACTATCAATAGATATTCACATTTTATTATTCACTCTCACACTAGTATATTATTCCTCTACTTATCCTTATTAGCATTTTAAACTTTTCAAGTATTTGGTAAGTCATAGTTATGCAAATAGAATGTAGTTAAACAACATACAACCTCTTTTCATTCAAAGTTGAATTTTAAATTAATTAATTCTTAAGTCATTACTTAAATTTCACTATAATTTAATTTCACATTTACATTCACATATAGTATTTCCATTTTATATTAACATAATGGTGAATCACCTTTAAATGTTACATTAAATTCCAATTATTTACTAACAATTTTATTTATATTTGCAAACCATTAATTAAATGCATATTTCATTATTCAAACCTAAACTTGTATATTATCCAATTAACAATTCATATAACATTTTTGAACTTCTTAAATATTTTGGTAAGTTATATTTATGCTATAGAATGAAATTTAATACTATGCGAGTTTTACAGTTTCAATTTTATTTTAAATTCATAATTTCCTAATTCTAAGGATTTCTACTTCAATTGATATTTTCACTTAGCTCTTAGGTTCATTTCTCATTTCACAATTTAGAAGTTCCGTAATGATTCAAGTATTTGTTTATCTCAATAGTTTAAAGTCATTAAATATTAAAGAAATTAAGAATTTCATCTCCGGTTTCATTTCAAATCAAGTTTGAAATAATATATACTTATATTAATGTGTATCAAGTCATACTATAGAGAATACAAAATAAAATTCAATTTTAATCAAAACAGGGTTTAGAAAAGCTATTAAGTGATCTCCCCCACTTAGACTCTCGAAAATAAACGTCGATGATGCGTGCACTCATCACCGAAATCATTCTCTAGTGTCAAGAGGGGAGTATAGCACTTACTTCATTTGAAAATCCTTTGAAAACAATTTCTAATCGAATATACTATCATATAATACTTGTATTATATATTTCAAAATTTTGTTAATAAATTTTCAAAACACCGGAATTTAAATTCTCCATCTTAATTTAAATTCATTTTTATTTTATTTTATTTACCATTTATATTCATTGTCAATCATATTTACAAGTTTCATTTCTTAAAATCGTCCAATAGTCAATAGTTAGAAACATTGACTAATCAACAATAAACGATGATAATCTAATATTATCATCTCATAACAACCAATACAATCAAAAATTTATAAATTTTCAAGATAGTTCTTTTATATAAAATATAGTCCAAAACAATATTATGTCAATCTGTCCTATTCGAGTGTTTAGAAATTCCTATCGATGCCTTGGCGTCCCAAGTACCAACCAGAATTCATAAATACTCAACGGAACAATTTAACACAATATAAAATCATTTTTATATCAAAATTACAAATACGCTCTCTCATATACACTCGAACTCATTCATACGGTTTAACCCTATTTCAATGAGTTATTCCCCACTAGAGCCAAGGTAATCTAAACCAAAGCTCTGATACCAACTGTAACAACCCGCCATTTTGGACCGTTCAAGTCGACAATAATCCACACATGTCCAACTCAAACCGTTCAAAAAGGCAGATAGTTAATGGGGTTAAATAAGAAAAGGAAAGAAAGAACAGAAACAAACTCAGAATCTCGCAGCGGAAGGAACAAGATATAATAATAAAATAACAGTTCATGAAGCTGTTAAATAAATAAATTTGATTATTATTATACATTATAAATCAGAGTTCATACATATCAGAGATAATACAACAATGCAGCGGAAAAATAATACAGTAGTAGAATACAAATGATATAATACCAAACTCCGTCTTCGTCCTCCAGAATAAGTCTTCAACCTAAACTGAAATGCTCAGGCTGACCCGAGCGTAATGAAAAGACAAAACACTCGAGTCAGGACTAAAATATCTCATGTAAGTTAAATCGAATAAGTAAATATGAGTGTGACGGCGTCAGAGATGTTTACGGGGTTTGACATCTCCTATCCAGTGTCAACGTGAGTGCAATAACTTAAGAGATGTTACGGGATTTTCCATCTCTCAAGGATCCGTTAAACTATCTACTATGTAGTACAATACGCTATTATAATATGTCTACACTAAAGTAAAAGTATTAAAATAGCGTTAAGCCATGGCCCATTCCACCCTTAACACAGTTTATATTCCCAAGAGCATATACAAGACCGTAGTTTCCCCAAAACCGGAAGTCACCAGAGGGCAATCCATATACTCAAGGTACAAACCAAAACGTAGTGGTCGCGAATAGGATAATCAGTATGACAAGGTACATGAGGCAATACCAACTAGGATACTAGTAGTTGCGTGATCCGGACTGATGTTGGGCATAGCAGCTACTACCCCAACACCGCGAAACAACACTCCCAAAATCGCGGGGTGCACCCAAATCGAATCACAAAAGTAATAGACATGGTATCGAAGAAGTGTGTCCGCTAGAGGTGGCGAACCTCAATGGCCCGGCGCGGCTCCTGTTTTAGTCATGTCAGGGGTCATCCAAAATCGTTCTCTTTCTTCAAATCAACACGTTCACCAAAACCATCCACTTCGTTCTGGATCAACACTCCACGAATATAGTTATTAAAGTGGTTTTCGGTATCGACAGAGAGTATGTCCATATCCGACCCCGGTCTCTTTAATAACTACGTTATATTTTTCACACCGGTTGGATCTTTTACATTTCAAATCGATTCATAATTGATATCAAAATATCATATTCGCTTCAAAATCAAATCCATTTCAAAATCATCATATCTACTCAAATATACGATTTCATTTCAAAATCATTTTTCGCCTCAATATCTCATTTCGATTTCAAAATCAATTTTCGCCTCAATATCTCACAAAACGATTCACATAAACTCGAATTCCAAAATTTAAAATTTAATCAAATTTCAAATCATCAATTTCAACACGATTCAGCTTCTCAATAAACCATTTCAAATTATCAATTTCAAATACATATTTGAACCACAAAATAAGCCATTTCAGTTTCACTATATTTCGAAACTTTAAATACTTCACATTTCAAAACAGCTCATATATTTATATAAGAATATAAGATTCGCTTTAAAACCATTTCGTATTCAAATTAGAATATACTTCAAATTAAACATCCGTATTAAGTAGTTTACTTAATTTCTGGAACAATTCCAATTCAATAAACTTAGATTAACATTCCGATTTCAAGAATTCATTTAAGTATTACATTCCAAATCAATTTCAGTTCAAATCCTATTCAAATCAATTTTATCTTCAAATTTAATTCAATAGTTTCGATTTAGTCCAATTCACAAATTCCTTTGAATTTCAATTAAATTCCAAAGTAATTAAATCTCAATTTCAAATAAAATTTTCAATTCCAAACTCAAACATGAAATATCATTTCATATAAATTTTTTTAGAAATATTCAGAGTTCGATTAAAAGTCCAATATTTTAAAAACAAATCAACTTTCGAAAATTTACGCCGTATTTCAATCTTTTTCTTAAAAATCTAAAATTCGAATAATTTAAACAATTTCATTTACCCAGTTTAAATTCCAACATCTCGAGCTTCAATTCAAATAATTCAATTTCCATAAATTGGATTTTATTCTTAAAATCAATTCATTTAAATAATTTCAAAACAACTTTTAAAATCATTTAATTTAACCAATCCGGTGTCCGTATATAATTTTCTAACCTATGGCCAAGTGATTATTTATTTCAATTAAATGTCAAGGATGAATATATATCACATAAACCAATCACAGTGTCATATGTATGTATAACAGGATACATATAAGCAAATAAACATCCAAACATTTAAATATCAACCAATAGCATCCATCGAAATAAATCATCCAAAAGACAATACAATTCACGGCAATTTCATAATTATCAATGTCAGGTAATTTAATTTCAATTAAATCCTAATCTCAATTTACTGTCAATTTAAATTTTCAACGGTGAATTCACACGACAATCTATATGACAATTAAATTTTCATCAAACAACGACAAATAATTCATATCACTTCATAATATCAAATTTAACTACCATAAATTATTTTAGTCAATTGTGAGCGTATAAACACTCACCTTTGATTTAACGATGATTTAAAATCCAAATAAATGTCCAAATTTGAACAGTTTCAGAATTCATCCAAACCAGCGTCATCAGGTCCGGAATTCCAATACGATCCTAACAAAAGAAACCGCGCGTAAATCGGATATCGTATGCAAAAGTTATAGCGATAATTGCGATTGAAATCAAATTTAAAAATAAAACTAGAAAGGAACACATTTCAACTCACCCAAATACATGCCACGTCATCAGTATCATCACGCACAAACCCAATTTCCTCAATCCAGATCGCGCACGCACAGGTACCGTCCGCCTTCACCAATTCGAACCCAAATTTGCGATTTGCCGCCAATCCGACCGTCAATTCGCCTCCAAACTTCGCCAATGAACAATGCGCTAGCCCCTCTACAAAACCCAGAAGGGATTTTCCGATCAGACGCACCAGTCAAAAACGCCCAATTCAATTTTGACCGCGATTTCTGGTCAAACGATGCGTCGAATTGAAAAACGAATTACACCATTTAATTACGCTCGTCGAGAGCTTCAACATATGTTAATTTGAGATTTTTCTGAGGAGTTTGAATTTTCATATGATTTTTGAATTTGTAATTGGATCTAGGGTTTGCAGCCATTGGAAAGGAGGAGCTAAGAAGAAGATGAATTGTACGTACAGACAAATGAAGATTAGGGAGGCTAGGGTTTATAACTGTGTTTATATAGGTATGTTAGAGATAGAGTAGATAGACTGGATAGATGAACGTGCGAAACAAACTATGGCCCGAAAAGCCCGTTCTGACCCCGGAATGAAATTGAGTAAACCCATATATCGACATAGGTGTTTTAAAATATTCTGAGCGCGATGGAAAAAGTTTCACGTCCAAATTCCATTGTATGAAGAAGTTAAGCTGAAAAAGAAATTCTCAAATTGATTTCAAAAATTGATTTCAATTAAATTGATTTCAAGGCGTTTCGCGTTCGTACGATCAAACGACAAGTCCGATCGTTACAAAACTTGAAACCCTACAATAATATGACATTACGGATCCGATGAAACTGGTTTCGTCGAAATCCGAGATTTTTTGAAAAATGACTATTTTCTCTCGCCGAATTAATATTAAAAACAATTCGATGCGTTTCGAGCTGCCACGGTCAAACCATAACTCCGATTGCTACGAAAATTGAAATCCGGTAATAACAAACTATTACGGATCCAATGGAACTAGTTTCGTTCCATTCTGAGACTGTTAGAAAAATGGCTATTTTTCAGTCGATAATTAAATATTAAAAATATTCAATTTTCACAAATTAACTTTAAATTCAATTTTAAAAGTTCTATAACATTACTATAACTCCAATATGATAAGATAAAATTTTACAAATCATTTTCAATCATATTCAACTCGATTTTCAATTATTTCTGAAATTTAACTTATTAAATTATCGATTTAATTGTCTAATTAAATCCAATATTCGAAAAATAAATTATTCGACTGTTGAATTTCAATATAAAATTCCCAATTTTAAATTATTAACTTTTAAATCAAATTTCAATTGTTCACAAATTCCATTTTTAATTTCATAGTAATTAACAATCTTTTACAATGCAATTTTCCATTATAAATCCAATATAAAAGATTATATTAGATTCAGCGTTCAATTATATTGTAGTTCAAATTCAAGTTATTTAATTCCAAATGAATTCTTTTATTTCGATTTACACTTTCATTATTGAATCAACCATTTACTTATACATTATTATCAACAGTTTATAATTCATTTACTTTCATTTTCTTCAGCTATCATCTTATTTAAATTCACAGTAATATTAAATTACATTCATTTACGTTGATTTCCATATTATAACTTCAATATTAAATGTAACATTTTATTTATTTCGTTGTTTACAATCAAATTCAATTCAATTCAATTACTTGTTACATTCAAATTTAAATCTTTTACTTACGTTCAATTACAAGTTAACATCTTTATCAAATTACAGTTTCAGTTATTATCTGCTTTCAATCAACTGTAATATTAAGTTACATTTATTTATATTAGTTTCAATAACATAACTTCCATTATTAAATCTACCATTTTATTTATTCTTTGTTTACAATCATAACATATTTGGTTTACAATCAAATTCAATTCATTATTTACATTCACTACCAGTTAACATCCATATTTAATTTACAAATAAGTTATTTCAGAATTCAGTTTTGTATTTTAACTTGTAATTCACATTTAACAACACAAAATTTTATTTCCTTCGGATTTTTATCACAAATTTTCATTTTAATTCGTATTTTTAAAGTGTTAAAAATACGAGTCGTTACAATACCTAAATAACCTACATATATACAAGCTACATATATATATATATAATGAATATATAACTGATATACAAAATTACAATTGATATTATTTGTTTTTTTTTCTTCTTTCAAAGTTCCAGAAAACATACATTTTATAAAACAGAAGTAGAGTTCTCAAAAGCAGTGAAGAAAAGGAAACCAGTAGAAGGCAGAACTATTTTTAATATAAAACCAATACATATATATGAATAAAATATACCCATGCCAAAACAAACTCATGTGTAACTTATACAATATAAGATTTATTACAGACCACAGCCAGACCATACTTATATATATACTAACTATATAAATATATAACAAATATATGTATTTTTTTTCTAACATATATATAAAGCTCTGCAAACCTTGATATAAGAACGTAAATAATAAGTAAGCATTGAAAACTGATAATATATAGCATATTCATGTTTTAAACACCTAATATATAACATAAATGAACGTTTTAAACCCATATACAGGTACTTACGTATAACATAGAACATATATATATACTATAAATAACATGTATACACATATAACCACGTACATAAAAATAAAATGAAAACAGCAAATATACAGTTATATGTAGACTACTATGTACAATTTTAAAACTCTATATATATAACCTACCTATTTATTATAAAATATCGGACTTATACGAAACGTATAACATATATAACATACATACAAACACTTATACTACTGTATTACTCAAGTTAGAATATAATATCAATACATATTATTGCATTACACATACATAAAATATAAACTGTCAATTTTTTAATCTCATTTTCAACACCTTTATATATATACTCTACTATAAGATTTCTAAAACTGAATATAATATATATAAATACATATATATAAACTATCTTAAAATTCAAAATCAATATATAATACCAAATATATGTTACCTAATACGAAACAGGAGAAGATGCTTGCAAGGGGAGATGCTCAGCAGATTGAGTCTGGTTTGGCTCGATAGAAGAAAAGTTGAGAAGGAAGTAGGAGCGGTGAAGCCGTGGCGTCTGCTGTACTAGGTTGGAGGGACGACTTCGGCGCGGGGAGGTCGATGGGAGGTGATGCTCGGTGATTCCAGTGGCCGAGGTCTTGCTGTGATTCAATGGTGAGGAGAAGAGAGGAACGAGATGAGCTTACTTCGGGTGGGGAGGCCTTATTTCTCGGGCACGAGCAAGATTGACTCGGGAAAGAAAGAAAAATGAAGCACCAGAAGGTAGAAAGAAGAGAAGGGGCGAGCAGATCTGAAAAGAGGAGAACTATATGCGAAAAAAAAATATAGATTTTTTTTTGAACATTTCATAAGGAAGTAAAAGGACAGATAACGTGCTATAAAGTGACATAGGGGATAATAACAGTCATAGGTCAAATTAGAAATAATTAAAGCAGTATTGATGGTTGCTTGCATTCCACGGCTCCAGTTTGAAACGACAAAGGGAATTAAAAAAGTCACGAATACGGTATCGTGCGACAAACTGTTTAATCGTCTACATCTCGTATCGGACTTCAAAATACAGTAATAAATATACCGTAGAGATCAGCACGACGAGACGATCAAAATGGTATACAGATATCAGTGGTATGATCATCCAATCAAAAGTCGATATTCGGTACTTGAAAAATGCTGCTATTTTGTCAAAAATAAGATAAACGGAGCAATAGAAGTCCAAATTTGGAAAAACAAAAGATGACGTCCCACTCAGAAGAGGATTTAGAAATTTTCTAAAGAAAAATATTTAGGTTTGAAAAATATTTTATTACCATCGATTATTAACTGATTTAAATAGAAGTAGAATTTCACAAGAAAATAAACTTTAATATTATCAGATGGAAATTTACCAGTTGCTATATTGAAATAGACGTATTCCAAATAATAAATATTTTATTTTCAAATTTTATTGTTTAAAATTTCACAAAATTTCAAATAAATACGTTATTAAAACCAATCAAAATTTATGGGTCGTTACAGAATAAGTGAACACATTTGTTAGTTCTAGAAAATGCATTTAGATACAAGGCTGTAAGCTCATAAGTGAACATTGGAGATAACTTTGGAAATTCATGTATGCAAGGCTGTAAGGCATAAGGGAAAAATATATTCATCTTGTATAGGAAAATAAAGAAAAAATCATAAGTACATACGAAATTTAAATAAAGGATAAGTATGTAGACATGGAGGACAACTTCATTTAATGCTATATCACTAATACACCAATATAGATCATATCAACCCCATAGAGAAAAATCTCTGACCCAATTTAATAAAAGCTTGTACCAGTAAAATAATATCACCTGTAAACATTGATCTATTTATCAATCTTTTTCATTTCATTTCGTTTACAAAAAGACTTAGCATTCCAGTTTCTAAAGTTTCAAACAAGATCTGTAAAATCATTTTCAAAAGCCTGCCTGCATCTTTTCAAACTAAAGCAAGCTTTTAACCAACAAGCAGCTCAAGTTTTAAAGTTTTCAAAGCCTTTCAATTAGATGCTCTGTTCTTCCTCTTCTAAACTGGTGAGTAACATCACTCTTTAAAATTTAAGTATATAATTGTGTTGCATGTTCAACTCTGAAAACAAGTATGTTTGTGAATATATTTTAAACTCTATGTGTATATATGTGAATATTTTGTTGTGTGTGCATTGCTATGATCTGGATGCTTCTCTGATTTTAGTTTCCAGGTTCTAAATCAGTTCATAAATCAATTGCTCTTGATCCAATCTTTATTAGTACTTAAGTCTAGAACAAAATATGTTTGTTATATCATAGATTTTAGATTAAAAACTTGTTTAAGTTAAAATAGTTTGTATTGCCTCTGGAAATAAGAAAACAACTGTGCAAACTTAAATAAGTTAAAATTTTATTTCATGATTTATGGATTCAGGTATATGAATCATATACATGAACAAAAATATGATTTTTAACAGTAGAATCATAATTTATAGTTTGGGATTAAGGCTGCAGTTCTAGTTTGAACAGAAAATGGTTATGTGATGATTTCTGGTGATCTACTTGATTGGGAAAGTCGGGGTTATTCCTAGAGGAAGAGGAATGATCAGAGTGTAAGGGAAAAATATCAGGTGGATGATTGAGGCACGGTGGCGACGACAGGAGGTCAAGATTGATTTTTAACCAAGTTTTTATGTTGGTCGGGAATTCGATCACCGTAGCTACTCTGGTGGATCGAGTTCCACAAAACTCGGGGAGATGGAAGTAGGGATGTGGACGAAGTCGTAGCCGGAGGCGCTGGTACTCTGGTGGTCGGAGACTTGTGATTGAGGTGATTCCAGGCTTCAATGGTTGTTTCAGTTTGGGCTTTAGGACTCGATTTTGATGTCGAGTTGTTCTTTGAGTTTTGATGGTCGGGGTTGTAAAGTTGGATGAATGTCGATTTGAGGATGTCGTCGTTGATGATCGGAGAAGGGTGGCTGGTCTGTGCATGTAACAACCCTGGTTTAGAGATTAATTTTCAATATTGAATTATAATGATAATTATAATTTAATATTGTGAATTAAATTAAATTGGAGAAATTAAATTGTTTATTTGGAATAAAAAGGTGGAAATTGTTGTAAAAATGAGTTTTAATTATAAATTTGAGTTTAGAATGGTTAGTTATATTTTTCTAAGCAAGAAAAATATTTTTATGGAATTTTAGAAGTTAAAAATAAGATTTTTGTGCATTTATTTGTGGAAATTGTGTATTTTTGTTAAATAAAAGAATTTAATAATAAAAATATTTAAAAATAAAAATTCATCATTTTATATGATAGAAAATGTTTTATTTTGTATGTATACAAGTTTTCATATTTTTCTTATGTCTAAATATGGAGAAAATACAATTTTGTTTTGTGTATATGTGACATAGGTTCATATGTTAGTTAAGTGTGAATTAATTAACCTTAGCCTTTTTGTTTTCTTTTTTTTTGGTCCATTAGCCCATTAGAGTTCCTTAGCCTGATTACAGAAGTGAGAAAATGGAAAATAGCTTGTACGTATATTTCTTTTGCCCTCTTCTTCTTCCTCCAGTAAACCGAAAAACAAAATCCACTTCTCATTTCTCAAACAAAGCCATAAATCTCCAAACTTGAGTCAAATCCTTGCTATAATTAACAAATTAGAGATAATATATACAGGTTATCCATCTCTAAAACCAAAATACTTCATCAAAAATCTTTGATTTATGAATTAGGTTTCTAATTTACTTTATGTTTCTTTTGCATGTACCATAATTATTTCTTTTAGGTTCTTAGAGGCTTCAATCTAGCAAAAAGCTTCCAATTTGCAACACAAATCCAAATCTTTTCATTGCAACAGCAAGGTGAGTTACAAAACTCACAAAACTAGCTGAGCCAAGCTCAAAATCGCCAAAATTGCTTTGTAATTCGTTTTTACTTTCAATTGTTTGTGTCAAAACCTTCTCTGGTTGCTACTTTGAATGCTTGTAACTTTTGATTCCGGCAACGAAATGCTACCGGATTTATTGCATTTGATAGCTTGCATGTTGAACTTCATTTATGCAAATTTTGGTTGGATAATATGGTCATTTGTATTTTCAAATCGTCGTTGCAAAATCAGTACACAGACTGGAAATTATCCTGTGCACATTTTTGTTCTGAGATGTTGCAAACATGGCCTGAGTCCATGTTTGAGACATCGTATCTCTTTCATTTCTTCATTAAATTTCATGATTTTTTTTATTTGAAAGATCAAGTTCTCTACTTTAGGCATACCAAATTTCAGGTCATTTTGACATAATTAGCTTATATAAATCTGCTGTCAAACATTGACCTGAACCATGTTTTTGCCCAAAGTTCAACAGTGAAAACACTGTCTGGGTTCAACTTTGAGACATCATAGCTTTCTCATATTTTACCCAAATTGCATCATTCTTCTTTCAGTTGAAAGATGAAGTTTTCTACAGCATTCTTACCAATTTTGAGCTCAATAAAATTCTATTTGTTCCCCTATTTCATGCCTGGAATTTGAGTCCAGGAGGGTTTTAGGCCTGCACATTTTTGTGTTTTTGAACTGTTGCAAACATGGCTTGAGTCCATGTTTGTGATATCATAACTCATTCGTTTTAAATTGAATTTGAGTGATTCTTTTTTCATACTGAAGTAGGAGTATTGATTTATAATTCTGAAAATTTTCATAATGATCTGGATTGGTTTGCTATTTCAAAACGGCTGTCGAACATGAACCCACAGCCTGCTGAAATTCAGCGATTTTACCTTGTTTTGGTCCGACTTTGAAACGACCCAGATTCTTCGTTTCAAATCGGATTTGAATGAATCTTTTTGAAGATTTAAGTAGGAATGTTGAGCTATATTCCTGCCAAATTTCATATCATTTGGACTCTGTTTTCAGGTCCTAACCTGCTGTCGAACTAGTGATCACAGCTTGATTTCAGCGGTTTCTATACTTAGATTAATTTCCGCCAGTTTTAATATTTTCCCGAATTCTTGAGTTTTCTCTCTAGATTTCGTGCACGGGTTTTATAAAGTATTACATAGTGTTTTTCAAGCAATTGACTTTTGAAATTATTATTTAATATTATTTTTAAGTATTAAATTAATTACTCCATAATAGGAGAATTTCAAAGGCAATTTCTAAAGCAATTTTGAAGCATTCCTAAAACTCGTTTTCTTCAACCTAATTTCTATATAAAACACACAATTTTGCACTTCGAGCGAAGAGGGAGGAGAATTAAATGATTAGGTAAAACGCGTGCTATGAACACGTGCGTTTATCTTTTCAGTTAATTCCTAATCTATTCGTTTGATCGTTTTGACCTTCGGGTCTGGTTTACCGATGAGATGAGGTAAACTTTGTACTTCTTTTAGTGTGAAACTGACTAACGGTTAGTAAACCGTTTAGTGCGAACGTGTGGTATGGGACACACGTTAACACTTTTCGGGTTCCTTCCCGAGAGTTTGTGACACATATTGCCAGTTAGTGGTGTCCAGTACTGGGCCTCCGGACCTTCGCCACTACGGTTTGTTGCCTTCGGGCTTGTGCCTTCGGGTTTGTGCCTTTGGGCTTGTTTCCCTATAGTATCGCTTTTGGAGTTGGTCCTTCGTCACCGCTCGAGGCATACTTGGGTTTGTCGCCTTCGGGCTTGTGGATCCTTGTTTATACAGTACTGAGCACGTGCATCTTTTGTTTCATTGATATTTATATTTCCCTAGAGTATCGCCTTTCGGAGTAGGTCTTTTGGACCACTCGATACATAGCGATTACCTTGTGGAAACTTGTGTTACCTTCATTGGTATTTGATATTTGCCTTTTTGGCTTGATTTGGGATATTTATATCCTTTGTTTATTTGAGTTGCCGATGATATGAGGCTTGTTATGATTCATCTCTTGTTAGATGATCATGTTATTTCTTTTAGAGATTATTGTGGTACTTTATGACCTTGCATGTTCATTATCATTTAGCTTATCTAACTGATTTGTTTAGCTAGACTGACCCATGTATTTTATACTCGGGTCAGACCGAGGTGTTTCAGGTTAGGTACATTTGGACTTAGCCTATTCTGCTTCCGCATGGACTTTCTGCTAGTTCCTTTTTTCATAGCTTTTTGTGTAGTCCTTTTTGTTTGTAACTCTGATATGTATATTCTTTTGACTCGCCTGTATATTGTGGTTGCTACACCACTTGACATGTATCATTTTATTTACTCTGTGATGTACCAGTATATGTGTATATGTATGTGATGATCTACTGTTCTGTGATGTGTTTTACATTTAAGTTGTTATATTTTGTTCTGTTAGATCTTATAGCCATTATAGTTTTGTATTAAATATCTATTGGATATGTCGATCCACATGAAAAAAAAATATGCTACATTTTTTTGACGTATTCAGTAGATAGTTAAGACAAGGCTATAGATGGTCGCTCCTATCCAGCTCTATTCTCCGCATTAGCAGACGGTATTACCTTGTAATACTCTTTGCTAATGTGGGTCTCGGAGTGGGGCGTTACAGCTTGGTATCAGAGCTGAGCTCAGAACAAAATATGATAAGCACTGAACAGAATCACATATTATAGTACATCCAAGTATAATACAAGTGATAACATAGTTTCCCACAATCATACTCCTCAATCGTGCCTTTAGTCTTTTCATCTTCTTAGAAATGATAATAAGTTTGAAAACATTATAATGGTTTTAAATATCACTATTTTTGAAATTGTAGAAATTAGACCTCAGATGGCTTAGATTTAAATTATGTGTTTTGATCCTTAATGATTAGACTTGCGCAGCGGAAATGGTGTGACCGTTTTCGCTGGGCACATTTAATGCTTTGTTTTTAATAAATGCTTGTTTGGTTGATAATTGCATGAATGGGTGTTAGCATAGTAATTGTTGAAATAATATTGAGTAGGTGATATAATTGAGAGTTAGAAACCTACTCAATGCAAATGAAAAGAACTTGCGGTGTCTTCAAGTTGTAGGTACCGCAAGAATTATTAGAAAGATTAAATTTCGAAAATGAAACTTAATTTATAAGTGGTATTTAACCAAAGGTTAAACTAAAATAAAAATTTAATGACTAAGAATTTCATGGATGCATTTTAAAGAAGTAAAATTACTAAAAGAATTTTTAGGAAAGAAAGCATACATGTGAATGGAAAATCTTTCTAACAAGAGATATACTTATGTATATAACTTGATTATTTTATGAATTGATTGTATGGTTGTATAATAAAAAAATGTTTTATGTTTTGAAAATAAACATTGTTACAACCAAGTTTAAGATTCCTTAAGAAATCAAAACAGGTTTTATAATTTCTTGTGTCAATTGGATAATAAGTATTTTAAGAATTCTGGTCGATGCGTCTGATCAGCGTTATCGATAGGGATTCCTGAATACTTACGGGGCGATGTGATACATGCTTTTGAAATGGCAATAAACAATATTTACTAGTATGGATGTTGAATGCAAAAAATATATATAGATATTGCAAAGATTTTGAAAATTCTAAATTGCCATTTGAGATAAGTATTTTATATACATACTTAAGGACTTATGGAAATAGTGTGACATAGAGGGCAATGGAGAGGCAATGTTGATCTTGGTCAACTTTGCAGTCCTTGATAATGTCATTCACTATAAATGTATTAGTTAGATGTTATCATTTTATAAATTGATAATTGGAAAATTTGAATATGGTTTCATTTAAATAAATTGTATTCATTATTGGTTATATTACATGTTTGTGAAAGTTTACATACATGGAAAATTTAAAATGCTTAAGTAAGCTTTTGGGTAAAGTATTTTTGGAAAATATTACCTTATGGTAATTTATTTATATGGAAAATAATTTTAATTAAGGAAATACCTTAATTGGATGAAACTATCATGTGATAGTGATTGATAAATCAAAGTATTCAAATTAAGAAAATGAATTGTTTAGAAAACTAAAATATTGATTGGAATAAGGATTAGTAAAAAGTAAAAGGATAGTTATGAAGACTAGTTTAAACATTTAATCATTTGATTAATAACAAGTGAAAAAAAAAGCATGCCTTTGGGAAAATTTAAGAAAATGCTAATTTGGTGCTTTTGAATTAGCATGAAATTTAATAAGGAGCAAAACCATTAGAGTAAGTTTGGTTATGAATTTAAATAGTGTTAAAAACTTGTTAATTATGTATTTGTGAAGTTCAATTGAAAACAAGTTTGAATTAAGTATCAACCTTGGCTAGTTCTTAGTGATAATAAAATAAATGTTTAGCTTTGTAGATTAAGAGAAAATTGAATATAAAAGATTCATTTATTATAAAATGCAAATTTTTGTGAAAAGCTAGAAATAATAATAAATAGAGCAGCAAGATAAGATTTTTAATTGTGAAAGCAATTTTAAAAAAAAATATCAATCAATATGTAATTCCAAAGTCTAGTTTGGATAGATAATTGTTTCTTACTAATATTAGAAAGTAATTATCTTAATTAAAATATGAGAATTCTTTTAAAATACTTGTTTGTTAATTAGGAAAAAGTTTTCTTTGTAAACCATTTTGAAAGTTTGTTGTATGCATCATAGTGCAATTCTAGATGTCTTGGCTTTCCGGAGAAAAAGATCATGTAATAAATGTTTTAGAGAAAAGATTTTTGATCTAAAATTATGTAGTTTGGATTTAATAATTGTTTGAAAATTTTGACAATAAAAGGTCTTGTGTCGGAAAATTTTGATTGAAAAGTGCTGTTTTAAAACAGCGATAACTTGTGATTTGCAAATACAAATGAGTCCATTATTTTTGCAAAAGAGAGTGCATTCAGTAAGCTAGAAATTATCTTTGTATTACTTTCGAAAAAATTTCAGTTTGGTTATTCAAAAATGAGTTTGAAAACTGATGGACATCTCTGTCCTCTTTTATAATTTCTGAGTTTAAAGCTGAAAGTAAATTGGCATAACTTTCGAAGCGTAAATCCAATTTTGATGATCTTTATATCATTGGAAAGCTTGAACTGAGTAGAATAACTTTTATTTTATGAGTATTACCAGATTATGAGTTTTACTGTATCAAAAGTCTGAGACTTTGTATCAGGCCAGAATTTGAAAATTTTGAAGTTTTGAGTTGTTGTCTTATTTAAACTATGATTTTAATACATCATATGTTTATAAGTGCATGCTAATATGTTTCAATAAGTTAAGTGCAGGTGCAAGAGGATATTTGAATGATTAATTAGCAAAATAGTAAGTATAAAAGTAAGCATGCCCGCATTTTAAACGCTAAAAATGAAAGATATGAATTGCTAAGTGTTTATGTGCTAAATTATAGATATATATATATATATATTGTGTTTCGACCTTTTTGTCGATGTATATCTATAATTCATATTTATGAAATTGTAAAGGGCTCTCCATGCAAAGGAGACCCTACCGAATTTTTCGAAAAATTAAATATTTAGAAAAAAAATTCAGAAAATTTAATTAGTGAATATTTAGAGCCATCGATGAAGGGTCTAATAAGTGTCCTTTTTAAATCATAAAGTAAAATGGTTTAAATTTGATAAATTTAGTGGAAAAAAAAATATATTACTTGTTGTTGCATATTTAATTTTGGAATTAGAGTACGGAACTACTCTAATTTAATTTACTTTAAATTTAAAGTAAAGATGATTAAATTGAAAATTTAAGTAAGAGACTTTAAAAATTTTCAAGCATTAAAGTTTGAGTTTTGTGTATAAAAGAAAATGGATTTGAGTGAAAACTCTTATAAAAAAAAATTGAGAAAATTTCTTGTAATCCATTCTTGTGTGTCTTGCCTTAGTGCGATTCTTGTGATGACTTACATTCATGCAGTCATGTGTTATGGTGGTAGCTTGAAATCCCACCTATATTTTGTTTAATCCTCTTTTGATGATTGTGCTTATTTGTGTTACTCCTTTAAAAGAGTTGAGTGCGTTTCAGTATAATCGGAAAGTTGGCTCCTAGTTATATATGATCATCTACTATTACTGAACGTCTTGGTTCGATTACTTTCATGCATCGTTTTCTTTTCAGTTTTGGGTATTCATAATATGTTCCAGGTAACCCAATTTCGTTGTATCTTTGAGATTTAATCTCAATTGTTAACTCTCTTATGTTGCATGATCACGAGTCTCACCGACTTGTGCATTGTGCCGAATTCTATTCGTGTAGTTGTTTCGAAGATTAAACACATTCGAAATAAGAATGTTCTGCTTATGAAATTCTACGATCCGCTTACCCTAAGTATTGTACTTGGGAAACCATAGGATTCGCCGAGCAAACTTGTCCTGATCCTTTCATCCTCTATTGAGGGAGAATATCTATGATACTATCTTTTGATTTGAATCTTGTTGTGATGAAATAGGTGTTATAGAAAACTTCCATTATAGAAATTGCGTGGACGCAATTTTGTTAAGGGCGGGAGTTTGTAACAACCCTGGTTTAGAGATTACTTTTCAATATTGAATTATAATGATAATTATAATTTAATATTGTGAATTAAATTAAATTGGAGAAATTAAATTGTTTATTTGGAATAAAAAGGTGGAAATTGTTGTAAAAATGAGTTTTAATTATAAATTTGAGTTTAGAATGGTTAGTTATATTTTTCTAAGCAAGAAAAATATTTTTATGGAATTTTAGAAGTTAAAAATAAGATTTTTGTGCATTTATTTGTGGAAATTGTGTATTTTTGTTAAATAAAAGAATTTAATAATAAAAATATTTAAAAATAAAAATTCATCATTTTATATGATAGAAAATGTTTTATTTTGTATGTACACAAGTTTTCATATTTTTCTTATGTCTAAATATGGAGAAAATACAATTTTGTTTTGTGTATATGTGACATAGGTTCATATGTTAGTTAAGTGTGAATTAATTAACCTTAGCCTTTTTGTTTTCTTTTTTTTTGGTCCATTAGCTCATTAGTGTTCCTTAGCCTGATTACAGAAGTGAGAAAATAGAAAATAGCTTGTACGTATATTTCTTTTGCCCTCTTCTTCTTCCTCCAGTAAACCGAAAAACAAAATCCACTTCTCATTTCTCAAACAAAGCCATAAATCTCCAAACTTGAGTCAAATCCTTGCTATAATTAACAAATTAGAGATAATATATACAGGTTATCCATCTCTAAAACCAAAATACTTCATCAAAAATCTTTGATTTGTGAATTAGGTTTCTAATTTACTTTATGTTTCTTTTGCATGTACCATAATTGTTTCTTTTAGGTTCTTAGAGGCTTCAATCTAGCAAAAAGCTTCCAATTTGCAACACAAATACAAGTCTTTTCATTGCAACAGCAAGGTGAGTTACAAAACTCACAAAACTAGCTGAGCCAAGCTCAAAATCGCCAAAATTGCTTTGTAATTCGTTTTTACTTTCAATTGTTTCTGTGTCAAAACCTTCTCTGGTTGCTACTTTGAATGCTTGTAACTTTTGATTCCAGCAATGAAATGCTGCCGTATTTATTGCATTTGATAGCTTGCATGTTGAACTTCATTTCTGCAAATTTTGGTTGAATAATATGGTCATTTGTGTATTCAAATCGTCGCTGCAAAATCAGTGCACAGACTGGAAATTATCCTGTGCACATTTTTGTTCTGAGATGTTGCAAACATGGCCTGAGTCCATCTTTGAGACATCATATCTCTTTCATTTCTTAATCCAATTTCATGATTTTTTTTATTTGAAAGATGAAGTTCTCTACTTTAGGCATACCAAATTTCAGGTCATTTTGACATAATTAGCTTATATAAATCTGCTGTCAAACATTGACCTGAACCATGTTTTTGCCCAGAGTTCAACAGTGAAAACACTGTCTGGGTTCAACTTTGAGACATCATAGCTTTTTCATATTTTACCCAAATTGCATCATTCTTCTTTCAGTTGAAAGATGAAGTTTCCTACAGCCTTATTACCAATTTTAAGAAAAATAAAATTCTATTTGTTCCCCTGTTTCATGCCTGGAATTTGAGTCCAGGAGAGTTTTAAGCCTGCACATTTTTGTGTTTTTGAACTGTTGCAAACATGGCCTGAGTCCATGTTTGTGATAGCATAACTCATTCGTTTTAAATTGTATTTGAGTGATTTATTTGCAGATTGAAGTAAGAGTATGGATTTATAATTCTGAAAATTTTCATAACGATCTGGATTGGTTTGCTATTTCAAAACGGCTGTCGAACTTGAACCCACAGCCTGCTGAAATTCAGCGATTTTACCTTGTTTTGGTCCGACTTTGAAACGACGCAGATTCTTCGTTTCAAATCAGATTTGAATGATTCTTTTTGCAGATTTAATTAGGAATGTTGAATTATATTCCTGCCAAATTTCATGTCATTTGGACTCTGTTTTCAGGTTCTAACCTGCTGTCAAACTAGTGATCACAGCTTGATTTCAGCGGTTTCTTAATTTCCGCCATTTTTAATATTTTCCCGAATTCTTGAGTTTTCTCTCTAGATTTCGTGCACGGGTTTTATAAAGTATTACAAAGTGTTTTTCAAGCAATTGACTTTTGAAATTATTATTTAATATTATTTTTAAATATTAAATTAATTACTCCATAATAGGAGAATTTCAAAGACAATTTCCAAAGCAATTTTGAAGCATTCCTAAAACTCGTTTTCTTCAACCTAATTTCTATATAAAACACACAATTTTGCACTTCGAGCGAAGAGGGAGGAGAATTAAATTATTAGGTAAAACGCGTGCTATGAACACGTGCGTTTATCTTTTCAGTTAATTCATAATCTATTCGTTTGATCGTTTTGACCTTCGGGTCTGGTTTACCGATGAGATGAGGTAAACTTTGTACTGCTTTTAGTGTGAAACTGACTAACGGTTAGTAAACCGTTTAGTGCGAACGTGTGGTATGGGACACACGTTAACACTTTCGGGTTCCTTCCCGAGAGTTTGTGACACATATTGCCAGTTAGTTGTGTCCAGTACTGGGCCTCCGGACCTTCGCCACTACGGTTTGTTGCCTTCGGGCTTGTGCCTTCGGGTTTGTGCCTTCGGGTTTGTGCCTTTGGGCTTGTTGCCCTATAGTATCGCTTTTGGAGTTGGTCCTTCGTCACCGCTCGAGGGATACTTGGGTTTGTCGCCTTCGGGCTTGTGGATCCTTGTTTATACAGTACTGAGCACGTGCATCTTTTGTTTCATTGATATTTATATTTCCCTAGAGTATCGCCTTTCAGAGTAGGTCTTTTGGACCACCCGATACATAGCGATTACCTTGTGTAAACTTGTGTTACCTTCATTGGTATTTGATATTTACCTTTTTGGCTTGATTTGGGATATTTATATCCTTTGTTTATTTGAGTTGCCGATGATATGAGGCTTGTTATGATTCATCTCTTGTTAGATGATCATGTTATTTCTTTTAGAGATTATTGTGGTACTTTATGACCTTGCATGTTCATTATCATTTAGCTTATCTAACTGATTTGTTTAGCTAGACTAACCCGTGTATTTTATACTCGGGTCAGACCGAGGTGTTTCAGGTTAGGTACATTTGGACTTAGCCTATTCTGCTTCCACATGGACTTTCTGCTAGTTCCTTTTGTTATAGCTTTTTGTGTAGTCCTTTTTGTTTGTAACTCTGATATGTATATTCTTTTGACTCGCCTATATATTGTGGTTGCTACACCACTTGACATGTATCATTTTATTTACTCTGTGATGTACCAGTATATGTGTATATGTATGTGATGATCTACTGTTATGTGATGTGTTTTACATTTGAGTTGTTATATTTTGTTCTGTTAGATCTTATAGCCATTATAGTTTTGTATTAAATATCTATTGGATATGTCGATCCACATGGAAAAAAAATATGCTACATTTTTTTTAACGTATTCAGTAGATAGTTAAGACAAGGCTATAGATGGTCGCTCCTATCCAACTCTATTCTCCGCATTAGCAGACGGTATTACCTTGTAATACTCTTTGCTAATGTGGGTCTCGGAGTGGGGCATTACAGTGCATTTGCACGGTGCACTGCCTAATTTCTCTGATGAGTTTAGTTTTGAGGGGGTAGTGTACTCGGGTTTTGTCTCGGGTCATTGGGGGTTTTGCTCGAAGATATGGGAAGTTCGACTCGAAGCAGTTTGGTTCGCCCGGGGTATATGTCTTGTTTCAGGTTTTCAAACCTGTTCTGTTTTTGCAATTCAAAATTTTCATTTTTTTGAATTATAAAGCAGAGTTTAAACTAAGTAAATCAAATTTTAAATCTGGTTTTAAGTTAGTTTAAATCTCAGTTTTTAAAATGAGGAAAGTTTTAAATTTAAATGTTTTAACAACTTTGAATGTTAAAGTAAATTTTTAATGATTTGAATTTAAAGGAATTTGGGTTAAACACCTTTAACATTACTTTTATAAGATATAAGTATTTCTTTAACATGAGATTTAAAAGGGTTTTAAATTGTTTTTAAACTTTGTTAAAGTCAAATTTGTATTCATTTTAAGCCTTAAATTTAAAATGAAATTTGAAAGTAAATGTGAAAGTAAATTGTTTTAAATGCCTTGTTAATGATAATATCATAAGTAAGAAATGGTTGATCTTAAAGATAACTAAGATTTAATGATTTGTGATTCATTAAATTATTAAGGAAATTTAAAAAGAATAATTTATTAAATTAATTAATAAATGATTTGGATTCATTAATTAAGTAATTAAGGGTTTTAAATTAATTAATTAAGGTTTAAGTTAATTAATTAAGGAATAATTAATTTGGAATTAAGGATCATTAATTTGATAAGATTAGATTTTAAATTAATGACTAAATTTTAATTAATCAAGTAATTAAAGATTAATTAAGTTACAGTTAAAACTTAAATTAATTAAATAATTAGAGGTTAATTAATTGGTTATTGAGGATAAATTGATTTGTAATTAATATTAATTTATCTAAGTTTAATTTCTTAAGGAAAGAAATTAAGAATTGTTAATAGTTAAATAAAGGTCATTAACTTAAGATTTATTTAATAATTAATAAATGTGATTAATTTTAATAATTAATTAGATTAATTAATTAAGGATAACCAATTGTGGAATTGTTTAAGTGTAATTAAAGGAATTAATTACTCAAGGTAATTAATTAAATATATTTGACTAGTTTAAGTAAATTAAGTAAGTTTAATTAATTTTAATTAATCACTGGATGATTTGTTAACACATAATTACTTAAATGTAATTAATGAAGTGTAATTACGTAGTGAAGTAATTAATGGTAATTACTGTATGTAATTAATTGAAGATGATTTAAATATGGGAGTAATTTGGATTAAATTACTTGGTGTAATTAATCAAGGGATTAATTAAGATAATTAATTAAGGAGTAATTAATTTATTTAATGAAGTAATTAAGGGTAGTTAATTACTGAATGAGATTAATCAAGAGTGATTAACAATTATAGTTTAAGTAAAGATTAATTTCTTAATGTAATTAATTTAAATAGAATAATTAATTAAAATGTAATTAGGGATCATTAAATTTATATAATTAATGATGTAATTAAGGATTGATTAATTAAGATTAATAAATCAATAATGAGTGATTTTAAGAAATTAATTAATGTAATTAATTAAGGATTAATGTAATTAATTATAGTTAATTAATTAATAGAGTAATTAAAGATTAATTACTGTATTTGGTTAAGGATAATTAATTTGTGAAATTAATTAAAGGGTAATTAATCAAGGGTGATAAATTAAGATGGAAATTAGAGAATGATTAATTAATTGATTTGTAATTAATTAATGGTTACGTAAGCAAGATTTATAATGATGAAGTAATTAATTTAATTTACTTTAAATTAATTAGAGATAAGATAATTAATTTAATTCATTTTAAATTAATTATTAATGGTGTGATTATTAATCCTTGTTTATATATGGATGAATGATATTGATTTCCTTGAATGGTTTGAAATCTCAGATATGAGATAAGTAATGTTGTGTGATATGGATGTTATGGTTGAAGTGTGATGATAATATGAATTATCTATTTATGATGATAATGTGAATTATCTATCTGTGATATTGTGAATTATCTATCTATGTGTATATGGATAATGAAATGAATTGTTTTAGCTTTAAAACAACTTAGCCTTAAATGATACGTTTTGGATTTCGATGAGATCGGGATCGGGTTTCCAGATTTGGATATCCGAAAACCACATTAATCCAAATTAACGATAGGTCGTGAATCTCAAGTGAAGATGAAGATTCAGAGTGCAAGGGTTATTGTTGTTAACTCTGAGGGAGATTCCAAAATTAGTGTAACGAGATAATGCCTTCGGTTTCATTCGAACCCGGAACGAACTTGTATGGATGGAATGCTTTTAGAACATCGTCAGTTGGACGATGAGCATTCTAAGTGATGTGTTCTGATGAGGTAATCGTAGCCTTAAGCCTCATCAACCGGGAATGGCTAAAACAGGGGAGGTGCAGCAAGGCTTCGTGGGTAGCCCCCACTTGAGAGTAAGGTCATCCCTGTCTAGATGTCCCTTTTTATTTCGACTTAGTGGTGCGGTTGCTGATCACAACCGTGGGGTGATTTTATTCGGAATTATCCAGAAAGGGATGGTTCCGGCCGTGTGTTGCAGGGGAGCGGGCGTACTCCTCGGTACGCTGATCTAGGCCAGGTACTGTGACGGGCGGTACCCTAGTAGCCCTGCCATTGTATGGAATCCAATCTCCAATAAGCGCCATCGGATTTGATTGTATTACCCACTTTGTTGACTAGTATGCTGGAATTTAATCATGTAACAATTTCAGCTATTTCTTATTTACTTGAAAACCATAGACACTATTATAATATCACTTGATTTCCTATCAAATGTTTGGTTAGCGTAAGGTAAAAACTTTTCCGTGTTTATGTGCGGGAAGTCTTATGTGATACCTTTTGTTTTCCAATGATTTTCGAAGTTAAGAAACTTTAACCTGTTACTCATACCAGACCCATGTTTGACCTAGAGTTTATTCTGTTTTTCTTAAACTCACGGGTACTCAAATTTTTACGAGTAGCCAAGGGATTCAGGTTAGCTTTGACGAATTGTGGAGGAGCAATGGAGCAGAGGCTTCAGTGTTATAGATATGTTTAGTGTTCCGCTGTGTTGGTATCTCTGTGTAGTTTCTCTGAGTTGTATTTGAGTTGTATTAACTAGACAGGTGTTTATAACTATCTAGTATGTGATGTATAATCTGTGTAACTCTGATTGATGTTGTAAACTATGTAATATTTATGTGATTAATATAATTTATTCATTCTGCTGTTGAGATTCTGATGTTGATTCTTCTTTCTTCTCTATCTTTTCTCTTTTCTATCCCTTTCTTTCTTCAAGATGATACGACTTTCTGGTGATATAAAGTTGGGTCGCTACATGCATGCTAGTTTTATGTGATAAATATTGTATTGTGTATGTTTATCTTCTATGTATATGAATGGATATATGTGTGTAGACTGTTGTTTTATGCTACTACAGTTTTTTTTAGATTCCCAGGGTCATAATTTAGTCAAAAATCATTATCTCATTATCTAATCTAAGTTAGGATATAAGTTTCAAACAAATTCTGTTTTATTTATCAATAATTAAAGTTTAAAAATTTGTTTCAGTTAAACAAATTCGTATTGTCTCTAGAAGTACTAAACATCACAGTAAATTTAAAATAAGTTAAAAATCAATTACCCTGATTCTTTGATTCAGGAATCTAAATCAAATAATGAAACTGAAACTTGATTTTTGAAACTAGAATCACGATTTTTAGTAGTGGGATTTAAGTGCATTTCTGGTTTAACCAGAAATTGGAATTTGAGGGAATTCTGATGATCTCGTTAGTCTGGGAGGTCGTGATTCTTTCTGGAGGAAGAAGAGTTGTCAGTGACTAAGGGAAAAATGGTAGAAGTGATGACAGATCACGGTGGAGGTGGTGGTTGTCTTTTTTAGTCTGGAACCCTAGTTTTAGCTAGGTCTGTTGTTTTCGTTGGTTCGCCTGCTCTGGTTGATCGAGTTCAACCAAACTCGAGGGGATGGAAGCTTAGAGGTAGGCGATGGTGTGGTCGTAGAACTTCTGGTGGTCGGAGCTTCGTGGTCGAGGTGGTTTCCAGGTTGTGGTTGTGGGTTCTATTGAAGTTCCAGGTCTGGATTGAACTCTCGAATTCGACTTTGAGATTTGAGGTACGATCTGATGATCGTATTAGGGGGTTTGGACGATGGTTGGTGTGGGAAGATCATCATTGATGATCTGAGATGATCAACGGCACCGTGCATGTGCATGGTGCACTGTTTTTCTAGTGAAGATGAAGTTTGGCGTTGCAGGGTTTGAACTCGAGTAACTCTCGAGTAATTCGAGTTTTGGCTCGAAGTATGGTAAGGTTTTAATCGGAGCAGTTTTTGGTTGGCTCGGGTAAATGTTTTGTTATAGGTTTCAACTTTCAAACCTGTTCTGTTTTTAAATCTTGAAAATGATTTTTAAATATAAAGCAGAGTTTAAGCTAAGTGTAAATCAAAGTTTAAATCTGGATTTAAGTTAGTTTAAATCTCAGTTTTAAAATAAATAAAGTTTTATAAAATTTAAATGTTTTAACAACTTTGAATGTTAAAGTAAAAGTTTAATGATTTGAATTTAAAAGAATTTGGTTTAAACACTTTTAACATTTCTTTTATATGATATAAGTATTCTTTAACATAAGATTTTAAAGGTTTTAAATTGTGTTTTAAACTTTGTTAAGATAAAATGGTATTCATTTTAAATCTTAAATTTAAAATGGAATTTAAAAGTAAGTTTAAAAGTAAATTGTTTTTAAAATGCTTTTTTTATTATTATTAAATCATTAATAAGAATAATGTTTATCTTAAAGTTAATTAGAATTTAATGATTTGGATTCATTAAATTATTAAGATAATCAAAAATGGATAATTATTAATTTATTTAATTAATGATATGGATGATTAATTAAGTAATTAAGAGTTCTAAATTAATTAATTAAAGTTTAAGACTAGTTATTTAAGGAATAATTAATTTGGAGTTAAAGATCATTAATTTGATAAGATTAGATTTTAAATTAATGATTAAATATTAATTAATCAAGAAATTAAAGATTAATTAAGTTACAGTTAAAACTTAAATTAATTAAATAATTAGAGGTTAATTAATAGGTTATTAAGGATAAATTAATTTGTAATTAATATTGATTTATCTAAGTTTGACTACTTAAGAAAAATAATTAAAGAATTGTTAATAGTTAATGAAGGTCATTAACTAGGATTATTAATAATTGATTAATGTGATTAGTTTTAATAATCAATTTCATTTATTAATTAAGGATTAATGAAATTAATTATAGTTAATTAATTATTAGAGTAATTAAAGATTAATTACTATATATGATTAAGGATAATTAATTTGTGAAACTAATTAAGGAATAATTACTTGAATGTAATTAAGGGATAGATAAATCAAGGATTATTAATTGAAATGAATAAGTAAATGATGATTGATTAATTGATTGGTAATAAACTAATGGTTATGTAAGTAAGATTTATAATGATGAAATAATTAATTTAATTTACTTTAAATTAATTAAAGAGGAAGTAGTTAATTTAATTCAATTTAAATTAATTAGAAATGTTGTGATTATTAATCATTGCTTATGTATGATGGATAATAGTGATTTCCTTGAATGGTTTGAAATCTCAGATATGATATAAGTAATGCTATGTGATATGGATGCTATGGTTGTAGTGTGATGATAATATGGATTATCTATTGAGATGATAAAGTGATTTATCTATTTGTGATGTGAATTATCTATCTATGATATTGTGAATTATCTATCTGTGTGTATATAGATAATAGAATTGAATTGTTTTAACTTTAAAACAACTTGGACCTAAAAGATGGCGTTTTGGATTTCGATGAGACCGGGATTGGGTTTCCAGATTTGGATATCTGAAAACCACATCGATCCAAATTAACGATAGGTTGTGAATCTCAAGTGAAGATGAAGATTCAGAGTGCAAGGGTTATTGTCGTTAATTCTAAGGGTAATTCCAATATGAGTGTAACGAGATAATGCCTTCGGTATCGTTCGAACCCGGAACGAACTTGTATGTATTGAATGCTTTCAGAACATCGTTAGGTGGACGATGAGCATTCTAAGTGATGTGTTCTGATAAGGTAATTCGTAGCCTCAAGCCTCATCAACCGGGAATGGCTAAAACAGGGGAGGTGCAGCAAGGTTAAGTGGGTAGCACCCAAGTAGGACAAGATTTTCCCCTGTCTAGAGGTCCCTTTTTATTCGGCTTAGTGGGCAGTTGGAATTGCGCTCCGACTGCGGGGTTGTCTTGTTCGGGACTGTCCAGTAAGGAATGGTTCCGGCTTTGTGTTGTAGGGGGTCGGGAGTGATCCTCGGTACGCTGATCTAGGCCAGGTACTATGACGGGCGGTACCCCAGTAGCCCTGCAATTGTATGGAATCCAATCTCCAATAAGTGCCGTACGTATTAGTTGTGCCCAACTATGTTGGAACGTGAGATGTAAGCATTCCAGCTATTTCTGTATTTTATTTGAAAACCCTAGACCCTATTATAATATCACTGGATTTCCTATCAAATGTTTGGTTAGCGTAAGATACAAACTTACCCATGTTTATGTGTGGGGAGTCTTACGTGATACCTTTTGTTTTCAAAGAATTTCCAAAGTTAAGCAACTTTAACCTGTTACTCACACCAGACCCATGTCTGACCCGGAGTTTATTCTGTTTTTCTTAAACTCTTGGGTACTCAAAATTTTACGAGTAGCCATGGGATTCAGGTTAGCTTTGACGATTTATGGAGGAGCAATGGAGCAGGAGGCTTCAGCGTTTTAGATATGTATAGTGTTCCGCTGTGTTGGTATCTCTGTATTGATCTCTATATTGTATTGAGTTGTAATAACTAGACAGGTGTTTATAACTTGCTAGTATGTGATGTTTTATCTGTGTAACTCTGATTGATGTTGTATATTATGTAATACTTATGTGATTAATATAATTTATTCGTTCCGCTGTTGAGATTCTGATGTTGTTTCTTCTTTCTTCTCTATCTTTTCTCTTTTCTATCCATTTCTTTCTTCAAGATGATGCGACTTTCTGGTGATAGAAGGTCGGGTCTCTACAGTTGGTATCAGAGCGTTAGGTTGAGTGAATACCTAAGCTCTGGAGTGGTATCTTTCTTAAGAGAGCGTATTTGTAATTTTGAATATATTTATTTATATATATATATATATATATATATTTCTAGTTATCTGTTGGTTTACCTGTTCGGGTTTTCCAATATAAGATATAAAGGTAGATGGGGTAGTGGTGTGTGTGGCACGACTACCAATGGTTGGAGTTTGTTGAGGTTGGAAGTGTATCTGCCGAGACCGTGGACCCAATACTGTCTCAAGTGAATTTTTCTTGTGGTGTAAGGATTTCACCAATCTTTGAAGGAAACGAGTAAAGGTTCGGAGTCCATCTTTGAGTAGAGTTTGGATCTGTCGGTTGAACTGAAGCAAGTCATGGTATCTTGATACCTCAGGAAGTAGTAGTTGTGTGATGAGATGTAGTGGCTTTGGGTTGTTTCCGAAGATGTTTCTCAAGGAGCTTGGGATAAGGAAGTGTGTCTGCATCGGTGTCGAGGCTGAGTTCAGCTGGGTGTTTGAGTTTGGCTTTGAGGCCTGAGTTTCTCGAGGAGTTTGGATTAGGAAGTCTTTGGCATCAGTGGCAGCGTCGTAGTTCAGATTGTTCTGTGTGCAGGCAAGGAGGTCATCTGTCAGCAGTTTTCTAGAGGTGAAGTTCAGAAGCAGCAGCTATGTGGACCCATTTCTTCGATGGATTGGCTAGATAAGCTTAAGCTGTTCTGATTGGTAAAGAGAGAACAGTTTTCTTTGGATATTGGATTGGGTTGATCGCAAAAGTGACTTGCGATAGTCGAGTGTTCTCTTGGTTTGTCAGAGATCTTTTCAGGATGTCTTTGAAGAGGTTAGTGGTTTGCCTTAGCATCTGGAGATTGAGTTTTCATATCGATTAGGATTCCAGGAGTGGTACCGATGTTCCAGCTAGTTAAAGGAGGGTTCCTGGAGAGGGGTTTTTTTTGGGTGAAGCAGATCAGGATATCATGGGATTTCTGAGTTTTCTCTTTATGGATCTGTTGAACCATTTTTCTGGGATGTGTTGTCCAGTTTGTGCTCGTGTGTATCATCAGCATTTTCATCTACTCCAGATCTGAGTTGTGCAGCGGAAGCAGTTTGGGAGTGCATCTGTTTTCTTTTCCGGAAAGGAGAAGTTGTTATCTAGTGATGATAGTAGAGGCTGTGTTCTTGATTATTTTGGTCTGAGTTGTTTTTTAGGCTTCAGCGAAGGTTGAGCTGATCGGTAAGGATGAAGACAGCCCAGGATCGTTAGATGAGTTTTGTGGGTAAGATGACGGAGGAATTTGGATTTCGAAGTCGGAAATTTGATTTTGGATAAGTTTTCTCCAATCAAAGGAGCTTTAAGTTTGGCAAGACTGGAAAGTCAGCTCCGATATATCTTGGATTTTCTCTATGTTCTTGTAAGGATAAGTGTTTGGTCTTCTGGAGTGAATTGTCAGTTTGGATAACTAGGTTTCGATGTGTTTCACGTATCTCTGAGGGAGTACATGTATAATCCATCTCTGGTTTTGGAACCAGCAGTCCAGGAAGGTTTGGTTGTTGAGTCAGACTTGTCTATAGTCTGATATCCTGTCTAGTTTTGTAGATCTAGATGAGTAGGAGCTCTGTAGCTTATTAGTATAGTTTTGTTTGGGTTCTATAGAGCGAGTATCCCGGTGTTATACTTGGGAAACTCTAGATAGTCCTATCCTGATTTTGTCTGGATAGTTAGATTTGTTTGATTGGGTGAATTGGTTGCTATGGTTATTAGCATATGATTAATATATGCTTGTTTTTTTTAAATTAAATCATTAATGAGATTATTAAATTACCTTTGTTTTAAATTTTGGGGACGAAATTCTTTTAAGGGGGGAGGAATGTGACATCCCTGAATTTTTGGCAATATCAATTTAATAATCTGTATTTAAAATTTAAATTGATTTAATAATCTTCTTTTAATAAATATGAAATGGGTGATTTTATCTTTTAAAAGGCTAATAAATTGCTTTCTATTTATAATGTGTATATATTTATATATTGTAAATAGATGAGCTTTGTTTTAAATTTAATTAATAAGGCATATTTTATAATTCTAATATTTTTGGTAATTTGGAAATTTTGATATATAACTTTTCAAAGCTATTTTATAAATAACTATATGATTTTAAACATAAGAAACTATGATTTGGAATTTAAAGATAGAGTGTTTTAATATTTTAAAATAAAATCTATTTTTATTTACATTAGAGTAAAGCTTTACCTTATTGATATTTTATTTATATATATATGTTATGATGTAATCTAGATAATAATATTTAAACTAGATCATATTTATCAATACTAAATATAAGCATCAAATAAAATATGAATATAAAGTAAATGATTGATACTTAAACTTTAAAAAGAAATAAACAATAAATAAATATATATAGAGAGAGAAATATAAGGCAATAAGTATTTAAGTTAGAAATAGAAATAAAAATATATAATGTAAAATATATGGCTATGTAAGGATGTAAATGAACACATAAGGATAATTCTAGGAATAAATAAACTATAGATATACTTGTTTACAATGCAAGGCTGTAAGGCATAAGGGAAAATTTATATTCATGTATGTGCAGAGATAAAGGATAAGTATTTGTAGATATGCAAGGAAATAAAGAAAATCATATAAGTACATTCAAAATTTAAATAAAAGATAAGTATGTAGACATAAGGGACAACTTCATTAAATGCTAACATCTCTAGTACACAAGTAAGATCATCTCAGCCCCCATATAGAAGAAAATCTCTGACCAAATTTAATAAAATCTTGTACCAACAAAATAAACTATACTGTAAACTCTTTTCTATATCTTCCTTATCTCATTTTCGTTTACAAAGAGACTTAGCATTCCAGAAAAGTAAATACATTACAACTGAAGCTAAATAACAAATCAACTCAACACATACCTGAAGATCAAAAAGAGTTCCAGTTAGCAACTTTCAAGCATTTTCCAGTTTTAAAGTATCAAAAGCTTTTCAATTTGATGCTCTGTTCTTCATCTTCTTTCTGGTGAGTAACATCACATTTTTAAAACCTAAGTATGGCTATGGTTGCATGCTAGTTTTCTGTGATAAATATTGTATTGTGTATGTTTATATTCTGTGTATATGAATGGATATATGTGTGTAGACTGTTGTTTTATGCTACTACAGTTTTTTTTAGATTCCCAGGGTCATAATTTAGTCAAAAATCATTATCTCATTATCTAATCTAACTTAGGATATAAGTTTCAAACAAAATCTGTTTTATTTATCAATAATTAAAGTTTAAAAATTTGTTTCAGTTAAACAAATTCGTATTGTCTCTGGAAGTACTAAACATCACAGTAAATTTAAAATAAGTTAAAAATCAATTACCCTGATTCTTTGATTCAGGAATCTAAATCAAATACTGAAACCGTCACGACCCGAAATTCCACTACCGGAAAATCGCATCATCGATAAGAAAGAAAGGGATGAGAAAGTAGAAAAGATAGAGAAGAAAGAACAAAACAACATCAGAATCTCAACAGCGGAACGAATGAAATATAATATATCACATAATAGATTACATAGTATCATATACATCAGAGCTACATAGATAATACAACACATACTAGACAGTTATAAACACCTGTCTAGTTAATACAACTCGATACAACTCATTACAAATACAGAGATACCAACACAGCGGAAATACAGATAAACACTACACAGCGGAATCAATATATATCTATACGCTGAAGCCTCCTGCTCCATTGCTCCTCCAGAATTCGTCAAAGCTAACCTGAATCCCTTGGCTACCCGTAAAAATTTGGGTACCCGAGAGTTTATGAAAAACAGAAATAAACTTCGGGTCAGACATGGGTCTGGTATGAGTAAACGGTTAAAGTTGCTTAACTTTAAAAACCATTGAAACAAAGGTATCACGTAAGACTTCCCACACATAAACATGGGTAAGTTTTTACCTTACGCTAACCAAAACATTTGATAGGAAATCCAGTGATATTATAATAGTGTTTAGGGTTTTCAAGTAAATAGAAAATAGCCGAAATTGTTACATTCATTAAATTCCAGCATACTAGGTTTACAATCAAATCCGAGGGCACTTATTGGATTTTGGATTCCATACAATGGCAGGGCTACTGGGGTACCGCCCGTCACAGTACGTGGCCTAGATCACCGTACCGAGGACCCACCCTAAGTCCCCTGCAACACAAGGCCGGAACCATTCCTTACTGAACAGTTCCGAACGAAACAACCCCACCAGTTGTCGCGAATCAACTGCCCACTAAGCCGAATAAAAAGGGACCTCTAGACAGGGGTATATCCCGCTCTCAAGTGGGTGCTACCCACGAAGCCTTGCTACACCTCCCCTGTTTTAGCCATTCCCAGTTGATGAGGCTTGAGGCTACGATTACCTTTAGAGAACACAGCTCTTAGAATGCTCATCGTCCGCCTGACGATGTTCTGAAAGCATTCAATCCATACAAGTTCGTTCCGGGTTCGAACGAAACCGAAGGCATTACCTCATTACACTCGTATTGGAATCACCCTCAGAGTTAACGACGATAACCCTTGCATTCTGAAGTCTTCATGTTCACTTGGAAATAACGACCTATCGTTATTTTGGATCGATGTGGTTTTCGGACTTCCAAATATGGAAAACCCGATCCCGGTCTCATCAAATCCAAAACGCCATCTTTTAGGTCCAAGTTGTTTTAATGTTTAAAACAATTTAAATTCAATTATCTATATACACACAGATAGATAAATAACAATATCACAATGGATAATAACATCATCATCATAAACAGCTAATCCATATTATCTACTCAACAGATAATCAATATCATCATACTTAACCAAGCATCCATAACACAATAGGTATATATCTGAGATCACAATCAATCATGGAAATCAATATCATCCATCATATATAAACAAAGATTAATAATCACCTCGTTTATAATTAATTTAAAATGAATTAAATTAATTACAAATCTCTAA
The DNA here is from genome assembly GCA_030737815.1 of Allium fistulosum. NCBI lineage: Eukaryota > Viridiplantae > Streptophyta > Magnoliopsida > Asparagales > Amaryllidaceae > Allium > Allium fistulosum. Next base: position 308,146,548 of record CM060904.1, on the reverse strand, counting down.
TTAATTTAAAGTAAATTAAATTAATTACCCCATCAATATTAATCTTGCTTACATAACCATTAATTAATTACAAGTTAATTAATTAATCATTTCCTACTTTTCCATCTTAATTAACCATTTTAGATTAATTATCTCAAATTATATTTAAGTAATTATCCTCTAATTATGTTACAAATTAATTACTTCATACCAATTATAGAAAGTAACCTTTTAAATTACTAAAATTAATTCCATTTCTTCTTAATTAATTACTCTAATGAATTTCTTCCATTTTTAAATCATTCCCAATAAATTACTTCCTTAAGTAATTATACTCATCCCATCATCAAAGGTTTATTTAAATTAATTACTTAACAATTCACATTTAACTTAATTAATTTTAATGAGAAATAAATTTCTTAATTACTTCCCTAAGTAAATTATACTTATATAATTCACCATTTATTATCTTAAATTAATAAACCTAATAAATTATCAAATGATCATATTAATCCATTATTTTATAATACTAGTTAATAGCCTTCATTAATCATTAACACTTCTTAAATTTACTTAAAGTAATTAAATTAAGATTTATTATCTATTTACAATTACATTTCATCTTTAATAACTCATTAATAAATCCTTAATTATTTAATTAATTAAGTATTCAATATCACTTAATTAATTCTTGCTTACTTTATTAATTAATAATCATCGATTAAAATTCAACTCTTATTTAATTAATGATTCTTAATTATCCATTTATTTATCCTAAATTAATTATCTTAAACCTTAATTAACTAATTTAACTTTTAATTACTAAACTAATTAATCTCATCATTAATTAATCAAATTAGATAATTATTCATTTACTTAATAATTCCAAATCTATAAATCTTCATTTATTTAAAAGGTAAAGCATTTTCTTATTAATGATCAACTTCTCATTTACAAATTTTAGATTCAAACTAAATACAAAATTTAACTTAGCAAAATTTAACACACTTTAAAATCTACTTTAAACATTTTTAAAGTTGTTAAAACATTTTATTTTATAAAACTTATTTTTTTATTTTAAAACTATGGAGACAAAACTTAATTTGAATCCACATTTAAATTTTTGGTTTTAACTCTGTTAAAACCCTGCTTCCAAATTCAAAACTTAAAGCCTTACAGGCTTTAAAACTGGCAACACAAATATACCCGAGCCTACCCTATTTTACTTCGAGTCAAACAAATAAAAACTTCGAGCCTTTCTTCCATTTACTCGAGAAACTCGAGTATCATTTCCCTGCTACCCCAGACTTCTTATCATCCACCAGAGGATCACCGTGCACGTGCACAGCGAATTCGATCGTCTCCGATCAAGTTCGACGACACTCCTTCGTCGACGTTCATGCCCAAACACCATCATCACCACCAGATTTCCCTATCTCACTCGAATTCAAAATTCGATATCCACTTGAGCCTGGAACCCATCAACTCGAACTCGCCCAAACCTGGCAACGCGTCGTTCGCCAACCTCCAACCACCTGAAAGTCAACCCTTCCGGCCTCGACTTCCCCTACGCGTCAACTATCATTTCTCAGCAACTCGTCGAACTCGATCCACTACAGGGACCACGGTGACCGATTCTTCCTAGCTTCGCTAAATTAGGGTTCTAGACTTGAATGACAATCGCCACCACCCCACTGACATATATCACCATCAGGAAATTTTGTCGAAGTCCCCGCTCGTTCTACCATCTCCAGAAAGAACCACCACCTCCCAGATCAACTATATCACCAGAGAAATCCAATAACTCGAAATACAGACATCACCACAGAACACATTCAATACTACACTAAAAATTGTGAATCTGATTTTAAAAATCCTATCTTCTAGATACAATTTCAGATATATAATTAAATCAACAAAATTAAATGTTTGATTTTTAACAAGTTTCAAGTGGCTCTGTGTTTTCATTGTTTCCAGACAATGTTCCTACCTATGATTATTGCAAATATTTTTAAAGCCTAGTTAAGTTTTAAAACAACAACTTTGTTTTAACTACTTAAGCCAAAATGAAATTAGAGTGGGAAGAAATTTGAAGTTGATCTAAGTTTTAAATCCCTGGAACATTAAAACAGAGATGTCACAAGCATTATCTAACATACTCACAAGTTACAGAGGCTTAAAAACCATCATACAACATATTTTCAAGCATATATCACAAGTTACTTCAATCATAGGTCGTATGCATCAAAACTGAAGGCATCTCATGTTAACAGTTAAAGTCAGGGGCTTAACTAAGATCAGGGATGTTTAAAATCAGTAGATATGCACACAACATAATTTCACACAAACTTGCACATACACATACATATAAAACAATCATTAACACAAACATTCCATATTATTTAAGGTTTAGTTTTAAAGTTTACTCACCTGTCTTTTTAAACAGAAAGCTTGATTTTTTTGCTTGAAAACAAGAAGCTTGAAACTGGGATTTTGAAACTTGCATATTTTTTTGTTGTTGATTCCAGAAAATTTGATTAGCTTGAAACTTGAACATGAATTTGATCTGGAAATCTTGAAACTGAAATGTTTGGCCTTCTAGTTGTTTCCAGGTTTGTATATTTTTTTCCATTCTTTCTTTCCTTAGGTTTGTATTTGTTTAAACTTATAGAACTGGAGTTGCTTGGCTTTCGTATACGAAATGAAACGAGGCAAGGTTGATAAATAAAACAAGTATACAAATTTGTTTACTGTTCTAGTACACAAAATTTCAGAGATTTTTATTTCTAAAAGAAAGCTGAAAGGAAATGTTTTGTGTACTTGGTGATGGCATTCAATGCCTTGCTCCTATTCAAGCCTACAACAGCCATACTTTTATTATTCTTTTAAGTACAAAATTGCATATGTATATTGTTTAACTTTAAGCTTATCATACTTTCCCCTTTACATTCGTATATACTGTAGTGATCTTGCATGCCTGCAAATATACATTGCCATAGATTATAAAATATCTTACTTATGCTATTGTACTTATGTACATAGATATTTCATTTGTTTGACTAAAGCTAAACATTCATACTCTATTTTTATTTCGTATACATTGAGATGTTTCTTGCCTGCAATTGTATTTTGTTGTAGAGTATAAAATATTTACTTGTCTTATCTTCTTATACTTAGGTGATTATCTTGCCTGCAAGTATTTCTAAAGTGTACATAATATTTTACTTAAGCCTTTAGTTTTAAAGATTGTTATGGTTGTGGTATTATGTTAACTTGTTATTGTTTCTATTTCTAACATAAGTGTATTTATTTCTATTTTAAAACATAAACTATCAAATATAAAGTTAACTATTATTATTTTATTTTATACTTACTTAAATATTTATAAGGTATATTTTACTATATATATTATTTTTATGAGAGTTTTATATAAATTTAAATGCCATAATTTCTTTTAAAATATATATATAACAATTTTCATTTATAATAAAACCTACTTGTATAGACATCATATTATTAATAAAGCTCATTATTACATTAAAATAATTTATAAAAGAGATTATCACTTTATTATTTATTTTTATCAAGCTATACTTTAAAAAGAACAACAAACCTTTTTGTTTAATTTAAATTTAAGCTAAAATCATTTAAACAATTTTAACTTAAATCTTGAATATATTTTAAAGCCAAATAGTTATTTATTAAATATTGAATTTAAATCAAATTTTCCAAATTACTAAAAGATTAGAGTTTGAAGGTATATCCTTATCTATTAAAATTTAAACAGACTTTAACTATTTACCATATATACAAAAAAATATATATATAAATAGAAAACAATTTATTAGCCTTTAAAAGATAATTTATCAGTTAAATATTTATTTAAAAGACAATTATTAATTCAATTCATACCCTATTAACAATATATATATCAAATCAATTTAATATTTAATATAGATTATTAAATTGATATTGCTCAAAATTCTGGGATGTCACATTTCTCCCCTCTTAAAAGAATTTCGTCCCCGAAATTTAAAACAAAGGTAATTTAATAATCTCATTACTGATTTAAATTTTAAAAAAAACTCAAGCATATATCATCAATATATACTAACAACCATAGCAATCAATCATCCAATCAACAAATCTAACTATCCAGACAAAATATTGGATAGAATTTCCTCGAGGTTCCCCGAGTATAAATACCGGGTTACTCGCTTTATAGAATCCAAACAATCAATACTACAAAGCTACACACATCAAGATCTACAAAACAAGATAGGATATCAGACTATAGACAAGTCTGACTCAACATCCCAAACTCCCTGAACTGTTGGTTCTACAACCAGAGACAACTCATACACGTACTCCCTTAGAGACACGTGAAACACATCGAATCCCAGTTATCCAAACTGACAATTCACTCCCGAAGATCAAACACTTATCCAAAATCAAATCTCCGATTCCAAAATCCAAATTCCTTCGGACGATCTTGGGACTCCTACATCCTTACTGATCAGCTTATCCTTCGCTGATGCCCTCCCAAAACATCCTGAACCAAAACAATCAACAAAATGATCTTTCCAAGATCAACCACAACTCAGAACTCCACTCTATTCCAGAATCAAAAGACGGATCTCACTTCTCTTATCCAAAAGAGATAAAAACAGATGCTCTCCAAACTGCTTCCGCTGCACAACTCTGATCCGAGCAGATGAAAATGCTGATGACGAACACAAGCACAAACTTCCACTGATACCAACTGTGACGGACCTAGGCTTTGCAACCGTCGGTCAGTAGCCACAACTGGTAAGCTTCTCAACCATTCCGAAAATATGGTTCAATAGATCCATAAAGAGAAAACTCAAAAGTTCCTCCAAAACCCGAGCTGCTTCACTAAACTCTCTCCAAAAACCATTCTACTACTAAGCTGAACCATCGGTATCACTCCTGGAAATCCAGTCAATACCAAACTCAAACTCCCTGATGCTAACAAAATTCTGACTTCCTGAAGACATCCAGAAAAATTCCTAACATCCCAAGAGAACACTCAGACTATCGCAAGTCACTTTTGCGATCAACTCAGCCTGATTTCAAAGAAAAACTGTTCTCTCTTTATCAAGCAGAACAGCTTACACTTAACTTGCCAATCCAATGAAGAAATGGAACCACTCTGCTGCTTCTGAACTCCACTGCTAGGCTAGAAAGCTTCCTTGCCAGCATACAGGACCTTCCGAACTACACTGCTGACACCAATGCCAAGGAATTCCAAATCCAAAGCTCTTCGAGAAACTCGAACCTCAAACTAAACAGAAACACTCTGCCGCATCACCGAAGCAGACACACTTCTTTAAAACTTGTTCCAAAGAAACATCTTCGGAAACATCCATAATCACTGTGTCTCATCACACAGCTACTAATCCCTGAGATATCAAGATATCATTCTAGCTTCTGCCCAACCGACAGATCCTGACTTTACTCATCCAAATTCTCGGGAATCCGCTCACACGAGCGCGATCATCTTACACTTCGAAGATGAACTCCAAACCTTAACAGGTTACCTTCAGAGATCGATGAAATCCTTACATCAACAAAGCTCACTCGAGAAAGACTGTAGACCCAATACCGCCTCGGTAGATACACTTCCAATCTCAACAAACTCCAACCATCGGTAGTCGTGTGACACACCACTACCCTATCTACCTTTATAACTTATATTGGGAAACCCGAACAGGTAACCCAACAGACAGGTAGAAATAGATAAATATATATATATATAGATAAAATTACAAGTACGCTCTCTCAGGATAGACACCACTCCAGAGCCTAGGTATTCACTCAACCTAACGCTCTGATACCAACTGTCACGACCCGAAATTCCACTACCGGAAAATCGCATCATCGATAAGAAAGAAAGGGATGAGAAAGTAGAAAAGATAGAGAAGAAAGAACAAAACAACATCAGAATCTCAACAGCGGAACGAATGAAATATAATATATCACATAATAGATTACATAGTATCATATACATCAGAGCTACATAGATAATACAACACATACTAGACAGTTATAAACACCTGTCTAGTTAATACAACTCGATACAACTCATTACAAATACAGAGATACCAACACAGCGGAAATACAGATAAACACTACACAGCGGAATCAATATATATCTATACGCTGAAGCCTCCTGCTCCATTGCTCCTCCAGAATTCGTCAAAGCTAACCTGAATCCCTTGGCTACCCGTAAAAATTTGGGTACCCGAGAGTTTATGAAAAACAGAAATAAACTTCGGGTCAGACATGGGTCTGGTATGAGTAAACGGTTAAAGTTGCTTAACTTTAAAAACCATTGAAACAAAGGTATCACGTAAGACTTCCCACACATAAACATGGGTAAGTTTTTACCTTACGCTAACCAAAACATTTGATAGGAAATCCAGTGATATTATAATAGTGTTTAGGGTTTTCAAGTAAATAGAAAATAGCCGAAATTGTTACATTCATTAAATTCCAGCATACTAGGTTTACAATCAAATCCGAGGGCACTTATTGGATTTTGGATTCCATACAATAGCAGGGCTACTGGGGTACCGCCCGTCACAGTACGTGGCCTAGATCACCGTACCGAGGACCCACCCTAAGTCCCCTGCAACACAAGGCCGGAACCATTCCTTACTGAACAGTTCCGAACGAAACAACCCCACCAGTTGTCGCGAATCAACTGCCCACTAAGCCAAATAAAAAGGGACCTCTAGACAGGGGTATATCCCGCTCTCAAGTGGGTGCTACCCACGAAGCCTTGCTGCACCTCCCCTGTTTTAGCCATTCCCAGTTGATGAGGCTTGAGGCTACGATTACCTTTAGAGAACACAGCTCTTAGAATGCTCATCGTCCGCCTGACGATGTTCTGAAAGCATTCAATCCATACAAGTTCGTTCCGGGTTCGAACGAAACCGAAGGCATTATCTCATTACACTCGTATTGGAATCACCCTCAGAGTTAACGACGATAACCCTTGCATTCTGAAGTCTTCATGTTCACTTGGAAATAACGACCTATCGTTATTTTGGATCGATGTGGTTTTCGGACTTCCAAATATGGAAAACCCGATCCCGGTCTCATCAAATCCAAAACGCCATCTTTTAGGTCCAAGTTGTTTTAATGTTTAAAACAATTTAAATTCAATTATCTATATACACACAGATAGATAAATAACAATATCACAATGGATAATAACATCATCATCATAAACAGCTAATCCATATTATCTACTCAACAGATAATCAATATCATCATACTTAACCAAGCATCCATAACACAATAGGTATATATCTGAGATCATAATCAATCATGGAAATCAATATCATCCATCATATATAAACAAAGATTAATAATCACCTCATTTATAATTAATTTAAAATGAATTAAATTAATTACAAATCTCTAATTAATTTAAAGTAAATTAAATTAATTACCCCATCAATATTAATCTTGCTTACATAACCATTAATTAATTACAAGTTAATTAATTAATCATTTCCTACTTTTCCATCTTAATTAACCATTTTAGATTAATTATCTCAAATTATATTTAAGTAATTATCCTCTAATTATGTTACAAATTAATTACTTCATACCAATTATAGAAAGTAACCTTTTAAATTACTAAAATTAATTCCATTTCTTCTTAATTAATTACTCTAATGAATTTCTTCCATTTTTAAATCATTCCCAATAAATTACTTCCTTAAGTAATTATACTCATCCCATCATCAAAGGTTTATTTAAATTAATTACTTAACAATTCACATTTAACTTAATTAATTTTAATGAGAAATAAATTTCTTAATTACTTCCCTAAGTAAATTATACTTATATAATTCACCATTTATTATCTTAAATTAATAAACCTAATAAATTATCAAATGATCATATTAATCCATTATTTTATAATACTAGTTAATAGCCTTCATTAATCATTAACACTTCTTAAATTTACTTAAAGTAATTAAATTAAGATTTATTATCTATTTACAATTACATTTCATCTTTAATAACTCATTAATAAATCCTTAATTATTTAATTAATTAAGTAGTCAATATCACTTAATTAATTCTTGCTTACTTTATTAATTAATAATCATAGATTAAAATTCAACTCTTATTTAATTAATTATTCTTAATTATCCATTTATTTATCCTAAATTAATTATCTTAAACCTTAATTAACTAATTTAACTTTTAATTACTAAACTAATTAATCTCATCATTAATTAATCAAATTAGATAATTATTCATTTACTTAATAATTCCAAATCTATAAATCTTCATTTATTTAAAAGGTAAAGCATTTTCTTATTAATGATCAACTTCTCATTTACAAATTTTAGATTCAAACTAAATACAAAATTTAACTTAGCAAAATTTAACACACTTTAAAATCTACTTTAAACATTTTTAAAGTTGTTAAAACATTTTATTTTATAAAACTTATTTTTTTATTTTAAAACTATGGAGACAAAACTTAATTTGAATCCACATTTAAATTTTTGGTTTTAACTCTGTTAAAACCCTGCTTCCAAATTCAAAACTTAAAGCCTTACAGGCTTTAAAACTGGCAACACAAATATACCCGAGCCTACCCTATTTTACTTCGAGTCAAACAAATAAAAACTTCGGGCCTTTCTTCCATTTACTCGAGAAACTCGAGTATCATTTCCCTGCTACCCCAGACTTCTTATCATCCACCAGAGGATCACCGTGCACGTGCACAGCGAATTCGATCGTCTCCGATCAAGTTCGACGACACTCCTTCGTCGACGTTCATGCCCAAACACCATCATCACCACCAGATTTCCCTATCTCACTCGAATTCAAAATTCGATATCCACTTGAGCCTGGAACCCATCAACTCGAACTCGCCCAAACCTGGCAACGCGTCGTTCGCCAACCTCCGACCACCTGAAAGTCAACCCTTCCGGCCTCGACTTCCCCTACGCGTCAACTATCATTTCTCAGCAACTCGTCGAACTCGATCCACTACAGGGACCACGGTGACCGATTCTTCCTAGCTTCGCTAAATTAGGGTTCTAGACTTGAATGACAATCGCCACCACCCCACTGACATATATCACCATCAGGAAATTTTGTCGAAGTCCCCGCTCGTTCTACCATCTCCAGAAAGAACCACCACCTCCCAGATCAACTATATCACCAGAGAAACCCAATAACTCGAAATACAGACATCACCACAGAACACATTCAATACTACACTAAAAATTGTGAATTTGATTTTAAAAATCCTATCTTCTAGATACAATTTCAGATATATAATTAAATCAACAAAATTAAATGTTTGATTTTTAACAAGTTTCAAGTGGCTCTGTGTTTTCATTGTTTCCAGACAATGTTCCTACCTATGATTATTGCAAATATTTTTAAAGCCTAGTTAAGTTTTAAAACAACAACTTTGTTTTAACTACTTAAGCCAAAATGAAATTAGAGTGGGAAGAAATTTGAAGTTGATCTAAGTTTTAAATCCCTGGAACATTAAAACAGAGATGTCACAAGCATTATCTAACATACTCACAAGTTACAGAGGCTTAAAAACCATCATACAACATATTTTCAAGCATATATCACAAGTTACTTCAATCATAGGTCGTATGCATCAAAACTGAAGGCATCTCATGTTAACAGTTAAAGTCAGGGGCTTAACTAAGATCAGGGATGTTTAAAATCAGTAGATATGCACACAACATAATTTCACACAAACTTGCACATACACATACATATAAAACAATCATTAACACAAACATTCCATATTATTTAAGGTTTAGTTTTAAAGTTTACTCACCTGTCTTTTTAAACAGAAAGCTTGATTTTTTTGCTTGAAAACAAGAAGCTTGAAACTGGGATTTTGAAACTTGCTTATATTTTTGTTGTTGATTCCAGAAAATTTGATTAGCTTGAAACTTGAACATGAATTTGATCTGGAAATCTTGAAACTGAAATGTTTGGCCTTCTAGTTGTTTCCAGGTTTGTATATTTTTTTTCCATTCTTTCTTTCCTTAGGTTTGTATTTGTTTAAACTTATAGAACTGGAGTTGCTTGGCTTTCGTATACGAAATGAAACGAGGCAAGGTTGATAAATAAAACAAGTATACAAATTTGTTTACTGTTCTAGTACACAAAATTTCAGAGATTTTTATTTCTAAAAGAAAGCTGAAAGGAAATGTTTCGTGTACTTGGTGATGGCATTCAATGCCTTGCTCCTATTCAAGCCTACAACAGCCATACTTTTATTATTCTTTTAAGTACAAAATTGCATATGTATATTGTTTAACTTTAAGCTTATCATACTTTCCCCTTTACATTCGTATATACTGTAGTGATCTTGCATGCCTGCAAATATACATTGCCATAGATTATAAAATATCTTACTTATGCTATTGTACTTATGTACATAGATATTTCATTTGTTTGACTAAAGCTAAACATTCATACTCTATTTTTATTTCGTATACATTGAGATGTTTCTTGCCTGCAATTGTATTTTGTTGTAGAGTATAAAATATTTACTTGTCTTATCTTCTTATACTTAGGTGATTATCTTGCCTGCAAGTATTTCTAAAGTGTACATAATATTTTACTTAAGCTTTTAGTTTTAAAGATTGTTATGGTTGTGGTATTATGTTAACTTGTTATTGTTTCTATTTCTAACATAAGTGTATTTATTTCTATTTTAAAACATAAACTATCAAATATAAAGTTAACTATTATTATTTTATTTTATACTTACTTAAATATTTATAAGGTATATTTTACTATATATATTATTTTTATGAGAGTTTTATATAAATTTAAATGCCATAATTTCTTTTAAAATATATATATAACAATTTTCATTTATAATAAAACCTACTTGTATAGACATCATATTATTAATAAAGCTCATTATTACATTAAAATAATTTATAAAAGAGATTATCACTTTATTATTTATTTTTATCAAGCTATACTTTAAAAAGAACAACAAACCTTTTTGTTTAATTTAAATTTAAGCTAAAATCATTTAAACAATTTTAACTTAAATCTTGAATATATTTTAAAGCCAAATAGTTATTTATTAAATATTGAATTTAAATCAAATTTTCCAAATTACTAAAAGATTAGAGTTTGAAGGTATATCCTTATCTATTAAAATTTAAACAGGCTTTAACTATTTACCATATATACAAAAATATATATATATAAATAGAAAACAATTTATTAGCCTTTAAAAGATAATTTATCAGTTAAATATTTATTTAAAAGACAATTATTAATTCAATTCATACCCTATTAACAATATATATATCAAATTAATTTAATATTTAATATAGATTATTAAATTGATATTGCTCAAAATTCCGGGATGTCACAGAAACTGAAACTTGATTTTTGAAACTAGAATCACGATTTTTAGTAGTGGGATTTAAATGCATTTCTGGTTTAACCAGAAATTGGAATTTGAGGGAATTCTGATGATCTCGTTAGTCTGGGAGGTCGTGATTCTTTCTGGAGGAAGAAGAGTTGTCAGTAACTAAGGGAAAAATGGTAGAAGTGATGACAGATCACGATGGAGGTGGTGGTTGTCTTTTTTAGTCTGGAACCCTAGTTTTAGCTAGGTCTGTTGTTTTGGATGGTTCGCCTGCTCTGGTTGATTGAGTTCAACCAAACTCGAGGGGATGGAAGCTTAGAGGTAGGCGATGGTGTGGTCGTAGTAGTAGATCTTTTGGTGGTCGGAGCTTCGTGGTCGAGGTGGTTTCCAAGTTGTAGTGGTGGGTTCTGTTGAAGTTCCAAGTCTGGATTGAACTCTCGAATTCGACTTCGAGATTTGAGGTACGATCTGATGATAGTATTAGGGTGTTTGGACGATGATTGGTGTGAGAAGATCATCGTTGATGATCTGAGATGATCAACGGCACCGTGCATGTGCATGGTGCACTGTTGTTCTAGTGAAGATGAAGTTTGGCGTTGCAGGGTTTGAACTCGAGTAACTCTCGAGTAATTCGAGTTTTGGCTCGAAGTAGGGTAAGGTTTTACTCGAAGCAGTTTTTGGTTGGCTCGGGTAAATGTTTTGTTACAGGTTTCAACTTTCAAACCTGTTCTGTTTTTAAATCTTGAAAATGATTTTTAAATATAAAGCAAAGTTTAAGCTAAGTGTAAATCAAAGTTTAAATATGGATTTAAGTTAGTTTAAATCTCAGTTTTAAAATAAATAAAGTTTTATAAAATTTAAATGTTTTAACAACTTTGAATGTTAAAGTAAAATTTTAATGATTAGAATTTAAAAGAATTTGGTTTAAACACTTTTAACGTTTCTTTTATATGATATAAGTATTCTTTAACATAAGATTTTAAAGGTTTTAAATTGTGTTTTAAACTTTGTTAAGATAAAATGGTATTCATTTTAAATCTTAAATTTAAAATGGAATTTAAAAGTAAGTTTAAAAGTAAATTGTTTTTAAAATGCTTTTGTTAATGATAATTAAATCATTAATAAGAATAATGTTTATCTTAAAGTTAATTAGAATTTAATGATTTGGATTCATTAAATTATTAAGATAATCAAAAATGGATAATTATTAATTTATTTAATTAATGATATGGATGATTAATTAAGTAATTAAGAGTTCTAAATTAATTAATTAAAGTTTAAGACTAGTTATTTAAGGAATAATTAATTTGGAGTTAAAGATCATTAATTTGATAAGATTAGATTTTAAATTAATGATTAAATATTAATTAATCAAGAAATTAAAGATTAATTAAGTTACAGTTAAAACTTAAATTAATTAAATAATTAGAGGTTAATTAATAGGTTATTAAGGATAAATTAATTTGTAATTAATATTGATTTATCTAAGTTTAAATCTTAAGAAAAATAATTAAAGAATTGTTAATAGTTAATGAAGGTAATTAACTAGGATTATTAATAATTGATTAATGTGATTAGTTTTAATAATCAATTTCATTTATTAATTAAGGATTAATGAAATTAATTATAGTTAATTAATTAATAGAGTAATTTAAGATTAATTACTATATATGATTAAGGATAATTAATTTGTGAAACTAATTAAGGAATAATTACTTGAATGTAATTAAGGGATAGATAAATCAAGGATGATTAATTGAAATGAATAAGTAAATGATGATTGATTAATTGATTGGTAATAAACTAATGGTTATGTAAGTAAGATTTATAATGATGAAATAATTAATTTAATTTACTTTAAATTAATTAAAGAGGAAGTAGTTAATTTAATTCAATTTAAATTAATTACAAATGGTGTGATTATTAATCATTGCTTATGTATGATGGATACTAGTGATTTCCTTGAATGGTTTGAAATCTCAGATATAAGATAAGTAATGCTATGTGATATGGATGCTATGGTTGTAGTGTGATGATAATATGGATTATCTGTTGAGATGATAAAGTGAATTATCTATTTGTGATGTGAATTATCTATCTGTGTGTATATAGATAATAGAATTGAATTGTTTTAACTTTAAAACAACTTGGACCTAAAAGATGGCATTTTGAATTTCGATGAGACCGGGATCGGGTTTCCAGATTTGGATATCCGAAAACCACATCGATCCAAATTAACGATAGGTTGTGAATCTCAAGTGAAGATGAAGATTCAGAGTGCAAGGGTTATTGTCGTTAATTCTGAGGGTAATTCCAATATGAGTGTAACGAGATAATGCCTCCAGTATCGTTCGAACCCGGAACGAACTTGTATGGATTGAATGCTTTCAGAACATCGTTAGGTGGATGATGAGCATTCTAAGTGATGTGTTCTGATAAGGTAATTCGTAGCCTCAAGCCTCATCAACCGGGAATGGCTAAAAAAGGGGAGGTGCAGCAAGGTTAAGTGGGTAGCACCCAAGTAGGACAAGATTTTCCCATGTCTAGAGGTCCCTTTTTATTCGGCTTAGTTGGCAGTTGGAATTGCGCACCGACTGCGGGTTTGTCTTGTTCGGGACTGTTCAGTAAGGGATGGTTCCGGCTTTGTGTTGCAGGGGGTCGGGAGTGATCCTCGGTACGCTGATCTAGGCCAGGTATTGTGACGGGCGGTACCCCAGTAGCCCTGCAATTGTATGGAATCCAATCTCCAATAAGTGACGTACGTATTAGTTGTGTCCAACTATGTTGGAATGTGAGATGTAAGCATTCCAGCTATTTCTGTATTTTATTTGAAAACCCTAGACCCTATTATAATATCACTGGATTTCCTATCAAATGTTTGGTTATCGTAAGGTAAAAACTTACCCATGTTTATGTGTGGGGAGTCTTATGTGATACCTTTTGTTTCCAAAGAATTTCCAAAGTTAAGCAACTTTAACCTGTTACTCAAACCAGACCCATGTCTGACCCGGAGTTTATTCTGTTTTTCTTAAACTCTTGGGTACTCAAATTTTTACGAGTAGCCAAGGGATTCAGGTTAGCTTTGACGATTTATGAAGGAGCAATGGAGCAGGAGGCTTCAGCGTTATAGATATGTGTAGTGTTTCGCTGTGTTGGTATCTCTGTATTGATCTTTGTATTGTATTGAGTTGTAATAACTAGACAGGTGTTTATAACTGTATAGTATGTGATGTTTTATCTGTGTAACTCTGATTGATGTTGTATATTATGTAATACTTATGTGATTAATATAATTATTCGTTCTGCTATTGAGATTCTGATGTTGTTTCATCTTTCTTCTCTATCTTTTCTCTTTTCTATCCCTTTCTTTCTTCAAGATGATGCGACTTTCTGGTGATAGAAGGTCGGGTCGCTACAATGAATTTGAAAGTGAATTAATTGGATTTGAAAATGGAATTGAATGAATCTGAAATCGAAGTCGAAATTGATTCGAATTGAAATCGAAATTGAATTGACTGAATGGGAATTGAAATTTGATTCGGATTGGGAAGTTGGAATTTGAAATTGTTTGACTTTGAAGCTATGTCATTTTTGGGTTCCAAAATTTTTTCTGCTATATAAACCATTTTAAATACTAAAACTATTTTATATTAAACTATTTTACCTATATTAACTATATTAAATAATTTCAACCTATCTTAAATCATGTTAACTTACTTTAATCTATTTTAAATCTACTTAACCCAATTTAATTTAATTTAAACTAATTTACCTATTTTAATTTATTTTAATTATATTTAATCTATTTTAAAGCTATTTAACCTATTTAATTATATTTAACCTATTTTAAATTTATTTAACCATATTAAATCAATTTAAAACTATTTTGAAATCTATCTTTAATATTTTAGAGTATTTAACTATTTTTAATTATTTAAGCTATTTTCCAAAAATTCAAGCTGGTCAATAAGGTGAAATGTTTATATTTAAATTGTGGATTTAAAATATGAATTTGGTTAAATTAAAGTTGTAACCTAAATTGAGATTCAAAACGATTTTTGAAATTGAAATGAGATATTAGGGCGAAATGATTTTTTGAGCTGGAATAGTATATTTTGAGTATATATGATGATTTTGGAATGGATTTGATTTTTGAAGCGAATATGATATTTTGATATCAATTATGAATTGATTTTGAAAATGTAAAAGAACCATCTGGTGTGTAATAAGCGTTTGGTTGTTAAAGAGACTGGGATCGGATATGGGCATACTCTCTATCGATACCGAAAACCACTTTAACAACCATGTACGTGGTGGAGATTCCAGAAACGAAGTAGGATGGTTTGGCGACGATTCTATATGGTATGACGTGACCCTGACTCCCGTGAGTCAGCTTAGATGTGACTAAAATCAGAAGCTATACCGGGCCAAGTGAGGTCATTCCTCTTATCGGGCATATTTCTTCGATACCATTCTATTGCTTTTGTGATTTGATTTGGTGGCCACCCCTCGATTGTTTGGGAGTGTGTCCGAGGTGGGCGGTAGTAGCTGCTATGCGTCACCACCAGTCCGGGAGTGCAATTGGTATATCTACCCTGGCATCTCCTCATGTGCCGTGTTCACATGCTCTAGAGCGCCTTCTACGAGTTTGTTTTGTACCATACCTATGGAGTGCCCTCTAATAGCCCTCCAGTTTACGGAGGAATTACGGTACTGTATAGACTATGTGAATATATAAAAATGTGTTAAGGAGGATATGGGTAACGCCTTAACGCTATTTTAATAGTTTACTTTACTATAGACATATTATAATAGCGTATTGTACTACATAGTAGATAGTTTAATGGATCCTTAAGAGATTGAAAATCCCGTAACATCTCTTGAGTTATTGCACACACGTCGACACTGGATATGAGATGTCAAACCTCGTAAACATCTCTGACGCCGTTACACCCATATTTATTTGCGATTGATTTAACTTACATAAGGATATTTTAGTCCTGACTCGATTGTTTTGTCATTTCATTATGCTCGGGTCAGTTTTGAGTTTTCAGCTTATTGAAGATCTATTCTGGAGGACGAAGACGAAGATTTGGTATACTATTACTATTATTATCCTTGCATCATGCTGTCTGCTGCATTATTTTATTTGTTCTGTTGTATATGTATAAATAATAATCAAAAGTATATTAAACAGCTTCATGAACGGTTTATTTGATTATTATATTTTATCTTTCCACTGCGAGATTCTGTGGTTGTTTCTTGTTCCTTTTCTCTTCTTTTCTTATTTACTCAATTAACAATCCTCCCTTTTGAATGGTTTGAGTTGACATGTGTGTTTGATTGTCGATTTAAACTGTCCAAAAAGGTGGGTCGTCATAGAAATGTATCGAAGAAATGCGTCAGATCAGAGGTACTACCTCATTGGCCTGAGAATCGCTCCTGTTTTAGCCACCTTATACCAACTCACGGGAGTCGGGTCCACGTTCATACCTCAATAGGATCGTCGCCACCATCCTACTTCATTCTGGAATCTCCACCACGTACCCGGTTGTCAAAGTGGTTTTCGGTATCGACAAAGAGTATGCCCATATCCGATCACGGTATCTTTAACAACCAATCGTTATTATAACACATGGATATTTATTTCAAAATAATTTATACTTCAAAACCAAATATCATATCCATTTCAAAACTAGTTTATACTTCAAAACCAAAATATCATATTCAAAACTAGTTTATACTTCAAAACAAAAATATCATTTGAACAAACCAAAATTTCCAACCACTGAATATTTCCTTCAATTTATTTAAACTTGAAATATTCCTTTTTAAATCATCTTAAACCAAAACCACTTTATAAAGCCATATTCTTAAATCTTAAATTGCAAATCAATATATTCAAAACAATTCTTAATTAAATACTATTTCAAATAAATTCATTTCCAAAAGTCATAGTACTTTCAAAGGGATAACAATTTTGTAACAACCCGCATATCTATCGATTTTATATTTAAATATTTTATTTAAATATTTTATCGTTAGTCGGATGTTAGTCCGAAAAGCTACTTTTTGCATACGGTCAAATTAGGACTCGAGACCACTTCCATTGAGTTCAAAATGACGTTTGCGATCTTTTTGAGTGTAAACTTCGATATGTTTGGAGATAGTGAAATTTTCAACACTTTTTCCCGCCTTTGACTTTGGTTTGGACTGCACCCCTTTAGTTCAGCCCAACCATCTTCTTCACTCTATCAAAACACTTCAAGCTTTGTCCAAAAATGGTGGTGGGAAGTGGAAATTAAAACTCCAAACACAAATTCTATTGCAAATCCGAGATTCAACATCAAATTCACGTGAAGACCATTGATTCAAGCTTGTTGGTGTTCTTGCTTTGCTCTCAAATCTCCATCTTCATCAAATTCCGTGAAAAGGTGAGATTTTTAGTCTCACATCTTGCTTAAATTGTCATTGGGCTGTTGGGAATGATCCCCTATTGCATTTGTATGAATATTTGCGTTTGGTTTGGATTGGATTGACGAAAAACACCACTTTTGAGCGTTTTGACGAATTTTCCAGCCCCTAGAGCTGTTCGGCATCGTTGAGTCGAACGGTTCGGCCTATTTAAGCTGTTCGGCATCATTTAGTCGACCGGCATCTTTAAGTGTTCGGTATCTTTGAACGTTCGGTCTCCTGAGCGTTCGGCATCTTTGAACGTTCGGTCTCCAGAGCGTTCGGCATCTTCAAGTCGTTCGGTCTCTTGAACGCTTGGCATTTTCGAGTCGTTCGGCTGTTGAGTCGTTCGGCATCTTCTGTTCGGTTCGGCATATTTGAGCGTTCGGCATTTTCGAGCGTTCGGCATTTTCGAGCGTTCGGCATTTTCGAGCGTTCGGCATCTTTAAGGCGTTCGGCATTTTCGAGCGTTCGGCATTTTCGAGCGTTCGGCATCTTTAAGGCGTTCGGCATTTTCGAGCGTTCGGCATTTTCGAGCGTTCGGCATCTTTAAGGCGTTCGGCATTTTCGAGCGTTCGGCATTTTCGAGCGTTCGGCATCTTTAAGGCGTTCGGCATATTCGAGCGTTCGGCATTTTCGAGCGTTCGGCATCTTTAAGGCGTTCGGCATATTCGAGCGTTCGGCATTTTCGAGCGTTCGGCATCTTTGAGCCGTTCGGCATATTTGAGTGTTCGGCATTTTTGAGTCGATCGGCACACTTAGAGCGTTCGGCATTTTTGTCGTTCGGTCTCCTTAAGTCATTCAGCCTCGTTCGGCGTCCTTGAGTCGTTCGGCTATTAGGTCGTCCTGCATCCTTTGGTCGCTTTTCCTCATTAAGTCGTACCGTGACGGGGTGCTGCCCCGCACCCCGCCGTGGGCGCTGCCCCCTGGACCCCCGCGACCTGACCGGGCAGGTCGAACCCCGTATTACTCTGCGTAGGCAATCTCTTCTGAAAAACATTTATCAGAATTTCTACTTTGATGGTTTTGGGATTGACTTCTTTGGACTTTACTCACGTCTTCGAACGTGAATTGATTTGTTTCTACAATCGTTTTATGACTTGTCACTTTAAAGATATATGAAGGTTTCCATACTAATAGTAAATATCAAAACTCTTTCATCAAAGCAATTTCAACGCTATTTTAAATATCAAAAGTTCGTTTTCTCAAACCGATTTTCAATCTACTAGTATATACAAGCCTTTACCTCACTCGAATGAGAAATCGACTTAAACAACTTAGTAAAACGGGTGGTATGAAACACTTGCGTTCACTTCGTCGGTTAGCTCTTGGACTTGTTCGATTGAACCCTTTTTGTGACAATTTCCTAGTGAAGATTTACAGCTTGTTCGTAAATATTTAAGTTAAGCAAGTGGTTATGGGACATGAAGCTAAACTCATATATTTACTAGCTTGGTGTGATTGACACTTCCTTATGATCATGACGATCATTTTTGTGATTTTTGTCTACGTGGGAGACTATACCCCGATTATGTGATGTTTCGCCATCACATTTCCTACGGTCTTCGGGCCATTCCTGTGTGAAAATTTAATGGATAGCTTCCATGAGATTACTTCTCGTCATGTGTTTACGCGTAGGTGAGTTTTCATGCTCCCATTCATGTGTTAGGCCTCCCCCTTTTTTATGTGTTTTCTGGATTTCTGATGATGATTTCTGGAATTTTGTGCTTCACCAATTTTCATGATTTTCATTGATATGATATCAGTTTTTGTGCATTGGTGAATTCATGTGTTATTGACTTGTTATGAATACAAGTTTAGGGTATGATACCCTACCTTACCTTTGAGAAGATTCTTGTGATATTGATTAATCTTTTGTTGATTATCATTTACATACTTATAGTAGTATGTCGTAATAGTTATTTCATGTTCATGTCATGCCATTTACTTTATACCATATCATCTGATATTTATAGTTAGACTGATCCGTTTATTATTTTCTTATAAATAATACTCGGGTCAGACCGAGATGTTACAGGTGCTTCTGCTTGACTTCTCTTCAGGATATTTCTGATTTTTGGCTAACTACATAGATTGTAGTTTTTGGATGTACACCTTTGAGATATAGACTCTATGTTGTGTACTTATTCTTTTGTATAGCACGTGATGCTATTCTTTTGTATTACCGTGGATCTTTCTGACCACTACTCTGATGTACACTTTCATGTGTTATATATTTATTCATATCTTCTTCCGCCTTTGTGATATGGATGTCTGTGACTGATTTATGTTATGATTACTTCTATGTTTGTTTTCCGAAGATTATATATAGCCACCGTGTGATAGCTTTGTGTTTGTATCGGTATGTCGGATTTCCTCCTTAGAAGATATGCATTCTATTCTATCTGACGTATCGGTGCTCGCACAAAGAAGTTACATGGATGGTCGCTCCTCCACAGCCTTATTCTCCGCGCTAATTGACAGCACTACCTCGTAGTGTTCTTGGTTAGCGTGGGTATAGAGGTGGGGCGTCACAAATTTCGACATCAAAACACTTTGAAACCATAATACTTTGAAATCATAACCCTTTTTGAACTATTATCATTTGGTAATCCAAATACTCAGAAAAATCATAACCCTTGGGAATGTTATCCTTTGAAAATCATAATACTTTTAAAATAAATTTCACTACCAAAGTTGTAGCATTTCAAGGATCATTCATTTAATTATAAACTTTCCAAAACATTGTATTTTCAGCTAACAATAGCACTTATAAAGTGCTACAGTTGATATATTAGTAATATTTCAAAACATTGTCAAATTCAGAAACAGCAACACTTATAAAGTGATGTAATAGATATTTAGTTATTTTCAAATAGCTTAGTTTCAGAAATAGTAGCACTTATAAAGTGATGTAATAGGTATTTAGTTGTTTCAAAACATAGTTAAATTTTAGAACAACGGCACTTATAAAATGATGTAATAGTATTTGGTTATTTCAGAACTTAGCTAAAATTTAAAAAGGATAACACTTAGCAAATGCCATCTTAAAACCACAGCATTATATAAATGCTACAAATAAAATTCCAGATTTTATTATAAATTTTTAGAAACATTAAGACTTCAATTTTAGGAATTTTTTACTTATAAAAATCATATTTCATGCTTCAAAAACATTCATTTGGATATCATTTAACTTATGATTTAATAAAACAAAATTTTATAAATAAATATCCAATTTAAACCATAATTCGTTTATTAAGTCAAAATACACTTTTTTACTTAACTTTTATCTTTTTACCACTAACCTAACACTTTATTTTAAAATACCCATTTCATAAATAAAACTAAATTTCTATTTATTTACTTAACTTAAAATTTCTATTTGAAAAACCAAATTTCCAATTATCAAGTTAGGTCATAATTAAAATTACATTTTCCATTTAAAAATCATAACTATTTATTTTACAAACATAACATTTCATAAAAGAATATTTTATCATAGTTAATATAACAATCAATCTTTTCTTTTAGATCTATTCATTTAGACATCAATTAACTATGAATTCCTAGTCAAATAAATTTTTTTACAAATGTCCAATTAAAATTGTATTCCATTTTATCAGTTCAAAATACATTATTTATTACACGAAACATGTCCGTTTCATAAAGTAAAATTCATAACAATTACTAGGTTAGATTTAAACTTCCATATTAAGTCAAATTCAATTATTAAGTTATTTATCATCAATAAAGATCCTTAATTTAACTTAAAACCAATTATTAACTTATAAAATTTTAACTTATAGAAAAACCAATACACCTTTATAATTTAAAGCATTAAATCAAAATTTAAGTTAAAATTTCATATATCTATAAAACTCAAAATACTTAATAATCTTTTAGGAAAATATCATTTAAAATACTTAATAAATTCTTAGGAAAATATTATTTAAAATATGACCATGGGCCTATATCATATTTTCTAACCTAGGTCAAATGATACGGATATGTATCATTTCCATCCGTAATTTAGAAAGAAAAATCCAGGTTCTATCATTTCAAACCCGCAATCCCAAGTCAAATAAAATATAATAAAATACAATAAAAATCACTCGAGCCTATTATTTCAGCTCATAATGATTTTTCCTTATTCTAAAGTCCGTTTGGGTATGTATCATTTCAACCCATAGTGATAGGGAACTTGCAGTGTGAGAAACAGTAATAAATGAATAGTAGAACATATAATATCATATCAGATGATGTAACAAATATATGAATAGAATTTAACATCATAAAATCATATCACAGGCATATATGAACATATTAACATAACATATAAATTTTCTACAATTCACATGCCATTGTTTCACAATTATAAAAGTACGTATGTCAAGAGTGATAAACTCACCTTTCGAAGTTAGAGAGAGATTCGACGATAGAA
Organism: Allium fistulosum; assembly: GCA_030737815.1. Lineage (NCBI taxonomy): Eukaryota > Viridiplantae > Streptophyta > Magnoliopsida > Asparagales > Amaryllidaceae > Allium > Allium fistulosum. The sequence goes on along the minus strand of CM060904.1, from coordinate 308,124,244 downwards.
TGAGTTACGATTCCAAGCACGGATTTCAAAGCAAAGCACGATAAACTTGAGTTCGACGATTGTTAACCCGCCTTTTGGCAAGGCCGCGGAAAGACGGGTTTAACTTAATCAACTGCATGTTCGTCGAGGCTAGAGTACGATGGATTCAGTCGACTGGATGGATGGATGATGCAACATGCTTGGAAGATGGAAATATGATTGGATAAAGGTTGATCAACTATAATTTGGATCTAGGAAACATGGTTCGGCATGATGGAGGTTCGGCACAAATGGTTCATCCGGCATTCACGTTCGAATGGCATTCAAGAGTAATCGGCATACATGGAGCACTCGGCATTCAGTAGCGCTCGGCATCCAGGAGCACTCGACATTCAGTAGTGTTCGGCCTAGGAGGCAGGGATCAGTCGAGGAATAGAGAGGAGGTATGGTTCAGTCAAGGATATCGTTCGGCAAATGTGGTTCGGTCAGGAAGCTCGTTCGGCCTAGGAGGTATGGAACGGTCGGTATGGGATAACGTTCGGCCAAGACATCGTTCGTCCAAGACATCGTTCGACCAAGACATCGTTCGGCCATGGCATCGTTCGGCTAAGACGCTGGTTTGGCATTGGTGGTTCGGTCACTGGTCGTTCGGCATTTATGGTTCGGTCTGGGAGTCACATGTTGCTCGGCATTGGTGGTTCGATCACAGGTCATTCGGCATTTATGGTTCAATATGTGTCGCTCGGCAGGAACCGCTTGGTGAAGGTTCGAAGTTAGTGAATTGCTCGGTCTAGGTAGGTCGGCAATGCCGCTCGGTAAAGGTTGGGAGTTCGTGCATGGCTCGGTCATTGGTAATATGGGTCGATCGGCGTACTAGGTTATGAAGTCGATCGGCATACCAGGTTATGGAACGGCTCGGCATAGGCCGATCGGCATGGCAGTGTGGGTCGGTCGTGATGAAGGATGTTGGCTCGGTTATGGTCCTGGTGGGCCCGGACTACTCAGAAAGCCCAACAACTCAGGATTTGCCTATAAATACAGCATGTGAGGGTTTAGAAAGGGGGATCTTATTTTCTGCTCTCTTACTTTCTCTTTTAAGGCTAAGGCAACTCTGCCATTTTATAACTGTAATCGATTGTTACAGCAATAAAAAGCAAACTTCTAAGTGGACGTAGGCCGGAGTTAGCCGAACCACTATAAAATCTGTTGTTCTTTACTGCTTTCATTTTAATTTTGATTGTTCTTCACATTATTACTCTCTACATACACACTATCTCTGAGCTATGACTGGTATTTGGTGCTTTCATCTGGATTTGGGTGTTAGTGACCAATTTTGGCGCTAACACTTTGGTGCTTTCACTGAGAAACAAGCACTCGGGAATTTAGGAAGTTAGGAACTTGGATCCTAGAAAGCAATGGCTAGGCCACCAACAAGGAAGCAAGCAGCGGAAAGGAGCAATCATGAAGGAAGTCAAGCGGCCTCTTCTGGAGCTGGAGAGGATCATGCATCCATCTACATAACTCGGGATGAGATGCAGGCGATGATGAATTCTATATAGGAGCAGATGATGAAACGACAAGAGGAGATGATGCAGGCTCTTCTTAGGCAATTTGGACAACCAGGAACTACAGGAGCTCAAGTTCGTGGAACTGGACCAGAGGAACTCAACCAGCGGACAGATGGAGTGATTCAGCAGGAGGCAGCTCCCAATCAACAAACAACTAACAATCTAGATTGACCTAGACTCGGGGGCACACCACCATGTAATGTTGGACCAGTTCATGGAGGGATACCGAATGACGCTACGCGACCTAACGTCGATAGGAATACAGGAATACGTGACGAGGAATATGTGCCAGAATTTCTTCAGGGACTTGAGGGGCAGTCTGGAAACACTGGATTGGCTGACATTATCAGGCAGACTATTCGCGGAGGTCTGACAAACAGGGATTCAGAGGGAATTAACAAAATTCTGTTTTCCCGGAACATTAGAACAGCTAGGAATCCGCCAGATTTCAAACTACCCACTCTGGAAGTATACAACGGGAAGGCGGACCCCACCGACCACTTGATGAGGTACACTAGGCATATGGAAGTGCTGGGGGCAACGGATGAGGTTATGGCTCGATGTTTCCCCTTGTACTTGACTGATATTGCTGCAATGTGGTTCAGACAGTTGGAGGATGGATCCATTGGAACATGGACGGAACTGGTGGACAAGTTCTTAAGTCAGTTTCGAGTTCACATAAAAAGGCCAAAGAACGTGATGACGCTAACGTCAGTCAAACAAGTGGAGGATGAATCGCTCAGGACATTCTTAACTCGATTTAATGCAGTAGTTGCTTCGGTGGATCGGCCGGATCCATCAATGGTTCTGATGGCTGCGGTATCAGGAGTCAGAGATAATTCGGATTTCAAAGTATCATTGATACGGGACCCACCGTTGGATCTTGGGGAATTCTTTTATGAAGCTGAGAGATTTCTTCGAAAAGAGGACGCATGTTTGGACATGGGGTCAAAGGAAGTAAACATGATTAAGGATGGAGGACTACCCGGCGAAAGCTCGGGTGGGGGCAAGGATAAAGGGAAAAGGAAACGCTGGGGAGAACCAAAGTTCACCACTTACACAGGACTAAACGCAACGTTGGAGCGGATATTCTTGGATACTCGAGATCGCCTTCCGTATCGAAGGCCGGCGAGGAGGGAGCCCTCAGAACGAGAAAGGGCGTCAGGAAGGCACTATCTTTTTCATGACCTGGACGGGCATGATACTAACAGCTGCTGGCATTTGAAGGACATAATCGAGGGGCATATAAGGAATGGTCAGTTGCGACAATATGTCGAAACTCGGAATGCGGCGGTGTAACCAGAGCAGCCACCGCCCACTTTGAACGATGAGAGCATGAGGCCCAGGGATGGTGGTCGATTGGTCATCAACTAATCTTGATGGTTTGGAATAAGTAACAAACTCTGGGCAAATGGTTAAATCACTTACTCATGTACGGGTCGGAGATAACCCTCAGGAATGCTCTGAGATGATGGCTTACCGAGACGCCCTGGTTTGTGAAATTTGTTTTTTCCTTTAACTTGGACATTTTCTTTTTCTGGTTTGGTTTTGGAGTTTGGTTTGAACTCCATGTTTTGCTCATTTTCTGGTTTGGATGTTTGTTTTTTGGTATGGATTTTTGATATGGGTTTCTGGTTTTCTATTTGGATTTGGATTTCGGATTGGATTTTGATTGGATTTTCTCTGGATTTTGGCTAAAAGGTCGTCGAGTATGGACTATGCTCGGCAAGGGTCCGAAGAGACCAGGATTCGGCCTAGGACTTAGGCCATATATTATCGGTTACTATTTTAGGTCGTCGAGTATGGACTATGCTCGGCAAGGGTCCAGAGTGACCAGGATTCGGCTTAGGACTTAAGCCATGGCATTATTCGACGTGTAGGGACACTGAACCATGAACACCATGGAATTACTTAACATAGGTCGTCAAGTGTGGATTGCGCTTGGCAAGAACCCGGAGAGGTTATGGATTTGGATGTTAGCTATAAATAGCTAAGGATTCGGACAAGGACCCGGAGCGGTCCCGGATTTGGATATCGACCCGGAGAGGTCACAGATATGGTTATAGGTTATTGAATATGGATGGACTATAACCTGGTTGTCGAGTTCAAATGGACATGGATTTGGTTACTGGATTCGGAATCGGACATCGACTCGGAACAGTCGCGGAAATGGATCAGGATATGGCCGTGGCACTCGGATAAGATGGCTTGGTAATGGATTGGATTATGAATCGGAAAGTATGGATGTGGATAACATACATACTTAGGATATTGGACTTGAGGCTATTCAAAACACACCTTTCAAAGCAAGGCATGTTTTGGGGGGCAAGTGTTAACCCGCCTTTTGGCAAGGCCGCGGACAGACGGGTTTAACTTAATCAACTGCATGTTCGTCGAGGCTAGAGTACGATGGATTCAGTCGACTGGATGGATGGATGACGCAACGTGCTTGGAAGATGGAAATATGATTGGATAAAGGTTGATCAACTATAATTTGGGTCTAGGAAACATGGTTCGGCATGATGGAGGTTCGGCACAAATGGTTCATCCGGCATTCACGTTCGAATGGCATTCAAGAGTACTCGGCATACATGGAGCGCTCGGCATTCAGTAGCGCTCGGCATCCAGGAGCACTCGACATTCAGTAGCGTTCGGCCTAGGAGGCAGGGATCGGTCGAGGAATGGAGAGGAGGTATGGTTCAGTCATGGATATCATTCGGCAAATGTGGTTCGGTCAGGAAGCTCGTTCGGCCTAGAAGGTATGGAACGGTCGGTATGGGATAACGTTCGGCCAAGACATCGTTCGGCCAAGACATCGTTCGGCCAAGACATCGTTCGACCAAGACATCGTTCGACCCAGGCATCGTTCGGCCAAGACGCTGGTTCGGCATTGGTGGTTCGGCCACTGGTCATTCGGCATTTATGGTTCGGTCTGGGAGTCACATGTCGCTCGGCATTGGTGGTTCGGTCACAGGTCGTTCAGCATTTATAGTTCGGTAGGTGTCGCTCGGCAGGAACCGCTTGGTGAAGGTTGGAAGTTAGTGAATTGCTCGATCTAGGTAGGTCGGCAATGCCGCTCGGTAAAGGTTGGGAGTTCATGCATGGCTCGGTCATTGGTAATATGGGTCGATCGGCGTACTAGGTTATGAAGTCGATCGGCATACCAGGTTATGGAACAGCTCGGCATAGGCCGATCGGCATGGCAGTGTGGGTCGGTCGTGACGAAGGATGTTGGCTCGGTTATGGTCCTGGTGGGCCCGGACTACTCAGAAAGCCCAACAACTCAGGATTTGCATATAAATACAGCATGTGAGGGTTCAGAAAGGAGGATCTTCTTTTCTACTCTCTTACTTTCTCTTTTAAGGCTAAGGCAACTCTGCCATTTTATAACTGTAATCGATTGTTACCGCAATAAAAAGCAAACTTCTAAGTGGACGTAGGCCGGAGTTAGCTGAACCACTATAAAATCTGTTGTTCTTTACTACTTTCAATTTAATTTTGATTGTTCTTCACATTATTACTCTCTACATACACACTATCTCTGAGCTGTGACTGGTATTTGGTGCTTTCATCTAGATTTGGGTGTTAGTGACCAATTTTGGCGCTAACAACGATCAAGCTGATAAATGGAAGATCGATGAGAACTAAACATGATCAGTTTTGATACAAACTGAGAATACATATATAATCAAAAATCATATTCTAAATTTAAATACAAATAAAATTTAATATACATGCATTTCAACACATACATCAAAATCAAACATATATTTAAAATAAGATATATATAATTAAAAATCATTGTTTTAATTAAACACATATATAAACTTATATACCTATTGAATATATATAACAATATTCATTATAAACAATATAACCATATATAATAAGACTTACACATATATATTTTTTATATAACACTAATACATTTATATCTCGGAATCCAACATACAACCAACATATATATAATACTAATATATTATACAACTAGATAATATATGTAGGTTACAGTATCTTGTACTTTAAACCATATACAAAGCATGCGTGTACACAAGTAAATATATATATGCTATTTGACACAAAAGTAATATAAAGAACTGTACTAACATATTTTAAGATTTAAATCAACTAACTTTTACAGAACATATACGAACTCCAGTTTATAAATGAACAACAGTACCTATTCCATCAAGCCAGTAAAGAAAAATGTAGATGTGAACAATATAAACAAACATGCAGACCTATCTTAAATCAACTAACATATATACAAGAAAACTTGGAAAGCAACAAAACTATATATAACTTATACCAATATCATATATTACATAAAGCTTTATATATATAGTTTATCAAAACATACCAAGCAACTGTAATCACATAATAATATATACCATCAAAAATATATATACGAAAGCTATACAACACACCAAATCAGGGACGAACAGTACAATAATGTACTTAAGCTAATATATACTCACCTAGATAAATGCAAAAGGAGGAGAGGAGGACTCGGTCGAGATGGAGGAGATCTGGGCGGAGATGCAAATTTGGGCGGAGACGCATGCAAAGGCGAGTGGGTCGGTGTGATGGTAACTGACCAGAGCGGAGGGGTTTACGGCAAGTGGAGGATTGAGGACATGCACGTGTTTGGGTTAGGTGATTGGATATGCACGAGTTAAATCTTGCGTGTGTAAGAAAAATGAAGAAGAAAGAAAGGCATGCAAAAGAAAAAGGTGGGGAGAGGAATAGGCGACTGTAGCAGTAATAAAATAATATAGCAACGTGACCAAACGTAATGATATCCAGCTGTTAAATCTAGGAATTGTAAAAGTCCACTAACAGTTGATTTTTTTTTTGAACGGAGGAATACTAAAAGTTCACAATAATCAAAAGGGCACGGAACCGGTACCGATACGATTACCGTTATCTTAGGTTCTGCTGCATATAATATTTCAAAACACAGAATAGAATATACCGCAGAGATCAGCACGACGAAACGATCAAAATGGTATAAAGATATCAGTGACAGGATCATCCGATCAAAAGGTCGATACGGATACTGATATACGTTGCTATTCCGTGTGGAAAAATCCAAACGGAGCTAGAAACGTCCGAAATTTGCAAAACGAATTACGCAATTTTATTCAGAGTGTTCTAAATAAATTTTATCATGTTGACATATTTAGGTTTCGGAACACTTTTAAATTCAACAGTTATTAACTGATTTAAATTGGAATAAAATTACACAAGAAAATAAACTTTCATATTAACTGATGAAAATTTACCAGCTGTTATGTTTAAGTAGACGTATTTCAAATATCAAATTATTATTTCAAAATTTTTATTATTTAAAATTTAACAAAATTCCAATTAAATATATTATTAAAACCATTAAAATTTACGGGTCGTTACACATAGTGAATTCTATACTAACAGGGAACTTGTAGAGTGATAACAGATATGATAATAACATAACAGGCATATATCATCAATATAAATAACAGATAATGGTGTTAGATGTCACAGGTGAACAGTTAAAGATAATAGCATATATATAGCAATGTAAATAACTAACAGCAGCATATTTCAATTGTCGTTTCAATTGAAATCAAATTTAATAAATATAAGAACATAAATCGTGAGTGATTTCTCACCTCTCGAGGCTAGAGAGAATAGACAATGAAATGGGTTACGGATCCAAGCACGAATTTTGAAGCAAAGCACGATGGACTCGAGTTCGACGAACGAGCTGATAGATAAGAATCTGTAACGACCTGAAATTTTCAACCATTCCCATCCATACATGTCGGATTTGAATTGCTCAAAATATCAGATTGTTAATTTAAATTTGGCAAAACTCAGCATATACAGTAAATACATAATCACAAAATCGTAGACACGGAGTAATATAAAATAATGCAGCGGAAACAAAGGAATAGTAGTTCATGAAGCTACTATATATATATATATAACAGAGTTAAACAAGATACAACCGAAGTCATAAATACATAGATGTCTCAATACAATAGTCAAATACAAGATCTGAAAACATCACTGGAATCAACTGAACAACTGAAAGTAGGATAGATCGCTGGATCTCCAAGAGAAGCTCCAACTCCAAAGGTGAGTCTCGAATACTGTATCACTCAGTCTGACCCGAGCGTAAAGCAAAACACAAAACACAAAACAATCGAGTCAAGATTAACATTCTTATATCAATAAATCCAACTCAAGTGAAATATCAACTGAAATACAAGTAACTTAAAAGATGTTTGGGATAACCATCCTCTAAGAATCCGTTAAACTATCTACTATGTAGTATTATACGCTATTATAATAATGTCTAATATAAAATAAACTTACTTTTAAATAGCGTTAAGGGGTTACCCATATAGCCCTTAACACATAATAGTGCCAATAGTCTATACAGTACCTGCATACCTCGATAGGCTATGAGAAGATACTCCATAGGTACGATACAAATAGAAACTCGTAGTAAAGCTCGATATTGTAGGTGACACGGCACAACTAGGCAATTCCAGGGTAGATATACCAATTACGCATCCGGGCTAGTGGAAACGCATAGCAGCCACTACCGCCCACCTCGGAACAAACTTCCAAATCAAAATCGAAGGGTGGCCACCAAATCAATCACAAAGTAATAGAATGGTATCGAAGAAATGCGTCCGATCAGAGGTGCTACCTCATTGGCCCGTCAATCGCTCCTGTTTTAGCCACCTTATGCCAACTCACGGGATTCGGGTCCATGTATATAACTCAATAGGAATCGTCGCCACCATCCTACTTCATTCTGGAATCTCCACCGCGTATATAGTTGTTAAAGTGGTTTTCGGTATCGACAGAGAGTATGCCCATATCCAATCCCGGTCTCTTTAAACACCAAACGTTATTATAACACCGCGGTCATTTCAAAATAGTTTATACTTCAAAATCACAATATCATTTCCATTTTTAAACCATATCAAAACGATATCATTTCAATTCAATATATCATTTGTAAAATCATATCACTTTCCAAAGTTATAACGCTTTCGAAATCATAAGTCTTTTAAAATCAAAACACTTTGGAAATCAAAACCTTGAAATTCATAACACATGAAATCATAGCTTGAAATCATAACATTTTGGAATCCATAACACTTTCCTCTTAAACAGTTTAGATATTAAAATTAGTGTATATAATAAAATAGTTTATAAAATAAAGATAGTTTATATAAAATAGTTGTAAGTTAAAATAGTTTATAATAAAATAATTTATATTGAAAATGATTTATATAAAATAATTTATATTAAAATAATTTATAAAATAAAATGTATAAATAATTTTTAATATAATTTAAAATTACTTTATATAAAAAAATAGCTTCCTCAACTTCACTAATCGTTTCAAATCAATCCTAATTCCAAATTCAAATTTGTCCAATCTCAAATCATCAATTTCAAATTCCAATTCAATTAAATATTTCAAATTATATTGATTTCAAATACCGATTTAAACCATAAATAAACCATTTCAGTTTCAATATATTTCAAAGCTTTAAATATCCAACATTTCAAAACTAAATTCGATAATTTGATATATATATCAAATCCACTTTACTATTATTTAGTTTTGCAATATTCATTAAATAAATTCAATATTATTTAAATAAAATCCCAAATTTCAAATCTCTATAAATATCTCCTTCAATTTATTTAACTTGAAATATTCATTTTAAATTATCTTATACAAAAATCAAGTTATAAAATCATATCCTTTAAAATTTCTAATTTAATAAATTTCTAATCAAACTTATTTAAGTATAATTCTTAAAGAAATATAATTTCCAATCAATTTCAAATTTATCTTGACAACCCGAATCATTACAAACTCTATATTTGAAAATAAAAATTTTAAATAAATACTTAAACATATTATATATCAACCTTATTAAATCAAATTTAATAATTCTTCAAAATCAATATTTATCAAAACCTTATATTTCTTTTCAAAACCATAGAAATCATTTCAAAATATTTATATATGGACCGACGGTGTCTGTATATATTTTTCTACCTTATGGTCAAGTGATACGGATATTTATCATTTCTATCCGCAATTTAAATATATATACGGGTATATATCATTTCAACCCGCAATACCAAATTCAGTTTAATGAAAATCGCTTGGGTCTATTATTTCAACCCATAACGATTCTCTCCTATTCTACAGATCGTTCACTTATGTATCATTTCAACCCATAGTGATTTCTATACTAACAGGGAACTTGTAGAGTGATAACAGATATGAAATAATATAACAGGCATATATCATCAATATAAATAACAAATAATGGTGTCAGATGTCATAGGTGAACAAATACAGGTAATAGTGTGTATATATATAGCAATATAAATAACAGATAATGGTGTCAGATGTCACATGTGATCAGATACAGATAATAGCATATATAACAATGTAAATAACTAATAGCATCATATTACAATTGTCGTTTCAATTGAAATCAAATTTAATAAATATAAGAACGTTAATCTGAGTGATTACTCACCTTTCGAGGCTAGAGAGAAAAGACAATGGGATGAGTTATGGATCCAAGCACGTATTTCAAAGCAAAGCACGATGGGCTCGAGTTTGATGGACAAACTGATAAATAGGAAGTGATAAAACGAATCAGAACCATTATGATATAACTGAAACAAAATATACGTTATAAATTTTTCTTTGAAACCAAAATTTTGAAATACACATATTATATAAACATATAGCCATCATAGATTGCACAGTATAAACAACCTTTATATGATAAGACTAATATCTTATGTACACATCTATATTAAACAAGACTCGAATAACTACCATATAATATAATATATATATATATAATACTTAAATTTTCTAACAGAGTGTACATATGCAGGATCTATATTAAGACCAACTTATATAAAATTTTATAACCATATATATAGACAACAAATCATAAAACCCATTACAGAACAAAAAGAAATATATATATTTTTAAATCTTTCATAGCAACAAATAAATCATCTAAAATATATATAATTACTGTAAAAAGAAGTCTGCAGCACGCATATATATAAAGAATCTATTATAAACTAATATTCATTTGTAACAGCCGAGTAAAACTAATACTCTATATATATATATACTAACTTTATCAACATCATATAAACTCATACATATATATCTTGGTAAAAAAACATGAAGACTATCACCCATATATATATATATATATATTGTAAACATAATACATATACATAGGGACGTATATATGATTTAAATTTATACATAACTAACGTATTAAATTATAACAGTATATATATATATATATATAATGGAACCCAACAATATATATATGCATTATATATACATAGACTACCGACAACATGGCTTATGGCCAGTAAATAACCATATAACCCATATGTTAAAATATATATAACATATAATATACCTTCTATCAAATATAATATATAATACCACGATCCATAGAGAAGCCGGGAGGAAAGGAGATGGCAAACAAACAAGATTGCCGAGGCCAGTTGGAGGAGCAATTCAGTTAATGGCTTGCGACTTGGTGGCTCGGCTGCAACCGTAGGAAAGAAAGAAGAGGGTTGAGTGCGGTGAAGTCGAGATTGAAGGGTGATGCTTTGGTTATCTGTGCCTTCAGCTGGTGGTTAGCGAAAGGAAACGGAGGAGTTAAAGCCTAGGTTGATCTCTCTCGGTCATGGGAAGAGATCTGGAAGTTGCTTTTGTGGTGCTTGGGAAAATAATACCTGAAGCCAATAGTTGTTTAATATTCATTGTTTTCGAAATGAATAAAGCAACAAAAAATATGAATACGAAGCAACTTATTTTGAACAGACGGAAGTGCAAAAGTCATACGTTGAGTTCAATAAAATTAATGACCAGTGGCTGATTGAATTATGCGGTAAGCAATTAAAGGGACAAAGGATACAAGAGTTCTAATACGGAACCAATACAGATTCACAGATTTCTTTGCGTACCAGACTTCAAAACACAGAATTGAAGATACCACAGAGATCAGCACGACGAAACGATCAAAACGGTATACAGATATTAGTGGCACAATTATCCTATCAAAAGTCGATACATACACTGATATACATTGCTATTCCGTACGAAAAAATCCAAACAGAGCTAGAAATGTCCGAAATTTGTGAAACGAATTACGCAGTCTTATTCAGAGTGTTCTAAATAAATTTTCTCATGTTGACATATTTAGGTTTCGGAACACTTTTAAATTCAACTGTTATTAACTGATTTAAATTGAAATAAAATTACACAAAAAAATAAACTTCAATATTATCTGATGAAAATTTACCAGTTGCTATGTTTTAATAGACGTATTCCTAATATTAAATTTATATTTCAAAATTCAATTATTTAAGGTTTCATAAAATTCAATTAATTAAATAAATAAAACCACTAAAATTTTCGGGTCATTACACTCTCCCCCACTCAAAACTTTTCATCCTCAAAAAGGAAGGAGGTAGGAGAATAAAACAACCGGAAAAGAAAATAGATTGGAACACCAATTACAACAATTAATTCAAACCATAAAGTCTTCGAATTTAAATGAATTAATATTCAACAATTTGGTTTAATTCTTTTTATTCAACTAACAAATAGTCATCCAGTTTAAATTTATTTTCTTTCATTTTATCAACATTTCTTCCAAACAAGTTCATTTTAAATTAAACTCCCTCCTCCTCCTTTTTTTTCATTTATCTTCAGCTAAGTTGATTCCACAAAATTCACTTTCAACTATTCTTAAGTCTATATTTGTTTTCTTAACTAGCATTCTCCTTTATTTATTAAATTTATTTCACTTAACATATTTTTCCACATATATTAAGTGAAATAAACCTATCATAACCATATATTATCCAACAAATTTATATTATTATTTTTTTAAATTTATTATCCAATTTATTATCAGTGAATTCTCTTAATAAAATATCATTTTGATATCCTATTACCTATCCTAGTGTATACTATTCGATTACATTCTAATTACATTTAAACTTCTCTAGGTAAGTTATATAAATGTTTAGAGTGTAATTGAATACTATACAAATATCCCTTTTTTTATTTACAATATTTATATTAAGCCAGATTTTTAGTTTGAATAATTTATTATTTAAGTTCCTTCTTGTACAACCCTTTATTATATCCTAACATTTTAACTTTTTGAAAATATTGAGGCAAGTTATATATATATATATATATTAGAATGCAATTTAGTATTATACAAATAAATTTTATTCAAATTCAACTATTTCAAGTTGGTTTAATTTCAATTTATTAATGTTTGATACCATAAAGGTTTCTTTTAAAACAAAATTTTCTTTAATTTTTCTTATTTACTATATAATCAACTTATTATTCTATTGTAACGCCCCACTCTGAGACCCACTGTAACAAAGAGTATTACAGGAGTAATACTGTCTGTTAAAGCGGAGAATAGAGTATAGTGGGAGCGACCATTTGTAATCAAGCTATAACTATCTACTGAATACGTCGAAAGGATGGTATCTATATATTTTTTTCAAGTGGTTCGGCATATTCAGTAAATACTTATAACGAAATTACAAATGGCTAAAGATCTATCAGGACAAAGCATAATATTAAATGATAAAACATCACAGAACAGAATCACATAACAGATATAAAATCCCAGAACAATACATCATCAATACAGATCCAAATACAATAAGTGGGTACAAAGCCACTGCCCAAACATGTGGGTTAAAAATATGTACATATCAAAGTCTGAATAATAACAGAGTAGCGGAATAGTGGACAAATAAAAGCGCAATCTATCAGCATAGCAGATAATGTCCAAGCGGAAGCACAGAAGCTAAGTCCAGAGACCTAACCTGAAACAACTCGGTCTGACCCGAGCGAAAACACTCGGGTCAGGCTAGCTAAACAATCAGTAATAACTGAGATATATAGTAATGCGGTACATAAATAAAACAGTACTTATCCAAAGAGAAGTATATTATGAACCACATGAATATAATGACGATCCCTAATCATCAATAAACAATAAAAATCTCCAAAGAGAAATCAACACCAAAGTGTAGAATAAATAAAATCGCCTCATATCATCGGCGTAGCCAAAGCTAAAAGAAGATGCCCATAGGCAATAATCCTAAGAGTGACCAGAGTCTGTAATCAATGCCCAAGCAAAGATCGATGCTCCAAAGAGCAATGGGGATATACTGAAAAGTCAATGAAATCCAACACTGAAAAGCAGTGTCCAGAGACACTGTGAATCCACAAGGTAATCGCACTTACATCGTATGGTTCCATAGAACCAACACCGAATGGCGGTACTCGAATGGATATAAAAATCATCAAATAATACCAATATTGCATGTGCACCGACCAGAGTCGTTGTTGCCAAGTACTGTAGAGTTGTGATCGATCACTCGCACAGATGCGGAACGCACGAGACGGCAAGATCCTTCCCAGAAGGATAAGGCCCAGAGGCGCATGCCGAAAAATAAACTGCTCCATAGAGCAGGTGTCCAAAGACGGTTGCCCACAGGCGTGGTGACCCAGAGGTCCAGTACTGGCCGCCCAGAGGCTAATGTGTCACTAACTTCTTGGAGAGGAATCCGTAAAGTGTTAACAATGAGTCCCATACCCCATGTTCGCACTAAACGGTTTCCTAACCAATAGCAAGCTCACACTCCAAACAATAAAAAGTCCACCTCGTATCATCGGTAAACTAGACCCAAAGGTCAAAACGATCAATCGAATAGGTCGGGGATTAACAGGAAAGAAAATACACACGGTTCCATAGGGCGGAGATTTCCTAACCGTTTAAGCACCTTTCCACTTCGCTCGACGTGCTAAAAAGTGAGTGTGAGGTTTTTATTATAGAAAATAATGGTGCGAAACGGATTTATAATTGATTTTGAAATCACTTTAAAACGGCTTTTAAAAAATCTCCTATTATGGAGTAATTAATTTAATAATTAAAAATAATATTATATAATAATTTCGAAAGCCATTTAGGAGTGAAAAATATTTTGAAAATGATTCATAAAACCCGTGTACGAAATCTAGAGACAAATCTCAAAGAAATCAATAAAACCAGAAAATCACTGAAAAATATTCTACAAGTGTTTGTAAACATTCAAAAAAACTGACGCGAACCAAAGTTCGGCAATTTATTTGGACCAGCAAACTATGTCCCAATGTAATAAAAATTTGCAGACATGTATTCCAACATCCCTACTTTAAGATGCAAAAAGAATCGTGAAATTTTGACTTGAAACGAAGAAACGGCGTCGTCTCAAAGTCGGACAAAAATCATAAAACTTTACTGTGTCAAAACAGTGTAAAGGTCCCACTTCGACGACATGGTCGAAGGGTCACATGAACTCAGATCTTGATGAAAATTTGCAGGAGCGTAGAAAAGTACTCTTACTTTGATATGCAACAAGAATCGTTCGGTTTTGACTTGAAACGAAGAAACGACAATGTTTCGAAGTTGGTCTGACGATAACTGAAAATGATCACTATTGTAAAACAGTTTCTGGGTGCTACTTCGGCAATAGAAACGAAGTACCTAATGCACCCAGATCTAAACCAAACTTTGCATGGTTAAAAATCTCGATCTCATCTTTTCAACGAGACCAAAAACGATGAAATCTGACAAAGGACGAGCCCGGGATGGCGTCGCAAAGTCGGGGTTCTACGCTGAAAACAACGGGAGAAAAGAGACTAAGGCCTATAGCTATGAACTAACTGGCCAGAGATGAAAAACCACAATTTTGGCATAGTAAACTTCAAATTCTGGCAAAATTAATAAAATGAAAGTTGTAGCTTAGTTTCTAAGCTTTCCGGAATGACCAAGATCGTCAAATTCTGACCAGAGATGAAAATTCTATGACTAAAATAATTCTCAGATCTAAATTTTATATTACTGTCGTTGTGCTCTCGGGACAGTGGTAAGAATGCACAGTTTTGACCAAATTAACTTCGAAATTTGTGACGACCGCCCATGACCCCTGCACCGAATCTAAAGATAAAGCGCTGTAAAGTGTGCCAGGCGACCATGGACGATTGTCAAGGTAAGATTTAAAACAAAAGAATCTAACGTATTACTCACAGCGCATGGACAAAATACAATAGAACATATGTATAGTGAAGCTTTACAGAACAAAATGACATCATATAAAACTCCATAATAGTTGAATACAAGCATCCACATCGTCAATACATCAAGCCTCACTACATATCTCTCAGAGAATACAAAACAGCGGAATATCCAGTACATATAATAAGAAGATAATATGCAACCCTCCAGCTCGTCTTCGATATCAGCATCGTGAGAAGAGAACAGCACCTGTCACCTGCTACCTAGTCTGCCCGTCCCAAAATGGACGAACAGCCCAAGGCAATAAGAATTAAAACATAAAGCCTTGAGTCAGACAACAGTCTTAGTGAGCAGTAAATTAACTAACAACATACCAAAAGAACATAAAGGAAAAGGAATAGGAATACAACCCTCCCACTCCAACCTCATTCTACAGTGATAGCCCCCAGACACACACTAAGCAGAAGCAAACATAGCAGAGCATACAATTTAAAGTAAAACTACTATCACTCGAGTCAAGGGCGATGTTTTCCAAGTACCAAGGCCTAAATCAGATAAGCACCCAGAAAATGCCGCTCTTGAGTCCGAATGACGATACAACCAAACATCCATGACTCTGGCTATCACTGTTATCATTGCTTCGATATCACCGTTAATTGAATGACCGGCACATTCTTTCAGCCGTCCGTCAAGGGCTAATGGAAACCCCGGTTCTAGACATAACTCCCGCACGTCGTCGCAGCCCGTGCCTAGGACTATCGAATCTGCCCAGAGTACTCGACCATCAACAGTTGGCCGTTGGGACTATCGAATCTGCCCAAACGTACCCTTGCTTAGAGCATGCTAGAACCTTCAACAACGATGCTATCCAAGCCTCCTAGTCATCCTCCTCGACGACTATTCTCATATCCATTCATTATCCTCAACTCGAATCATATCACCGAGTTATCAACATGCTTGGAATGATCCCGTCTGGATTAGACCAAGTCTTCATCATATGATTGCTTCGCTTCATTACATCCTCGCAAAGCCTCATCTCATCATCACATCATCGAATCTATGCATAAGAGCTTCATCATCCCGCTACATATGCCACGAGCAGCTTTTCCAATTCAAGAGCCTTTCCCTTAGCTTTTGAATCATCTTCGATCTAATCTAATCATCAATCATCTAGTTCATAACAATCAATCAAATCAAACATCAATCCAAGCAATCAAGCATTCAAAAATGATCTAAGTAGACAATTATAACAATAATGGCATTTTCGTAATTAAAGAGTTGAAAGTCCAATAAGCATGAAAACATGGATTATATCTCTACAAACTTGATGAATGAACTTGCATAGGTTAACATATGATAAAATGGATGTAACATCATCATGAACAATGGATCTATATGGATCTACACATAGGATGAAGAAAATGCATGGAAATCTCTACTTTAACACCAAAACGAGCCAACAATCCGATATACTCCTTTGGATCCGTGTGAGAGATAATCACCACTCACCAAATCACCTAAACAATCCAAAAGATATCAACTTCAGATCTGGACAGCGAAGAACTAAGCTAGATCCGACAAGATCTCACTTCAAACGATGAAATCTCTCTTGAAAAGATGAAGATCTTCAATCCAAGCTCTTGAATCTTCAATCTTGATCTTCGATTTGGATGGATGGAAGCACTAGATTAGAGTGGAGAAAAGAAGTGAAGAAGTGTAGAAGTCGAGCTCTCAAAATGGCAGCACTTCGTCGCTTCAAAATCCGGATCCCAAAAAGTGAGAACAACCCCTCCTATTTATAGCTGAAAACTGCTCTAAGTCGTAACTCGGCTATCTCCCTAGGTCGTTTCCGACCTAAGCCTCTCCGACCTAACGACTTAGCCAGACCCAGCGACTCATCGCACGCGCGACCTAACCTCTTACGCGCTTAGCGACCTAACAGGCCTCCCCATCTTACGACCTAACGATGTTACGACCTAACACTTAACTCCTAGGTCGCTTTCGTCTTAAAGCATAGGCTACGACCTAACACTTAAACTATCTAAGCGACTTAACAACCTACGACTCAGTTGGGTTGCGACCTAACAACTTAGGCTCCTACGCGACCTAACACATGTCGACCTAAAACAACATACGACCTAACAGTTAGATCCACGCGACCTAACACTTAAACTATTCTAGCGACCTAACAACTCACGCGACCTACGACTCAGCAAACTCGCGACCTAACACACACGCGACCTAACCATCTTAGGTCGTCTACGACCTAACTCAACACAGATCTAACGACCTAACTACGCTAACACTTAGGTCGGTCAATCCCATAGGTCGCTAACTCTTATAGGTCGCAAACCGCTTATTCCCTAAGTCGTTAACTCTACTAGGTCGCTAACTCGAACTGCCGACCTAACACTTAGGTCGCTCACACATTTTCTTAGGTCGCCAGAACCTCTTAAGTCGGTCACGACTTAACCCCTTAGGTCGCCTACGACCTAACCAAAGCCAACAACTAGTCTTCCTTAAGTCGGTCAGTCTTTAGGTCGTTAACTCGCCCTGCCGACCTAATTACTTAACTAAATCCTAGGTTGCACAATTCTATAGGTCGCTCCAACTAACCCACGACCTAACACTAACTCGCCGAAGTCCTTAACTCGGTCACGACTTAGCTCTTAGGTCGTCCACGACCTAGGACTTAGACAAATTTCCACAAAAATCTGAAATGACTTAAAAATGCAAAAATTCCAGATTTTGACGAACTTGTCGATCCGTAAAAATACGGGTCGTTACATTCTCTCCCCCTTAGGAATTTCGCCCCCGAAATTCCAAGCAATCAAAACTATTCTGTACGCCTACCATCCATAGCAATCAACAAACCATGCATCCAATTCTAACTTAGCGTACAGAATTCTAAAATTAGAACAAGTTACAATATCGTGAGATGACACGACACCTTAGGGCCATACCTTGAAGAGTTCAGGATGAGCTGCTTTCATCCTCTCTTCCACCTCCCACGTACAGTCGTTATCATCTTCACTCCATTGTATCTTGAGCAACTTAACTACCTTCCTCCTAAGCTGTTTCGTGTCGGTTTCAACAACACGAAGCGGCTTACGAGGTCTTCTATCAACTGGATCAACTTCTAAGTCTTCACAGCTATCAGCAGAAACCACTGTTCTCGAGTCGTGCACATACTTCCGTAGATATGATACATGAAAAACATTGTGCACACTCGACATCTTCTCTGGTAACTCCAATCTGTAAGCGAGCTTTCCAATTCGCTCGATAATCGGGAATGGTCCAACAAATCTCGGAGTCAATTTTCCTTTCTTCCCGAATCGGATAACATTCTTCAGTGGAGAAATCTTCACAAAAACCATATCTCCTACGTCGAATTCCAAATCCTTTCGACGCTTATCAGCATAACTCTTCTGACGGTCTTGGGCTGCCTTCATTCGTTGCCGAATGATCTCTATGCAATCCGAAGTCTGTCGAATCATCTCTGGCCCAAGTATCAGCTTTTCTCCAGTTTCCAACCAACATGTCGGAGAGTTACACGGTCTTCCATACAACGCCTCATACGGTGCCATACCAATGCTTGACTGGTAACTGTTGTTGTACGCAAACTCCACCAAATGAAGGTGATCTTCCCATGATCCTCCGAAATCCAAAACACATGCTCTGAGGAGATCTTCCAAAACTCGGTTGACTCTCTCGGTCTGACCATCTGTTTGGGGATGATAAGCTGTACTCAAACACAACTCGGTTCCCAAAACTTCCTTGAAGCTCTTCCAAAATCCACTAGTGAACAATGGATCTCGATCGCTCACTATATTCTTCGGAATACCATGGAATCGAACTATCCACTTCACATACAACTCAGCCAACTTTGATGCAGTCCTAGTCGATCGAACAGGAATGAATCGTGCACTCTTAGTCAGACGATCCACAATGACCCAAATCCCTTCATTTCCCGTTCTGGTTCTAGGCAATCCATCGATGAAATCCATCGACACTTGTTCCCACTTCCATGTAGGAACTTCTAATGGCTGAAGCAATCCACTTGGCTTCTTCTGTTCAGCTTTAATCAACTGGCAGTTCATACACTTGGAAATAAAATTTCCAACATCCTTCTTCATACCTTCCCAATAGTAGGTTCTCTTCATATCCCGATACATCTTATTTCCACCTGGATGAATTGTCAACCTCGAGTGATGACTTTCCTTCAGAACTTCACTCCTCAACTCATCTATATCGGGAACAACTAGTCGTCCTTGCTTCCGAAGCCAACCCTCTCGATCGACCTCGAATCCTTTATCCTTTTCTGGATCCAATCCAGATTCCAACTCACGGATAATCTTGACAAGCTTATCATCTCGCTTTTGGCTCTCACCAATCCTTTCCACAAGAGTGGGTCTTATTGATAAGTTTGCCAACATTTCAGGTTCCAATTCGCATCTAGGCCTGAAGTCAAATCCAGCTAAATACTCGAGATTCTTCCATTCAGAAAACATGGCTCCCAATCCTGCATGTCTTCGACTTAACGCATCTGCCACTGCGTTACCTTTTCCCGGAGTATAAGCTATACCAAAATCATACGATGCCAAAAACTCTAACCAACGTTGCTGCCGAAGATTCAAATCCTTCTGGGAGAAAAGATACTTCAACGACTTATGATCCGTAAACAACTCGAATCGAACTCCCAACAGATAATGTCTCCACATCTTCAGAGCAAATACAATCGCCGCTAACTCCAAATCATGAGTCGGGTAATTCCTTTCATGCGGCTTTAGTTGTCGACTGGCATACGCAACAACTTTATCCCTCTGCATCAGCACTGCTCCAAGTCCAGTACCACATGCGTCGGTGTAAACTACCATCTCATCATTCCCACTTGGAATAGTCAAAACAGGAGCACTCGTCAGTCGCTCTTTCAGGGTTCCGAAAGCTTGCTCACACTTAGCATCCCAACTGAACACTTGGTTCTTCTTCGTTAATCCTGTTAACGGTGCAGCTACCTTGGAGAAGTCTTTGATAAACCGTCGATAATATCCTGCTAATCCAAGAAAACTTCTCACATCTGATGCATTCTTAGGTCTAACCCAATCCTGGATTGCTGCCACCTTAGCGGGATCAACCGCTATCCCATTTCCAGAAATCACATGGCCTAAGAACCTCACTTCACTCTTCCAGAAGTGACACTTCGAAAACTTAGCCTTCAGCTGATGTTTCCGTAAGATCTCCAAAACAATACGCAAGTGCGTCTTGTGCTCTTCTTCCGTTCTGGAATAAATCAGAATATCATCCACGAACACCAGTACGAACTTGTTCAACTGATCTCTGAACACTCTATTCATAAGATCCACAAAATATGCTGGCGCGTTAGTCAATCCAAACGGCATTACCAGCCACTCAAAGAACCCGGATGGTGTCCTAAAAGCAGTCTTCGGCACACTATCCTTAGCCACTCTCAACTGGTGAAATCCCGTTGCCAAATCCATCTGAGAAAACACCTTAGCTTCGTGAAGCTGATCAAACAAGTCGTCTATCCTTGGCAATGGATACTTGTTCTTCTTAGTCACCTTGTTCAGCTCACGATAATCGACACACAATCTCAATGATCCATCTGCCTTGGTTGCGAACACAACTGGTGCACCCCACTCGGACACACTACGCCGAATGAATCCTTTCTGTAAAAGGTCGTCAACTTGCACCCTCAACTCCTGCTGTTCCCTAGGCGCCATCCGCCTAAGAGGCATCACAACAGGTCTGGCTCCTTCAACTAGATCTATACGAAACTCGATCTCTCTATGCGGCGGCAACCCTTTGACTTCGTCAAAGACATCCTCGAATCTATTTGCGATTGGCACTAAAGACAGTCCATCCCGTGGAACAACTAGCGAATACATGAAGCTCATGAAGACGCCTTCCTCATGCTTACATCGTATCACAATCTTTCGCCCTTCCACATTCTCGACTGTCACCTCCAGCCTCTCACAGTCAACCTTAGCCGCATACTTCCTAAGCCAGTCCATACCCAAAATAATTCCGAACCCCGCAAAGTTCAGAACAAAGCAATCACAAACAAAAGAGCAACCATGACTCGATACAACTAGACCACGGCATAACATACACAAACAAGACGAACCCCCAACTGGATTAGTCACAACCAATGGCCTATCAACAATATCCGGCTTCAAATCTAACCGGCCTACTAGTTCATTACAAACAAACGAATGCGAAGCTCCAGTATCAAACAAAACTCTAACTGGAACACCACATAGGAAAAGAGTACCTTGAACAACCACACTCTTTCCCTTCTCTTCAACAGTAGGAGCTTTCGAAGACGACGGAACAGCCCCCAAAGCATAGGCTTGCACAATCTGCCTGTCCTTCCTCGGTTCTGGACAATTCTTCCTGAAATGCCCCGGCTTGTCACAGTTGTGACACTTCATCGGCGCCTTCGGATTCTTACAATCCTTAGAGAAATGGCCCTTCTGTTGACAATTGTAGCAAGTCACCTCGCCTTTCGGCTTCTTCTGGCCATCCTTACCTTTCTGCTGCTGCTGCTTCCTCTTCTGGTTTCCACCCTGCTGTGGTTTAGATTCTCCCTTGGTAACAGCAACAACAGGTCCTTCCTTAGGAAACAAACTCTCATGCCTAAGAGCTTTCTCCACAAGCTTCTCAAATGAATCGTCCAAATGATCCACCAATTGTCTCCCAAGATAACTATCCAAGCCGGTCACAAACTTCTCATTCTTCTGATAAGCAGATTCAATATACGACCGGGCATACTTGGACAAAGCTTCGAACTCAGAAACATACTCAAGAACTGATCTTCCACCTTGCTTGAGCTCCACAAACCTCTTGAACAGAACAGACTTCTGAGCTGTAGAAATGAACTTAGCTTCAAATCTAGCTTGGAATTGCTCCCAAGTAATCTCTTCTTCCGGAGTAGTGATGGTAATAGAGTTCCACCAATCAGAAGCTCTCCCTTGAAGCTGTCTCGATGCTAACTTCCTCTTAGTTGCATCATCAATTCCCAAATCACCAAAGATCCTTCTACAAGCATCTATCCACCTCTGGACTTCAATGGTAGATTCTGTTCCCAAGAAAACCTTCCCTCCAAGAGCAGTATAATCCTTGCACAGCTTAGCAAAATCCACTGGTTTCGGAGTTTGGACTTGAACTCCAACATCAACTGCCGCCCCCGGAACTGGTATCCTTCTCATGATCGAAGTCATCATAGCTTCGAACATGGCTGCATAATCAGCAGTCTCTTCAGTAGCGCGGCCTTCCCTAGCAGCTGGTCTCCCTCTTCGACTCATTCTCAATATCTATAAAAAGGAATGATTAGAACATCTAGAGAAACAACTGCATAAAGGACTCAAACTCTACCAAACTACTATATTATATATAGTAATCATCCATCAAAATACAATTACGTCTCTCATACGTAGTTACTTCAGCGAGCGTTGGGTAAAATCGATTAACCAATGCTCTGATACCAAATGTGACGACCGCCCATGACCCCTGCACCGAATCTAAAGATAAAGCGCTGTAAAGTGTGCCAGGCGACCATGGACGATTGTCAAGGTAAGATTTAAAACAAAAGAATCTAACGTATTACTCACAGCGCATGGACAAAATACAATAGAACATATGTATAGTGAAGCTTTACAGAACAAAATGACATCATATAAAACTCCATAATAGTTGAATACAAGCATCCACATCGTCAATACATCAAGCCTCACTACATATCTCTCAGAGAATACAAAACAGCGGAATATCCAGTACATATAATAAGAAGATAATATGCAACCCTCCAGCTCGTCTTCGATATCAGCATCGTGAGAAGAGAACAGCACCTGTCACCTGCTACCTAGTCTGCCCGTCCCAAAATGGACGAACAGCCCAAGGCAATAAGAATTAAAACATAAAGCCTTGAGTCAGACAACAGTCTTAGTGAGCAGTAAATTAACTAACAACATACCAAAAGAACATAAAGGAAAAGGAATAGGAATACAACCCTCCCACTCCAACCTCATTCTACAGTGATAGCCCCCAGACACACACTAAGCAGAAGCAAACATAGCAGAGCATACAATTTAAAGTAAAACTACTATCACTCGAGTCAAGGGCGATGTTTTCCAAGTACCAAGGCCTAAATCAGATAAGCACCCAGAAAATGCCGCTCTTGAGTCCGAATGACGATACAACCAAACATCCATGACTCTGGCTATCACTGTTATCATTGCTTCGATATCACCGTTAATTGAATGACCGGCACATTCTTTCAGCCGTCCGTCAAGGGCTAATGGAAACCCCGGTTCTAGACATAACTCCCGCACGTCGTCGCAGCCCGTGCCTAGGACTATCGAATCTGCCCAGAGTACTCGACCATCAACAGTTGGCCGTTGGGACTATCGAATCTGCCCAAACGTACCCTTGCTTAGAGCATGCTAGAACCTTCAACAACGATGCTATCCAAGCCTCCTAGTCATCCTCCTCGACGACTATTCTCATATCCATTCATTATCCTCAACTCGAATCATATCACCGAGTTATCAACATGCTTGGAATGATCCCGTCTGGATTAGACCAAGTCTTCATCATATGATTGCTTCGCTTCATTACATCCTCGCAAAGCCTCATCTCATCATCACATCATCGAATCTATGCATAAGAGCTTCATCATCCCGCTACATATGCCACGAGCAGCTTTTCCAATTCAAGAGCCTTTCCCTTAGCTTTTGAATCATCTTCGATCTAATCTAATCATCAATCATCTAGTTCATAACAATCAATCAAATCAAACATCAATCCAAGCAATCAAGCATTCAAAAATGATCTAAGTAGACAATTATAACAATAATGGCATTTTCGTAATTAAAGAGTTGAAAGTCCAATAAGCATGAAAACATGGATTATATCTCTACAAACTTGATGAATGAACTTGCATAGGTTAACATATGATAAAATGGATGTAACATCATCATGAACAATGGATCTATATGGATCTACACATAGGATGAAGAAAATGCATGGAAATCTCTACTTTAACACCAAAACGAGCCAACAATCCGATATACTCCTTTGGATCCGTGTGAGAGATAATCACCACTCACCAAATCACCTAAACAATCCAAAAGATATCAACTTCAGATCTGGACAGCGAAGAACTAAGCTAGATCCGACAAGATCTCACTTCAAACGATGAAATCTCTCTTGAAAAGATGAAGATCTTCAATCCAAGCTCTTGAATCTTCAATCTTGATCTTCGATTTGGATGGATGGAAGCACTAGATTAGAGTGGAGAAAAGAAGTGAAGAAGTGTAGAAGTCGAGCTCTCAAAATGGCAGCACTTCGTCGCTTCAAAATCCGGATCCCAAAAAGTGAGAACAACCCCTCCTATTTATAGCTGAAAACTGCTCTAAGTCGTAACTCGGCTATCTCCCTAGGTCGTTTCCGACCTAAGCCTCTCCGACCTAACGACTTAGCCAGACCCAGCGACTCATCGCACGCGCGACCTAACCTCTTACGCGCTTAGCGACCTAACAGGCCTCCCCATCTTACGACCTAACGATGTTACGACCTAACACTTAACTCCTAGGTCGCTTTCGTCTTAAAGCATAGGCTACGACCTAACACTTAAACTATCTAAGCGACTTAACAACCTACGACTCAGTTGGGTTGCGACCTAACAACTTAGGCTCCTACGCGACCTAACACATGTCGACCTAAAACAACATACGACCTAACAGTTAGATCCACGCGACCTAACACTTAAACTATTCTAGCGACCTAACAACTCACGCGACCTACGACTCAGCAAACTCGCGACCTAACACACACGCGACCTAACCATCTTAGGTCGTCTACGACCTAACTCAACACAGATCTAACGACCTAACTACGCTAACACTTAGGTCGGTCAATCCCATAGGTCGCTAACTCTTATAGGTCGCAAACCGCTTATTCCCTAAGTCGTTAACTCTACTAGGTCGCTAACTCGAACTGCCGACCTAACACTTAGGTCGCTCACACATTTTCTTAGGTCGCCAGAACCTCTTAAGTCGGTCACGACTTAACCCCTTAGGTCGCCTACGACCTAACCAAAGCCAACAACTAGTCTTCCTTAAGTCGGTCAGTCTTTAGGTCGTTAACTCGCCCTGCCGACCTAATTACTTAACTAAATCCTAGGTTGCACAATTCTATAGGTCGCTCCAACTAACCCACGACCTAACACTAACTCGCCGAAGTCCTTAACTCGGTCACGACTTAGCTCTTAGGTCGTCCACGACCTAGGACTTAGACAAATTTCCACAAAAATCTGAAATGACTTAAAAATGCAAAAATTCCAGATTTTGACGAACTTGTCGATCCGTAAAAATACGGGTCGTTACAAAATTTCATGAAACTCAAAACATGAAAGTTTTAGCTCTAAATCTAAGCTTTCCATAACATCCAAAATTATCTAATTCGGATCAAAAACGAGAGAGATACATGCAAAACAATATCAGATTGAAACTCAAGATAACTTGTTAAAGACAGAATTGGTCTTCTGTCTTTGAATGCATTTCAGGTCATCTAAATGGCAAAATTACAGAAAACTCAATGAACAAAAATTGTAGCATATGTTTTAACCTTTCCGGAACATCCAAAATTATCTAATTCGGATAAGAAACGAGTAACTTATGGCCAAATCAATTTCAGGGTTTTATTTTATCAACCCTGTAGTTTGTTGTCAGGTCAGCGACAAACAAACATGATTTCGACCAGTCAAACCACAAAATTAGGCAAAGCTCAAAACATAAAATTATAGGCTACAGAATAAGCTTTCCAGAACTTCAAGAAAATCTTAATTCCAATTTAAGTTGAATGAGATATGCCTAATTTACTAACAGCAATAAACTAATTATAATTTCAGCTAGCATATATTACAAGTACCTTATGTGCACACCCCAAAATGAAAGCAAAGATGATCAAAGAGCTATGATTCACATGTTACATAATAAAACATGTGTTACTAACTGATTACCAAAATCAAAAGATGATTAAACACATATTAGAAGAGGTTTTTAGCAATATACCTCTCTAGAAAGCAACAAAGACTACTATAGCATCAACCCAAGTTAGCAAAAGATGATTAGAAGGCTATAAGATCAAAAAAACACATAAAACATGTGTTACCAAATCAATTTCAGAAATAAGAAATATATAAAAATGGATTTGAGGTGTGTATTTGCATTACCTTTGCATAGAATGACTTGCATAAGCTAAAACTAGAAGGAGATGAAGATAGAGGCCCTTTTTGTTATGAAAGCTTTAGGAAATGATTAGGGTTTTGATTAGGGTTGAATGAATGAGGTTATGAGAGTATGAGATAATTTATAGAGGAGGTTTAGGGTGGGTTATTGGGTTAGGTTTTGTAACCCAATAAGAAGAGAGTTATTTACATGTTTCCAAAAATTAATCTAAGTGTTCATATATGTTTATAAAACTCATTTTTTTTTCTTATCCAAACCCATTTTAAAATCTCTCCTCAAATATTTAACTTTCCAAAAATAACATTTTATCCTCATTTTAAAATCCCATATTTCCCATTTAATTAAAATAGCCTTTTCAAATAATAAATTTTATTATTCCAAATCCTTTTATGCTTCATTAAAATAAATAAAAAACCTAGCTTTTATTTATTAATTGGTAATGCAAATCATGGGTTGTTACAGACTCCCCCCCTTAAGAAAATTGCGTCCCCGCAATTCCTTAAGATAGATGTCGTCTATAACGTCAAATCCACAAAAGAAGTGATGGAGATACTATAGAGAATTCTCACATGCAGAAGAAGATGGGAGAGAGCCAGGATAAGAGCGTTCGATAGATTCTCTGGTCTCCCAAGTGCAGTCCTTAGGATTCGGTGACCATTGAATCTTCACGAGTGGAACCTCTTTGTTGCGAATGCGTCTAACCTCCGAATCAAGCACACGAAAAGGTTGCCGCTCCAAAGATAAATCAGGTAAGATCTCTAAATCAGGCACAACATGTGGCTCAATGATAGAATCAGGATCGCGGACACACATGCGAAGCTGGGAAATAGGGAACACGTCGTGTATTCCAGAGAAGTGAGCAGGTAGATCCACACGATAAGCAATGGGGCCAATGTGTTCCGTAATAGGAAATGGTCCAACATAGCGAGGATCCAACTTCCCTGTAGAGCTGAAACGCACAACCCCTTTCATAGGAGATATCCGAATAAAGACAGAATCACTAATGGAGAACTCAAGAGGCTTCCTACGGTTGTCCGCGTAGGATTTCTGGCGGTTCTGCGCCTCTTTCATTCTCTGACGAATAAGAATAATCTTCTCAGAAGATTCCCGAACTGAATCTGGACCAAGAAGGAGCTTCTCGCCAGATTCTAACCAACACGAAGGAGAACGACATGGCCTTCCGTAAAGAGCCTCGAAAGGAGCCATGCCAATACTAGACTGAAATCTGTTGTTGTAGGAGAACTCTACAAGCGGTAAGTGATCCTCCCAACTACCTCTGAAATCCAGAATACAACAGCGTAAAAGATCCTCTAAAACACGATTCACCCTCTCCGTCTGACCGTCGGTCTGAGGATGATAAGTAGTCGAGAGATTCAGCTTTGAGCCCAAAGCTGACTGTAGGCACTTCCAGAAGTGACTAGAAAAGATAGTGTCTCGATCACAGACGATAGAGCTAGAAATGCCATGAAGTCGAACGACTTCCTTCACATATAGCTTGGCAAGCTGAGGAGCAGTCCGAGTGGACTTAATAGGAATGAAATGAGCTGATTTGGTCAAGCGATCGACGATGACCCAAATAGAAGTATGGCCTGACCTCGATCGAGGCAGACCGTCAATAAAATCCATGGATATCTGATCCCATTTCCACAATGGAATCTCTAGCGGCTGAAGAAGACCAGATGGATGTTGATGCTTAGCTTTGATCTGTTGACAAGTCATGCAACGGCTTACATAACTTGCAACATCACTCTTTATGCCCTCCCAATAAAATAGGCGACACATGTATAGTGTACTTAGTGCGATGACACTCGTCTAGAATGTCACGCCTAAGTGATAAATCAGATGGTACCAAAATACGGTTCTTCCTGCGAAGACACCGATGAGAATCAATAGAATAATCCAACAATGTCTCATCACTGGATCCCGACTCAAGGAGATGAATATATCGCAACAAGTCTGGATCCTGCCGCTGAGCATGGGCAATGCGATCCAATAGAATAGGTCGGGCTTCCAAGCTGAATAACAAGATCTGAGGATCAGAAGACGGAGATCGATTTCGAATATCACACATAGAAAGAGTCTCAAGAATATCCCACTCGGCTATCATCATAGAAACTACTGCCGAGTGTTTGCGACTGAGTGCATCAGCCACACGATTACCCTTGCCAGGGGTAAACTGAATGTCTAAGTCATATGAGGCGAGAAACTCAAGCCATAGTTGCTGCCTCATGTTGAGATCTCTCTGGTTGAAAAGATACTTCAGCGACTTGTGATCGGTGTAGAGAATGAAACGTTCGCCCAATAGATAATGACGCCACGTCTTCAAGGCAAAGACGATAGCAGCAAACTCAAGATCATGAGTAGGATAGCGAACCTCATTCGGACGTAGCTGCCTAGAAGCGTAAGCAACTACCCGATCCTTCTGCATAAGCACAGCACCGAGGCCGCTACCACAAACGTCGGTGTAAACAACAAGATCCTGGTTACTCTCAGGAACCACAAGAATAGGAGCATGGGTGAGAAGTTCCTTCAGTCGCTGAAAGGAAGCTTCACACTTATCAGACCAAATAAAATGAACCCCCTTACGAGTGAGAGTCGTGAGGGGAAGTGCAACTCGAGAGAAATCCTTGATAAATCGACGGTAATAACCCGCCAGCCCAAGGAAGCTGCGAATATCATGAACGTTCTCGGGCTGCTTCCACTTTTGAATAGCTTCGATCTTGGCAGGATCGACAGAAATACCCTCAGATGATACAATATGACCCAAGAACTTGACCTTGCTCTCCCAAAAATGGCACTTGGAGAGCTTGGCCTTAAGCTGATGCTGACGAAGAGTATCCAAGACGATCCGCAAATGATGAGCATGCTCTGCCTCGGATCTAGAATAAATAAGAATATCGTCGATGAAAACCAGAACGAATCTATCGATGTATTCCCGTAATACTCGATTCATAAGATCGACAAAGAAAGCCGGAGCGTTCGTTAAGCCTAACGGCATGACCAACCACTCAAAAGAACCATAACGAGTGCGAAATGCTGTAAGAGGAATGCTGTTTTCTACGACTCGTAGCTGATGGAATCCGGTGGCAAGGTCAAGCTGAGAGTAGACCTTCGCACCGCTCAATTGGTCAAACATGTCATAACGGGAATTAGAGTTAGACATGATTCAATGATAGATAATTAATTAAGGAATACTACGTAATATAACGGATTCCTATACATATTCCTAACTTATCTATCAATAAACATAAGGAAGGGATTTGATTTAATTCAGATCTAATTAATATGTATTGTACTAAGTGTATCTGTTCTGTGTTTATTATGCTTATTCCTGAAACCAGGCTCTGATACCAAGCTGTAACGCCCCACTCTGAGACCCACTGTAACAAAGAGTATTACAGGAGTAATACTGTCTGTTAAAGCGGAGAATAGAGTATAGTGGGAGCGACCATTTGTAATCAAGCTATAACTATCTACTGAATACGTCGAAAGGATGGTATCTATATATTTTTTTCAAGTGGTTCGACATATTCAGTAAATACTTATAACGAAATTACAAATGGCTAAAGATCTATCAGGACAAAGCATAATATTAAACGATAAAACATCACAGAACAGAATCACATAACAGATATAAAATCCCAGAACAATACATCGTCAATACAGATCCAAATACAATGAGTGGGTACAAAGCCACTTCCCACACATGTGGGTTAAAAATATGTACATATCAAAGTCTGAATAATAACAGAGTAGCGGAATAGTAGACAAATAAAAGCGCAATCTATCAGCATAGCAGATAATGTCCAAGCGGAAGCACAAAAGCTAAGTCCAGAGACCTAACCTGAAACAACTCGGTCTGACCCGAGCGAAAACACTCGGGTCAGGCTAGCTAAACAATCAGTAATAACTGAGATATATAGTAATGCGGTACATAAATAAAACAGTACTTATCCAAAGAGAAGTATATTATGAACCACATGAATATAATGACGATCCCTAATCATCAATAAACAATAAAAATCTCCAAAGAGAAATCAACACCAAAGTGTAGAATAAATAAAATCGCCTCATATCATCGGCGTAGCCAAAGCTATAAAAAGATGCCCATAGGCAATAATCCCAAGAGTGACCAGAGTCTGTAATCAATGCCCAAGCAAAGATCGATGCTCCAAAGAGCAATGGGGATATACTGAAAAGTCAATGAAATCCAACACTGAAAAGCAGTGTCCAGAGACACTGTGAATCCACAAGGTAATCGCACTTACATCGTATGGTTCCATAGAACCAACACCGAATGGCGGTACTCGAATGGATATAAAAATCATCAAATAATACCAATATTGCACGTGCACCGACCAGAGTCGTTGTTGCCAAGTACTGTAGAGTTGTGATCGATCACTCGCACAGATGCGGAACGCGCGAGACGGCAAGATCCTTCCCAGAAGGATAAGGCCCAGAGGCGCATGCCGAAAAATAAACTGCTCCATAGAGCAGGTGTCCAGAGACGGTTGCCCAGAGGCGTGGTGACCCGGAGGTCCAGTACTGGCCGCCCAGAGGCTAATGTGTCACTAACTTCTTGGAGAGGAACCCGTAAAGTGTTAACAATGAGTCCCATACCCCACGTTCGCACTAAACGGTTTCCTAACCAATAGCAAGCTCACACTCCAAACAATAAAAAGTCCACCTCGTATCATCGGTAAACTAGACCCAAAGGTCAAAACGATCAATCGAATAGGTCGGGGATTAACCGGAAAGAAAATACACACGGTTCCATAGGCCGGAGATTTCCTAACCGTTTAAGCACCTTTCCACTTCGCTCGACGTGCTAAAAAGTGAGTGTGAGGTTTTTATTATAGAAAATAATGGTGCGAAACGGGTTTATAATTAATTTTGAAATCACTTTAAAACGGCTTTTGAAAAATCTCCTATTATGGAGTAATTAATTTAATAATTAAAAATAATATTATATAATAATTTCGAAAGCCATTTAGGAGTGAAAAATCTTTTGAAAATGATTCATAAAACCTGTGTACGAAATCTAGAGACAAATCTCAAAGAAATCAATAAAACCAGAAAATCACTGAAAAATATTCTGTAAGTGTTTGTAAACATTCAAAAAAACTGACGCGAACCAAAGTTCGGCAATTTATTTGGACTAGCAAACTATGTCCAAATGTCATGAAAATTTGCAGGCATGTAGTCCAACATCCCTACTTTAAGATGCAAAAAGAATCGTGAAATTTTGACTTGAAACGAAGAAACGGCGTCGTCTCAAAGTCGGACAAAAATCATAAAACTTTACTGTGTCAAAACAGTGTAAAGGTCCCACTTCGACGACATGGTCGAAGGGTCACATGAACTCAGATCTTGATGAAAATTTGCAGGAGCGTAGAAAATTACTCCTACTTTGATAAGCAACAAGAATCGTTCGGTTTCGACTTGAAACGAAGAAACGACAATGTTTCGAAGTTGGTCCGACGATAACTGAAAATGATCACTATTGTAAAACAGTTTCTGGGTGCTACTTCGGCAATAGAAACGAAGTACCTAATGCACCCAGATCTAAACCAAACTTTGCATGGTTAAAAATCTCGATCTCATCTTTTTAACGAGACCAAAAAAGATGAAATCCAACAAAGGACGAGCCCGGGATGGCGTCGCAAAGTCGGGGTTCTACGCTGAAAACAACGGGAGAAAAGAGACTAAGGCCTATAGCTATGAACTAAATGGCCAGAGATGAAAAACCACAATTTTGGCATAGTAAACTTCAAATTCTGGCAAAATGAATAAAATGAAAGTTGTAGCTTAGTTTCTAAGCTTTCCGGAATGACAAAGATCGTCAAATTCCGACGAGAGATGAAAATTCTATGACTAAAATAATTCTCAGATCTAAATTTTATATTACTGTCGTTGTGCTCTCGGGACAGTGGTAAGAATGCACAGTTTTGACCAAATTAACTTCGAAATTTCATGAAACTCAAAACATGAAAGTTTTAGCTCTAAATCTAAGCTTTCCATAACATCCAAAATTATCTAATTCGGATCAAAAACGAGAGAGATACATGCAAAACAATATCAGATTGAAACTCAAGATAACTTGTTAAAGACAGAATTGGTCTTCTGTCTTTGAATGCATTTCAGGTCATCTAAATGGCAAAATTACAGAAAACTCAATGAACAAAAATTGTAGCATATGTTTTAACTTTTCCGGAACATCCAAAATTATCTAATTCGGATAAGAAACGAGTAACTTATGGCCAAATCAATTTCAGGGTTTTATTTTATCAACCCTGTAATTTGTTGTCAGGTCAGCGACAAACAAACATGATTTCGACCAGTCAAACCATAAAATTAGGCAAAGCTCAAAACATAAAAGTTATAGGCTACAGAATAAGCTTTCCAGAACTTCGTGAAAATCTTAATTCCGATTTAAGCTGAATGAGATATGCCTAATTTACTAACAGCAATAAACTAATTATAATTTCAGCTAGCATATATTACAAGTACATTATGTGCACACCCCAAAATGAAAGCAAAGATGATCAAAAAGCTATGATTCACATGTTACATAATAAAACATGTGTTACTAACTGATTACCAAAATCAAAAGATGATTAATCACATATTAGAAGAGGTTTTTAGCAATATACCTCTGTAGAAAGCAACAAAGACTACTATAGCATCAACCCAAGTTAGCAAAAGATGATTAGAAGGCTATAAGATCAAAAAAACACATAAAACATGTGTTACCAAATCAATTTCAGAAATAAGAAAGATATAAAAATGGATTTGAGGTGTGTATTTGCATTACCTTTGCATAGAATGACTTGCATAAGCTAAAACTAGAAGGAGATGAAGATAGAGGCCATTTTTGTTATGAAAGCTTTAGGAAATGATTAGGGTTTTGATTAGGGTTGAATGAATGAGGTTATGAGAGTATGAGATAATTTATAGAGGAGGTTTAAGGTGGGTTAGGTTTTGTAACCCAATAAGAAGAGAGTTATTTACATGTTTTCAAAAATTAGTCTAAGTGTTCATATATGTTTATAAAACTCATTTTTTTTTCTTATCCAAACACATTTTAAAATCTCTCCTCAAATATTTATCTTTCCAAAAATAACATTTTATCCTCATTTTAAAATCCCATATTTCCCATTTAATTAAAATAGCCTTTTCAAATAATAAATTTTATTATTCCAAATCCTTTTATGCTTCATTAAAATAAATAAAAAACCTAACTTTTATTTATTAATTGGTAATGCAAATCATGGGTTGTTACATCTATTTAACATTTTATATCTAAAATCTAATTGTATAACATTTGTCATAACCACTCAAATTTTATTTATAAAATCATTAATCATCATTTTACATTGTAAATCATTCAATTACATATTCAACTTCTTAATGATTTAGGTAAGTTATATTGGAATGTAATTGAGTATTATACAAGTAAAATTTTTCCTAATTCAATTATTTCAAGTATAAATATTTATTCAAAATTTTGGCTTCATTTTATAATTAAAATCACCTTTAACATAAATTTAAGAATTAAATTTCCGTTTAATTTCAAACCCTTTAGAGATAATTATGTATATACTATATATATTAAATCAAATTAAATTTAATATAATATACCTATATATATATCAAGTCATACTTAAGAAATTCAAATCAAAATATTTTTCCAAACCAAAACCGTAGCAAAGCTACAGAATGGTCTCTCCACTTCGAAACTCGAAAATGAATGTCGATGATGCGGCCACCATCACCGAAATTATTTTCCAGCGACAAAGAGAAGAGCACTGATTTCAACATTTTAAAATTCTTTGAAAACGGTTTCTATTCGAAAACAACTTCAATAATATACATTTTAAAAATTTAAAAACCAAAGCTTGACATCGTTGGAAATTAAATTCTCAAATTCCTGATTTTTAAAATTCATTTCAATTCTAAATTATTTATAAACCATGTTTATAAACTCATTTAGAACAATAAATGATAATAAAATATTATCATTCAAACAACCAATTTAATTAACTATTAAATTCCAGAAAAATTTACTTATATATTTATAATATAATCATACAAATTTACTTCCTTTACCAAGTTTTAAAATAATATTGTGTCAATTTGCTCTGTTCAAGTATTTTGGAAATCCTATCGATAGCATTGATCAGACAAATCGATCGAAAACCCAAATCAACATCAACAACTCAAACAACACAATATAAAAAAACAACTTAATACTAATTACTAATGCAAAATACACTCCCTCACTCGATGATTCAAAGATGGATTAAACAAGGATAGAGATTCAAATTAGAGGAACTTTAACCAATAAAATTCGGATTCGAAGATAAGCTCGATAGGGAGATAAGATGATTGAATTTCAAACAGGAAGATGGATAAACTTATATAAATTGCGGGTAACCTTAGCCGGGTCAACCGAGACTTCAAAGCAAGATCGAGGTAGAATTCTGGAGTAAATCGACCTTCGATCACCAGAGATAGAATTCGGGTATAGCAAAAGATAGCAGCCTCGTAAACCGAGGATACAGAAATCTTCGGTGAATCAATACCGATTGTAAAGAAGTTTCACCCCTTTACAAGTCATTCAGAGATTGGCGAGACCGCCGATTTATTATAAAGATCATTCGAAGTGGAGTTATGGGATACTCCAAAATCAAGAAGACACGAATAGGGAAGCTAAGAATGGACTTCAGAACCGAAGGAAACATTCAAAAATTCAAAGAAAACCGAGTCAAAGAAGAAGGAATTCAAGCTCGAACGAAAGTGATTCTGTAATTTAATTTTACTCTATATGCTGAGTTTTACCTAAAACCAGAGCTCTAATCCCTACTGTAACGACCTAAAATTTTCAACCATTTGCATCCATATATGTCGGATTTGAATTGCTAAAAATATCAGATTGTTAATTTAAATTTGGAAAAACTCAGCATATGCAGTAAATACATAATCACAGAATCGCAGACACGGAGTAATATAAAATAATGCAGTGGAAACAAAGGAATAGTAGTTCATGAAGCTACTATAGATATAACAGAGTTAAACAAGATACAAACGAAGTCACAAATACATAGATGTCTCAATACAATAGTCAAATACAAAATCTGAATACATCACTAGAATCAACTAAACAACTGAAAGCAGGATAGCTAGTTGGATCTCCAAGAGAAGCTCCAACTCCAAAGGTGAGTCTCGAATACTGTATCACTCAGTCTGACCCGAGCGTAAAGCAAAACACAAAACACTCGAGTCAGTAACATTCTTATATCAATAAATCCAACTCAAGTGAAATATCAACTGAAATACAAGTAACTTAAAGGATGTTTGGGATAACCATCCTCTAAGGATCCGTTAAACTATCTACTTTGTAGTAATATACGCTATTATAATAATGTTTAATATAGAATAAACTTACTTTTAAATAGCGTTAAGGGGTTACCCATATAGCCCTTAACACATAATAGTGCCA
Organism: Allium fistulosum; assembly: GCA_030737815.1. Taxonomy (NCBI): domain Eukaryota; kingdom Viridiplantae; phylum Streptophyta; class Magnoliopsida; order Asparagales; family Amaryllidaceae; genus Allium; species Allium fistulosum. Next base: position 308,087,748 of record CM060904.1, on the reverse strand, counting down.
ATAGTCTATACAGTACCTTCATACCTCGAGAGGCTACGAGAAGATACTCCATAGGTACGACACAAATAGAAACTCGTAGTAAAGCTCGATATGGTAGGTGACATGGCACAACTAGGCAATGCCAGGGTAGATATACCAATTACGCATTCGGGCTGGTGGAAACGCATAGCAGCCACTACCGCCAACCTCGAAACAAACTCCCAAATCAAAATCGAAGGGTGGCCACCAAATCAATCACAAAGTAATAGAATGGTATCGAAGAAATGCATCCGATCAGAGGTGCTACCTCATTGGCCCGACAATTGCTCCTGTTTTAGCCACCTTATGCCAACTCACGGGATTCGGGTCCATGTATATAACTCAATAGGAATCGTCGCCACCATCCTACTTCATTCTGGAATCTCCACCGCGTATATAGTTGTTAAAGTGGTTTTCGGTATCGACAGAGAGTATGCCCATATCTGATCCCGGTCTCTTTAAACACCAAACGTTATTATAACACCGCGGTCATTTCAAAATAGTTTATACTTCAAAATCACAATATCATTTCCATTTTTAAACCATATCAAAACGATATCATTTCAATTCAATATATCATTTCTAAAATCATATCACTTTCCAAAGTTATAACGCTTTCGAAATCATAAGTCTTTTAAAATCAAAACACTTTGGAAATCAAAACCTTGAAATTCATAACACTTGAAATCATAGCTTGAAATCATAACATTTTGGAATCCATAACACTTTCCTCTTAAACAGTTTAGATATTAAAATTAGTGTATATAATAAAATAGTTTATAAAATAAAGATAGTTTATATAAAATAGTTATATAAAATAGTTTATATTAAAATAATTTATAAAATAAAATGTATAAATAATTTTAATATAATTTAAAATTACTTTATATAAAAAATAGCTTCCTCAACTTCACAAATCGTTTCAAACCAATCCTAATTCCAAATTCAAATTTATCCAATCTCAAATCATCAATTTCAAATTCCAATTCAATTAAATATTTCAAATTATATTGATTTCAAATACCGATTTGAACCACAAATAAACCATTTCAATTTCAATACATTTCAAAGCTTTAAATATCCAACATTTCAAAACCAAATTCGATAATTTCATATATATATATCAAATCCACTTTACTATTATTTAGTTTTGCAATATTCATTAAATAAATTCAATATCATTTAAATAAAAGCCCAAATTTCAAATCTCTAAATATTTCCTTCAATTTATTAAACTTGAAATATTCATTTTAAATTATCTTATACAAAAATCAAGTTATAAAATCATATCCTTTAAAATTTCAAATTTAATAAATTTCAAATCAAACTTATTTAAGTATAATTCTTAAATAAATATAATTTCCAATCAATTTCAAATTTATCTTGACAACCCAAATCATTACAAACTCTATATTTGAAAATAAAAATTTTAAATAAATACTTAAACATATTATATATCAACCTTATTAAATCAACTTTAATAAATCTTAAAAATCAATATTTATCAAAACCATATATTTCTTTTCAAAACCATAGAAATCATTTCAAAATATTTATATATGGACCGGCGATGTCTGTATATAATTTTCTACCTTATGGTCAAGTGATACGGATATTTATCATTTCAATCCGCAACTTAAATATATATACGGGTATATATCATTTCAACCCGCAATACCAAATTCAATTTAATGAAAATTGCTTGGGTCTATCATTTCAACCCATAACGATTCTCTCTATTCTACAGATCGTTCGCGTATGTATCATTTCAACCCATAGTGAATTCTATACTAATAGGGCACTTGCAGAGTGATAACAGATATGAAATAATATAACAGGCATATATCATCAATATAAATAACAAATAATTGTGTCAGATGTCACAGGTGAACAGATACAGGTAATAGTGTATATATATATAGCAATGTAAATAACAGATAATGGTGTCAGATGTCACAGGTGATCAGATACAGCTAATAGCATATATAACAATGTAAATAACTAATAGCATCATATTTCAATTGTCGTTTCAATTGAAATCAAATTTAATAAATATAAGAACGTTAATCTGAGTGATTACTTACCTTTCGAGGCTAGAGAGAAAAGACAATGGGATGAGTTATGGATCCAAGCACGAATTTCAAAGCAAAGCACGATGGGCTCGAGTTTGACGGACAAACTGATAAATAGGAAGTGATAAAACGAATCAGAACCATTATGATATAACTGAAACAAAATATACATTATAAATTTTTCTTTGAAACCAAAATTTTGAAATACACATATTATATAAACATATAGCCATCATAGATTGCATAGTATAAACAACCTTTATATGATAAGACTAATATCTTATGTACACATCTATATTAAACAAGACTCGAATAACTACCATATAATATAATATATATAATACTTAAATTTTCTAACAGAGTGTACATATGCAGGATCTATATTAAGACCAACTTATATAAAATTTTATAACCATATATATAGACAACAAATCATAAAACCCATTACAGAACAAAAAGAAATCTATATATTTTTAAATCTTTCATAGCAACAGATAAATCATCTAAAATATATATAATTACTGTAAAAAGAAATCTGCAGCACGTGTATATATAAAGAATCTATTATAAACTAATATTCATTTGTAACAGCCGAGTAAAACTAATACTATATATATACTAACTTTATCAACATCATATAAACTCATATGTATATATCTTGGTAAAAAAAACATGAAGACTATCACCCATATATATATATATTGTAAACATAATACATATACATAGGGACGTATAAATGATTTAAACTTATACATAACTAACGTATTAAATTATAACAGTATATATATATATAATGGAACCCAACAATATATATATGCATTATATATACATAGACTACCGACAACATGGCTTATGGCCAGTAAATAACCATATAACCCATATGTTAAAATATATATAACATATAATATACCTTCTATCAAATATAATATATAATACCACGATCCATAGAGAAGCCGGGAGGAAAGGAGACGACAAACAGATAAGATTGCCGAGGCTAGTTAAAGGAGAAATTTAGTCAATGGCTTGCGACTTGGTGGCTCGGCTGCAACCGAAGGAAAGAAAGAAGAGGGCTGAGTGCGGTGAAGTCGAGATTTGAGGGTGATGCTTCGGTTGTCTGTGCTTTCGGCTGGTGGTTAGCGAAAGGAAACGGAGGAGTTGAAGCCTAGGTTGATCTCTCTCAGTGTAACGACCCACTATTTTGGACCATTCAAATCGACAATAAATCCACACATGCCGGACTTGAATAATTCAAAACAATGGATTGTTAATTTAAATTTGGCAAAACTCAGCATATATACTAAATAAAATAATCACAGATCACAGACAAAGAGTAATATAACAATAATGCAGCGGAAACAAAAGAATAGTAGTTCATGAATCTACTATATAAATAACAGAGTTAAACAAGATACAACAGAGGTCTTGAATACATAGATATCTCAATACAATAGTCAAATACAAGATCAGAATACATCACTGGAATCAACTGAATAACTGAAAGCTGGATATATAGCTGGATCTCCAAGCGAAGCTCCAACTCCAAAGGTGAGTTTCAAATACTGTATCACTCAGTCTAACCCGAGCATAAAGCAAAACACAAAACACTCGAGTCAGGATTAACATTCTTATATCAATAAATCCAACTCAAGTGAAATATCAACTGAAATACAAGTAACTCAAAGGATATTTGGGATAACCATCCTCTAAGGATCTGTCAAACTATCTACTATGTAGTAATATACGCTATTATAATAATGTCTAATATAAAATAAACATACTTTTAAATAGCGTTAAGGGGTTACTCATATAGCCCTTAACACATAATAGTGCCAATAGTCTATACAGTACCTGCATACCCCGAGAGGCTACGAGAAGATACTCCATAGGTACGACACAAATAGAAACTCGTAGTAAAGCTCGATATGGTAGGTGACACGGCACACAAGGCAATGCCAGGGTAGATATACCAATTATGTCACATACCGAAATTTTCGACTTTCGAAAATTCGACATCGATACTCACTTTATCGACTGTCGAGCAATCGAGTGCCGGAAACTCCAATAGTGATGGTTTAAGAAAGAAGAAAAAGGCAGAAGAAGAAGAAGATAGAAGAAAAAGAAAAGAAGAAGAAAACAGAAGAAGAAAGAAGAACAACAGAACAACATCAGAACAGAAAACAATATCAGAATCTTACACATCGCAGCGGAACAATATATAATAGGTAAATGAATAATTTTTAAACAAAGAACTATATCGTTTTATACATACATCAATCAGAGTCAATAAACAACAACGGACAGTTATATAAACTTGTCCTCATACAGAATACACAGCGGAATAAATACTATCAGATACAAATACTACGTCTCGTCATCCAGCTTATCTCCAAAGCTCCAGAATATCCTGATAACATAACTCTAGGCTGCCCATGTGGAAATTGGTGGGCACCCAGAGTTTAGAAGGGAAACAATAAACTCCAAGTCAGTCATGGTGACTGGTGTGAGATCGTAAAACAGTTATTTTTCACAAAGAAAATAAAACAAATTCGCAATGCTTTTGGAAAATGAAACTACCATAAGACCTCCCACCACACACACAATGCAAACGCAGACTTGGAGAAGATTTCTTCTTATGATAGTCAAAGATGCTTACTACGCAAAATCAAATCATTTTGGATATTATTATTAGTGCATAGTGTAGAAAACATTTCGAAAGTAGAATATAAATCTTAGCCAGCATAGGTACCATTATATTATGCCTGCTATAGCTGCCTCCTGAGGAGACAGGTTATACAATTGAAATCGTAAAGGCTCGTATTGTTTCTTTGGATTTCCAACAAATGGTCAGGCTAAGGAACTTCCTTTTCCACGATGGGTACGTCCCTGGAATAGACGACCCGAGAACCTAACCGGATCTCTGCCAACACAAGGCCGGGTTACCTCTGCAAAAATAGGTAACTACTGACACGCGTATGCCATCCCCCGATCGTAACCGATCTTCCCGAGGATCCCCGATTTCCAACAAACCACATCAAAATAATAATGCAGCAACCACATAGGTTAAGTATCTGGGCTCCATACCATGATACCACCTCTATCCAGAAGGAATGACATACACTAAGGGGCGCTACTCCCAAGAACCTTGCTGCATCCTTCCTGTTTCGACCATTTCCGGGGTGTGAGGCTCGACGAAGTCTCGTCCACAAAGCTATGCTTTCTACAAAGCCCTGCTTCGGGTCAAACAAATGATCAACCTATGATCACAAAGATATAAGATCAAACAAATGATCATATCACAAATGATCAAACACTGATCATTTCACAGCAACACTCAGTATGCCATGTTACCAAATTGGGAGTATATCGCTGATAAATTTCAACTACATAACCTCTGAGCTCGTACGTCTCAGAAAAGGGTGTTAAGCTAAGAGAATAAATTCTCCGCCACCAACAGAAATGTATTTGAAAGAAATCAGCTTTATATCTCAAATTGTAACGTCAGACACACAATCCATACAAGTCTGTCCCGGGAACGAACAGAACCGAAGGCACTTCTCACGAAGCCCTTGCATTTCCGGATAATTTTCTAATCACGTCCGGACTTCCCGTCACTAAGGGTGATAAAAACCTCTAAACCGGAGATCAGCCGATGTAGAGTAACTCGACGGTAATCCTTCCATTTTCAAAAATATCCGGTCTTCAACACCGGTCTTCGAATGCAATTCATAACGACGTATCACATATTCGGAATGGGTTATACGACCCCATGGTCCTTTCCCGGCTAACCCGAATAGTGAGCATTTATTTAAAAACAAGTGTGGCATTCAAATTCATCCAATTCACAACAAATACCATTCAAGGTAATTATTGATAGTCGGTTATTTAACTATCAATAAAGATGTGCAACATCATCAGATTCCAAATAATTTTCCAAATTATTTATTTCCCAAAAAATATCTTTACAAGATATAAAATTTCCACACTTAACCGTTTGAAAACAAATTTCAAATATTCACTTTTCAATTTATCTTTAAAAGATAAAGTTTCAAACCCTTCGTTTCATATTGGAAAAGTAATTCCATACTTATTTAAAATAAGTAATTCACAAAACTATTTATTTTCAATGCTTGGAAAATATTCTATATACTTAAATCAATATTAAGTATATATTCATTCTTTAAGGAAAACATTCGAGTCAAAACGAATGTTACGTAAAAGATCGTTACGACGACTCAAAATCACTAGTATAGGGATTCGGATTTTAAGATAGATATATAAATCCCAATACTACATAAAACATTTTCTTTCGGAAATCATTTACTATAACAACAATGTTATAGTCCACAATTTCCTTATATTTCTCGAAAACGTCTATTTCAACAATAAATGTTGAAATCTATGATTTCGATATTCACCCTGTTTTAAAACACCTTTCAAAACAATTACTTCATTTCAATTATCACTTTTCCAAAACCATATCCATTTTACTTAAAAATATATTCACTGTCCAAAATCGTGAATATACTTCACTAATTACATTTCAATCTTTTCTACACATTTTATTTCAATAATAATTCGCTATCCAAAATCGCGAATATATCTTCTTTGATAATCTCCTATATTTACTTTATCAAATCCAATTGATTTCGAATTTATAAAACAACGTTTATAAATCCTATTTCTATTTTCTAACAACTTCAATTTAATAAATCTCCTTTATTAACAATTCGATTTATAAATCTTCTTTAATGACCTATTCAATTTATAACTCAATGTATATACCAAAGGTCTATCTTATAAGTTAATAACTTACAATTCATTTATTTTAAAAGAAATCGTTCTTTTAAACTTCACAAAATCTAAAACTTTCAGATTTCATTAACTTATGAAATCCCATTTACTCTTCATTTTAACACTTATAGAAACTTGTCTTATAATCCCAATTTTTCAAATTTATAAATATCCATTTTTATACATCTTTTAAATAAACCGTTTATAATACTTTAGAAATCCCAATTTAAACCATTTCATAAATTTCTTAACTTTTATTTCAAAAATCACACTTTGATTTTATTTCACAAAAATCTTAACTTTTATAACTTTAAAATTTTAGACGTTTATTTATTTGAAATAAACCAATTCAAAAATTCAATAAAACGTCTACTTTCAAAAATCACTTTAAAACCCTTTTAAAGTAAAAGATGTTATTTTTAAAACTTCAACACTGAATCCGATGATGCAACAGCATCAATTAGTCAATCATAACATTCAATATCATATATCAATATGATAACAGCATATACAACAAATATCTGCAAATAATAATATTGGTGAGGAATCCAGTTGGATCCCTCCAACCTGTTTCCCTGCATCCACAGACGTTAGCACAATACCAATTCCACTTCGAGGTGGAATATCGCGGTATATGGGTTTTATAAAAATAATCCGCTTACTAACGGCGCAATAGGGTCTCATCCGCTATACGAGGCGGGAAATCATCAATCCAATATATACATATGCCAATATGTATATATTGCTATATATAGATATATATCCTACTATATCTAATATCACATCCAAACAGTCAATCAATAAATAACTGCAATATAAAATTTTATTTGAGTGAGAAGATCTCACCTTGATTTTCTGATAGCAATTTATAGCGATTATTTCGAATGAAATTAAACAGACGTTTAACTTCACTCAAAATTTTCACTGACCCCGATCATTTCCAATCTAGCTCCACAGCGTAGTGCTCGCCGAAACGAAGCCAACGCCGCTTGTTTCGTAATTTTCCGACCTCGTAGCAAAAAGTTACAACATTTTTAATATCACATGATTTAATATACAATTTTCTTTTTAATTTTATTTTAAATTTATAACTTAAATCCATCATCACCGTTCATTCCAGGTCAAGAAATCAAGGCCGCATTTTTTGCCTCCATCTTCTTCCCAGGTCACGCGCGCACGTTCCTCCTTCCCCCTTCCAGTTAAAACACGCGACATCAACCCATCTTTGCCGCCTCCAAACCCTAATGACGCGACCACCTACCGACCTCCAGACCCCATCAAACCACCCTCATTCGAACGCCATTGACGAGAGCTACCCCCAGCTGGAATCACGACGAACTCGGTCGTCCCTAGGCTCGGCAAAATGAGATGAAACGGCAGGAAGTCGCGGCCTCCTAGTGGCATCCAGGTTGCTCGAATACCCATCATCCCCATATGGATTCGAAGATCTTCCTTAGCTCTATCATTTTGTAGTTGACACTTTTTCAAATCGATGCGTGGATTGGGAGTAATTGATGGAAGAAATTCGAAGCTTTCTGGCCGTTCATTTTATAAGAGGCGGCAGCTGAAGAGAATTGAAACCCTAGCCCTTTTATTTTTTTTATTTCGTGAGTGAAGGGCTATTTATAGAAAACCGAACGAAACACTATTCATTCCGAAATTTCCAAACTCCAATTTACGCGCGGTAACTGGCGTTTCTAGGGTTTATCCCGCGTTTCGAACGCAACGGAACAGGTTTCGGAAGCTAATTCGATCGTCTGTGCAAGATATGGAATTAAACGATCAATTTAAATTAAACCGATTTAAATCGATTTCGAGGCGTTTTAATTTGTACCAGACAAATGGTAAATCCAAAAATTACGAAATTTGAAACCATGCAATAATTTCACATTACGGATCCAATGAAACTGGTTTCATCGAAATCCGAGACTTTTTGAAAAATGACTATTTTAACTCGACGATTTAAAATTAAAACGATATCGATGCGTTTCGAGTTGCCACGGTCAAACGATAACTTCGATTGCTACGAAAATTGAAATCCGATAATAACTAACTATTACGGATCCAATGGAACTAGTTTCGTTCAATTCTGAGACTGTTCAAAAATTGGCTATTTTTTTTACAGTCGATAATTAAATATTAAAATATTCAATTTTCATAGATTAACTCCAAATTCGATTCTGAAAGTTCTAAAATATTTCTATAACTCCAGTATGATTAAATAAAATTTTACAAATCATTTTCAATCATTTTAAACTCGATTTTCAATTATCTCTGGAATTTCAATCATCAAATTATCGATTTAAATCCAGTTATTCGAATTTTAAATTATTCGACTTATTAAATTCATTTATTAATATTTAAAATAAATTAAATATTCGAATTTTAATTATCAAAAATTCTTGGTCGTTACAAACTTCCCTCCTTAAAAGAATTTCGTCCTCGAAATTACAAGTTAGGAAAAGTGGTCCTTAACTCGTCTATCATTTTTCAACATCCAATAGTTTTATCAATTCATCAAAACAAATCTTTCTACTAAAGATTCGTTATCATTTCAACTAGTTTTTCAACTTCAATTATAAGTTTCAACAACATTGTTTACTTTCAATTCAAATTTAAATTCAAATTCAAATTTCAAATTTTTAAAAATTTCTCAAAAATTTTCTAACGCCCTAAATTTCCGAAAAATTTCGCCAGCGTCTCCTTTGCGCGGCTAACACGGCACGACTACAAAATGTCCCTATGGACTCTCAGATTTCAAAAAGAAAAGAAAACGCCAAGCGGCTAGACAAGAAAGTCATCAAATCTCATATTGAAATTTAAATACTTACCTTTTGTCGAGCAATTCAAAATTATCTTCAAAATTAAAATCCCAATTCCTTTATAACACCTGTATATCCTACTAGCCATAATATCTAGTTACATATTCAAACCATTTTCCAAATTTTATTACAAAATTTTCAATGTAAACTGCTTATACATTTTTACTTCACTGTTGAAGTTATATATCTATTTTCATTCAATTTTACATTTCAAATTCATTTGAATTCAATTCACAATTCCAATTTGGATTCAATTTATCTTCTGAATATTGAATTTCATCGATTATCTTTAGTTCACTTCAAACTAATCTTGAAACTTCATTTTATTTCGCACAATTCACATTTGTTTTCAACATTCAGTTTCAATTCCAGTTTTATTCACTTTTGTTCATTTCCAAAATTTGTTTTCAATTTACCCTTCGGTTAAATCTACTGTCATTTAAACTGGATTTCCAATTCGAATTCAATTTACTTTTCTTTTATAATCATTGAATTTAATTCGTTCAATACCTTATCCATTTGGTCAATATTCAATTAGCTTCACTTACTAATTTTCAGTTTAATAGTTTACTTTGTTTTCCACAAATCTAAATTCAATTCAGTCTTACTTACAATTTAAAAATGAATCTTAACTTTCAATTTCATTTTCGTTTAATCATAATTGTAAATTTATTCATTCATTTGTTACTATTCCCAATTTATTTTCAACTTAATAAATTTCCTTTAAGTAATCATTTTACTTTATTTAATTGATTCACTTATACTTAATTTAATTTAACTCCATCCTTTAAATTGAATTTATTTTATCAATTCAAATTGTATAAGTTTTCAACTTAATAATATTTCATAAATATTTCTACATAGTATTCCAGAGTTTACCAACATTTCAAAAACCATTTTTTGAAAACAGTTCAAATTATCCTTTGAATTTCAAAACAAAACTCAATTTTCCCAACAACTTTTATTTAAAACAATTTGGCAGCAATTCCTCTTTTGGAAACCCGAAAATGAACACCCATGATGCCGCGGTCATCATCGAAGTTATTTTCCAGCGACCGAAAAGACTTTAGAGCTTTCATCTCTCCAAAATACTTTTCAAAACCTTTGAAATTCATTTTCAAATCAAAAAGATTTAAACTTCCAAATCTCCAAAATTTTCAGAATTCTTTTCAAAACATTTCCAAAAACTTCTCTGGAATTCCGTTTCAAATTACAATTCACATTTATAATTTACATTCTTTAATTTCATTTGTATATGAATTTATTTTCTTATCTTTCAATTCACAATTATAAATTTCACTTGTTAAATGAATTTATCTTCAATCTTTGGTTATTACTTTAATTCAATTTCAATATAACAATGATAATATTTCAATGTTATTTCTTCCTAACAACCATGCAACCATATACTATAGAAATTTATAGAAAAACATTTCTTTTCTATACAAAAATAGTTTTGGGCAAAATTATCTCATTTACCCTATTTTAAAACAATACTGTGTCGAATTGTTCTATTCAAGTGTTTAGAAACCCCTTCGATACAGTTGCGCAGACTGTGCCGACGAAGGTTCATATGCCACTCAATAAATCAATCATCACAATATAAAACAATTTTATATTCAATAACAAATACGCGCTCATATATATTATTACACTCAACTCATTCTAGAGTACTACTGACTCTATCTCTAATGAGTAACACCCAACAGAGCAGGGTTGTCGCTTAACCATATGCTCTGATACCACTCTGTCACATACCGAAATTTTCGACTTTCGAAAATTCGACATCGATACTCACTTTATCGACTGTCGAGCAATCGAGTGCCGGAAACTCCAATAGTGATGGTTTAAGAAAGAAGAAAAAGGCAGAAGAAGAAGAAGATAGAAGAAAAAGAAAAGAAGAAGAAAACAGAAGAAGAAAGAAGAACAACAGAACAACATCAGAACAGAAAACAATATTAGAATCTTACACATCGCAGCGGAACAATATATAATAGGTAAATGAATAATTTTTAAACAAAGAACTATATCGTTTTATACATACATCAATCAGAGTCAATAAACAACAACGGACAGTTATATAAACTTGTCCTCATACAGAATACACAGCGGAATAAATACTATCAGATACAAATACTACGTCTCGTCATCTAGCTTATCTCCAAAGCTCCAGAATATCCTGATAACATAACTCTAGGCTGCCCGTGTGGAAATTGGTGGGCACCCAGAAATTAGAAGGGAAACAATAAACTCCGAGTCAGTCATGGTGACTGGTGTGAGATCGTAAAACAGTTATTTTTCACAAAGAAAATAAAACAAATTCGCAATGCTTTTGGAAAATGAAACTACCATAAGACCTCCCACCACACACACAATGCAAACGCAGACTTGGAGGAGATTTCTTCTTATGATAGTCAAAGATGCTTACTACGCAAAATCAAATCATTTTGGATATTATTATTAGTGCATAGTGTAGAAAACATTTCGAAAGTAGAATATAAATCTTAGCCAGCATAGGTACCATTATATTATGCCTGCTATAGCTGCCTCCTGAGGAGACAGGTTATACAATTGAAATCGTAAAGGCTCGTATTGTTTCTTTGGATTTCCAACAAATGGTCAGGCTAAGGAACTTCCTTTTCCACGATGGGTACGTCCCTGGAATAGACGACCCGAGAACCTAACCGGATCTCTGCCAACACAAGGCCGGGTTACCTCTGCAAAAATAGGTAACTACTGACACGCGTATGCCATCCCCCGATCGTAACCGATCTTCCCGAGGATCCCCGATTTCCAACAAACCACATCAAAATAATAATGCAGCAACCACATAGGTTAAGTATCTGGGCTCCATACCATGATACCACCTCTATCCAGAAGGAATGACATACACTAAGGGGCGCTACTCCCTAGAACCTTGCTGCATCCTTCCTGTTTCGACCATTTCCGGGGTGTGAGGCTCGACGAAGTCTCGTCCACAAAGCTATGCTTTCTACAAAGCCCTGCTTCGGGTCAAACAAATGATCAACCTATGATCACAAAGATATAAGATCAAACAAATGATCATATCACAAATGATCAAACACTGATCATTTCACAGCAACACTCAGTATGCCACGTTACCAAATTGGGAGTATATCGCTGATAAATTTCAACTACATAACCTCTGAGCTCGTACGTCTCAGAGAAGGGTGTTAAGCTAAGAGAATAAATTCTCCGCCACCAACAGAAATGTATTTGAAAGAAATCAGCTTTATATCTCAAATTGTAACGTCAGACACACAATCCATACAAGTCTGTCCCGGGAACGAACAGAACCGAAGGCACTTCTCACGAAGCCCTTGCATTTCCGGATAATTTTCTAATCACGTCCGGACTTCCCGTCACTAAGGGTGATAAAAACCTCTAAACCGGAGATCAGCCGATGTAGAGTAACTCGACGGTAATCCTTCCATTTTCAAAAATATCCGGTCTTCAACACCGGTCTTCGAATGCAATTCATAACGACGTATCACATATTCGGAATGGGTTATACGACCCCATGGTCCTTTCCCGGCTAACCCGAATAGTGAGCATTTATTTAAAAACAAGTGTGGCATTCAAATTCATCCAATTCACAACAAATACCATTCAAGGTAATTATTGATAGTCGGTTATTTAACTATCAATAAAGATGCGCAACATCATCAGATTCCAAATAATTTTCCAAATTATTTATTTCCCAAAAAATATCTTTACAAGATATAAAATTTCCACACTTAACCGTTTGAAAACAAATTTCAAATATTCACTTTTCAATTTATCTTTAAAAGATAAAGTTTCAAACCCTTCGTTTCATATTGTAAAAGTAATTCCATACTTATTTAAAATAAGTAATTCACAAAACTATTTATTTTCAACGCTTGGAAAATATTCTATATACTTAAATCAATATTAAGTATATATTCATTCTTTAAGGAAAACATTCGAGTCAAAACGAATGTTACGTAAAAGATCGTTACGACGACTCAAAATCACTAGTATAGGGATTCGGATTTTAAGATAGATATATAAATCCCAATACTACATAAAACATTTTCTTTCGGAAATCATTTACTATAACAACAATGTTATAGTCCACAATTTCCTTATATTTCTCGAAAACGTCTATTTCAACAATAAATGTTGAAATCTATGATTTCGATATTCACCCTGTTTTAAAACACCTTTCAAAACAATTACTTCATTTCAATTATCACTTTTCCAAAACCATATCCATTTTACTTAAAAATATATTCACTGTCCAAAATCATGAATATACTTCACTAATTACATTTCAATCTTTTCTACACATTTTATTTCAATAATAATTCGCTATCCAAAATCGCGAATATATCTTCTTTGATAATCTCCTATATTTACTTTATCAAATCCAATTGATTTCGAATTTATAAAACAACGTTTATAAATCCTATTTCTATTTTCTAACAACTTCAATTTAATAAATCTCCTTTATTAACAATTCGATTTATAAATCTTCTTTAATGACCTATTCAATTTATAACTCAATGTATATACCAAAGGTCTATCTTATAAGTTAATAACTTACAATTCATTTATTTTAAAAGAAATCGTTCTTTTAAACTTCACAAAATCTAAAACTTTCAGATTTCATTAACTTATGAAATCCCATTTACTCTTCATTTTAACACTTATAGAAACTTGTCTTATAATCCCAATTTTTCAAATTTATAAATATCCATTTTTATACATCTTTTAAATAAACCGTTTATAATACTTTAGAAATCCCAATTTAAACCATTTCATAAATTTCTTAACTTTTATTTCAAAAATCACACTTTGATTTTATTTCACAAAAATCTTAACTTTTATAACTTTAAAATTTTAGACGTTTATTTATTTGAAATAAACCAATTCAAAAATTCAATAAAACGTCTACTTTCAAAAATCACTTTAAAACCCTTTTAAAGTAAAAGATGTTATTTTTAAAACTTCAACACTGAATCCGATGATGCAACAGCATCAATTAGTCAATCATAACATTCAATATCATATATCAATATGATAACAGCATATACAACAAATATCTGCAAATAATAATATTGGTGAGGAATCCAGTTGGATCCCTCCAACCTGTTTCCCTGCATCCACAGACGTTAGCACAATACCAATTCCACTTCGAGGTGGAATATCACGGTATATGGGTTTTATAAAAATAATCCGCTTACTAACGGCGCAATAGGGTCTCATCCGCTATACGAGGCGGGAAATCATCAATCCAATATATACATATGCCAATATGTATATATTGCTATATATAGATATATATCCTACTATATCTAATATCACATCCAAACAGTCAATCAATAAATAACTGCAATATAAAATTTTATTTGAGTGAGAAGATCTCACCTTGATTTTCTGATAGCAATTTATAGCGATTATTTCGAATGAAATTAAACAGACGTTTAACTTCACTCAAAATTTTCACTGACCCCGATCATTTCCAATCCAGCTCCACAGCGTAGTGCTCGCCGAAACAAAGCCAACGCCGCTTGTTTCGTAATTTTCCGACCTCGTAGCAAAAAGTTACAACATTTTTAATATCACATGATTTAATATACAATTTTCTTTTTAATTTTATTTTAAATTTATAACTTAAATCCATCATCACCGTTCATTCCAGGTCAAGAAATCAAGGCCGCATGTTTTGCCTCCATCTTCTTCCCAGGTCACGCGCGCACGTTCCTCCTTCCCCCTTCCAGTTAAAACACGCGACATCAACCCATCTTTGCCGCCTCCAAACCCTAATGACGCGACCACCTACCGACCTCCAGACCCCATCAAACCACCCCCATTCGAACGCCATTGACGAGAGCTACCCCCGGATGGAATCACGACGAACTCGGTCGTCCCTAGGCTCGGCAAAATGAGATGAAACGGCAGGAAGTCGCGGCCTCCTAGTGGCATCCAGGTTGCTCGAATACCCATCATCCCCATATGGATTCGAAGATCTCCCTTAGCTCTATCATTTTGTAGTTGACACTTTTTCAAATCGATGCGTGGATTGGGAGTAATTGATGGAAGAAATTCGAAGCTTTCTGGCCGTTCATTTTATAAGAGGCGGCAGCTGAAGAGAATTGAAACCCTAGCCCTTTTATTTTTTTTATTTCGTGAGTGAAGGGCTATTTATAGAAAACCGAACGAAACACTATTCATTCCGAAATTTCCAAACTCCGATTTACGCACGGTAACTGGCGTTTCTGAGGTTTATCCCGCGTTCCGAACGCAACGGAACAGGTTTTGGAAGCTAATTCGATCGTCTGTGCAAGATATGGAATTAAACAATCAATTTAAATTAAACCGATTTAAATCGATTTCGAGGCGTTTTAATTTGTACCAGACAAATGGTAAATCCAAAAATTACGAAATTTGAAACCATGCAATAATTTCACATTACGGATCCAATGAAACTGGTTTCATCGAAATCCGAGACTTTTTGAAAAATGACTATTTTAACTCGACGATTTAAAATTAAAACGATATCGATGCGTTTCGAGTAGCCACGGTCAAACGATAACTTCGATTGCTACGAAAATTGAAATCCGATAATAACTAACTATTACGGATCCAATGGAACTAGTTTCGTTCAATTCTGAGACTGTTCGAAAATTGGCTATTTTTACAGTCGATAATTAAATATTAAAATATTCAATTTTCATAGATTAACTCCAAATTCGATTCTGAAAGTTCTAAAATATTTCTATAACTCCAGTATGATTAAATAAAATTTTACAAATCATTTTCAATCATTTTAAACTCGATTTTCAATTATCTCTGGAATTTCAATCATCAAATTATCGATTTAAATCCAGTTATTCGAATTTTAAATTATTCGACTTATTAAATTCATTTATTAATATTTAAAATAAATTAAATATTCGAATTTTAATTATCAAAAATTCTGGGTCATTACAAATTACGCACACGGACTGATGGAAACGCATAGCAGCCACTACCGCTCCACCTCGAACAACAATCCCAAATCAAGGGGTGCACCCAAACAATCACAAAGTAATAGAATGGTATCGAAGAAGTGCGTCCGATAAGAGGTGCTACCTCACTGGTCCGAGATCGCTCCTGTTTTAGCCACCTTATGCCAACTCACGGGAGTTGGGTCCACGTATATACCTTAGGATCGTCGCCACCATCCTACTTCATTCTGGAAACTCCACCGCGTACACAGTTGTTAAAGTGGTTTTCGGTATCGACAGAGAGTATGTCCATATCCGATCCCGGTCTCTTTAACAACCAATCGTTATTATAACACTGCGGTCATTTCAAAATAGTGTATACTTCAAAATCAAAATATCATTTCCATTTCAAAACCAAATCAATACGATATCATTTCCATTTCAAATATATCCATTTCCAAAAATCATATCACTTTCCAAAGTTATAACGCTATCGAAATCATAGTCCTTAAAAATCAAAACACTTTGGAAATCATAACACTTCCCTGTTAAACCGTTTAGATATTAAAATTAGTATATATAATAAAATATTTATAAATAAAATATTTTATATAAATAGTTATAAGTTAAAATAGTTTATAATAAAATAATTTAAAATAAAATGATTTATATTAAAATAGTTTATATTAAAATAATTTACAAAGTAAAATATCAATAGTTTTAAGTATAATTTAAAATTACTTTATAAAATAAAATAGTTTCTCGACTTTCACAAGTCGATGCAAATCAATTCGAATTCTAAATTGAAATTTAATCAAATCTAAATCATCAATTTCAATTCCAATTCAATTAAACATTTTCAAGTTATATCGATTTAAAATACCGATTTGAACCACAAATAAACCATTTCAATTTCAAAATATTTCAAAGTTTCAAATATTAAAAATTTCAAAACTAGATTCGATAATTTTATATATATATCAATTCACTTTTCTATTATTTAGTTTTGAAATATTTACTTAATTATTTCAATATCATCTGAATACAACTTCAATTCACAAAATATCCCATTTAAATTTATATAAGTTTGAAATATCCATTTAAGTCACCTTTAATCAAATTTCGAGTTGTAAAACACTTCTATAAAATTTCAAATTCAATAAATTTCAAATCAAACTTATTTAAGTATAATTCTTAAATAAATATAATTTCAAACCAATTTCAAATTTATCTTTCCAACTTGAATCATTATAAACTCTATATTGGAAAATATAGATATTAAATAAATACTTATATATCAACATTATTAAATCAACTTTAATAAATCTTAAAAATCAAAATTTATTAAAAACTAGATATTTCTTTCCAAACCCATAGAAATCATTTTCAAGATATATATATATATATATAGACCATCGGTGTCTGTATATAATTTTCTATCCTATGGTCAAGTGATACGGATATTTATCATTTCAATCCGCAATTTAAATATATACGGGTATATATCTTTTCAACCCGCAATCCCAAATTCAATTCAATGAAAATCGCTTGGGTTTATCATTTCAACCCATAACGATTTTCTACTATTCTACAGATCGTTCGGGTATGTATCATTTCAACCCATAGTGAATTCTATATTAACAGGGAACTTGCAGAGTGATAACAAATATGGTAATAATATAACATGCATGTATCATCAATATAAGTAACAGATAATGGTGTCAGATGTCACAGGTGAACAGTTATAGATAATAGCATATATATAGCAATGTAAATAACTAACAGCAGCATATTTCAATTGTCGTTTCAATTGAAATCAAATTTAATAAATATAAGAACATTAATCGTGAGTGATTGCTCACCTTTCGAGGCTAGAGGAGTTTGACAACAGTACAAGCTACGAATTCAGGCACGAATTCCAAAGCAAAGTGGGATGGGCATGAATTTGATGAACAAAGCTGATAATAGGGATCGATGAACTATTAGAATCGGTTGACATAAATTGAACTAAGTATATACATAAAATTTTCATTTTTAAATCAATATTAAATCCCAATACATAAAATATTCATGAAAATAAATTCTCTCTCTGTGACGACCGCTCATGACCCCTACACCGAATCTAGAGATAGTACGCTGTAAAGTGTGCCAGGCGACCATGGACGATTGTCAGGGTAGATTGAAAACAACAGAATCTATCGTATTACTCACAGCGCATGGACAAAATACAATAGAACATATGTATAGTGAAGCTTTACAGAACAAAATGACATCATATAAAACTCCATAATAGTTGAATACAAGCATCCACATAGTCAATACATCTAGCCTCACTACATATCTCTCAGAGAATACAAAACAGCGGAATATCCAGTACATATAATAAGAAGATAATATGCAACCCTCCAGCTCGTCTTCGATATCAGCATCGTGAGAAGAGAACAGCACCTGTCACCTGCTACCTAGTCTGCCCGTCCCAAAATGGACGAACAGCCCAAGGCAATAAGAATTAAAACATAAAGCCTTGAGTCAGACAACAGTCTTAGTGAGCAGTAAATTAACTAACAACATACCAAAAGAGCATAAAGGAAAAGGAATAGGAATACAACCCTCCCACTCCAACCTCATTCTACAGTGATAGCCCCAGACACACACTAAGCAAAAGCAAACATAGCAGAGAATACAATTTAAAGTAAAGCCACTATCACTCGAGTCAAGGGCGAAGTTTTCCAAGTACCAAGGCCTAAATCAGATAAGCACCCAGAAAATACCGCTCTTGAGTTCGAATGACGATACAACCAAACATCCATGACTCTGGCTATCACTGTTATCATTGCTTCGATATCACCGTTAATTGAATGACCGGCACATTCTTTCAGCCATCCGTCAAGGGCTAATGGAAACCCCGGTTCTAGACATAACTCCCGCACGTCGTCGCAGCCCGTGCCTAGGACTATCGAATCTGCCCAGAGTACTCGACCATCAACAGTTGGCCGTTGGGACTATCGAATCTGCCCAAACGTACTCTTGCTTAGAGCATGCTAGAACCTTCAACAACGATGCTATCCAAGCCTCCTAGTCATCCTCCTCGACGACTGTTCTCATATCCATTCATTATCCTCAACTCGAATCATATCACCGAGTTATCAACATGCTTGGAATGATCCCGTCTGGATTAGACCAAGTCTTCATCACATGATCGCCTCGCTTCATTACATCCTCGCAAAGCCTCATCTCATCATCACATCATCAAATCTATGCATAAGAGCTTCATCATCCCGCTACATATGCCACGAGCAGCTTTCCCAATTCAAGAGCCTTTCCCTTAGCTTTTGAATCGTCTTCGATTTAAATCTAATCATCAATCATCTAGTTCATAACAATCAATCAAATCAAACATCAATCCAAACAATCAAGCATTCAAATATGATCTAAGTAGACAATTATAACAATAATGGCATTTTCGTAATTAAAGAGTTGAAAGTCCAATAAGCATGAAAACATGGATTATATCTCTACAAACTTGATGAATGAACTTGCATAGGTTAACATATGATAAAATGGATGTAACATCATCATGAACAATGGATCTATATGGATCTACACATAGGATGAAGAAAATGCATGGAAATCACTATTTTAACACCAAATCGAGCCAACAATCCGATATACTCCTTTGGATCCGTGTGAGAGATAATCACCACTCACCAAATCACCTAACCAATCTCTAATCAACACGCTTCAGATCTGGACAGCAAAGGATCAAGCTTGATCTATCACGAATCTGCTTCAAACGAAGAAATCTCTCTTGAAAAGATGAAGATCTTCAATCTAAGCTCTTGAATCTTCAATCTTGATCTTCTATTTGGATGGAAGGAAGCACTAGATTAGAGTGGAGAAAAGAAGTGAAGAAGTGTAGAAGTCGAGCTCTCAAAATGGCAGCACTTCGTCGCTTCAAAATCCGGATCCCAAAAATGAAGAGAAGCTCTCCTATTTATAGCAGAAAATACCTTAAGTCGTAACTCGGCTATCTTCTTAAGTCGCTGCCGACTTAACACTTATGCCGACCTACGACTCAACAACCCCCTACGACTTAACCAAGCTACGAGTCAACACACGCTCCTATGACTTAATCCTCATCTGTCTACGACTCACGATAAAACAGCCATCTCCTAAGTCGTATACGACTTATAGCATCTTCCGACTCAACACAAAGGCTACGACTCATCAAATAACTGGTACGACTCAACCACTAAGTCGGTTGCGACTTAACACTTCGTCTATATGACTTAACGACTTAACAACCTGCTGGGATACGACTTAGCTGGTTAGACGAGACAACTCATTCTACGACTTATACTTGGCAGAAGATACGACTCATCACATCTATGCTTCTACGACTTAACATAGCAGCTTTGCCGATCTACCAGGATAAGACTCAACTCCTAAGTCGTCCAGGTCTTAAGTCGACCACTACCTTAACTCGTCAGCCGACTTAACACTTAACTCAAAACCTTAAGTCGTCTACAATAACATAAGTCGGTCACTTCCTTAGGTTGTCTATCCCTTAACTCGGCAACGACTTACAACCTTCGACTTAACACTTGCCGAGTTAACCTCAACCTACTAACCTAGCCCAGCTACGACTTATCTCCTTAGGTCGTCGCCGACTCACCCCTTAAGTCCTTAACTCACCCAGACTCATCACTAACTCGTCCAGAACCCATAAGTCGGCTACGACTTAGGACTTAACCAAAAATTCTTCCCAAAATCTGAAACAACCTAAAATGTTGAAAATTCCAGATTTGAACGAACTTTTCGATCCGTAAAAATACGGGTCGTTACATTCTCTCCCCCTTAGGAATTTCGCCCCCGAAATTCCAAGCAATCAAAAACTATTCTGTACGCCTACCATCCATAGCAATCAACAGACCATGCATCCAATTCTAACTTAGCGTACAGAATTCTAAAATTAGGACAAGTTACAATATCGCGAGATGACACGACACCTTAGGGCCATACCTTGAAGAGTTCAGGATGAGCTGCCTTCATCCTCTCTTCCACTTCCCACGTACAGTCGTTATCATCGTCACTCCATTGTATCTTGAGCAACTTAACTACCTTCCTCCTAAGCTGTTTCGTGTCGGTTTCAACAACACGAAGCGGCTTACGAGGTCTTCTATCAACTGGATCAACTTCAAAATCTTCACAGCTATCAGCAGAAACCACCGTATTCGAGTCGTGCACATACTTCCGTAGATATGATACGTGAAAAACATTATGCACACTCGACATCTTCTCCGGTAATTCCAATCTATAAGCGAGCTTTCCAATTCGCTCGATAATCGGGAATGGTCCAACAAATCTCGGAGTTAATTTTCCTTTCTTCCCGAATCGGATAACATTCTTCAGTGGAGAAATCTTCACAAAAACCATATCTCCTACGTCGAATTCCAAATCCTTTCGACGCTTATCGGCATAACTCTTCTGACGATCTTGGGCTGCCTTCATTCGTTGCCGAATGATTTCTATACAATCTGAAGTCTGACGAATCATCTCTGGCCCAAGCATCAGCTTTTCTCCAGTTTCCAACCAACATGTCGGAGAGTTACACGGTCTTCCATACAATGCCTCATACGGTGCCATACCAATGCTTGACTGGTAACTGTTGTTGTACGCAAACTCCACCAAATGAAGGCGATCTTCCCATGATCCTCCGAAGTCCAAAACACATGCTCTGAGGAGATCTTCCAAAACTCGGTTGACTCTCTCGGTCTGACCATCTGTTTGAGGATGATAAGCTGTACTCAAACACAACTCGGTTCCCAAGACTTCCTGGAAGCTCTTCCAAAATCCACTAGTGAACAATGGGTCTCGATCGCTCACTATACTCTTCGGAATACCATGGAATCGAACTATCCACTTAACATACAACTCAGCCAACTTTGATGCAGTCCTAGTCGATCGAACAGGAATGAATCTAGCACTCTTAGTCAGACGATCCACAATGACCCAAATTCCTTCATTTCCCGTTCTGGTTCTAGGCAATCCATCGATAAAATCCATCGACACTTGTTCCCACTTCCATGTAGGAACTTCTAATGGTTGAAGCAATCCGCTTGGCTTCTTCTGTTCGGCCTTCACCAATTGGCAGTTCATACATTTGGAAATAAAATTTCCAACATCCTTCTTCATACCTTCCCAGTAGTAGGTTCTCTTCATATCCCGATACATCTTATTTCCACCTGGATGAATTGTCAGCTTCGAGTGATGACTTTCCTTCAGGACTTCACTCCTCAATTCATCTATCTCGGGAACAACTAGTCGTCCTTGCTTTCGAAGCCAACCCTCTCGATCGACCTCGAATCCTTTATCCTTTTCTGGATCCACTCCAGATTCCAAATCACGGATAATCTTGACAAGCTTATCATCTCGTTTTTGACTCTCGCCAATCCTTTCCACAAGAGTCGGTCTTATCGATAAGTTTGTCAACATCTCAGGTTCCAATTCACATCTAGGCCTGAAGTCAAATCCAGCTAAATACTCGAGACTCTTCCATTCTGAAAACATGGCTCCCAATCCTGCATGTCTTCGACTTAACGCATCTGCCACTGCGTTACCTTTTCCCGGAGTATAAGCTATACCAAAATCATATGATGCCAAAAACTCTAACCAACGTTGCTGCCGAAGATTCAAATCCTTTTGGGAGAAAAGATACTTCAGCGACTTGTGATCCGTAAACAACTCGAATCGAACTCCCAACAGATAATGTCTCCACATCTTCAGAGCAAATACAATCGCCGCCAATTCCAAATCATGAGTTGGGTAATTCCTTTCATGCGGCTTCAGTTGTCGGCTAGCATACGCAACAACTTTATCCTTCTGCATCAGCACTGCTCCAAGTCCAGTACCACATGCGTCGGTGTAAACCACCATCTCATCATTCCCACTTGGAATAGTCAAAACAGGAGCACTCGTCAATCTCTCTTTCAGGATTCCAAAAGCTTGCTCACACTTAGCATCCCAACTGAACACTTGATTCTTCTTCGTCAATCCTGTTAACGGTGCAGCTACCTTGGAGAAGTCTTTGATAAACCGTCGATAATATCCTGCTAATCCAAGAAAACTTCTCACATCAGATGCATTCTTAGGTCTAACCCAATCCTGGATTGCTGCCACCTTAGCGGGATCAACCGCTATTCCATTTCCAGAAATCACATGGCCTAAGAACCTCACTTCACTCTTCCAGAAATGACACTTCGAAAACTTAGCCTTCAACTGATGTTTCCGTAAGATCTCCAAAACAATACGCAAGTGCGTCTTGTGCTCTTCTTCCGTTCTGGAATTAATCAGAATATCATCCACGAACACCAGTACGAACTTGTTCAACTGATCTCTGAACACTCTATTCATAAGATCCACAAAATATGCTGGCGCGTTAGTCAATCCAAACGGCATTACCAGCCACTCAAAGAAACCAGATGGTGTCCGAAAAGCAGTCTTCGGCACACTATCCCTAGCCAACCTCAACTGGTGAAATCCCATTGCCAAATCCATCTGAGAAAACACCTTAGCTTCGTGAAGCTGATCAAACAAGTCATCTATTCTCGGCAATGGATACTTGTTCTTCTTAGTCACCTTATTCAGCTCACGATAATCGACGCACAATCTCAACGATCCATCTGCCTTGGTTGCGAACACAACTGGTGCACCCCACTCGGACACACTACGCCGAATGAATCCTTTCTGTAAAAGGTCATCAACTTGCACCCTCAACTCCTGCTGTTCCCTAGGCGCCATCCGCCTAAGAGGCATCACAACAGGTCTGGCTCCTTCAACTAGATCTATACGAAACTCGATCTCTCTATGCGGCGGCAACCCTTTGACTTTGTCAAAGACATCCTCGAATCCATTTGCGATTGGCACTAAAGACAGTCCATCCCGTGGAACAACTAACGAATACATGAAGCTCATGAAGACGCCTTCCTCATGCTTACATCGTATCACAATCTTTCGCCCCTCCACATTCTCGACTGTCACTTCCAACCTTTCGCAATCAACCTTAGCCGCATACTTCCTAAGCCAGTCCATACCCAAAATAATTCCGAACCCCGCAAAGTTCAGAACAAAACAATCACAAACAAAAGAGCAAGCATGACTCGATACAACTAGACCACGGCATAACATACACAAACAAGACGAACCCCCAACTGGATTAGTCACAACCAATGGCCTATCAACAATATCCGGTTCCAAACATAACCGGCTTACGAGTTCATTACAAACAAATGAATGCGACGCTCCAGTATCAAACAGAACTCTAACTGGAACACCACATAGGAAAAGAGTACCTTGAACAACCACACTCTTTCCTTTCTCTTCAGCAGTAGGAGCTTTTGAAGACGACGGAACAGCTCCCAAAGCATAAGCTTGCACAATCTGCTTATCTCTTCTCGGTTCTGGACAATTCTTCCTGAAATGTCCCGGCTTGTCACAGTTGTGACACTTCATCGGTGCCTTCGGATTCTTACAATCCTTAGAGAAATGGCCCTTCTGCTGACAATTGTAGCAAGTCACCTCGCCTTTCGGCTTCTTCTGGCCATCCTTACCCTTCTGCTGCTGCTGCTTCCTCTTCTGGTTTCCACCCTGCTGTGGTTTAGATTCTCCCTTGGTCACAGCAACAACAGATCCTTCCTTAGGAAACAGACTCTCATGCCTAAGAGCTTTCTCCACAAGCTTCTCAAATGAATCGTCCAAATGATCCACCAACTGTCTCCCAAGATAACTATCCAAGCCGGTCACGAACTTCTCATTCTTCTGGTAAGCAGACTCAATATATGACCGGGCATACTTGGACAAAGCTTCAAACTCAGAAACATACTCAAGAACAGATCTTCCACCCTGCTTGAGCTCTACAAACTTCTTGAACAGAACGGACTTCTGAGCTGTAGAAATGAACTTAGCTTCAAATCTAACTTGGAATTGCTCCCAAGTAATCTCTTCTTCCGGAGTAGTGATGGTAATAGAGTTCCACCAATCAGAAGCTCTCCCTTGAAGCTGCCTTGATGCCAACTTCCTCTTAGTTGCATCATCAATTCCCAAATCACCAAAGATCCTTCTACAAGCATCTATCCACCTCTGGACCTCAATGGTAGATTCTGTTCCCAAGAAAACCTTCCCTCCAAGAGCAGTATAATCCTTGCACAGCTTAGCAAAATCCACTGGTTTCGGAGTTTGGACTTGAACTCCAACATCAACTGCCGCCCCCGGAACTGGTATTCTCCTCATGATCGAAGTCATCATAGCTTCGAACATGGCTGCATAATCAGCAGTCTCTTCAGTAGCACGGCCTTCCCTAGCAGCTGGTCTCCCTCTTCGACTCATTCTCAATATCTATAAAAAGGAATGATTAGAACATCTAGAGAAACAACTGCATAAAGGACTCAAACCCTACTAAGCTACTATATTATATATAGTAATCATCCATCAAAATACAATTACGTCTCTCATACGGGGTTACTTCAGCGAGCGTTGGGTAAAATCGATTAACCAATGCTCTGATACCAAATGTGACGACCGCCCATGACCCCTGCACCGAATCTAGAGATAGTACGCTGTAAAGTGTGCCAGGCGACCATGGACGATTGTCAGGGTAGATTGAAAACAACAGAATCTATCGTATTACTCACAGCGCATGGACAAAATACAATAGAACATATGTATAGTGAAGCTTTACAGAACAAAATGACATCATATAAAACTCCATAATAGTTGAATACAAGCATCCACATAGTCAATACATCTAGCCTCACTACATATCTCTCAGAGAATACAAAACAGCGGTATATCTAGTACATATAATAAGAAGATAATATGCAACCCTCCAGCTCGTCTTCGATATCAGCATCGTGAGAAGAGAACAGCACCTGTCACCTGCTACCTAGTCTGCCCGTCCCAAAATGGACGAACAGCCCAAGGCAATAAGAATTAAAACATAAAGCCTTGAGTCAGACAACAGTCTTAGTGAGCAGTAAATTAACTAACAACATACCAAAAGAGCATAAAGGAAAAGGAATAGGAATACAACCCTCCCACTCCAACCTCATTCTACAGTGATAGCCCCAGACACACACTAAGCAAAAGCAAACATAGCAGAGCATACAATTTAAAGTAAAGCCACTATCACTCGAGTCAAGGGCGATGTTTTCCAAGTACCAAGGCCTAAATCAGATAAGCACCCAGAAAATACCGCTCTTGAGTCCGAATGACGATACAACCAAACATCCATGACTCTGGCTATCACTGTTATCATTGCTTCGATATCACCGTTAATTGAATGACCGGCACATTCTTTCAGCCGTCCGTCAAGGGCTAATGGAAACCCCGGTTCTAGACATAACTCCCGCACGTCGTCGCAGCCCGTGCCTAGGACTATCGAATCTGCCCAGAGTACTCGACCATCAACAGTTGGCCGTTGGGACTATCGAATCTGCCCAAACGTACTCTTGCTTAGAGCATGCTAGAACCTTCAACAACGATGCTATCCAAGCCTCCTAGTCATCCTCCTCGACGACTATTCTCATATCCATTCATTATCCTCAACTCGAATCATATCACCGAGTTATCAACATGCTTGGAATGATCCCGTCTGGATTAGACCAAGTCTTCATCACATGATCGCCTCGCTTCATTACATCCTCGCAAAGCCTCATCTCATCATCACATCATCAAATCTATGCATAAGAGCTTCATCATCCCGCTACATATGCCACGAGCAGCTTTCCCAATTCAAGAGCCTTTCCCTTAGCTTTTGAATCGTCTTCGATCTAAATCTAATCATCAATCATCTAGTTCATAACAATCAATCAAATCAAACATCAATCCAAACAATCAAGCATTCAAATATGATCTAAGTAGACAATTATAACAATAATGGCATTTTCGTAATTAAAGAGTTGAAAGTCCAATAAGCATGAAAACATGGATTATATCTCTACAAACTTGATGAATGAACTTGCATAGGTTAACATATGATAAAATGGATGTAACATCATCATGAACAATGGATCTATATGGATCTACACATAGGATGAAGAAAATGCATGGAAATCACTATTTTAACACCAAATCGAGCCAACAATCCGATATACTCCTTTGGATCCGTGTGAGAGATAATCACCACTCACCAAATCACCTAACCAATCTCTAATCAACACGCTTCAGATCTGGACAGCAAAGGATCAAGCTTGATCTATCACGAATCTGCTTCAAACGAAGAAATCTCTCTTGAAAAGATGAAGATCTTCAATCTAAGCTCTTGAATCTTCAATCTTGATCTTCGATTTGGATGGAAGGAAGCACTAGATTAGAGTGGAGAAAAGAAGTGAAGAAGTGTAGAAGTCGAGCTCTCAAAATGGCAGCACTTCGTCGCTTCAAAATCCGGATCCCAAAAATGAAGAGAAGCTCTCCTATTTATAGCAGAAAATACCTTAAGTCGTAACTCGGCTATCTTCTTAAGTCGCTGCCGACTTAACACTTATGCCGACCTACGACTCAACAACCCCCTACGACTTAACCAAGCTACGAGTCAACACACGCTCCTACGACTTAATCCTCATCTGTCTACGACTCACGATAAAACAGCCATCTCCTAAGTCGTATACGACTTATAGCATCTTCCGACTCAACACAAAGGCTACGACTCATCAAATAACTGGTACGACTCAACCACTAAGTCGGTTGCGACATAACACTTCGTCTATATGACTTAACGACTTAACAACCTGCTGGGATACGACTTAGCTGGTTAGACGAGACAACTCATTCTACGACTTATTAGTTAACTTGGTCACGACTTATACTTGGCAGAAGATACGACTCATCACATCTATGCTTCTACGACTTAACATAGCAGCTTTGCCGATCTACCAGGATAAGACTCAACTCCTAAGTCGTCCAGGTCTTAAGTCGACCACTACCTTAACTCGTCAACCGACTTAACACTTAACTCAAAACCTTAAGTCGTCTACAATAACATAAGTCGGTCACTTCCTTAGGTTGTCTATCCCTTAACTCGGCAACGAATTACAACCTTCGACTTAACACTTGCCGAGTTAACCTCAACCTACTAACCTAGCCAGCTACGACTTATCTCCTTAGGTCGTCGCCGACTCACCCCTTAAGTCCTTAACTCACCCAGACTCATCACTAACTCGTCCAGAACCCATAAGTCGGCTACGACTTAGGACTTAACCAAAAATTCTTCCCAAAATCTGAAACAGCCTAAAATGTTGAAAATTCCAGATTTGAACGAACTTTTCGATCCGTAAAAATACGGGTCGTTACACTCTCTATATATAACATTTCAATTTTGCATCACATTTTAAACGTCTAAAATAACCTCTATAGTATACGTAACTAGACTCTAGTATCAAAACTAGCGTATAAACTTTCACACCCAACATATTCAAATCAATATTTATTAAAATCAAAATAAATCTAAAACACATACATAAAAAAATAATATATATATATATATATCTCAAAATCATCATTTTCTTATAAAGTATACATTAAAATCAAAGTATATAATATATATGTTAGAACCATTTATGTGCAGGTTTTTATTTGTAAGCAAAATACATATAACATACTGAAAATAGTTATGTTCAGAACAAATATAAATATAACTCAATTATAAGCAAGACAGAACACATGTATATATATACTTTACACACTATATATAGATACCCATACGTATAAACAAGATGTCTATTCTGCAAATATATTTGACAACCAATATAAATAGAAACACACTTTATTATAAAAGCATATATATAATAGAATATACAATACTGTGCAATTCTAGAAACGTCTTATATATACATTTCAAGTATCAACAGTAAAACAAAACATGTTATATGTATATATACCTTTCAAACTTTCTAACTTTATAAACTGTATAAACTTGTGCATACATACAGATATAACAAAGCATACCATATAATACTATTATAAAATAATATATATGCAGACACTACTATATATATAGACTTAGATAACCAAAAGAATATATAATTTATATAAACTAAAACATATCAACTAATATATATATGAACCAATCACACAAAACTTACATAATATTGACACAGACAAAGTGATGTATGCAACTTTTAAAATACAAGTGAATATAAAACTTGCTTACATACTATCAGCATATACCACTTGCAAACTATAACTAAAACTATATATATAACATACCCTTTACACAAAATACCGTAACTTATATATACGGTTATATAAACTCACATATACCACCACGAAATCATATACAACTTTATAAATCCATATATATGTTCATGTGTTATATATAAACAAACGTATATACATTATATATATAAACAAACATCAATATATATAACAGTCGGCCTTTATAATAAACTATTGTGGAGAAAGAAAAAAAAAGAGAATATAATATACTTACATATATATAATGCACGCACAGGGGTAGCCTTTACAGGCGAGGTCGAGGTGGTTGGATCAAGACTCGAGAAGCGGCAGCCGAGGCGGGTTGGAGATGCGGGAAGTCGCAGTTGTGGAGGCCGGTTGCTCGGTTGGGCAAAAGAAGACTAAGGGGAGATGCTAGCTGGCACACGGATGATGACTTCAATTTCTCTGGTGGAGGAAGGCCGAAGCCTGAGTTGATGGAGCGTGGCCATGCGATGGAGAGGGGAGATGAGTGGAGTGGTCACGACATGGGGAAAAGAGGAAGAGGTGCAGAGAAAATAAAATAAAATAGGAAGCTTTTGAAACGTAAAACAGTTCATTTCTTTTGTTTCTTCAAACGGTCGAACAGAAAAATGAACAAACGGAAATAATATGGAATATTGAAAAATGGGAAGGTCAAAAGGTTAAATTCAGTGGAAAAAATATTGGTAATCTGACCATTGGAATTATTCGGTGAATATAAATGGTCACAGAAGGCCAAAATGTAAATATTTGAATACTGATACGATCCTCCGTTTCACGGATTCCGCTTTGAACCGGGCTTAAAACAAAAGAACGAATATACTGCGGAGATCAGCACGACGAGGCGATCAAAACGGTATACAGATACCAATGGCAGGATCATCCGATCAAAAGTCGATTATGGGTACTGAAAATGTTGCTATTTCGCCGTAAATAAGATCGACTGAGCAATAACAGTCCAAATTTGATGAAACGAAAAATGACTTCTCACTCAGAAGATGATTTACAAATTTTCTATAGAAAAATATTCAGGTTTTGGAAAATATTTTATTACCATCAATTTTAACTGATTTAAATTGAAATAGAATTACACAAGGAAATAAACTTTCATATTATCTAATGAAAATTTACCAGTTGCTATGTTTAAGAAGACGTATTCCAAATATTAAATTTTTATTTCAAAATATTATTATTTAAAATTTCACAAAATTTAAATTAATTAAATAAATAAAACCACTAAAATTTACGGGTCGTTACACTCTCCCCCACTCAAAACTTTTCGTCCCCGAAAAGGAACGAGGTAGGAGAATAGAAGCAACCAAAAAGAAAAATAGCTTTGAAAGAAAAATAAACAACTAATTTAAAAACCATATGAATCTCAAATTAAACTAATTTATATTCAATAGTTGATTTTAAATTCATTTGATTTCAGTTAAGTTAAATCAATCTTAACTATTTCTAAATTCATTATTTTATTATCCAATTATCCTCAATTAAAAATTTCTAAATCATCAATTTGTATAATCATTTATGATACTCATATTTATTCAACAAATTTGATTCCTTTATTCCAAATTATTTTTAACTTTATTCCACTTAATATATCTTAACACATATATCTAAACCATATAAATTAATTTAAACCATATAAATTTCAATTTAAATTAATTTATATTCAAAAATTGATTTTAAATTCAAGGTATTTCCATAAGTTGATCTAATTTCAATTTATTAATTCATTAAAAACAAATTTATTTATCTTATCTATTATTCAATTAACTTATTATTCTATTTATCGCTATTAACATCTTTATAATAAAATTTAAGTGTATAACATTTATTATAACACTCAAATCTTTCCTTATAAAGTCATTTTATTTTGTATTTATCCAATTACATTTTTAACTTCTGAAAAATTTAGGTAAGTTATATTGAGATGTAATCAGTATTATACAAATAAAATTTTTACAATTCAGTTATTCCCAGTTAAATATTTATCCAAGAATTTTGACTTCAGTTTATAATTGAAATCATCTTTAAACCTAAAATTTAAGAATTTAAAGCTCCGATTTACTTCAAACAATTTAGATATATATATATATATATATATCAAATCAAATTAAATTTTAAAATAAGATACATATATATATAAATCAAATTATACTGAAGAAATTCAAATCAAATTAATTCCTAAAACAAAAAATGTAGCAAAGCTACTGAATTGGTCTCTCCACTTCGAAACTCGAAAATGAATGTCGATGATGCGGCCGCCATCACCGAAATTATTTTCCAGCGAAAAAAGAGAAGAGTACTGATTTTAAACATTTAAAGTTCTTTGAAAACCATTTCTATTCGAAAATACTTTAAATATATGCACTTAAAACTTTAAAACCAAAGTTTGAAATCACCGGAAATTAAATTCTCATATTCTTGATTTAAATTCATTTCAATCCCAAATAAATTTATAAACCACTATTTTATAAATTCATTTATAGAACAATAAATGATAATCAAATATTATAATTTCAAACAACCAATTTAATTAACTTATTAAATTCTAGAAAATTTTACTTATATATATATATAATATAATCATACAAATTAATTTCATTTACCAAATTTTAAAATAATATTGTGTCAGTTTGCTCTGTTCAAGTGTTTTGGAAATCCTATCGATAATGTTGATCAGACGAATCGATCAAAAACCCAAATCAACATCAACAACTCAAACAACACGATATATAAAACATTTTAATATTAATTACAAATACACTCCCTCACTCGATGATTCAGAATGAATTTC
Organism: Allium fistulosum; assembly: GCA_030737815.1. NCBI lineage: Eukaryota > Viridiplantae > Streptophyta > Magnoliopsida > Asparagales > Amaryllidaceae > Allium > Allium fistulosum. Next base: position 308,055,020 of record CM060904.1, on the reverse strand, counting down.
AAAACAAGGATAGAGATTCAAATTAGGGGACCCTAATCAAGATAATTCGAACTAGAAGATAGGCTCGATAGGGAGATAAATAGATTTCAGAGGGAGAAAATAATGGATAGACTTATATAAATCGCGGGCAACCTTAACCTGGTCAACCGTGACTTCAAAATAAGATCGAGGTAGAATTCTGGAACAAATCGACATTCGATCGCCAGAGATAGAATTCGGGTATAGCAACAAATAGCAGCATCGTAAACCGAGGATACAGAAATCTCCGGTAAATCAATACCGATTGTAAAGGAGTTTCACTCCTTTACAAATCATTCAAAGATGGGCGAGACCGCCGATTTATTATAGAGAGATCATTCGAAGTGGAGTTATGGGATACTCCAGAATCAAGAAGACACGAATAGGGGAGACAAGAATGGACTTTGGAACTGAAGGAACGTTCCAAAAATTCAAAGAAAACCGAATCAAAGAGGAAGAGATTCAAGCTCGAACGAAAGTGATTCCGTAATTAAATTTACTACATATGTTGAGTTTTGCCTAAAACCAGAGCTCTGATACCACATGTAACGATCCAGTATTTTGGACCATTCAAATCGACAATAAATCCACACATGCCAGAGTTGAATAATTCAAAACAATGTATTGTTAATTTAAATTTGGCAAAACTCAGCATATACAGTAAATAAAATAATCACAGATCACAGACACAGAGTAATATAACAATAATGCAGCGGAAACAAAAGAATAGTAGTTCATGAAGCTACTATATATATATAACAGTGTGATGACCTGGAATTTTGAGCAATATCAATTTAATAATCTGTTTAAATAATTAAATTGATTTGATAAACTTTATTAAAAATGTTTAAATTGGTTTAATAATCTTCTTTAATAAATGTTTAATTAGTGAATTATATCTTTTAAAAAGCTAATAAGATATTTTCTATTTGTAATATATATATATATATTTGTATATATTGTAAATAGAAAAGCTTTGGTAAATTGGAAATTTAGATTAAATTTAGTATGAACTTTTCAAAGTTATTTAAATAAATAACCTTATAGTTTTAAAATACTTTAGGTAAATGTTTAAATTGTTTAAGATATATTTTAACTTAGGTTTAAATGTAAATAAGATTTAACAAAAAGGTTTGTTTTATTTCTTTTTAAAATATTGCTTGATAATATGGTAATCTCTTCTATAAATTATTTAAATTGACAAACGTATTATTTTCAAATAATAATTATAATGTATTGTTATTTTCAAATTAAATGTGTTGTTGAATCTATATGTATATATATATAACTTGATTTTAAATTGAACTTTAGTATTTGATTTGAATTTGAATTTAAAGTTTTGAAATTCAAAGATAGATATTTAAATTGTTTTGGATTTCTAAATATATGTATAAACTTTTATTTATGAATATAATTGATTTTATTTCTTTTAAAAATTATATATATATAAATAAGTGCTTATTAACTAATTAATTAAGTATAATCTTACATTAACCTTTATTAACATTTAAAATAAATACTAATTAATTAAAGAGACATGTGTTATTTTCCTAAGGCTTCATTATAACATGTGTTAAGTTATTAAATAGGGTGAAAGACAAGTGTCATTCTTTTATGTTTATTTCCTTTCAATTTTTAATAAATTATAATTTACACTATATAAATTTTTATCTCTTCTTTCCATCTCTTTTCTATTTTTTCATTTATAAGGAAACTCAAGAAAACTCAAACCAGATCAAATCTGAAACCTTCTTCAAACTAAAAATCAAAACATTCCCAAAATCCTGTAAACATTTTCAAGTTTAAAACCCTGTAATCTTTTCAAGCCTGAACCTCTTTTCTCAAGCCTGTAACAGATTTTCAAATTTCAACCTGGAAAGCATTTTCAAGCCTGTAAACAAATCTGTAAATCACTCCTCATAAAACAAGACCTGTAAATCATTTTCTCAAATCAAAGTAAACAACTTGTAATCAAAATTTGCAATCAAATCTTCAGCCTGCAAATGTAAACCCTGTATTTCTATTTCAAACCAAGTTTGCAAATCAAATGATCAACCTGTAGTTCATTTTTCTGCAATCTAGAACTCCAGCCTGCATGCAACTGCATCTTTTCAAACTAAGGCAAGCATTCCAGTTTTCAAATTAAAGTAAGCATTCAAGTTTTCTCTATCAAAAGCTTTTCAAAATGTGCTCTGTTCATCTTCTTTGTTTCAGGTGAGTAACATCACTGTTTTAAATTTAAGTAGATGATTCTGTTGCATGTTCATCTCTGAAAACAAGTATGTTTGTGAATGTATTAATAAGTAAATCTCTGTGTTTATATAGGAATATATAGGTGTGCATGCTATTGTATCTGTTCTTTGTTCTTTATATTCAAGCTCAGTTTTTGATTTAAATTCTCTATCTCTTGATCTAGTCACTGTTAGGATTAAAACTACAAATAAAACTTGTTTGTTTAATCATGGATTAGAGTTTAAAATTTTATTTAAGTTAAAATAAAATGGGAATTACTCTAGAAATAAAAATGAACAGGAAAGTTTGGGTTTTGTATAAAATTCAAACATGTTAATTTAGCAATACAGGATTATAAACTGAATCCCTAAACTAAATTATGATTTTTAGAAGAGAAACCACAATTTTTAGATCGGGTTTGAATGAGTATGTCGGGGTTAATCAGAAATTATGTTTTTGATGATTTCTGATGATCTCAGTGGTCTGGAGGGTCGTGGTTCTCTCTGGTGGTAGAGGAGTAATAGGGAAGTTTGGGAAAAATGGCAGGAAGATGATCAAAGCTCTGTGGCGGCGGAAAGTGGTCGATGAAGTCTGTAACCCTATATTTTTTGATGGTCGGAAATTGGTTTCCTACGGCACCTCTGATGGATCAAGCTCCACCAGACTCTGGGTATTGGTAGCGGGGGAGTTGTCGAAAGCTTAGCTGGATGCTCAAATGTTCCGGTGGTCGGAGGTATGGGTTCGAGGAGAATTTGGGTGAGGTGGTTGTTCTAGGTTGGTGCTCGAGTGCTCGAATTCGATTTCGAGTTTGAATTAGTGTTCTGATGGTCGGGATCAGGTACAGGAAGGATCGCCGATGTGGTGGAGTCGTCGTAGTTAATCAGGAGGGGTCGGAGCCACCGTGCATGTGCACGGTGCATTTTTTTTTCTGGTGAAGTTTGGTTTGAGCAGAGGAGAATGGTACTCGAGTTTGTCTCGAGACATTTGCGTGTGTTGCTCGAAGCATTGTAGGGTTTGGCTCGAAGTATTTTAGGTTGGTCTCGGGTCATTTGTGATGTTTTAGGTTTTAAAAACCTGATAGTGTTTTTAAATTTTAAAATGACTTTAAAATTTGAAAACAGGATTTTAAACAAAGTTTAAAATCAAATTTTTAGATATGGATTCAAATTTAAACTTGAATCCCAGTTTTGAAATAAATAAGTTTTTATTTAATTTAAAATGTTTAAACAACTTTAAATGTTTAAAGTATGTTTTAAAACGATTTGAATTTAAATGAATTTGGTTTACAAACTCTTAGAAATTTCTTTATAAATGGTAAATGTTTCTTTAACATTTGAATTAAAAAGGGTTTTAAATTGGTTTAAATTTTGTTAAAATTTAGTTTGTAGTTATTTGAAATCTTTATTTTGAAATGAAATCTAAAGGAAAATTTAAAAGCAAAACGTTTCAAATGCATTTGGAAATGATAATTAAGTCATTTATAAGAAATGATTTATCTTAAAGAAAATTAAGAATTAATGAGTTGATTCATTAAATTAATAAGGTAATTAAAGGGTAATTTAATAATTTAATTAATTAATGATTTAGTGTTAATTAATTAAATAATTAGGATTATAAGTTAATTAATTAAGGATTAATTAATTTAAAATTAAGGATCATTAATTAGATAAGTATAGATTATTAATAAATAATTAGGAATTAATTAATCAAGTGATTAAATATTAATTAAGTAATTAGAGATTAATTAATTGGTAATTAAGAATTAATTCATTTGTAATTAATTATGGTTGATTTAAGTTTAATTACTTAAGGAATGTAAGTAAAGAATGGTTAATAATTAATGAGAGATCATTAACTAGGGATTATTAAATAATTAATTAATATGATTAATTTTGATAATCAATTAGATTAATTAATTAACGATAATCATTTATGAAATTGGTTAAGTATAATTACTTAATGGAAGTAATTAAAGGAATTAATTACTTAAGATAATTAATTAAATAAATTTGATAAGTTTAAATTAATTAATTAAATTAAATTAAGATAATCACTTGGTAATTTGATAAGTATAATTAGTTAAATGAAATTAATTAATATAATTAATGATGTAATTAAGGGTTGATTAATTAAAACTAATTAATCAATAATAAGTGATTAAAGAGTAATTATTTAATGTAATTAATTAAGGATTAATGTAATTAATTATAGTTGATTAATTTAATTAATTATAGTTAATTAATTAATGAAGTAATGAAAGGTTAATTACTGTATTTGATTAAGAATAATTAAGTTAGAGTAATTAATTAAAGGATAGATTACTTGAATGTAATTAAAGGGTAATTAGAGGATAATTAATTGATTTGTAATTAATTAATGGTTATAAGCAGGATTTATAGAATGAAGTAATTAATTTAATTTATTTTAAATTAGCTAGAGATGAAGTAAATTAATTTAATTCATTTTAAATTAATTATAGAATGATGATTAATAAATCATTGCTTATGGATGCTGTTTGATATTGGATACTTTGCATGGTTTGAAATCTCAGATATGAGATAAGTAATGCTGTGTGATATGGATGCTTTGGTTGAAGTATGATGATAATGTGAATTATCTGTTTGTGATGATAATATGAATTATCTATTGTGATATTGTGAATTATCTATCTGTGTGTATATAAATAATTTAGTTGAATTGTTTTAACTTTAAAACAACTTGGCCTTAAAAGATACGTTTGGATTTCGATGAGACCGGGATCGGGTTCCCAGATTTGGATATTCGAATACCACATCGATCCAAATTAACGATAGGTCGTGAATATCAAGTGAAGATAAAGATTCAGAGTTCAAGGATTATTGTCGTTAACTCTGAGGGTGATTCCAAAATGAGTGTAACGAGATAATGCCTTCGGTTTCGTTCGAACCCGGAACGAACTTGTATGAATTGAATGCTTTCAGAACATCGTCAGGTGGACGATGAGCATTCTAAGTGATATGTTCTGATTAAAGGTAATCGTAGCCTCAAGCCTCATCAACCGGGAATGGCTAAAACAGGGGAGGTGCAGCAAGGCTAAGTGGGTCGCACTCAAGTAGGACAAGATTTTCCCCTGTCTAGAGGTTCCTTTTATTCGGCTTAGTGGGCAGTTGGCGACGGCCATCTGCGGGGTTGTCTTGTCCGGAACTATCCAGTAAGGGATGGTTCCGGATTTGTGTTGCAGGGGGTCGGGAGTGATCCTCGGTACGTTGATCTAGGCCATGTACTGTGATCGGCGGTACCCCAGTAGCCCTGCTATTGTATGGAATCCAATCTCCAATAAGCGATCTCGGATCTGATTGTATTACCCACATGTTGGCTAGTATGCTGGAATTTAATCATGTAACAATTTCGGCTATTTCTTATTTACTTGAAAACCCTAGACCCTATTATAATATAACTGGATTTTCTATCAAATGTTTTGGTTAACGTAAGGTAAATTTTTTTCCGTGTTTATGTGTGGGAAGTCTTACGTGATACCTTTTGTTTCAAAGGCTTTACAAAGTTAAGCAACTTTAACCTGTTACTCACACCAGACCCATGTCTGACCCAAGTGTTTATTTTCTATTTTATAAACTCTTGGGTACTCAAATTTTTATGAGTAGCCAAGGGATTCAGGTTAGCTTTGATGAATTGTAGAGGAGCAATGGAGCAGGAGGCTTCAGCGTTGTAGATATATATAGTAGTTCCGCTGTGTTGATCTCTGTATTGATCTCTGTATTATATTGAGTTGTAATAACTAGACAGGTGTTTATAACTGTCTAGTATGTGATGTATAATCTGTGTAACTCTTATAGTCATTGTATATTACGTAATACTTATGTTATTAATATAATTTATTCGTTCCGCTATTGAGATTCTGATGTTGTTTCTTTCTTTCTTCTCTATCTTTCCTCTTTTCTATCCCTTTCTTTCTTATTAATGATGCGTCATTCTGTGGAATGAATGGCGGGTCGTTACAAACAGAGTTAAACAAGATACAACAGAGGTCTCGAATACATAGAGGTCTCAATACAATAGTCAAATACAAGATCTGAATGCATCACTGGAATCAATTGAATAACTGAAAGCAGGATAGATAGCTGGATCTCCAGGAGAAGCTCCAACTCCAAAAGTGAGTCTCAAATGCGGTATCACTCAGTCTAACCCGAGCGTAAAGCAAAAGACAAAACACTCGAGTCAGGATTAACATTCTTATATCAATAAATCCAACTCAAGTGAAATATCAACTGAAATACAAGTAACTCAAAGGATGTTTGGGATAACCATCCTCTAAGGATCTGTTAAACTATCTACTATGTAGTAATATACGCTATTATAATAATGTCTATTATAAAATAAACATACTTTTAAATAGCGTTAAGGGGTTACCCATATAGCCCTTAACACATAGTAGTGCCAGTAGTCTATACAGTACCTGCATACCCCGAGAGGCTACGAGAAGATACTCCATAGGTACGACACAAATAGAAACTCGTAGTAAAGCTCGATATGGTAGGTGACACGGCACACAAGGCAATGCCAGGGTAGATATACCAATTACGCACACGGACTGATGGAAACGCATAGCAGCCACTACCGCTCCACCTTGAACAACACTCCAAAATCAAGGGGTGCACCCAAACAATCACAAAGTAATAGAATGGTATCGAAGAAGTGCGTCCGATAAGAGGTGCTACCTCACTGGTCCGAGGTCGCTCCTATTTTAGCCACCTTATGCCAACTCACGGGAGTTGGGTCCACGTATATACCTTAGGATTGTCGCCACCATCCTACTTCATTCTGGAAACTCCACCGCATACATAGTTGTTAAAGTGGTTTTCGGTATCGACAGAGAGTATGTCCATATCCGCTCCCGGTCTCTTTAACAACCAATCGTTATTATAACACTGCGGTCATTTCAAAATAGTGTATACTTCAAAATCAAAATATCATTTCCATTTCAAAACCAAATCAATACGATATCATTTCCATTTCAAATATATCCATTTCCAAAAATCATATCACTTTCTAAAGTTATAACGCTTTTGAAATCATAGTCCTTAAAAATCAAAACACTTTGGAAATCACAGCATTGAAATCATAGCATTTTGGAAATCATAACACTTCCCTGTTAAACCGTTTAATTATTAAAATTAGTATATATAATAAAATAGTTTATAAATAAAATAGTTTATATAAATAGTTATAAGTTAAACTAGTTTATAATAAAATAATTTAAAATAAAATGATTTATATTAAAATAGTTTATATTAAAATAATTTACAAAGTAAAATATCAATAGTTTTAAGTATAATTTAAAATTACTTTATAAAATAAAATAGTTTCTCGACTTTCACAAATCGATTCAAATCAATTCGAATTCTAAATTGAAATTTAATCAAATCTAAATCATCAATTTCAATTCCAATTCAATTAAACATTTTCAAGTTATATCGATTTCAAATACCGATTTGAACCACAAATAAACCATTTCAATTTCAAAATATTTCAAAGTTTCAAATATTCAACATTTCAAAACTAGATTCGATAATTTTATATATATATATCAATTCACTTTTCTATTATTTAGTTTTGAAATATTTACTTAATTATTTCAATATCATTTGAATACAACTTCAATTCACAAAATATCCCATTTAATTTTATATAAGTTTGAAATATCCATTTAAGTCACCTTTAATCAAATTTAAAGTTGTAAAACACTTCTTTAGAATTTCAAATTCAATAAATTTCAAATCAAACTTATTTAAGTATAATTCTTAAATAAATATAATTTCAAACCAATTTCAAATTTATTTTTCCAACCTGAATCATTATAAACTCTATATCGGAAAATATAGATATTAAATAAATACTTATATATCAACTTTATTAAATCAACTTTAATAAATCTTAAAAACCAAAATTTATTAAAAACTAGATATTTCTTTCCAAACCCATAGAAATAATTTTCAAGATATATATATATATATATATATATATACATATATATATATATATAGACCATCGGTGTCTGTATATAATTTTCTATCCTATGGTCAAGTGATACGGATATTTATCATTTCAATCCGCAATTTAAATATATACGGGTATATATCTTTTCAACCCGCAATCCCAAATTCAATTCAATGAAAATCGCTTGGGTTTATCATTTCAACCCATAACGATTTTCTCCTATTCTACAGATCGTTCGGGTATGTATCATTTCAATCCATAGTGAATTCTATATTAACATGGAACTTGCAGAGTGATAACAGATATGGTAATAATATAACAGGCATGTATCATCAATATAAATAACAGATAATGGTGTCAGATGTCACATGTGAATAGTTACAGATAATAGCATATATATAGCAATGTAAATAACTAACAACAACATATTTCAATTGTCGTTTCAATTGAAATCAAATTTAATAAATATAAGAACATTAATCGTGAGTGATTGCTCACCTTTCGAGGCTAGAGGAGTTTGACAATAGTACAAGCTACGAATTCAGGCATGAATTCCAAAGCAAAGTGGGATGGGCACGAATTTGATGAACAAAGCTGATAATAGGGATCGATGAACAATTAGAATTGGTTGACATAAATTGAACTAAGTATATATATAAAATTTATATTTTTAAATCAATATTAAATCCCAATACATAAAATATTCATGAATATAAATTCTCTCTCTATATATAACATTTCAATTTTGCATCACATTTTAAACGTCTAAAATAACCTCTATAGTATACGTAACTAGACTCTAGTATCAAAACTAGCATATAAACTTTCACACCCAACATATTCAAATCACTATTTATTAAAATCAAAATAAATCTAAAACACATACATAAAAAAATAAAATCTATATATATATATATATATCTCAAAATCATCATTTTCTTATAATGTATACATTAAAATCAAAGTATATAATATATATGTTAGAACCATTTATGTGTAGCTTTTTATTTGTAAGCAAAATACATATAACATATTGAAAATAGTTATGTGCAGAACAAATATAAATATAACTCAATTATAAGCAAGGCAGAACACATGTATATATATACTTTACACACTATATATTAAAACCCATACGTATAAACAAGATGTCTATTCTGCAAATATATATCTGTTAACCAATATAAATAGAAACACACTTTATTATAAAAGCATATAAATAATAGAATATAAAATACTGTGCAATTCTAGAAACGTCTTATATATACATTTCAATTATCAACAGTAAAACAAAACGTGTTATATATATACCTTTCAAACTTTCTAACTTTATAAACTGTATAAACTTGTGCATACATACAGATATAACAAAGCATACCATATAATACTATTATAAAATAATATATATGCAGACTCTACTATATATATAGACTTAGATAACCAAAAGAATATATAATTTATATAAACTTAAACATATCAACTAATATATATATATATATATATGAACCGATCACACAAAACTTACATAATATTGACACAGACAAAGTGATGTATGCAACTTTAAAATACAAGTGAATATAAAACTTGCTTACATACTATCAGCATATACCACTTGCAAACTATAACTAAAACTATATATATAACATACCCTTTACACAAAATACCGTAACTTATATATACGGTTATATAAACTCACATATACCACCACGAAATCATATACAACTTTATAAATCCATATATATGTTCATGTGTTATATATAAACAAACGTGTATACATTATATATATAAACAAACATCAATATATATAACTGTCAGCCTTTGTAATTAATTATTGTTGAGAAAGAAAAAAAAGAGAATATAATATACTTACATATATATAACGCACGCACAGCGGTAGCCTTTACAGGCGAGGTCGAGGTGGTTGGATCAAGACTCGAGAAGAGGCAGCAGAGGCGGGTTGGAGATGCGGGAAGTCGCAGTTGTGGAGGCCGGTTGCTCAGCTGGGCAAAAGAAGACTAAGTGGAGATGCTAGCTGGCACGCGGAGGATGACTTTGATTTCTCTGTTGGAGGAATGCTGAAACCTGAGTTGATGGAGCATGGCTGTGCGATGGAGAGGGGAGATGAGTGGAGTGGTCAAGACATGGGGAAAAGAGGAAGAGGTGGAGAGAAAAATATATAAAATAGGAAGCTTTTGAAATGTAAAACTATTCATTTCTTTTGTTTCTTCAAACGGTCGAACAGAAAAATGAACAAACAGCAATAATATGGAATATTGAAAAATGGGAAGGTCAAAAGGTTAAATTCAGTGGAAAAAATATTGGTAATCTGACCATTGGAATTATTCGGTAAATATAAATGGTCACAGAAGGCCAAAATGTAAATATTTGAATACCGATACGATCCTCCGTTTCACGGATTCTGCTTTGAACCGGGCTTAAAACACAAGAACGAATATACTGCGGAGATCAGCATGACGAGACGATCAAACGGTATACAGATACCAATGGGAGGATCATCCAATCAAAAGTCGATTATGGGTACCGAAAATGCTGCTATTTCGCCGTAAGTAAGATCGACGGAGCAATAGCAGTCCAAATCTGACGAAATGAAAAATGATGTCTCACTTAGAAGATGATTTACAAATTTTCTAGAGAAAAATATTCAAGTTTTGGAAAATATTTTATTACCATCAATTTTAACTGATTTAAATTGAAATAGAATTACACAAGAAAATAAACTTTCATATTATTTGATGAAAATTTACCAGTTGCTATGTTTAAGAAGACGTATTCCAAATATTAAATTTTTATTTCAAAATATTATTATTTAAAATTTCACAAAATTTCAATTAATTAAATAAATAAAACCACTAAAATTTACGGGTCGTTACACTCGGTCATGGGAAGAGATCTAGAAGTTGCTTTTGTGGTGCTCGGGAAAATAATACCCGAAGCCAACAGTTGTTTTATATTTATTGTTTTCGAAATGAATAAAGCAACAAAAAAAATGAATACGAAGCAACTTATTTTGAACAGACGGAAGTGAAAAAGTCATACGTTGAGTTCAATAAAATTAATGACCAGTGGATGATTGAATTATGCGGTAAGCAATTGAAGGGACAAAGGATACAAGAGTTCTAATACGGAACCGATACAGATTCACAGATTCCGTTGCGTACCAGACTTCAAAACACAGAATTGAAGATACCGTAGAGATCAGCACGACGAAACAATCAAAACGGTATGCAGATATCAGTGGCACGATTATCCGATCAGAAGTCGATACGGACACTGATATACATTTCTATTCCGTACGGAAAAATCCAAACGGAGCTAGAAACGTCCGAAATTTGCGAAACGAATTACGCAGTCTTATTCAGAGTGTTCTAAATCAATTTTCTCATGTTGACATATTTAGGTTTCGAAACACTTTTAAATTCAACTATTATTAACTAATTTAAATTGAAATAAAATTACACAAAAAATAAACTTCAATATTATCTGATGAAAATTTACCAGTTGCTATGTTTTAATAGACGTATTCCTAATATTAAATTTACATTTCAAAATTCAATTATTTAAGGGTTCATAAAATTCAATTAATTAAATAAATAAAACCACTAAAATTTTTGGGTCGTTACAGAATCGATGAGAACAAGATGATCAGTTTTGATATCAACTGAAAATATACACTATTATTATATTATATATATATATATATATATATTCACACATTTAAAAATCAAAATAAATTTGCTTTATTTCAATATATATAAATTATCACTTTATATAACAAAACCCACACATAAAAATAGAATCCATATACATATATATTAAAAGGAAAGCCCACTACTTATATAATATACACAACCCAATTATATATACAGTAAGTTTTTCTATATAAATTCAAAATAACTACCTATATAACTTTATATATGTATAGTATACAGTACTACAATTTCTCCTCTTTATAATCCGTAAAACAGATTTTATCACATACACATACAAACTACAAACATATATCTACCATTATAATATACATAATAATAAACTATATTCAACTTGTCTAACTTTATATATATAACACTTTATATATAGACTTACCAATAAAATATATAAACGAATATATATATGCGGTTGAATGATGTATATATATACAAATTACTAACACTATATATATACAACAAATCTGGATATACCATTCTGATATGCAAACTTTGATATTCACAAAATACATCTATATAAGTAAACTCAGTATATATATTATTCACCTAACCAAATATATATACGAACGACATATAAATTAAAATGATTTACCTAAATTATACTTATATAAACAGATTTATATAAACTAATTTACATATACATAGTAACTGGAAAACTTATATGCCAAAACATATAATATACATAATATATAACTTACTTTTTATATCAGGAAACAAACATATATTAGCTATATATATATAAATATATATCAAAACTGTAAATAATTATTCAATATATACATACCTTCTCAAATTCAAGGCCGAGGAAGAGAGACATGGAGGTGAGAGGAGGCGCTCGGTTCAAAAGGTAGAGGTTGGAGTAAAGGCTCGGTGATTATGGAAGAGGAGCTGCTGCTCATGGGGTTCAGTGCTAGGTCAGGGCGGAGACAGGATGCACGGCTTTGAATATGAGAGGACGAACGAGATCTAGGCAAATACGAAGCAGCTTTGGTTATGGAGGGTGCCTGGATGGCGGAGGCGGAGAGGCTTTCGGTAGTAGGTGATGGGTGGAGGCTCCAAGTATGGTGGATCTGGAAGATGAGTTAACGATCAGGGAAAGTGTGTGAGTGGTTCCAACGAGAGAAGGAAGGTGAAAAGTAGGGGAGGAGATGAGCAGCTCTGAATATATGTGGCTATATATTTTCTTTGTATATATTTTTCTTCAAATAGACAGCACAAATAGATATAGATATATAACCATTAGGAATTTCAAAAGTCAAGAAAGAATTTTTCATGAAAAATAAAAGATAATGGCTGTTAGGTTTCTTACTATAGACAATTGAAAAGACACAAATCCAGAAGACCAAAATACGGAACCGATACGAATAATCGTATTGCGGTTTCCGTAGAGAACCAGACTCCAAATCACAGAAATAAATATACTGCGAAGATCAGCCCGATAAGGCAATCAAAACGGTATACAGATGATACCAGTGGTACGAATATCCTGTAACGACCCGTATTTTTACGGATCGAAACATCGTAAAACAGTTATTATTAGACTGTTAGTGTTGTTGATAAGTTGTCTAGAGTCTAAGTCTTAGGTCGTATGAGAGTTTGGAGCGACCTAAGGAAGTTGGAGAGTTAAGGAGTAGACGACTTAGTGAAGTTGAGCGACCTAAGGTAGTTAGCGACCTAAGGATTTTGGGGATAGGTCGTATAGAAGATAAGTCGTATGGTGGCTTAGGTCGTGGGGTAGGATTAGGTCGGATGAGCGACTTAAGAGGTTGGAGCGACCTAAGAGAGTTAGCGACCTATAGGAGTTAGTAACCTACAGTATTTAGCGACCTAGTAGTGAGCGACCTAGTGGTTAGCGACCTAGTGGTTATCGACCTAGTGGTTAGCGACCTAAGGGATAGCGAATTAGCGTAGTTAGGTCGTTAGACGACCTAAGGAGTTAAGTCGTGAGCCTCTATGTTGATTTAGGTCGTAGGCGACCTAAGTTAGTTAGGTTGTGAGCTTCTGTGTGTGTTAGGTCGTAGGTCGCGAGGAAGCGCGTGTGTGTTAGGTCGTAGAGCCGCGCATATGTTAGGTCGTATAAGCGCGCATGTGTTAGGTCGTAGGTCAAATGGATGCGCAGATCTGGGTTAGGTCGTAGGCCGCGTAGAGGCTTGGGGTTGTTAGGTCGTAGGTTTTAGGTCGTGGGTTTTTAGGTCGTGGACGACCTAAGAGCGAGCGACCTAAGGAAAATCTGCCTATAAATAGGTGGGTTCTTCTTCATTTTTGGGATCCGGATTTTGAAGCGACGAAGTGCTGCCATTTTGAGAGCTCGAGTTCTACACTTCTTCACTTCTTTTCTCCACTTTAATCTTGTGCTTCCTTCCATCCAAATCGAGGATCGAATTGAAGATTCAAGAGCTTAGATTGAAGATCTACATCCATCAAAGAGAGATTTCATCGTTTGAAGCGGATTTGTGATAGATCGAGTTAGATCCTTCGCTGTCCAGCAGCTAAAGTGGGTTGTTTTTGAGGTGTTTAGGTGATTTGGTGAGTGGTGATTATCTCTCACACGGATCCAAAGGAGTATATCGGATCGTTGGTTTGATTTGGTGTTAAAGTAGTGATTTTCATGCATCTTTGTAAACTTAAGTAGAGATCCATTGTTCATGATGATTTGATATCCATTTTACTACATGTTAACCTATGCAAGTTCATTCATCAAGATGATAGAGATATTGCTCATGTTTTCATGCTTGTTAGACTTTAGACTCTTTATTTACGAAATTGCCATTATTGTTATAATTGTTCATTAGATCATATTTGAATGCTTGATTACTTGGATTAATGATTGACCTTATTGATTGCTATGAATTAAATGATTGATAATTTGATTTAGACCGAAGATGATTCAAAAGCTAAGGGAAAGGCTCTTGAATTGGAAAAGCTGCTTGTGGCATATGTGGCGGATGAGGAAGCTCATATGGATAGATTTGATGATGATGTTGAGATGAGGCTTTGCTATGATGATGATGAGGCGAAGCATAGTATGAGATAGTCTTGGTCTAATCCAGACGGGATCATTCCAAGCATGTTGGTAACTCGGTGATATGGTTCGAGTTTGAGGATAATGGTTTGCTCGAGAGGCGCTTGAGCTAGTATGGAAATAGTCGTCGAGGAGGATGACTAGAAGGCTGAGATCTCATCGTTGTTGAAGATTCTAGCATGCTCAAAGCAAGAGTACGTTGGGCAGATTCGATAGTCCCTGAAGGCTACTGATTGGTAGTCAAGTACTCTGGGCAGATTTGATAGTCCTAGGCATGGGTCACGATGACGTGCGGAGTCATGTCTAGAACCGGGGTTTCCATTAGCCCTTGACGGACGGATGAAATAATGAGCCGGTCATTCAATTAACGATGATATCGAAGCAATGATAATAGTGATAGCCAGAGTCATGGATGTTTGGTTGTATCGTCATTCGGTCTCAAGAGCAGTGTTTTCTGGGTGCTTATCTGATCTTGGTTTAGGCCTTGGGGGTTTGTACTTGGAAAACATCGCCCTTGACTCGAGTGATAATTGCTTTACTTTAAATTGTATGCTTTGCTATGTTTGCTTCTGCTTAGTGTGTGTCTGGGGGCTATCACTGTAGAAAGAGGTGGAGTGGGAGGGTTGTATTCCTATTCCTTTTTCCTTTATGCTCTTTTGGTATGCTGTTAGTTAATTTACCGCTCACTAAGACTGTTGTCTGACTCAAGGCTTTATGTTTTAACTCTTATTGCCTTAGGCTGTTCGTCCATTTTGGGACGGGCAGACTAGGTAGCAGGTGACAGGTGTTGTTCTTGCTTTCCACGGTGCTGATGCCGAAGATGAGCTGGAGGCTTGCATATTATCTTACTATATGTACTGGATGTTCCGCTGCTTGTATATTCTCTGAGTGTTATGTAGTGAGGCTTGATGTATTGACTATTCAGATGTTTGTATTCAACTATTATGAAGTTTTATTGATGAGATTCTATTCTGTGAAGCTTCACTATATATATATTCTATTGTATTTTGTCCATGCGCTGTGAGTAATACGATTGATTCTGCTGTTTTAATTTACCCTGGCAATCGTCCATGGCTGCCTAGCACACTTTACAGCGCACTATCTCCAGGTTCGGTGCAGGGGTCATGGGCGGTCGTCACATTTGGTATCAGAGCTTTGGTTAATCAATTTTACCCAACGCTCGCTGACGTAACTACGTATGAGAGACGTAATTGTATTTTGATGGATGATTACTATATATAATATAGTAGCTTAGTAGAGTTTGAGTCCTTTATGCAGTTGTTTCTCTATGTGTGCTAATCATTCCTTTTTATAGATATTAAGGATGAGTCGAAGAGGGAGACCAGCTGCTAGGGAAGGCCGTGCTACTGAGGGGGCTGCTGATTATGTTGCTATGTTCGAAGCTATGATGACTTCGATCATGAGAAGGATGCCAGCTCCGGGGCCATCGATGGATGTTGGAGTTCAAGTTCAAACTCCAAGACCAGTGGATTTTGCTAAGCTGTGTAAGGATGATACTGCCCTTGGAGGAAAGGTTTTCTTGGGAACAGAATCAACTATTGAAGTCCATAGGTGGATTGATGCTTGTAGAAGGATCTTTAGTGATTTGGGAATTGAGGATGCGACTAAGAGGAAGTTAGCATCAAGACAGCTTCAAGGGAGAGCTTCTGATTGGTGGAACTCTATCACCATTGATACTCTGGAGGAAGAGATTACTTGGGAGCAATTCCAAGCCAGATTTGAAGCTAAGTTCATTTCTACAGCCCAGAAGTCTGTTCTGTTTAAGAAATTTGTGGAGCTCAAGCAAGTTGGAAGACCAGTTCTTGAGTATGTTTCTGAGTTTGAAGCTTTGTCCAAGTATGCCCGGTCGTATATTGAATCTGCGTACCAGAATAATGAGAAGTTTGTGACAGGCTTGGACAGTTATCTTGGGAGGCAGTTGGTGGATCATTTGGATGATCCATTTGAGAAGCTTGTAGAGAAGGCTCTCAGGCATGAGAATCTGTTTCCTAAAGAGGGATCTGTTGTTGCTGTGATTAAGGAGGAGTCTAGACCACAGCAGGGTGGAAACAAGAAGAGGAAGCAGCAGCAGCAAAAGGGTAAGAATGGCCAGAAGAAGCCGACGGGCGAAGTGACTTGCTACAATTGTCAGCAGAAGGGCCATTTCTCCAGGAATTGCAAGAATCCGAAGGTGCCGGTGAAGTGCCACAACTGTGACAAGCTGGGGCATGTTAAGAGGAATTGTCCAGAACCGCGGAAGGACAAGCAGATTATGCAAGCTTATGCTTTGGGGGCTGTTCCATCATCTTCAAAAGCTCCTACCGCTGAAGAGAAGGGAAAGAGTGTGGTGGTTCAGGGTACTCTCTCCATTTGTGGTGTTCCAGTTAGAGTGTTATTTGATACTGGGGCGTCGCATTCTTTTGTTTGTAATGAACTTGTAGGCCGGTTGGGTTTAGAACCGGATATTGTTGATAGGCCATTGGTTGTGAGTAATCCAGTTGGCGGTTCGTCTTATTTGTGTATGCTATGCCGTGGTCTGATTGTATCGAGTCATGATTGCTCTTTTGTTTGTGATTGTTTTGTTCTGAACTTTGCGGGGTTCGGAATTATTTTGGGTATGGACTGGCTTAGGAAGTATGCGGCAAAGGTTGATTGTGATAGGTTGGAGGTGACAGTTGAGAATGTGGATGGGCGAAAGATTGTGATACGATGTAAGCATGAAGAAGGCGTCTTCATGAGCTTCATGTTTTCGCTGGTTGTTCCACGGGATGGACTGTCATCTGTGCCAATCGCTAATGGATTTGAGGATGTCTTTGACGAGGTCAAAGGGTTACCGCCGCATAGAGAGATCGAGTTTCGTATAGATCTAGTTGATGGAGCCAGACCTGTTGTGATGCCTCTTAGGCGGATGGCGCCTAGGGAACAGCAGGAGTTGAAGGTGCAGGTTGATGATCTTTTGCAGAAAGGATTCATTCGGCGTAGTGTGTCCGAATGGGGTGCACCAGTTGTGTTCGCAACCAAAGCAGATGGATCGTTGAGGTTGTGTGTGGATTATCGTGAGCTGAATAAGGTGACTAAGAAGAACAAGTATCCATTGCCGAGAATCGATGACTTGTTTGATCAGCTTCACGAAGCTAAGGTGTTTTCTCAAATGGATTTGGCAACGGGATTTCACCAGTTGAGGGTGGCTAAGGATAGTGTGCCGAAGACTGCTTTCAGGACACCATCCGGTTTCTTTGAGTGGCTGGTAATGCTGTTTGGATTGACTAATGCGCCAGCATATTTTGTGGATTTTATGAATAGAGTTTTCAGAGATCAGTTGAGCAAGTTCATGCTAGTGTTCGTGGATGATATTCTGATTTATTCCAGAACTGAAGAAGAGCACAAGACGCACTTGCGTATTGTTTTGGAAATCTTGCGGAAACATCAACTGAAGACTAAGTTTTCGAAGTGTCACTTCTGGAAGAGTGAAGTGAGGTTCTTAGGCCATGTTATCTCTGGAAATGGAATAGCGGTTGATCCCGCCAAGGTAGCATCAATCCAGGATTGGGGTAGACCTAAGAATGCATCTGATGTTAGAAGTTTTCTTGGATTAGCAGGATATTATCGTCGATTTATCAAAGACTTTTCCAAGGTGGCTGCACCATTGATAGGATTGACGAAAAAGAACCAAGTGTTCAGATGGGATGATAAGTGTGAGCAAGCTTTCAGAATCCTGAAAGAGCGACAGACAAGTGCTCCTGTTTTGACTATTCCAAGTGGGAATGATGAGATGGTGGTTTACACCGACGCATGTGGTACAGGACTTGGAGCAGTGCTGATGTAGAGGGATAAAGTTGTTGCGTATGCAAGTCGACAACTGAAGCCGCATGAAAGGAATTATCCGACTCATGATTTGGAGTTAGCGGCGATTGTTTTTGCCCTGAAGATGTGGAGACATTATCTATTGGGAGTTCGATTCGAGTTGTTTACAGATCATAAGTCGTTGAAGTATCTTTTCTCCCAAAAGGATTTGAATCTTCGGCAGCAACGATTGTTAGAGTTTTTAGCATCATATGATTTTGGTATAGCCTATACTCCGGGAAAGGGTAACGCAGTGGCAGATGCGTTAAGTCGAAGACATGCAGGATTGGGAGTCATGTTTTCAGAATGGAAGAATCTCGAGTATTTAGCTGGATTTGACTTCAGGCCCAGATGTGGATTGGAACCGGAGATGTTGGCAAACTTATCGATAAGGCCTAATCTTGTGGGAAGGATTGGCGAGAGCCAAAAACGAGACGATAAGCTTGTCAAGATTATCCGTGATTTGGAATCTGGATTGGACCCAGAAAAGGATAAAGGATTCGAGGTCGATCGAGAGGGTTGGCTTTGGAAGCAAGGACGACTGGTTGTTCCCGATATAGATGAATTGAGGAGTGAAGTTCTGAAGGAAAGTCATCACTCAAAGTTAACAATTCATCCAAGTGGAAATAAGATGTATCGGGATATGAAGAGAACCTATTACTGGGAAGGTATGAAGAAGGATGTTGGAAATTTTATTTCCAAGTGCATGAACTTCCAGTTGGTAAAAGCCGAGCAGAAGAAGCCAAGTGGATTGCTTCAGCCATTAGAAGTTCCTACATGGAAGTGGGAGAAAATATCGATGGATTTTATTGATGGGCTACCTAGAACAAGAACGGGAAATGAAGGGATTTGGGTCATCGTAGATCGTCTAACTAAGAGTGCAAGATTCATTCCTGTTCGATCGACTAGGACTGCATCAATGTTGGCTGAGTTGTATGTTAAGTGGATAGTTCGATTCCATGGTATTCCGAAGAGTATAGTGAGAGATCGAGATCCATTGTTCACTAGTGGATTTTGGAAGAGCTTTCAGGAAGTTTTGGGAACCGAGTTGTGTTTGAGTACAGCTTGTCACCCTCAAACAGATGGTCAGACTGAGAGAGTCAACCGAGTTTTGGAAGATCTCCTCAAAGCTTGTGTTTTGGATTTCGGAGGATCATGGGAAGATCACCTTCATTTGGTAGAATTTTCGTATAATAACAATTACCAGTCAAGCATTGGTATGGCACCATATGAAGCATTGTATGAAAGACCGTGTAACTCTCTGACATGTTGGTTAGAGACAGGAGAAAAGCCGATACTTGGGCCAGAGATGATTCGACAGACTTCGGATTGCATAGACATCATTCGGCAACGAATGAAGGCAGCCCAAGACCGTCAGAAAAGTTATGCCGATAAGCGTCGTAAGGATTTGGAATTCGACGTAGGTGATATGGTTTTTGTGAAGATTTCTCCACTGAAGAATGTTATTCGATTCGGGAAGAAAGGAAAATTGACTCCGAGATTTGTTGGACCATTCCCGATCATCGAGCGTATTGGAAAGCTCGCCTATAGATTGGAGTTACCAGAAAAGATGTCGGCTGTGCACAATGTTTTTCATGTATCATATCTACGGAAGTATGTGCACGACTCGAATACAGTGGTTTCTGCTGATAGCTGTGAAGATTTAGAAGTCGATCCGGTTGTTGAGAGACCTCGTAAGTCGCTTCGTGTTGTGGAAACCGACATGAAACAGCGCGGAAGGTAGTTAAGTTGCTCAAGATACAATGGAGTGATGATGATAACGACTGTACATGGGAGGTGGAAGAGAGGATGAAGGCAGCTCATCCTGAACTCTTCAAGGTATGGCCCTAAGGTGTCGTGTCATCTAACGACATTGTAACTTGTCCTAGTTTTATAATTCTGCATGCTAAGCTAGAATTGGATGCATGGTTTGTTGATTGCTATGGATGGTAGGCATGCAGAATAGTCTTTTGATTGCTCTGTTTGTTTGGAATTTCGGGGGCGAAATTCCTAAGGGGGAGAGAATGTAACGACCCGTATTTTTACGGATCGAAACATCGTAAAACAGTTATTATTAGACTGTTAGTGTTGTTGATAAGTTGTCTAGAGTCTAAGTCTTAGGTCGTATGAGAGTTTGGAGCGACCTAAGGAAGTTGGAGAGTTAAGGAGTAGACGACTTAGTGAAGTTGAGCGACCTAAGAAAGTGGAGAGACCTAAGGTAGTTGGCGACGTAAGGATTTTGGGGATAGGTCGTATAGAAGATAAGTCGTATGGTGGCTTAGGTCGTGGGGTAGGATTAGGTCGGATGAGCGACTTAAGAGGTTGGAGCGACCTAAGAGAGTTAGCGACCTATAGGAGTTAGTAACCTACAGTATTTAGCGACCTAGTAGTGAGCGACCTAGTGGTTAGCGACCTAGTGGTTAGCGACCTAGTGGTTAGCGACCTAGTGGTTAGCGACCTAAGGGATAGCGAATTAGCGTAGTTAGGTCGTTAGACGACCTAATGAGTTAAGTCGTGAGCCTCTGTGTTGATTTAGGTCATAGGCGACCTAAGTTAGTTAGGTCGTGAGCTTCTGTGTGTGTTAGGTCGTAGGTCGCGAGGAAGCGCGTGTGTGTTAGGTCGTAGAGGCGCGCATATGTTAGGTCGTTAGGTCGTATAAGCGCGCATGTGTTAGGTCGTAGGTCGCATGGATGCGCAGATCTGGGTTAGGTCGTAGGTCGCGTAGAGGCTTGGGGTTGTTAGGTCATAGGTTTTAGGTCGTGGGTTTTTAGGTCGTGGATGACCTAAGAGCAAGCGACCTAAGGAAAATCTGCCTATAAATAGGTGGGTTCTTCTTCATTTTTGGGATTCGGATTTTGAAGCGACGAAGTGCTGCCATTTTGAGAGCTCGAGTTCTACACTTCTTCACTTCTTTTCTCCACTTTAATCTTGTGCTTCCTTCCATCCAAATCGAAGATCGAATTGAAGATTCAAGAGTTTAGACTGAAGATCTACATCCATCAAAGAGAGATTTCATCGTTTGAAGCGGATTTGTGATAGATCGAGTTAGATCCTTCGATGTCCTGATCTGAAGTGGGTGTTTTTTGAGGTGTTTATGTGATTTGGTGAGTGGTGATTATCTCTCACACGGATCCAAAGGAGTATATCGGATCGTTGGTTTGATTTGGTGTTAAAGTAGTGATTTTCATGCATCTTTGTAAACTTAAGTAGAGATCCATTGTTCATGATGATTTGATATCCATTTTACTACATGTTAACCTATGAAAGTTCATTCATCAAGATGATAGAGATATTGCTCATGTTTTCATGCTTGTTAGACTTTAGACTCTTTATTTACGAAATTGCCATTATTGTTATAATTGTTCATTAGATCATATTTGAATGCTTGATTACTTGGATTAATGTTTGACTTGATTGATTGCTATGAATTAGATGATTGATGATTTGATTTAGACCGAAGATGATTCAAAAGCTAAGGGAAAGGCTCTTGAATTGGAAAAGCTGCTTGTGGCATATGTGGCGGATGAGGAAGCTCATATGGATAGATTTGATGATGATATTGAGATGAGGCTTTGCTATGATGATGATGAGGCAAAGCATAGTATGAGATAGTCTTGGTCTAATCCAGACAGGATCATTCCAAGCATGTTGGTAACTCGGTGATATGGTTCGAGTTTGAGGATAATGGTTTGCTCGAGAGGCACTTGAGCTAGTATGGAAATAGTCGTCGAGGAGGATGACTAGAAGGCTGAGATCTCATCATTGTTGAAGGTTCTAGCATGCTCAAAGCAAGAGTACGTTGGGCAGATTCGATAGTCCCTGAAGGCTACTAATTGGTAGTCAAGTACTCTGGGCAGATTCGATAGTCCTAGGCACGGGTCACAATGACGTGTAGAGTCATTTCTAGAACCGGGGTTTCCATTAGCCCTTGACGGACGGATGAAATAATGAGCCGGTCATTCAATTAACGATGATATCGAAGCAATGATAACAGTGATAGCCAGAGTCATGGATGTTTGGTTGTATCGTCATTCGGTCTCAAGAGCAGTGTTTTCTGGGTGCTTATCTGATCTTGGTTTAGGCCTTGGGGGTTTGTACTTGGAAAACATCGCCCTTGACTCGAGTGATAATTGCTTTACTTTAAATTGTATGCTTTGCTATGTTTGCTTCTGCTTAGTGTGTGTCTGGGGGCTATCACTGTAGAAAGAGGTGGAGTGGGAGGGTTGTATTCCTATTCCTTTTTCCTTTATGCTCTTTTGGTATGTTGTTAGTTAATTTACCGCTCACTAAGACTGTTGTCTGACTCAAGGCTTTATGTTTTAACTCTTATTGCCTTGGGCTGTTCGTCCATTTTAGGACGGGCAGACTAGGTAGCAGGTGACAGGTGTTTTTCTTGCTTTCCACGGTGCTGATGCCGAAGACGAGCTGGAGGCTTGCATATTATCTTACTATATGTACTGGATGTTCCGCTGCTTGTATATTCTCTGAGTGTTATGTAGTGAGGCTTGATGTATTGACTATTCAGATGTTTGTATTCAACTATTATGAAGTTTTATTGATGAGATTCTATTCTGTGAAGCTTCACTATATATATATTCTATTGTATTTTGTCCATGCGCTGTGAGTAATACGATAGATTCTGCTGTTTTAATTTACCCTGGCAATCGTCCATGGCTGCCTGACACACTTTACACCGCACTATCTCCAGGTTCGATGCAGGGGTCATGGGCGGTCGTCACATATCCTATCAAAAGTCGATAATCGGTACCGAAATGCTGCTAATTTGTTAGAAATAAGATAAACGAAGCAATAGCAGTACAAATTTGGGAAAACGAAAGATGTCGTCTCACTCAGAAGATGATTTACAAATTTTCTATAGAAAAATATTCAGGTTTGGAAAACATTTTATTATCATCAAATTTAACTGATTGGAATTGAAATAGAATTACTCAATAAAATAAACTTCCATATTATCTGATGAAAATTTACCAGTTGCTATGTTAAAGTAGACGTATTCCAAATATCAAATTTATATTTCAAAATTCAAACATTTAAAATTTCACAAAATTCAATTAATTAAATAAATAAAACCACTGAATTTTACGGGTCGTTACACTGCTTCATTCTAGAATCTCCACCACGTACACAGTTGTTAAAGAGGTTTTCGTTATTTGCAGAGAGTATGACAATATCCGACTTTAACAACCAAACGCTTATTTCACACAATGGTCATTTTATTTCAAATAGTTCATATTTCGTATCAATATATCATATTCATTTCAAAACCATATCAATTCGATATCATTATTCACTTTAAATAATATTCATTTCCAGAATCGTAACACTTTAAAAATTATACACTTTCGAAATCAGAGCACTTTCGAAATCATAACACTTTTGAGATCATTACACTTTTGAAATCAGAACACTTTTGAACTTCAACAGTTTAGATTTTTTTTTTAAAGGCAAGCAGGGTTGAATGGTCCCTTACCATATTTATTAACCACACAAAAACAAAACCAAAAAGAGAGCAATAACATGCTAGAGCTCTCAAAAGCAAACAGGGAAGACTAAGAAGTAAATAAGAATGAAAGACTTAAAACAAACCAAACAAGAACAGCACAAGGAAAGGAAAGAATAAAAACCCTAATCCAGAGAGCCATAAGCAACATGTAGGGAAGACTTTTCCTTGACTCTAGATATTATGATGTTTATCAAGGCACTTTCAAGTTTCATTTTATTCTCAAAAACTCTAGCATTTCTCTCACCCCATATCACATCCACATAAACTTTCAGAAGCAGTAACAGCCTATAAGATGAAGCATCCTTCCATCTTGTTCTTCTGAAGACTCTATTCCATTCAGCACTACCATTCATTATTGGCTCAGAAAATCCTCCATTGAAGAGAATAGCTTTCCAAATTCTTTTAGTAACCATACAATCAAAATAGAGGTGTGAGCCATCTTTAATATGATTATTGCAGAAGTTACACATCAAGTCCACAGAAAAACCTCCCCTACATAATTTATCCTTGGTCATGAGTGCATTTCTTAGGACTTTCCATAAAAAGAAGTTCATTTTTTGAGAAGTGTTTGTATTCCAGACTCTAGCATGCCATCTAAAGATAGGGCTATTCTCATCTCTTATCAAAGCTTTATAAATACTTGATATGGAGTGCTTCCCAAGATTAGCAGTCCACACATACCCATCATCACCAGTAGGGTACTTCTTGCTTTGCACAATAGCCCACAGCTGATTGATAATAGGGTTGGAGGAGTAAGGCAAAACAATTTCACCATTATAAAAATAATCAACTGCGTTGGCATTCAAGGGGATGCCAGTTTGATTCCTCTGCTCATAGGAGAGCAAATCATGCAATATAATTCCTCTTCCCACCCATGGTTCAAACCAGAATTTAGCTTTACTATCAGGGCCAAGCACAAGCTGGACATGTGGAAGTAAACTGCCCCTGAGTTTAAGGATTGATCTCCACACCCAACCACACAGAGGAGAGGGTTCAATTTTCCAGAAGTTCTTATTGCCAAGATGATGATGCCTAGCCCATTTAACCCACATATTAGGTTTTTCATTAATCAGATTGTCAAAATGCTTTGAAAATGCAGCTTGATTCCAAGTCCTCATACATTTTATTCCCAATCCACCATATTTTTGTGGTTTCTCCAATTTAGCAAAAGCAATAGGAATGAGTTTTGTAGAATACATATCCCCAGTCCATAGAAAATGATTCATTTCTTTCCTGATGCTAGATAAAAGAGCAGAAGGTAAAATAAAGCACCTGCACCAATAAACAGTCATAGCTTGTATTATAGATTTTATGATTGTGGTTCTGCCTGCCTGAGATAACTTATTGCTTGCCCATCTATTCATAGCTTCAGTTATTCTTTCAAACAGAGGCAAACAAGCAGTTGCTCCAAATCAACATAGTATATATATATATATAAATATATATAAATTAAAATAGTTTATATATTAAAATAATTTAGATTTTGAAAATAGTATATATATATATATATATAAATAGTTATAAATTAAAATAGTTTATATATTAAAATAATTTATATATTAAAATAGTTCATAGATTAAAATAATATATATTAAAAATACTTTAATTAATAAAATTAGTTTCCTTAAATTTCCCAAATCGATTCAAATCAACATAAATTCCAAAATTCAATTTAAACAAATTCCTTTTCAACACTTTCAAATTTTCAATAAACTATTGCAAATTTTATCGATTTCAAATCCAAGTTTGAACTATCATTTCAATTCCAATAAGATTCAAAGTTTAAATATTCAAACAATTTCAATATGAGTTTCATTTATGTAACGACCCGTAAATTTTAGTGGTTTATTATTTAATTAATTGAATTTTTGTGAAATTTTAAATAATAGAATTTTGAAATAAAAATTTAATATTTGGAATACGCATATTTAAATATAGCAACTGGTAAATTTTCATCAGATAATATTGAAGTTTATTTTCTAGCGTAATTTTATTTCAATTCAAATCAACTAAAAATTTATGATAATAAAATGTTTTTCAAACTTGAATATTTTTCTATAGAAAATTTGTAAATCATCTTCTGAGTGAGACGTCATATTTCGTTTCTTAAAATTTGGACATCTATTGCTCCGTTCATCTTAATTCTGGCAAATTAGTAGCATTTTCTGTACCGATTATCGACTTTGATAGAATGATTGTACCACTGATATCTGTATACCGTTTTGATTGTCTCGTCGTGCCGATCTCCATAGTATATTCGTTTATGTGTTTTGAAGCCCGGGTCAGAGCGGAATCCGTGGAACGGATGACCGTATCGGTACCCGTATTTTGTGCCTTTTTGTTTTCGTGTGTCTTTTCAATTGCCAGCTTTATAGCAGCCATCTACTTTGTAATAAATTCTGAATACATAAGGCCTTTCAACGCTCCCATCGCCCTTTCATTTTCATTGTTTGGAGTTAACACACGGTTCAAATTTGCTTCTGAGAAAGAATATTTCCTGTTGCTATCCTTTAATGGAGATCCCCTCTACCTACCGTTCACCACCCTCTTCATCTTCATCGTTGCCCATAGCTTCGACTTTGCCCATCCTAACAACCACTACCCCGCTCACCCTGAAATCGCCTACTTCCTGAAGCACATAGCCATCTGCCACAGCTCATCTCAGATCTGTGCGCTCCACAACAGTCTTCCACTTCCCGAAGCCTCCGCTGGTCGAAGCTTCCAGCCATGCCTCAAGCACCGATCTTTCTCCCCTTCCACTTGTAAGCCGAGCTTCATTCTGCAACCATCATCAGATCTCCTCCCCTCTAGCCGACGAGCCTTGGCCTAGCCAAAGCTTCTTGTCGAGCTCGGCCACTGTGCCCTTCTCCTTGATCTCCGAGCACCATCAACACCGTGAGTTGTATATTCATGTGATATATAAACTATTGTTTTATGAATATAAATATTTTGTTGTTAAACTATATATATAATGGTTTTGTAACACTGTTTAAGAATTTTTTTTAACTCAGAACATGTATAGATATATATTATGCCTTTTAAAAAGAGATACACTTTTACCTGTTTTGCATATTTACAGTATACATAGATTTATGAAGATTTCCGGGTAGTTATACTAGTTTATGTATATTATTGGTATCGGTTTATATAGATTTTCGAATCTTATTATATAAGTTACAATCTGGTTTCCAAAGTCTGTTATACGTTGAGCATATGTTGTATTTGGATTTTTGAACATACATATTATTATCTATATTAAGTTACAATATAGAATTTGTATAAGTTTTGTTTTGTATAAGTTTGGGTTTTGTATAAGTTTTGTTTTATAAAACATATATGAACTAAAAACTATCACGTATATACGGGTAATATATGTTTTATATAATGGTTACTATATGGTATATTATGAAGGCCTGTTGGATAGTGTATTTTAAAGGTATATATGTGACGCCCCACCTCTATGCTCACAATAACAAAGAGTATTAAAAGAAATACTGTCTGTTATTACGAAGAATAAGGCTGGATAGGAGCGACCATCCGTAGTTGGGCCTTACACTAGTATTTGTTACCTCGATAGGAGTGGTATATATTTTTATTTTTCATCTCTTATTTATTTACTCCCATCGACATACCCAATTCCAGTATAAAACGAACTACGATGGTTCATAATAGTTTAGGACAATATATATAATAATAACACAGATACTAAAAATGCGGAACATAGATAACAAAAGTCTCATATATATATAACTGATGTCAGTTACAATACATTTGACACAATACATATGATACAACTACAACTGTCGACTCTGGAAGTTATATATACAAGTACATTATCGTATAATATACATGAATACATATGAACCTAAATCAAGTACACTGACTACTACAAAATGACGAAGACTACTTCAAAAGATATGAAAAGACTTCATAGCTCAAGCAGCAACCCAAAGCGGGATATCTACAACCTGTAATAACTCGGTCTGACCCGAGTATTAAATTCAAAAGAAAATAATACACGGGTCAGTCTAATTCAAACTCAGTTATTAATGCATAGAAGCAATAATAATTAAATAGCAAATAGACGACAGTCACAAAAATCTCGTCTATCCAATCCTTCAACAAGGAAATCGGATAACGGTAGATATAACACTAAATAGTGTTAAACAACCAATCAGCAAATTCGAATCATCAACAAGGATAAATAAAAAGATTATCAATGAAGATAATATGAAAACCCCATAATTGCCTAAACAACAATTAACAACAAAATCTAATTATTAAATAAATAATTAGAAACTCAGAATCTAATTATCAAATAGATAATTAGACAATCTCAAATGATCAAATCAAACCAAATCAAAATATAATTTCAAATATTGAATTGAACACATAAAACAATTCAAGTAATTGAAATATCTCAAAAATCAATACTGTTTTAGCTGCAGTACACGCTCGTGTGCATTGCCTCGCACTACAGTGATGAAATACATAAAAGCTCAATGAATTAGAAACATATGGCATCAACTCAAATCAAAATGAACCAGATGGAACTGCAACAGCAAGAATGAGCACAACATCCACCCAGTTACCACCAATGAACAAAGTGCGCATGAAAGCCAAATAAAAGTTCACAAACGAGCACAAGGTCAAACCCAAAATAAAGACGGGTTCAACACAGGTACAATATAAATAAAATCTCAACACGCGCACAAGGTCAAACCCGAGCATTTAAGCTGGATTCAACTCAGGTGCAATAAAAGTGTACAAGTATAGGAAAATGGTCAAGACATCTAAAACAAGTCTCGACCAAAAATCAGTGACTCAAGTCAACTACACAATATATCATGTACACAAACCTGACCACCACATGGTCAAACACAATGTGCAACCTGAACCAAAATGTACTTCAGGCCAGGCTACACAATATCAAAGAAATAACACCAGCCTCAATAATGAAGAAACCAAAAACCAGAATTCAAGTGGATGAACAGAGGCAACAACCAGTGATGCAACATTACACAATATAGTGAGCTCGAGCACAAGACTTATGGACACTCAAATTCAGACTGACAACAATATGAAAAAACTCGACCAAGAACAAATAGTGACATGATCAGAAATGCAAGACAGTGGTCGAGGATGCAAGTACCAGCGTAACCTGGCAAATGCAACCCAAAAGGATGCAACCAGCTCAACGTCTCATAAAGAATAACAAGTTCATGCAACTGGTTCATGCAGCAATATAGAATGCCCAACAAAATAAAGAGGAAAGCAAAGCACATAAAGGCACCAGGGAGTATGCAACCTGAACATCAAAGTGCGGACAAGATGAAGTCAATACCAACAGTAATGGCAACAACTCCATCAAGTCGTGGTTCAAACCAAAAATACAAACTGCCTTACATATGTTCAAGCAATACATGAACAAAGTAGTTCAGAACTAAGAAAGCCTCAACATCAACAAATACCAAATACAACATGAACAAACTATCAAAACATATCTCCAACTTTGACCCATGAATGGCCAGAGACGAAACATCAAACTACAATGCTCAAAGCTAACACCAAATTCAAATATGCATTGACCAACAGTGAAACAAGACCACATACAAGTGTTCAACTACAAAATATCAATACACTGCAAGTGCAACATAAAATAAAATACAGGTGAACACATTCAAGCATCAGGTTATGCTACAGGGATAAACATAAATGGCCAGAGTCGAACACAAAAATGGAACGAAGTCCAGAAATCAAATTAACTTCAATTGGCCAAATTTGATCATAATCAACATCGGCTAAATCAATTCGAAGCCGAAAACACAAGAACAAAATCATCATCAGCAAAAACCCAAATTAAGTTCGCATAGCAAACGGAGGCCGAAACCAAAATACTTTCACAAAATCAAAGTGATCGAAGTTACAGTACCAGAGAATTCAAAGCCGAAAGTATCAAGGAATCGAACCAAATCAGAAATTACCAACAACAAAACAAAATCGAACTGCCGTAACGAAGTATTGAATTAGATGTGAGTGGAAAGCACCCACCTTTCACGACGCGATTTGAAGGAGCCGTGAACGAGCACGAAGTGAAGAAAGCATCGACCGACAAAGCTAAGGGACATAAATCGTTCGATCGAGATAATCAAAGTCGGCGCCCTCGATTTCACTAACCCCTAATTTGGATAGAGGAACGAACGAAATAAACGAGATGTGAGTGGAAAGCACTCACCTTTCACGACGCGATTTGAAGGAGTCGTGAACGAGCACGAAGTGAAGAAAGCATCGATCGACAAAGCTAAGGGACACTACGCCATAGATGGCCTTCTGCAACAGATTTGCATGGTGTTGCCAGCTAAAATGTTGCGATAGGTATGCTGATTTTTGTCTATTGCAACACACGCTTTAAGGTGTTAGCATAGATATCAGCAAAATGTTGCAGTAGCTATAGCTGTATTCAAATTAAAAAATTAATAAAATTAGCAATCCGCGTGAATACGATCCAACGATCTATATTTAATCCGACTGTTAAAATGGATCACCGCTGCACTTTTTACCAAATTTTCTTTTTCCCGCGTATGTTGGTGTAGATCCCCTTTCAGTTTTCAATTCATAATTCTCAAATAAAAAAGCAAATTCACGAAATCCAGCAAATTCATACTTCCAATTCGCATATGCTTTTCGACGTCAGATTGGAATTCGGTATCAGACTCCTAGAGCTCCGGAATCAGATCCGGCATGAAGTGAAAAGCGCCACCTCCTTCATACTCCTCAGAAAAACCGAGTGCTTCTCAATGCCTTCAAAGCTATGTCTGATTATTTAGACGCGAGTTATGGGGTTTCGACACAGCGGCAGGCAAGGACGGAAGCCAGTATACACCGTGGATCTGATGAGAGTTTCGAAGGATGGACGTCTACTCCAGCTTTTGATTTTGACAATGATGGCAAATTCGATGCTATGCTTTTCTTCCCTAATTCCGTGTGATGTAGGCTATTGATAGAATCTTTCTGTTGTAATGATGACCCAATTGGTGATCTTGTAAGTGACAATTCTACTATCACAGTTGTAAATGCATATGCTGCTGCTAGTGATGATATTGCAGTTGTTGTTCTTAAAGACGCTGGGTTTGCTACTGAAACGTGGGCTGAAATGGCACTAATTTCTTCTGATGGTATAGTTGCTGGTAAAGCAAGAGCTGTTAGCGAAGTTACTATCGAAATTGCAACAGGTGCCTGGGAAATAATATTTCAACCGAAGCTGCATTGACTCTGGAAGAGATGAATGTGCTTCGGGGATGTAAGTTGCAGCAGTTTGGGGATGGTGGTAGTGTAGAGGTTCGTGCTGCCGAAGTTCGTGACCTGTTCGATGAAATGTCAATTTTGTGTAGAGGTTCGTGGCAGTGTAAGTTGCAGCAGTTTGGGGATGTAAGTTGCCGAAGTTTGGGGATGGTGGCAGTGAAGGGTAATGTATTACTTATTAACACGCAACCTGTTCGATGAAATGTCAATTTTTATTTATCATGGTTTTAGGTCTTTTACCAAGGCAGAGCTAAAAGCAAGGTTATTTCAGTTTTCACTGAACAATTTGCTAAGAATGATGGCTGGAAAAAGGTCGGATGATTCAGAAGAAGCCATGAAAGAGTTGCAAAAGTCAATCATCGAGGAGGTGTTCAAATTCGCAGGAGGTGATCATTTGTGCATCATTTTACGTCGTTTCAAAGAAGGCTCGATCTTCCGAAATCGGATGAATCGGGTGGTGCCCACTTGTTCGACCTAACCCGGATAGGTCGATCCCCGCCGAGACTGCGGTGCCCCGGACCCCCGCCGGCGCTGCGCCCGGACCCGCTTCTCGGCTCGCCTTCGGCTCGGCACTCAGCTCGTCATATATTCGTCAGTGTCAGTGTCTGTATAAATTGAAACTGCATATGTAATGAGTGAACTGAGTGATGTAGTGAGGAATATCTGTATATGTAAATATCAGTGTTATATATCATTGAATTGTAAAATAGTGGAGTCAGGAATTTGTACTATTTCTAATGTTGAAATAAAATATTTATTTAAATAAATTACTGTTTGAATATCAAATTCTGTGCAAATAGCATTTTATTAAATAAATATTTATTTTTATTAAAAAATCAAATATGCTCTACATTGTGGGCCCCACAAATTCAGAAAGTTAATATATATAGCAACATTTTGGAATGTTGGTACAGACACCTATGGATGTTGCTATAGACCCAAATATGGTTCTATTGCAACAATATTTCTTATGTTGCCTTAGATAGTCAAAATGTTGCCTTTGAGGTCTGCGGCAACGTGGCAAAATGCAACACCGAGAAAGTGTTGCCTTTGCCCTTTTTTAGCCTACAGCATCATTTTTTGGCACTTCCTGCATCACTTCTTTGGTGTTGCAGTATGCAATCTATGGCGTAGTGGGACATAAATCGTTCGATCGAGATAATCAAAGTCGGCGCCCTCGATTTCACTAAGCCCTAATTTGGACAGAGGAACGAACGAAATAAACGAAGCCCCATTTTTTTTTCTTTTCATTCGTTTAGGGTTGCGACGAAAATGAATAAGGGGGAACGGGTTATTACTCCTGATAATTATCACAGCAACACAATAATAAAAGAATTGTGGGTCGAGATAAAGCCCGCCTAACTCTTTAACAAAATTTTAAAAGAATTTTAACCGATTAAAACTCCCAATATCAATTAGCCAATAGATTAATCGTTTAGTGATGAAAATAAATTGGTGCAAAACCCCGGGTTGTTACAAACTCCCCTCCTTATAAAAATTGTGTCCCCGCAATTTTCATAATTAAGGTCGTCAATAACAATTATTTTTCTAACATAAACTGGTTAAGCTAGAAAAATAAAGGTCAAATACACAAACACCACATAAATCTTTTAATTTCATAAAAGAAATTCACAAATTCTCAAAAAAATCTAATTATCAAATAGATAACCAGAAAACAACAAAACTGAATAAATACAATTATCAGCAATATCTAATTATCAATTAGATAATTAGAATACAGAAATCGCAAAACAGCAATATCTAATTATCGATACGATAATTAGAAAACAACAAAATCTAATTATCAACAAAGATAATTAGAAAACAAAAATCGCAATTCGCAAAACCGCAAATATCTAGTTATCCAACAATTAACTAGAAAACACAAACTTCATAATCAACAAACTCTAACTATCAACAAAGATAGATAGAAAATAGCAATTCAATATGATCAACATAATCTAGAATCAATTAGAGACTAGAAAATCTCATAATCAACAAAACTAGCAAATATCCAATTATCAAAAACGATAATCAGAAAACCCAAATATCTAATTATCAAAAACGATAATCAGAAAACATCAGATAATCAGAAATCTCAAATCAACAATTATCAAATCATCAAAAATGATAATCAGAAATCTCAAATCAACAAATATCTAATTATCAAAAACAATAATCAGAACTCAAATCAGCAAATATCTAATTACCACAAAAGATAATCAGAACTCAAATCAGCAAATATCTAATTACCACAAACGATAATCAGAAATCAAATCAGCAAATATCTAATTACCACAAACGATAATCAGAAACAACAAATATCCGATTATCAAAAACGATAATCAGAAACAACAAATATCTGATTATCAAAAACGATAAACAGAAATCATAAATCAACAAATATCCAATTATCGATACGATAATTAAATCTCATAACAGCAAATATCTAATTATCAAAAACAACAAGTATCCGATTATCAAAAATGATAATCAGAAACAATAAATATCCGATTATCAAAAACGATAATCAGAAACAAAAAATATCCGATTATCAAAAATGATAATCAGAAACAACAAATATCCAATTACCTGCAGATAATTGGAAACAACAAATATCTAGAAATCAATTAAGATGACTAGAAAATCAACATAAAAGGTGGATCGATCCCATCAGATGGCGAGTTGTTAACTACGCCACACGTGCATCAACAAATGGCCGAAGCCTACCAAGTACTCATCATAATTTTGGCGCCCAACAAATGACCCGAAGGTCCGTAGAGTGACCCGAAGGTCTAGTACTGGTATTTGACCCGAAGGTCCATCGGAGTGGCCCGAAAGCCCAACAAATGACCCAAAGGTCCAGCAGATGACCCGAAGGTCCAACATAGTGGCTCGAAAGCACACAAAATCATCAGAATCAACAAACAGCAGATGTTTCAATTAACGAGTCCGGAATTAACCGAAATAGCAAATGCACATGTCCCATACCACGAGTTTTACTAAATCGTTTGATTCTCTTCATCATTTCCTTGAAAGTGCAAAATTGTGTATTTTGTAAAAATACATTTTACATTCTCAAACGGACAAGTCCGGAATTAAGCGAATCAGTAAAAGTAAGGGTTCATAGTCCTCGATTTTGCTGAATCGTTTAAATCGCTTCCTCATTCTTTTGAAAGCGCAAACTATAAAAATTTTGTATTTTAAATAAATAACATTTTACGTTCTCAAACGGACAAGTCCGGAATTAAGCGAAACAGTAAAAGTGAGGGTTCATAGTCCTCAATTTTGCTGAAGTGTTTAAATCGCTTCTTCATTCTTTTGAAAGCGTAAACTGTAAAAAAATTAAAACAATTTTCAGAACATGTGAGTAAAACAGCAACATCAGTAGCAATTTCGAAAAGGAAA
The DNA here is from genome assembly GCA_030737815.1 of Allium fistulosum. Classification (NCBI taxonomy): domain Eukaryota; kingdom Viridiplantae; phylum Streptophyta; class Magnoliopsida; order Asparagales; family Amaryllidaceae; genus Allium; species Allium fistulosum. Next base: position 308,019,952 of record CM060904.1, on the reverse strand, counting down.
TTGCATTTCCTAAAACATCGTAAAACGAATCTCAAAATCGGCATTGCGGAATAACCGAATGAAAATCCACTTTAAAATTTGACGGTTACTGAAGTCAAAGCGACAATAATTTTTAAACATCAAAATCTCATCAAAATAATTCGCATCAAAATATAATACCAGTGAATTTTCATTCATTAAAAATGTCAACAAAACACCGTGCTTCAAAAATTTAGCACCAGTGTAAAAATCCCGTTATAAAAATAACGGCAAAAAAATACGTTTAAACCAAACACCGGTTCACGTAAAATCAATGCAGTAACGTGCAACTCAAATTTACACGTATACTACAAAATGAACAAAGAAATCATTCGAATGTATCTTCAATGAAGATAATTCAAAATAGCAAAAATATCAACAAAAATCACATAACTGCAATCGCTTCGAATCCTCAAATCGGATTCGAAATTTTCAAAGAAACAAAATAAACCCAGCTATGTAAACAACAAATGAAATGTATTTCAATTTCATATTTTGATTTTTAAATCAAAACGGTTATCAGCTGTATTCAGCGAAGAAAGTCTCACTATTTCGGCTGCGCACTCTGATAAACAGAACACAAATTATTCAATCATCAAAACACGGTTTCACTTTTATTTTTAAATAAAGATATTTAAAAATTTCATCATAATTACAAAACTTTAGTTTTGACTCAAAGCACAACTAAAAACATCGACAAATAGTTGTAACACATGTTCCATCTAAGTTATGTTTTATATTATGTCCACAAACCCCAAGCTTTGATACCAACTGTAACGCCCCACCTCTATGCTCACAATAACAAAGAGTATTAAAAGAAATACTGTCTGTTATTACGAAGAATAAGGCTGGATAGGAGCGGCCATCCGTAGTTGGTCCTTACACTAGTATTGGTTACCTCGATAGGAGTGGTATATATTTTTATTTTTCATCTCTTATTTATTTACTCCCATCGACATACCCAATTCCAGTATATAAAACGAACTACGATGGTTCATAATAGTTTAGGACAATATATATAATAATAACACAGATACTAAAAATGCGGAACATAGATAACAAAAGTCTCATATATATATAACTGATGTCAGTTACAATACATTTGACACAATACATATGATACAACTACAACTGTCGACTCTGGAAGTTATATATACAAGTACATTATCGTATAATATACATGAATACATATCAACCTAAATCAAGTACACTGACTACTACAAAATGACGAAGACTACTTCAAAAGATATGAAAAGACTTCATAGCTCAAGCAGCAACCCAAAGCGGGATATCTACAACCTGTAATAACTCAGTCTGACCCGAGTATTAAATTCAAAAGAAAATAATACACGGGTCAGTCTAATTCAAACTCAGTTATTAATGCATAGAAGCAATAATAATTAAATAGCAAATAGACGACAGTCACAAAAATCTCGTCTATCCAATCCTTCAACAAGGAAATCGGATAACGGTAGATATAACACTAAATAGTGTTAAACAACCAATCAGCAAATTCGAATCATCAACAAGGATAAATAAAAAGATTATCAATGAAGATAATATGAAAACCCCATAATTGCCTAAACAACAATTAACAACAAAATCTAATTATTAAATAAATAATTAGAAACTCAGAATCTAATTATCAAATAGATAATTAGACAATCTCAAATGATCAAATCAAACCAAATCAAAATATAATTTCAAATATTGAATTGAACACATAAAACAATTCAAGTAATTGAAATATCTCAAAAATCAATACTGTTTTGGCTGCAGTACACGCTCGTGTGCACTGCCTCGCACTACAGTGATGAAATACACAAAAGCTCAATGAATTAGAAACATATGGCATCAACTCAAATCAAAATGAACCAGATTGAAATGCAACAGCAGGAATGAGCACAACATCCACCCAGTAACCACCAATGAACAAAGTGCGCATGAAAGCCAAATAAAAGTTCACAAACGAGCACAAGGTCAAACCCAAAATAAAGACGGGTTCAACACAGGTACAATATAAATAAAATCTCAACACGCGCACAAGGTCAAACCCGAGCATTTAAGCTGGATTCAACTCAGGTGCAATAAAAGTGTACAAGTATAGGAAAACGGTCAAGACATCTAAAACAAGTCTCGACCAAAAATCAGTGACTCAAGTCAACTACACAATATATCATGTACACAAACCTGACCACCACATGGTCAGACACAATGTGCAACCTGAACCAAAATGTACTTCAGGCCAGGCTACACAATATCAAAGAAATAACACCAGTCTCAATAATGAAGAAACCAAAAACCAGAATTCAAGTGGATGAACAGAGGCAACAACCAGTGATGCAACATTACACAATACAGTGAGCTCGAGCACAAGACTTATGGACACTCAAATCCAGACTGACAACAATATGCACAAAACAAAACTCGACCAAGAACAAATAGTGACATGATCAGAAATGCAAGACAGTGGTCGAGGAAGCAAGTACCAGCGTAATCTGGCAAATGCAACCCAAAAGGATGCAACCAGCTCAACGTCTCATAAAGAATAACAAGTTCATTCAACTGGTTCATGCAGCAATATAGAATGCCCAACAAAATAAAGAGGAAAGCAAAGAACATAAAGGCACCAGGCAGTATGCAACCTAAACATCAAAGTGCAGACAAAATGAAGTCAATACCAACAGTACTGGCAGCAACTCCATCATGTCGTGGTTCAAACCCAAAATACAAACTGCCTTACATATGTTCAAGCAATACATGAACAAAGTAGTTCAGAACTGAGAAAGCCTCAGCATCAACAAATACCAAATACAACATGAACAAACTATCAAAACATATCTCCAACTTTGACCGAAGAATGGCCAGAGACGAAACATCAAACTACAATGCTCAAAGCTAACACCAAATTCAAATATGCATTGACCAACAATGAAACAAGACCACATACAAGTGTTCAACTACAAAATATCAATACACTGCAACTGCAACAGAAAAAAAAAATACAGGTGAAAACATTCAAGCATCAGGTTATGCTACAGGGATAAACATAAATGGCCAGAGTCGAACACAAAAATGGAACGAACTGCAGAAATCAAATTAACTTCAACTGGCCAAATTCGATCATAATCAACATCGGCTAAATCAATTCGAAGCCGAAAACACAAGAACAAAATCATCATTAGCAAAAACCCAAATTAAGTTCGCATAGCAAACGGAGGCCGAAGCCAAAATACTTTCACAAAATCAAAGTGACCGAAGTCACAGTACCAGAGAATTCAAAGCCGAAAGTATCAAGGAATCGAACCAAATTAGAAATTACCAACAACAAAACAAAATTGAACTGCCGTAACGAAGTATTGAATTAGATGTGAGTGGAAAGCACTCACCTTTCACGACACAATTTGAAGGAGCTGTGAACGAGCACGAAGTGAAGAAAGCATCGATCGACAAAGCTAAGGGACATAAATCGTTCGATCGAGATAATCAAAGTCTGCGCCCTCGATTTCACTAAGCCCTAATTTAGACAGAGGAACGAACGAAATAAACGAGATGTGAGTGGAAAGCACTCACCTTTAATGATGCGATTTGAAGGAGCCATAAAAGAGCACGAAGTGAAGAAAGCATCGATCGACAAAGCTAAGGGACATAAATCGTTCGATCGAGATAATCAAAGTCGGCGCCCTCGATTTCACTAAGCCCTAATTTGGACAGAGGAAAGAACGAAATAAACGAAGCCCCCATTTTTTTTTTCTTTTCGTTCGTTTTGGGTTGCGACGAAAATGAATAAGGGGGAACGGGTTATTACTCCTGATAATTATCACAGCAACACAATAACAAAAGAAATGTGGGCCGAGATAAAGCCCGCCTAACTCTTTAACAAATTTTTAAAAGAATTTTAACCGATTAAAACTCCCAATATCAATTAGCCAACAGATTAATCGTTTAATGACGAAAATAAATTGGTGCAAAACCCCGGGTTGTTACAATATATATGTTTGTAGTTTTGTGTGTAGGTTATAAAAATCTATTTTACGGTTTATAAAGATGAAAATTTGTAGTTGTAGTATATAGTATATATGTTGTGTCAGTTTAATATAAATATAATATATAGCCTTCAGTGTATATATAAAGTTGAATCAGATCTGGTGGTGGTATATGTGAGTTTTGTGTGGTCACTTTATATATATATATATATAAAAAATTGGTTGATATGTATTAGTTTAAATAAATTTTATATCCTGTTAGTTATCTATGTATATAAATGTGTGTGTATATATATCTTGTAGTTTTTCCTGTTACATGTTTTAGTGTGTTTATATATATATATATATATATATATTAAGTTGCATACATATTCATTTTGCCAGTATTCAGGCCTGCATATCTATTTGGATTTTGTAGATATATATATGTTCTATTGCTACGCGTGAATATCATTTTATATCGTATTTAAAGTACAATGTTTTGTCTTGTTTATAAATTTTGTTTTCATTATGTAAGTATAATTTACAGGAAATTATTGTCAAGGACAAAATTTCTCAATATTTTAGCCTCAAGGACAGACCTTCAGTAATTTAGCCTGAAGAGCAACTTTCTTTAGGTATCAGTTTTTAGGTATCAGTTTGTAGTTTTCGGTAGCAGTTTTTAGGTATCAGTTTTTAGTTCGGTAGCAGTTTTGGAAAAATGTTTGTCCTTATGAATAATTTTGAAAGAATGTTTGTCCTTATGAATAATTTTTAGGAGAATGTTTGTCCTTGTGGATAAAATATTGAGGTCGTGTCCTTGAGGCTAAAAATATACAATTTTTTGTCCTTTAAATTAATTCCCCCTATAATTTAATATGTATACTTTTGGTTATATATGGGTCAGCATGCATTTGAATATATCCCAGTATATGTATGTTGTCCAGTGATTTCATATATCATTATATATTGATTTTTAGTTCCAAACATTATTTATATATATGGGGAGAAATATATAAATATATGTGTTTTAAAGATACAGTATTGATTTCAGAATATATGTATATATATAGATTTTTTATGTATTTTTAATTTAATGATGGTTTAAGAAGATAATATAATAAACTAGTATTTTTTTTCCAGTCTATATCAATTCACTCATATAACTGATCTTCAACGACCCAGTTCTGATTTGATTTCGTCTATTTCTATTATCAGTTTGACCGTCGAATTCGTGCCAATCTTGGTTTGCTTTGAAATCCGTGATTGGATTCGTAACTCATTCCACTATCAAGTCTATCTAGCCTCGAAAGGTGAGCAATCACTCACGATTAATGTTCTTATATTTATTAAATTTGATTTCAATTAAAACGACAATTGAAATATGCTGTTGTTAGTTATTTACATTGCTATATATGTGCCATTTCTATATCTATTCACCTGTAACATCTGACACCATTATCTGTTATTTATCATTGATTATATATGACAGTTACTGATTGTTATATTATTATCACATCTGTTATCACTCTGCAAGTTCCCTGTTAGTATAGAATTCACTATGGGTTGAAATGATACATACCCGAACGATCTGTAGAATAGGAGAAAATCGTTATGGGTTGAAATGATAAACCCAAGCGATTTTCAATTGAATTGAATTTGTGATTTCGGGTTGAAAAGATATATACACGAATATATTTTAAATTGCGGATTGAAATGATAAATATCTGTATCACTTGACCATAGGATAGAAAATTATATACAGACACCATTGGTCTATATATAAATATTTTGAAAAAGATTTCTATGGTTTTGGAAAGAAATATATGGTTTAATAAATATTGCTTTTTAAAGACTTATTAAAGTTGATTTAATAACGTTGATTTAATCAATAAAAAATATGTTTAAGTATTTATTTAAAATTTATATTTTTCAAATATAGAGTTTATAATGATACAGGCTGAAAGATAAATTTGAAATTGATTTGAAATTATATTTATTTAAGAATTATACTTAAATAAGTTTGATTTGAAATTTATTAAAATTGAAATTTTAAAGATATGATTTTTAACTTGGATTTGGTTAAAGTGACTTAAATGAATATTGCAAACTTAAATAAATTTAAATGAGATATTTTGTTTATTTAAATTTGTAAATTGAAGTTTATTTAACTGATATTGAAATGATTAAGTAAATATTTCAAGCTTAATAATAGTAAAGTGAATTTGATATATATATATATATATATATGAAATTATCAAATTTAGTTTGAAAATGTTGAATATTTAAAGCTTTGAAATATAGTGAAATTGGAATGGTTTACTTGTGGTTCAAATCTGTATTTGAAATCGATATAATAATTTATTGACGACTGAATTGAATTGAAATTGATGATTTGAGATTTGACTAAATTTGAAATTTTGGGATTGGTGTTGATTTGGAATTGATTTGTGAAATTTGAGGAAGCTATTTTATTATATAAAGTATTTTTAAATTATATTTAAAACTATTTATATATGTTACTTTATAAATTTATTTCATATAAACTATTTTAATATAAATTATTTTTAATATAAACTATTTTAAATTATAACTATTTTTATATAAACTATTTTAAATTATAAACTATTTTATTATATATACTATTATTTATATTTAAACGGTTAAGTGGGAAGTGTTATGATTCCCAAGCATTATGATTTCTTAATTTTGATTTCCAAAGAATTATGATTTCCAAAGTGTTTGATTTAGAAAGTGTTATAACTTTGAAGTACAAAGAGTTTGTAAATGTATATATTTGAGATGGATATATTTGAAATGGAAATGATATCATATTTGGTTTTGAAATGGAAGTGATATCGTATTGATATGGTTTTGAAATGGCAATGATATTTTGGTTTTGAAATATAAACTATTTTGGAAGTTTATTAAATGACCAATCGGTGTAATAATTACGTAGTTATTGAAGAGTCCAGGATCGGTTAGGGACATACTCTCTGTCTAAACCGAAAACCACTTTAATAACTATTATACGCGGAGTGTGATCCAGAATGAAGTGGTTGGAATGATGACGTTGCTGGATTTGAAGAAAGAGAACGATAAGGGATAGCCTTGACACTTGTGTCAAATTTGAAATGACTTAAACAGGAGTCGTGCCGGGCCAGTGAGGTTAGCTACCTCTAGCGGACACACTTCTTCGTAAACTACTCATTACTTGTTTTGATTGGTGTGCACCTTTGAATTGGGAGTGTTGTTCGCGGTGTTGCGATCGTTGCGGCAATGCGTTCTCACCAGTCCGGATCAGGCAAACAGTAGTTTCACTACCTTGGGTATTGCCTCATGTGCCTTATCATACTCGTATCCCTATGTGCGACCACTACGATTTGTTTCGTGTTATACCTATGGAGTACTCCCTTATAGCCCACTAGTTTACGGTGGAGTTTACAGTGCTGTATAGACTATGACGCTTATATAAAATGTGTTAAGGGGGATAATGGTAACGCCTTAACGCTATTTTGATACGTTATATTACCGATAGGCATTATCTACTTAGCATACACTACTATATATAAATAGTTTAACGGATCCTTAGAGGATGGTTATCCCAAACATCCTTTGAGTTACTTGTATTTTCAGTTGTTATTTCACTTGAGTTGGATTTAGTGATACAAGAATGTTAATCCTGACTCGAGTGTTTTGTGTTTTGCTTTACGCTCGCGTCAGACTAAGTGTACCAGTATTCGTGACTCACCTTCGGAGTTGGAGCTTTGCTTGGAGATCCAGCTTTCAAATATTCAGTTGATTCCAGTGATGTATTCTGATCTTGTATTTGACTATTGTATTCGAGACTTCTGTTGTATCTTGTTTAACTCTGTTATATATATATAGTAGCTTCATGAACTACTATTCTTTTGTTTCCGCTGCACTATTGTTATATTACTCTGTGTTTGTGATTTTGTGATTATTTATTTACTGTTTATATGCTGAGTTTTGCCAAATATAAATTAACAATCTGATATTTTGAGCAATTCAAGTCCGGCATGTGTGGATGCGAATGGGTCAAAATATCGGGTCGTTACATGTGGTATCAAAGCTTTGGTTTTAGGCAAAACTCAGCATATGTAGTAAAATTCAATTACAGAATCACTTTCGTTCGAGCTTGAATTCCTTCTTCTTTGACTCGGTTTCCTTTGAATTTTGGAACGTTCCCCTCGGTTCCAAAATACATCCTTGCCTCCCCTATTCGTGCTTCTTGATTCTGGAGTATCCCATAACTCCACTTCGAATAATCACTATAATAAATCGGCGGTCTCGCGAATCTCTGAATGATTTGTAAAGGGGTGAAACTCCTATACAACAGGCATTAATTCACCGGAGATTTCTGTATCCTCGGTTTAGATGCTGCTATCTTTTGTTTTACCCGAATTCTATCTCTTCCGATCTGATGTTGATTTGATTCGGAATTCCGCATCGATCGTATTTTTGAAGTCACAGTTGACCCGGTTAAGGTTACCCGTGATTTATATAAATTTATCAACCTTCCAATTTGAAATTCAATCATCTTATCTCCTTATCGATTCTATCTTTTAGTTGAATTCTACTTGATTAGAGTTCCTCTACTTTGAATCCCATCTTTTCTTTGAAATCCATTATGAAATTATCAAGTGAGGGAGTGTATTTTTTATTAATATTAAGTTGTTTTATATATTGTGTTGTTTGAGTTGTTGATGTTGATTTGGGTCTTCGATCGATTCGTCTGATCAGCTGTAACAACCCAAAAAATTTTAAGAAGTATTTTTTTTCTTTTATTTATAAACTTTGGGGTTTTAATTTACAAAAAAAATTGAATTCTTTTTATAAATAGTCACCAAAATTTTATTAATATAAGCCAATTCTATAAATTCTTATTTTTGGTTAAAGTTTAAAATTTATTGGAATTTAAATCTTTTAAATTCTAACTTCCAAATCTTTTAATTTAACTGAATATATTGGTAATAACATTTTATTTCCACTTTTTTTCTTTTTTGGTTATACACCTTTAAATCAAGTAATTAATATTCTGTAAAAGAAATAAACTTTATACGTATACACATTTGTTTCTTAGTTAATCGATTAATAAATAAATTTTTAAATTGAATAATATATAGGAAATAAATTTTACGTTTTCTTTTTTCGTATACACATCAGTTATTTGTTAAATGTTAAGTAAATCAAACCAATGTAAACAAATCAAAAGTGAACTAAGTAATAAATTTTAAAGTTAATAGAGTATAAATAGGCTATTTAAAATACATGTTTTAATTTGTACGTTATATACGTTTTGATTTATTTAGTTAGCATATAAATGGTTCGTAGCTAATGAAGATTCTTTAAAACGTATATTTTACTAAAAATAGGTAGAGAATAAATAAGTAATGTATAAATTTAGATACGTTACTTTTGTTATAAATTTAGCATATATTGTACAAACTATATTTGAAATAAATAAATAAGAAACGAATAGTTTCTAATCACACTACTTTACATTTATATCAGTACCTTTAATTGTGACAGTTAATTCTCCTTCTGTTTCAAATTTTGAAACGTGTTGCACACATATTAATTGCTTTAATTATCTGCGTCAATCAAGTGTTTTCTGTTACTTTTCATTTATTTTATTGCCAACAGTACAAAATCAAATGTTTAGTTTCATTACTCTAAAAAATTTCGTGCAACTTTCACCCTTGTTCAATTCATATACGGTCGTTCTCTCTCCTCTGCGCTGTTTAATCAGTTCATTCCTTATATTTATTAATTGATAAAAGCATAGTTTGTTGCTTTAATTAACCTTCAGCAAATCAAGGGATTTGACGGTTGCTATTTGTTTATCTTCATCTGACTATTCATTGTTTGAAACTATTCGATTTGATTTAATATTCGCATTTATTTATGAGATCTTCCATTTTTTTTCTTTCCTCAACGCAAAGTTCTCCCTTTATCTATTGTTCTGCACGATCACTGGAAGAAACGTATAACGTACGTACGTTTTTCCTCTTTTCATTATTTGATTTGGCTATAGCTCATATTTTATTTGCGTGTATAAATCAACGTGAATATTTATTTCCTAAAATCCTCACCTGCTACTTTATATTTATTATTTATGGGATACGTTTCCCAATTGTGCCTATTCGTTTTTCCTACGTTACTTGTTTTAACCGCTGAAACTTTTTTTCTTATTTTTTTTTACTTTTGGCAGTTCGGTTTTTCCTACGTTACTGTTCAGTGTATAATATATATATATATATATATATATGTAAAATTTTATTGTGTTTGAATTAAATATCGATTTGAAAATATACGTTTTAAATTGATTTTTTTGAAAATTATATATGCAATGTATCTTCTTCATCGATCTCGTTTTGATTTGAATTCGTCTACTCCTATTTATCAGCTTATCTGTGATTCATGTCAATCTTCTTCGTTTTGGAAATTCGTTCTTGGATTCATAACCCATTTCAAATCTCTCTAGCCTCGAAAGGTGAGTAATAACTCACGATTTAGCGTTCTTATATTTATTAAATTTGATTTCAATTGAAACGACAATTGAAATATGCTGCTGTAGTTATTTAAATTGTTATATATGCTAATTATCTGTAACTGTTCACCTGTGGGATATGACACCATATCCTGTTGTTTATATTATATTGTTATTGATGATATATGGCTGTTGTTTAATTTTATATTAGTATTTGTTATCACTTTGCAAGTTTCCTGTTAGTATAGAATTCACTATGGGTTGAAATGATACATACCCGAACAGACTTTAGAATAGGAGAAAATCGTTATGGGTTGAAATGATAAACCCAAACGATTTTCATTTGAATTGAAATTGGGATTACGGGTTGAAATGATATCTACCCGTATATATTTAAATTTTGGATTGAAATGATAAATATCCATGTCACGACCCGCCATCCTACGACAAGGAAGACGCATCGTTTTGAAGAAAAGAAAGAGGTGAGAAAGTAGAAAAGAAAGAGAAGAAGAAGAACAACAACAGAATCTCAACAGCGGAACGAATAAATTATATTAATAACAAAAGTATTATACAATATACAACGACTATCAGAGTTACACAGATTATACAACACATACTAGACAGTTATAAACATCTGTCTAGTTATTACAACTCAACACAAAACTCTATTCAGAGATTAACACAGCGGAACTACTATCTATATCTACAACGCCGAAGCCTCCTGCTCCATTGCTCCTCCAGATAACTCGTCAAAGCTAACCTGAATCTCTTGGCTACTCGTAAAAATTTGAGTACCCAAGAGTTTATAAAACAGAAATAAACAACTTGGGTCAGACATGGGTCTGGTGTGAGTAACAGGTTAAACTTGTTTAACTTTGAAAACCATTTTGAAAGAAAAGGTATCTCGTAAGACTTCCCGCACATAAACACGGGTAAGTTTTTACCTTACGATAACCAAAACATTTGATAGGAAATTCGATTGTATTATAATAGGGTCTAGGGTTTTCAAGTAAAATACAGAAATAGCTGGAATGCTTACATCTCACGTTCCAACATAGTTGGGCACAACTAATACGTACGGCACTTATTGGATTTTGGATTCCATACAATGGCAGGGCTACCGGGGTACCGCCCGTCACAGTACGTGGCCTAGATCACCGTACCGAGGATCACTCCCAATCCCCTGCAACACAAGGCCGGAACATCCCTTACTGGATAATTCCCGCACAAGATATCCCAGCAGTTGTTGCAATTCAACTGCCCACTCAACCGAATAATAAGAAGGGACCTCTAGACAGGGATAATCTTGTCCTACTTGGGTGCTACCCACTAACCTTGCTGCACCTCCCCTGTTTTAGCCATTCCCGGTTTGATGAGGCTTGAGGCTACGATTACCTTTAATCAGAACACACCACTTAGAATGCTCATCGTCCACCTGACGATGTTCTGAAAGCATTCAATCCATACAAGTTCGTTCCGGGTTCGAACGAAACCGAAGGCATTATCTCGTTACACTCGTATTGGAATCACCCTCAGAGTTAACGACAATAACCCTTGCACTCTGAATCTTCATCTCGAATCTGAAAGTACTATCTCCGTCAACTCATTACGGAATCACCCTCAGAGTTATATCGACAAAGAATAGTTCTTACACCTCGAGTCTTCACTTGCTCCATTTTGATTTCACGACCTAACGTAAATTTGGATCGATGTGGTATTCGGGTCTCCAGACCTGGAATTCCGGTATACGGAAACCCGATCCCGGTCTCATCGAAATCCAAAACGTATCTTTTAAGGCCAAGTTGTTTTAAAGGTTAAAACAATTTAATTCTATTATCTATTTACATACAGATGGATAATTCACAATAGATAATCGACATTATCATTAAAAGCAGATAATTCATATCATTATGCAACCAAAGCATCCAAATCACACAATATCTATTATCTCATATCTGAGATCTCAAACCATTCAAGGTAAATCAATATCATTCAGTATCCTTAAGCAATGATTTATTAATTACCATCTATAATTAATTTAAAATGAATTAAATTAAATTAAATACTTCATCTCTAATTAATTTAAAGTAAATTAAATTAATTTCTTTCATCATTAACAATCTTGCTTAAGTTACTATTAATTAATTATCAATTAATTAATCAACCCTTACCCAATTATTCATTTTAATTAATCATTCTTGATTAATTAATATTTAATTACATTCAAGTAATTAACACTTAAATTAATTTTACAAATTAATTATTCTTAACCACTTATAGTAATTAACCTTTAATTACTTCATTTATTAATTAACTATAATTAATTACATTACTCCTTAATTAATTACATTAATTAATCACTCAGTTATTAATTATTTCTTAATTAATTAATTCTTAATTACATCATTAATTATATTAATTAATGATCCTTAATTACATTTTATCATTACTTAATTACATTAAGTAAATAAATCTTTAATTAAACCATAATTTATTAATCACTATTGATTAATCACATTCAGTAATTAACTAACCTTAATTACTTCTTAAAATAAATTAATTATTCCTTAATTAATTTCTTAATTAATCTCTTGATTAATTCCATTAAGTAATTAACTACCTTTAATTACTTTATTAATTACATCAGTAATTATCCATTAATTACTTTCCTAAGTAATTATACCTCCTTAAATTTCATTAAGTAATTATACAAATCATTAAATGATTATCTTAAATTAATTAAACTTGATTAATTAATATTTAACTAATCAAAAGAAACTTAATTAATTACAATGAGTAATTAATATCTTAATTACTTCCAGTAAGTAATTATATTTAATTAAACCTATTTCACAAATGATTAATCTTAATTAATTAATCTATTTAATTATCACAATTAATCACATTAATTAATTACTTATTTAACCCAAGTTAATGATCTACATTAACTATTCTTTAATTATTTTTCTTAAATAATTAACTTTAATTAATCATTATTAATTACAAATTAATCAATTCTAATTACAAATAAATTAATCTCTAATTACTTAATTAATTTAGTACCTAACAATAACTTAATTAATTCTAAATTACTTGATTAATTTATTCCTAACCATTAATTAATAATCTTAACTTATCAAATCTTATCTAATTAATGATCCTTGATTTCAATTTAATTAATCTTTAAATTAATCAACTTACAACCCTTAATTACCTTTTAAATCTCTTATTAATTTAATGAATTACAAATCATTAATCTTAATTTACTTAAGATAAAAACGTCATACTTATTAATGGCTTAATTATCATTTACAAGCCATTTGAAACCTTTTTGTTTTTAAATTTATCTTAAGTTCCATTTCAAAATAAAAGATTTCAAATAATTACAATTTTAACTTTAACAAACTTTAAACATTCAAATGGTTTTAAAACATTTTTATTTAAAACTTTATTTTATTCCGAAACTAGAATTCAAACCAAACTTGCATCCTGATTTTAATTTAGATTTAAACTTTTGTTTAAATCTTTGCTTTACAATTTAAATTTCAGATTTAAATTTTTAAAACAGGTTGCTTTTAAACCCTGTAACAAAATTTCAACCCGAGCCTAACTTTATTTACTTCGAGTCTTCCACCAAAAATCACGAGAACACACCTGAGTCGCTCCTCCTCCTTCCCAAAACACATCAGATTCTCAGACGTGCACGTGCACGTGCACCAGCCCACGGCGACATTCCGACCATCTCTCCGGCATTCTCCAAGCTGCAAACGATCTCAACGATCAACTTGACCAAACGGAACTGCAAAATTGACTGTCAAACGAAAACGAACAAACTCGAACAAAACAGGAACCAAAATCTGATCGGAAATCGATCACTGATCGTCACCTCCGACCTCCAGACCTCACGCCGTTCAACCCAAAGCCACGCCATGATATCCAGCTCTGATTTCCCCCATGACCGATCGCCTGGAACACCTCGAGATTTACGCAGTTCCTCTTTAAACCCATACGAGTAAAACTGGCCTTAAAACCCTAAATTGATCTCGCCAAATCAATTCATGCAATATAAAATTTTCTTGGCAATTTTCCCTAACTACCCAATCGTTCATCCAACTCCAGAAGAAACCCCAACCTCCCAAACCTTTGAGATCATCAGTAATGACCAAAAACTCAAATTTCAGTCAACCCTGAACTACTCTCTGATCCTAAGACTAGAATTCGTGATTTTATTTTTTAAAAATCATGATTTTGTTTAGGGGTTTGATTCATAACCCTGAATCAATAAATTAAAATGTTGAAATTTTAACATAGCTCCAACTTGTACTGTTCTTCTTGATTTTACAGAGCCATTTCAATTTAATCTACTTAAATAAAATTTTAAACTTTAATCTATGATTAAACATATAAGTTTTATTTGAATTCTAAGACTAAACAGAGATTGGTTAAAGGAATAATGGATTTTTAACTAAAATCTTAGTTTTAAAACTAAGAACAGAGAAGTTCAGACATTTCACCAACATGCACATATTTATCACCCAAATGTTCATAGAAAATTTAATACATATACAAACATTCTTGATTCAAAGATCCACATATACCCATTTATACTTAAGCATTTTAGAAAGATGTTACTTCCCTAAAATAATGATGACAGAACACTTATAATCAGCATGCACTTAAATAAGAATTCTCATCAGACATTCCCTTATGCAATACACTCATCTATATCCAACCATACTAGCATGCAATTCAAATTTTATTTTAAATTTTAAAGTTACTCACCAGATATAGAATGAAGACAGAGCCTCTATATTTTTGAAAAGCTTTGAAAACCCTTTTTGAAAACTGAACTCTATTGCTTTAAAACTTGAGTTATTAATCTGCATGCTTTTGATTCTTCTTTGCTTTTTTTTAAAAATGCATGCACTCTGGAAAAGAAATGCAGGCTCCGATTTGATTTGAACATGATTTGCAGGGGATAGGATTCTCTGGTTTGAAAGATTTGATTTACAGGCTTTGAATTTTGATTCCAGATTGAAGAAAAGTATTCAAGCTCTTTGATTTACTTCGGATTGAGGAGGGTTAATTACAGATTTGTTTAGAGGATTTTGTTTCAGATTGAAGAAAATGGTTTCCAGGTTTTGATTTGCATTTTTGTTTTGAGGAGTGTTTTGATTTCAGATTTAAGAAGAGCTTTGCAGACTAAAGATTGTTTCCAGATTTGGTTTTTAGAGAGATTATTTGAGTTCTTCTTGGTTTTTGAATTGAAGAGGATAGAAAAGAAAATGGGTTACAGATCTGTTTTGAGATTATATTTCAGCTGAAGTTTCTTAGTTTTTGAAAAAGAAAAGGATGGAAAGAGAAAGCATTGTTTATATAAGTAGAAATTGTGATTTACCAAAATAAAAGAAAAATAAAATAAAATTAAAGATGACATTTGTCATGTTGTTTAATCTATTGTTTAACACATGTTTTATTAAGCCTTAATATGGTGACATTTGTCTTATAAGTATTTAATACATATTTTTATTTATTTTTAAATGTGAATAAAAGCTTTTATATTAGTTTGCTATTTATAAATACTTACCTAAATGTATATATGCATTTCTCTTTTAAAGAAAATGTAAATAAACAAATTATATAAAATTAAAAGCTTATTCAAATATTTTTAAAAATGTTTATTCTTTTAATTTCTATTATAAATCCAATTTCATATTTTAAATCCAAATAAAAATCAAGTTATATATATGCATATATAACTGCTATTTAAATTCTAAAATAACAATTCTATTTTATTTAAAGTCTATTTATATTTATAATAACAAAGTATTATAATTATTATTTGAAAATATCAAATTTGACAAATTTAAATAATTTATAAAAGAGATTATAAATTACTTCTATTATTCAATGAATTAATACCATATGTAAATTGTATTTAAACTTCTATGTTTAAATCATATATATCAAATAATATTTTAAAAAGAAATAAAATAAACCTTTTATTTAAATTTGAACTTAAGCTAAAAAATCTATTTTAACAATTAAACATTTATATTATGTATTTTAAAACCCTATAGTTATTTATTAAAAAGCTTAATATTAAATTAAATCATGATTTCCAAATTACCAAAATATTAGAAATTTGAAAACATAATTTCATTTGTTAAATTCAAACCAACTCATCTATTTATAATATATACAATTATACATATATATTATAAATAGAAAATATTCTATTAAACTTTTAAAAGATAAATCACTAATTAAATATTTATTTTAATTAGATTATTAAATTTATTCAATTTTATTAACAAAGATCATCAAATCAATTTAATTTCCTATGCAGATTATTAAATTGATACTGTTCAAATTCCCGGGATATCACATTCCTCCCCCCTTAAAATAATTTCGTCCCCGAAATTTAAACAAAGGTAATTTAATAATCTATTCAAATCACAAGCATATACTATCATCCATATGCTAACAACCATAGCAACCAATCATCCAAACAAACAATTTTAATTATCCAGAAAAGAAAAATTCTGGATAAAATTTTCTCGAGTTTCCCCAAGTATATATATATACCGGAATACTCGCTCTACAAACAATCTAAACTACGAAGCTATAGAACTCTTACTCAACTAGATCTATAGAACTAGACAGGATATCAGACTACAGACGAGTCTGACTCAACAACCAAATCCTCCAGAACTGCTGGTTTCAAAACCAAGAACACCAACTCCTCAATCATCAGAAGACTGAACTTACTTCTCTTATCCGGAAAAGACAACAGATACACTCCCAAACTGCTTCTGCTGCACAACTCTGATCTGAAGTAGATAAGAATGCTGATGAAGAACACAAGCACAGACTGGATAACTTATCCCAGAAAAATGATTCAACAGATCCAAAAAGAAAAGAAAACTCAGATACTCCATCAAATCCTGAACTGTTTCATCAAACTCTAACTCTAGGAAACATCCTTCAACTAGGCTGAACTACCGGTACCACTCCTGGAATCCTGTCGATAAGAAAACTCAATCTCCAGATGCGGACAACTTCTGACTTTATTGAAAACATCCAGAAAAATCTTCAATAACTCAAAGATCACTCAAACTATCGCAAGTCACTTTTGCGATCAACCCAGTCCAGTATCCAAAGATACTATTCTTTCTTAACAAATCAGAATAGCTTACACTTATCTATCCAATTCATCGAAGAAATGGATATACTCTGCTACTTCTGAACTCCATCTTCAGAAAAACTGCTCAGCCAGAAAACTTCCTGCTAATACACAAAACACTCCGAACTGCACTGCTGCCACAGATGCCAAGGACTTCCTAACCAAAGCTCTTCGAGAAACTCGAACCTCAAACAACAGAAACACCATGCTGAACTCAGCCACAACACCGAAGCAGACTTACTCCTTAAACTTGTCCCAAAGAAAATATCTTCGAAAACATCCATAGTCACTGTGTCTCATCACACAGCTACTTCTTCCAGAAGTTTCCAAGATACATCACTCGCTTCTGTTCAACCAACTTCAAAGATAAACTCTGAACTTTAACAGTTCCCTTCGGAGATCGATGAAATCCTACACCACAGCAAAACTTACTCGAGACGGTATTAGGTCTACAGTCTCATCAGATACACTTCTAACTCCAAACATTCAAACTCCAATCAATGGTAGTCATGTTACACACAGCCTACCTCATCTACCCTTATAACTTAATTTGGAAAACCCGAACAGGTAATCCAACAAATAGGTAGAAATAAATATATATATAGTTATATAAAAATTACAAATACGCTCTCTCAAGATAGACACTACTCCAGAGCCTAGGTATTCACTCAACCTAATGCTCTGATACCACTGTCACGACCCGCCATCCTACGACAAGGAAGACGCATCGTTTTGAAGAAAAGAAAGAGGTGAGAAAGTAGAAAAGAAAGAGAAGAAGAAGAACAACAACAGAATCTCAACAGCGGAACGAATAAATTATATTAATAACAAAAGTATTATACAATATACAACGACTATCAGAGTTACACAGATTATACAACACATACTAGACAGTTATAAACATCTGTCTAGTTATTACAACTCAACACAAAACTCTATTCAGAGATTAACACAGCGGAACTACTATCTATATCTACAACGCCGAAGCCTCCTGCTCCATTGCTCCTCCAGATAACTCGTCAAAGCTAACCTGAATCTCTTGGCTACTCGTAAAAATTTGAGTACCCAAGAGTTTATAAAACAGAAATAAACAACTTGGGTCAGACATGGGTCTGGTGTGAGTAACAGGTTAAACTTGTTTAACTTTGAAAACCATTTTGAAAGAAAAGGTATCTCGTAAGACTTCCCGCACATAAACACGGGTAAGTTTTTACCTTACGATAACCAAAACATTTGATAGGAAATTCGATTGTATTATAATAGGGTCTAGGGTTTTCAAGTAAAATACAGAAATAGCTGGAATGCTTACATCTCACGTTCCAACATAGTTGGGCACAACTAATACGTACGGCACTTATTGGATTTTGGATTCCATACAATGGCAGGGCTACCGGGGTACCGCCCGTCACAGTACGTGGCCTAGATCACCGTACCGAGGATCACTCCCAATCCCCTGCAACACAAGGCCGGAACATCCCTTACTGGATAATTCCCGCACAAGATATCCCAGCAGTTGTTGCAATTCAACTGCCCACTCAACCGAATAATAAGAAGGGACCTCTAGACAGGGATAATCTTGTCCTACTTGGGTGCTACCCACTAACCTTGCTGCACCTCCCCTGTTTTAGCCATTCCCGGTTTGATGAGGCTTGAGGCTACGATTACCTTTAATCAGAACACACCACTTAGAATGCTCATCGTCCACCTGACGATGTTCTGAAAGCATTCAATCCATACAAGTTCGTTCCGGGTTCGAACGAAACCGAAGGCATTATCTCGTTACACTCGTATTGGAATCACCCTCAGAGTTAACGACAATAACCCTTGCACTCTGAATCTTCATCTCGAATCTGAAAGTACTATCTCCGTCAACTCATTACGGAATCACCCTCAGAGTTATATCGACAAAGAATAGTTCTTACACCTCGAGTCTTCACTTGCTCCATTTTGATTTCACGACCTAACGTAAATTTGGATCGATGTGGTATTCGGGTCTCCAGACCTGGAATTCCGGTATACGGAAACCCGATCCCGGTCTCATCGAAATCCAAAACGTATCTTTTAAGGCCAAGTTGTTTTAAAGGTTAAAACAATTTAATTCTATTATCTATTTACATACAGATGGA
Organism: Allium fistulosum; assembly: GCA_030737815.1. NCBI lineage: Eukaryota > Viridiplantae > Streptophyta > Magnoliopsida > Asparagales > Amaryllidaceae > Allium > Allium fistulosum. The sequence goes on along the minus strand of CM060904.1, from coordinate 308,000,140 downwards.
TAATTCACAATAGATAATCGACATTATCATTAAAAGCAGATAATTCATATCATTATGCAACCAAAGCATCCAAATCACACAATATCTATTATCTCATATCTGAGATCTCAAACCATTCAAGGTAAATCAATATCATTCAGTATCCTTAAGCAATGATTTATTAATTACCATCTATAATTAATTTAAAATGAATTAAATTAAATTAAATACTTCATCTCTAATTAATTTAAAGTAAATTAAATTAATTTCTTTCATCATTAACAATCTTGCTTAAGTTACTATTAATTAATTATCAATTAATTAATCAACCCTTACCCAATTATTCATTTTAATTAATCATTCTTGATTAATTAATATTTAATTACATTCAAGTAATTAACACTTAAATTAATTTTACAAATTAATTATTCTTAACCACTTATAGTAATTAACCTTTAATTACTTCATTTATTAATTAACTATAATTAATTACATTACTCCTTAATTAATTACATTAATTAATCACTCAGTTATTAATTATTTCTTAATTAATTAATTCTTAATTACATCATTAATTATATTAATTAATGATCCTTAATTACATTTTATCATTACTTAATTACATTAAGTAAATAAATCTTTAATTAAACCATAATTTATTAATCACTATTGATTAATCACATTCAGTAATTAACTAACCTTAATTACTTCTTAAAATAAATTAATTATTCCTTAATTAATTTCTTAATTAATCTCTTGATTAATTCCATTAAGTAATTAACTACCTTTAATTACTTTATTAATTACATCAGTAATTATCCATTAATTACTTTCCTAAGTAATTATACCTCCTTAAATTTCATTAAGTAATTATACAAATCATTAAATGATTATCTTAAATTAATTAAACTTGATTAATTAATATTTAACTAATCAAAAGAAACTTAATTAATTACAATGAGTAATTAATATCTTAATTACTTCCAGTAAGTAATTATATTTAATTAAACCTATTTCACAAATGATTAATCTTAATTAATTAATCTATTTAATTATCACAATTAATCACATTAATTAATTACTTATTTAACCCAAGTTAATGATCTACATTAACTATTCTTTAATTATTTTTCTTAAATAATTAACTTTAATTAATCATTATTAATTACAAATTAATCAATTCTAATTACAAATAAATTAATCTCTAATTACTTAATTAATTTAGTACCTAACAATAACTTAATTAATTCTAAATTACTTGATTAATTTATTCCTAACCATTAATTAATAATCTTAACTTATCAAATCTTATCTAATTAATGATCCTTGATTTCAATTTAATTAATCTTTAAATTAATCAACTTACAACCCTTAATTACCTTTTAAATCTCTTATTAATTTAATGAATTACAAATCATTAATCTTAATTTACTTAAGATAAAAACGTCATACTTATTAATGGCTTAATTATCATTTACAAGCCATTTGAAACCTTTTTGTTTTTAAATTTATCTTAAGTTCCATTTCAAAATAAAAGATTTCAAATAATTACAATTTTAACTTTAACAAACTTTAAACATTCAAATGGTTTTAAAACATTTTTATTTAAAACTTTATTTTATTCCGAAACTAGAATTCAAACCAAACTTGCATCCTGATTTTAATTTAGATTTAAACTTTTGTTTAAATCTTTGCTTTACAATTTAAATTTCAGATTTAAATTTTTAAAACAGGTTGCTTTTAAACCCTGTAACAAAATTTCAACCCGAGCCTAACTTTATTTACTTCGAGTCTTCCACCAAAAATCACGAGAACACACCTGAGTCGCTCCTCCTCCTTCCCAAAACACATCAGATTCTCAGACGTGCACGTGCACGTGCACCAGCCCACGGCGACATTCCGACCATCTCTCCGGCATTCTCCAAGCTGCAAACGATCTCAACGATCAACTTGACCAAACGGAACTGCAAAATTGACTGTCAAACGAAAACGAACAAACTCGAACAAAACAGGAACCAAAATCTGATCGGAAATCGATCACTGATCGTCACCTCCGACCTCCAGACCTCACGCCGTTCAACCCAAAGCCACGCCATGATATCCAGCTCCGATTTCCCCCATGACCGATCGCCTGGAACACCTCGAGATTTACGCAGTTCCTCTTTAAACCCATACGAGTAAAACTGGCCTTAAAACCCTAAATTGATCTCGCCAAATCAATTCATGCAATATAAAATTTTCTTGGCAATTTTCCCTAACTACCCAATCGTTCATCCAACTCCAGAAGAAACCCCAACCTCCCAAACCTTTGAGATCATCAGTAATGACCAAAAACTCAAATTTCAGTCAACCCTGAACTACTCTCTGATCCTAAGACTAGAATTCGTGATTTTATTTTTTAAAAATCATGATTTTGTTTAGGGGTTTGATTCATAACCCTGAATCAATAAATTAAAATGTTGAAATTTTAACATAGCTCCAACTTGTACTGTTCTTCTTGATTTTACAGAGCCATTTCAATTTAATCTACTTAAATAAAATTTTAAACTTTAATCTATGATTAAACATATAAGTTTTATTTGAATTCTAAGACTAAACAGAGATTGGTTAAAGGAATAATGGATTTTTAACTAAAATCTTAGTTTTAAAACTAAGAACAGAGAAGTTCAGACATTTCACCAACATGCACATATTTATCACCCAAATGTTCATAGAAAATTTAATACATATACAAACATTCTTGATTCAAAGATCCACATATACCCATTTATACTTAAGCATTTTAGAAAGATGTTACTTCCCTAAAATAATGATGACAGAACACTTATAATCAGCATGCACTTAAATAAGAATTCTCATCAGACATTCCCTTATGCAATACACTCATCTATATCCAACCATACTAGCATGCAATTCAAATTTTATTTTAAATTTTAAAGTTACTCACCAGATATAGAATGAAGACAGAGCCTCTATATTTTTGAAAAGCTTTGAAAACCCTTTTTGAAAACTGAACTCTATTGCTTTAAAACTTGAGTTATTAATCTGCATGCTTTTGATTCTTCTTTGCTTTTTTTTAAAAATGCATGCACTCTGGAAAAGAAATGCAGGCTCTGATTTGATTTGAACATGATTTGCAGGGGATAGGATTCTCTGGTTTGAAAGATTTGATTTACAGGCTTTGAATTTTGATTCCAGATTGAAGAAAAGTATTCAAGCTCTTTGATTTACTTCGGATTGAGGAGGGTTAATTACAGATTTGTTTAGAGGATTTTGTTTCAGATTGAAGAAAATGGTTTCCAGGTTTTGATTTGCATTTTTGTTTTGAGGAGTGTTTTGATTTCAGATTTAAGAAGAGCTTTGCAGACTAAAGATTGTTTCCAGATTTGGTTTTTAGAGAGATTATTTGAGTTCTTCTTGGTTTTTGAATTGAAGAGGATAGAAAAGAAAATGGGTTACAGATCTGTTTTGAGATTATATTTCAGCTGAAGTTTCTTAGTTTTTGAAAAAGAAAAGGATGGAAAGAGAAAGCATTGTTTATATAAGTAGAAATTGTGATTTACCAAAATAAAAGAAAAATAAAATAAAATTAAAGATGACATTTGTCATGTTGTTTAATCTATTGTTTAACACATGTTTTATTAAGCCTTAATATGGTGACATTTGTCTTATAAGTATTTAATACATATTTTTATTTATTTTTAAATGTGAATAAAAGCTTTTATATTAGTTTGCTATTTATAAATACTTACCTAAATGTATATATGCATTTCTCTTTTAAAGAAAATGTAAATAAACAAATTATATAAAATTAAAAGCTTATTCAAATATTTTTAAAAATGTTTATTCTTTTAATTTCTATTATAAATCCAATTTCATATTTTAAATCCAAATAAAAATCAAGTTATATATATGCATATATAACTACTATTTAAATTCTAAAATAACAATTCTATTTTATTTAAAGTCTATTTATATTTATAATAACAAAGTATTATAATTATTATTTGAAAATATCAAATTTGACAAATTTAAATAATTTATAAAAGAGATTATAAATTACTTCTATTATTCAATGAATTAATACCATATGTAAATTGTATTTAAACTTCTATGTTTAAATCATATATATCAAATAATATTTTAAAAAGAAATAAAATAAACCTTTTATTTAAATTTGAACTTAAGCTAAAAAATCTATTTTAACAATTAAACATTTATATTATGTATTTTAAAACCCTATAGTTATTTATTAAAAAGCTTAATATTAAATTAAATCATGATTTCCAAATTACCAAAATATTAGAAATTTGAAAACATAATTTCATTTGTTAAATTCAAACCAACTCATCTATTTATAATATATACAATTATACATATATATTATAAATAGAAAATATTCTATTAAACTTTTAAAAGATAAATCACTAATTAAATATTTATTTTAATTAGATTATTAAATTTATTCAATTTTATTAACAAAGATCATCAAATCAATTTAATTTCCTATGCAGATTATTAAATTGATACTGTTCAAATTCCCGGGATATCACAATCCATATCACTTAACCGTATGATAGATATATATACAAACACCGTTGGTCCATATATATAAATATTTTGAAAATAAATTCTATGGTTTGGAAAGAAATATATGGTTTTAATAAATGTTGAGCCTTAAATTATTATATATAAATGGGAATGATTTATATAGATTTAATAATGATATTTAATTTAATTAAGATTGATTAAATACATATAATATGGTTGAGTATTTAAATTTATGTTTCAAAATAGATTTCAGTAATAATTTGAATAAGTTAAGGTTGGGAAGATAATTTGAATTTAGTAAAGAATTTTATTTAATTAAACCGATTTAAAACTTATTGAAATTGAGATTTAAGATATGATTTATAACTTGGGTTTAATTTAAATAATTTAATGAATATTTCTTATTTAAATAAATTTAAGAAATATTTAGTAAAAATGAAATTTAAGGCTAGTTAAATGATATTGAATTTATTAAGTGAATATTCCCTGATTAAATAATAATAAAGTTAAATCAAGAGCTATATGAAACTGTTAAATTTAACTTTGAAAATGTTGAATATTAAAGCTTTGAAATATATTGAAAATTTAAATAGTATATTTAGAACCGAATTGAATTGATGAATTGAGCTTTGAATAAATTTGAATTTGGAATTTGAGTTAATTTGAATCGATTTGTGAGACTTGAGAAAATTATAAATACTTTACTTTATAAATTATTTAATGTATATACACTATTTTGGAAAATAGATATTTTTGAAATGAAAATGATATTTTGGTTTTGAAGTATAAATTTATTTGAAATGACCACGGTGTTATAGTGTATATTTCCACCTTGTAGATAGTTCCGCAGATCCTTAGAGGATGGTTATCCCAAACATCCTTTAAGTTACTTGTATTTCAGTTGATATTTCACTTGAGTTGGATTTATTAGTATAAGAATGTTAATCCTGACTCGAGTGTTTTTTGTTTTGCTTTACGCTCGGATCAGACTGAGTGATACAGCATTTGAGACTCACCCCTGGAGTTTGGAGCTTCATTTGGAGATCCAACTATCGATTCAGCTTTCAGCTTTTCCAGTTGATTTGTTCAGAGAGGTCATCTATTCGTACTAAAGACTTCACTGTATTTGAGATATTTTGTTGTATTTTATTTTAACTCTGATGTTTATATAGTAGCTTCATGAACTACTATTTTATCTATTCCGCTGCGTATTATTGTATTACTCTGTGTCTGTGATTCTGTGATTGATTTATTTACTGTATATGCTGAGTTTGCCAAATTTAAATTAACAATCTATTATTTTGAATTATTCAAGTCCGACATGTGTGGATTTATTGTCGATTTGAATGGTCCAAAATAGTGGGTCGTTACAGTTGGTATCGGAGCTTTGGCTCTAGGAAAAACTTAGCATATATAGTAAATTTATTTACAGAATCACTTTCGTTCGAGTTTGAATCTCTTCCGTTTGACTCGATTTCCTTTGAACTTTGGAACGTTTCTTGCGGTTCCAAAATTCATTCTTGTCTCTCCCTATTTGTATTCTTTTGATTCTGGAGTATCCCATAACTCCACTTCGAATGATCTCTATAAGAATAGGATCCCACCAATCTTTGAATGATTTGTGAAGGGGTTAAACTCCTTCACAATTGGCATTGATTCACTGGAGATTTCTATATCTTTGGTTTAGATGCCGCTATCTCTTGCGATCGAATGTTGATTTTTCTTGGAATTCTGCATCGATCTTATTCCTGAAGTCATGGTTGAGCCGGTTAAGGGCGCCCGCGACTTGTATAAGTATATCCATCTTCTATTTTGTAAGTTAATTATCTCATCTTCGTTTAAGACTATCTTCGAATCAGAATTTTATTTGATTAGAGTTCTTTTAAATTGAATTCTATCTTTGTTTTGAAATCCGTCCGTGAATCGTCCTTTGAAAATCGGGTTTGTTTATATTTTAGAAATTGTTTTCTAAACCGAAATTATTATTTTGATAAGTATGATTATAGTCTATATATAAAAGTAAAATGTTTTCGATAAAGATTTAATACCCTTTTTAAAATGAGAATTTGAGGTTTCGAAAGGATTTGTAATTTTGAAAAATTATATAAGAAATTTGATTTATCTAAAAATGATTTATGACTAAAGGATTTTAAATTTGAAATTCGAGAATTGAACTCCGGTATTTTGAAATTGGTTTTAAGATTTTGAAATATATAATAATAATATGATTTAAAAGTATTTTCCGAATAAGAAATGTTTCAAATGATTTTAATAAGTTTCGAATGATTTCAAAGAAATTTCAAAAGAAGTTTGAGAAAATAGAAGTCGAGAACTCACTTATGTCGCTGGAAAATAATTTCGGTGATGAGTGCACGCATCATCGACATTGATTTTCGAGTTTCAGAGTGGGGGAGAGGCCACTTTAGTAGCATTGCTACGCGAGTGATTTTGCGAAACCAATTATGATTTCAAATTCCGAAGTAAGATTTGATATTCAAAGGATATATGTATATATATTTGAAATGATTTGAAGTAAGCTGGTGTTCAGTCCTTGAGTTTCGGATTTGATATAACCCTATCTATTAAAATTGATTTACCGATTTGTTGCTGATTTCCAACTCTTGAATTTGAAAATGATTTCTTCAACTATTTTAAAGGTTCGAGCACTTCCAAATCAAGGTTAACTTTTCAAAGCTAAGAAATTTTGAAAAGTATAAAGTATATAAGTTTGGTATGTATGTTAAAGTATGTAGTAATATGATTTAAATAAGTTGAAACTGTTTTGTTAAGTAAATGAATAAGGCAATTTTAAATTTTTCTAATATGAAATTTGGATTTGATATGTTTTGAAAAGAATTTGGTCTTCAAAATATTTTGAATAAAGTTTAGTTAAATGTTTTAACTTAGTAACATCTTTATGAAACTATATATTTAACAAGTTGGAATAAATATATAAGTTGTACGTATGCTGTTTTATTCGCAGAATTAATTTGATCCAGGTTTGAGTATACAAGTTCGAGGTGAATTACACCATTTCGTGTTAGGATTTGTCATTTGATTCTTGATGGCGAATATTTAATATGGATTTTGGGCTTGATTCTAGAATTCTCTATCATAGTATATGGCTATGCAAGGAGACTGATGGCTTCTAGTCGAGAAACCATATCGAAATCCGCATTAGGGAAGTCGAATGGACAATACTAGTTCGAAAGCGAACTTGTGTGATCGAGCGAGAGATCAAATGTGATTTTGCGAAATGATGACGTATGTACATCTTATATTCTAATATCAGTGATATACCTTGACGCTGAAGTTGAAAGCTGTCGGGTTGGAATATCTTTGCTTATTAAAAGAAAATTTCCAATTTAAATTAAAAAGATATATAACCCATAAAAGCAAAGATATTCAATCCCATATGGCTCTTTATACGGCGAAATTTATTTTGTAAAATTTGATCCTTATATAAGATGGACCTTATGTAGGTATAAGATTGATTTTGAAAACCATTGATTTTGGAAATGAATTGGTTGACTTAAATGATATTGATTTAGAAACTTGGATTATTTTCTAAATTTATTATGTTGGAAACTTTGAAACTAAAGATATTTAAATTGAGAAGAAATAATTTAGTGGGATTGTATATGATTTTGAAACTAAACTAATATTGAAACAAATTGAAATTTGAGAACCTTATTTTACTAAATACCTGATTTGGGAGTTATCGAACTTATATAAAAAATTTGGTTTGTATAAGTATGAGGTTGATTTGAAAACTATAGATTTGAAAAGGTACTCAATTTGAAAAGTGAAATCTTATATAATTAAAGTCTATATAAGCGTGATTTGATATACTATTGATTTTGGAAAGGTATTTGATTTGAAAATTTAATCTTATATATAATGGACTTTATATAAGTATGATATTTGAAAATAATTTGAAAGGTACTATATGATACATATTTTCGAAGTAAAGATATGGAAAGTGCCTTCTGCTTAATATCCAATTTGTGGCCACATCATGGATTCATTCTATCGATATTATTCTCTCTGATTTTTGGTTTTCCGGATATGATACTCGAGTGTCCTTTGAATTCCATGGCGTTACCCATGGTCTTACGAACTCGACTGCATAGCGTAATTCGCAAGGCAGTGATTGCTTAAAAGGTACGGATGTTTCCTGGAGGATCCAGGCGTAACCATTGTGCATCTGCGATCTATGGTCGTGTTAGTGGCGTAATCCGCAAGGCAGAGATTGCTTAAAGGGTATGGATGTTTCCTGGGGGATCTAGGCGTAACCATTGTTATGTATCCTGCGGTCCACAGTTTTGTTATCATGGCGAAATTCGCAAGGCAGTGAATGCTTAAAAGGTACGGATGTTTCCTAGGGGACCCAGGCGTAACCATTGTGTATCTGCGATCCATGTTTTGTTTGTTTTTTTGTTTGGATTGTACTTTCCATATCTGTTTTTAAAAGTTTTCCAGTATTTTGACTGGGTGTTGAAACAGGTCTACTAAGTACCTGGAGAATTCTAGTTTTGCGCCTGATCAATGCACTACCAGAGTCTACAGAAACAAGGATAAACTTGTTGAAACATCGAGTTATAAAAGTATTTTATTTTAAAGGTATTTTCAACAAAGGAATTTTGTATTAATATTTGAAATTGAAATACTTATGGTTTGATTTAATTATTCATGCCCGATACTATTCTTTTGAATCTACCTTATCTGCCCAGCTTTATTTATTCACCTATATTCTGTTTTTCGAATCTATCTTCTTTCCTTCTTTCCTTCGTTTGAATATATCCTTTAAAATATTGTTTATTTATATACTACCTAGTTTAATAGAATTTTTGTTAGTGTTTTATATAAATAATTGATCTCATAAATAATTGAATGGATTTAATAAAATGAGTTTAACCAAACTAATAAAATATTAATTAATTTAAAAAAAATAATTATATGGTTTTAAATAAATCGTTTAATTTGTTTTCCAAAGTCTAATTTTTCATCTGGTTGTTTCTATTCTCCTACTTTGTTCCTTTTCGAGGACGAAAAGTTCTGAGTGGGGGAGAGTGTAACAACCCAAAAAAATTTATGAAGTATTTTTTTTCTTTTATTTATAAACATTGGGGTTTTAATTTACAAAAGAAAAATTGAATTCTTTTTATAAATAGTCACCAAAATTTTATTAATATAAGCCAATTTTATAAATTCTTATTTTTGGTTAAAGTTTAAAATTTATTGGAATTTAAATCTTTTAAATTCTAACTTCCAAATCTTTTAATTTAACTGAATATATTGGTAACAACATTTTATTTCCACTTTTTTTCTTTTTTGGTTATACACCTTTAAATCAAGTAATTAATATTCTGTAAAAGAAATAAACTTTATACGTATACACATTTGTTTCTTAGTTAATTGATTAATAAATAAATTTTTAAATTGAATAATATATAGGAAATAAATTTTACGTTTTCTTTTTTTGTATATACATCAGTTATTTGTTAAATGTTAAGTAAATCAAACCAATGTAAACAAATCAAAAGTGAATTAAGTAATAAATTTTAAAGTTAATAGAGTATAAATAGGCTATTTAAAATACACATTTTAATTTGTACGTTATATACGTTTTGATTTATTTAGTTAGCATATAAATGGTTCGTAGCTAATAAAGATTCTTTAAAACGTATATTTTACTAAAAATAGGTAGAGAATAAATAAGTAATGTATAAATTTAGATACGTTACTTTTGTTATAAATTTAGCGTATATGGTACAAACTATATTTGAAATAAATAAATAAGAAACGAATAGTTTCTAATCACATTACTTTACATTTATATCAGTACCTTTAATTGTGATAGTTAATTCTCCTTCCGTTTCAAATTTTGATATGTGTTGCACACATATTAATTGCTTTAATTATCTGCGTCAATCAAGTGTTTTCTATTACTTTTCATTTATTTTATTGCCAACAGTACAAAATCAAACGTTTAGTTTCATTACTCTAAAAAATTTCGTGCAACTTTCACCCTTGTTCAATTCATATACGGTCGTTCTCTCTCCTCTGCGGTGTTTAATCAGTTCACTCCTTATATATATTAATTGATAAAAGCATTGTTTGTTGCTTTAATTAACCTTCAGCAAATCAAGGGATTTGACGGTTGCTATTTGTTTATCTTCATCTGACTATTCATTGTTTGAAACTATTCGATTTGATTTAATATTCTCATTTATTTATGAGATCTTCCATTTTGTTTCTTTCCTCAACACAAAGTTCTCCCTTTATCTATTGTTCTGCATGATTACTGGAAGAAACGTATAACGTACCTACGTTTTTCCTCTTTTCATTATTTGATTTGGCTATAGCTCATATTTTATTTGCGTGTATAAATCAACGTGAAAATTTATTTCCTAAAATCCTCACCTGCTACTTTATATTTATTATTTATGGGATACGTTTCCCAATTTGTGCCTATTCATTTTTCCTACGTTACTTGTTTTAACCGTTGAAACTTTTTTTCTTCTTTTTTTTTTACTTTTGGCAGTTCAGTTTTTCCACTTTACCCATTTTTATTTCTTTGCTTCTCCCTTCCTGTACCCTGCTTTCAATATATTTGACAAATCCATCTTCATATTTCACTCGGCAAGAAGAGAAGGAAAAAAAATTTAGAATAAAAATAAAATAAAATCTTTGATTGACACTGAAACGTTCCAAATCAATTTTTGCTTGCTATATTTTTTCTTTCGCCTAAATCACGCAATTACTTCTGTTTAAATTTCGAAACCATGCAATATCTCCCTTACCACGTCAGTGCCTGCATCCCTTGTTTGAGCGAACTTCCCTATATATATTTCAACTCGCGTTCACAAATTTTCACTGCATTTCTTCATCTCCATCTCTCGCGTGAGCTTCAGCCGTCAGGTAAATGGCCGCATGCTTTTCCTTTATTTTTATTTTTTTCTTCTTCTTCTTATTTTTCTTTTGTTTTCATTTTCTTATTTTGGGTTTTCGTTTATATTTATATGTTTTATTTTATATGAAACCGTATGTTTTATAAAAAAAATATATAATAATAAAAATAAATAAATTAGATATGTATAATATGTATAAGGAAGCATATATTTTATGTGTGGGTTAAAAGCATTCCATTGATGTATATTTTAAAAGTTATTTTATAATAATAAAGTTTTAAAAAAAAAGTTTTAAAAGTTATTTTAACTGTTCAGTGTATAAAATATATATATATATATATGTAAAATTTTATTGTGTTTGAATTAAATATCGATTTGAAAATATACGTTTTAAATTGATTTTTCTGAAAATTATATATGCAATGTATCTTCTTCATCGATCCCGTTTTGATTTGAATTCGTCTACTCCTATTTATCAGCTTATCCGTGATTCATGTCAATCTTGTTCGTTTTGGAAATTCGTTCTTGGATTCGTAACCCATTTCAAATCTCTCTAGCCTCGAAAGGTGAGTAATCACTCACGATTTAGCGTTCTTATATTTATTAAATTTGATTTCAATTGAAACGACAATTCAAATATACTGCTGTAGTTATTTAAATTGTTATATATGCTAATTATCTGTAACTGTTCACCTATGGGATATGACACCATATCATGTTGTTTATATTATATTGTTATTGATGATATATGGCTGTTGTTGTATTTTATATTAGTATATGTTATCACTTTGCAAGTTCCCTGTTAGTATAGAATTCACTATGGGTTGAAATGATACATACCCGAACGGACTTTAGAATAGGAGAAAATCGTTATGGGTTGAAATGATAAACCCAAACGATTTTCATTTGAATTGAAATTGGGATTACGGGTTGAAATGATATCTACCCGTATATATTTAAATTTCGGATTGAAATGATAAATATCCATATCACTTAACCGTATGATAAATATATATATACAGACACCGTTGGTCCATATATATAAATATTTTGAAAATAAATTCTATGGTTTGGAAAGAAATATATGGTTTTAATAAATGTTGAGCCTTAAATTATTATATATAAATGGGAATGATTTATATAGATTTAATAATGATATTTAATTTAATTAAGATTGATTGAATACATATAATATGGTTGAGTATTTAAATTTATGTTTCAAAATAGATTTCAGTAATAATTTGAATAAGTTAAGGTTGGGAAGATAATTTGAATTTAGTAAAGAATTTTATTTAATTAAACCGATTTAAAACTTATTGAAATTGAGATTTAAGATATGATTTATAACTTGGGTTTAATTTAAATAATTTAATGAATATTTCTTATTTAAATAAATTTAAGGAAATATTTAGTAAAAATGAAATTTAAGGCTAGTTAAATGATATTGAATTTATTAAGTGAATATTCCCTGATTAAATAATAATAAAGTTAAATCAAGAGCTATATGAAACTGTTAAATTTAACTTTGAAAATGTTGAATATTAAAGCTTTGAAATATATTGAAAATTTAAATGGTATATTTAGAACCGAATTGAATTGATGAATTGAGCTTTGAATAAATTTGAATTTGGAATTTGAGTTAATTTGAATCGATTTGTGAGACTTGAGGAAATTATAAATACTTTACTTTATAAATTATTTAATGTATATACACTATTTTGGAAAATAGATATTTTTGAAATGAAAATGATATTTTGGTTTTGAAGTATAAATTTATTTGAAATGACCACGGTGTTATAGTGTATATTTCCACCTTGTAGATAGTTCCGCAGATCCTTAGAGGATGGTTATCCCAAACATCCTTTAAGTTACTTGTATTTCAGTTGATATTTCACTTGAGTTGGATTTATTAGTATAAGAATGTTAATCCTGACTCGAGTGTTTTGTGTTTTGCTTTACGCTCGGGTCAGACTGAGTGATACAGCATTTGAGACTCACCCTTGGAGTTTGGAGCTTCATTTGGAGATCCAACTATCGATTCAGCTTTCAGCTTTTCCAGTTGATTTGTTCAGAGAGGTCATCTATTCGTACTAAAGACTTCACTGTATTTGAGATATTCTGTTGTATTTTATTTTAACTCTGATGTTTATATAGTAGCTTCATGAACTACTATTTTATCTATTCCGCTGCGTATTATTGTATTACTCTGTGTCTGTGATTCTGTGATTGATTTATTTACTGTATATGCTGAGTTTGCCAAATTTAAATTAACAATCTATTATTTTGAATTATTCAAGTCCGACATGTGTTGATTTATTGTCGATTTGAATGGTCTAAAATAGTGGGTCGTTACATCACCGATATCGATATGATTTCCAAAATACTTGAACAGAGCAGACTGACACAATATTATTTTCATATTTGGTAAATGAAATAAATTTGAATGAATACATTATATATATATATAAGTAAAAAATTTTGGAATTTAATAAGTTAATTAAATTGGTTGTTTGAAATGATAATATTTGATTATCATTTATTGTTTTCTATAATGAATTTATAAACATGGTTTTTAATTGATTTGAAATTGAAATGAATTTAAAAATTAAAAATTTGAGAATTTAAATTTTCGGTGATTCCAAACTTTGGTTTTAAGGTTTAAAGAGTATATATTTTCAGTATTTTCAAATAGAAATCATTCCAAAGAAATTTAAAGTTCTAAATCAGTACTCTTCTCTTTTGTAGCTGGAAAATAATTTCGGTGATGACGGCCGCATCATCGACATTCATTTTCGAGTTTTGAAATGGAGAGACCATTCAATAGCTTTGCTACAATTTTTTTTTAGCAAAGCTAGCGAGGTTGGCTGGTCCCCTACCAGATATTATTAAAAGAAAAAAGAAAGCCTACTCAAAACATGCTTTGAGCAAGAATGAACAAAAGGGAAGAGAGAACAAAAAGAAAAATAAATAGAGCTAAACTAAACCAAGAAAAAGGAAACTAGCAGAAGGAGGACTGCAAGCACAAGGTGACAAATGACATGAAGAACCTGTAGTGAACCCTAAAGCCACCAAGCAACAACCAAGATAGGAATGACACGAAGAACCACCTTAGGCAACAGAAAAGATCCCTGAAGCCACCATAGTAGCATGACTTACCGATCCCGAAGAAGAGAAGTAAGAATGGACTTACGTTCCTGTAACTCTATACTGATAGAATGTTTCAAGACTAACCATATGTGACGACCGCCCATGACCCCTGCACTGAACATAGAGATAGTGCGCTGAAAGGTGTGCCAGGCAGCCATGGACGACCGTCAAAGGTAAATTAAAAACAGCAGAATCTATCGTATTACTCACAGCGCATGGATAAAATACAATAGAGAATATATATAGTGAAGCTTCACAAAATAGAATCTCAATTAAGCCTCATAATAGTTTGGTACAAACATCTGAATAGTCAATACATCAAGCCTCACTACATATCACTCAGAGAATATACAAGCAGCGGAACCTCCAGTACATATAGTAAGAAACTAATACGTAAGCCTCCAGCTCGTCTTCGTCATCAGCATCGTCGGTAACTAAGAACAGCACCTATCACCTGCTACCTAGTCTGCCCATCCCAAAATGGATGAACAGCCCAAGGTAATAAGAGTTGAACATAAAACCTTGAGTCAGACAACAGTCTTAGTGAGCAGTAAATTAACTAACAACATACCAAAGGAGCATAAAGGTAAAAGGAATAGGAATCCAACCCTCCCACTCCACCTCTTTCTACAGTGATATCCCCCCAGACACACTAAGCAGAAGTAAACATAGTAAAGCAACCATTTAAAGTAAAGCAATTATCACTCGAGTCAATCTCAACATTTTCCAAGTACAAACTCCCAAGGCCTAAACCAAGATCAGATAAGCACCCAGAAAACATTGCTCATGAGACCGAATGACGATACAACCAAACATCCATGACTCTGGCTATCACTGTTATCTTTGCTTCGATACCACCGTTAATTGAATGACCGACGCATTCTTTCAGCCGTCCGTCAAAGGTTAATGGCAACCCCGGTTCTAGACAGAACTCCGCACGTCGTCGCAGCCCGTGCCTAGGACCATCGAATCTGCCCAGAGTACTCGACTACAATCATAGTCTTTAGGGACTATCGAATCTGCCCAGCGTACTCTTGCTTTGTGTCTGCTAGAACCTTCAATAACGATGAAACTTAAGCCTTCTAGTCATCCTCCTCGACGACTATTTCCATACTAGCTCAAGCGCCTCTCGAGCAAACCATTATCCTCAAACCCGAACCATTTCACCGAGTTATCAACATGCTTGGAATGATCCCGACTGGATTAATACCAAGGTTATCTCATATCATGTCTTGCTTCATCTCATCATAGCAAAGCCTCATCTCAACATCAACATCAACATCATCAAATCTATCCATATGAGCTTCATCATCCGCCACATATGCCACGAGCAGCTTTTCCAATTCAAGAGCCTTTCCCTTAGCTTTTGAATCATCTTCGACTAACTTGTCCAAATCAAATCATCAATCAACTAATTTATAACAATCAATCAAGTCAATCATTAATCCAAGTAATCAAGCATTCAAACATGATCTAATAAACAATTATAACAATAATGGCAATTTTGTAAATAAAGAGTCCAAATCTAACAAGCATGAAACATGAGCAATATCTCTACAACTTGATGAATGAACTTGCATAGATTAACATGTAGTAAAATGGATGTCAAATCATCATGAACAATGGATCTATACTTAAGTTTAAGAAAATGCATGGAAATCACTATTTTAACACCAAATCAAGCCACCAATCCGATATACTCCTTTGGATCCGTGTGAGAGATAATCACCACTCACCGAATCTCCTAAACACTTCAAAAGCAACACACTTCAGATCTGGACAGCGAAGGATCTAACTTGATCCGCCAAAATTCCGCTTCAAACGATGAAATCTCTCTTCGATGGATGAAGATCTTCCATCTAAGCTCTTGGATCTTCGATTTGATCTTCGATTTGGATGGAAGGAATCACAAGATTAGAGTGGAGAAAAGAAGTGAAGAAGTGCAGCACTCGAGCTCTCAAAATGGCAGGACTTCGTTGCTTCAAAATCTGGATCCCAAAAAGTGAGGTAGAAACGTGTATTTATAGACTTAATCCTTAGGTCGTCCGCTCCTTAAGTCGTCCACGACTTATGAAAACCCACGACCTACGACTCATAAAAACTTACGACCTAAAACCCCACGACTTAAGACCTACGACTTAACACTCACGAGCCTATGCGCATCCACGACCTAACGGTTCAACAACCTAAGCCATAACACACGTGCACGACTTACGACCTAACAAAGATGCGACTTAACGACTCAACATATTTTCCGACCTACGACTTATCGACTTAACATAATGAGTCCTCACACGACTTAACAGCTCACGACCTAACACCTTTAGGTCGTCTAACGACCTACCTAAACACGCCATAGCAACTCAACGACTTAACTCCTCAACTCGTCCACGACTTAACTACACACACAGGGTCTTACGACCTAAACTTCAACGACTTATCCCATATTCCTTAAGTCGTTAACCCCGCTTAACCCCCTAGGTCGTTAACTCCCCTAAGCCGCTAACTCTTAAGTCGCCGCTTCCATTAAGTCGCCAATTCCTTAAGTCGGTCAATTCCTTAAGTCGCCAACTACTACCACCAACTCCCTTAGGTCGCCAACTCCCTTAAGTTGCTCCACGACCTATCCTTCTTCATGACCTAAGTCCCAAAACGACCTAACTACCACACGACTTAAGCTTCGAACGACTTAACAATACTATCAATCTAATGACAACAGTTTTACGATGTTTCGATCCGTAAAAATACGGGTCGTTACATTCTCTCCCCCTTAGGAATTTCGCCCCCGAAATTCCAAACAAACACAAGCAATCAAAAACCATTCTGCATGCCTACCATCCATAGCAATCAACAAACCATGCGTCCAATTCTAGCCTAGCATGCAGAATTCTAAAACTAGAACAAGTTACAATGTCGTGAGATGACACGACACCTTATGGCCATACCTCGAAAAGTTCTGGATGAGCTGCCTTCATCCTCTCTTCCACCTCCCATGTACAGTCGTTATCATCATCACTCCATTGTATCTTGAGCAACCTAACTACCTTCCTCCTAAGCTGTTTCGTTTCAGTTTCCACAACACGAAGCGGCTTACGAAGTCTCTCAACAACTGGATCTACCTCAAAATCTTCACAGCTATCGGCAGAAACTACTGTATTCGAGTCATGCACATACTTCTGTAGATACGATACATGAAAAACATTGTGCACACCCGACATCTTTTCTGGTAACTCCAATTTATAGGCGAGCTTTCCAATTCGCTAGATGATCGGGAATGGTCCAACAAATCTCGGAGTCAATTTTCCTTTCCTCCCGAATCGAATAACATTCTTCAATGGAGAAATCTTCACAAAAACCATATCACCTACGTCGAATTCCAAATCCTTACGACGCTTATCGGCATAACCTTTCTGACGGTCTTGGGCTGCCTTTATTCGTTGCCGAATGATTTCTATGCAATCTGAAGTCTGTCGAATCATTTCTGGCCCAAGTATCAGCTTTTCTCCTGTTTCTAACCAACGTGTCGGAGAGTTACACGGTCTTCCATACAATGCTTCATACGGTGCCATACCAATGCTTGACTGGTAACTGTTATTATACGAAAATTCCACCAAATGAAGATGATCTTCCCATGATCCTCCGAAATCCAAAACACAAGCTCTAAGGAGATCTTCCAAAACTCGATTGACTCTCTCGGTCTGACCATCTGTTTGGGGATGATAAGCTGTACTCAAACACAACTCAGTTCCTAAAACTTCCTGAAAGCTCTTCCAAAATCCACTAGTGAACAATGGGTCTCGATCGCTCACTATACTCTTCGTAATACCATGGAATCGAACTATCCACTTAACATACAGCTCAGCCAATCTCGATGCAGTCCTAGTTGATCGAACATGAATGAATCTTGCACTCTTAGTCAAACGATCTACGATGACCCAAATCACTTCATTTCCCGCTCTGGTTCTATGTAAACCATCGATAAAATCCATCGATATTTGCTCCCACTTCCATGTAGGAACTTCTAATGGCTGAAGCAGTCCACTAGGCTTCTTCTGTTCGGCTTTTACCAACTGGCAGTTCATGCACTTGGAAATAAAATTTCCAACATCCTTCTTCATACCTTCCCAGTAATAGGCTCTCTTCATATCCCGATACATCTTATTTCCACCTGGATGAATTGTCAGCTTCGAGTGATGACTTTCCTTCAGAACTTCATTTCTCAATTCATCTATATCGGGAACAACTAGTCGTCCTTGCTTCCAAAGCCAACCCTCTCGATCAACCTCGAATCCTTTATCCTTCTCTGGGTCCAATCCAGATTCCAAATCACGGATAATCTTGACAAGCTTATCGTCTCGCTTTTGGCTCTCGCCAATCCTTTCCATAAGAGTAGGTCTTATCGATAAGTTTGCCAACATCTCAGGTTCCAATTCACATCTAGGCCTGAAGTCAAATCCAGCAAAATACTCGAGACTCTTCCATTCTGAAAACATGGCTCCCAATCCTACATGTCTTCGACTTAACGCATCTGCCACTGCGTTACCCTTTCCCGGAGTATAGGCTATACTAAAATCATATGATGCTAAAAACTCTAGCCATCGCTGCTGCCGAAGATTCAAATCCTTTTGGGAGAAAAGATACTTCAACGACTTATGATCTGTAAACAACTCGAATCAAACTCCCAATAGATAATGTCTCCACATCTTCAGAGCAAAAACAATCGCCGCTAACTCCAAATCATGAGTCGGATAATTCCTTTCATGCGGCTTCAGTTGTCGTCTTGCATACGCAGCAACTTTACCCTTCTACATCAGCACTGCTCCAAGTCCAGTACCACATGCATCGGTGTAAACCACCATCTCATCATTTCCACTTGGAATAGTCAAAATAGGAGCACTTGTCAATCGCTCTTTAAGAATTTCGAAAGCTTGCTCACACTTAGCATCCCATCTGAATACTTGGTTCTTTTTTGTCAATCCTGTTAATGGTGCAGCTACCTTGGAAAAGTATTTGATAAATCGACGATAGTATCCTGCTAATCCAAGAAAACTTCTCACATCAGATGCATTCTTAGGTCTAACCCAATCCTGGATTGCTGCTATCTTAGCGGGATCAACCGCTATTCCACTTCCAGATATAAAATGGCCTAAGAACCTCACTTCGCTCTTCCAGAAGTGACACTTCGAAAACTTAGCCTTCAGCTGATGTTTCCGTTAGATTTCCAAAACAATACACAAGTGCGTCTTGTGCTCTTCTTCAGTTCTGGAATAAATCAAAATATCATCCGAGAACACTAGTACAAACTTGTTCAACTGATCTCTGAACACTCTATTCATAAGATCCACAAAATATGCTGGTGCATTGGTCAATCCAAACGGCATTACCAGCCACTCAAAGAAACCGGATGGTGTCCTGAAAGCATTCTTCTGCACACTATCTTTTGCCACTCTTAACTGGTGAAATCCCGTTGCCAAATCCATCTGAGAAAACACCTTAGCTTCGTGAAGCTGGTCAAAAAAGTCATCTATTCTTGGCAATGGATACTTGTTCTTCTTAGTCACTTTATTCAACTCACGATAATCCACACACAACCTCAACGATCCATCCGCTTTGGTAACAAACACAACTGGTGCACCCCATTCGGACACACTACGCCGAATGAATCCTTTCTGTAAAAGATCATCAACTTGCACCCTCAACTCTTGCTGTTCCCTAGGCGCCATCTTCCTAAGAGGCATCACAAAAGGTCTGGCTCCTTCAACTAAATCAATACGAAACTCGATCTCTCTATGCGGCGGTAACCCTTTGACCTCATCAAAGAAATCCTCAAATCCATTAGCGATTGGTACCGATGACAGTCCATCCCATGGAACAACCAGCAAATACATGAAGCTCATGAAGACGCCTTCCTCATGCTTACATCGTATCACAACCTTTTGCCCTTCCACATTCTCGACAGTCACCTCCAACCTTTAACAATCAACCTTTGCCGCATACTTCCTAAGCCAGTCCATACCCAAAATAATTCCGAACCCTGCAAAGTTCAGAACAAAACAATCACAAATAAAAGAGCAATCATGACTCGATACAATCATACCACGGCATAGCATACACAGACAAGACGAACCCCCAACTGGATTAGTCACAACCAATGGCCTATCAACGATATCCGGTTCTAAACCCAACCGGCCTACAAGTTCAATACAAACAAAAGAATGTGACGCCCCAGTATCGAATAACACTCTAACTGGAACACCACATATGGAAAGAGTACCTTGAACCACCACACTCTTTCCTTTCTCTTCAGCAGTTGGAGCTTTTGAAGATGATGGAACAACCCCCAAAGCATAAGCTTGCACAATCTGCTTGTCCTTCCGTGGTTCTGGACAATTCTTCTTAATATGCTCCAACTTGTCACAGTTGTGGCATTTCACCGGCACCTTTGGATTCTTGCAATCTCTGGAGAAATGGCCCTTCTGCTGACAATTGTAGCAGGTCACTTCACCCTTCGGCTTCTTCTGACCATCCTTACCCTTTTGTTGTTGCTTCCTCTTCTTGTTTCCACCCTGCTGTGGTTTAGACTCCTCCTTGGTCATAGCAACAACAGATCCTTCTTTAGGAAACAGACTTTCGTGCCTGAGAGCTTTCTCCACAAGCTTCTCAAATGGATCGTCCAAATGATCCACCAACTGCCTCCCAAGATAACTGTCCAAGCCTGTCACAAACTTCTCGTTCTTCTGGTATGAAGATTCAATATACGACCGGGCATACTTGGACAAAGCTTCAAACTCAGAAACATACTCAAGAACTGGTCTTCCACCTTGCTTGAGCTCCACAAACTTCTTAAACGGAATAGATTTATGAGCTATAGAAATGAACTTAGCTTCAAATCTGGCTTGGAATTACTCCCAAGTAATTTCTTCCTCCGGAGTATCAATGGTGATAAAGTTCCACCAATTAAAAGCTCTTCCTTGAAGCTGTCTTGATGCTAGCTTCCTTTTGGTTGCATCCTCGATTCCCAAGTCACCAAAGATCCTTCTACAAGCATCTATCCATCTCTGAACTTCAATGGTTGACTCTGTTCCTAAGAAAACTTTTCCTCCAAGAGCAGTATAGTCTTTACACAGCTTAGCAAAATCCACCGGTTTTGGAGTTTGAACTTGAACTCCAACATCAACCGCTGGCCCCGGAGCTGGCATCCACCTCATGATCGAAGTCATCATAGCTTCGAACATAGCTGCATAATCAGCAGCCCCCTCAGCAGCACGCCCTTCCCTAGCAGCTGGTCTCCCTCTTCGACTCATTCTTAATATCTATAAAAAGGAATGATTAACACACCTTGAGAAACAACTGCATAAAGAACTCAAATCCTTCTAAGCTACTATATTATATATAGTAATCATCCATCAAAATACAATTACGTCTCTCATACGTAGTTACGTCAACGAGCGTTGGGTAAAATCGATTAACCAAAGTTCTGATACCAAATGTGACGACCGCCCATGACCCCTGCACTGAACATAGAGATAGTGCACTGAAAGGTGTGCCAGGCAGCCATGAACGACCGTCAGAGGTAAATTAAAAACAGCAGAATCTATCGTATTACTCACAGCGCATGGATAAAATACAATAGAGAATTTATATGTGAAGCTTCACAAAATAGAATCTCAATTAAGCCTCATAATAGTTTGGTACAAACATCTGAATAGTCAATACATCAAGCCTCACTACATATCACTCAGAGAATATACAAGCAGCGGAACCTCCAGTACATATAGTAAGAAACTAATACGTAAGCCTCCAGCTCGTCTTCGTC
The DNA here is from genome assembly GCA_030737815.1 of Allium fistulosum. Lineage (NCBI taxonomy): Eukaryota > Viridiplantae > Streptophyta > Magnoliopsida > Asparagales > Amaryllidaceae > Allium > Allium fistulosum. Next base: position 307,977,733 of record CM060904.1, on the reverse strand, counting down.
ATCAGCATCGTCGGTAACTAAGAATAGCACATGTCACCTGCTACCTAGTCTGCCCATCCCAAAATGGATGAACAGCCCAAGGTAATAAGAGTTGAACATAAAACCTTGAGTCAGACAACAGTCTTAGTGAGCAGTAAATTAACTAACAACATACCAAAGGAGCATAAAGGTAAAAGGAATAGGAATCCAACCCTCCCACTCCACCTCTTTCTACAGTGATAGCCCCCCAGACACACTAAGCAGAAGTAAACATAGTAAAGCAACCATTTAAAGTAAAGCAATTATCACTCGAGTCAAGGTCAACATTTTCCAAGTACAAACCCCCAAGGCCTAAACCAAGATCAGATAAGCACCCAGAAAACAATGCTCTTGAGACCGAATGACGATACAACCAAACATCCATGACTCTGGCTATCACTGTTATCTTTGCTTCGATACCACCGTTAATTGAATGACCGGCACATTCTTTCAGCCGTCCGTCAAGGGTTAATGGCAACCCCGGTTCTAGACAGAACTCCGCACGTCGTCGCAGCCCGTGCCTAGGACTATCGAATCTGCCCAGAGTACTCGACTACAATCATAGTCTTTAGGGACTATCGAATCTGCCCAGCGTACTCTTGCTTTGAGTCTGCTAGAACCTTCAATAACGATGAAACCTCAGCCTTCTAGTCATCCTCCTCGACGACTATTTCTATACTAGCTCAAGCGCCTCTCGAGCAAACCATTATCCTCAAACCCGAACCATTTCACCGAGTTATCAACATGCTTGGAATGATCTCGACTGGATTAATACCAAGGCTATCTCATATCATGTCTCGCTTCATCTCATCATAGCAAAGCCTCATCTCAACATCAACATCATCAAATCTATCCATATGAGCTTCATCATCCGCCACATATGCCACGAGCAGCTTTTCCAATTCAAGAGCCTTTCCCTTAGCTTTTGAATCATCTTCGACTAACTTGTCCAAATCAAATCATCAATCAACTAATTTATAACAATTAATCAAGTCAATCATTAATCCAAGTAATCAAGCATTCAAACATAATCTAATAAACTATTATAACAATAATGGCAATTTTGTAAATAAAGAGTCCAAATCTAACAAGCATGAAACATGAGAAATATCTCTACAACTTGATGAATGAACTTGCATAGATTAACATGTAGTAAAATGGATGTCAAATCATCATGAACAATGGATCTATACTTAAGTTTAAGAAAATGCATGGAAATCACTATTTTAACACCAAATCAAGCCACCAATCCGATATACTCCTTTGGATCCGTGTGAGAGATAATCACCACTCACCGAATCTCCTAAACACTTCAAAAGCAACACACTTCAGATCTGGACAGCGAAGGATCTAACTTGATCCGCCAAAATTCCGCTTCAAACGATGAAATCTCTCTTCGATGGATGAAGATCTTCAATCTAAGCTCTTGGATCTTCGATTTGATCTTCGATTTGGATGGAAGGAATCACAAGATTAGAGTGGAGAAAAGAAGTGAAGAAGTGCAGCACTCGATCTCTCAAATGGCAGGACTTCGTCGCTTCAAAATCCGGATCCCAAAAAGTGAGGTAGAAACGTGTATTTATAGGCTGAATCCTTAGGTCGTCCGCTCCTTAAGTCGTCCACGACTTATGAAAACCCACGACCTACGACTCATAAAAACTTACGACCTAAAACACCACGACTTAAGACCTACGACTTAACACTCACGAGCCTATGCGCATCCACGACCTAACGGTTCAACAACCTAAGCCATAACACACGTGCGCGACTTACGACCTAATAGAGATGCGACTTAACGACTCAACAGATCTTTCGACCTACGACTTATCGACTTAACAAAATGAGTCCTCACGCGACTTAACAGCTCACAACCTAACACCTTTAGGTCATCTAACGACCTACCTAAACACGCCATAGCAACTCAACGACTTAACTCCTCAACTCGTCCACGACTTAACTACACACACAGGGTCTTACGACCTAAACTTCAACGACTTATCCCATATTCCTTAAGTCGTTAACCCTGCTTAACCCCCTAGGTCGTTAACTCCCCTAAGCCGCTAACTCTTAAGTCGCCGCTTCCCTTAAGTCGCTAATTCCTTAAGTCGGTCAATTCCTTAAGTCGCCAACTACTACCACCAACTCCCTTAGGTCGCCAACTCCCTTAAGTCGCTCCACGACCTATCCTTCTTCACGACCTAAGTCCCAACACGACCTAACTACCACACGACTTAAGCTTCGAACGACTTAACAATACTATCAATCTAATGACAATAGTTTTACGATGTTTCGATCCGTAAAAATACGGGTCGTTACACCATAGTTGAAGTTGTGATTGTTCGATGTTATTAAAACATCTCTGATTCCTCTCGTTCCAAATTATTCGAACATATTTCTTGAGACAGAAGCTAAGGAGATCGCCTGCATTATCCTTCTTACGAGTTGCTTTAAGAATCCAGTCCCACTAAAAAGAAGACTGAACAGGCAAACCGGGCCATCCAAGCTTGACCATTAACCTATCCCAAATTCGATGCAAATAGCTGCATTCAAAGAACAAGTTCTTATTACTCTCAATTTCACTTAAGTTCCCTTGGCATAAAGTCATCTGGAATAAGCACTCCACTCCCTCTGACAATCTCTTGCTATGGAAAGTTCTATCAAATGCTATCATAACCAAAGACAGATTGACAGGGTTCGCCTCTGTTTCTGATCACCTGTGTATCTTCTGCTTTGCTACAATTTTGTTTTGAAAATGAATTGATTTGAATTTCTAAAAACTTGACTTGATTTATAATATATATATTGATATGTGGTTTAAAGTTTGATTTGATATATATTGTATATATATTAATTTATCTCTAAATTGTTTGAGCGGAGATTTAAATTCTTATATTTTAGGTTTAAAGATGATTTCAATTATAAACTGAAGTCAAAATTCTTGGATAAATATTTAACTGGAAACAACTAAATTGTAAAATTTTATTTGTATAATACTCAATTACATCTCAATATAACTTACCTAAATTATTCAGAAGTTGAATATGTAATTGGATAATATACAATATAAAATGTCTTTAGAAATAAAAATTTGAGTGTTTATAATAAATGTTATACACTGAATTTTTGATTTTTTAAAGATGTTAATAGAGATAAATAGGATAATAAGTTAATTGAATAATAGATGAGACAAATAAATTTGTTTTGAAGGAATTAATAAATTGAAATTAGATTAACTTATGAAAATACCTTGAATTTAAAATCAATTATTAAATATAAATTAATTTAAATTGAAATTTATATGGTTTAAATTAATTTATATGGTTTAAAAATATATGATAAGATATATTAAGTGGAATAAAGTTAATAATAATTTAGAATAAAAGAATTAAATTTGTTGAATAAATAGGAGTATAAAAAAATGAATATGCAAATTGATGATTTAGAAATTTTAATTGAGGATGACTAGATAATAAGATAATGAATTTAGAAATAGATAGATTAATTTTATTTAAGTGAACTCAAATGGATTAAACCAAAATGTTGAATATTAATTAGTTTAATTTGAAATCTATATGGTTTAAATAAATTGTTTTGTCTTGTTTTAAATCTATTTCTTTCTGGTTGTTTCTATTCTCCTACCTCCTTCCTTTTCGGGGACGAAAAGTTTTGAGTGGGGGAGAGTGTAACGACCCGTAAATTTTAGTGGTTTATTTATTTAATTAATTGAATTTTTGTGAAATTTTAAATAATAGAATTTTGAAATAAAAATTTAATATTTGGAATACGCCTATTTAAACATAGCAACTGGTAAATTTTCATCAGATAATACTGAAGTTTATTTTCTAGTGTAATTTTATTTCAATTCAAATCAGTAAAAAATTTATGATAATAAAATGTTTTTCAAACCTGAATATTTTTCTATAGAAAATTTGTAAATCATCTTCTGAGTGAGACATCATATTTCGTTTCTTAAAATTTGGACTTCTATTGCTCCGTTCATATTAATTCTGGCAAATTAGTAGCATTTTCAGTACCGATTAGCGACTTAGATAGAATGATTATACCACTGATATCTGTATACCATTTTGATTGTCTCGTCGTGCCGATCTTTACAGTATATTCGTTCATGTGTTTTGAAGCCCGGTTCAGAGCGGAATCCATGGAACCGATGGCCGTATCGGTACTCGTATTTTGTGCCTTTTTGTTTTCGTGTGTCTTTTCAATTGCCAGCTTTATAGCAGCCGTCTACTTTGTAATAAATTCTGAATACATAAGGCCTTTCAACGCTCCCATCGTCCTTTCCTTTTCATTGTTTGGAGTTAACATCACGGTTCAAATTTGCTTCTGAGAAAGAATACATCCTGTTGCTATCCTTTAATAGAGATCCCATCTACCTACCGTTCACCACCCTCTTCATCTTCATCGTTGCCCATAGCTTCGACTTTGCCCATAGCTTCGACTTGACCTACTATTTTGGACCATTCAAATCGACACTAAATCCACACATGTCGGACTTGAATAATTGAAAATAATAGATTGTAATTAAAATTTGGCAAAACTCAGCATATACAGTAAATAAAATGATCACAGACATAGAGTAATATAACAATAATGTAGCGGAAAAAAAAGGATAGTAGTTCAAGAAGCTACTATAAATATATAACAGAGTTAAACAAGATACAACAGAAGTCTCGAATACATAGAGGTCTCAATACAATAATCAAATACAAGATCTGAATGCATCACTGGAATCAACTGAATAACTGAAAGCAGGATAGATAGTTGGATCTCCAAGAGAAGCTCCAACTCTAAAGGTGAGTCTCAAATGCTATATCACTCAATCTGACCCGAGCGTAAAGAAAAACAAAAAACACTTGAGTCAGGATTAACATTCTTATATAAATAAATCCAACTCAAGTGCAATATCAACTGAAATACAAGTAACTCAAAGGATGTTTGGGATAACCATCCTCTAAGGATCTATTAAACTATCTACTATGTAGTAATATTAGCTATTATAATAATGTCTAATATAAAATAAATATACTTTTTAATAGCGTCAAGGGGTTACCCATATAGCCCTTAACACGTAATAGTCCCAGTAGTCTATCCAGTATTAGCATACTCCCAAAATGGGGGCTACCCTCGATACTCCACAGGCTACGGGAGAAATCACAACTCGTAGTAAAGCTCGATATGGTAGGTGACACGGCACACAAGGCAATGCCAGGGTAGATATACCAATTACGCACACGGACTGATGGAAACACATAGTAGCCACTACTGCTCCACCTCCAACAACACTCCCAAATCAAGGGGTGCACCCAAACAATCACAAAGTAACAGAATGGTATCGAAGAAGTGCGTCCTATAAGATGTGCTACCTCACTGGTCCGAGATCGCTCATGTTTTAGCCACCTTATGCCAACTCATGGGAGTTGGGTCCACGCATATACCTTAGGATCGTCGCCACCATCCTACTTCATTCTAGAAACTCCACCGCGTACACAGTTGTTAAAGTGGTTTTCGGTATCGACAGAGAGTATGTCCATATCCGATCCCGGTCTCTTTAACAACCAATCGTTATTATAACACCGTGGTCATTTCAAAATAGTTTATACTTCAAAACCAAAATATCATTTTTCATTTCAAAACCCAATTTAATACGATATCATTTTCACTTCAAATATATCCATTTTCAAAATCATATCACTTTCCAAAGTTATAACGCTTTCGAAATCATAGTCTTTTAAAAATCAAAACACATTGGAAATCACAGCTTTGAAATCATAGCATTTTGGAAATCATAACACTTTCCTTTTAAACAGTTTAGGTATTAAAATTAGTATATATAATAAAATAGTTTATAAATAAAATAGTTTATATAAATAGTTATAAGTTAAATAGTTTAAAATAAAATAATTTATATTAAAAATGATTTATATTACTGTAGTTTATATTAAAATAATTTATAAAGTAAAATATCAATAGTTTAAATATAATTTAAAATTACTTTATACATTAAAATATTTTCCTCAAATTTCACAAATCGATTCAAATCAACTCAAATTCCAAAATTTTAATTTAATCAAATCTCAAACCATCAATTTCAACTCGATACAGCTTCTCAATAAACCATTTCAAATTATCGATTTCAAATACATATCTGAACCATAAAATAAGCCATTTCAATTTCAATATATTTCAAAGTTTCAAATATTCAACATTTCAAAACTAAATTCGATACTTATATATATATATATCAAATTCACTTAACTATTATTTAGTTTTGAAACATTTACTTAATCATTTTAATAACATCTAAAACAACTTAAATTTACAAATTTAAATAAACAAAATATCCCATTTAAATATATATAAGTTTGAAATATCCATTTAAGTCACCTTTTCAAATTTCAAGTTGTAAAACACTTCTTTAAATTTCAAATTTAGTACATTTCAAATCAAACTTATTTAAGTATAATTCTTAAATAAATATAATTTCAAATCATTATACACTCTATATTTGAAAATATAGATATTAAATAAATATTTAAACATATTATTTATCAACTTTATTAAATCAACTTTAATGAAACTTTAAAATCAATATTTATCAAAACCATATATTTCTTTTCAAAACCATAGAAATCATTTTCAAAATATTTATATATAGACCAACAGTGTCTGTATATAATTTTCTACCCTATGGTCAAGTGGTACGGATATTTATCATTTAAATCCGCAATTTAAATATATACGGGTATATATATTTTCAACCCGCAATCACAAATTCAATTAATTGAAAATCGCTTGGGTTTATCATTTCAACCCATAACGATTTTCTCCTATTCTACAAGATCGTTCGGGTATGTATCATTTCAACCCATAGTGATTCTATACTAACAGGGAACTTGCAGAGTGATAACAGATATGATAGTAAAATAACAACAGTAACATGCATATATCATCAATATAAATAACAGATAATGGTGTCAAATGTCACGGGTGAACAGATACAGATAATGGCATATATATAACAATGTAAATATGATACAGCGGATTAAACAAAAACAATGTAGATTGATGAAAGTAGCAATCGATGGATTGATGAATACTGAAATGCCCAAATTCGTTGATCCGAAGATACCGAATTCTAGCTATCTCTGACACGTTGATCGCGCACGATACCGTAAGGAGAGATCTACAATTCTTCGAGCGTTGATCAAGCGCACTTGATTCCGTGAATTGGTTTCAACGATCGAAGATTCGAGCGCACTCGAATGTCGAAGGTGGAGATAGGAGATTACACTTGACTACCAATTTGGATGAAAGCACAAAGCTAACAAAAACGAAATTTTATTCAAATCAACTAAACTATTACAAATGGCACCACCGGCCTATTTATAGAAGTTACAACACACGCCACAGAAAAAATGTACAACTCATAAGTCGTCCACGACTTAAGACACCACGACCTAAAAGTAGACGACTTAAAAGAACCAGGCGACTTACGACCTAAACAAGATCATTAACGACTTAACACTTGTACATACAAGCCATAACCCAGTATTCATTACAACACCTCCACGCGACCTAAAACATACGAGTTACGACTTAGCTAAGGTCGGCAGCGACTTAACAACAGTACAACGAAACAATATAACATATTACAACATATATCACGACATACGACTTATACAACTCACACGACCTAAAAATGAACGGCATCTGGAGCGAGCGACCTGAAAATGAACGGCATCCCCAACAACGATCTAAAAGAAGCGGCTTCAGAAAACTTCGCGACCTAAGTCTTCACGACCTAAGGCCTCGCGACTTATAGTGAACGACCTATCTCCCCGTATCTTCCCACGACCTAGCATAGGTCGTAACTCGTTAAGTCGTTCAAGCGCCTTTCCTTTTAGCTTGTTAACTCGCGGTTCTCCACTAGGTCGTTGCCGAGCTTCACTAAGTCGCTGGAGCGACTTAAAGGCATTATTAGGTCGGTCACGACTTATGGCTTCGTTAGGTCGGTCACGACTTATCCCAACCTCGCGAACTTCCTTATTAGCTCCCTCGTTCTTAGGTCATAAACGACTCATCATTTCCGAACGACTTAAGGTTTCGTTAGGTCGGTCACGACCTAATACTTGGCCTGCATCAAAATAACTAGCAGCAGCATATTTCAATTGACGTTTCAATTGAAATCAAATTTAATCAATATAAGAACGTTAATCAGAGTGATTGCTCACCTTTCGAGGTTAGAGAGATTTGGTATTGAAATGGGTTACTAATCCAAGCACGGATTTCAGAGTACGGCACGATGGACATGATTCGATGAAGAAACAGGTACGATGGACAAAGCTGATAAAAGGAACTGATAAAGCGAATCAAAACTAACTTGATAAACTGAACCGAAATATGTTATATATATATATATATGTATTTCAAAATCAATTTTAAAACATATATTCAAACATGTAAAAGAAAACCAAACTCATATCTACTACATAAACTAATATATAAATATACATATTATCTTTTAAACTAATACATATAATTAAATGTTAAAGCTGTGAGGAATTAGAGGATAAAATGAAGTAACCGACATATAATAGTTTACAAACAAAGAAATATGAGGAGCTGTTACTTACATGTATATATATCATCTTACTTCACTAATATAATATCTATATGAACAGTGAGACAAATATCACCGTTCAAAATCACCAAATACCTGTATATATATACGACAACTCATTTAAACACTATACAAACAAATTTTAATATAAAGCCTGTCACTTTTTTTTAGAACTTTGCAAATGAACTTAACAGATTACACTATATAGTCTATATATTATAACCAAACTAATAAAATTTATACCCAAAGCACAGAATCTAATGTTTACAAATGCATATAGACTATAGATAAATGTATACAGGTTATATAATATAACATAGCCTTGAAATATAATCAATATTTTATAAATCAATATATCCAAACAGTTTATATATTATAGGCTAATATAACTTATACCAAAAACTAACATATCAAATGTATATAAATTAATATATATAAATAAACAACTTTATATAAATTAATTCATGCAAAATAGACAGAAATATTCAGAAATCACTTTAAACACAAATAAACTAACATATTATATATCAAACATATACATTCTGTTATAAGAAAATCTATCAAAAAAATATGAATTGTAAACAAACCTTTAAACATTTGTATATATAGTAGTATGGACCATAGCCTATATACATAAACTAACGAAAATCAAAACTATATTACAGTAAATATATATAGCAGTATACCATATATTCTTAAGCATCAGTAAAATGTAACTTTTAACATAAGAGAAGATTTAAAATACAAATACATATACCGCATATACAAGTGGGCAAGAGCCGCTTGCATGGCTAATTCGGCAGTGGCAAGGCATTGAGTTGCCGAGGTGGAAGAGGGGAGGTCTTCAGTTGGCTTTGGGAAGAAGACCGACGTGGGTTGGTGAGAAGGGATAGCCGCGTGCTGGTACACTTGATGGGACGGCGGAAGTTGGGAAACGGCTAAAGGCCGAGCGTTGCATGGGTGGGTTCGGTGCTCAACACGTGGAGGCTGGGCAAGGGGGGCCGATGGGGATAGGTCGGGTCTGGATTGAATGGTACATGGGGAGGAGGAAGAGGCCGAAGTGAAACAACAGAGAAAGGTGAAGGTTTCGTTGTTGAAGAGGAAGAAGCAGCTGCAGATTAAAACAATTATGAATTGGAAAAAAAGATGAGCAGCCTCACAACATATATAAATATGTATGCCCTTTCGTATTATAACGCATAGAAAATGAATCAAACAGAAAATGTTAGGACCGGTGAGGAAAAGCAAAAAGTCCCCATAAATTTTAAATTTTGAAAATAAAAGCAGGTGGCTATTGGTATGATTCGACGTAATTGAATGGTAAAAGAAACCGAAAGAATTTTTTAAAACCGGTACCGATATGGTTCGATGGTTTTTTTTATAGATTCTGCCTCGTCCCGGATTTCAAAACACAGAATTGAATATACCACAGAGATCAGCACGACGAGACGATCAAAACAGTAAACAGATGTCAGTGGTATGATCATCCGATCAAAAGTCGATATCGGTGTGAAAATGCTGCTATTTCGCCGAAAATAAGACCGACGGAGCAATAACAGTCCAAATTTGAAGAAACGAAATATGAAGTCTCACTCAGAAGATGATTTACAAATTTTCTATAGGAAAATATTCAAGTTTGGAAAACATTTTATTATCATCAATTTTAACTGATATAAATTGGAATAAAATTACACTAGAAAATAAACTTCCAAATTATCTGATGAAAATTTACCAGTTGCTATGTCTAATTAGACGTATTCCAAATATTAAAAAAAATTCAAAATTTTATTGTTTAAAATTTCACAAAATTCAGTTAAATACATTATTAAAAACAGTTAAAAATTTACGGGTCGTTACATTCATCGTTGCCCATAGCTTCGACTTTCCCCATCCTAACAACCACCGCCCCGCTCACCCTGAAATTGCCTACTTCCTGAAGCACGCAGCCATCGACCACAGCTCATCTCAGATCCGTGCGCTCCACAACAATCTTCCACTTCCCGAAGCCTCCGCTGTTCGAAGCTTCCAGCCATGCCTCAAGCACCGATCTCCCTCCCCTTCCACTTGTAAGCCGAGATTCATTCTACAACCATCATCAGATCTCCTCCCCTCTAGCCGACGAGCCCTAACCTGGCCAAATCTTCCTGTCGAGCTCGGCCACTGTGCCCTTCTCCTTGATCTCCGAGCACCATCAACACCGTGAGTTGTATATTCATGTGATATATAAACTATTGTTTTATGAATATAAATATTTTGTTGTTAAACTATATATATAATGGTTTTGTAACACAGTTTAAGAATTTTTTTAACTCAGAACATGTATAGATATATGTTATGCCTTGTATAAAAGAGATACACTTTTACCTATTTTGCATATTTACAGTATACATAGATTTATGAAGATTTCCACGTAGTTATACTAGTTTATGTATATTATTGGTATCAGTTTATATAGGTTTTCGAATCTTATTGTATAAGTTACAATCTGGTTTCCTATGTCTGTTATACGTTGAGCATATGTTGTATTTGGATTTTTGAACATACATATTATTATCTATATTAAGTTACAGTATAGAATTCGTATAAGTTTTGTTTTGTATAAGTTTGGGTTTTGTATAAATTTTGTTTTATAAAACATATATGAACTAAAAATTGTCACGTATATACGGGTAATATATGTTTTATATAATGGTTTCTATATGGTATATTATGAAGGCTTGCGGGATAGTGTATTTTAAAGGTATATATATGTTTGTAGTTTTGTGTGTAGGTTATAAAAATCTATTTTACGGTTTATAAAGAAGAAAATTTGTAGTTGCAGTATATAGTATATAGGTTGTGTCAATTTAATATATATATATATAATATAGCCTTTAGTGTATATATAAAGTTGAATCAGATCTGGTGGTGGTATATGTGAGTTTTGTGTGGCCGGTTTATATATATATATATATATATATATATATATATATATATATATATTGGTTGATATGTATTAGTTTATATAGATTTTATATCTTATCAGTTATCTATGTATATAAATGTGTGTGTATATATATCTTGTAGTTTTTCCTGTTACATGTTTTAGTGTGTTTATATATATATATATATATATATATATATATATATATAGTTGCATACATATTCATTTTGCCAGTATTCAGGCCTGCATATCTATTTGGATTTTGTAGATATATATATGTTCTATTGCTACGCGTGAATATCATTTTATATCGTATTTAAAGTACAATGTTTTGTCTTGTTTATAAATTTTGTTTTCATTATGTAAGTATATTTTAATATGTATACGTTTGGTTATATATGGGTCAGCATGCATTTGAATATATCCCAGTATATGTATGTTGTCCAATGATTTCATATATCAGTATATATTGATTTTTAGTTCCAAACATTATTTATATATATGCAGAGAAATATATAAATATATGTATTTTAAAGATACAGTATTGATTTCAGAATATATGTATATATATAGATTTTTTTATGTATTTTTAATTTAATGATGGTTTAAGAAGATAATATAATAAAATAGTATATATTTTATTTCAGTCTATATCAATTCACTCATATAGCTGATCTTCACCGACCTAGTTCTGATTTAATTTCGTCTATTTCTATTATCAGTTTGACCGTCGAATTCGTGCCAATCTTGGTTTGCTTTGAAATCCATGATTGGATTCGTAACTCATTCCACTGTCAAATCTATCTAGCCACGAAAGGTGAGCAATCACTCACGATTAATGTAACGACCGTGATTTTTGAATTACTGTCGGAGTTAATATTTTAGATAGAAATTTTAAATTAAAATTTGAAAAGAAAATAAAAATTGTTGCAAAGTTAGTTGCATACTTCCCAGTTGTAGCACGTTGGAACTAGACTGCATTTTGCATTCATGTGTACATGTGAAAAATTGGTCCATTTCAAAACAAAGTGCAACACTCATTTTTGGCTAGTTGTCACTAAGGTTTGGAAAGCAAAGTTATGTTCAAATTCATTTGCCTTCACGTGTATGAATTGGTCCATATTAAAGAAAAATGTACAAACACTTTGCTGCCTCTAAATTCAAAAGCTAGTAGTAAACATTTATGCAATTGCTGTCATCATTAGTTTATATGCAGCCAGTACCTTATCTCCCTCTAGAGCATGTTCTGCATTAAATGTTAATGTACCATTTGCCTTGACTTGTGCACATTTGAAAGTATAGAGAGTAGCTTTCATCATTTTCAGTCTGTTTCAAAAAAGTTCAAGTAGCCTTCATTACATTCTTTGTGCGTGCATTTCATTTTCACAGAACAATCAAGTTCTAAGCAATTATGTTCTTCCACTTTTTCGTGTGCCCAAATTATATTTTTATTGCATTTTTCATCTTTTGCATGAACAAAATGACATTAAGGTAGCAGCGTTTTTTTATTTTATTTTATTGCATGTTGCGTGCATATATAGTGTATATTATCCAGTCACATTTTGTTTTACATTTTTCCTTGAGTGTTGCGTACCAAGTGAAGTCCAGGATTATCAAGCCCAGGTCATTTTCTTGCTTTGTAGTTTATACTTGCATGCTAAAAAGGGGGTTACACTGACTATTATTGTTTTCATGCATGTAAGTCCAAATCCTTTTATTTTGGTTCTGGTGTTGCACGAAAGAGTAATGCCAAACCAGTCAGTGATTTTATATACTCTATGCATGATAATAATTCAAAAATATTTTATTTTATTGTAGTGTGCTTGCAAATATGAGTTGTATGTTACTGATGTAATTTACTTTGAACTGGTGTTATGTTTTAAAACGTATTTTGTTGCCGTTATTTTTATAACAGAATTTTTACACCGGTATTATATTTTTGAAGCGTGTTGTTTTGATCATATTTTGACGAATGAAAATTACTGTTGTTTTGACTTCAGTAACCGTCAATTTTAAAGTGAATTTTTAAGCGGTTATCCCACAACGCTGATTTGATATCCGTTTTTACGGTGTTTTGTGAAGCGTAATTTCTTCGTCGAAATTGCTATAGCTGTTGCTGTTTTAATCACGTGTTTTAAAAATCGTTTTTAAATAAAATTGTTTCCAAAAATTTTACAGTTTGCGCTTTCAAAAGAATGAGGAAGCGTGTAACAACCCTAGATTTTGGCCTATATTTTAAAATTTGACTTTATTTTATTCTGAAATTATTTTAAACTTGTTTGATTTCAAACATTTCATTTTTAAAAATAAATGTTAATTATTATGTGAACTATAATTTCAAACTAGTATAATTTGAATATTTTACTGTAAAGTGAATTTCTGGTCTGTTCAAACTTTGACTTTTAAACTTCAAATTTAAATTATTTAAAATCTTAAATTTTATCGTTTATTATGAAAATAGATGTAATAACTTGAAAACTGCTTTTTGGTTCGTTGAAAACGGAGTTAAACTGTAAAAGTTATGTATATTTCAATATTGAGTGCAATTTGTTTTATTCTGCAATTTTGTTATTTTAAATTTGTATAAATTATATTTTCTTTGTCATATTTTATTTTAATATGTGTTAATATGTTATTTTATGTATATTTTTATCTTTTAATAATTTTAAAGTGATAATATAATTTTTCCAAAGTTTACTTGAATTTATTTTAATTTATAATGCCTAGTTTCCATTTTTCTGCTATTTTCTTCATTAAAATTATATTTAATTAAAATTTATTTATTTATTTTGTGAATTCATTTTTATTTTGTGTTCTTATCTTTATTTATAAATACTTTTCAAGTACATAAAAATTTTCCAAAGTTCATTGCATTTATTTTCAAATTTTCTAGACTAGTTTGCAATTTTGTGCTATTTTCTTATTTTAACCTTATATAATTAATAAATATTTATATATATTTTATATTTTGTTATATTTTAGAATTTGTGACTGAATGTATTTTTATTTTCAGTAATATAAACTTATATAAAGAAATTAAAAGAAATTTGAAAGGTTATGACTTTTGATTTGCCTAAGGCCTTTTATCTTCCAACCTTTCACATTTGTAACTTATCTTTTCATCAATTAGCCTTTACTATCCACATCTTTCAGCTGCATACTCTATTTTCTATTCACGTGCATTCATTTTCATTTCTGAAACAAAAGAATTTCGACCATGGCTATTGAGGAATGTTTGGGTAATGATTTTCAACTTTTTCTTATTCTTTTTCTACTTGTTTACATTGATTTTTGCATATGTTCTCTACCTTCATAGCTCCACTCCTCCTCAACCAGATCTAGTCCGACCTCCACCACCCCCTTTCTATGATCATTATCCACCCTACTACACCACCAAGGCAGGCCAAGCACATCCATGGCAAGGAGCAGAACCAAAATCAACAAAAACCACCACATATTACACTAGCCGAGCCTAGATTGTTAGCACCACCTTCTACCACCATTTGCCGCCACTACCACCACCACCACCACCTCTGACCTGACCTCCACCCTCTGCCACATAATCCACCATCACCAGCACCCACTGGCCGTGACACATGACCTTTGGCCGAACCTATTTGTGCCAAAGATGTGAGGTTATGTTGCATTGTTTAGCCTTGAACACCCAGTTTTTGCACCTAGACTTCACCACTTTGTTAACGCATGCTAGGCCGACCCTATGGAACCCAAAACCATATCCAAACCCACCCCTTAGAACAAATGATTTTTTTTAAATGTGAAAATATATTATTTTATAAGTTAAAATGATTTATATTAAAAGTTAATTATGTGTGAAATTGTAAATAAATCTCTGAATTTGATTTGACAGCATTTTTGAAATATAAAGTAAAGATATTACAGCATTGGAAAATGCTGTAGTTGTTTTAAATGAACCAAATAGCAAATTTGAACTAAGGGTTATTATAGCACTTTGTTAGTGCTATAGTTTTTAAATTTAACTAAATTTTTAATTGAAACTAAATTAAGATATTA
Organism: Allium fistulosum; assembly: GCA_030737815.1. Taxonomy (NCBI): domain Eukaryota; kingdom Viridiplantae; phylum Streptophyta; class Magnoliopsida; order Asparagales; family Amaryllidaceae; genus Allium; species Allium fistulosum. The sequence goes on along the minus strand of CM060904.1, from coordinate 307,962,119 downwards.
CAGCATTTTAAATGCCGTCTTTTGTTAATGAACTGTTTTTGAACATAACATTTCGTAGCATTTTCTAAGTGCTGCGAAAGTTGAATTTTCTTTGGTTAATAAAATAAATGAATAAATGATCTTTGAAAAAGATTAAATTTTGGAAATTAAATATTAATTATTAAATATAATGAATTGACTTTAAATGATTTAAATGGAATAGTTGATTTGGGAAATACAACTATTTAAAAAAATGATTAAATGGTATTTAAATTTAAATTAAATAGATGATGGTTTGAAATGATATTTTGATATTTTGAAATGAATTTGAAATGATATTAAATCTTGGAATAAATAATTGAAGTTTATATTAGTATGAAATATTTGGTTTACTTGTAATTTGAATCTATTTAAAAGATATTGGACTTATGAAATATAGGATAATAAAGCTTTGGAATTTATTTTATAATTTGAATAGTTATTTTGTGGATTAAATCTATATTTGAAATTTATAAGATTTGAAATGGTCTATGGAAATTTAATTGAAATAAATGATTGAATTGAATTGAAACTTTGGAAATTTTAATACTTGATTTGAAAGTATAATAATTACACTTTTAAATGGTTTAAATGAATTATTTTGATTGAAATATAAACTATTTAAAAGGTGACTTGAAATGATAATAAATGAATTATATCTTTAACTTTAAAAGGTATTTAAAGTTGAATATTTAGATTTGAACTCAAATGATATTTTGATATATTAAAATGATTTGAAATAAAGTTTTGGAAAGATTGATATTTTGATATATTAAAATGATTTGAAATGAAGTTTTGGAAAGATTGATATTTTGATATATTAAAATGATTTGAAATGAAGTTTTGGAAAGATTGATATTTTGATATATTAAAATGATTTGAAATGAAGTTTTGGAAAGATTGATATTTTGATATATTAAAATGATTTGAAATGAAGTTTTGGAAAGATATGATATTTTGATATATTGAAATGATTTGAAATGAAGTTTTGAAATGATATGATATTTTAAATATATTGAAATGGTTTGGAATTGATTTAATCTTTATTTTGATAAAGATTTGGATTTGAAATGATATTCTATTTTGAAGTATAAACTGTTTTAAATTATAACCACGGGTTATAATAACAATTGGTTGTTAAAGAGACCGGGATCGGATATGGACATACTCTCTGTCGATACCGAAAACCACTTTGACAACTGTGTACGCGGTGGAGTTTCCAGAATGAAGTAGGATGGTGACGACTATCCTAAGGTATATATACGTGGACCCAACTCCCATGAGTTGGCATAAGGTGGCTAAAACAGGAGCGATTGACGGACCAAGGAGGTAGCACCTCTAATCTGACACACTTCTTCGATACCATTCTATTACTTGTGATTGATTTGGTGCGCACCCTTGATTTGGGAGTGTTGTTCGAGGTGGGCGGTAGTGGCGGCTATGCGTCACCACCAGTCCGGATGCGTAATTGGTATATCTACCCTGGCATTGCCTTGTGTGCCGTGTCACATACCATATCGAGCCCACTACGATTTTGGTTTAAAGATCCGACCGCGTTAAGGTTCACCATCCCCTTAACGTTATTTTCTATATGATTATACTTTACTAATTAGACATTACTGTATATAGCGTATATTACTACATAGTAAATAGTTTAACGGATCCTTAAAGAATGGGCGATCCCAAGCATTCTTTAAGTTACTTGTACCTTATTACAGTTCACTTGAGTTGGTTTACATTATATAAGTATATATTGTCCTGACTCGAGTGTTTGTATTTTTATTTACGCTCGGGTCAGCCTGAGTATTCACAGATTTGGATTCCACTTTCTGGAGATTGGAATCGATGGAGATTATCTGCTTATCTTGTTTTATCTATCTCAGTTATGTTGTTCTATTCAGCTTGTACTTGGTTATCATATTGAGACTTCTGTTGTACTTTATTTCTTCTGTTGTATCTTATTTAACTCTGATATATTTACATAGTAGCTTCATGAACTACTATTTCTTTTACTTCCGCTGTAATATTTTACTCTGTGTTTTTGATCTGTGATTATATTTATTTACTGTATATTCTGAGATTTGCCAAATTTTATTTACAACGCGGTATTTTGAGCAATTCAATTCCGGCATGAGTGTCTACCTATACACTTATAATGGATGCGAATGGTTGAAAATATCGGGTCGTTATAAAGCGATTTAAACGCTTCAGCAAAATTGAGGACTATGAACCCTTACTTTTACTGATTCGTTTAATTCCGGACTTGTCCGTTTGAGAACGTAAAATGTTATTTATATAAAATACACAATTTTGCACTTTCAAGGAAATGATGAAGTGATTTAAACGATTTAGCAAAAGTGCGGAGTATGGAACCACACTTTTACTATTTTGGTTAATTCCGGACTCGTTAATTGAAATATTTGCTGTTTGATGATTTTGATGATTCTGTTGGGCTTTCGAGCCACTATGCTGGACCTTCGGGTCATATGATGGACCTTCGGGTCAATTGCCAGTACTAGACCTTCGGGTCATTTGTTGGACCTTCAGGTCATATGTTGGACCTTCGGGTCATTTGTTGGGCGCTAAAAAAATAGTACTTAATAGGCTACGGCCATATGAGATGCATGTGCGGCGTAGCTAAAACTCGCCATCTGCTGGGATCGATCCATCTTTTCTGTTGATTTTCTAGTTATCTTATTTTGATTTCTAGATTTTGAAAATGCTGATTTTCTAGTTATCTTTACTGATTTCTAGATTTTTGTGTATTACTGTTTCGAATTCAATTGTGAATTTGGAAATTTCTTTTGATGGAGTTTAAATTGAGATTTTTTCCTTTAAACTATGTTGATTATTTATGTTGAATAGTCTCATTCGAGACTATAATTATTTGTTTAAGTGTAGTTTATCGTACACTTATTTCTGAAGTTTAAATTAGACTGATCCGTTTATTATTTTCTTTTAAATAATACTTGGGTCAGACCGAGTTATTTCAGGATAGTCGCTATCTCTGATTCAGTTGCAGCTTCAGCTTTTGGGATTTCACTCCATCTTTTGTCTAGACTTCGAGGTGTTACTTTTGGTTTATTGACTCTCGTCTCATGTATGTTTATGACATGTAAATGTACATTTGGTTTATGTGAACTATCGATTGCTGTAGCATGTATCCAGACTTGTCTTCCGCTATATATCTGATATTTCTATTCTGATGCGATTATACTTATCTGTGTTGTTGTTATTATGAATTGCTCTGAATTTTTCTTTAGCCACCATAGTTTCGTTTTAGATTTGGATTGAATTTATATCTTTGGGAGTAATTTATACAACTCCTATCGATGTAATCAATACTCGTCTAAGGCATAACTTACGGATGGTCGCTTCTAACAAGCCTTATTCTTCGCAATAGCAGATGTTATTCCTTATAATAACCTTTGTTATTGTGAGCATAGAGGTGGGGCGTCACAACTTGGTATCAGAGCCGAGATTCAGAACAAATTATAATAAACACAGAACAGAAATAGAATGGAACATGTGTTACAACTATTCGAAGGTATTGTTCATGCCTTTCTAACCGATTCCTTTGTTGTTCTTAAACTTCTTATCCTCTCTAACAAGTTGGAATATGTCTAGGAATATATTTCATATTTCCGTAGTATTCCATTTGTTAAATTCCTTATCAATCTTGTTGTAGTTTCCTTGAGTTAAAACAAGGAAAGCCCTCTGTTTCCGATTGTCCTACTGCTCCTAAGGGTTTCAAATCCGGGAAGCTTAATGTTTCTTAAGCTTCTGGTGATTCTTCTAAGCCCAAAGGTATTACTCCTTCTGTTTTGGAAGGTTTTATTTTATTTCATAGCCATTCTATTAGAGTTCTTTTCCATATGGGTGCATCACATTCATTCGTATAAAAGGAGCTTGTTGATGTTATTCCTTTGGATGTTGTTACTCTTTGCGACCCTTTGAGGATTTGGAATCCTATTGGTGGATCCGCTACTCTTGGTTTGTTGTGTGTTGATGTTGAGATTATTCTATGTCGTTTTTCCTTTCATGCGAATCTGCATGTTATGGATTATCTTGATTTTGAAATGATTTTGGGAATGGATTGGCTCGTCCATTATGAAGTTCAATCCTATATCCCGAAAGAACTTTATACCTCAAGCATCCTGATACTATCGAGCAGTTATCTATTATATTTCGAAGCATGGACCATACTTCGAATGCTCTTATTTATTCCTTCGAATCGGAGGATGTCTTGCTAATATTCCTATTATTTGTGATTTTTCTGTTGTCTTTGAGCCTATTTCGTGTTTGCCGTCGAAGAGGGCAATTGAGTTCCGTATTGATCTTATCTCTGGTGCGCATCCTGTCAGTCGTCCTCCCACGAGGATGTCTGCTAAGGAAAATGAGGAACTCAAGCAGCAATTATCTGAGTTGGAAGCCAAGCATTTTATTCGTTCTAGCTCATCTCCTTGGGGCGCCGCCGTTGTCTTCGTTAAGAAGCCAGATGGTACTATTAGGCTTTTCATTGATTATCGCAAGCTTAACGAGCTCACTATCAAAAAATAGGTATTCATTACCTAGGATCGACGATATGTTCGATCAGTTAAGTGGCGCTATGCTTTTCTCCCAACTCGATCTTGCTACCGGTTTTCATCAGTTACGAGTGGCGGAGGATAACATCCCTCTTACCGCATTCCGTACTCGTTATGATTCTTATGAATGACTTATTATGTCATTCAGTTTGCCCAGCTTATTTCATCCATTTTATGAATCGAGTATTCTATGAATATCTCGATGACTCCATTTGTGTATTTATTGATTTTGGATGAAAACAGCAATTTAAAATTTTGCAAATCTTTTTCATAAGATTATTTACAAATATAATTAGATTTGTGTTTATCATATAGAAGATGATTTTGTGATTGTATTTCCCATTGAGTGCTTTAAGAATTCTGGTCGATGCGCTTGATCAACGTTATCGATAGGAATCTCCTAAACGCTTTGATGAGACAATTTGACACAATAAATTGACCTATAAAAAGAAATTTTTTCTAGAAAATGATTTCATAAAGATAATTGTAATTTTTGAAGTTTTAGATTTTCAGGAAAGAAGATTGTTTGAAAGAACTCTTTTTTGATACTCTTATCCTTGTGATTCCCGAAGGGAACCAAGACTTCATTATTTGTACCAGTACTAGCCGTATTGGTTTCGGTGCTGTTCTCGTGCGAAAAGTTAGTAGTTGCCTATGCTTCTAGACAACTAAAGCCTAACGAGATTCGTTATGCTATCCATAATTTGGAGTTAGCCGCCATAGTCTTTGCTCTAAAGATTTGGCGACATTAATTTTTGGGCGAGTGTTTTGTTCCCTTCACTGATCGCAAATCTCTAAAATATCAATTCACTCAGAAAGAACTGAAATTGAGATAACAGTGTTGGCTCAAATTTCTAGCTTCATATGATTCGATATTCTGTATACCCCTGGTAAGGGTAATCGAGTTGCTGATGCGCTTAGCCGCAAGCAGCAAGTGTTATTTCCATGATGCTAGCAGAGTGGAATATGATGGAAGCTTTATCTCTTTGAAATATTAGAAACCGTCCTTCAGTTTTTGATTCTCCCGTGCTTTTATTTAGCATGGAAGCTCGTCCTATTTTGTTGGATCGTGTTGCCGATGCCCAGAAACAAGATCCACATATTGCTTATCTTATCCAGAGTTGTAAATCGGAATCCCGAAGTGATGATCTAAGGGATTTCGATATTGATGTTCATGATTGTATTCGGAAGAAGGGTAGGTTGATCGTGCCTAATGTTCCTAATCTTAGAAATGACATTCTTGAGGACTGTCATTGTTCTAAGTATACTATCCATCCGGGTAGTAGTATGATGTATGCTGATATGAAATGCTTATACTTTTGAGAGGTATGAAGCGTGATGTTGCAGGTTATATGATTTGTTGCATGACTTGTCAACTTATTAAAGCAGAACACCAGCGTCCTAGAGATCTTTTGCAGCCCCTTGAGATTCCATTATAGAAATGGGATCAAATTTCTATAGACTTCATTAATGGTCTACCTCATTCGAGGTCGGGCCATACTAGTGTTTGGGTGATTGTTGACCGATTGACCAAATCTACCCATTTTATTCCTATCAAGTCCAATCAGACTTCTTCTTGACTTTAGTGGTAGTTAGGAAGACCACTTATCTCTTATTGAATTCTCTTATAACACCAGTTTTCAATCCAGTATCGATATGGCTCCTTTCGAAACCTTTACGGAAGGCCGTGTCGATCACCATCTTGTTGATTGGAATTGGGGAAAAAGTTAGTTCTCGACCCCGATTATATTCGTGATTCTTCTGAGAAGATTGATATTAATAGACAGATAATGAAAGAGGCTCGGAATAGGCATAAATCTTATGCCTATCATCGTAGGAAGCCTTTGAAAATTTTCGGTTGGCGATCGCGTATTCATTCGTGTTTCTCTGATGAAGGGTGTGGTGCGTTTTAGTAGCTCTGGGAAATTGGCTCCTCGTTATATTGGACCGTTTCCTATTACGGAATGCATTGACCCAGTTGCTTATCGTGTATCGCTACCTATCCAGTTTTTGGGAATTCATGACGTATTTCATGTATCCCAGCTTCGTCGATTCCTTCGAAAATCGGATTCTATTATTGATCCTCATATTTGTAAGATCTTGAGATCTCATCCGACTTGTCTATGGTGAAAAATCCTATTCGTGTACTAGCTTCGGAGGTTAAACGCCTTCGGAATAAAGAAGTCCCGCTTGTGAAAATTCAATGGTCTGCAACTCCCAAATATTGCACTTGAGAAACCAAAGAATTCATCGAGCATTCTTATGCCGGTTCTCTCTCCTCCTCGGATGGGGGTGAGCATTCCTATTCATCATTTCTATTTTAATCTTTGTTGTTAAGGATTATTTGTGTTATTGACTGCTTCTAGTATGAAAATTGCGGGGATGCAATGTAACGACCCAGAATTTTTGATAATTAAAATTCGAATATTTAATTGATTTTAAATATTAATAAATGGAATTTAGAAGTCGAATGATTTATTTTTCGAATATTGGATTTAATTTGATAATTTAATCGATAAATTAAATAGTGAAATTCCAAGATAATTGAAAATCGAGTTTAAAATGATTGAAAATGATTTGTAAAATTTTATTTAATCATACTGGAGTTATAGAAATATTTTAGAACTCTTAAAACTGAATTTGGAGTAAATCTGTGAAAATTGAATATTTTAATATTTAATTATCGACTGAAAAATAGCCCATTTTCGAACAGTCTCAGAATTTGACGAGACCAGTTCCATTGGATCCGTAATAGTTAGTTATTATCGGATTTCAATTTTCGTGTCAATCGGAGTTATCGTTTGACCGTGGCAACTCGAAACGCATCGATATCGTTTTAATTTTAAATCGTCGAGCTAAAATAGTCATTTTTCAAACAGTGTCGGATTTCGACGAAACTAGTTTCATCGGATCCATAATGTGATATTATTGCATGGTTTCAAATTTCATAATTTTTGGATTTACCAATTGTCCGATACGAATTAAAACGCCTCGAAATCAATTTAAATCGGTTTAATTTAATTTGATCGTTTATTGCCATATCTCACACATACGATCGAATTAGCTTCCGAAACCTATTCCATTGTGTTCGGAACGCGGGGTAAACCTTACGAACGTCAGCCGGCACGCTCAATTTGGAGTTCGAAAATTCTGGATGAATAGTAATTTGTGAATTTTTCTATATAAGGACCTAGTTATTTCCATTTGCAATCAAACTAAACCCTAACCCTAGAAATAGAAGACAGCCGCCGTTCAAAAACTAATGGCCAAAATTTTCGATTGTTCTCTCTTTAATCTCTCTCGATCTGTTCGCTATCAAGCCTCGACATCTAAAAGGAAAACGTTGGCAACGGCATGATCTACCAATCCATACGGCTGCGATCGCCAGAAGGTCACCATCGTCGACGAAACTGCTCGCGTTCGTCCGCCTTTCGCACGTAAATTCCGAGCCTGGTAGTTGATCGAGTCGAGCATGACTCATGGTGGAGGTGGGCGCGGCTTTAGGCTTCGATTTGGAGGTCGTCGATCGTCGTGAATGTCGACGAGGTAGGCGGGGGAAGTAGATGAGGTACGTGAGCTATGGGTTCATCTCGCGTGAAGTTACCTGGGAAGTTTTTGCGTGGGAGAGGGAAGCATCATCGAGCGGCCCTGATTGCCTTGTTTAAAATATACGGCTGTGATTCGATTTGGGTATGAAAATAAAAGAATTTGTAAATAAATTATAATTTATATTGTGAGTGTTTAAAATTGTATATCTCTTTCATACGAGATCGGAAAATTACGAAACCAGAAGCGTTGGAATCGCAGCGACGCGCTCTACGCTGCAGCGCAGATCTGGACGCGTTTGGAATCAGTGAAATCTTCGGGTAAAATTAAACGTGCGTTTAATTTTATTCGAAATAAACGCTGAAATCAGAATTGAAATCAAGGTGAGATCTTCTCACTCAATTTGAATGTGGAATTATTTACAGTTATTGATTGATGATTGACTGTTTGGATGTGATATTAGATATGATAGGATATATCTATATATATAGCAATATATACATATTGGCATATGTATATATTGGATTGATTGATTTCCCGCCTCGTATAGCGGATGAGACCCTATTGCGCCGTTAGTAAGCGGATTTATAAAAACCTATATACCGCGATAATTCCGTACTGGAGCGGAATTGGTATTGTGCTAACATCTGTGGATGCAGGGAAACAGGTTGGAGGGATCCGACTGGATTCCTCACCATATTGATTATTTACAGATATTTTGATATATTCTGTTATCATATGATGATATATGATATTTGACTGTTGTGATGGACTGATTGGTGTTGTTGCATCATCGGACTCAGTTTTGAACTTTAAAAATGACGACTTTTAATTTAAAAGGATTTTTAAAGGGATTTTTGAAAATATACGTTTTATGGAATTTTTGAATCGATTTATAAACGTAAAATTTTAAAGTTATAAAAGTCATAATTTCTAGTGAAATATAACCGAAGTGTCGTTTTTGAAATAAAAGTCGATTTATTTATAAAATGGTTTAAGTTGGGATTTTTGAATAACTATAAACGATTTGTATAGAAAGATTTATAAAAATTGATATTTTTGTAAATAAAAATATTGGACTTATAAAACGAATTGTTATAAGTGTTAAAAAGAAGTATAAAAGGATTTCATAAGTGAATGAAATTAATAGATTTATAACGTGAAGTTATAAAGTGAATAGATGTTGTAGAATAAACGATTTATAAGTAATTTACTTATAAAGTAGATTTTTGCACTTAGTTGGGATGTAAATAGAAATTGCTAAATGAAATGATTTCATAAGTTGAAATTGTTATGAAGTATAAAGGTGAATTTATAAACGTTGTTTTATGAATTCGAAATCAATCAAATTTGATGAATGTAATATAGAAGTTATTAAGGGAATTTTATCCACGATTTTGGATAGTGGATAATTCTTGGAATAAAATGTGTAGAAAAGATTGAAATGTGGTTAGTGAAGTATATTCACGATTTTGGACAGTGAATATATTTTTAAGTAAAATGGATATGGTTTTGGAAAAGTGATAATTGAAATGGAGTAATTGTTTTGAAAGATGTTTTGAAATGTATTGAATATCGAAATCATAGATTTCAACATTTATTGTTGAAATAGACGTTTTCGAAAAATAAGGAAATGGTGGACTATAACACTGTTGTTATAGTAAATGATTTCCGAAAGGAAATGTTTTGATGTAGTATTGGGATTCATATATCTATCTAAATTCCGAATCCCTATACTAGTGATTTTGAGTCGTCGTAACGATGTTTTACGCAACATTCGTTTTGACTCAAATAGATGTAAAATTTATGATTTCCTTAAAGAATGAATATATACTTAATATTGATTTAAGTATATCGAATATTTTCAAATGTTGAAAATAAATAATTTGGGAATTACTTATTATTAAATAAGTATGGAAATGCTTTTCCAAAATGAAATGGAGTGTTTTTGAGAATTTATCTTCTTAAAGATAAATCGAAGGTGAATATTTGAAAACGATTGTAAATCGAATATCAGTAGATATTTTGAAAATATAAATTCACTATGGAATTTATGAAGAAAAGGGAAACTGTTTAGAAAAATAAATATTGATTTATTTTAGAAGTGTGGAATTTTATATCTAGTAAAAGATATTTTTTTTGAAGATGAAATAATTTGGAAAATTATTTGGAATCTGATGATGTTGCGCATCTTTATTGATAGTTAAATAACCGACTATCAATAATTACCTTTAGATAGGTATTTGTTGTGAATTGGATGAATTTGAATGCCACACTTATTTTTAAATAATCGCTCACTATTCGGGTTAGCCGGGAAAGGACCATGGGGTCGTATAACCCATTCCGAATATGTGATACGTCGTTATGAATTGCATTTGAAGACCGGTGTTGAAGACCGGATATTTTTGAAAACGGAAGGATTACCGTCGAGTTACTCTACATCGGCTGATCTCCGGTTTAGAGGTTTTATCACCCTTAGTGACGGGAAGTCCTGACGTGATTGAAAATTATCCGGATTTGCAAGGGCTTCGTGAGAAGTGCCTTCGGTTCTGTTCGATCCCGGAACAGACTTGTATGGATTGTGTGTCTGACGTTACAATTTGAGATATAAAGCTGATTTCTTTCAAATACATATCTGTTGGTGGCGGAGAATTTATTCTCTTAGCTTAACACCCTTCTCTGAGACGTACGAGCTCAGAGGTTATGTAGTTGAAATTTATCAGCGATATATCCCAATTTGGTAACGTGGCATACTGAGTGTTGCTGTGAAATGATCAGTGTTTGATCATTTGTGATATGATCATTTGTTTGATCTTATATCTTTGTGATCATAGGTTGATCATTTTGTTTGACCCGAAGCAGGGCTTTTTGAGAAAGCGTAGCTTTGTGGACGAGACTTCGTCGATCCTCACACCCCGGAAATGGTCGAAACAGGAATGTTGCGGCAAGGTTATGAGGGTCGCGCCCTTTAGGGTATGTCATTTCCTTCTGGAAAGGGGTGGTATCATGGTATGGAGCCCAGATACTTACTCATGTGGATACACTTTCTTTATGATGTGTGATGTTGGATATCGAGCGCTCGGATAAAGGTCCCAAAGGACCGGGTGATGACATATTCGTGAGTTACCTGTTACAGGGGTAACCCGGCCTTGTTTGGCAGAGAGCAGTTTGTCTCTCGGGACGTCCAGCCAGAGGCGATCCTATTCGGCAGGAGGAAAGGAAGTTCCTTAGCCTGACCATTTGTTGGAAATCCATTCTTCCAATACGAACTTTGTACGGTTTTAGTTGTAGAACCTGCCATTTACGTACGGTGGTCACCACTGTTTAGATGGTAGCTATAGTAGGCATACGATACTGGTCGTATGTTGGCTAAGATTAATATTATACTTTCGAAATGTTTTCCACACTAGACATTAATAATAATATCCAATGATTGGCGTAGTAAGCATCTTTGACTATCATAAGAAGAAATCTCCTCCAATTCTGCGTTTGCATTGTGTGTGTGGCGGGAGGTCTTATGGTAGTTCCATTTTCCAAAAGCATTGCGAATTTGTTTTATTTTCTTTGTGAAAAATAACTGTTTTACGATCTCACACCAGTCACCATGACTGACTCGGAGTTTATTGTTCCCTTCTAAACTCTGGGTGCCCACAACTTTTCACACGGGCAGTTCGGAGTTAGGTTATCAGGTTATTCTGGATGTTCTGGAGCTTTGGAGATAAGCTGGATGACGAGACGTAGTATTTGTATCTGATATATTTATTCCGCTGTGTATTCTGTATGAGGACAAGTTATATAACTGTCCATTGTTGTATATTGACTCTGATGATTGATGTATGTATAAACTGATATAGTTCTTTGTTTTAAAAGACTAGTAATTATCTATTGTATATTGTTCCGCTGCGATATGTGAGATTCTGATATTGTTTCTGTTCTGAGGTTGTTCTGTTGTTCTTCTTTTCTCTTTTCTTCTATCTTTTCTTCTACCTCTTCTTTTAAAACCCTAATGGTTCGGTTTTTCGTTCACCTTGAGTAAATCGATGGAGATTAGTGTCGATTAAAAGGGTACGGAAAAGCGGTTCATTACATTTGGTATCAGAGCATATGGTTAAGCGACAACCCTGCTCTGTTGGGTGTTACTCATTAGAGATAGAGTCAGTAGTACTCTAGAATGAGTTGAGTGTAATTATAGATATGAGTGCGTATTTGTTAGTTAATATAAAATTGTTTTATATTGTGATGATTGGTTTGTTGAGTGGTATATGGATTCTGGTCGGTATTGTCCGTACAACTCTATCGATAGGGATCTCTAAACACTCGAATAGAACAATTCGGCACAATATTGTTTTAAGTAGGGTAAATGAAATAATTTTGCCCAAAACTATTTTTGTATAGAAAAGAAATGTTTTTCTTTAAAGTACTATAGTACATGGTTGCATGGATGTTAGGAAGTAATAATAGTGAATTATCATCACTAAAATTGAATAAGAAATTCAAATCATAACTCCAAAGTTAAGAGATAAATCCATGTACAAATGAAATTTGAGAATATAAATTATAAATGTGAATTACAATTTAAAACAGAATTCCAGAGAAGTATTTGGAAATGTTTTGAAAAGAATTTGAAAATTTTGGAGATTTGAAACGTTTAAATTCTTTTTGGGGTGGAAAATGAATTTCAAAGGATTTGAAAAGTATTTTGAAGGAATGAAAAGCTCTAAACTCTTTTCGGTCGCTGGAAAATAACTTTGATGATGACCGCGGCATCGTTGGTGTTCATTTTCGGGTTTCCAAAAGAGAAATTGCTGCCAAATTGTTTCAAATGGAAGTTGTTTGAAAAATTTGGGTTTTGTTTTGGAATTCAAAGGATGATTTGAATTGTTTTCAAAAAATGGTTTTGAAAAGGTTGAAAAGACTCTGGAATGCTATATAAAAATATTGATGAGAATAATAAATGAGTTGATAACTTATACAATTAGTTGTGAGTTTAGATTGAATAAATTTAACTTAAGGAATTTTAAGTTGAATCAAAGAAAGTATAAGTGAATGAATTTGAATAAATGAAAGTGAAATTGAAAGTTGGAGATTCATTTTGAAATTGTAAGTAAGTAAGACTGAATTGAATTTTGATTTGTGATAAACAAAGTGAAGTATTGAAATAAAATTAGTAAATGAAACTAATTTAAAATAATGCAGTTGTGAATGAAAGATAATTGATAAAATTCAATATTCAGAAGTTGAATAGAATTCAAATTAAATTGGAATTGTGAATTGAATTCAAATGAAATTGAAATGAAAAAATTGAATGAAAATAGATATGTAACTTCAATAGTGAAGTAAAAATATATAAGCAGTTATATTGAAAATTTTGTAATTGACTGTACGAAATGGTTTGAATATATGCAACTAGATATAATGGCTAGTAGGATATACAGGTATAAAGGAATTGGAATTTAATTTCGAAGATAAATTTGAATGGCTCGACAAAAGGTAAGTATTTGAATTCGAATATGAGATTTGATGACTTATTTCTCTAGCCGCTTGGCTTTTTATTTTTCTTTTTGAAATCTGAGAGTCCGTAGGGACGTTTTGTAGTCGTACCGTATTAGCCGCGCAAAGGAGACGCTGGCGAAATTTTTCGAAAATTTCGAGTGTTAGAAAATTTTTGAGAAATTTTGAAAGTTTAAAATTTGAATTTAAACTCGAATTTGAATTGAGAAGTTAAACAATGTTGTTTGAAACTTATAATTGAAGTTGGAAAACGAGTTGAATAAATAACGAATCTTTAATAGAAAGATTTGTTTTGATAAATTGATAAAACTATTAGGTTGTGAAAGATAGTAGACGAGTTAAGGACTCTTTTCCCTAACTTGTAATTTCGAGGACGAAATTCTTTTAAGGGGGGAAGTTTGTAACGACCCAGAATTTTTGATAATTAAAATTCGAATATTTAATTGATTTTAAATATTAATAAATGGAATTTAGAAGTCGAATGATTTATTTTTCGAATATTGGATTTAATTTGATAATTTAATCGATAAATTAAATAGTGAAATTCCAAGATAATTGAAAATCGAGTTTAAAATGATTGAAAATGATTTGTAAAATTTTATTTAATCATACTGGAGTTATAGAAATATTTTAGAACTCTTAAAACTGAATTTGGAGTAAATCTGTGAAAATTGAATATTTTAATATTTAATTATCGACTGAAAAATAGCCCATTTTCGAACAGTCTCAGAATTTGACGAGACCAGTTCCATTGGATCCGTAATAGTTAGTTATTATCGGATTTCAATTTTCGTGTCAATCGGAGTTATCGTTTGACCGTGGCAACTCGAAACGCATCGATATCGTTTTAATTTTAAATCGTCGAGCTAAAATAGTCATTTTTCAAACAGTGTCGGATTTCGACGAAACTAGTTTCATCGGATCCATAATGTGATATTATTGCATGGTTTCAAATTTCATAATTTTTGGATTTACCAATTGTCCGATACGAATTAAAACGCCTCGAAATCAATTTAAATCGGTTTAATTTAATTTGATCGTTTATTGCCATATCTCACACATACGATCGAATTAGCTTCCGAAACCTATTCCATTGTGTTCGGAACGCGGGGTAAACCTTACGAACGTCAGCCGGCACGCTCAATTTGGAGTTCGAAAATTCTGGATGAATAGTAATTTGTGAATTTTTCTATATAAGGACCTAGTTATTTCCATTTGCAATCAAACTAAACCCTAACCCTAGAAATAGAAGACAGCCGCCGTTCAAAAACTAATGGCCAAAATTTTCGATTGTTCTCTCTTTAATCTCTCTCGATCTGTTCGCTATCAAGCCTCGACATCTAAAAGGAAAACGTTGGCAACGGCATGATCTACCAATCCATACGGCTGCGATCGCCAGAAGGTCACCATCGTCGACGAAACTGCTCGCGTTCGTCCGCCTTTCGCACGTAAATTCCGAGCCTGGTAGTTGATCGAGTCGAGCATGACTCATGGTGGAGGTGGGCGCGGCTTTAGGCTTCGATTTGGAGGTCGTCGATCGTCGTGAATGTCGACGAGGTAGGCGGGGGAAGTAGATGAGGTACGTGAGCTATGGGTTCATCTCGCGTGAAGTTACCTGGGAAGTTTTTGCGTGGGAGAGGGAAGCATCATCGAGCGGCCCTGATTGCCTTGTTTAAAATATACGGCTGTGATTCGATTTGGGTATGAAAATAAAAGAATTTGTAAATAAATTATAATTTATATTGTGAGTGTTTAAAATTGTATATCTCTTTCATACGAGATCGGAAAATTACGAAACCAGAAGCGTTGGAATCGCAGCGACGCGCTCTACGCTGCAGCGCAGATCTGGACGCGTTTGGAATCAGTGAAATCTTCGGGTAAAATTAAACGTGCGTTTAATTTTATTCGAAATAAACGCTGAAATCAGAATTGAAATCAAGGTGAGATCTTCTCACTCAATTTGAATGTGGAATTATTTACAGTTATTGATTGATGATTGACTGTTTGGATGTGATATTAGATATGATAGGATATATCTATATATATAGCAATATATACATATTGGCATATGTATATATTGGATTGATTGATTTCCCGCCTCGTATAGCGGATGAGACCCTATTGCGCCGTTAGTAAGCGGATTTATAAAAACCTATATACCGCGATAATTCCGTACTGGAGCGGAATTGGTATTGTGCTAACATCTGTGGATGCAGGGAAACAGGTTGGAGGGATCCGACTGGATTCCTCACCATATTGATTATTTACAGATATTTTGATATATTCTGTTATCATATGATGATATATGATATTTGACTGTTGTGATGGACTGATTGGTGTTGTTGCATCATCGGACTCAGTTTTGAACTTTAAAAATGACGACTTTTAATTTAAAAGGATTTTTAAAGGGATTTTTGAAAATATACGTTTTATGGAATTTTTGAATCGATTTATAAACGTAAAATTTTAAAGTTATAAAAGTCATAATTTCTAGTGAAATATAACCGAAGTGTCGTTTTTGAAATAAAAGTCGATTTATTTATAAAATGGTTTAAGTTGGGATTTTTGAATAACTATAAACGATTTGTATAGAAAGATTTATAAAAATTGATATTTTTGTAAATAAAAATATTGGACTTATAAAACGAATTGTTATAAGTGTTAAAAAGAAGTATAAAAGGATTTCATAAGTGAATGAAATTAATAGATTTATAACGTGAAGTTATAAAGTGAATAGATGTTGTAGAATAAACGATTTATAAGTAATTTACTTATAAAGTAGATTTTTGCACTTAGTTGGGATGTAAATAGAAATTGCTAAATGAAATGATTTCATAAGTTGAAATTGTTATGAAGTATAAAGGTGAATTTATAAACGTTGTTTTATGAATTCGAAATCAATCAAATTTGATGAATGTAATATAGAAGTTATTAAGGGAATTTTATCCACGATTTTGGATAGTGGATAATTCTTGGAATAAAATGTGTAGAAAAGATTGAAATGTGGTTAGTGAAGTATATTCACGATTTTGGACAGTGAATATATTTTTAAGTAAAATGGATATGGTTTTGGAAAAGTGATAATTGAAATGGAGTAATTGTTTTGAAAGATGTTTTGAAATGTATTGAATATCGAAATCATAGATTTCAACATTTATTGTTGAAATAGACGTTTTCGAAAAATAAGGAAATGGTGGACTATAACACTGTTGTTATAGTAAATGATTTCCGAAAGGAAATGTTTTGATGTAGTATTGGGATTCATATATCTATCTAAATTCCGAATCCCTATACTAGTGATTTTGAGTCGTCGTAACGATGTTTTACGCAACATTCGTTTTGACTCAAATAGATGTAAAATTTATGATTTCCTTAAAGAATGAATATATACTTAATATTGATTTAAGTATATCGAATATTTTCAAATGTTGAAAATAAATAATTTGGGAATTACTTATTATTAAATAAGTATGGAAATGCTTTTCCAAAATGAAATGGAGTGTTTTTGAGAATTTATCTTCTTAAAGATAAATCGAAGGTGAATATTTGAAAACGATTGTAAATCGAATATCAGTAGATATTTTGAAAATATAAATTCACTATGGAATTTATGAAGAAAAGGGAAACTGTTTAGAAAAATAAATATTGATTTATTTTAGAAGTGTGGAATTTTATATCTAGTAAAAGATATTTTTTTTGAAGATGAAATAATTTGGAAAATTATTTGGAATCTGATGATGTTGCGCATCTTTATTGATAGTTAAATAACCGACTATCAATAATTACCTTTAGATAGGTATTTGTTGTGAATTGGATGAATTTGAATGCCACACTTATTTTTAAATAATCGCTCACTATTCGGGTTAGCCGGGAAAGGACCATGGGGTCGTATAACCCATTCCGAATATGTGATACGTCGTTATGAATTGCATTTGAAGACCGGTGTTGAAGACCGGATATTTTTGAAAACGGAAGGATTACCGTCGAGTTACTCTACATCGGCTGATCTCCGGTTTAGAGGTTTTATCACCCTTAGTGACGGGAAGTCCTGACGTGATTGAAAATTATCCGGATTTGCAAGGGCTTCGTGAGAAGTGCCTTCGGTTCTGTTCGATCCCGGAACAGACTTGTATGGATTGTGTGTCTGACGTTACAATTTGAGATATAAAGCTGATTTCTTTCAAATACATATCTGTTGGTGGCGGAGAATTTATTCTCTTAGCTTAACACCCTTCTCTGAGACGTACGAGCTCAGAGGTTATGTAGTTGAAATTTATCAGCGATATATCCCAATTTGGTAACGTGGCATACTGAGTGTTGCTGTGAAATGATCAGTGTTTGATCATTTGTGATATGATCATTTGTTTGATCTTATATCTTTGTGATCATAGGTTGATCATTTTGTTTGACCCGAAGCAGGGCTTTTTGAGAAAGCGTAGCTTTGTGGACGAGACTTCGTCGAGCCTCACACCCCGGAAATGGTCGAAACAGGAATGTTGCGGCAAGGTTATGAGGGTCGCGCCCTTTAGGGTATGTCATTTCCTTCTGGAAAGGGGTGGTATCATGGTATGGAGCCCAGATACTTACTCATGTGGATACACTTTCTTTATGATGTGTGATGTTGGATATCGAGCGCTCGGATAAAGGTCCCAAAGGACCGGGTGATGACATATTCGTGAGTTACCTGTTACAGGGGTAACCCGGCCTTGTTTGGCAGAGAGCAGTTTGTCTCTCGGGACGTCCAGCCAGAGGCGATCCTATTCGGCAGGAGGAAAGGAAGTTCCTTAGCCTGACCATTTGTTGGAAATCCATTCTTCCAATACGAACTTTGTACGGTTTTAGTTGTAGAACCTGCCATTTACGTACGGTGGTCACCACTGTTTAGATGGTAGCTATAGTAGGCATACGATACTGGTCGTATGTTGGCTAAGATTAATATTATACTTTCGAAATGTTTTCCACACTAGACATTAATAATAATATCCAATGATTGGCGTAGTAAGCATCTTTGACTATCATAAGAAGAAATCTCCTCCAATTCTGCGTTTGCATTGTGTGTGTGGCGGGAGGTCTTATGGTAGTTCCATTTTCCAAAAGCATTGCGAATTTGTTTTATTTTCTTTGTGAAAAATAACTGTTTTACGATCTCACACCAGTCACCATGACTGACTCGGAGTTTATTGTTCCCTTCTAAACTCTGGGTGCCCACAACTTTTCACACGGGCAGTTCGGAGTTAGGTTATCAGGTTATTCTGGATGTTCTGGAGCTTTGGAGATAAGCTGGATGACGAGACGTAGTATTTGTATCTGATATATTTATTCCGCTGTGTATTCTGTATGAGGACAAGTTATATAACTGTCCATTGTTGTATATTGACTCTGATGATTGATGTATGTATAAACTGATATAGTTCTTTGTTTTAAAAGACTAGTAATTATCTATTGTATATTGTTCCGCTGCGATATGTGAGATTCTGATATTGTTTCTGTTCTGAGGTTGTTCTGTTGTTCTTCTTTTCTCTTTTCTTCTATCTTTTCTTCTACCTCTTCTTTTAAAACCCTAATGGTTCGGTTTTTCGTTCACCTTGAGTAAATCGATGGAGATTAGTGTCGATTAAAAGGGTACGGAAAAGCGGTTCATTACATGCAATTTTTATAAGGGGGGAGTTTGTAACGACCGTGATTTTTGAATTACTGTCGGAGTAAATATTTTAAATAGAAATTTTAAATTAAAATTTGGAAAGAAAATAAAAATTGTTGCAAAGTCAGTTGCATACTTCCCAGTTGTAGCACGTTGGAACTAGACTGCATTTTGCATTCACGTGTACATGTGAAAAATTGGTCCATTTTAAAACAAAGTGCAACACTCATTTTTGGCTAGCTGTCACTAAGGTTTGGAAAGCAAAGTTGTGTTCAAATTCATTTTCCTTCACGTGTATGAATTGATCCATATTAAAGCAAAATGTACAAACACTTTGCTGCCTCTAAATTCAAAAGCTAGTAGTAAACATTTATGCAATTGGTGTCATCATTAGTTTATATGCAGCTAGTACCTTATCTCCCTCTAGAGCACGTTCTGCATTAAATGTTAATGTACCATTTGCCTTGACTTGTGCAAATTTGAAAGTATAGAGAGTAGCATTCATCATTTTCAGTTTGTTTCAGAAAATTTCTAGTAGCCTTCATTACATTCTTTTGCTCATTTTTGGTGAAGCTGTGCAAACAAAATTAATGGCGGTTCAAATATTATTGCTTCTTTTGGATTTTAATGCTAACTGGTCCGAAGACGAATTAAAGATGATTGAAAACACTCACATCTCTAATTTATTCTTTGCTTCAATGATTGCGAACATGAAAATAGCATTTCCAAGCATTTCATTTTTGGGCTAAAAGAATAATGTTTTGAAACATTTCATTTATTACCTTATTCCGTGTGTGTGCATCTGCATATGACCCAGACTACCTTCCTTTTGCAATTATATTCGTGTGTGCACCAAAAAGAAAGTCAAGGCTATGCTACTTTTCATTACAGGTGTGTAAATGTGTTATACACAGAGGTGACAAATTTTGACCCATGTGTGTATGATTAAAGTGCCAGGCCTTGTTTCTATATATTGTGCTTGCATATGTACAGGTCATCTTAATCTCATTAATTGTATGAAGCAAATTTGCACGTTGGAAATAGTCCAGGTCTCTTGCATTCTTTCATTTGAACGTGTGTGCCCGTTTAATTTAGCCCAGGTCGTTTATTACTCTTCTTCATATTTAATGAAATGCATCTATGGTATTACGTGCCCACTGTTGTGAACGAAATAACGTGGAATGAGAATAGCATGAAATGCAAAGTTATATGCCCAGACCACTGTCTACTTTGTGCGTGCATTTCATTTTCACAGAACAGTCAAGTTCCAGGCAATTATATTCTTCCACTTTTTCGTGTGCCCAGATTATATTTTTATTGCATTTTGCATCTTTTGCATGAACAAAATGACATTAAGGTAGCAGCGTTTTTTTAATTTTATTTTATTGCATGTTGCGTGCATATATAGTGTATATTATTCGGTCACATTTTGTTTTACATTTTGCCTTGAGTGTTGCGTACCAAGTGAAGTCCAGGATTATCAAGCCCAGGTCATTTTCTTGCTTTGTAGTTTATACTTGCATGCTAAAAGGGGTGTTACACTGACTATTATTGTTTTCATGCATGTAAGTCCAAATCTTTTTATTTTGGTTCTGGTGTTGCACGAAAGAGTAGTAATGCCAAACCAGTCAGTGATTTTTATATACAGGAAATTATTGTCAAGGACAAAAAATTTCAGCGTTTTTGCCTCAAGGACAGGCCTTCAATATTTTATCCTGAAGGACAACTTTCTTTAGGTATCAGTTTTTAGTCATTGATAGTATCAGTTTGTAGTTATCGGTAGCAGTTTTTAGGTATCAGTTTTTAGCTTGGTAGCAGTTTTGTTGTCCTTATGAATAATTTTGAAAAATATTTGTCCTTGTGAATAATTTTTAGAAGAATGTTTGTCCTTATGGTAAAAATATTGAGGTTGTGTCCTTGAGGCAAAAAATATACAAATCTTTGTCCTTTAAATTAATTCTCCCTTTTATATACTCTATGCATGATAATAATTCAAAAATATTTTGTTTTATTGTAGTGTGCTTGCAAATATGAGTTGTACGTTACTGCAGTAATTTACTTTGAACCGGTGTTATGTTTTAAAACGTATTTTGTTGCCGTTATTTTTATAACGGAATTTTTACGCTGGTATTATATTTTTGAAGCGTGTTGTTTTGATCATATTTTGACGAATGAAAATTACTATTGTTTTGACTTCAGTAACCGTCAATTTTAAAGTGAATTTTTAAGCGGTTATCCCGCAACGCTGATTTGATATCCGTTTTTACGGTGTTTTGTGAAGCGCAATTTCCTCGTCGAAATTGCTATAGCTGTTGCTGTTTTAATCACGTGTTTTAAAAATCGTTTTTAAATAAAATTGTTTCCAAAAAATTTACAGTTTGCGCTTTCAAAAGAATGAGGAAGCGATTTAAACGCTTCAGCAAAATTGAGGACTATGAACCCTTACTTTTACTGATTCGTTTAATTCCGGACTTGTCCGTTTGAGAACGTAAAATGTTATTTATATAAAATACACAATTTTGCACTTTCAAGGAAATGATGAAGAGATTTAAACGATTTAGCAAAAGTGCGGAGTATGGAACCACACTTTTACTATTTTGGTCAATTCCGGACTCGTTAATTGAAATATTTGCTGTTTGATGATGTTGATGATTCTGTTGGGCTTTCGAGCCACTATGATGGACCTTCGGGTCATATGATGGACCTTCGGGTCAATTGTCAGTACTAGACCTTCGGGTCATTTGTTGGACCTTCGGGTCATATGTTGGACCTTCGGGTCATTTGTTGGGCGCTAAAAATATAGTACTTAGTAGGCTTCGGCCATATGAGATGCACGTGCAGCGTAGCTAAAACTCGCCATTTGCTGGGATCGATCCATCTTTTATGTTGATTTTCTAGTTATCTTATTTTGATTTCTAGATTTTGAAAATGCTGATTTTCTAGTTATCTTTACTGATTACTAGATTTTTGTGTATTGCTGTTTCGAATTCAATTGTGAATTTGGAAATTTCTTTTGATGGAGTTTAAATTGAGATTTCTTCCTTTAAACTATGTTGATTATTTATGTTGAATAGTCTCATTCGAGACTATAATTATTTGTTTAAGTGTAGTTTATCGTACACTTATTTCTGAAGTTTAAATTAGACTGATCCGTTTATTATTTTCTTTTAAATAATACTCGGGTCAAACCGAGTTATTTCAGGATAGTCGCTATCTCTGATTCAGTTGCAGCTTCAGCTTTTGGGATTTCACTCCATCTTTTGTCTAGACTTCGAGGTGTTACTTTTGGTTTATTGACTCTCGTCTCATGTATGTTTATGACATGTAAATGTACATTTGGTTTATGTGAACTATCGATTGCTGTAGCATGTATCCAGACTTGTCTTCCGCTATATATCTGATATTTTTATTCTGATGCGATTATACTTATCTGTGTTGTTGTTATTATGAGTTGCTCTGAATTTTTCTTTACCCAGCATAGTTTCGTTTTAGATTTGGATTGAATTTATATCTTTGGGAGTAATTTATACAACTCCTATCGATGTAATCAATACTCGTCTAAGGCATAACTTACGAATGGTCGCTTCTAACAAGCCTTATTCTTTGCAATAGCAGACGTTATTCCTTATAATAACCTTTGTTATTGTGAGCATAGAGGTGGGGCATCACAGCTTGGTATCAGAGCCGAGATTCAGAACAAATTATAATAAACACAAAACAGAAATAGAATGGAACATGTGTTACAACTATTCGAGGGTTTTGTTCATGCCTTTCTAACCGATTCCTTCGTTGTTCTTAAACTTCTTATCCTCTCTAACAAGTTGGAATATGTCTAGGAATATATCTCATATTTCTGTAGTATTCCATTTGTTAAATTCCTTATCAATCTTGTTGTAGTTTCCTTGAGTTAAAACAAGGAATGTCCTCTGTTTCCGATTGTCCTACTACTCCTAAGGGTTTCAAATCCGAGAAGCTTAATGTTGCTTAAGCTTCTGGTGATTCTTCTAAGCGCAAAGGTATTACTCCTTCTGTTTTGAAAGGTTTTATTTTATTTCATAGCCATTCTATTAGAGTTCTTTTCCATACGGGTGCATCACATTCATTCGTATCAAAGGAGCTTGTTGATGTTATTCCTTTGGATGTTGTTACTCTTTGCGACCCTTTGAGGATTTGGAATCCTATTGGTGGATCCGCTACTCTTGGTTTGTTGTGTGTTGATGTTGAGATTATTCTATGTCATTTTTCCTTTCATGCGAATCTACATGTTATGGATCATCTTGATTTTGAAATGATTTTGGGAATGGATTGGCTCGTCCATTATGAAGTTCAATCCTATGTCCCGAAAGAACTTTATACCTCAAGCATCCTGATACTATCGAGCAGTTATCTATTATATTTCGAAGCATGGACCATACTTCGAATGCTCTTATTTATTCCTTCGAATCAGAGGATGTCTTGCTAATATTCCTATTGTTTGTGATTTTTCTGTTGTCTTTGAGCCTATTTCGTGTTTGCCGCCGAAGAGGGCAATTGAGTTCCGTATTGATCTTATCTCTGGTTGGCTTTGGGAAGAAGACCGACGTGGGTTGGTGAGAAGGGATAGTCGCGTGCTGGTACACTTGATGGGACGGCGGAAGTTGGGAAACGGCTAAAGGCCGAGCGTTGCATGGGTGGGTTCGGTGCTCAACACGTGGAGGCTGGGCAAGGGAGGCCGATGAGGATAGGTCGGGTCTGGATTGAAAGGTACATGGGGAGGAGGAAGAGGCCGAAGTGAAACAACAGAGAAAGGTGAAGGTTGCGTTGTTGAAGAGGAAGAAGTAGGTGCAGATTAAAACAATTATGAATTGGAAAAAAAGATGAGCAGCCTCATAACATATATAAATATGTATGCCCTTTCGTATTATAACGTATAGAAAAGGAATCAAACAGAAAATGTTGGGACCGGTGAGGAAAAGCAAAAAGTCCCCATAAATTTTAAATTTTGAAAATAAAAGCAGGTGGCTATTGGTATGATTCGACGTAATTGAATGGTAAAAGAAACCGAAAGAATTTTTTAAAACCGGTACCGATATGGTCCGATGTTTTTTTTATAGATTCTGCCTCGTCCCGGATTTCAAAACACAGAATTGAATATACCACAGAGATCAGCACGACGAGACGATCAAAACAGTATACAGATGTCAATGGTATGATCATCCAATCAAAAGTCGATATCGGTGTGAAAATGCTGCTATTTCGCCGAGAATAAGACCGACGGAGCAATAACAGTCCAAATTTGAAGAAACGAAATATGACGTCTCACTCAGAAGATTATTTACAAATTTTCTATAGGAAAATATTCAAGATTGGAAAACATTTTATTATCATCAATTTTAACTGATATAAATTGGGATAAAATTACACTAGAAAATAAACTTCCAAATTATCTGATGAAAATTTACCAGTTGCTATGTCTAATTAGACGTATTTCAAATATTAAATTTTTTTTCAAAATTTTATTGTTTAAAATTTCACAAAATTCAGTTAAATACGTTATTAAAACAGTTAAAAATTTACGGGTCGTTACATTCATCGTTGCCCATAGCTTCGACTTTGCCCATCCTAACAACCACCGCCCCGCTCACCCTGAAATCGCCTACTTCCTGAAGCACGCAGCCATCGACCACAACTCATCTCAGATCCGTGCACTCCACAACAGTCTTCCACTTCCCGAAGCCTCCGCTGGTCGAAGCTTCCAGCCATGCCTCAAGCACCGATCTCCCTCCCCTTCCACTTGTAAGCCGAGATTCATTCTACAACCATCATCAGATCTCCTCCCCTCTAGCCGACGAGCCCTAACCTGGCCAAAGCTTCCTGTCGAGCTCGGCCACTGTGCCCTTCTCCTTGATCTCCGAGCACCATCAACACCGTGAGTTGTATATTCATGTGATATATAAACTATTGTTTTATGAATATAAATATTTTGTTGTTAAACTATATATATAATGGTTTTGTAACACACTTTAAGAATTTTTTAACTCAGAACATGTATAGATATATATATTATGCCTTGTTTAAAAGAGATACACTTTTACCTGTTTTGCATATTTACAGTATACATAGATTTATGAAGATTTCCACGTAGTTATACTAGTTTATGTATATTATTGGTATCAGTTTATATATATTTTCGAATCTTATTATATAAGTTACAATCTGGTTTCCAAAGTCTGTTATACGTTAAGCATATGTTGTATTTGGATTTTTGAACATACATATTATTATCTATATTAAGTTACAGTATAGAATTTGTATAAGTTTTGTTTTTTATAAGTTTGGGTTTTGTATAAATTTTGTTTTATAAAACATATATGAACTAAAAACTGTCACGTATATACGGATAATATATGTTTTATATAATGGTTTCTATATGGTATATTATGAAGGCTTGCGGGATAGTGTATTTTAAAGGTATATATATGTTTGTAGTTTTGTGTGTAGGTTATAAAAATCTATTTTACGGTTTATAAAGAAGAAAATTTGTAGTTGCAGTATATAGTATATAGGTTGTGTCAATTTAATATATATATATATAATATAGCCTTTAGTGTATATATAAAGTTGAATCAGATCTGGTGGTGGTATATGTGAGTTTTGTGTGGCCGGTTATATATATATATATATATATATATATATATATATATATATATTGAGCAAAACGGTTGTGTAGCGTGATACTACACATCCGATTAGATATCATACTAATAGGTAAATAGCGCGATCAACAAGCCTGATCGCTGGCCAAAAAGTAGTAGGAAACAGCAAGCTAGTCGTTACGAGACAGAGTTTTATATACAAAGTACATGTTGCAAACAACAGAAATGAAAAAAGGCTAGAACTACATAGCGGTTACTGATGTCCTCGATGCCTATCAGAAGGAGCTGCTGTTGTGCTGCCTGTTGATTCAGCTGGTGGAGAGCTGGGGAATGGCAATCTCAGCCTGAATGGCGCGGAGAAGCTGCGTCCTGATACAGATGAGAAATAGTGAATAATATGTCTACAAGTTCCATCGAAGTTTGATACGGGCTTGCAAAACACCTGTGCATTTCGCTCGGCCCAAATGCACCAAGTGAATATAGCTACAACGAGGTCTAAGTGGTAGTTGGGAGGTTATACTGCCAGTGGTCGAAAAACGAGTTAAATGTGGGTATGTGACCAAGAATGTGAACAGTCGTCGCAGCCCAAACCCTGACAGCAAAATCGCATTCGAAGAATAGATGTTGCAAACTTTCTGTTGTGGTGGAGCATAAGGCACAGCAGGGGTCAACTACGATATTATGACAAAGGAGCCTGTCTCTTGTGTTGATGCGCCCGTGGATAAGGCACCATTGCAGGAAGGCGAAGAGGGGCTGGATCCGACACTTCCAAAGTCTGGGGAAGGTGAAGAGGCGTCCGGGGTTGTTCAGGTGAGCATAAAAGGAGGCAACAGAGAAGCCGGTTGTTGGGTTAGGGGCCCAGGTGAAGGTATCTGGCCGGGGGTTGAAATGGATGCTACGGAGGATATAGGCGGCAAGGTGAAGCTCGGCAAGGGTGGTGAGGTCGAAGTAGGAGGTCGGGAGAAGATGATCTGGGCCCGAAGTAGAAATGTCCAGGGTGGAAGCGAAGGTGTTAGTTGTGTGAGAGAAGAGGTTGGGAAGGGTGGAGGAGAGAGGAAGCTGGCTATGCCATGTATCCAACCAGAAGAGGCAATTAGCCCCATTACACAGGTTGATGTGGAAGAGCCGTTTGACGCGTGGTAGGGTTGATAAGACACCGGACCAGAAGGGGGATGGTATGTTTCTGGTGTGGGCATGAAGGACAAGATGAGGGTTTGAGTGGTAGTGAAGAGAGGTAATCCAAGATTTCCATAGGTAAGAGCCAGGAGTTAGGAACCGCCAGAGCCATTTGGCGAGAAGCGCGATGTTGAAGTCATGAAGATTAACGATTCCAAGGCCGCCATTTTTCGAGTGCAGGCAAGCATTCCGCCAGTTCACGAGTCTCTTTATTTTACTACCATTCCAAAGAAAGGAGCTTCTGATCGAGTCAATTTTTTTGATAACCCAGGATGGAAGCTTGTACAGTGACATCCAGTAAGTGGTGATTGCTGATAGGACAGATTTAACAAGGACTAGGCGTCCGGCTGAGGAAAGGGAGTGAGCTTTCCATGAATGGAGTCTGTTTTCGATTTTGGCGATAAGGGGGAACCAATCAGATCTGTGTAATTTAGTTGGGCGGAGGGGGACCCCGAGGTAGGAGATAGGGAAGTGAGCGATCTTGCAGTTAAGCAGACTGGAACAGATTTGCCCGAGATGGTCAGCTTTTCCGAGCATGATGATGGAGCTTTTACTAAAGTTGATGGATAGGCCTGAGATGAGTTCGAAAGAGTATAGAGCTATTTTGAGGCAGTGGATGTGGTTGATCATGGGTGATGCGATTAGAATGGTGTCATCGGCAAATTGAAGGTTGGATATGACCAGGTTTGAGTTGGGAAGTTTGATGCCTTGAAAGATGTTGTTCGAAATCGCTAGCTTGATCATACGGTTGAACACATCGGCCACCAGAACGAAAAGCAGAGGAGAAAGTGGGTCTCCTTGCCGCATTCCACGGGCCGATTTGATTAGACCCCTCGAGGACCCATTAATGACTATAGCGGAAAGGCTAGATTTGAGAATACAATGTATCCAATTGCACCATTTTGCGGGGAAGCCTCTATGTTTCATAAGCTCCAAGATGAATTGCTAGTTGACTGAGTCGAAAGCTTTTGAGTAGTCTAGTTTGAGGAGCATACCTGGTATTGAAGTAGAGTAGCAGAAGGAGATGACCTCTTGGGTCATCGCTACGCAGTCCATGATGTTACGGCCCAAGATGAAAGCGGATTGTTCACTTCCAATTAGAGGGGCGATGAAGGCTTGAAGGCGATTGGCTAGGACTTTGGTAATGATCTTGAAGGTTGTGTTTAGGAGAATAATAGGACGAAAGGTGTAACGTCCCGGAATTTTCGCGCTCGAAAATCGACATCCATACTTTACATCGTACTCGAATGTCATAGATTCGACCGTTCAAATCCGATTCGCTGGAGCTTATAACACAGTTAAGTAAATAACACAGCGGAATAAAAGAATAATACATTGATATACAATATCTGATACAACAGAATGATACAATGAATATCAATATACATCAGAGATATGATACAACAAATAGCAGCGGAAAGAAAAAAATAGATAACATCAGCAGCGGATAATCTTCATCTCCAAAGCACGATCCAGAAATAGCTCGAACTCCAAATAACGATGCACGAAGATAAGCAAGTGCAGTCCGATCCAAAGACTGAACTAGCTCCAGATAATCTACTAAACCTGACTATCTGAAAAACCAAACTCTAGACTGCTCGTGTAGAAAAAATTTGAGCATCCAGAGTTTAGGAAAGAAACAATAAACTCCGGATCAGTCATGGGACTGGTGTGAGCAACAAAAACAGTTTATCTTTAAAACAAATAGCAGAGAATTTTAAAGTCAATTCGCAATGCTTTTGGAAAATGAAATTACCATAAGACCTCCCGCCACACACACAATGCAAACGCAGAATTGGAGGAGATTTCTTCTTATGATAGTCAAAGATGCTTACTACGTAAAATCAAATCATTTGATATTATTATTAGTGCATAGTGTAGAAAACATTTCGAAAGTAGAATATAAATCTTAGCCAACATACGACCAGTATCGTATGCCTACTATAGCTACCATGTTCAATAGCAGGTTACCGCCACATTCCATAGCAGGTAATACAACTAAAACCGTACAAGTCACGTATTGTTTCTTTGGATTTCCAACAAATGGTCAGGCTAAGGAACTTCCTATCCACGATGGGTACGTCCCTGGAATAGACGACCCGAGAACCTAACCGGATCTCTGCCAACACAAGGCCGGGTTACCTCTGCAAAAATAGGTAACTACTGACACGCGTATGCCATCCCCCGATCGTCACCGATCTTCCCGAGGATCCCCGATTTCCAACAAACCACATAGTAAAAATAATGTAGTAACCACAGAGGTTAAGTATCTGGGCTCCATACCATGATACCACCTTTATCCAAAAGGAATGACATACACTAAGGGGCGCTACTCCCTAGAACCTTGCTGCATCCTTCCTGTTTTGACCATTTCCGGGGTGTGAGGCTCGATGAAGTCTCGTCCACAAAGCTACGCTTTGTCACAAAGCCATGCTTCGGGTCAAACAAATGATCAACCTATGATCACAAAGATATAAAATCAAACAAATGATCATATCACAAATGATCAAACACTGATCATCACACAGCAACACTCAGCATGCCACATTACCAAATTGGGATATATCGCTGATAAATTTCAACTACATAACCTCTGAGCTCGTACGTCTCAGAGAAGGGTGTTAAGCTAAGAGAATAAATTCTCCGCCACCAACAGAAATGTATTTGAAAGAAATCGGCTTTATATCTCAAAGTGTAATGTCAGACATGTATCCATACAAGTCTGTTCCGGGTTCGAACAGAACCGAAGGCACTTCTCACGAAGCCCTTGCAAATCCGGATAATTTTCAAATCACGTCCAGACTTCCCATCACAAAAAGAGTGATATAAATCTCTATACCGGGAGCTACCCAGTGCAGAGACATTCGACAGGTTGTCCTTTCATTTTCGAAAATATCCGGTCTTCAACACCGATCTTCAAATGCTATCCATATACGACGTATCACTATTCGGAATGGGTTATATGACACAGATGTCTTTTCCCGGCTAACCCGAATAGTGAGCGCGATATTTAAAAACAAATGGATAATGGGATTTCAATTAAGTCACAATTTAAACCCAAACTTTCTTTTTAAATGGTTTAACAAATTACCATTTAAATCTTTTTTAAACAAAAAGATTTAATTCACAAAGTTCACTTAATTTCACAAAGATTCATTCACAGCTTTTCCAAATCGATTTCCATTTCAATTTAATTTAATTCGTTGAATCTTTAAATCAAAGATTTAACAAATAGCTTTCAAAACAATTTCATTTCGAATGGTTTAACAAAACATCATTTTAAATCTGTTAAAAACAAACAGATTTAATTCATAGCTTTCGAAAAGAATTCATTTATAACTTGGAAAACAATTTTTTTCAATTAACTTGAAATTCCTTTACCTAAATTGGAATTTCATTTCTTATCTAAAAGCTTTTATCATTTGAAAACAATCAGTTTTCATTTTGGAAATCTGACTCATTTATACGAGTTAAAATCCTTGGTTTAAATTCAAATTTCCAACTTATACTTTTAAAATGGTTTAAATTCATATAAACACATTTATATCATCTTTAATCCCTAGTTTCCAAATCATAGCTTAATTTCAAACTTGAATCCAAATTTAAATCTAACTATTTAAATTTTCAAAACTCGTTTAAGTTATCAAAATAACTTTTATCTTTGAAATTCCATTTCAAAAGCTTTTTTTTTATTTTAAACCCAAATTTCCGATTTCAAAATCAATTGAAATTAAAATTTCAATTTCAAAAACATCAAATTTAAATTATCTGTGACTTAACCGATTTCCACGTGAAATCCATATTTGTGTGTGTAAAAGTGTAGTCCAGGGATTTCACACACAATAGTGCAACATCGTAGAATCATCACAGATCAAAATATAGGATATAGTTGATAAACGATATAAACTATATCGCTTATCTTTTATTCACAGATCACAGATATATATATCACAGGTAAGTACATTACAGATCACAATATAAATCAGGGTATATCACAAAGCATCATATATCAGGGATGTCAAATAATTCAAATCATCCAATATAATCCAAGCATCCATAAGTAAGATCAATAAATTATCTGATTAATTCAAATCAGATTAATTTCTTATGAATTACTAATCCTGGTTAATTAACATTAATAAATTACAAATCATTTTGATTAATTATCCTTTAATTAATTAATTAACCTTTAATTAACTATTCTTAATTAATTACAATAAGTGATTATCCTAATCACTTATATTATTGAATCACGAATTAATTATCATTTGATCAATTAATTATTAATCATAAGTTAATTTAGCTCTCAACAAATTAATCAACCTTAAATTTATATTCGATTAAACTCCGATTAAGTAATTATCACCAGATATTAAGATTAATAATCTTTTAAAGTAACAATTTATCTTAATTAATTTCATAAAATTTAACTTAACCCTTTTTAAATTAATTGATAATCAAAATCGTATTCTCAAAATAAACCATTTGTCTTTAAAATCTTATTTTAAATAATCTTAAAAGTGGATTGTCATCAACATACGAGTTAACTTAATACCTTCAAGTTAATTTCAAGTCAACAACATTGTTTAGGTTAAACCATTAACTTTTAAATCAAATTCTTAATTTAACTATTAAATTTTTATTTTCAAAGTAGATTTTAGAAACCCAAAATTAAATAATTTTAAGTTAAATGGCTGTACAACTTTTATTGATCAAAATTTAATTACACCTTTATTATAAAGAAATTTGTTTAAGGATAAAGTTTTAAAACTTATTTTATTCAAAATTCAGAACTTGTTTTGTTAAAGGCTTCAGACCCGAGACCAACATTAACTGCTTCGAGACCACCCCCTTCGTTCTCGAATGAAACCCGAGTCCAGTGCCTAAAAACTTCGAGACCCCAAACAAAACAACTCGAGGAAACTCGAGCCTTTCTTCCCCAACCATTTTACTGACACAAACCAATATACGTGCACGTGCACGTGCACAGGAGTTCGCCAGCGCTCCGACCATGGCCACCGCCTTCAACATGTCACAAATCGACTCGACACTCGACTGCAACAACCCAAACAAAAACATCTAACCCAAAACGAAAACGAGCATTTCAGTTCGAAACTGGAGTTCACATCGCCGGAAAGAAACGTCTCGCAACCACCTCCTCGACCACCAGAAACTCTATAGCTTCAACCAAGCCTTCGTCAGCAACAAAGCTTCCATCACCCAAGGTCTCACGGCACTCGATCAACCAACGATGTCGAACAAAGCACATTTTCTCAGCCTCGACAAAACTAGGGCTACAGACTTCAAGTGCCTGCCGTCGCCACCACGATCATCTGCCCATCCATCCAGTATATTTCCCACCGTCTCCAATCTCTCCACTACCATCACAGCGAAACCCGACCATCAAAGCGCTTCCAGTCGCCTGAAATTGGCAGGAAACCAATTTCCGTTCAACTCACGATTTCCCACAATTTAACAAATTAAAAATCTTGATTTTATTCTTAAAATTCATGATTTTCAAAGAGAATTTTGATTATCTAGGTGAAATCAAAAATCACGATGTTCGAATTTATCATGTACCAGAGTTGCCACTGTAATATCCTATTTTGAAAATATTTTCTAAATATTTCTACTTGGAATTATTCTTAAAAATAACTTCACATTCATACCATCATTTCATCTTTAATGATCTTACCCTAATATTGATTGTATAAGGAGCAGTTAAATTTTGTTTTAGTAGCTTTAAACCTGTAGAACAACAGAGAGTTGTCCACGCATAAACACAAGCATGCATACCTCAATTCCTACATATATATACATATACACTTACAGATATATCTTCTTCCATACATCATACTTTATACCATGTTTTCAATATCAGGCACACAATCAAAAATATAAATAGGGCTGAGATCAAAGAAGATAGTTGCTCACCTTGATGGGAAGAAGCAGAGAAGAACAGAGGGGAAAGAACAGAGACAGCCTGGAAATGCAAAGTTAAATTTGAAAGCTGGCATTTGTTTTTGATCTGCTACTTGAAGCAGACTTGAAATTGCAAGATGAAGTCTTCTTTCTTCAATCTTTGGTTCGAGTTGTTTGTTTGTTTTAATGTTGAGTTTGTTTGAGTTTTGAATGATATTTTTCTCAGTTAGAAAGTGAACGAATGGATAAGAGAAGCTGAAGTATATAAGAAGTATACAGCCTACATACTTGTATTTAATGTTTTGATACTTTGTTCCCATGCCTAGCCCATGCTTGCTTTATGGCTGCATTTGTGACTTGTACCATGTTTAAATCCTTTTCTTTCAATTTGGTTCGGCTGTACAAGGTATTAGAGATATTGTATTGATTGTTATTTTGTTTATATACTTAGTTTTGTTTATTTTATTTACTTTGTACTGTAATACTTATATATATACATTTTACTTGCCTTCCTATACAAGCTTACATACTTTTGTTTTGTGGTTTGCAATTCAGTTTGTATTTGTTCAAGTTGTATTCTCTTTTTACTTTGTCTTTGAATGTTTTTCTTATTATTTTTTTTTCCTTGCCTGCATATCTATTACAGGCTTCACATATGTGTTGTTTCTAGCCTACATGCTTCTTCATACTTTGCATTCCCAAGTTCTACAGGCTACACTTGCTTTATTTGTTTGAATGTGAATTGATGTTGCATTGGTTTTAGAGATGTTTTGTTTCATTTTTATTTGTTAATGTTTGTTGTATTTTTAGCTAATGTACTCACTTGTATTTGTATTTGTATTTGTTTGTTTTTTTTTATTTATTTTATAATTAAAAATGAATTTCTATCTTACTTTGTTGTTAAGTTTGTAACAATGGTATTTACTTTAAAATGTTGTTTTAGTTATTCGTATTAGTTTATACTTATCTTATCTTTTGTCTTGGCTTTGAAATTAAAGTGAAGTCCTAGTTAAATCAATTTATTTATTTATTTCTATTTATAATTCAATTATTAAATTTACTTTAATATTTATTATTTTACTTAAATTTTTATTGTCTTTATAATCCTATCACTTTGAAAATGTAAATAAGTTTCTATTGTATACTATATAATTTATCTTACTCATTTAAATTCTATTTATAACTTAATATTTATTATCAATCATTATTAAATCATTTATTTAAGTTTTAAATTCAAATAGAAATATATATATATCTACATATATATATTAAATTTACTCGTATATACCTAAATATATATATATACATTCAATATACACACATATACTCACATATACACTATTTACAATATTTTAATCTCAAATGATTTATTCAGAATATACTTGGATTTCGGGGAAACTCGCTCCATTTAATCAATTTAATTTCACAATTTTTATTCAAAAATTTATTTAATTGTCAATTTAATTCATAAATTCATTTAATTCTTAATTTAAATACTTATGAAATTTGGGGTCGTGACAAATTTCCCCCCTTAAAAGAATTTCGTCCTCGAAATTCGTAGGCACGAAACAAAGACAGAGATAGACAGATTCGATCTCCTATACTTCCTCGAACACAAGATACGGATTCCGAATTCAAGTCGGAATATCACAAAATACATACCAATTTGTCCCTCTTCGGACTTCGATCAACCCGAGAAGTTATAATAGAATTTCAAATTCGGTTTTAAACGATATCGTTTTAATTGATTCAATTCAATTTACCCTCATATTTTATTAGTCAATTTAATTCAATTTAAAATTCCAATTTCAAATTTATTAAGGTTTAAATCCAAAAGGCTGATAAGAAGTCGATGAAGATACGAAATAAGAATTTTCTACAACGATTCGTAGAGCCATCATCACACCGAAACTTCTACTTGTAGCTGATACGAAGGAATCAAAAGAATTCTGGAAACGAATCAAAGAAAATTGATAGAGAAAGATTGTTTCCACTGTTGTTACAAGATATTGACCATTTATAGTCGTATTCCCTTGTCCCCTATCTCGTCTTCTTCTTGCACTCATATCTACTATCGGTGGATAGTAAGAGAATTTACTGAGACGTTCAGACGGATATCTGAGAATTACTCATTCTAGAGTTTACTTCACTATATCTCTAATGAGCTACTTAACGTGTTACACTCCTGAGCTAAAGTTCAACCTTAGCTCTGGTACCAAATGTAACGTCCCGGAATTTTCGCGCTCGAAAATCGACATCCATACTTTACATCGTACTCGAATGTCATAGATTCGACCGTTCAAATCCGATTCGCCGGAGCTTATAACACAGTTAAGTAAATAACACAGCGGAATAAAAGAATAATACATTGATATACAATATCTGATACAACAGAATGATACAATGAATATCAATATACATCAGAGATATGATACAACAAATAGCAGCGGAAAGAAAAAAATAGATAACATCAGCAGCGGATAATCTTCATCTCCAAAGCACGATCCAGAAATAGCTCGAACTCCAAATAACGATGCACGAAGATAAGCAAGTGCAGTCCGATCCAAAGACTGAACTAGCTCCAGATAATCTACTAAACCTGACTATCTGAAAAACCAAACTCTAGACTGCTCGTGTAGAAAAAATTTGAGCATCCAGAGTTTAGGAAAGAAACAATAAACTCCGGATCAGTCATGGGACTGGTGTGAGCAACAAAAACAGTTTATCTTTAAAACAAATAGCAGAGAATTTTAAAGTCAATTCGCAATGCTTTTGGAAAATGAAATTACCATAAGACCTCCCGCCACACACACAATGCAAACGCAGAATTGGAGGAGATTTCTTCTTATGATAGTCAAAGATGCTTACTACGTAAAATCAAATCATTTGATATTATTATTAGTGCATAGTGTAGAAAACATTTCGAAAGTAGAATATAAATCTTAGCCAACATACGACCAGTATCGTATGCCTACTATAGCTACCATGTTCAATAGCAGGTTACCGCCACATTCCATAGCAGGTAATACAACTAAAACCGTACAAGTCACGTATTGTTTCTTTGGATTTCCAACAAATGGTCAGGCTAAGGAACTTCCTATCCACGATGGGTACGTCCCTGGAATAGACGACCCGAGAACCTAACCGGATCTCTGCCAACACAAGGCCGGGTTACCTCTGCAAAAATAGGTAACTACTGACATGCGTATGCCATCCCCCGATCGTCACCGATCTTCCCGAGGATCCCCGATTTCCAACAAACCACATAGTAAAAATAATGTAGTAACCACAGAGGTTAAGTATCTGGGCTCCATACCATGATACCACCTTTATCCAGAAGGAATGACATACACTAAGGGGCGCTACTCCCTAGAACCTTGCTGCATCCTTCCTGTTTTGACCATTTCCGGGGTGTGAGGCTCGATGAAGTCTCGTCCACAAAGCTACGCTTTGTCACAAAGCCATGCTTCGGGTCAAACAAATGATCAACCTATGATCACAAAGATATAAAATCAAACAAATGATCATATCACAAATGATCAAACACTGATCATCACACAGCAACACTCAGCATGCCACATTACCAAATTGGGATATATCGCTGATAAATTTCAACTACATAACCTCTGAGCTCGTACGTCTCAGAGAAGGGTGTTAAGCTAAGAGAATAAATTCTCCGCCACCAACAGAAATGTATTTGAAAGAAATCGGCTTTATATCTCAAAGTGTAATGTCAGACATGTATCCATACAAGTCTGTTCCGGGTTCGAACAGAACCGAAGGCACTTCTCACGAAGCCCTTGCAAATCCGGATAATTTTCAAATCACGTCCAGACTTCCCATCACAAAAAGAGTGATATAAATCTCTATACCGGGAGCTACCCAGTGCAGAGACATTCGACAGGTTGTCCTTTCATTTTCGAAAATATCCGGTCTTCAACACCGATCTTCAAATGCTATCCATATACGACGTATCACTATTCGGAATGGGTTATATGACACAGATGTCTTTTCCCGGCTAACCCGAATAGTGAGCGCGATATTTAAAAACAAATGGATAATGGGATTTCAATTAAGTCACAATTTAAACCCAAACTTTCTTTTTAAATGGTTTAACAAATTACCATTTAAATCTTTTTTAAACAAAAAGATTTAATTCACAAAGTTCACTTAATTTCACAAAGATTCATTCACAGCTTTTCCAAATCGATTTCCATTTCAATTTAATTTAATTCGTTGAATCTTTAAATCAAAGATTTAACAAATAGCTTTCAAAACAATTTCATTTCGAATGGTTTAACAAAACATCATTTTAAATCTGTTAAAAACAAACAGATTTAATTCATAGCTTTCGAAAAGAATTCATTTATAACTTGGAAAACAATTTTTTTCAATTAACTTGAAATTCCTTTACCTAAATTGGAATTTCATTTCTTATCTAAAAGCTTTTATCATTTGAAAACAATCA
Source organism: Allium fistulosum (assembly GCA_030737815.1). Taxonomy (NCBI): domain Eukaryota; kingdom Viridiplantae; phylum Streptophyta; class Magnoliopsida; order Asparagales; family Amaryllidaceae; genus Allium; species Allium fistulosum. The sequence goes on along the minus strand of CM060904.1, from coordinate 307,924,616 downwards.
GTTTTCATTTTGGAAATCTGACTCATTTATACGAGTTAAAATCCTTGGTTTAAATTCAAATTTCCAACTTATACTTTTAAAATGGTTTAAATTCATATAAACACATTTATATCATCTTTAATCCCTAGTTTCCAAATCATAGCTTAATTTCAAACTTGAATCCAAATTTAAATCTAACTATTTAAATTTTCAAAACTCGTTTAAGTTATCAAAATAACTTTTATCTTTGAAATTCCATTTCAAAAGCTTTTTTTTTATTTTAAACCCAAATTTCCGATTTCAAAATCAATTGAAATTAAAATTTCAATTTCAAAAACATCAAATTTAAATTATCTGTGACTTAACCGATTTCCACGTGAAATCCATATTTGTGTGTGTAAAAGTGTAGTCCAGGGATTTCACACACAATAGTGCAACATCGTAGAATCATCACAGATCAAAATATAGGATATAGTTGATAAACGATATAAACTATATCGCTTATCTTTTATTCACAGATCACAGATATATATATCACAGGTAAGTACATTACAGATCACAATATAAATCAGGGTATATCACAAAGCATCATATATCAGGGATGTCAAATAATTCAAATCATCCAATATAATCCAAGCATCCATCAGTAAGATCAATAAATTATCTGATTAATTCAAATCAGATTAATTTCTTATGAATTACTAATCCTGGTTAATTAACATTAATAAATTACAAATCATTTTGATTAATTATCCTTTAATTAATTAATTAACCTTTAATTAACTATTCTTAATTAATTACAATAAGTGATTATCCTAATCACTTATATTATTGAATCACGAATTAATTATCATTTGATCAATTAATTATTAATCATAAGTTAATTTAGCTCTCAACAAATTAATCAACCTTAAATTTATATTCGATTAAACTCCGATTAAGTAATTATCACCAGATATTAAGATTAATAATCTTTTATAGTAACAATTTATCTTAATTAATTTCATAAAATTTAACTTAACCCTTTTTAAATTAATTGATAATCAAAATCGTATTCTCAAAATAAACCATTTGTCTTTAAAATCTTATTTTAAATAATCTTAAAAGTGGATTGTCATCAACATACGAGTTAACTTAATACCTTCAAGTTAATTTCAAGTCAACAACATTGTTTAGGTTAAACCATTAACTTTTAAATCAAATTCTTAATTTAACTATTAAATTTTTATTTTCAAAGTAGATTTTAGAAACCCAAAATTAAATAATTTTAAGTTAAATGGCTGTACAACTTTTATTGATCAAAATTTAATTACACCTTTATTATAAAGAAATTTGTTTAAGGATAAAGTTTTAAAACTTATTTTATTCAAAATTCAGAACTTGTTTTGTTAAAGGCTTCAGACCCGAGACCAACATTAACTGCTTCGAGACCACCCCCTTCGTTCTTGAATGAAACCCGAGTCCAGTGCCTAAAAACTTCGAGACCCCAAACAAAACAACTCGAGGAAACTCAAGCCTTTCTTCCCCAACCATTTTACTGACACAAACCAATATACGTGCACGTGCACGTGCACAGGAGTTCGCCAGCGCTCCGACCATGGCCACCGCCTTCAACATGTCACAAATCGACTCGACACTCGACTGCAACAACCCAAACAAAAACATCTAACCCAAAACGAAAACGAGCATTTCAGTTCGAAACTGGAGTTCACATCGCCGGAAAGAAACGTCTCGCAACCACCTCCTCGACCACCAGAAACTCTATAGCTTCAACCAAGCCTTCGTCAGCAACAAAGCTTCCATCACCCAAGGTCTCACGGCACTCGATCAACCAACGATGTCGAACAAAGCACATTTTCTCAGCCTCGACAAAACTAGGGCTACAGACTTCAAGTGCCTGCCGTCGCCACCACGATCATCTGCCCATCCATCCAGTATTTTTCCCACCGTCTCCAATCTCTCCACTACCATCACAGCGAAACCCGACCATCAAAGCGCTTCCAGTCGCCTGAAATTGGCAGGAAACCAATTTCCGTTCAACTCACGATTTCCCACAATTTAACAAATTAAAAATCTTGATTTTATTCTTAAAATTCATGATTTTCAAAGAGAATTTTGATTATCTAGGTGAAATCAAAAATCACGATGTTCGAATTTATCATGTACCAGAGTTGCCACTGTAATATCCTATTTTGAAAATATTTTCTAAATATTTCTACTTGGAATTATTCTTAAAAATAACTTCACATGCATACCATCATTTCATCTTTAATGATCTTACCCTAATATTGATTGTATAAGGAGCAGTTAAATTTTGTTTTAGTAGCTTTAAACCTGTAGAACAACAGAGAGTTGTCCACGCATAAACACAAGCATGCATACCTCAATTCCTACATATATATACATATACACTTACAAATATATCTTCTTCCATACATCATACTTTATACCATGTTTTCAATATCAGGCACACAATCAAAAATATAAATAGGGCTGAGATCAAAGAAGATAGTTGCTCACCTTGATGGGAAGAAGCAGAGAAGAACAGAGGGGAAAGAACAGAGACAGCCTGGAAATGCAAAGTTAAATTTGAAAGCTGGCATTTGTTTTTGATCTGCTACTTGAAGCAGACTTGAAATTGCAAGATGAAGTCTTCTTTCTTCAATCTTTGGTTCGAGTTGTTTGTTTGTTTTAATGTTGAGTTTGTTTGAGTTTTGAATGATATTTTTCTCAGTTAGAAAGTGAACGAATGGATAAGAGAAGCTGAAGTATATAAGAAGTATACAGCCTACATACTTGTATTTAATGTTTTGATACTTTGTTCCCATGCCTAGCCCATGCTTGCTTTATGGCTGCATTTATGACTTGTACCATGTTTAAATCCTTTTCTTTCAATTTGGTTCGGCTGTACAAGGTATTAGAGATATTGTATTGATTGTTATTTTGTTTATATACTTAGTTTTGTTTATTTTATTTACTTTGTACTGTAATACTTATATATATACATTTTACTTGCCTTCCTATACAAGCTTACATACTTTTGTTTTGTGGTTTGCAATTCAGTTTGTATTTGTTCAAGTTGTATTCTCTTTTTACTTTGTCTTTGAATGTTTTTCTTATTATTTTTTTTTCCTTGCCTGCATATCTATTACAGGCTTCACATATGTGTTGTTTCTAGCCTACATGCTTCTTCATACTTTGCATTCCCAAGTTCTACAGGCTACACTTGCTTTATTTGTTTGAATGTGAATTGATGTTGCATTGGTTTTAGAGATGTTTTGTTTCATTTTTATTTGTTAATGTTTGTTGTATTTTTAGCTAATGTACTCACTTGTATTTGTATTTGTATTTGTTTGTTTTTATTTATTTATTTTATAATTAAAAATGAATTTCTATCTTACTTTGTTGTTAAGTTTGTAACAATGGTATTTACTTTAAAATGTTGTTTTAGTTATTCGTATTAGTTTATACTTATCTTATCTTTTGTCTTGGCTTTGAAATTAAAGTGAAGTCCTAGTTAAATCAATTTATTTATTTATTTCTATTTATAATTCAATTATTAAATTTACTTTAATATTTATTATTTTACTTAAATTTTTATTGTCTTTATAATCCTATCACTTTGAAAATGTAAATAAGTTTCTATTGTATACTATATAATTTATCTTACTCATTTAAATTCTATTTATAACTTAATATTTATTATCAATCATTATTAAATCATTTATTTAAGTTTTAAATTCAAATAGAAATATATATATATCTACATATATATATTAAATTTACTCGTATATACCTAAATATATATATATATACATTCAATATACACACATATACTCACATATACACTATTTACAATATTTTAATCTCAAATGATTTATTCAGAATATACTTGGATTTCGGGGAAACTCGCTCCATTTAATCAATTTAATTTCACAATTTTTATTCAAAAATTTATTTAATTGTCAATTTAATTCATAAATTCATTTAATTCTTAATTTAAATACTTATGAAATTTGGGGTCGTGACAAAAGGGAAGTGGCGCCAGGGGATTTGGGGAGGAGGATGATATTTGCATAGTTGATGCAGGCCACGGATGAAGGGTCGGCATGAAATTCAGAGCACATTTCGATGATGTCGCATTTGACTGTTTCCCAATAGTGTTTAAAGAATAGAGGGCCGAAACCGTCTGGGCCATGAGCCTTGTCGTCAGACATGCTCTTAAGCGTCGCCCAAATTTCTGCTTCTGTGAAGGGGTGATCAAGGGGGATGGGAGGGTTCTCCGGGTAGAGTAGGTTCCAGTCAATTGTAGGAAGAGGGGGGTGGTGTTTGCCTAGAATGGTTCGGTAGTAGTCGGTGAATAGTTTAAGGATGACTGATTGGTCTGAGATGGTGTTGTTGTCGTAGGTGATTTCAGGAATGAAAGTGGATCTACGTCTGCCGTTTGCGAGACGGTGGAAGTAAGCAGTGTTCTTGTCGCCTTCCTCAATCCATTTCGCTTGCAGTGACAATCTGTCCAGATTAGCTTCCAGTTTTCTCAGGCGAGATCGGTCTAATTCGGAAAGAGGAGAGGATTCTTCCAGGATATTTAGGTCCAGAATCTCATCTTGGATAGCGGAGATGCGCGAGCGGATGGAGCCCCAAACTGATTTGGCCCAGGGTTTGATGATTTTTCGGAGGGAACGGAGTTTGGAGACGACCCTGGCAGTGGCTGATTGGATGGGGGAGGGCTGGGACCAGATTTCTTTGATGAAGTTATCAAATGATGGCTCCAGGAGCCAGAGGCATTTGAACCTGAAGGGTCTGATATTACATGAGGGGGATCTCGTGTCTAGGAGGAGTGGGCAATGATCGGAGATAACTGTGGCTAGGCCCGAGACAGTGGAGAGAGGGTGTAAATCCTCCCAGGCCGGGTTGAAGAGGAAGCGGTCCAATTTAGCTAGTGAGGGATCTGATCTGCGGTTAGACCAAGTGTAGAGGCGATTACAGATGGGTGGGTATATCAGGGAGAAAAGGTTGATGAAATGGTTGAAGGCTTCAGAGTCTTGGGAAAGGTTGCCCGAGTTCCTTTCTGATGGGGATTTGGTGGTGTTGAAATCGCCTCCGACAACCCAAGGGCCATTAATGTGAGAGGAGAAGGTGAGACAGTTCGACCAAAGTTCATTTCGATCTCGAGGGTTTTGTGGGCCATAGATATTGGAGAAGAAGAAGATTATTCCAGTTTGTAAGTGACGAAGGGCTACATGTAGGGCTGCTGTGTGATAGAAGGTTTGGCAGTGGGACCACACGGATTCATTCCAGGCTGTTAAAATACCTCTGCTCGAACCGACAGCATTTATGTGGGCCCACCCAGTTAGGAAAGGCCTACCGATATATCTGAGTGTGTTGGGGGTTGGGTCTGACAGTTTGGATTCTTGCAGGAAGAGAATGTCTACTTTTTGTGGGGATAAGACAAGGCTAACAGAATGTCTTTTACTGGGGTCCCCCAACCCCCGTGTGTTCCAGGAAATTAGCTTCATTGGGAGATCGATAAGCGCTCCGATTCTAGTGCCTGCATGGAGGTGTAGTGTTCTCCATGCCAGTTCACTCCCATGCAACGTGCCATTTTCTTATTTAAGCTTTTATTAAGAGAGGAAAAGACAACATGTTTAAAGAAACTACCAGGATGTGATGCTGCTCTGTCCAGTCTAGAGCTACGGCGCACAGCCGTTGGAGTGATTGGCTGAGACCACTGAGCGGCCGCTGGAGTGGCTGGCTGAGACCCTTGACTAGTCCTTGGGCGGGCCGCTTGGCTAAATTCAGTTGGGCTAGGAACGGGGAACTGGTGAATGGGAGATTGGGGGTCAGCTTGGGGGGTGGTGTTTTGGATCTGCACCGGGAGTGATTGGGTATCAATTTGAGGGATAGAAATACGTGGCAGATGGGGTGGGGATGCGACATCAGGGGGGTTGGGATCTGCTGGAAGAACGGGGATGAGAGGTCTAAATCATAGAAAGGGTCCCACCTATGCTCTTGGACTGGCCATGGGTCCCAGCCCCTTGGACCCACCACTTCAAATGACTGATCATAGTGTTGGCCGGGCGCCGGCGGGGAGCCAGAGAAGATTGGGGAGTAATTCATGACGTCGAATCTGTCTTCCGACTCTAAGTCTTCGATCAGGATGTGGTGCTCAAATAGGGGGAAATTTCTCTCGTAGTCCAACCCTAGCAGGTGGTTCTCCGGGCGCCTGTTTGGGTGTTCGTGCTCCCATCTTTCGATATTAAGGAGGTATTCCGAGTTGTTGAGGACGGTGACAAAGGATGATGGAGTGATGATGCCACTGAAGAATTGTATTTGAATGTATAAAAAGCGATGATCAAGTTCCGCCCATTCGCAGTCATCTTGGGCCAGGAATCTACCCACTGGCTTGACTGCTTCAGAGATGGCTTCTGGGTTGAAGCGTAGGAGCTCCGGGAAACTTGAGATTCTCGCCCACGATGGAGGGTCCAAGGATGGCGCAGGACGGTCGAGCTTAGACCAAGACTAGAATTGCACGGTTCCTCCGGCCCTAGAGATGGTCGATCGCTGGAGGATTTGGTCTCTGATTGAGAATGTAGGGCAGTAGAAGATGAAGCTGGTGTTGGTCTAAAGCCAAAGCGGCCAGTATCTGTGATGGAAGGTGGAGGATAGTGTTTGGTGAAGAGAGTCTATAGACCATGTGCCAGAGATGATGTTAGCGATGAGGAGCAATGCTGGGTCCGCCATTGAGAATGTTTTGGAATTCGAGAATGTGTTATGATGTTGCTTTGGGGATTGGGGCAGACTATGTGTAGCTACAGGGGATGTGGGTTGCATTGGGGACCTGAAAGGTTTCGTTTGAGCTGAGTGGAGATGTGACTTTGGGACCCAGCGAGCAGAGGTGGGTTTGTTTTTAGTGGGAGAGGAATGGACCTCGCAGATTTTACGAGCCAGAGTCTGATTGAGGATTTTATCGGGACAGTGCGATTGGGGATGCCCAAAATATCCGCATTTATAGCATATCTTTGCGTCCCGACAAAATTGCGCCACGTGTCTAAGGCCAGCACAGCGAAGGCAACGGTTTTCCTGCTTCAGAAATTCAACCGTTTGGCGAACGTTTTTGTACTGCGGCAAGGGGTGGCGACGCTTGGCCGGAGGATTGGGCAGGAGAGGGGAGCGAGGAGCGGAACCTGCTACCTGGGCGTAAGTCTTGGCGGCGGGGATCTCAATACAGAGAGGTTGGTTTGGTCCAGGTGGAGGCAATGGGGCTCGAGATGGGATCGCGTGATGGCATGGGGCGGCAGAGGAGGAGGGAGGGGGAGGGGTCAATCAGAACGGAGTTGTATTTGCTAGGGACGAAGGAGATCGGGGGTACTGGGTGGGGAGAGGGCTCCATTGAAATGCTTTACAACATTAAAAGGACATTTCTGGAGTGGACATAAGACATGTTATATATATATATATATATATATTGGTTGATATGTATTAGTTTATATAAATTTTATATCCTATCAGTTATCTATGTATATAAATGTGTGTGTATATATATCTTGTAGTTTTTCCTGTTACATTTTTTAATGTGTTTATATATATATATATATATATATAAGTTGTATACATATTCATTTTGCCAGTATTCAGGCCTGTATATCTATTTGGATTTTGTAGATATATATATGTTCTATTGCTACGCGTGAATATCATTTTATATCGTATTTAAAGTACAATGTTTTGTCTTGTTTATAAATTTTTTTTTCATTATGTAAGTATATTTTAATATGTATACGTTTGGTTATATATGGGCCAACATGCATTTGAATATATCCCAGTATATGTATGTTGTCCAGTGATTTCATATATCAGTATATATTGATTTTTAGTTCCAAACATTATTTATATATATGCAGAGAAATATATAAATATATGTGTTTTAAAGATACAGTATTGATTTCAGAATATAAGTATATATATAGATTTTTTTATGTATTTTTAATTTATTGATGTTTTAAGAAGATAATATAATAAAATAGTATATATTTTATTTCAGTCTATATCAATTCACTCATATAGCTGATCTTCACCGACCCAGTTCTGATTTGATTTCGTCTATTTCTATTATCAGTTTGACCGTCGAATTCATGCCAATCTTGGTTTGCTTTGAAATCCATGATTGGATTCGTAACTCATTCCACTATCAAATCTATCTAGCCTCGAAAGGTGAGCAATCACTCACGATTAATGTAATGACCGTGATTTTTGAATTACTGTCGGAGTTAATATTTTAGATAAAAATTTTAAATTAAAATGTGAAAATAAAATAAAAATTGTTGCAAATTCAGTTGCATACTTCCCAGTTGTAGCACGTTGGAACTAGACTGCATTTTGCATTCACGTGTACATGTGAAAAAGTGGTCCATTTCAAAACAAAGTGCAACACTCATTTTTGGCTAGCTGTCACTAAGGTTTGGAAAGCAAAGTTGTGTTCAAATTCATTTGCCTTCACGTGTATGAATTGGTCCAAATTAAAGCAAAATGTACAAACACTTTGCTGCCTCTAAATTCAAAAGCTAGTAGTAAACATTTATGCAATTGCTGTCATCATTAGTTTATATGCAGCCAGTACCTTATCTCCCTCTAGAGCGCGTTCTGCATTAAATGTTAATGTACCATTTGCCTTGACTTGTGCACATTTGAAAGTATAGAGAGTAGCCTTCATCATTTTCAGTCTGTTTCAAAAAAGTTCAAGTAGCCTTCATCATTTTCAGTCTGTTTCAAAAAAGTTCAAGTAGCCTTCATCATTTTCAGTCTGTTTCAAAAAAGTTCAAGCAGCCTTCATTACATTCTTTTGCTCATTTTTGGTGAAGTTGTGCAAACAAAATTAATGGCGGTTCAAATATTATTGCTTCTTTTGGATTTTAATGCTAACTGGTCCGAAGACGAATTAAAGGTGAGTGAAAACACTCACATCTCTAATTTATTCTTTGCTTCAATGATAGCGAACATGAAAATAGCATTTCCACGCATTTCATTTTTTGGCTAAAAGAATAATGTTTTGAAACATTTCATTTATTACCTTATTCTGTGTGTGTGCATCTGCATATGACCCATACTACCTTCCTTTTGCAATTATATTCGTATGTGCACCAAAAAGAAAGTCAAGGCTAGGCAACTTTTCATTACAGGTGTGCAAATGTGTTATACACAGAGGTGACAAATTTTGACCCATATGTGTATGATTAAAGTGCCAGGCCATGTTTCTACATATTGTGCATGCATATGTACATGTCATCTTAATCTCATTAATTGTATGAAGCAAATTTGCACGTTGGAAATTGTCCAGGTCTCTTGCATTCTTTCATTTGAACGTGTGTGCCCGTTTAATTTAGCCCAGGTCGTTTATTACTCTTCTTCATATTTAATGAAATGCATCTTTGGTATTACGTGCCCACTGTTGTGAACGAAATAACGTGGAATGAGAATAGCATGAAATGCAAAGTTATACGCCCAGACCACTGTCTACTTTGTGCGTGCATTTCATTTTCACAGAACAATCAAGTTCTAGGCAATTATGTTCTTCCACTTTTTCGTGTGCCCAGATTATATTTTTATTGCATTTTTCATCTTTTGCATGAACAAAATGACATTAAGGTAGCAGCGTTTTTTTATTTTATTTTATTGCATGTTGCGTGCATATATAGTGTATATTATTCGGTCACATTTTGTTTTACATTTTGCCTTGAGTGTTGCGTACCAAGTGAAGTCCAGGATTATCAAGCCCAGGTCATTTTCTTGCTTTGTAGTTTATACTTGCATGCTAAAAGGGGTGTTACACTGACTATTATTGTTTTCATGCATGTAAGTCCAAATCTTTTTATTTTGGTTCTGGTGTTGCACGAAAGAGTAGTAATGCCAAACCAGTCAGTGATTTTTATATACTATATGCATGATAATAATTCAAAAATATTTTGTTTTATTGTAGTGTGCTTGCAAATATGAGTTGTACATTACTGCAGTAATTTACTTTGAACCGATGTTATGTTTTAAAACGTATTTTGTTGCCGTTATTTTTATAACGGAATTTTTACGCCGGTATTATATTTTTGAAGCGTGTTGTTTTGATCATATTTTGAACCGTCAATTTTAAAGTGAATTTTTAAGCGGTTATCCCGCAATGTTGATTTGATATTCGTTTTTACGGTGTTTTGTGAAGCGTAATTTCCTCGTCGAAATTGCTATAGCTGTTCCTGTTTTAATCACGTGTTTTAAAAATCATTTTTAAATAAAATTGTTTCCAAAATTTTTACAGTTTGAGCTTTCAAAAGAATGAGGAAGCGATTTAAATGCTTCAGCAAAATTGAGGACTATGAACCCTTACTTTTACTGATTCGTTTAATTCCGGACTTGTCCGTTTGAGAACGTAAAATGTTATTTATATAAAATACACAATTTTGCACTTTCAAGGAAACGATGAAGAGATTTAAACGATTTAGCAAAAGTGCGGAGTATGGAACCACACTTTTACTATTTTGGTTAATTCCGGACTCGTTAATTGAAATATTTGCTATTTGATGATTTTGATGATTCTGTTGGGCTTTCGAGCCACTATGCTAGACCTTCGGGTCATATGATGGACCTTCGAGTCAATTGCCAGTATTAGACCTTAGGGTCATTTGTTGGACCTTCGGGTCATTTGTTGGACCTTCGGGTCATTTGTTGGGCGCCAAAAATATAGTACTTAGTAGGCTTTGGCCATATGAGATGCACGTGCGGCGTAGCTAAAACTCGCCATCTGCTGGGATCGATCCATCTTTTATGTTGATTTTCTAGTTATCTTATTTTAATTTCTAGATTTTGGAAATGCTGATTTTCTAGTTAACTTTACTGATTTCTAGATTTTTGTGTATTGCTGTTTCGAATTCAATTGTGAATTTGGAAATTTCTTTTGATGGAGTTTAAATTGAGATTTCTTCCTTTAAACTATGTTGATTATTTATGTTGAATAGTCTCATTCGAGACTATAATTATTTGTTTAAGTGTAGTTTATCGTACACTTATTTTTGAAGTTTAAATTAGACTGATCCGTTTATTATTTTCTTTTAAATAATACTCGGGTCAGACCGAGTTATTTCAGGATAGTCGCTATCTCTGATTCAGTTGCAACTTCAGCTTTTGGGATTTCACTCCATCTTTTGTCTAGACTTCGAGGTGTTACTTTTGGTTTATTGACTCTCGTCTCATGTATGTTTATGACATGTAAATGTACATTTGGTTTACGTGATCTATCAATTGTTGTAGCATGTATCCAGACTTGTCTTCCGCTATATATCTGATATTTCTATTCTGATGCGATTATACTTATCTGTGTTGTTGTTATTATGAGTTGCTCTGAATTTTTCTTTAGCCACCGTAGTTTCGTTTTAGATTTGGATTGAATTTATATCTTTGGGAGTAATTTATACAACTCCTATCGATGAAATCAATACTCGTCTAAGGCATAACTTACGGATGGTTGCTTCTAACAAGCCTTATTCTTCCCAATATTAGACGTTATTCCTTATAATAACCTTTGTTATTATGAGCATAGAGGTGGGGCGTCACAATTAATGTTCTTATATTTATTAAATTTGATTTCAATTAAAACGACAATTGAAATATGCTGCTGTTAGTTATTTACATTGCTATATATATGCCATTTCTGTATTTGTTCACCTGTAACATCTGACACCATTATCTGTTATTTATCATTGATGATATATGCCTGTTACTGATTGTTATATTATTATCACATCTGTTATCACTCTGCAAGTTCCCTGTTAGTATAGAATTCACTATGGGTTGAAATGATACATACTCGAACAATCTGTAGAATAGGAGAAAATCATTATGGGTTGAAATGATAAACCCAAGTGATTTTCAATTGAATTGAATTTGGGATTTCGGGTTGAAATGATATATACACGAATATATTTTAAATTGTGGATTGAAATGATAAATATCCGTATCACTTGACCATAGGATAGAAAATTATATACAGACACCGTTGGTCTATATATAAATATTTTGAAAAAGATTTCTATGGTTTTGGAAAGAAATATATGGTTTAATAAATATTGCTTTTTAAAGACTTATTAAAGTTGATTTAATAAAGTTGATTTAATCAATATAAAATATGTTTAAGTATTTATTTAAAATTTATATTTTTCAAATATAGAGTTTATAATGATATAGGTTAAAAGATAAATTTGAAATTGATTTGAAATTATATTTATTTAATAATTATACTTAAATAAGTTTTATTTGAAATTTATTAAAATTGAGATATGATTTTTAACCTGGATTTGGTTAAAGTGACTTAAATGAATATTGCAAACTTAAATAAATTTAAATGAGATATTTTGTTTATTTAAATTTGTAAATTGAAGTTTATTTAACTGATATTGAAATGATTAAGTAAATATTTCAAGCTTAATAATAGTAAAGTGAATTTGATATATATATATATGAAATTATCAAATTTAGTTTGAAAATGTTGAATATTTAAAGCTTTGAAATATAGTGAAATTGGAATGGTTTACTTGTGGTTCAAATCTGTATTTGAAATCGATATAATAATTTATTGACGACTGAATTGAATTGAAATTGATGATTTGAGATTTGACTAAATTTGAAATTTTGGGATTGGTGTTGATTTGGAATTGATTTGTGAAATTTGAGGAAGCTATTTTATTATATAAAGTATTTTTAAATTATATTTAAAACTATTTATATATGTTACTTTATAAATTTATTTCGTATAAACTATTTTAATATAAATTATTTTTAATATAAACTATTTTATTATATATACTATTATTTATATTTAAACAATTAAGTGGGAAGTGTTATGATTCCCAAGCATTATGATTTCTAAATTTTGATTTCCAAAGAATTATGTTTTCCAAAGTGTTTGATTTAGAAAGTGTTATAACTTTGAGGTACTAAGATTTTGTAAATGCATATATTTGAGATGGATATATTTGAAATGGAAATGATATCGTATTTGGTTTTGAAATGGAAGTGATATCGTATTGATATGGTTTTGAAATGGCAATGATATTTTGGTTTTGAAATATAAACTATTTTGAAAGTTTATTAAATGACCAATCGGTGTAATAATTACGTAGTTATTGAAGAGTCCGGGATCGGTTAGGGACATACTCTCTATCTAAACCAAAAACCACTTTAATAACTATTATACACGGAGTGTGATCCAGAATGAAGTGGTTGGAATGATGACGTTGCTGGATTTGAAGAAAGAGAACGACAATGGATAGCCTTGACACTTGTGTCAAATTTGAAATGACTTAAACAGGAGCTGTGCCGGGTCAGTGAGGTAGCTACCTCTAGCGGACAAACTTCTTCGTAAACTACTCATTACTTGTTTTGATTGGTGCGCACATTTGAATTGGGAGTGTTGTCCGCGGTGTTGCAATCGTTGAGGCGATGCGTTCATACCAGTCCAGACCAGGCAAACAGTAGTTTCACTACCTTGGGTATTGCCTCATGTGCCTTGTCATACTCGTATTCCTATGCGCGACCACTACGATTTGTTTCGTGTTATACCTATGGAGTACTCCCTGATAGCCCACTAGTTTACAGTTGAGTTTAAAATGCTGTATAGACTATGACGCTTATATAAAATGTGTTAAGGGGGATAATGGTACCGCCTTAACGCTATTTTGATACTTTATATTACTGATAGGCATTATCTACTTAGCATACACTACTATATATAAATAGTTTAACGGATCCTTAGAGGATGGTTATTCCAAACATCCTTTGAGTTACTTGTATTTTCAGTTGTTATTTCACTTGAGTTGGATTTATTGATATAAGAATGTTAATCCTGACTTGAGTGTTTTGTGTTTTGCTTTACACTCGGGTCAGACTGAGTGTACCAGTATTCGTGACTCACCTTTGGAGTTGAAGCTTTGCTTGGAGATCCAACTATCTATCCAGCTTTCAGATATTCAGTTGATTCCACTAATGTATTCTGATCTAGTATTTGACTATTGTATTCGAGACTTCTGTTGTATCTTATTTAACTCTTTTATATATATATATATATATAGTAGCTTCATGAACTATTATTCTTTTGTTTCCGCTGCACTATTGTTGTATTACTCTATGTCTATGATTTTGTGATTATTTATTTACCGTTTATATGCTGAGTTTTGCCAAATATAAATTAACAATCTGATATTTTGAGCAATTCAAGTACGACATGTGTGGATGCGAATGGGTCAAAATATCGGGTCGTTACAATTTATATTTCCACATTTAACTTTAATTTTATTCAAATTGGAAAATATTCGCTTAATCATTTTAATAACAATTAAATAAAATCTCAATTTATAAATTTAAATCAATATTAAATATTCAGTCTCAATTTTATTTAAAGTTGAGAATGTTCATTTAATCACTTTTTTATCAAATCAAGTTATAAATAAAATCTTTCAAAGCCTCAAAATCAATAAGTTTAAATCCATTCTTATTTAAATTCAATTATTAACCAATTTAAATTCCAAGTCAATATTAATTTATCTTCTCGACCTTTATTACAATAAGTTATTATCTATTTTAAAATATTAATATAAATTTAAATAAATACTTAAACATATCATGAACCAATTAAATTAAATTTTATTATTAAATTTATTTTGTATTAAACCTATATATATATATATATATATATATATATTTGTAACAACCATGTATTTTGAAATTATTTTAAATTGAATGTCCTAATTTAAAAACTTTATTTTATTTATTTAATGGAAATTTTGTTATTTTAAATATTAATTATGTTTTTTATGTGAATTATAATCCCAAACATGAATAAATAGAGTATTTTCCAAAATTGTGAATTTTGTCAATATGGTCAAACTTTGACTTCTAATTTAAAAATATAAAATGATGAAATTTTGAATTTTATCTTTTATTATGAAAGTAAATAAAATTTCAAGAATATTGCTTTTCGTTTCGTTGAAATCTGATTTATAATGTGAAAGTTATGCCCTTTTAAATATTGTGTGTAATTTGCTGTATTTAACAAAATTGTTTATTTTAAATTATATAAATAATATTTTATTTGCTCATGTTCTAATTTATGTTTATATGGGTAAAATAACTTGTTATGTATATATTTTGGTTTTAAAACATTTTTCAAAGTGTAATTGACATTTCCAATGTCAGTTGTATTCTGTTTATAATTTCTAATTTCCAGTTTCATTTAATTAAGAAATTCTTTATTTATTTTCTATTTTCTTAAGATCTTATTTTATTCTCATTCCCACTTTATTTTGTTCCTCATTTTTTTTATTTGACCTTTTATTTGTTTTAACGTGAAATAGAAATTTTCTAAAACTACTGATATTCTATTTGTAATTTTTAAGTCTTGTTTGGAATTTTTAAACAATTTCTTTAGTTCTTTTTCTAATTTCTCTAAATTTAATTATTTATTTCATTTTGAAAATATAAATGAATTATTTTACTTCACATTTTGTTTTAAAATATTATAAAAATGAAGTAAATATTTTTCTAAAGCTTGTGATGATTTAATTGTAATTTTTGAACCTTGTTTTCAATATTTAAGCAATTTCTTTAATTCTTTTCCTATTTTCCTAAATTCATTTATTTATTTTATTTATATTTTTATTTTGTTTTCAGTTTTAAAATTCATTTACTTATTTTTATTTGTTTTATTTAATTAAAAGAATTTGGAAATTCAAAAGGACTTTGTGCTTGTAACTTATGACTTTTCACTTTCTAGACTCTTCACATTTTGGGTTGTTCTCTTCTTAACTCTAGCCGTGAGTTACTTACTTCTTTTCCACGTGAAAATACATTCCATTTCAGCAAAACTCATGGCCAAACATTTCTGAGAAGTTTTGGTAATGGCCTCTCCTCCTTTTTCTACTTTTTCTTCTTCCTTTTTGTGTTTTGGCCATGATTTCATCACATTTTTGCTTTGCCTTCTCCACTTGTTTGCTCGGCCTACCACCTTCATCTCCACCATCCTCTCCACCATCACCAACCATAGCAACCATCAGCCTCTCCTCTGACCACCACCTCAGGCCGTGACCTCCATATGACCAAAGCACTCAAACTTTGCAAAAATTTCCACAAAACACTACATAGCCAAGCCTATCTTCACTATCTCCTCCATATTTCACCTTGGCCACCTCCCCTTGCTCCACTACCACCATAACCTGATCTCTGGCCATCACTTGACCTCTGTCCAGATCTGGAGCAAGCATGGCTGATGCAGCGCAGTATAACACTAGGTCGCAAATATTAGGTCGCAAACGACCTAACGACTTACGAGCTAGCGAGACAGAGTATACATTGGAGCCAAGGGATGGTGAGCTAAGAGAGAAGGGAGAAGTAACTCGCAAGCGACCTAATATGATACCATTTCTGTCATTACCAGCGAACTACGACCTAGTTAGGTCGCGTGAAGAAGATCCAACGACCTATGATAAGTCGCCGAGCGACCTAACTGCAAGTTATGAATGAAGAGATATTCCAGTGCCGCTTTCTTTAGGTCGCGAACGACCTACCATAAGTCGCTCTCACATGCCGCTGTCTTTAGGTCGCGAACGACCTACCATAAGTCGCGAGACCTTGGGTCGCTGAGATACCTTAAGTCGCTACTGGAGGAGTTTCTTAGGTCGCTCATCGATTAAGTCGCTCACTACCGCATTTCTTTAAGTCGCTCAAGTGGTAGATCGTGTGAAGATTTCCAGAAGCTATTCCTTAAGTCGCTGCTGTCTTGAATCGTGTTGTATATAAGTTTTTGTATCTTTGTTGTGTTGTAATGTTTCTTTTTAGGTCGCGTGATGTTGTAAATGTATAAGTCGCGTGATATTATAACCTGTTAGGTCGTTAACGACCTATACTAGGTCGTAAGTCGTAGGTCGGCCATCTGTTAGGTCGTGGAAGTGTGTTGTAAACTGCCTATAAATATGGGGGTTGCATCATTTGTAAACTCAGTTGATTTTGAATAAACTTTTGTTTGAGTGCTTTGTGCCTCTTCTCAAATTGGTAGTTGAGTGTGATCTCCTATCTCCACCTTCGGTATTCGAGTGCACTCGAATCAACGATTGTTGAAGCCGATTCACGGAATCAAGTGCGCTTGATCAATGTCGAAGAATCGTAGATCTTTAAACACGGTATCGTGCGCGATCAACGTGTTTGAGATAGCTAGAATCCGGTATCTTTGGATCAACGGATTTGGGCCTTTGGTATTTTTCAATCCGCCGATTGCTACCATCACCGTTTCATACTTTTCTGTAATCCACTGCTGCATCATTTCGTATCAGAGCTAGACTTAGCCAATCATAGCTAAGCCGAGTCTTGGAGCCAATTCTTATTGAAGAGTTAAAGTCAAGGTCGAGAGTTGAAGTGTAGATCCGAGCTTAGTGAAGAAGCCGTGCATCATTTTGTAATTCAAGGCCGAAAGTTTAAAGTTGAAGTTTGTTGAAGATTCAATCATGCCTCCGAGAAGAGCTAATCGTCATCAAAATGTTGAAGCATTGTATAGAAGAGAAGAAGCCGAGCAAATAGAACAATGCATCAATGAAAAGTTTGATGAAGGCAGTGGGAAGTTAGAGAAACTGATGAATGACATGAATCAAAGTCAAAGGAGAAAGTCACCAGTCTCGAACCATGGAGGAAACAGAGTTTCGCCATCGGTTAAGGAAGCGAGGAGGGTGTCGCCACAATCATACCGAGATAGAAGAGAATCTTTAGTTTCATTGAGAAGAGAACATCATGAGTATAGAGATGAAGAGATAAGAACTCCATGTGAGTTTGAACATGAACCATATCGTGATGATGAAAGACAAAGTAGAAGAGATATGCGTGATCATAGAGATGTGGGTGGTCAAGATCGTTATCGAAGTACATCTGTTTATGATGAAGATGGTGGTAGATGTAGTGTTCATTCTCGAGATCGAGACCAAGTACGAAATGCATATCGGGATGTTGAAGATGATCGTCGATGGGAATCGAGG
Organism: Allium fistulosum; assembly: GCA_030737815.1. Classification (NCBI taxonomy): domain Eukaryota; kingdom Viridiplantae; phylum Streptophyta; class Magnoliopsida; order Asparagales; family Amaryllidaceae; genus Allium; species Allium fistulosum. Next base: position 307,906,584 of record CM060904.1, on the reverse strand, counting down.
ATGAAAACTGAAATTCCAGAATTCAAGGGTGGAATGGTAGCGGAAGAGTTTTTGGATTGGTTGTCTAATGTTAAAGAAATTTTTGACTTTAAAGAAGTACCCGAGCATCGTAGAGTGAAGTTGGTTGCTACACGATTGAAAGGAAGAGCTATGGCATGGTGGCAACAAACTAAATTAACACGGGAGAGAATGGGAAAGTCAAAGATTGAGTCATGGGAGAAGATGAAGACGTTAATGAAAGCTACATTCTTGCCGTATAATTATCAATCTATTATGTATCAACGATTGCAGAATCTGAGACAGGGAACAAAGTCAGTGAATGATTATGCGGATGAATTTTATCAATTGATTGCGAGGAATGATATCATGGAGACAGAAGAGCAATTGACCGCTAGATTTGTTGGAGTTGAGAATGAAGATTCAAGATATGGTGAATATGTTTGATCCCAGATCTGTTGCTGAAGCACATCAAAAAGCTCTAGCTTGGGAGAAGCAAGGTAGGAGAGGTGGTGGTGTGTTTACAAATTCCAACAATCAAATGAAAGGGGCTAGTAGCAATGCGAATGTTTCCAAGGCTGTTGCAAAACCGGTTGTTAGTGAAGTTGCTATGACCAAGGTCAATAGTGGTATCAAATGCTTCAATTGTCAGGAGATTGGTCACAAAAGCAATGAATGTCCAAAGCCAAAGAAGCGAGTGATGGTTGCAGAGGCAGAGGATGAGGAAGTAGAAGCTGAATGTTCTAATTCACCACATACTGAGGAGGAAGAAGAGTTGGCGGGAGATGAAGGGTATTCATTGATGATGAGGAGAAATTGCTTAACACCAAAGCAGGAGGAGGAAACTAGCTGGTCGAGGAGAACATCTTTTAGTCAACGTGCACTATCTTGGGAAGGGTTTGCAAGTTTGTCATCGATGCGGGAAGTTGTGACAATATTATCTCTACAGAAGATGTGAAGAAGTTGGCATTGAAGACTGAGAAGCATCCGAAGCCTTACAAGTTAGATTGGTTGAGAAAATGTGGGGAGGTGAAGGTTGGACGAAGAGCTTGTGTAAACTTTTCGATTAGGAAGAAATACAAAGATGAAATTTGGTGTGATGTTGTGGATATGGATGTATGCCATCTGTTGTTGGGGAGACCATGGCAGTATGACAGAGCTGTGCAACATGATGGTCGTACTAACAGTTACAGTTTCATGCTTGAAGGTACTAAAATCACTTTAGTTCCTAAGAAGCGACAACAAGAAGAAAACAAGTTGGAAGAGATTGAAGAACTTAAAACTTTGCTATCTTTGAAGGAGTTTGTTAAGGAAGTAGAAGAGGAGCCTGAAGTATTTTTGTTGATTGGACGTGAGAGTAACGAAGTGGTTGAAATTCCTGAAGAAGTAAAGCCAGTGCTGGAAGAATTTGACGATGTATTTCCTGAAGAGCTACCAACGGAGTTACCACCATTGAGGGACATACAACACCAAGTAGATCTTGTTCCAGGAGCTGTGTTACCACATAGACCACATTACAGAATGAGTCCAAAGGAACACAAGGAGTTGAGAAGGCAAGTGGAAGAGTTGCTTGAATAAGGGCGTGTACAGGAAAGTTTAAGTCCTTGTGCAGTTCCAGCCTTGTTAGTGCCGAAGAAGGATGGAACGTGGAGGATGTGTACTGATAGTCGAGCACTAAACAAGATTACAGTGAGATACAGATTTCCGATGCCAAGGCTTGATGATTTGTTAGATCAGTTGAGCGGGGCTACTATCTTTTCGAAGATCGATTTGAAGAGTGGTTATCATCAAATTCGAATCAGACCAGGGGATGAATGGAAAACATCGTTCAAGACACAGGAGTGGTTGTACGAATGGCTGGTTATGTCGTTTGGTCTTTCGAATGCACCTAGTACATTTATGCGGGTGATGAATCAGATCTTTAGACCATTTATTGGGAAGTTCATGGTGGTGTATTTTGATGATATACTGATATATAGTAGAAGCATAGAAGAACACTTGCATCATCTGAGAGAAGTGTTGATGATACTACGACAGGAACAATTTTATGCTGCAACGAAGAAATGCTTGTTCATGACGCATAGTGTTTTATTTTTGGGATATGTTATTTCAGAAGGAGGTATACAGGTGGATCAGAATAAAGTTGAAGCAATCAGAAATTGGCCACAACCCAAGACGATAACAGAAGTTAGAAGTTTTCATGGTTTAGCATCATTCTACCGAAGGTTTATTCCACACTTCAGTAGCGTGATGGCGCCAGTTACCGATTGTATGAAGGGGAAGCAATTTTTATGGACGGAAGAAGCAGGATTAGCTTTTGAGCGAATCAAGGATCTTTTGACGACAGCACCAATTCTAGTATTGCCGGATTTTCAGTTGTTGTTTGAGTTACATACTGATGCATCTAAGGTTGGAATTGGAGGGGTGTTAAGTCAGAAGGGACGTCCTATTGCATATTTCAGTGAGAAGCTATCGGTAGCCAAGATGAGATATAATACTTATGATGTGGAATTCTATGCTATTGTTCAAGCTATAAAACATTGGAGACACTATTTGTTCCATAAAGAATTTGTTCTGTATACTGATCATGAAGCACTGAAACATTTGCAAGGACAGGACAAAATTGCAGCTAGGCATGCTTCGTGGATCGCATACCTGCAACAGTTTACATTTGTGGTGAAGCATAAGTCGGGAATTACGAATAGAGTGGCAGATGCACTGAGTCGAAGGAATCATTTGTTGACTACAATGAAGATTGAAGCGACGGGGTTTGATGTGTTGCCAGAACTGTTTGTTGATGATCCTTATTTTGCGAAGTTTGTAGATGAAGTCAAGGAGGGAAAGACGGATGAGTTTGTGTTGGTGGATGGTTTTCTCTTCAAAGGAAATCAATTGTGTATACCCGAGGGTAGTTTGCGAATGAAGATTATCAAGGAATTGCATGAGGAAGGACATGTGGGCCGTGATCGTACATTGCAGTTGATTGCAAAATCTTATTTTTGGCCGTCAGTGAGAAAAGAAGTTGAGAGATTTGTGGAGAGATGCCATATCTGTCAAGTTTCGAAGGGAACCGCTACGAATGCAGGATTATATATACCATTACCTGTGCCTACTAGACCATGGGTTGATATCAGCATGGATTTTGTTTTGGAGTTACCAAGAACTCAATGTGGGAATGATTCCATATATGTGGTGGTAGATAGATTTTCCAAAATGGCGCATTTCATAGCTTGTAAAAAGACCGCGGATGCAGTCTGTGTTGCTCAGTTATTCTTTAAAGAGGTGTATCGATTACATAGGCTACCTGAATCTATTGTTTCTGATCTGGATACTAGATTTCTAAGCCATTTTTGGTTGAGTTTGTGGAAGATGGTTGGAACGAAGTTGAATTTTAGTAGCGCCTATCATCCGCAAACAGATGGGAAAACGGAAGTGGTGAATAGATCATTGGGAAATTTGTTGAGATGTCTTGTAAAAGATAATTTGAAGAACTGGGATATGAAATTATGTCAGGCAGAGTTTGCACATAATCATGTTGTTAACCGTAGTACGGGTTTCAGTCCGTTTCAAGTTGTATACTCGGCAAGTCCGAAGGGTCCATTGGATCTGACGACAGTGCCATATCAGAAGGGAGTTGTTAAGCGTGCTTGTGATTTTGTGACTGAGTTGCAGGAGTGCCACAGAACTGTGCATGAACGATTGCTTGCATTAAATGAGAAGTATAAACAACTGGCAGATAAAAAGCGAAGGAGTGTGAATTTCAAAGAAGGTGATTTGGTTTACGCCGTGTTGACAAAAGATCGTTTTCCAGTGGGAACGTACAATAAGTTAAAAGCTCGTAAAATTGGTCTAGTGAAAATTTTGAAGAAGATCAATGATAATGCGTATCAGTTGAAATTGCCAGATTATATTCACACTGAAGACGTTTTCAACGTCAAATACCTGATTCTGTATCATGGGGATGAGCTTGTGGTGGAAGAGGAAGTTGCAAATTCGAGGTCGAATTTTTGTCAACCGGGGAAAGATGATGCATCGCGGTACAACACTAGGTCGCAAATATTAGGTCATGAACGACCTAACGACTTACGAGCTAGCGAGACAGAGTATACATTGGAGCTAAGGGATGGCGAGCTAAGAGAGAAGGGAGAAGTAACTCGCAAGCGACCTAATATGATACCATTTCTGTCATTACCAGCGACCTACGACCTAGTTAGGTCGCGTGAAGAAGATCCAGCGACCTATGATAAGTCGCCGAGCGACCTAACTGCAAGTTATGAACGAAGAGATATTCCAGTGCCGCTTTCTTTAGGTCGCAAATGACCTACCATAAGTCGCTCTCACATGCCGCTGTCTTTAGGTCGCGAACGACCTACCATAAGTCGCGAGACCTTGGGTCGCTGAGATACCTTAAGTCGCTACTGGAGGAGTTTCTTAGGTCACACATCGATTAAGTCGCTCACTACCGCATTTCTTTAAGTCGCTCAAGTGGTAGATCGCGTGAAGATTTTCAGAAGCTATTCCTTAAGTCGCTGCTGTCTTGAGTCGTGTTGTATATAAGTTGTTGTATCTTTGTTGTGTTGTAATGTTTCTTTTTAGGTCGCGTGATGTTGTAAATGTATAAGTCGCGTGATGTTATAACCTGTTAGGTCGTTAACGACCTATACTAGGTCGTAAGTCGTAGGTCGTCCATCTGTTAGGTCGTGGAAGTGTGTTGTAAACTGCCTATAAATATGGGGGTTGCGTCATTTGTAAACTCAGTTGATTTTGAATAAACTTTTGTTTGAGTGCTTTGTGCCTCTTCTCAAATTGGTAGTTGAGTGTGATCTCCTATCTCCACCTTCGGTATTCGAGTGCGCTCGAATCAACGATTGTTGAAGCCGATTCACGGAATCAAGTGCGCTTGATCTACGTCAAAGAATCGTAGATCTTTAAACACGGTATCGTGCGCGATCAACGTGTTTGAGATAGCTAGAATTCGGTATCTTTGGATCATAGGATTTGGGCCTTTGGTATTTTTCAATCCACCGATTGCTACCATCACCGTTTCATACTTTTCTGTAATCCGCTGCTGCATCATTCGAGCCCAAACAATGACTAGGCCGAGCCTAGTGTGCACCAAAACCACTCCTTTTGGCCTTGACTCTTTGTCTTCTTCATGTGTAACTCCTACCATCATCATTCCATTGTTTTGCCTTCTTTTTTGCTAACCATTGGATAAGTATTTCAGGTCTAGACCTGATCATGGCTGAGCCAAATGATGTCATGGCCAAGCACTTGAATGGTTGAGGCAAGGTCAAGTCATATATTCCTTTGTTGCTTCTTATCTTCATCGTTTCAACATTGTTTTGTGTCGAATATTTATGTGTATATTGTTGTAACGACCCTGGATTTTATCTAAGTTTAAATTGATAATTAAATTAATTTTTGAACAAAAATTGTAAAATTAATTGGTAAATTTATCTCAGTTTCCCAGTTCAAATAAAAATGTGTTAAATTATTTGATTTAAAATCTTAAATATAAATGGTTTGAAAATAAATATAAAAATATATAGACTTTTGACACAAGAAGAAAGGAAATAAATAAATAATTTAAATTTAAAATTGATGGTTAATAATAATTTGTACTTATAAAATAAATATATATATATAGTTTTATTCGATATAAAGTAAATATATAAATCTTAATAAATAAATACAAAGGAATACACATAGATAAAAACAAACAAATATATATTCATAAACACTTGTAAAAGAAAGACATACATATGCAAACATGAAAACAATATATATAAAGGCTTGTATAAGAAGACAGCAAAAATATGTATTCATGAACACTTGCAAACATAAAAACAAGTAAATAAGAAAAGAAGATAAGTAATAGCTTGCAAATGTAGATAAGTATGAACAAACAAAAAAGAAGAAGCCACCAGATCTTTATTTATGCAATGTACAGGATAAAGATAAAGCAAATAAAATAAGGTAATATGGTACAAGGCCATTAATGCAAGCCACCAAAGAACCATTTCAGCCGAGTCAAACAAGCAAAGCAAAGAAAAATCTCTGATTGTTTGTACAAAATATCACCCTGTTGTACAAACCAAAATAATAACCTTGTAACTCATTTTATACATATCAGCCTTCTTCATCTTATTCTCGTCCATTCCAAGCTATGAAAAAACTGAAGTAAATATTCTTCATAACTTAAACAAAATTCAAATTTTTATAGCAATACAAACCAATGATCAAGTGAAGAACTTCAGCTTGCAAAAATACAATCTGTTTCAAGCCTGTTTCAAAAGAAATGATCTGTTCATCTTCACAAAAAAATCACTGTGAGTAACATTTTGTTTTAAAACTTTAAAATATGATTTTGTGAGCAAACTACCTTGTTAAAGCTTAAAATCTGATTTGATCTTGCAAGTGTGCTGTGAGAATTTCTGGTATGAATATGAATGTGTTGTATGTGCATGTTTGATTTATAGGCTATGCTGGCCTTTGTTTGATTACAGGCTTCCAAACCCTGTTCATAAATCAGAATCCCCTTCTCAAATTCATTTTAGACCTTAGAATCCAAATAAAATTTGTTTATACAAATCCATATCCAAGTTTTAAAAGTAGTTTTAAGATAAATTTGAGGATAATTTATACTGGGAAGAAGAAAAATAGTAGAGCTTAAAAACATGTTAAAAAATTCCAGTTCTCAGTTTTCTTCAAAGCTGGGTTAGCAAATTTTGAACCTATATCTGTATTTGGTTGCCTATGATTAAGTATTGAATGTATGTTGGTAGAATATATTGCATATGGGTAAACATGTCTGTGTGTAAGTATATACATATATATATATATGTATATATATATACATATATATATATGTATGTATGTATATGTATATGTATATATATATATACCTGTACACTGTTCTGTCTTTCAACAGGCTAAAAGCCATTTAAACAAAATTAAACTGCTCCTCACATGATCGATTTTAGGCTATGATTCCTTAATGAAAAATGATTGTGATAACATAGATTTGTTTTTAAAAATAGTATAAATAAATATACATAGTATTTATTTCAAAATTAAGAAATTTCAGTAATAATTCGATATGGAAGAGAAAATTAATATCTGAAAATTATTTTTTTAACCTTATAGACAGATTCGTAATGTGAAATCATGATTTTTAAGAACCATTTCAAAATTTTTAAGTATGAATCTGTGGGGAACATGCGGTTTGAACAATTTTGGGTTCATTGGCAAATTCAGATGGATGGAATAACTTGGGGTCTCGTAATTAGGGTTGAAGCTTGGTTGGTCTTGGGAGATCATCAGAAAAATAATGATTGAATTTATTAATTGCGGTGGTGCTCAGGAATCGACGAACTAGGGTTCGATGTCAGTTTTTCAACGAGGAGAGGCGTGAGGCAAAGTCGTGGTCATCGATGCATCGAGTTGAACGAGACCCAGGGGGATTGAAGCAGGGGTGGTTGGCGAGGCCCCCAGTCGTGGTTACATGGTCATCTACGGTTGGGGGTGATAGTTCAAGGCGAATTTCGATGAACTGTATGTGTTCCAGGGTGGGATGAGTACCTCGATTCCAATTCTGTGTCGATATCAATCTTTGGGTGGTCGGAGTTGAAGTGGTGGGATGTCAGCGACTTGTCGGCGGTGATCTCGGAGGTCGAAGCGTCGCCATGCGACTGTGCACGTGCACGTGCACGACATCAAAGCTGGTGTCAGCTGTTTGTTTTGTGGAAGGAGGTGTTGGACTCGAAGTGACCCTTGGGAAAACTGTGTCCTGGCTCGAGTGTGAATTCATGTACTTTCAAGTGTATATCGGGTTGTTTTTTTTAAAAACAAAATTTTAAAAACTAAGGCTATCAAGTTGATTTTGGGGAAAACTCGAAGTAAGTGAGGAAATATCTCGGGTGTTACTCGAAGCAGCTCTAGGGTGATAACATTTTTCAGTTTTAACTTTAAAATCTAAGTCAAAATTGATTTTTAAAACTATTCTTTTCAAACGAATAATTGTTGATAAGTTGAAAATGGTAATCAAAGGTTTTAAAATAAAATAATTTAAATAATTTAAGTTATGAGTATTTTAAACTTATATTTTCAGAAGTTATTTTGAACAAAATTTGACAAAGTAATTAAGGAGATGATTAAATATTTTACATTTTTTAACTTAACTTAAAAGTAATTCAATTAATGTCTTGTTAATGTTGACTAAATAATTGATGAATTATAATTTCTTAATAGTTACAGAATAATTAATTTAAGGTAATTAATTATTAATTTAAGGTAATTAATTATTAATTTAAGTTAATTAATTTATAATTAAGGTAATTAATTAAGAAATAATTAATCTATGAAGGCGATTAAAATTTAATTAATTAATAATTAAGGATTAAATTAATTTAAAATTAAGGATAATTAATCATTAATTAAAGATATATATATATATATATAATTAATTATGTGATAGATTGATTATAATCACACTGTTAATTCATCTAATTGTTAGATGATTGATTATTATTGAAATGCTTTGAGCAGTTTGATATCCCTGTTTGTGATTGTGATGCTTTGTGATATAAATTACTTTGTGTTGAGCTATGATTTCTGTTCTATAATATATATTACTGTGTGAATATGAAAACCCTTGGCCCGTAAAACAGCACTTGAATTTCGATGCGATAGGGTGTCGGATTCCAGTTTGTTATCCGAAACCCACATCGAATCGTAATGATGAATCCTTGTGATTGATAAATTGACTTTATCTGTGAATCTGTGAATGAGGATAAGCGTTATAGTTTATACCGCTTATCAAATATATATCTATATTTTGATCTGTGATGATTTGATGATGTTGCACTACTGTGTAAAACACTTGGACTACACTTTTACACACACAAATATGGATTTCACGAGGAAATCGGTTAAGTCATAGATGATTTAAATTTAATATTTTTGAAATTGAAATTTTAATTTCAATTGATTTTGGAAATGGATTTGGGTTAAATGTTAAAGCTTTGAAAAGAAGTTTTGAGATAAAAGTTATTTTGAATAACTTGGTGAAGCTTCCAATTTAAATAATTTAATTTGAATTTGAATTCTAAATTTGGAATTGAATTCCATGTTTGAAAATTATGGTTAAAAATGTTAAAAATGTGTTTATATGAACTTAAACCATTTTAAAAATATGGTTTTGAGAATTTGAATTTAACCCAAGGACTTTAACTCGTATAAATGAATTGGATTTCCGGAATGGAAACTATTTTTTTCAAATGATAAAAGCTTTCATATAAGAAATGAAATTCCAATTTAATTAAAGGAATTTTAAGTTTGAATTGGAAAATGGTTTTCCAAGTTATGAATAAATCTTTGTGAAAAATTGTTGAACTTTGTTTTGAAATTGGAAAGGTGTACCTTTTGTATATAAGGTTAAAATGAAATTATTTTGAAAGCTATCAATTAAATCTTTGATTTAAAGATTTAACGAGTTAAATCCAATTGAAATGGAAATTGATTTTAGAAAATCTATGAATAGATCTTTGTGAAACTGTGTGAACTTTGTGAGTTGAATCTTTCTGTAAAAGATTAAAATGGTAATGTGTTTAAACCATTTAAAGAAAAGTTTTGTGTAATAAGTTGTGACTCAACTGAAATCCCAATATCCATATGTTTTTAAAATATTGCGCTCGTTATTTGGTTTAGCCGGGAGAGGACTTTGTGTCATATAACCCATTCTGAATAATGATACGTCGTATATGGATTGCATTTGAAGACCGGTGGTGAAGACCGGATACTTTCGAAAACGAAAGGACAACTCGTCGAATGTCTCTACATCGACTGGTCCCCGGTATAGAGATTTGATCACCCTTTGTGATGGGAAGTCCGGACGTGATTAGAAATTATCCGAATTTGCAAGGGCTTCTTCGGAAGTGCCTTCAGTTCTGTTCGAACCCGGAACAGACTTGTATGGTTGTATGTCTGACACTACCCTTTGAGATATAAAGTTGATTTCTTTCAAATACATTTCTGTTTGGTGGCAGAGATTTATTCTCTTAGCTTAACACCTTTCTCTGAGACGTACGAGCTCAGAGGTTATGTAGTTGAAGGTTATCAGTGATATACTCCCAATTTGGTAGTGTGGCATGTTGAGTGCTGCTGTGTGCTGATCATTTGTTGATCAAAGCATGGCTTTGTGAAAAAGCGTAGCTTTGTGGACGAGACCTCATCGAGCCTCACAAACCGGAAATGGTCGAAACAGGAAAGATGCGGCAAGGTTTCAGGGGTAGCTCCCCTAGGGTATGTCCATTCCTTCTGGAAAAAGGTGGTATCAGGTATGGAGCCCTGATATTTAACCTATGTGGTTGCTCCAATCTCATTTACTGTGTGATTGTTGCTGTGTGATCGAGGCGCCTCGGATAAAGGTCCTAAAGGACCGGGGGTGGAATATCTCAGGTTTACTACCCGGGAAGGGAGTAACCGGCTTTGTGTTGGCAGAGAGCCAGGTGGTTCTCGGGGTGTCCCTCCAGAGGCGTTCCCATGTGGCATAGGAAGTTCCTTAGCCTGACCATTTGTTGGAAAATCCAAAGAAACAATACGAACCTTGTACGGTTTTAGTTGTATAACCTGCTATGGAATGTGGCGGTAACCTGCTATTGAACATAGTAGCTATAGTAAGCATACAATAATGGTTGTATGCTGGTTAAGATAAATATTATACTTTCGAAAAGTTTTCCTACACTATGCACTAGTAATAATATCAAAAGAGTTTTGTTTGCGTAGTAAGCATGTTTGACTATCATAAGAAGAAATCTCCTCCAATTCTGCTTTTGCATTGTGTGTGTGGCGGGAGGTCTTATGGTAGTTTCATTTTCCAAAAAGCATTGCGGATTTCGATGTTAAAATTCTTTTGTTGTTTGTTTTAAAGATAACCAAATGTTTTTGTTACTCACACCAGTCCCATGACTAACCTGGAATTTATTGTTCCCTTCCTCAACTCTGGGTGCCACAATTTTCCACACGAGCAGTCTAGAGTTGGGTTTTTCAAATAGTCAGGTTTAGTGGATTATCTGGAGCTAGTTCAGTTCTTGAAGTTCACGGACCGACGTTGCTTATCTTTGTGGTTCGAGCTAGACATTGGAGTGGTTGGACTCAGCCTCTCTAACTGATCATTTGGAGTTATCATTTCTGTTATTTCCGCGGTATCATTATTTATCTCTGATATTGTTGTATCATATTGATATCATTGTTGTATATCATTCTGGATATTGTATTCATTGGAGTTGTATATGATATCATCTATTTCTTTCTTCCGCTGTGTTGTTATACTTAATGGTGTTATAAGCTTCAGTGAGCCAGCTTTGGCGTTTGAATCTACGGCATTTCGAGTACAAGTGAAGTACGGGTGCCGATTTTCGAAGGCCGAGTTCAGGATCGCTACAATTGTCTTGTTTTGGTTATTGTTTACAAGATAAATATCAAGGCTCTCTATTCATTCAAATCAAAAGTCATGCTGTATCGTGCTTGTCGTGCTTTCTAGAATCTATTGTGTGTTTTTGATCGCTAACTCCAGCGTAAAAAGTGAGTAAATCTCACCTGACATTTATACTTATGCAAATGTGAATAGACAACAATTGAATGTGTAGAATATTATATATGATGTTATAACTGCCTATGATTATTAATTATATGATGTTAAACCTGTTATTTTACCTGTCATGTTATCTATTACTGTTATTTATTGTTAAACTGCTCATTTATACCTTTTTATCACACTGCAAGTTCCCTGTAGATTAGATTCACTATGGGTTGAAATGATACATACCCGAACGGACTTTAGAATAGGGAAAAAATCGTTATGGGCTGAAATGATAGGCCTAAATGGTTTTTATTTATTTTATTTTAACTTGGGATTGCGGGTTTGAAATGATAGAACTCGGGTTTTTGCTTTTTAAACTGCGGATTGAAATGATACATATCTGTATCACATGACCTAGGTTAGGAAACTATATACAGGCCCGTGGTTATTTTTATAAAGTATTTTGAATATTTTTAAAAGTGTAAAATTTTGAAAATTTGATTTAAATTGGATTTTTATGTTTAAATAAATAAATTTGATTTTTCTAGAAGTTAAAAATGTAATTTAAATGAATGGTAAAAGTGAATTTTTGAAATATAACTTAAGTTTGGAAATTTGCAATTTTGGTTTTAAAATGATATTTAAGTTATATAAATAAAATGGAAATTTAATTATATTTGGAAAATGGTAAACATGATATGTAACGACCTGTATTTTTACGGATCGACAAGTTCGACAGAATCTGGAATTTTAGCATTTTTGAGCCATTTCAGATTTTAGGCAATATTTGGCTAAGTCCTAAGTCGTTCACGACTTAGCATAAGTCGTAAGTCGTATACGACTTAAGAGATAGGAGTGACCCAGGACTTGGAGTTAAGTCGTTTGAACGACTTAAGAGTTGGAATGTTTGGAGCCTAGGTCGTGTAGGAAGTAAGTCGTGGGATGGCTTAAATTGACTGACCGACTTAAGGAGTGTTGGGGTTAGGATGTGAGCGACCTAAGTCTAGCAGTTAAGTCGTTGCCTAGATAAGTCGAAGTCCCTGTTTAGTTATGAGCCGTAAACTGGGGGTTTTGATAAGTCGTAACTTGTGAACGACTTATGAGTGTTAAGTCGTAGATGACTTAAGTGTTTGTGGTTGAGTCGTATACCCAGTTAAGTCGTAGATGACTTAAGAGTTTAACCCGGTTATTTGATAAGTCGTAGGATGAGCCCTTTTGTTAAGTCGTATCTTCTGTTGAGTCGTGAGCGACTTAAGAGTTAGCGGTCATAAGTCTTAGCCAGTTAACTGTTAACTCGTAGCCTGGTTAAGTCGCGCATAGGTGTTAACTCGTGCAAGTGGATGAGTCGTAGCCTTTGTGTTAAGTCATAGACGACTTAGTAGTTGAGTCGTCTAACCAGTTAAGGCGCGTGCGCATTAAGTCGTAGGTGCGTGTGTTGAGTCGGAAGAGGCTATAAGTCGGAGACGACTTAGGAGATAGCTGTTTTGTCGTGAGTCATAGGCAGAAGTATGTTAAGTCGTTGAAGCCAGAAGTTAAGTCGTAGGGGTGATAAGTCGTAAGTCGTGAACGACTTATAGAGGCGGACGAGTTACGACTTAGGGTATTTTCTGCTATAAATATGAGAGCTTCTCTTCATTTTTGGGATCCGGATTTTGAAGCGACGAAGTGCTGCCATTTTGAGAGCTCGACTTCTACACTTCTTCACTTCTTTTCTCCACTCTAATCTAGTGATTCCTTTCATCCAAATCGAAGATCAAGATTGAAGATTCAAGAGCTAAAGTTGAAGATCTTCATCTTTTCAAGTGAGATTTCTTCGTTTGAAGCGGATTCGTGATAGATCAAGCTTGATCCTTCGCTGTCCAGATCTGAAGCGTGTTGATTTGAGGTTGTTTTGGTGATTTGGTGAGTGGTGATTATCTCTCACACGGATCCAAAGGAGTATATCGGATTGTTGGCTCGATTTGGTGTTAAAATAGTGATTTCCATGTAGATCCATTGTTCATGATGATGTTACATCCATTTTATCACATGTTAACCTATGCAAGTTCATTCATCAAGTTTGTAGAGATATTGTTCATGTTTTCATGCTCATTGGACTTTCAACTCTTTAATTACGAAAATGCCATTATTGTTATAATTGTCTACTTAGATCATATTTGAATGCTTGATTGTTTGGATTAATGTTTGATTTGATTGATTGCTATGAATTAGATGATTGATGGTTTGATTTAGACCAAAGGTGATTCAAAAGCTAAGGGAAAGGCTCTTGAATTGGGGAAAGCTGCTCGTGGCATATGTAGCGGGATGATGAAGCTCTTATGCATAGATTTGATGATGTGATGTTGAGATGAGGCTTTGCGAGGATGTAATGAAGCGAGGCATCATGTGATGAAGACTTGGTCTAATCCAGACGGGATCATTCCAAGCATGTTGATAACTCGGTGATATGATTCGAGTTGAGGATAATGAATGGATATAAGAATAGTCGTCGAGGAGGATGACTAGGAGGTTTGGATAACATCGTTGTTGAAGGTTCTAGCATGCTCTAAGCAAGAGTACGTTTGGGCAGATTCGATAGTCCCAACGACTAACTGTTGATGGTCGAGTACTCTGGGCAGATTCGATAGTCCTAGGCACGGGTTGCGACGATGTGCGGGAGTTATATCTAGAACCGGGGTTTCCATTAGCCTTTGACGGACGGCTGAAAGAATGTGCCGGTCATTCAATTAACGGTGATATCAAAGCAATGATAACAGTGATAGCCAGAGTCATGGATGTTTGGTTGTATCGTCATTCGGACTCATGAGCGGTATTTTCTAGGTGTTTATCTGATTTAGGCCTTGGTACTTGGAAAACATCGCCCTTGACTCGAGTGATAGTAGCTTTCTTTAAATTGTATGCTCTGCTATGTTTGCTTCTGCTTAGTGTATGTCTGGGGGCTATCATTGTAGAATGAGGTTGGAGTGGGAGGGTTGTATTCCTATTCCTTTTCCTTTATGCTCTTTTGGTATGTTGTTAGTTAATTTACTGCTCACTAAGATTGTTGTCTGACTCAAGGCTTTATGTTTTAATTCTTATTGCCTTGGGCTGTTCGTCCATTTTGGGATGGGCAGACTAGGTAGCAGGTGACAGGTGCTGTTCTCTTCTCACGATGCTGATATCGAAGACGAGCTTGAGGGTTGCATATTATCTTCTTATTATATGTACTGGATATTCCGCTGTTTTGTATTCTCTGAGAGATATGTAGTGAGGCTTGATGTATTGACTATGTGGATGCTTGTATTCAACTATTATGGAGTTTTATATGATGTCATTTTGTTCTGTAAAGCTTCACTATACATATGTTCTATTGTATTTTGTCCATGCGCTGTGAGTAATACGATAGATTCTGTTGTTTTAATCTTACCTTGACAATCGTCCATGGTCGCCTGGCACACTTTACAGCGCTCTATCTTTAGATTCGGTGCAGGGGTCATGGGCGGTCGTCACATTTGGTATCAGAGCCAGGTTAATCGATTTTACCCAACGCTCGCTGACGTAACTACGTATGAGAGACGTAATTGTATTTTGATGGATGATTACTATATATAATATAGTAGTTTAGCAGTAAGTTAGTCCTTTATGCAGTTGTTTCTCTAGATGTTCTGATCATTCCTTTTTATAGATATTGAGAATGAGTCGAAGAGGGAGACCAGCTGCTAGGGAAGGCCGTGCTACTGAAGAGACTGCTGATTATGCAGCCATGTTCGAAGCTATGATGACTTCGATCATGAGAAGGATACCAGTTCCGGGGGCAGCAGTTGATGTTGGAGTTCAAGTCCAAACTCCGAAACCAGTGGATTTTGCTAATTTGTGCAAGGACTATACTGCTCTTGGAGGGAAGGTTTTCTTAGGAACAGAATCAACTATTGAGGTCCAGAGGTGGATAGATGCTTGTAGAAGGATCTTTGGTGATTTGGGAATTGATGATGCAACTAAGAGGAAGTTGGCATCAAGGCAGCTTCAAGGAAGAGCCTCTGATTGGTGGAACTCTATTACCATCAATACTGCGGAGGAAAAGATTACTTGGGAGCAATTTCAAGCTAGATTTGAAGCTAAGTTCATTTCTACAGCTCAGAAGTCTATTCTGTTCAAGAAGTTCGTGGAGCTCAAGCAGGGTGGAAGATCTGTTCTTGAGTATGTTTCTGAGTTTGAAGCGTTGTCCAAGTATGCCCGGTCATATATTGAGTCTGCATATCAGAAGAATGAGAAGTTTGTGATAGGCTTGGACAGTTATCTTGGGAGACAATTGGTGGATCATTTGGACGATTCGTTTGAGAAGCTTGTGGAGAAAGCCCTCAGGCATGAGAGTCTGTTTCCTAAGGAAGGACCTGTTGTTGCTGTTACCAGGGGAGAGTCTAAACCACAGCAGGGTGGAAACCAGAAGAGGAAGCAGCAGCAGCAGAAGGGTAAGGATGGCCAGAAGAAGCCGAAAGGCGAGGTGACTTGCTACAATTGTCAGCAGAAGGGCCATTTCTCTAAGGATTGTAAGAATCCGAAGGTGCCAATGAAGTGTCACAACTGTGACAAGCCAGGGCACATCAGGAAGAATTGTCCAGAACCGAGGAAGGACAAGCAGATTGTGCAAGCTTATGCTTTGGGAGCTGTTCCGTCGTCTTCAAAAGCTCCTACTGCTGAAGAGAAGGGAAAGAGTGTGGTTGTTCAAGGTACTCTTTTCCTATATGGTGTTCCGGTTAGAGTTCTGTTTGATACTGGAGCGTCGCATTCGTTTGTTTGTAATGATCTCGTAGGCCGGTTAGGTTTGGAACCGGATATTGTTGATAGGCCATTGGTTGTAACTAATCCAGTTGGGGGTTCGTCTTGTTTGTGTATGTTATGCCGTGGTCTAGTTGTGTCGAGTCATGGTTGCTCTTTTGTTTGTGATTGCTTTGTTCTGAACTTTGCGGGGTTCGGAATTATCTTGGGTATGGACTGGCTTAGGAAGTATGCGGCAAAGGTTGATTGCGAAAGGCTGGAAGTGACAGTCGAGAATGTGGAGGGGCGAAAGGTTGTAATACGATGTAAGCATGAGGAAGGCGTCTTCATGAGCTTCATGTATTCGCTGGTTGTTCCACGGGATGGACTGTCATCGGTGCCAATCGCTAATGGATTCGAGGATGTCTTTGACGAAGTCAGAGGGTTGCCGCCGCATAGAGAGATCGAGTTTCGTATAGATCTAGTTGAAGGAGCCAGACCTGTTGTGATGCCTCTAAGGCGGATGGTGCCTAGGGAACAGCAAGAGTTGAGGGTGCAAATTGATGACCTTTTACAGAAAGGATTCATTCGGCGTAGTGTGTCCGAGTGGGGTGCACCAGTTGTGTTTGCAACCAAGGCAGATGGGTCGTTGAGATTGTGTGTGGATTATCGTGAGCTGAATAAGGTGACTAAGAAGAACAAGTATCCATTGCCGAGAATAGATGACTTGTTTGATCAGCTTCACGAAGCCAAGGTGTTTTCTCAGATGGATTTGGCAACGGGATTTCACCAGCTGAGAGTAGCTAAGGATAGTGTGCCGAAGACTGCTTTTAGGACACCATCCGGTTTCTTTGAGTGGCTGGTAATGCCGTTTGGATTGACTAACGCGCCAGCATATTTTGTGGATCTTATGAATAGAGTGTTCAGAAATCAGTTGAATAAGTTCGTACTTGTGTTCGTGGATGATATTCTGATTTATTCCAGAACAGAAGAGGAGCACAAGACGCACTTGCGTATGGTTTTGGAAATCTTGCGGAAACATCAGCTAAAGGCTAAGTTTTCGAAGTGTCACTTCTGGAAGAGTGAAGTGAGGTTCTTAGGCCATGTGATTTCTGGAAATGGAATAGCGGTTGATCCCGCTAAGGTGGCAGCAATCCAGGATTGGGTTAGACCTAAGAATGCATCTGATGTGAGAAGTTTTCTTGGATTAGCAGGATATTATCGACGGTTTATCAAAGACTTCTCCAAGATAGCTGCACCATTAACAGGATTGACGAAGAAGAACCAAGTGTTCAGTTGGGATGCTAAGTGTGAGCAAGCTTTCGGAATCCTGAAAGAGAGATTGACGAGTGCTCCTGTTTTGACTATTCCTAGTGGGAATGATGAGATGGTGGTTTACACCGACGCATGTGGTACTGGACTTGGAGCAGTGCTGATGCAGAAGGATAAAGTTGTTGTGTATGCCAGTCGACAACTGAAGCCGCATGAAAGGAATTACCCAACTCATGATTTGGAATTAGCGGCGATTGTATTTGCTCTGAAGATGTGGAGGCATTATCTGTTGGGAGTTCGATTCGAGTTGTTTACGGATCACAAGTCGTTGAAGTATCTTTTCTCCCAAAAGGATTTGAATCTTCGGCAGCAACGTTGGCTAGAGTTTTTAGCATCATATGATTTTGGTATAGCTTATACTCCGGGAAAAGGTAACGCGGTGGCAGATGCGTTAAGTCGAAGACATGCAGGATTGGGAGCCATGTTTTCTGAATGGAAGAATCTCGAGTATTTAGCTGGATTTGACTTCAGGCCTAGATGTGAATTGGAACCTGAGATGTTGGAAAACTTATCGATAAGACCTTCTCTTGTGGAAAGGATTGGCGAGAGCCAAAAGCGAGACGATAAGCTTGTCAGGATTATCCGTGATTTGGAATCTGGATTGGATCCAGAAAAGGATAAAGGATTCGAGGTCGATCGAGAGGGTTGGCTTCGGAAGCAAGGACGACTAGTTGTTCCCGATATAGATGAATTGAGGAGTGAAGTTCTGAAGGAAAGTCATCACTCGAAGTTGACAATTCATCCAGGTGGAAATAAGATGTATCGGGATATGAAGAGAACCTACTACTGGGAAGGTATGAAGAAGGATGTTGGAAATTTTATTTCCAAATGTATGAACTGCCAGTTGGTAAAAGCCGAACAGAAGAAGCCAAGTGGATTGCTTCAGCCATTAGAAGTTCCTACATGGAAGTGGGAACAAGTGTCGATGGATTTTATCGATGGATTGCCTAGAACCAGAACGGGAAATGAAGGGATTTGGGTCATTGTGGATCGTCTGACTAAGAGTGCACGATTCATTCCTGTTCGATCGACTAGGACTGCATCAAAGTTGGCTGAGTTGTATGTTAAGTGGATAGTTCGATTCCATGGTATTCCGAAGAGTATAGTGAGCGATCGAGACCCGTTGTTCACTAGTGGATTTTGGAAGAGCTTCCAGGAAGTCTTGGGAACCGAGGTGTGTTTGAGTACAGCTTATCACCCTCAAACAGATGGTCAGACCGAGAGAGTTAATCGGGTTTTGGAAGATCTCCTCAGAGCTTGTGTTTTGGATTTCGGAGGATCATGGGAAGATCACCTTCATTTGGTGGAGTTTGCGTACAACAACAGTTACCAGTCAAGCATTGGTATGGCACCGTATGAGGCATTGTATGGAAGACCGTGTAACTCTCCAACATGTTGGTTGGAAACTGGAGAAAAGCTGATGCTTGGGCCAGAGATGATTCGGCAGACTTCAGATTGCATAGAGATCATTCGGCAACGAATGAAGGCAGCCCAAGACCGTCAGAAGAGTTATGCCGATAAGCGTCGTAAGGATTTGGAATTCGACGTAGGAGATATGGTTTTTGTGAAGATTTCTCCACTGAAGAATGTTATTCGATTCGGGAAGAAAGGAAAATTGACTCCGAGATTTGTTGGACCATTCCCGATCATCGAGCGAATTGGAAAGCTCGCCTATAGGTTGGAGTTACCTAAGAAGATGTCGGGTGTGCACAATGTTTTTCATGTATCATATCTACGGAAGTATGTGCACGACTCGAATACAGTGGTTTCTGCTAATAGCTGTGAAGACTTCGAAGTTGACCCAGTCGATAGAAGACCTCGTAAGCCGCTTCGTGTTGTTGAAACCGACACGAAACAGCTTAGGAGGAAGGTAGTTAAGTTGCTCAAGATACAATGGAGTGACGATGATAACGACTGTACGTGGGAGGTGGAAGAGAGGATGAAAGCAGCTCATCCTGAACTCTTCAAGGTATGGCCCTAAGGTGTCGTGTCATCTCGCGATATTGTAACTTGTTCTAATTTTAGAATTCTGTACGCTAAGCTAGAATTGGATGCATGGTTTGCTGATTGTTATGGTTGGTAGGCGTACAAAATAGTCTTTGATTGCTTTGTTTGTTTGGAATTTCGGGGGCGAAATTCCTAAGGGGGAGAGAATGTAACGACCCGTATTTTTATGGATCGACAAGTTCGACAGAATCTGGAATTTTAGCATTTTTGAGCCATTTCAGATTTTAGGCAATATTTGGCTAAGTCCTAAGTCGTTCACGACTTAGCATAAGTCGTAAGTCGTATACGACTTAGGAGATAGGAGTGACCCAGGACTTAGAGTTATGTCGTTTGAACGACTTAATTGTTGGAATGTTTAGAGCCTAGGTCGTGTAGGAAGTAAGTCGTGGGATGGCTTAAATTGACTGACCGACTTAAGGAGTGTTGGGGTTAGGATGTGAGCGACCTAAGTCTAGCAGTTAAGTCGTTGCCTAGATAAGTCGAAGTCCCTGTTTAGTTATGAGCCGTAAACTGGGGGTTTTGATAAGTCGTAACTTGTGAACGACTTATGAGTGTTAAGTCGTAGATGACTTAAGTGTTTGTGGTTGAGTCGTATACCCAGTTAAATCGTAGACGACTTAAGAGTTTAACCCGGTTATTTGATAAGTCGTAGGATGAGCCCTTTTGTTAAGTCGTATCTTCTGTTGAGTCGTGAGCGACTTAAGAGATAGCGGTCATAAGTCGTAGCCAGTTAACTGTTAACTCGTAGCCTGGTTAAGTCGCGCATAGGTGTTAACTCGTGCAAGTGGATGAGTCGTAGCCTTTGTGTTAAGTCGTAGACGACTTAGTAGTTGAGTCGTCTAACTAGTTAAGGCGCGTGCGCATTAAGTCGTAGGTGCGTGTGTTGAGTCGGAAGAGGCTATAAGTCGGAGACGACTTAGGAGATAGCTGTTTTGTCGTGAGTCATAGGCAGAAGTATGTTAAGTCATTGAAGCCAGAAGTTAAGTCGTAGGGGTGATAAGTCGTAAGTCGTGAACAACTTATAGAGGCGGACGAGTTACGACTTAGGGTATTTTCTGCTATAAATAGAAGAGCTTCTCTTCATTTTTGGGATCCGGATTTTGAAGCGACGAAGTGCTGCCATTTTGAGAGCTCGACTTCTACACTTCTTCACTTCTTTTCTCCACTCTAATCTAGTGATTCCTTTCATCCAAATCGAAGATCAAGATTGAAGATTCAAGAGCTAAAGTTGAAGATCTTCCTCTTTTCAAGTGAGATTTCTTCGTTTGAAGCGGATTCGTGATAGATCAAGCTTGATCCTTCGCTGTCCAGATCTGAAGCATGTTGATTTGAGGTTGTTTTGGTGATTTGGTGAGTGGTGATTATCTCTCACACGGATCCAAAGGAGTATATCGGATTGTTGGCTCGATTTGGTGTTAAAATAGTGATTTCCATGCATTTTCTTCATCCTAAGTGTAGATCCATGTAGATCCATTGTTCATGATGATGCTACATCCATTTTATCACATGTTAACCTATGCAAGTTCATTCATCAAGTTTGTAGAGATATTGTTCATGTTTTCATGCTCATTGGACTTTCAACTCTTTAATTACGAAAATGCCATTATTGTTATAATTGTCTACTTAGATCATATTTGAATGCTTGATTGTTTGGATTAATGTTTGATTTGATTGATTGCTATGAATTAGATGATTGATGGTTTGATTTAGACCAAAGGTGATTCAAAAGCTAAGGGAAAGGCTCTTGAATTGGGGAAAGCTGCTTGTGGCATATGTAGCGGGATGATGAAGCTCTTATGCATAGATTTGATGATGTGATGTTGAGATGAGGCTTTGCGAGGATGTAATGAAGCGAGGCATCATGTGATGAAGACTTGGTCTAATCCAGACGGGATCATTCCAAGCATGTTGATAACTCGGTGATATGATTCGAGTTGAGGATAATGAATGGATATAAGAATAGTCGTCGAGGAGGATGACTAGGAGGTTTGGATAGCATCGTTGTTGAAGGTTCTAGCATGCTCTAAGCAAGAGTACGTTTGGGCAGATTCGATAGTCCGAACGACTAACTATTGATGGTCGAGTACTCTGGGAAGATTCGATAGTCCTAGGCACGGGTTGCGACGACGTGCGGGAGTTATGTCTAGAACCAGGGTTTCCATTAGCCCTTGACGGACGGCTGAAAGAATGTGCCGGTCATTCAATTAACGGTGACATCGAAGCAATGATAACAGTGATAGCCAGAGTCATGGATGTTTGGTTGTATCGTCATTCGGACTCAAGAGCGGTATTTTCTGGGTGCTTATCTGATTTAGGCCTTGGTACTTGGAAAACATCGCCCTTGACTCGAGTGATAGTAGCTTTCTTTAAATTGTATGCTCTGCTATGTTTGCTTCTGCTTAGTGTATGTCTGGGAGCTATCACTGTAGAATGAGGTTGGAGTGGGAGGGTTGTATTCCTATTCCTTTTCCTTTATGCTCTTTTGGTATGTTGTTAGTTAATTTACTGCTCACTAAGACTGTTGTCTGACTCAAGGCTTTATGTTTTAATTCTTATTGCCTTGGGCTGTTCGTCCATTTTGGGACGGGCATACTAGGTAGCAGGTGACAGGTGCTGTTCTCTTCTCACGATGCTGATATCGAAGACGAGCTTGAGGGTTGCATATTATCTTCTTATTATATGTACTGGATATTCCGCTGTTTTGTATTCTCTGAGAGATATGTAGTGAGGCTTGATGTATTGACTATGTGGATGCTTGTATTCAACTATTATGGAGTTTTATATGATGTCATTTTGTTCTGTAAAGCTTCACTATACATATGTTCTATTGTATTTTGTCCATGCGCTGTGAGTAATACGATAGATTCTGTTGTTTTAATCTTACCTTGACAATCGTCCATGGTCGCCTGGCACACTTTACAGCGCTCTATCTTTAGATTCGGTGCAGGGGTCATGGGCGGTCGTCACATGATAATTTGATTTGAATTTGAATTTAAATGATTTAATAAAGTGTTATTGAGTTTTCTATGTATTAAAATGGTTAAATAAATGAATGCTTAAAAGTGTAATTTTAAAATATAACTTGACTTGAAAATGTGAATATGGTTTTTATTAAAGGTTCAAGTTAATTAAATAAAATTGAAAATTTAGTTAAATTTGTGAAATGGAAATAAAATATATGTGTTAAGTTTATTTGTTAAAAATGTGAAGAAAAGAAAAATTGTACATTTGGATTTGTTAAGTAAAATTATTGGAAATTTGGAATTTACTGTAAATGTTTCTTATAAAAATCATAAATTAAAAGAGTAATTTTAATGAATATTTTTGAATGTCAAAATATGATTTTTTATAATGTTTAAAAGGGTTTAAAATGAAGTTTATTATTTGCTGGAAATACACTAAAATCTGGAAATTACTTTAATAGCATTCAGAAATGCTATGATTTCTGATTTGAACTAAAATTGAATAAAAGAGCTATTACAGCATTTCTGAAATGCTGTAGTTGCTGTAGTTGAACTAAATAGACTAAAACTTGACTCAGGTCTATTATAGCAGTTCTGTAACTGCTGTAGTGGTCTGCTGTCTTTGCTGAATTTAATTAAAACCTTTAATTTGAAACCTGAGCTATTACGACATTTCTGGAAATGCTGTCTTTGCTGAATTAAAATTTTTTCAAGAATAACTTATAACAGCTTTTTCTGATTGCTGTGAAAGGATGAAATTTTCAATGTTTATGGTTTTTAACTTAGTAAATGAACTCAGAATAGTTTAAAACTTTGGAGATTGAATACTTGTTTTGAAAGTATAATAATTACACTTTTAAATGATTTAGATGAATTATTTTGATTGAAATATAAACTATTTAAAAGGTGACTTGAAATGATAATAAATGAATGATATCTTTGAATTTAAAAGGTATTTAAAGTTGAATATTTGGATTTGAACTTGAATGATGATTTGATAATGAAGTTTTGAAAGGATATGATATTTTGATATATTAAAATGATTTGGAATGAAGTTTTGAAAGGATATGATATTTTGATATATTAAAATGATTTGGAATGAAGTTTTGAAATGATATGATATTTTGATATATTGAACTGATTTGAAATGAAGTTTTGAAATGACATGGTATTTTAAATATATTGAAATGGTTTGGAATTGATTTAATCTTTATTTTGATAAAGATTTGGATTTGAAATGATATTCTATTTTGAAGTATAAAATATTATTTTAAATTATAACCATGGGTTATAATAACGATTGGTTGTTAAAGAGACCGGGATCGGATATGGACATACTCTATGTCGATACCGAAAACCTCTTTGACAACTGTGTACGCGGTGGAGTTTCCAGAATGAAGTAGGATGGTGGCGACGATCCTAAGGTATATACGTGGACCCAACTCCCGTGAGTTGGCATAAGGTGGCTAAAACAGGAGCAATCTCGGGCCAATGAGGTAGCACCTCTTATCGGACACACTTCTTCGATACCATTCTATTACTTTGTGATTATTTGGGTGCACCCCTTGATTTGGGAGTGTTGTTCGAGGTGGAGCGGTAGTGGCTGCTATGCGTTTCCATCAGTCCATGTGCGTAATTGGTATATCTACCCTGGCATTGCCTTTCGTGCCGTGTCACCTACCATATCGAGCTTTACTACGAGTTGTGATTTCTCCCGTAGCCTATGGAGTATCGAGGGTAGCCCCCATTTTGGGAGTATGCTAATACTGGATAGACTACTGGGACTATTACGTGTTAAGGTGGAAAATGTAAAGCCTTAATGCTATTTAAAAGTATGTTTATTTTATATTAGACATTATTATAATAGCGAATATTACTACATAGTAGATAGTTTAACGGATCCTTAAAGAATGGGCAATCCCAAGCATTCTTTAAGTTACTTGTACCTTTATTACAGTTCACTTGAGTTGGTTTACATTGTATAAGTATGTATGTCCTGGCTCGCGTGTTTTGTGTTTTACTTTACGCTCGGGTCAGACTGAGTGATACAGCATTCGAGAGTCACCTTTGGAGCTGGAGTTTCGCTTTGAAGATCTAGATATCTATTCATTTTGTTGTCCCAGTTTTATTTTGAGTTTTACATGATTATCATATTGTTACTCCTGTTGTATCTTGGTATTCCTATTGTATCTTAATTAACTCTGATGTATTTATATAGTAGCTTCATGAACTACTATTTCTTTTCTTCCGCTGCACTTCTTACTCTATGTCTGGGATCTGTGATTATTTATTTACTGTATATTCTGAGATTTGCCAAAAAAATTTTACAACGCGGTATTTTGAGCAATTCAAGTCCGACATGTGCGGATGCGAATGGTTGAAAATATCGGGTCGTTACAGTTGGTATCAGAGCTCTGGTTTTAGGCAAACTCAGCATATAGGGTAAATTTAATTATAGAATCACTTTCGTTTGAACTTGAATTCCTTCTTCTTCGATTCGGTTTCCTTTGAATTTTGGGAACGTTCCCTTCGGTTCCAAAGTCCATTCTTGTCCTCCCCTATTCGTGTCTTCTTGATTCTAGAGTGTCCCATAACTCCACTCCGAATAATCTTTCTAATGAATTGGCGGTCCCGCCAATATTCTAAGGGGTGAAACTTCTTTACAAAAAGCATTGATTCACCGAAGACTCCTGTATCCTCGGTTTACAATGCTATCTATCTCTTGTTATTCCGAATTCTATCTCTTGAGATCGAATGTAGATTTATCCTAGAAAATCCACATTGAACTTATTCTTTAAGTCACGGTTGACTCGGTTAAGGTTGCCCGCGATTTATATAAGCTTATCCATACTCCCTGTTCTGTTGTTTAATCATCTTATCTTTTGTCTCCAACTTATATTCAAATCAGAGTTCTCTTTGATTTGAGTGCATCAAATCTGAATCCCTATCCTTATTTTTAAAACTAATCTTGTATTTGAAAATTTTATTTTAAAGATGTTTTATATATTGTGTTGTTTGAGTTGTTGATGTTGATTTGGGTTTCCGATCGATTCGTCTGATCAACGATATCGATAGGATCTCCAAAACACTTGTACAGAACAAACTGATACAATATGGTTTTCAAATTTAGTAGATAGATAAATTTTGTATAATTATAATATGTATAAGGTTAATTTTCTGATTTTTTGATAATTAAATGAAATTGGGTGTTAAGAAATAATATTTAACTTTGCATGTATTTTTTTTATTCATTGGCTTTAGTTCATATCTAAATAATTAAACATGGTTATAAATTAATTTGGAAATTTAAATGGATTTAAATCAAGAATGTGAGAATTTAATTTCCGATGATTTTGAACTTTGTTTTGAAAGTTTTAAAAGGATTTATTATTTAAAAGTATTTCTAGTAGAAATTGTTTCAAAGGATTTTTAAATCAGTGCTCTTTTCTTTGTCGCTGGAAAATAATTTCGGTGATGACTGCAGCATCATCAACATTCATTTTTGAGTTTCGAAGCGAAGAGACCATTCTGTAGCTTTGCTACAGTTTTGCTTTGAAATTAAATTGAATTGAATTTCTAAATATGACTTGACTTATAATATATATTGATATATGATTTAAATTTGATTTGATATATTGAGTATGTATATATATATTTATTTATTTCTAAATAGTTTGAAGATAATTGGAAATTTAATTCTTAAATTTTATCTTAAAGGATAATTTCAATTATAAAAGTTGAATAAATATGTATACTTGTATAATTGAATTAGAAAGAATATATTTGTATAATACTCAATTACATTCCAATATAACTTACCCAAATTATTCAGAAGTTAAATATGTAATTGGAAACATACAATATAAAGAGGATTTTATAAATAAAACTTAAGTGGTTATAATAAATGTTATACGCTTAAATTTTATTTATAAAGGATCAGTAGAGGTAAATAGAGAAAAAGGGGTTAATTGAATAATTTACAATATAATGACATTTAAAAGAAATTATAAATAAATTGGAATAGTTATAATAAGTGAAATAAACTTAATATATATAGGATTTGATATATTAAGTGGAATAAATTTAAGAATAAATTGGAATAAAGAAAAATGAAATTTAATGAATAAATGATGAATATAATAAATGATTGTTCAAATTCATGAATTTATAAATTGTTGATTTGATAATGAGATAATGAGATTTAAAAATAATTAAGATTTATTTAACTTAAGTGAAATCAAATGAATAAAATTAATTATTAATGGAAGTTGAAATTTTCATGGATTTAAATTTATTATCTTATTTTGTTTTCTAATCTATTTTTTTTCTGGTTGATTCCATTCTCCTATCTTCTAAGTAGGAAATCAAATTCGAATTGGTTAGCCTTGGAGCTCCTATTCTCTTTCAGCCTGATCTTGCCTCTGATTTTCACCAACTCAGGGTTGCTGAGGAAAGTATTCCCGAGACTGCTTTCCGTACTGAGAATGGATTTTTCTATGAATAGTTAGTCATGCCTTATGGTTTGACTAATACTCCTACTTTCTTTGTTAATTTGATGGATCGTGTTTTTCGTATTGTGTTTATAACTTTGTTCTAGTCTTTCTTTCTTTCTCTTTTTCCCTTCATCATTTAACTTTTCTATCTCTCTGTGGTTCTTACTTTTCCCTATTCTGAATCTTAGCACTGCTTACCATCCATAGACCGACGGTCAAATGGAAAGGGTGAATCAGATTCTCGATGATCTTTTTCGTGCTTTTTTTCTTGATTCTAGAGGATCTTGGGAAGATCATCTCCACCTTGTTAAACTTACCTATAACAACAGTTATCAGGTATAATTTCAATCTTCTTGACATCTTGTCTTAATCTTATTTCATTCTATCTTCTTCTGTGTTTTCCCGTACCTCATTCCTTTTCGGGGATGAAAAGTTTTGAGTGGGGGAGAGTGTAACAACCCTATATTTTGAAATTATTTTAAATTGAATGTCCTGATTTAAAAACTTTATTTTATTTATTTAATGGGAAATTTTGTTATTTTAAATATTAATTATGTTTTGTATGTGAATTATAATCCCAAACATGAATAAATAGAGTATTTTCCAGAACTGTGAATTTTGGTCAATATGGTCAAACTTTGACTTCTAATTTAAAAATATAAAATGATGAAATTTTTAATTTTATCTTTTATTATGAAAGTAAATAAAATTTTAAGAATACTGCTTTTCGTTTCGTTGAAATCTGATTTATAATGTGAAAGTTATGCCCTTTTAAATATTGTGTGTAATTTGTTGTAACAAAATTGTTTATTTTAAATTATTTAAATAATATTTTATTTGCTCATGTTCTAATTTATGTTTATATGGGTAAAATAACTTGTTATGTATATATTTTGGTTTTAAAACATTTTTCAAAGTGTAATTGACATTTTCCAATGTCAGTTGTATTCTGTTTATAATTTCTAATTTCCAGTTTCATTTAATTAAAGAAATTCTTTATTTATTTTCTATTTCCTTAAGATCTTATTTTATTCTCATTCCCACTTTATTTTGTTCCTCATTTTATTTATTTATTTGACCTTTTATTTGTTTTAAAGTGAAATAGAAATTTTCTAAAACTAGTGATATTCTATTTGTAATTTTTAAGTCCTGTTTGGAATTTTTAAACAATTTCTTTAGTTCTTTTTCTAATTTCTCTAAATTTAATTATTTATTTCATTTTGAATATATAAATGAATTATTTTACTTCAAATATTGTTTTGAAATATTTTAAAAATGAAGTAGATATTTTTCTAAAGCTTGTGATGATTTAATTGTAATTTTTGAACCCTGTTTTCAATATTTAAGCAATTTCTTTAATTCTTTTCCTATTTTCCTAAATTTATTTATTTATATTTTTATTTTGTTTTCAGTTCTGAAATTCATTTACTTATTTTTATTTGTTTTATTTAATTAAAAGAATTTGGAAATTCAAAAAGACTTTGTACTTGTAACTTGTGACTTTTCACTTTCTAGACTCTTCACATTTTGGGCTGTTCTCTTCTTAACTCTAGCTGTGAGTTATTTACTTCTTTTCCACGTGAAAATACATTCCATTTCAGCAAAACTCACGGCGAAACATTTCTGAGAAGTTTTGGTAATGGCCTCTCCTCCTTTTTCTACTTTTTCTACTTTTTCTTCTTCCTTTTTGTGTTTTGGCCATGATTTCTTCACGTTTTTGCTTTGCCTTCTCCACTTGTTTGCTCGGCCTACCACCTTCATCTCCACCATCCTCTCCACCATCACCAACCACAGCAACCATCAGCCTCTCCTCTGACCACCACCTCAGGCCGTGACCTCCATATGACCAAAGCACTCAAACTTTGAAAAATTTCCACAAAACACTACATAGCCAAGCCTATCTTCACTATCTCCTCCATATTTCACCTTGGCCACCTCCCCTTGCTCCACCACCACCATAACCTGATCTCTGGCCATCACTTGACCTCTGTCCAGATCTGGAGCAAGCATAGCCGAGCCCAAACAATGAATAGGCTGAGCCTAGTGTGCACCAAAACCACTCCTTTTGGCCTTGACTCTTTGTCTTTTCATGTGTAACTCCTACCATCATCATTCCATTGTTTTGCCTTCTTTTTTGCTGACCATTGGATGAGTATTTCAGGTCTAGACCGGATCATGTCTGAGCCAAATGATGTCATGGCCAAGCACTTGAATGGTTAAGGCAAGGTCAAGTCATCTATTCCTTTTTTGCTTCTTATGTTCATCGTTTCAACATTGTTTTGTGTCGAATATTTATGTGTATATTGTCTTGTTTTGGTTATTGTTTACAAGATAAATATCAAGGCTCTCTATTCATTCAAATCAAAAGTCATGCTGTATCGTGCTTATCGTGCTTTCTGGAATCTATTCTGTGTGTTTTTGATCGCTAACTCCAGCGTATAAAGGTGAGTAAATCTCACCTAACATTTATACTTATGCAAATGTGAATTGACAACAATTGAATGTGTAGAATATTATATATGATGTTATAACTGCCTATGATTATTAATTATATGATGTTAAACCTGTTATTTTACCTGTCATATTATCTGCTACTGTTATTTATTGTTAAACTGCTTATTTATACCTGTTTATCACACTGCAAGTTCCTTTTAGATTAGATTCACTATGGGTTGAAATGATACATACCCGAACGGACTTTAGAATAGGGAAAAAATCGTTATGGGCTGAAATGATAGGCCTGAACGGTTTTTATTTATTTTATTTTAACTTAGGATTGCGTGTTTGAAATGATAGAACCCGGATTTTTGCTTTTTAAACTGTGGATTGAAATGATACATATCTGTATCACATGACCTAGGTTAGGAAACTATATACAGGCCCGTGGATATTTTTATAAAGTATTTTGAGTATTTTAAATATTTTTAGAAGTGTAAAATTTTGAAAATTTGATTTAAATTGGATTTTTATGTTTAAATAAATAAATTTGGATTTTTCTAGAAGTTAAAAATGTAATTTAAATGAATGGTAAAAGTGATTTTTTGAAATATAACTTAAGTTTGGAAATTTGGTTTTAAAATGATATTTAAGTTATATAAATAAAATGGAAATTTAATTATATTTGGAAAATGGTAAATATGATAATTTGATTTGAATTTGAATTTAAATGATTTAATAAAGTGTTATTGAGTTTTCTATGTATTAAAATGGTTAAATAAATGAATGCTTAAAAGTGTAATTTTAAAATATAACTTGACTTGAAAATGTGAATTTGGTTTTTATTAAAGGTTCAAGTTAATTAAATAAAATTGAAAATTTAGTTAAATTTGTGAAATGGAAATAAAATATAAGTGTTAAGTTTATTTGTTAAAAATGTGAAGAAAAGAAAAATTGTACATTTGGATTTGTTAAGTAAAATTATTGGAAATTTGGATTTTACTGTAAATGTTTCTTATAAAAATCATAAATTAAAAGAGTAATTTTAATGAACATTTTTGAATGTCAAAATATGATTTTTTATAATGTTTAAAAGGGTTTAAAATGAAGTTTATTATTTGCTGGAAATATGAAATTACTTTAATAGCATTCAGAAATGCTATGATTTCTGATTTGAACTAAAATTGAATAAAAGAGCTATTACAGCGTTTCTGAAATGTTGTAGTTGCTGTAGTTGAACTAAATAGACTAAAACTTGACTCAGGTCTATTACAGCAGTTCTGTAACTACTGTAGTGGTCTGTTGTCTTTGCTGAATTTAATTAAAACCTTTAATTTGAAACCTGAGCTATTATGGCATTTCCGGAAATGCTGTCTTTGCTGAATTAAAATGTTTTCAAGAATAACTTATAACAGCTTTTTCTGATTGCTGTGAAATGCTGAAATTTTCAATGTTTATGGTTTTTAACTTAGTAAATGAACTCAGAATAGTTTAAAACTTTGGGAATTGAATACCTGTTTTGTAAGTATAATAATTACACTTTTAAATGGTTTAGATGAATTATTTTGATTGAAATATAAACTATTTAAAAGGTGACTTGAAATGATAATAAATGAATGATATCTTTGAATTTAAAAGGTATTTAAAGTTGAATATTTGGATTTGAACTCGAATGATGATTTGATAATGAAGTTTTGAAAGGATATGATATTTTGATATATTAAAATGATTTGGAATGAAGTTTTGAAAGGATATGATATTTTGATATATTAAAATGATTTGGAATGAAGTTTTGAAAGGATATGATATTTTGATATATTAAAATGATTTGGAATGAAGTTTTGAAATGATATGATATTTTGATATATTGAACCGATTTGAAATGAAGTTTTGAAATGACATGGTATTTTAAATATATTGAAATGGTTTGGAATTGATTTAATCTTTATTTTGATAAAGATTTGGATTTGAAATGATATTCTATTTTGAAGTATAAAATATTATTTTAAATTATAACCACGGGTTATAATAACGATTGGTTGTTAAAGAGACCGGGATCGGATATGGACATACTCTCTGTCGATACCGAAAACAACTTTGACAACTGTGTACACGGTGGAGTTTCTAGAATGAAGTAGGATGGTGGCGACGATCCTAAGGTATATACGTGGACCCAACTCCCGTGAGTTGGCATAAGGTGGCTAAAACAGGAGCGATCTCGGGCCAATGAGGTAGCACCTCTTATCGGACACACTTCTTCGATACCATTCTATTACTTTGTGCTTGTTTGGGTGCACCCCTTGATTTGGGAGTGTTGTTCGAGGTGGAGTGGTAGTGGCTGCTATGCGTTTCCATCAGTCCCTGTGTCTAATTGGTATATCTACCCTGGCATTGCCTTGTGTGCCGTGTCACCTACCATATCGAACTTTACTACGAGTTGTGATTTCTCCCATAGCCTGTGGAGTATCGAGGGTAGCCCCCATTTTGGGCGTACGCTAATACTGGATAGACTACTGGGACTATTACGTGTTAAGGTGGAAAATGTAAAGCCTTAATGCTATTTAAAAGTATGTTTATTTTATATTAGACATTATTATAATAGCGAATATTACTACATAGTAGATAGTTTAACGAATCCTTAAAGAATGGGCAATCCCAAGCATTCTTTAAGTTACTTGTACCTTTATTACAGTTCACTTGAGTTGGTTTACATTGTATAAGTATGTATGTCCTGACTCGAGTGTTTTGTGTTTTGCTTTACGCTCGGGTCGGACTGAGTGATACAGCATTCGAGACTCACCTTTGGAGCTGGAGTTTCGCTTTGAAGATCCAGATATCTATTCATTTTGTTATCCAGTTGATTCCAGTTGTATTCTGAGTTGTACCTGATTATCATATTGTTACTCCTATTGTATCTTGGTATTCCTATTGTATCTTAATTAACTCTGATGTATTTATATAGTAGCTTCATGAACTACTATTTCTTTGCTTACGCTGCACTTCTTACTCTGTGTCTGTGATCTGTGATTATTTAGTTACTGTATATTCTGAGATTTGCCAAATTTTATTTACAACGCGGTATTTTGAGCAATTCAAGTCCGACATGTGCGGATGCGAATGGTTGAAAATATCGGGTCATTGCAATATTTAAAATAGTGAAATTATAAGAAAAATCTTAAAAATTATATTTCAAAACTAACTTATAAGTTTAAAATTTCCAAAACATATAATTTTAAAAATCTAAAATTTAGACATGTAAAAATAACATTTATATATATAATATTTTAAAAATCAATATTTATTAAAACCATATATTTCCTTCCAAACTTTGGAAATCATTTTCAAAATATAAACCAACGGTGTCCGTATAAAATTTTCTATCCTATGGTCAAGTGATACGAATATTTATCATTTCAATCCGCAATTTAAATGTCTATGGGTATATATCATTTCAACCCGCAATCCCAAAATTTCAACATCGATGAAAATCGCTTGGGTTTATCATTTCAACCCATAACGATTTTCCCTTATTCTACAAGATCGTTCGGGTATGTATCATTTCAATCCATAGGAAATTCTAAACTAATAGGGAACTTGCAGAGTGAGAAAAAATAGGATAAAATATAACATATCAATGATGAGCATATATCACAGTTAACTATTTAAATATACAATTAACAGGTCATGGTTTCATATGTCATAGATGAACAATTGCAGAAAATGGCATATCATATATAGCAATTATGTAATTAACAGTTCAAATTTAACAGCATATTTCAGTTGTCATTTCAATGTGAATTAGATTTATTATATATAAGAATGTTAATCGTGAGTGATTGCTCACCTTTCGAGGCTAGAGAAACAACAGGTATGAGAGGTAACAGACACAGATACGCACACGGACACAGATACAATATGCGGAACAACGGTAAGCTTGGAATTTGCTGCGGCAAATTCGATATTGAAAAAGTAAGTCAAGGTGGACCAGAGAGTGATGAAACAAAATATATGCTGTATATATATCTAAAATCAATTTTTAAAATATATATTTTCAAATCAATATTTAATTCAAACACATATAAAATAAAATTTCTATATATTTGAAAAACCAAAATCATATATACTTATGCATATAGACTAATATACACATATATATAAACTTACATACTTATTTTCCTTTAAAGTCAATAGTTATTATAAAAATCAATATAAACTTAATTTATTATAATATATATTTTGAACTCAACAGCTCATATACGCTTATATTGATATAAACAACAAATAAGTTACATATAACTTGTGTAAACTTGGAACTTATATAAATTTATATTATCAACAACAAATCATCGCATATAACTAATATTTTATATAAAATAACTTTCTCTCACGTGAGAATCCAATTGACTGGAAACTATTAGATCAGAAATCAAAAAACAACACTTATATATAATATGAAGTAGAAGCTTGGCACACTATATTATATTATATATAATAAGAAAATAACACCTAAACAATATTATATACTTAAAACACTACATGAAAGCAGCATATATTAGATTATATACTGTGACGACCCGACTTTTTCTCCACAAAAAGTCGTATCATCTTGAAGAAAGAAAGAGATAGAAAAGAGAAAAGATAGAGAAGAAAGAAAGAAACACATCAGAATCTAAACAGCGGAACGAATAAATTACATTAATCAAATAAGATATTACATTGTATCATATACATCAGAGATACACAGCTTATACAACACATACTAGACAGTTATAAATACCTGTCTAGTTATTACAGCTCAAATACAACTCAACAAATGACTCAGAGAAACTAACACAGCGGAACACTATATCTACGAACGTTGAAGCCTCCTGCTCCATTGCTCCTCCAGATAACTCGTCAAAGCTAACCTGAATCCCTTGGCTACTCGTAAAAATTTGAGTACCCAAGAGTTTATAAAACAGAAATAAACACTTGGGTCAGACATGGGTCTGGTGTGAGTAAACGGGTTAAAGTTGTTTAACTTCAAAACCTTTTGAAAACAAAGATATCACGTAAGACTTCCCACACATAAACATGGGTAAGTTTTTACCTTACGCTAACCAAAACTTGATAGGAAATCGAGTTATATTATAATAGGGTCTAGGGTTTTCAAGTAAAATACAGAAATAGCTGGAATGCTTACATCTCACGTTCCAACATAGTTGGGCACAACTAAATCGTACGGCACTTATTGGATTTTGGATTCCATACAATGGCAGGGCTACCGGGGTACCGCCCGTCACAGTACGTGGCCTAGATCAACGTACCGAGGATCACTCCCAATCCCCTGCAACACAAGGCCGGAACATCCCTTACTGGATAATTCCCGCATAAGAAACCCCAGCGGTTGTAGCTATTCAACCGCCCACTCAGCCGAATAAAAGAAGGGACCTCTAGACAGGGGAATCTCATACTACTTGGGTGCTACCCACTAACCTTGCTGCACCTCCCCTGTTTTAGCCATTCCCGGTTTGATGAGGCTTGAGGCTACGATTACCTTTAAATCAGAACACATCACTTAGAATGCTCATCGTCCACCTGACGATGTGCTGAAAGCATTCAATCCATACAAGTTCGTTCCGGGTTCGAACGAAACCGAAGGCATTATCTCGTTACACTCGTTTTGGAATCACCCTCAGAGTTAACGACAATAACCCTTGCACTCTGAATCTTCATCTTCACTTGAGATTCACGACCTATCGTTAATTTGGATCGATGTGATATTCGGGTCTCCAGACCTGGAATACCGGTATACGGAAACCCGATCCCGGTCTCATCGAAATCCAAAACGTATCTTTTAAGGCCAAGTTGTTTAAAGGTTTTAACAATTTAATTTAATTCAATACTTGAATTTACACAGCATTTAACACAGATAAATATCACATTTATCACAGATATATCCAATATCATATCACAGAATATCATAGCATATCATTTAATAGATATCAACCAAATCAGACATTCTACTCAACCATCATTCATAAGCAACCATTTATTAATCTCTATTATAATTAATTTAATCAACTTAAATTAAATTAATTACTTAAGAATTAATTCATATTCTTTGCTTAATCAACATTAATTAATTACAATCTTTAATTAATTAATTACTCATTAAATATTAATCATCCTTGATTAATCATTCATTAATTACATAAAGTAATTATCTTTTAATTAATTTCACAAATTAATTATTCTTAATCATTAACAGTAATTAACCTTTAATTACTTTTATTAATTGTATTGATTAATTATCCTTAATTAATTATTTCCATTAATTAATTAATTATCCTTAATTAATTACTTTAATTAATTAAACTTTAATTAATCATTTCTATTAATCCACCTTAATTAATCATAAACAGTAATTATCATCCTATAATTACTTACCCTAATTAATTAACTCCTTAATTAATTATATTATTCCTTTTATTAATTACATCTTGTAATTATACATTAATTACTTACAGTAATTACACTTATAAATTTCATTAAGTATTTATACTTAATCAGCATCAGATTATCTTTAATTAATTTATAAATTAATTAACTTAAATTAATCACATCCATTTATTATTTACAATTGAGTAATTCATTCCTTAATTACTCTTAAACAAATTAATTAATCTTTAATTACAGATTAATTATTCTTTAATTATTAATTAATAAACCTTAATTATCAATTTAATAACTTAATAACAATTAATTAATCCTTAATTACTATTTAAATTACTTAATTAATCTCTAATTACAAATTAATCAATCTTAATTACTTAATTTATTGATCTTAATTATCAACTAATTAATTAACTTTAATTATAAATTTATCAATCTTAATTAATTAATCAATTAATTCTTAATTATCAACTAATTCATCCTATTTAATTAATTAACTTAATCCTTAATTATTAATTAAATAATTCTTAATCATTAATTTATTAAATTGATTAATTTCTCTTTAATTACTTTATTACTTTAATTAATCATTAAATCTTAATTAACTTTTAAGATAAAACATTATCCTTATTAATGACTTAATTATCATTAATCATATTTAAAACATTTAACTTTATAATTAACTTACTTAATTGGATCATTTAATTTGAGATTTAAACTAACTTAAAAGTTAACTTAACAAATTCAAGTTAAACCAATTATATAACTCCTTTAATCAATTACTTAAAAACATTTGTTATGTAAAGAATTAGATTTTAGAAATAGATTTAAACTAAATTTATTTTAAATTTAAAAACTTGCTTATTTTAAATTTTAAAACTGTTCAGTTTACTTCGGGTTCGACCAGTCTCCTACCCGAGTTCTTCCCCGAGGTTTTCTTCCAAAATCGCGAGAGCTTCTTCGAGCCAAGACCACATATTCCTGAGACAAAACCTGGTACAGTTCTTCCCAAACTACAGCAACCAGAACAACACCGTGCACACATGCACGTGCACGTCCACTCCGGCACCAAAGATCAACGCTCCGACCTTCGTCAAGTCGTCGAACATCTCCTCAGACGAACTGACCACCCAGATCATCCAATCCAACCGGAAATCGAAAACGAACAAAATCGAGCAACTGGAACCAAACTCTTCGCCAGAAAACGCCTCGAACCCAACATCCCCGACCACCAGAGCCTTCGCGATCCCAACCATAGCTTCACTGACCAACCACACGCCTATACCCCCACCACCGGTCGTCTCCGATGCATTGACGATGGCGCAGCAACCCAAAATCTTCCATCGACCAAAACTTGGGTTTAAACCCTAAATCGACACCGTGCCACCGCCACAATGGTCAATAAATCCACCGAGCATTTTTCCTAGGATCCCCATCGCGCCAGCCTCCTCCAGCAATGATCACGATGATCATCTCTTCCACGATTGCTAGAAATCGACGAAAAAGCGATTTCCGTTCAACTCACTATATCTCGACAATCATAAACTTAAAAATCTTGTTTTGATTATTAAAATTCAACATTTTTCAATTCGAAACAGTTTATATAATCAAAACTCGAAATTACATCATTCGATTTTTCTGCCTTATGTTGATTATCACTGACATTTCTAGATTCCAGAAATTCTACTAATTAACTTTAATTAAAGTTATTTTTAAAACTTGAATCTAACTATTTCTAACAGTTTTCCTTTAAAGATTATAACTTAAAATTGCTAGCAAATTGAGATATGGATTTTCTTAAATTTTGTTAACCTGTTACTAAACAGAGGCATATTTATATATATATACATAGACAGGTACACTCAACATATACATACTGATTCATATAAATTCAAACTAAAGAACTATAATACAAATCAATATCAACTCATGCATGGTAGTAAAAATCCATAGCAAACTATTTTTTTTTTTTTTATAATTTACTTACTTTAAATAACAGAACAACAAATATTTATAGATACTAATTTTAGTGCAGGCATTTTATTATACCAACATGCATTCACAGATAAATCATATGCCAACCATATTACTATAACATTCATCACAACATTTAAGTTTATTCTTAGATTTTGAAACTGTTTTAAAATAAAGGTTTACTCACCTTTTAACCAAAATGCAGAGACCTTGAAACTGGATGGAACTTCAAAACTTGAATTCGCAATAGAAAGTGTTTAGACCTTTTTGAAACTGGAAAGTTGGAAGCTTTAAGATGTTGATTAATGCAGGTTGAAGCTTTATTGCTGCTGAATGCTTTGAAAATCCAGTTTGCATTTGAAACTTGCAGACAACTTCATTGATTTCCAGATTTTGAAAAAAACAGGCTTTTGATAACAGAATGGTTTTGGGTATAAAGAGGTTATAGGAAAATAAACATTGCAGCTTTGATTTGCACTTTGGTTACAGGGTTTTAGACTACAGGCTTTAAAGAAGATGACAGGCTTACATTTGAGTTTGAGAATGTTTTCAGGTTGTTTTGTTTGAACTGTAAATGAATTACAGGTTTTTAAAAAATTTGGTTTACAGATTGTTGTTGAGGATTTTCTGTTTGAAGAGTTGAACAGGTTTGGCTATTGTTTTGGAAAGGAAACGTTTACAGGAATGAGTTGAGAAAAGAATTTAAGCAAGAAGGTGATTGTTTATATAGGTTTAAATGGTAATTTATCAAAATAAAAAGAAAATAAAGAAAATAAATGACACTTGTCTCAACAATTGTTTATTATGTTAACACATGTTATTTAAGGGGTTTATAGATTAACACTTGTAATACTACATGCATAAATATTTTTAAATGATTTTTAAAGCTTTTAAATTACATTTTCTAAATAGATAAATACATATCTTATTTAAAAATGCTTTTCTCAATTTATAAAAATAAAACCTTTAAAAGAAAATAAAATAAAAACCAATCATATCTTAAATAAAATTATATATAGTATATTTAGTCCATTTTAAATGATAATATAAAACTTTTGTATTTACCAACTATTTAATAAACACTTCCCAAATTTCTTTAAATAAATTTCTTTAAGAGAATAATATAAAACAAATCTAATTTTAAATAAAAACCTTATCCATATGATTTAAGTCCAAACTATATTATTATTTTTATTATTTTAATATATATATATATATATATATATATTTCTTTAAATCCAATTCTTAAATCCAAATTCAAAGTCAATTTAAAAATCCAAATTAAAAATCAATTCAAATAAATATATATATATATATATTAAATTTTAACAAGCACATTATTAATACTAAATAATTATTCTATCTAAAATCAATTTAAATACACATATATATACATATAATTTTAACAACACTTATTAAATTTGAAAATAATAAGTCTATTTAAAGTCTATTTATATTTATATTTAAAAACAACTCATTATTTAATTGTTTGAAAATAACAATTTTACCAATTTTAAATAATTAACTTACAAGATTATCACATTTTAAATTCCCTGAAATCCCGGGATATCACATTCCTTCCCCCTTAAAAGAATTTCGTCCTCGAAATTTAAAACAAAAGATAATCCCAAGTTTTATTTTATTTCAAAAATATTCAAAAAAAATTTTAGCATTCATAACAGCCAATACCAATTTCTTCCAAACAACTATTCAATCAAACAAACAATTCAAATCTAACAATCAATATTCGTTATCCGGACACAGATCCGGATAAGCTTCCTACATTTCCACGAGTTTCCCCAAGTATATATATATACCGGGATACTCGTTGTAAAGACAATCTTAAACTACGAAGCTACAAAGCTCCTACTCATCTAAATCTACAAAACTAAACAGGATATCAGACTACAGACAAGTCTGACTCAACAACCAAATCCTTCCCGAACTACTGGTTCCAAAACCAAAGATAGATCAAACACGTACTTCCTCAAAGATACGCGATATACTCTGAATCTCAGTTATCCAAACTGGCAATTCAATCCTGTAGATCAAACACTTATCCAAATCAGAATACAGAAGAGATCCAAAACAACTCGGAGCTGACTTCCCAGTCTTACCCAATCTTATAGCTCCCTTTTACCAGAGAAAACTTCAATAATAACGAAGTCTCCAACTTCGAATTCCAAATTCCTCCGTCTCTAATCTTTAGAACTCTTTTGACAATTCCGGACTGTCTACATCCATTCCGATCAGCTCAACCTTTACCGATGCTTCTAGAAACAAACTGGATCAAAACAATCCAACAAACGGATCCTTTCAAGATTTACAGAAATCCAGTACACAAACTCTACTTCACAAACCTCAGTAGACAACTTACTTCTCCTATCTGGAAAAGACAAAACAGATGCACTAACCAATCTGGACTTAAATCCAGAAATATTTCATGTAGAAATTTTCTAATCCCAAAACACTGCAACTTCCGGTTTCTTCCATTCTAGAACAGCTGCCATCTTGCTTCCGCTGCACCACTCTAATCTAGAGAAGATGAGAATGCCGTCGATGAACTCAAGCACAGACTAGACAACACATTCTGGAGATAAGGTTCAACAGATCCATAAAAATAAAACTCAGAAGTTCTATGAAATACCGGGCTGTTTCACCAAATCCTTTCTCTAGGAGACATTCTTCGACCTAGCTGAATTTCCGGTAGCAATCCTGAAATCAAGTTGATACAGAACTCAATCTCAAATGCAGACAAACTTCTGACTTCGCTGAAGACATCCAGAAAAACTCTGATAACTCAAGAGAATACTCAGCAATCGCAAGTCACTTTTGCGATCAACCCAGCCTAATATCCAAGAAACTGCTCTCTCTTTACCAATCAGAACAGCTTATGCTTTTTAACCAATCCATCGAAGAAATGGATCCTCTCTACTGCTTCTGAATTCCACCTCTAGAAAACTGCTAAGCTAAAAGATCTTCTAGCTGGAACACAAAACACTTCCGAGCTGCACCGCTGACCCAGATGCCAAGACTTCCTATCCAAAGCTTCTCGAGAAACTCGGACCCCAAACCGAACAGAAAAGACCCTGCTGAACTCAGCCACAACACCGAAACAGACACATTTCTTCAAACTTGCTTCAAAAGAAAACATCTTCAGAAACATCCAGTCATTGCGTCTCATCACGCAACTACTGCTTCCTGAGATACCCAGATACCATCACTCGCTTCTGCTCTTCCGACAGAACTAACTCTACTCATCCAAACTTCAAATATGAACCTTAACAGTTCCTTCAGAGATTTATGAAATCTTTACACCATAACAAAGTTCACTCGAGACGGTATTGGGTCTACAGTCTCGTCAGATAGACTTCCAACCTCAACATTCAAATTCCAAACATTTGTAGTCGTGTTTCACACACCACCACCCTTTCTACCTTTATATCTTATATTGGAAAACCCGAACAGGTAACCCAACAAATAGGTAGAATAAAAATATATATAGTTAAAAATTACAAATACGCTCTCTCAAGAAAGAGTTCACTCCAAAGCCTAGGTATTCACTCAACCTAGCGCTCTGATATTCA
Source organism: Allium fistulosum (assembly GCA_030737815.1). Classification (NCBI taxonomy): domain Eukaryota; kingdom Viridiplantae; phylum Streptophyta; class Magnoliopsida; order Asparagales; family Amaryllidaceae; genus Allium; species Allium fistulosum. The sequence continues at coordinate 307,865,042 of CM060904.1, read as the reverse complement.
CTTAACCAATAGCTTAGGTATTCGCTCAACCTATGCTCTGATACCAACTGTGACGACCCGACTTTTTCTCCACAAAAAGTCGTATCATCTTGAAGAAAGAAAGAGATAGAAAAGAGAAAAGATAGAGAAGAAAGAAAGAAACACATCAGAATCTAAACAGCGGAACGAATAAATTACATTAATCAAATAAGATATTACATTGTATCATATACATCAGAGATACACAGCTTATACAACACATACTAGACAGTTATAAATACCTGTCTAGTTATTACAGCTCAAATACAACTCAACAAATGACTCAGAGAAACTAACACAGCGGAACACTATATCTACGAACGTTGAAGCCTCCTGCTCCATTGCTCCTCCAGATAACTCGTCAAAGCTAACCTGAATCCCTTGGCTACTCGTAAAAATTTGAGTACCCAAGAGTTTATAAAACAGAAATAAACACTTGGGTCAGACATGGGTCTGGTGTGAGTAAACGGGTTAAAGTTGTTTAACTTCAAAACCTTTTGAAAACAAAGATATCACGTAAGACTTCCCACACATAAACATGGGTAAGTTTTTACCTTACGCTAACCAAAACTTGATAGGAAATCGAGTTATATTATAATAGGGTCTAGGGTTTTCAAGTAAAATACAGAAATAGCTGGAATGCTTACATCTCACGTTCCAACATAGTTGGGCACAACTAAATCGTACGGCACTTATTGGATTTTGGATTCCATACAATGGCAGGGCTACCGGGGTACCGCCCGTCACAGTACGTGGCCTAGATCAACGTACCGAGGATCACTCCCAATCCCCTGCAACACAAGGCCGGAACATCCCTTACTGGATAATTCCCGCATAAGAAACCCCAGCGGTTGTAGCTATTCAACCGCCCACTCAGCCGAATAAAAGAAGGGACCTCTAGACAGGGGAATCTCATACTACTTGGGTGCTACCCACTAACCTTGCTGCACCTCCCCTGTTTTAGCCATTCCCGGTTTGATGAGGCTTGAGGCTACGATTACCTTTAAATCAGAACACATCACTTAGAATGCTCATCGTCCACCTGACGATGTGCTGAAAGCATTCAATCCATACAAGTTCGTTCCGGGTTCGAACGAAACCGAAGGCATTATCTCGTTACACTCGTTTTGGAATCACCCTCAGAGTTAACGACAATAACCCTTGCACTCTGAATCTTCATCTTCACTTGAGATTCACGACCTATCGTTAATTTGGATCGATGTGATATTCGGGTCTCCAGACCTGGAATACCGGTATACGGAAACCCGATCCCGGTCTCATCGAAATCCAAAACGTATCTTTTAAGGCCAAGTTGTTTAAAGGTTTTAACAATTTAATTTAATTCAATACTTGAATTTACACAGCATTTAACACAGATAAATATCACATTTATCACAGATATATCCAATATCATATCACAGAATATCATAGCATATCATTTAATAGATATCAACCAAATCAGACATTCTACTCAACCATCATTCATAAGCAACCATTTATTAATCTCTATTATAATTAATTTAATCAACTTAAATTAAATTAATTACTTAAGAATTAATTCATATTCTTTGCTTAATCAACATTAATTAATTACAATCTTTAATTAATTAATTACTCATTAAATATTAATCATCCTTGATTAATCATTCATTAATTACATAAAGTAATTATCTTTTAATTAATTTCACAAATTAATTATTCTTAATCATTAACAGTAATTAACCTTTAATTACTTTTATTAATTGTATTGATTAATTATCCTTAATTAATTATTTCCATTAATTAATTAATTATCCTTAATTAATTACTTTAATTAATTAAACTTTAATTAATCATTTCTATTAATCCACCTTAATTAATCATAAACAGTAATTATCATCCTATAATTACTTACCCTAATTAATTAACTCCTTAATTAATTATATTATTCCTTTTATTAATTACATCTTGTAATTATACATTAATTACTTACAGTAATTACACTTATAAATTTCATTAAGTATTTATACTTAATCAGCATCAGATTATCTTTAATTAATTTATAAATTAATTAACTTAAATTAATCACATCCATTTATTATTTACAATTGAGTAATTCATTCCTTAATTACTCTTAAACAAATTAATTAATCTTTAATTACAGATTAATTATTCTTTAATTATTAATTAATAAACCTTAATTATCAATTTAATAACTTAATAACAATTAATTAATCCTTAATTACTATTTAAATTACTTAATTAATCTCTAATTACAAATTAATCAATCTTAATTACTTAATTTATTGATCTTAATTATCAACTAATTAATTAACTTTAATTATAAATTTATCAATCTTAATTAATTAATCAATTAATTCTTAATTATCAACTAATTCATCCTATTTAATTAATTAACTTAATCCTTAATTATTAATTAAATAATTCTTAATCATTAATTTATTAAATTGATTAATTTCTCTTTAATTACTTTATTACTTTAATTAATCATTAAATCTTAATTAACTTTTAAGATAAAACATTATCCTTATTAATGACTTAATTATCATTAATCATATTTAAAACATTTAACTTTATAATTAACTTACTTAATTGGATCATTTAATTTGAGATTTAAACTAACTTAAAAGTTAACTTAACAAATTCAAGTTAAACCAATTATATAACTCCTTTAATCAATTACTTAAAAACATTTGTTATGTAAAGAATTAGATTTTAGAAATAGATTTAAACTAAATTTATTTTAAATTTAAAAACTTGCTTATTTTAAATTTTAAAACTGTTCAGTTTACTTCGGGTTCGACCAGTCTCCTACCCGAGTTCTTCCCCGAGGTTTTCTTCCAAAATCGCGAGAGCTTCTTCGAGCCAAGACCACATATTCCTGAGACAAAACCTGGTACAGTTCTTCCCAAACTACAGCAACCAGAACAACACCGTGCACACATGCACGTGCACGTCCACTCCGGCACCAAAGATCAACGCTCCGACCTTCGTCAAGTCGTCGAACATCTCCTCAGACGAACTGACCACCCAGATCATCCAATCCAACCGGAAATCGAAAACGAACAAAATCGAGCAACTGGAACCAAACTCTTCGCCAGAAAACGCCTCGAACCCAACATCCCCGACCACCAGAGCCTTCGCGATCCCAACCATAGCTTCACTGACCAACCACACGCCTATACCCCCACCACCGGTCGTCTCCGATGCATTGACGATGGCGCAGCAACCCAAAATCTTCCATCGACCAAAACTTGGGTTTAAACCCTAAATCGACACCGTGCCACCGCCACAATGGTCAATAAATCCACCGAGCATTTTTCCTAGGATCCCCATCGCGCCAGCCTCCTCCAGCAATGATCACGATGATCATCTCTTCCACGATTGCTAGAAATCGACGAAAAAGCGATTTCCGTTCAACTCACTATATCTCGACAATCATAAACTTAAAAATCTTGTTTTGATTATTAAAATTCAACATTTTTCAATTCGAAACAGTTTATATAATCAAAACTCGAAATTACATCATTCGATTTTTCTGCCTTATGTTGATTATCACTGACATTTCTAGATTCCAGAAATTCTACTAATTAACTTTAATTAAAGTTATTTTTAAAACTTGAATCTAACTATTTCTAACAGTTTTCCTTTAAAGATTATAACTTAAAATTGCTAGCAAATTGAGATATGGATTTTCTTAAATTTTGTTAACCTGTTACTAAACAGAGGCATATTTATATATATATACATAGACAGGTACACTCAACATATACATACTGATTCATATAAATTCAAACTAAAGAACTATAATACAAATCAATATCAACTCATGCATGGTAGTAAAAATCCATAGCAAACTATTTTTTTTTTTTTTATAATTTACTTACTTTAAATAACAGAACAACAAATATTTATAGATACTAATTTTAGTGCAGGCATTTTATTATACCAACATGCATTCACAGATAAATCATATGCCAACCATATTACTATAACATTCATCACAACATTTAAGTTTATTCTTAGATTTTGAAACTGTTTTAAAATAAAGGTTTACTCACCTTTTAACCAAAATGCAGAGACCTTGAAACTGGATGGAACTTCAAAACTTGAATTCGCAATAGAAAGTGTTTAGACCTTTTTGAAACTGGAAAGTTGGAAGCTTTAAGATGTTGATTAATGCAGGTTGAAGCTTTATTGCTGCTGAATGCTTTGAAAATCCAGTTTGCATTTGAAACTTGCAGACAACTTCATTGATTTCCAGATTTTGAAAAAAACAGGCTTTTGATAACAGAATGGTTTTGGGTATAAAGAGGTTATAGGAAAATAAACATTGCAGCTTTGATTTGCACTTTGGTTACAGGGTTTTAGACTACAGGCTTTAAAGAAGATGACAGGCTTACATTTGAGTTTGAGAATGTTTTCAGGTTGTTTTGTTTGAACTGTAAATGAATTACAGGTTTTTAAAAAATTTGGTTTACAGATTGTTGTTGAGGATTTTCTGTTTGAAGAGTTGAACAGGTTTGGCTATTGTTTTGGAAAGGAAACGTTTACAGGAATGAGTTGAGAAAAGAATTTAAGCAAGAAGGTGATTGTTTATATAGGTTTAAATGGTAATTTATCAAAATAAAAAGAAAATAAAGAAAATAAATGACACTTGTCTCAACAATTGTTTATTATGTTAACACATGTTATTTAAGGGGTTTATAGATTAACACTTGTAATACTACATGCATAAATATTTTTAAATGATTTTTAAAGCTTTTAAATTACATTTTCTAAATAGATAAATACATATCTTATTTAAAAATGCTTTTCTCAATTTATAAAAATAAAACCTTTAAAAGAAAATAAAATAAAAACCAATCATATCTTAAATAAAATTATATATAGTATATTTAGTCCATTTTAAATGATAATATAAAACTTTTGTATTTACCAACTATTTAATAAACACTTCCCAAATTTCTTTAAATAAATTTCTTTAAGAGAATAATATAAAACAAATCTAATTTTAAATAAAAACCTTATCCATATGATTTAAGTCCAAACTATATTATTATTTTTATTATTTTAATATATATATATATATATATATATATTTCTTTAAATCCAATTCTTAAATCCAAATTCAAAGTCAATTTAAAAATCCAAATTAAAAATCAATTCAAATAAATATATATATATATATATTAAATTTTAACAAGCACATTATTAATACTAAATAATTATTCTATCTAAAATCAATTTAAATACACATATATATACATATAATTTTAACAACACTTATTAAATTTGAAAATAATAAGTCTATTTAAAGTCTATTTATATTTATATTTAAAAACAACTCATTATTTAATTGTTTGAAAATAACAATTTTACCAATTTTAAATAATTAACTTACAAGATTATCACATTTTAAATTCCCTGAAATCCCGGGATATCACATATATATAATAAGAAGTAGAAGATATATCATATACACCCCGAAGTGGAATATATATACATTAGCATACATCAGTTCACGCATACATGCTTGTCAAAGCAACATTCTGTTCTCAATTATATATATTGCCAAAAATCAAAATATATACAACTTTAATACATATATATATTTATATATATATAACAGGTCACTTCATAATATAATATATATAATACTTTTAAACATATAATATGTATATACCTTTTTTTTCTATATATGCGGCTTCAAGGTAGAGGGAGTAGGTGCTTGTGTCGCGTGAGTGATGGGAAGATGTTAATCGACAAAATTTCTATCGGTTAAGAAATTTGCCAAAAAATTTCAAACTTTTGGCACAATTCCTTATTAAGTTTCAAAATTCACGAAAAGTCCTTCACTAAATTTCAGTGTAAATTAGGTCCCTGTTTTTTATTCACGATTATTGCAGAGCATGATGCAACAATTTATAAAAGTTGCTGACATTTCCGCAACATTTCTGTACACTGTGAACATAGTGTATGAAAGTTGCTGAAATATCAACACTTATTTATAAAAGTTGCTGATATTTCAGCAACATTTCTGTACACTGTGAACACAGTTTATTAAAGTTGTTGAAATATCAGCACTTATTTATAAAAGTTGCTGACATTTCAGTAATAATTTTTCTTTGTTTTTACAATAAAACTTTGACACAGATAGTTGCTGAAATATCAGCACTTATTTATAAAAGTTGCTGACATTTCAGCAATAATTTTTCTTTGTTTTTACAATAAAACTTTGACACAGATAATTGCTGAAATATCAGCACTTATTTATAAAAGTTGCTGACATTTCAGCAATAATTTTTCTTCGTTTCCAGAAAACAGGGACCCGCTTTACAATGAAACTTTGACAGGGATCCGCTTTACAATATGAAAGTATGATAGGGATGTCTCCCTAATTTCCACTTAAAATAAACCGCAAGCGCACGGCGTACACTTTGTAGTACGTGGCGAATACGGGTCGATCCGTAGGGAATTGTTAGAGTTTAAAAATCTATTCAATCAAATTAGACCAAATGTAGAAGAAATTGTTAACTAGAAATAAAATGAAGCTAAACTAGAATAAAAATTTGATTAAAAAAAACTATTGAACTAGAGAACAATTTAGAGGCAAATCCACTCTCATATTTTTGTAAATCAACAAACAAACATTTGTGATCTCTAGTTTTGATATTAAGTGAAATATTGTTGTATTTATCATAAATATGGTTTGTTTATGTTATTAATTAACATAACTCAAACCATCAAACTATAATACAACAAATTAACCATTTATAATTCTCATGAAAATGAAGCCAAAGCAAAAGCTATTTTAAGTATGATCTATTTACTATTGTAACTAGTAATATAGATCATCAAATTTCATTTTTACTTTAATTTCACAATCAAAAATGGATTAGCAAATGATGATGCAAATTGTGTTTATGTTGAATAAGAATAGCTCATTTTCATAAGCAATATAAGCTATCAAACTCACTTGTATAAACTTGCATCAAAATTGACTTTCGTGAAGCACAAACAAAGAGATCATAAATCAGAAAAATGTTGAAATTACATAATATTCGAGAGCTTCATTACCCCTAAGTTGAAGGGGTTTAGCTACTCATTTGTGTTATCAAATCAGCACATGTAAGTTTCAACATTGAAAATGAAGCAAAGTAGAGAATAAACAAAAAAAAAGATTAACTACTAGAAGAAAATTGATTAGACTAGTGCATAAATTTAAATCTAAGCTATGAACATTAAGAGAAAGAGAGCATAGAAATAAGCATTAACATAAAAACAAAGAAAAGCATGTAGACAAGAGAGGAAAAAGAGGCTTGGAAGCCATTTTTATTTCATATAACATTGAGCTTACAATTTGATCTCTTAATTTCTGAAGTAAAATGAAAGAGTAGATTCTAGTTTCATGTACATAAGAGGGTTATTTATACATGCATAAAACCCTAATTCTATTTTTAGGGGGCTTCCCAAAATACCCCTTAGGAAGTGTGGAGGCCAAGTAATCATTAGCTTCTACTAATCATCATTTAAGTGTACATGAAGCCATTAATTCCATAAGCATGTCCATTAGCCTCTAATTTGTACATTAAGGTAGGTGGGTAGGTAGGGTCCTCCATGATCTTCACTTTGAATTATTTCCCTCTTCATTCCTTTATATTCATTTGTGCATGCATGTATCTTCATATAAGCCTCTTTCATATGCATCCAAATTCTTATAAAAATCATCAAAAATGTCCAAGTAAAAATTCTCAAATTTACGCATGCACAAAAATGACCATTTTTCCCCAGAATGAAGATGAAAATATGATGGTTTGAAAATAATTGAATTTTGGTTTTAACATGTACAAATGCCCAAATATGATGTTTATTTAAATAAAAAGAGATAAAATATGGATGTAAATATATGCACATTTACATGCACATCAAATACCCCCACACTTATCTTTTTATTCGTCTTTGAATAAAGGATAACTAAGATAAATCCATTTTCGTAGGGAGCACGATTGCATTAAGCATATGCAACAAGCTGTTAAACCTCTGGTTGTCCCCAGTAGGACGAGTGTTGTCTCGTGTGGGTTTTCAGAGGATACTACCCACAAAATCCAGATGCAAAGTGAAAATATTTACAAAATGCAAGATTTATTTACAATGGGACAAGTTCTTGAAAATATTTACAAATGATGGCTTTACTCTTAAATCGACACAAAGAAGTTAAATATAAGTCTTGGTCATTATCTTGAAAATTTAAGTCATTTACTCGTCAAAATTTCCAACAAAAACAAGTCATCATAACAAATAGACAATAGTTTAACTCGTTGTTTTGGTTGATAACAAAGTGTAACTATGAAATAAATCCTTAGTTGATTATCAAAGTTTGTCAAAGTGGTATTCTCGTTTCTTTTCAATAACAAGTTAAAATGATGCTTGGATTTCAATTGCTTACTCTCTCTTACTTGAAAATTTCATTGATATTGACAATATTTACATATGCCTAACTCAGGTAAACTGAGGCCAGATATATTACCCGTGCACTGCCTTGCGGACTGATGTGAGGGGAGTACAGAGCGTGGCGAGTGAACACTTATCGACTGTAGGCATTATTAAAAAGAATTTTTATATACATACACCTAACTCAGATAAACTGAGGCCAGATATACCGATCATGCACTGCCTTTTGGGCTTACGTGAGAAGGGTACAGAGCATGGCGAGTGAGCACACAAGTGTGAACACATGACTCTAGGTGTTAAATATATATATATATATATATATACGCACACATATATACAAATTTTATTTTTTAGAAAGAGAGAGTTTTGCAAAATCATCTTAGCACCATTTAACTTAGAAGATAAAAATGTTATATCCTTTACTTTAAATTTACCATTTTTTTAAACAAAGATTTTCAATTAGAACATACTTCATAATTAACACATATGAACCTTCCTATATACTAGTTAAACCATTGTTATTTATAACCAAACTTCATTTTTATTTTTGTTAAGACAAATAAATTTTCAAAAATTTCAATTTATTAACCAAAACTTATACTTATCCCATAGTGTTTCCTCAAAAATAAATCAAAATGCTAAAAAGAAAATGTTTTTGAGATTTTGAATTTTTGAGATTCTTTTTTTATGTTAAAAGAAAAATGAAAGTTCAAAAATGCCATGAAACTAAAAAAATGAAAATGAGACCCCCCCATACTTAATTTTGACTGTGTCCCCACAGTCAATGCATGATATAGTGAGTGTAACGGGGAAAACTATGTACATATTTCCAAAAGAGGGTTAACATTCTTACTAGACGTAGCTTGGCTCATGAAGGATCATGAGCTCCTCCTCTTGGTTATTTGGAAATTCCAAGAAGGTTTCAGACGTTGACCGTTGACTTTGAAAATCGATCCATCCCTGGGGTTTTCTATTTCTACGGCACCATGTGGAAAAACAGTTCATACCACAAATGGTCCAGTCCATCTCGCTTTAAGTTTCCAAGGGAATAAATGAAGTCTTAAGTCATATTAAAGAACTTTTTGGTTAGGCGAAAACGATTTTCTTAGGATTGACTTGTCATGAAAAAATTTGGTTTTTTCTTTGTAAATTTTATCGTTTTCATACGCGTCGTTCCTATGTTCTTCTAGTTCATTGAGTTGTAGTTTTCGGTTTTTACTAGCTTTCTCAAGATCAAAGTTCTTAATTGCCCACAGCGCTTTGTGTTCGATTTCAACGGGTAAATGGCAAGCTTTACCGTAAACTAAACGAAATGGGGACATCCCAAGGTTAGTTTTAAAAGCAGTACGGTAAGCCAAAGCGCGTCGGTCAATTTCTAAGACCAATCTTTTCTATTTTTATTGAAGGTTTTCTCCAAGATTTGTTTTAGTTGTCGATTTGAAACTTCAACTTAGCCACAAGTTTGAGGATGATACGGAGTGGATAACTTGTGGGTTATCGAGTATTTTTTCATTAAAGTTTCAAAAGAACGGTTGCAAATATGGGTCCCGTTATCACTGATTATTGTGCGAGGTGTGCCAAACCTCGAAAAGATGTTTTCTTTGAGAAATTTCACAACAATTTTATGGTCGTTGGTTTTGCAAGGAACAGCTTCGACCCATTTTGAAACGTAATCGACAGCGAGAAGGATATACAAGTTTCCAAAAGAATTGGGAAAATGTCCCATAAATTCTATACCCCATACATCAAAGATTTCGATCGTAAGAATGGGGTTTAGAGGCATCATATCTCGTCGAGAAATTCGTCCAAGCATTTGACATTGATCGCAAGTTTTACAAAATTTAAATGAGTCTTTGAAAAGAGAAGGTCAATAGAAACTACACTGAAGCACTTTTTCCGCAGTTTTTCGAGGACCGAAATGTCCACTACACGCTTGATCATGGCAAAATGAAAGAACACTCCTAATCTCATTATCCGGAATGCAACGTCGGATGATTTGGTCGGGACAACATTTGAACAAGTATGGATCGTCCCAATAGAAATACTTCACTTGGGACATGAATTTGCATTTTTCTTGTTTGGACCATGATGAGGGAGTTTCTTTAGTGACTAAGTAGTTCACTATATCAGCGTACCATGGGTCGATAGAAATTGAAAGGAGTTGTTCATCGGGAAAGTTTTCATTGATTGGCAAAGAAGATGTTGCGTTTGGAAGACGAGACAAGTGATCGGCTATGACGTTATCGGATCCTTTTTTGTCTTTAATTGTAAGGTCAAATTCTTGAAGTAAAAGATCCAACGAATCAAACGGAATTTAGCATCCTTTTTAGCGAAGAGATATCGAAGCGCAGAGTGGTCCGTGTACACAGTAATGTGTGAATCTATCAAGTATTGTCGGAATTTTTCAAGAGCAAAAAGACAGCTAGAAGCTCTTTTTCGGTTGTTGTGTAGTTGAGTTGAGTGTCGTTCAAAGTCATACTCGTGTAGTAAATTACATGAAGGATCTTGTTCATGCATTGTTCAAGACAGCATCAATGGCAAAGTTCGAACCATCACACATTATTTCGAAAGGAAGATCCCAATTGGGCACACAAATGATTGGAGCAGAAATGAGTTCATTCTTAAGACGTTCAAAAGAAGAAATACAATCAGAGTTAATATCGAAAGGAACGTCTTTTCCGAGAAGAGTCATCAAAGGACGAGCAATTTTACTAAAGTCTTTCACAAAGCGTCGGTAAAACCCAACGTGTCCTAGAAATGATCAAATGTCTTTAATAGTTTTGGGAATGGGTAGATTTGCAATGACATCGATTTTTGCTTTGTCTACCTCAATGCTTTTATTTGATATGATATGTCCAAGGACTATGCCTTATTTGACCATAAAGTGGCATTTTTCCCAATTCAAAGTCTAATGTTTTTCTTTACATCGATTTAGAACCAATTTGAGATGATGTAAACATTGGGAAAAAGAATCGCCAAAGATTGAGAAATCGTCCATAAAAACTTCTAGAAAGCGTTCAATCATGTCGAAAAAGATTCCAACCATGCATCGTTGGAAGGTCGCAGGAGCATTACAAAGTCCGAATGGCATACGTCGATAAGCAAAGGTACCGAATGGACACGTGAAAGTTGTTTTCTCTTGATCTTCGGGAGCGATGGGAATTTGGTTATAACCGGAATAACCATCAAGGAAGCAGTAAAATTCGTGGCTGGCTAAACGTTCGAGCATTTGGTCAATGAAGGGAAGAGGGAAGTGATCTTTTCGTGTTGTGGAATTTAGTTTTCGATAGTCAATGCAAACATGCCAACCCGTTTGAGTACGAGTTGGAATAAGTTCGTTTGAATCGTTCTTGACAACGGTTAGCCCATACTTTTTCGGTACAACGTGAATTGGGCTAACCCATGAACTATCGGAGATTGGGTAAATGAATCTGTTGTCGAGAAGTTTAAGAATTTCATCATGCATCGCATCTTTATTTTTGGATTAAGCCTTCGTTGTGCGTCACGAACAGGCTTAGCATCGTCGATTAAATGGATGCGATGTTGAACAATAGCAGGGCTAATCCCCTTTATATCGAAGATCGACCATCCAATCGCTTCCTTGTTTTTTGAAAGAATAGAAAGTAAGGAGGTTTCTTGGTCAAGAGAGAGAGTCGCAGAAATTATGACGGGTAACGTTTCGTTATCACCTAAGTATGCATACTTAAGGTGGTCGGGAAGTGGTTTGAGGTCCAACTTCGGGAGTTTTTCGGTCAAAGAATTGGGTTGAGATTCAGACTTAACTGGAAGCGATTCAAAGGGAAGAGTGTATTCAATTTTGCTGGGAATTTCGTGAAACAATTTTTCATATTCAGCTTCACGTTCGTCGCTGAGGTCAAGTGTCTCGTTTTCGAAGTTTTCGTGAATGGCACTGACTTCCAACGTTTGGTCATGAGGTTCGTTTGATTGGCTTTCAAGATTGAAAATGTTAAGATCCAAAGTCATGTTTCCAAAAGAAATTTTCATCGATCCGCGACGACAATTGATTAAAGCATTCGAGGTAGCTAAGAATGGTCGGCCTAAAATCAGTGGAATTTGACTTGCGGGATTTGACACGGGTTGTGTTTCGAGAATGATAAAATCAACGGGGAATATGAATTTCCCTACTCGAATGAGCACGTCCTCGATTTCTCCCACGGGCTTCTTAATGGAATGATCGGCGAATTGAAGCGTTACTTTTGTAGGTTTAAGCTCACCTAAGCCTAATTGTTCGTACACGGAGTATGGAATCAAGTTGAAACTCGCACCTAAGTCTATCAAACATTTGTTAATCATTTTGTCTCCAATTGTACACGAAATCGTAGGGCAGCCAGGATCTTTGTATTTGACGGGCATGGATTAGGACAAGACTTCACTCAAACTGACAGCTAAGAAGACTTTTTTGGGCACTTGAGTGTGTCGTTTTTGGGTGCACAAGTCCTTAAGAAATTTCGTGTAAGTGGGAACTTGTTGAACAATGTCAAGAAGCGGAATGTTAACTTTGACTTGTTTAAAAATTTCAAACATCTTTTCCATTTGGTCTGAGTGTTTCTTTGGTCGAAGATGATGTGGAAATGGGACACGATACTCGGTAGGCGGGTCTACTCGAGTAGAAGAAGAAGAGTTTTGATTGGCATTCGATTCAACGTTTGGCTCCATGTTCTGTTCAGATTCGTTCATTGTTTTAGAAGTATCGAGAGAGGTTTTCGGTAAATCGTTTGGATTAACGACTTGATTATCGATTTGTTTACCGGAACGAAGTGTTGTGATAGCATTCAATTGGGTGGCGTTGCTATCTTGAACAACATGGGCTTTATTTGAATTCGTGTTTTGATTTATGGGATTTGGAAGGGACTGGCTTGGGAATGTGCCTCGTTCTCGTTCGCTTATAGATGTGGCTAATTGACTCATTTGCATTTCGAGTTTTGCAATCGATGGTTTGTGTTTTGCATATATGATGTCAATAAATTTTGCAAATTGTTGTTTGATTGAAGGCTTTGAGTAGTTTCCTTAGCCAACGTTTCAAGAGTTTTCTCAAGCGAAGTTAAACGTTTATCGTCTTCGGGAGGATGAGCAGAATTTGGTTGAAAATTTGATTGTTGTGGTTGATTATGGGACGGACCCGCAAAGTTTGTTTGAAAATTGTTAGGCTGAAAGGGAGGATTCGAAGCATTATTCGAGAATGCTTGAAAATTTGGACGAATCGTATTCGTGTTGGGATTGTTTTGGTTCCACGCAAAATTCGAATGTTTTCTCCAACCAGGGTTGTACGTTGGAGAAAACGGGTCATTTTTGGCTTTATTGAAACCATTGATTTGTTCGAAAGAATTTGGACACTGATCGGCTATATGATTAGGATCGTTGCATTTATAACACATCGGTTGGGAAGCTTGGTTCATTTGATTCGATGAGAAAACGTTATCGAATTTTTTTATCATTGCGTCGATCTTAGCTTCCAAAGCAAAAGAAGATCCTAACGACTGTGCACTCGATCGTGAGTAAATTGATTTTTGTTTGAACGTTCCCACTGGGATGATTATTCAGCGAGGTCTTCAAGAAATTGCCAAGCATCGTCATGACGTTAGGCAAGAAAGTTGCCTTGGCACATTGATTCGAACATGGTTCGTGAGCTATTTTCGAGTCCATCATACAAGATTTGGAAAATCGTCCATTTTTCAAAGTTATGGTGTGGACATTTTATCAAAAGCTCTTTGAATCTTTCAAAATATTTTACGAATGGTTCTCCCTTGAATTGATGAAAATTTACAATTTCGTTTTGGATTCTACTCGTTTTTTCCAAGGGGTAGAACTTTTTTAAGAAAGCTTTTACGAATTCTTCCCACGTTTTAATCGAGTTCGATGGTAAGCTGTACAACCATTTTTCAGCGTAATCCGTAAGAGCAAATGGGATTAATCAAAGTTTGATTCCGTCATCGGACAGTTGTTGGAGTTTTATGGTTGCACAAACTTGTTCGAATTTAGTCAAAAAGATGTATGGATCATCGTGTTCGAAATTGCCAAATTTCGGAAGAGTGGCAATATGGTTTGAGTGAATTTCGAAATGGTTACCCGTAGGGGCGGATAACGTGATGCAAGATGGAATAGAAACTCTATCGGGAAAGATTCTATCCATAAGAGTTCGAGGGGCGTTTTCGTTCGCCATTTCGGGAGAATCCTCTGTTCGAGTTAAACGATTAGTTGTCGAGTCGCGAGTCCAACGGTTTGTTGTTGTGTCACGAGTCCAATTACTCACGCACAAGTGAAAGTCGAGAAGAGAAAGAAGTTAGAATTGAGTTTAGAGAATGAAAGAGATTTGAAAAATGGAGTGAAAAATTGTTTTTGTTTTTGTTTTTTTTAAAGGAAGAAAAATATTTACCAAATGAAATTTATTTTCAAAAGAGAAGTTTGATTTTTGTTTTGTTTTTGGTTTTTCAAATTTTTTATATGTTTTTTTGTTTTTGTTTTTGAATTCAAATATTTACCAGAAGGATATTTGTTTTTGGCTTTTTTTAAAAATGGAAATTTGATTTTTGTTTTTGTTTTTGAATTTTCAAAAAAATTTTGTTTTCGAATTTTTTTTCCTTTCTGAAAAGATTTTATATATATATATTTTTGGATTTTTGTTTTTGATTGAAATTTTCAAAGGAAAGGATTTAAAAGGATTTTTTTTAAAAAAAACTAAGTTAAGTAAAATTTACAATTTTTTTTTTGGATTTTGGATTTTTTGTTTTTTATATATGCATGAACTAATGCAACTAAATGAATGCAAAGGACTTAATTATAGTTTTCTGTCCTTAGTAGCACCTAACCCAAAATTGTATAATCACACTTTGTTTTAAATCAACAAAAATATTTCTCAGCCAGGTAACGGGCAGAGGTTATCGGTGCACCACGAATCACCGTAGCAATGCAGCCGAAGGTTTAAGTACCTTCAGAGGAACAACCAGTATAATATTTACGTATCACCATAATTTTTATAACTGGTTATTACTCTGCCGTAGCCTAGTCACCAAGAAATAGAATTGTTCAAAGAAAACAATTGTGAAGATACAATTAAGCCCTAGATGAGCTCGCGACACCCTTAAGTCGAATGTCTAACCTTTATTATTAGTCAAATTCTACGATGAAATTCGTTTGTGGGCTAAGGAAAGGGTGATGAAATCCCTCACCTTATGTGAATTGGGGTATTGCCCTTAGAAAAGAAAATACGATGAGATGAATGCAAAACAAAAATTAAACATGAATTTACAGTGCAACTAAAATGAAGTTTGTTTTTGTTTTTGGGTTTTGAATTTTTTTTTGTATATATAAATGCAAATGCAAGCAACCAACAATGCACCAGAGATGAAAGCACAATACCAGAGCGTGCAGATTAGTAGCAATTATTTTTTTTAGCGGCTTTTTTTTATAAGCAAGCAGCAATTATTTTTGGGCAAGCAGTTCTTCCTTTCTGCAATTCTACTTTGGCAACCTGCAATAAAACAAGATATATATAATATTTATTTATTTATTTAATTTAAATATAAGGATGGCACTTAAAACAATTTAAAACAAACCTAAACGAATTTAAAACTTTTTTTTTCAAGGAAAAAGGATGAAACAAAACTAAAATCAAAGGAAGAAAAACAAACTAAGCAAACCCACTTTTATTCTTCAAAGTTACTTGAACAAACTAAACTTTACAAACAAAGTTTTTTTTAAAGGAAACTTAAAAGTGAAGTTTTACTTTAGAAAAAAAAAATTTAACAATTTAACAAAACAAATATAAACAACACATCCAATATAAAAAAAATAAAACAAAAGATAAATAAAATAAAATTTTCACTCAAGCCCTAAATTCAAACCCGGCCCAGATTTAACCCGCTACCGAAAAACATTATCCACTCTTCTTTTTAATAAATAAACTCCTCCTTGTTCTGCAAAATTCTCGAATTAACAAAATACAGTTTCAATTCACGAACGAAAATCTCAACTTCGCAAAACAAAATTCAATTCTCAAGCTCAAAACAAATTGGTTGCAGATTCGAGTGGATGGTGGTTGCGATTGGCCTATGTTGTTCAACCGTTAAATCGAAGGGGGGTTGTGGTTTTGTTTCTTCGATTCGAAGAGGGGGTTCAAAGGGGTTGGTGTGGCAATATATGATGTTTTATTTGGGAAGGTTGACAGCGTGTAACTGGGCTAGCTGGAGGATTTCGATTGTCGAAGGGATAAAGGTTGGTGTAACACTGCAGTTTTTTTAGATGGTAAATGTTGAAATGTTTGCAGTTTTTGTGGTTGTCGTGGGATGGTTGGGTCGTATGTTGATGGTGATGTTGTAGGCTCAAAGGAAGTTTGGTAGAGGAGGTTGAAGATGTAAAATTGACAAGAAAGATGAGAAATGTTGGCTTTGAGCTGCAGCAGTAAGGCAATAATAGGAGAAGGTGGTGGCCGAGGGAAAACACAACAGTGATGGTCAGTCCTGTTGACGCAGTGGCTCAGCTGGCAAGCACGGCAGTTGATTGGTGGATGTATGGGAAGTTTGGTATCGAAGTGGTTGTTTGTTGAAAATGGTGGAGTGACTGTTGATGGTTGATGGTCTATTTTAACTGTGATGCAGCAAGGCAGGGTTATGGTGGTGTTGTTTGTGTGTGACAGAACTGGTGGTAGTGGTATTTGTGATATGTGGTTCTGTGATGATGTTATTGGGCAGTGGAAAGGATTGTTGATGGTTAGCAAGAGAAGGGGATGGCCACTGCAGTCTGGAGTTCGCAGAGGTTGCGGGTAAGTTTAAGTATGGTGAAGATTGTATGAAGGAAGAAAAATGATGGTAGGGGAATTGACTGCTGTTTCTAATTGCTTGGTGGTTGAAATTTAGCAGTAATGGTCTGGTGAGGAGTAAATTGTGGGAGTTGAACTGATATGGATGACAGAGCAGTGTTTCGGGTATGTTTTATGTGGAAAGTGACAGCAGTTTTTCTTGTACATATGAAGATGGACAAAGTGGCACTGTTAAGGGGAGGCAGTGTCACAAGGAAGTGCACAAGTTGTGGATGATCGGGTTGTTTGACTTTAGTGGTATTGAAGAGCAGTGCAAATGTATGTAGTTGTTTTTTTGGTTGTGCTTGGTCTGTTTGGATGTTGGTTCAAGCGAGGTGAGTGAGGAGACATTTATGGGGTATGGGTTGAGGAAGGAGGAGCAGTGATGGCAAGAAAGGTTGTTGATGGTTACAATGAGGTGTTGTTTGGATTTTTTACAGTGGGTTGGTGAACTGATGTCAAGTTCAGGTGATGTAGAAGGGGACTGGTGGATGGTGAATTGGTGAAGGAATGAGCAGTGGATGACTTGCAGTGAGTTGATATGGTGAGAAGGTGGACAGTTACAATGAGGTGAGGAAGATGACAGTAACAGGCTATGATGAGAAGTGTGGCGGTATTGTAGTGGATATGAAGCAATAGTTAGTAATAGTGGCAGTAGAGTAGAAATGTAAGGAATTGTGCAAACAGAGCAATGTACAGGGCAGTGAAAGATGGTGCACAATTGATAGCAAATGTAACAGTTTTGTGTAAAAAAAATGAAATTTGTAAAAGTGAAGTTGTAAATGCAAAATGATATGAATTTTTTTTATTTTTCAACTGAGATTGTGCTTTTTTTTAAATATGGAAATGCAAGTAGAACAACAAGAGTACAAGCAAAAAAAACAAATGTAAGCAAAATTCACACAACACACAATTTTTTTTATTTTAAATATAATGCAACACACAAAACAAACACACAATAAAAATCAAACAAAAATGATTCGAAGAACAGAAAATCAAAATCGAATCAAATTCCCCGACAACGGCACCAAAAACTTGTTAATCGACAAAATTTCTATCGGTTTAGAAATTTGCCGAAAATTTTCGAATTAAAATAAACCGCAAGCGCACGGCGTACACTTTGTAGTACGTGGCGAATACGGGTCGATCCACAGGGAATTGTTAGAGTTTAAAAATCTATTCAATCAAATTGGACCAAATGTAGGAGAAATTGTTAACTAGAAATAAAATGAAGCTAAACTAGAATAAAAATTTGATTAAAAAAACTATTGAACTAGAGAACAATATAGAGGCAAATCTACTCTCATATTTTTGTAAATCAACAAACAAACAATTTGTGATCTCTAGTTTTGATATTAAGTGAAATATTGTTGTATTTATCATAAGTATGGTTTGTTTATGTTATTAATTAACATAACTCAAACCATCAAACTATAATACAACATAACCACTTATAATTCTCATGAAAATGAAGCCAAAGCAAAAGCTATTTTAAGTATGATCTATTTACTATTGTAACTAGTAATATAGATCATCAAATTTCATTTTTACTTTAATTTCACAATCAAAAATGGATTAGCAAATGATGATGTAAATTGTGTTTATGTTGAATAAGAATAGCTCATTTGCATAAGCAATATAAGCTATCAAACTCACTTGTATAAACTTGCATTGAAATTGACTTTCATGAAGCACAAACAAAGAGATTATAAATCATAACAAATGTTGAAATTACATAATATTTGAGAGCTTCATTACCCCTAAATTGAAGGGGTTTAGCTACTCATTTGTGCTATCAAATCAACACATGTAAGTTTCAACATTGAAAATGAAGCAAAGTAGAGAATAAACAAAAAAAAGATTAACTACTAGAATAAAATTGATTAGACTAGTGCATAAATTTAAATCTAAGCTATGAACATTAAGAGAAAGAGAGCATAGAAATAAGCATTAACATAAAAACAAAGAAAAGCATGTAGACAAGAGAGGAAAAAGAGGCTTGGAAGCCATTTTAATCTCATATAACATTGAGCTTACAATTTGATCTCTTAATTTCCTAAGTAAAATGAAAGAGTAGATTCTAATTTCATGTACATAAGAGGGTTATTTATACATGCATAAAACCCTAATTCTATTTTTAGGGGGCTTCCCAAAATACCCCTTAGGAAGTGTGGACGCCAAGTAATCATTAGCTTCTACTAATCATCATTTAAGTGTACATGAAGCTATTAATTCCATAAGCATGTTCATTAGCCTCTAATTTGTACATTAAGGTAGGTGGGTAGGTGGGGTCCTCCATGATCTTCACTTTGAATTATTTCCCTCTTCTTTCCTTTGTATTCATTTGCGCATGCATGTATCTTCATATAAGCCTCTTTCATATGCATCCAAATTCCTATAAAAATCATCAAAAATGTCCAAGTAAAAATTCTCAAATTTACACATGCACAAAAATGACCATTTTGCCCCTGAATAAAGATGAAAATATGATGGTTTGAAAATAATTGAATTTTGGTTTTAACATGTACAAATGCTCAAATATGATGTTTATTTTAATAAAAAGAGATAAAATATGGATGTAAATATATGCACATTTACGTGCACATTAGAAGGATCGGCTGATGGGAGAAGGAATGGTCGGCTAGTGGTGGAAGGAGGTCGTGCTCGGCGTCGGTTGCAAGAGACGAGGCGGTGGCGAGTTTGCGTTAAGTAGTGTGATAGCATGGGGAAAGAGGCATGTGGAGATGCGAAAGGAAGGGGCGCTAGTTGCTGTGTGGAGGCTGCATGCATCAGGGAGGAGGGGCTGTGGCCAGGCGGAGCATGGGTGGACGTAGAGCAAGACAAGCGGGGGTTGGGTTTGGGCTTGGCAGTGGGAAGACGCACGGTTGTGGGTGCTTGGAGGAGTGCTGCGTGCATCGGGGAGGCGGCATAGTGCCTTAGCTGGAGGGTGGAGCGGGTTTGAGGTGGGTAAGTGCGGTCGCTTTGGAGTTTGAGCAGCTGTAGCTTACGAGCATGGAAAAAAATGGATGAGCAAGTTTCTTTGAGCAGAATATATGAAGGAAGAGATAGAACGAAGGAAAAAAATGTTGAGAAAACGAAGCGATATATATATATATATATAATTATAAGGCAGAACGAATGAAAAGGGAAGATGGTGAACAGTTCGAACAGCAAATATATAATAAAAAAGGAAGAGTGAAAGTCAGGCACGAGAATTTATGAAATAATAAAAGCAAATAACCGTTTGATTTTCAAACGGTTGATAATTGAAAGGTCACAGAACATTCTAGAGCTCAAAATGGATACCGATACAACTACCCGTTTCGCGGATTTCACCGCGTACCGGACGCCGAATTTCAAAAATGAAAATACTGCGGAGATCAGCACGACGAGACGAACAGAACGGTACATAGATATCAGCGATACGGTCAAGTGATAAAACTCGATTTTTCGCTGCTGAAAATGCTGATATAACGCCGAAAATAAGATAAACGGGGGTAGAGAAATTCAAATTTGACGAAACGAAATATGACGTCTCTCTCAGAAAATAGTTTAAGTTTTTATTATATAAAAATATTCAGGTTTCAAAAATATTTTATTATCAATTTAACTGATATTAAATTGAAATTGAGAATTACACAATAGAGTTTACATCCATATTCTCTGATGAAAATTTACCGTTTGTTATATTTAAATAGACGCATACCAAATATAAAATTTTCATCATCAAGTTTAATTGTTTAATTTCAAGCAAAATTTTAGTTACTTACATTATAAAAACCGTTAAAATTTCGAAGTTGTTACACTCTCCCCCACTCAAAACTTTTTGTCCCCGAAAAGGAACGAGGTAGGAAAATAGAAGCAACCTGAAAGAAAGATAGATTTGAAATATAAAATATCAAATACCTCAATTAATTCCAAAGCCATATAAATTTTTTATTTATTTTTAAATTGGTCAATATTCAACTAATTGATTTCAATTCATTTTATTTAATCCATAAAATTTTATTGTGTTCACATTTGATTGATTTCAATTAATATATTTTCATTCAATTGATTTGTTTTAAATTTATTAACAGTTATTACAAAATTTCTTCCAAAACAAATTTACTTTATTTAACTCATTTATGTAATCCATTTATTATTATATTCTAATTAACTCACTTTTGATTAATTTACATTCATATCCAATTTTATTTGCATTCACCCTGTTTATAACTTAGGTTCATTTTATTTACTTAAATACCATTTTATTTTTATTATTAATTTATTTCACTTACATCTCTTATAGCATCAATTTAAATATATAAACACTCATTATAACAACTCCAATTTTTATTTATAAATTTCTTTATCAAAATTCATTTTGGACGTCTTATTTCTTACATTTATATTATATCTCACTCAATTATATTCAAACTTTTTCCCGGTTAAGTTCTATAATTGTTTTTAAGTGGAATTGAACCCTATACAAATTTACCTTTTATTTACGACATTCCTATTAAGAAAATTTGGTTTGAACATCTTATTCGTCAAGTTTACCTAGTATAACCTTCCATTACAAAACCTATTAACATTTAAATTTTATTTTTCAGGTAAGTTATTTTTGCTTAGAATGCAATTGATTATTACTCAAATAAATTATATCTCATCTCCACTGTTCTAAGTTGTTTAAATTCTATTTCTCATTATAGACTGTCTAATTATTCAAAATTTTTGCCTCATTTTAATAATGGAAAACCATCCCTTTACATAGAATTTAAGAATTTATTTCCGGTTTCACTTCAAATCATTTTTGAAATAATTATTTACATATATATATATATTTATTATTAATTGAATTATATACAAGAAATTTGAATCAAATCCATTTTCCCAAAACAAAAGTGTAGTAAAGCTACTATGTGGTCTCTTCACTTTGAGACTCGAAAATGAATGTCGATGATGCTGCAGTCATCACTGAAATTATTTTCCAACGACAAATGAGGGAAGTACAACTTACTTCTTTTAAAATTCTTTGGAAAAATTTTCCATTCGAAGATACTTTCAAATAATATATATATATATATATATATATCAAAACTTTGAAAACCGAATTTTGAAAAGCACCAGAAATTTAATTCTTAAATCCTTAATTTAAATTTATTTCATTTGCAAATCAGATTTATGAACTATATTTATAAAATTTCTTACTCTTTATAGCATATAACAATAGTTAATTGACAAAGCGATAATGAAAATCTAGTATTATCATTTCTAACAACCAACTCATTTAACTATCTAATTTCATAAAATTATACTCTTATATAAAATATAACCATACGTAAAATCTTTTCATTTAACAATTTCGAAAACAATCTTGTGTTAGTCTGCTCTGTCCAAGTGTTTCGAAATTCCTATCAATAGCGTTGGCCAGACGAATCGATCAAAACCCCAAATCAAACTTAACATCTCAAACAACACAATATAAAACATTTATATAAATTACAAATACACTCCCTCATAGGATGATTCAAGAATAGATTTAAAACAAGAATAGATTTTAAAACAAGAATAGGAATTCATATTTAGAAGAACACCCAACAAAGAGAATTCAACTAAGAAGATAGGCTCTAAAGGAATATAAAATAATTAAATTACAAAAGAGGAAAGATGGATATGCTAATATTAATCGCGGGTGACCTCAACCGGGTCAACCAAGACTTAGATAAAACAAGAATATCATCAACGAAACCAAGTCAAATTGGTTGAGACCTCGCGAAAAACGCGATTCAAGAGATCGACGAAGAAGTCTGGAGTATGGGTTAATCTGAAAGGGATGACTAACCATTTAGAAACCATTCGTCCAAGGAAAGAACTACAAGTCGAGCTCCAGGAATGAGATCGATGCGCAATTCAAATTCCCACTTGAGAGGGAGAAAAGTGACTTTGCCAAAAACATCCCGAAATAATTGGACAACAGTGGTGGAGTCAAGATCACTAGGCTGAGCATCAAGTGAAAGATGGAACTACCTGCATAATACTGAGGCAATCGACATTTGATCACAAGAGAATTACCCAGGTCGTCTACTAAAGAAACAATTCGAGCATTGCAAGAGATAACAACATCAAAACCGAGGGCATAAAAATCTCCGGTAAATCGACAATGGTCGTAAAGGAGTTTCACACATTTACAGATCATACTGAGGTTGGCGGAAACGCCAATGGGATCACTCCCCTATAAGAATAAAGTTTCCAAATCAAGGTGGCAAGATGGGCTCAAATTCGTTATAGAGATCAACCGAAGTGGAGCTATGGGATGCTCCAGAATCAAGAAGAATACGAACATGAAAGGACAAGAATGGGTTTTAGAACAAAGGGATAGTTCCAAAACGCGAAAGAAATCCTAATCCAGGAGGATCCTAACAAAGAATTTCAAGCTCGAACGAATATGATTCTATAATTGATTCTACTCATTCTAGGGTATCACTACCCTATCTCTAATGAGTTTTTACTCCATATGCTAAGTTTTGCCTAAACCAGAGCTCTGATACCATTTGTAATGACCCGCTATTTCGAACTATTCGCATCCACACATATCAGATTTGAATTTCTCAAAACAACAGATTGTTAATTTATATTTGGCAAAACTTAACATATACAGTAAATAAATCAATCACAGATATAGAGTATTACAACAATAAGCAGCGGAATAGATAAATAGTAGTTCATGAAGCTACTACAAAACATCAGAGTGAAACAAAATACAACAGAATCTCAAATACAAATGAATCTCTAATACATAAGCAACTGACGAGTCTGAACATATATGACTGGAATAAACTGAAATAACTGAAAGCTGGATAGATAGATCTTCAAACAAAGCTCCAATCTTCGAAGGCGAGTCTCAAATGCTGTGACATTCAGTCTGACCCGAGCATAAAGCAAAACAAAAAACACTCGAGTCAGGATTAACATTCTTATATAGTAAATTCAACTCAAGTGAAATGTCAATTGAAATACAAGTAACTTAAAGGATAGTTGGGATTTCCATCCTCTAAGGATCCGTGGAACTATCTACTATGTAGTAATATACGCTATTATAATATGTCTATAGTAATGTAAACTATTAAAATAGCATTAAGGTGTTACCCATATCCCCCTTAACACATTTTATATATTCCCATAGTCTATACAGTACTGTAACTCCTCCGTAAACTGGAGGCTATCAGAGGGCACTCCATAGGTATGGTACAAACCAAACTCGTAGAAGGCGCGATAGGGCATGAGATATAGCACTCGAGATAATGCCAGGGTAGATATACCATTTGCACTCCTGGACTGGTGGTAACGCATAGCAGCTACTACCGCCCACGTCGTGACACGTTCCCAAATCAAAGGTGCACCCAATCAAATCACAAAAGCAATAGAATGGTATCGATGAAATGTGCCCGATAAGGGGAATGACCCCACTTGGTCCGATATAGCTCCTGTTTTAGCCACATCAAGCTGACTCGCAGGAGTCAAGGCTACGTTAATACCTCATATAGAATCGTCGCCAACCATCCTACTTCATTCTGGAATCTCCACCACGTACACAGTTGTTAAAGTGGTTTTCGGTATTGGCAGAGAGTATGAAAATATCCGAATTTAACAACCAAACGCTTATTTCACACCGTGGTCATTTTATTTCAAATAGTTCATATTTCGTATCAATATATCATATTCATTTCAAAACCATATCAATTCGATATCATTATTCACTTTAAATAATATTCATTTCCCGAATCGTAACACTTTAAAAATTAGACACTTTCGAAATCATAGCACTTTCGAAATCATAACACTTTTAAGATCATAACACTTTTGAAATCATAACACTTTTGAACTTAAACAGTTTAGATTTTGAAAATAGTATTTATATATATAAAAAGCTATAAATAAAATAGTTTATATATTAAAATAATTTATATATTAAAATAGTTCATAGATTAAAATAATATATATTAAAAATACTTTAAATAATAAAATTAGTTTCCTCAAATTTCCCAAATCGATTCAAATCAACTTAAATTCCAAAATTCAATTTAAACAAATTCCTTTTCAACACTTTTAAATTAAAAGGTTAAAGATTCAATTCAAATTTTCAATAAACTATTACAATTTTTATCGATTTCAAATCCAGGTTTGAACTATCATTTCAATTCCAATAAGATTCAAAGTTTAAATATTCAAACAATTTCAATATGAGTTTCATTTATATTTCCACATTTAACTTTAATTTTGTTCAAATTGGAAAATATTCGCTTAAACATTTTAATAACAATTAAATAAACTCTCAATTTATAAATTTAAATCAATATTAAATATTTAGTCTTAATTTTATTTAAAGTTGAGAATGTTCATTTAATCACTTTTTTATCAATTCAAGTTATAAATCATATCTTTCAAAACCTCAAAATCAATAAGTTTCAATCCATTCTTATTTAAATTCAATTATTAACCAATTTAAATTCCAAGCCAATATTAATTTATCTTCTTGACCTTTATTACATTAAGTTATTAAAAATCTATTTTAAAATATTAATACAAATTTAAATAAATACTTAAACATATCAGGAACCAATTAAATTAAATTTTATTAAATTAAATCTTATTATCAAATGTATTTTGTATTAAACCTATATATATATATATATATATATAAAATAGTAAAATTTTAAGAAAAATTTTAAAAATTATATTTCAAAACTAACTTATAAGTTTAAAATTTCCAAAACATATAATTTTAAAAATCTAAAATTTAGACATATATAAAAATAACATTTTTATATATTATATTTTAAAAATCAATATTTATTAAAACCATATATTTCCTTCCAAACTTTGGAAATCATTTTCAAAATATAAACCAACGGTGTTCGTATATATAATTTTCTATCCTATGGTCAAGTGATACGAATATTTATCATTTCAATCCGCAATTTAAATGTCTACGAGTATATATCATTTCAACCCACAATCCTAAAATTTCAACATCGATGAAAATTACTTGGCTTTATCATTTCAACCCATAACGATTTTCCCTTATTCTAACAGATCGTTCGGGTATGTATCATTTCAACCCATACGGAATTCTAAACTAATAGGGAACTTGCAAAGTGAGAACAAATAGGATAATATATAACATATCAACGATGAGCATATATCATAGTTAACAATTTAAATATACAATTAATAGGACATGGTGTCATATGTCATAGATGAAAAATTGCAGAAAATGGCATATCATATATAACAATTATATAATTAACAGTTCAAATTTAACAACATATTTCAGTTGTCATTTCAATGTGAATTAAATTTATTATATATAAGAATGTTAATCGTGAGTGATTGCTCACCTTTCGAGGCGAGAGAAAAAACAGAAATGAGAGGTAAAGACACGAATATGCACACGGACACAGATACAATACGCGGAACAATGGCAAGCTAGGAATTTGCTGTGGCAAATTCGATATTGAAAAAGTAAGTCAAGGTGGACTAGAGAGTGATGAAACAAAATATATGCTGTATATATCTAAAATCAATTTTTAAAATATATATTTTCAAATCAATATTTAATTCAAACACATATAAAATAAAATCGCTATATATATATGAAAAACCAAAATCATATATACTTATGCATATAGACTAATATACACACATATATAAACTTACATACTTATTATCCTTTAAAGTCAATATTTATTATAAAAATCAATACAAACTTAATTTATTAGAATATATATTTTGAACTCAACAGCTCGTATATACACGCTTATATTTATATAAACAACAAATAAGTTACATATAACTTGTGTAAACTTGGAACTTATATAAATTTATATTATAAACAACAGATCATCGCATATAACCAATATTTTATATAAAATAACTTTATCTCGCATGAGAATCCAATTGACTGGAAACTATTAGATTAGAAATCAAAACACAACACTTATATATAATATGAAGTAGAAGCTTGGCACACTATATTATATTATATATAATATGAAAATAGCACCGAAATAATATTATATACTTAAAACACTACACGAAAGCAGCATATATTAGATTATATACATAATAAGAAGTAGAAGATATATCATATACACCCCAAAGTGGAATATATATACATTAGCATACATCAGTTCAAGCGTATAGGTTTGTCAAAGCAACATTCTGTTCTCAATTATATATATTGCCAAAAATCGAAATATATACAGCTTTAATACACACATATATTTATATATATATAACAGGTCACTTCATAATATAATATATATAATACTTTTAAACATATAATATGTATATACCTTTTTTTCTATATATGTGGCTTCAAGGTAGAAGGGGTAGGTGCTTGTGTCGCGTGAGTGATGGGAAGGATCGGCTGATGGGCGGAGAAATGGTCGGCCAGTGGTGGAGAGAGGTCGTGCTCAGCTTCGGTTGCAAGAGACGAGGCGGTGGCAAGTTTGCATGGGGTAGCGTGTTAGCATGAGGAAAGAGGCGCGTGGAGATGTGGAAGGGAGGGGGCGGTGGTTGCTATGTGGAGGCTACATGCATCAGGGAGGAGGGGATACGGCTAGGTAGAGCATGGGTGGACGTGGAGCAAGGCAAGCAGGGGTTTGGGTTCGGGCTTGGCAGTGGGAAGACGCACGGTTGTCGGTGCTTGGAGGAGTGCTGCGTGCGTTGGGGAGGCGGCACAGTGCCTTGGCTGGAGGGTGGAGCAGGTTTGAGGTGGGTAAGTGCGGTCGCTTTGGGAATTTGAGTAGCTGTTGCTTGCGAGCATGGAATAAAAGGGATGAGCAAGTTTCTCTGAGTAGAATATATGAAGGAAGAGATAGAACGATGGAAAAAAATGTTAAGAAAACGAAGCGATGTGTGTGTGTATATATATATAATTATAAGGCAGAACGAATGAAAAGGGAAGATGGTGAACAATTCGAACAGCAAATATATAATAAAAAGGGAAGAGTGAAAGTCAGGCAAGAGAATTTATGAAATAATAAAAGCAAATGACCATTTATTTTCAAACGGTTGACAATTGATAGGTCACAGAACATTCTTGAGCTCAAAATGGATACCGATATAACTACCCGTTTTGCGGATTTCACCGCGTACCGGACGCCAAATTTCAAAAATAAAAATGCTGCGGAGATCAGCACGACGAGACGAACAGAACGGTACATAGATATCAAGGATACGATCAAGTTATAAAACTCGATTTTTCGCTGCTGAAAATGCTAATATAACATCGAAAATAAGATAAACGGGGGTAGAGAAATCTATATTTGACGAAACAAAATATGACGTCTCTCTCAGAAAATAGTTTACATTTTTATTATATAAAAATTTTTAGGTTTCAAAAATATTTTATTATCAATTTAACTAATATTAAATTGAAATTGAAAATTACACAATAGAGTTTACTTCCATATTCTCTGATGAAAATTTACCATTTGCTATGTTTAAATAGACGCATACCAAATATCAAATTTTCATCATCAAATTTAATTGTTTAATTTCAAGCAAAATTTTAGTGAATTACGTTATAAAAAACGTAAAAATTCCTAAGTTGTTACAGGAGCGATCCCACATAGCTTGGCCCCTACTCTCTCTTTGGGTTTAGTCATTTCTGACAAAGCATAACAAAGCTCAAAAGAGCAACAAATCATCTTGAATAGACGAAACATAAAGAAGATAGCAGAACCAAAATCGATAATCGATAAATCAACTATCGGGAATAACAAAGTGACGTGTATGGGATGTAAATCACATACACTTACCATTAATAAATGAATAGAACTTTTTGAACATTTGATTCACACTTGTGTTTGATTTTCACACTACACTATTGGTAAAAAAAATTAAAAATACTCTTTTAAAATATTCTTTTAAAAGGGACAACTATAATACTATGTATTAAAAACAAGAGTCAAAAACAAATGTCATCAAAACATTGCTTACTATAAACTGAAAACAATTTAAACTTGCTTTTATTTTTAAACAATTCCTTTTAAAGGATTTTCTCATTTACAAACTATCATTTATAAATTCAAAAAAACATTTATTATCCCGGAAGATAATAAATCAATTCAAATTACTTTTATAGTTTTAAATCAAATGCTAATATCCCGAAGGATAATTTATATAATCCTTTAATAACTTTAAAACCACAATAAATTTCCCCAATGAAAATAAATCAAATTTAAAATCTTTTTATAAATTTACAATAACATTAATTATCCCGACAGATAATAAATCAAATCTATAATCTTCTTTTAATATACTAATTAATTATCTTTAAAAACTTTTGTTAAATTAATTAATTAACTTCAAACAACTTTATTAAATCGGTTAACTAGCCTTAAAACACTTTTATTAAAACGGTTAATTAACTTTAAAACACTTCTGTTGAATCAATTAATTAACTTTAAAACACTTTTATTAAATCAGTTAATTTACTTCAACATTATTAATTAAAATAATTAATTAACATCAAATATCATTAGTTAGAATAAATAATTAACTCCAAACATAATTAATTAAAATGATTAATTAACTTTAAATGTCAGAAATTATAAAGACTAATTAAAATCAAATACCATTAATTAAAATGATTAATTAAATTAAAACATCATTAATTAAAATGATTAATTAAATTAAAATGTCATTAATTAAAATGATTAATCACTTTTAAACATCAATAATTAAAATGTTTAATTAACTTCAAATATCATTAATTAAAATGATTAATTAAATTCAAATATCATTAATTAAAATGATTAGTATAATTCAAATATCATTAATTAAAATGATTAATTAGTTTTAAACATCATTAATTAAAATGATTAATTAATTTCAAATATCATTAATTAAAATGATTAATTACATTAAAATGTCATTAATTAAAATGATTTATTAATTTTTGTGAAAATACAAGCTCAAGTCAACACACAAAAGTGTTTAGGGAGATGATATTCAATAAATGTCGGTAAAGTGAAAATCGCTACAATGACACTTAAACAATTTAAATAGAATATCATGATTAATTTCAACTAAACATCAATATAAGTAGCATAATGATATAAATAAAATTTATATTGGTAAGAAACTCCATAAGGTCTCCATACAAATGCCTCTGCAAATCAATGATTATAGACAGTATATAATCATAAGGGTTCCCTTTAATATAGTTAATATGTCATCCATTTTCCAAAATAGGAATCCAACCAAACAATTCATCAAACAACAATCCAAACTAACATCCAAGCATTCAACAAATAATTTATAGCATGACATATATTTTATAATTTATTTAGAGGTGAGTAAACTCACCGAAATTCCAATGAACGCTTTCACGTTCCGGTTCGATCTAAAATCGAACATCGATTTCACTAGCTCCAAATTCAACAAATCCAACTCCATCGCATAGATAGCGTCGGTATGAACCCAACACAAAAGACCGCGTCTAAATCTGACCCATATTTATTGCATTTATAAGATTTTGATTTAAAATATAAATTAATTACTTGATTAACAATTTATTAATCACCTTTACATAACCAAACCCATCTTCCCTAATATAAAATGTGCAGAGGCATGAGATACACAGACACCACCCAATGCCATGAATTTCATCCATCGATTTCAACTTCGTTCCTTGAAGAAAATTGCACCGCCTTCACCGAACGACTCCCCATCTCGAGCTCTTCCTCCCAGACCCCACAAACCCCAGTATGAACTACTCCAGCATTATCTGACCTGCTTCCCAAATCACGCTGCTTGGGTCGCGATCCACCTCCACCACCTCTGACTGCCACTCCGCTACCAATAAACAACATCTCATTGCACCCCTAGTTCGATGATGCCACGGCTACTACGAAAGATCGCTCTTACCAAAACGCGACACTGGGCTACCTCCTCTGCCAGGCAATCATCACGCCATACAATAGATGACCTCCCACAACCAAATTCCGCCTGCAAGCATGCTACTCATGAGGAGCCAGATTCCAACCACTATATACCATAACTCCACTTAAATCGACCTAGAAGGCTAACCCTAGTTCTGCCAATCAATTGGCCACTCCAAAAACGTGAATGCACACTTCAAATCCCGTATAGTTTTGAATCCTAGGTCTAAACAAGAAACACAATTTTGCAATTCTTAGAGGAGTATTTAATCTAATTTTGAAATTTGAATTGGAGGTATAATTTCCTTTTACTAGCTTGTGATGAATAAAAGAAGTGGAGGGAAGAAGGAATGGCCAGGTTGAAAAGTGAGAAGGTAAAGGACGTTGGGGTTACTTCCTTTATAAACCAAATAAAGAAACAAAATGATTATGTTTCAAGAACAAGAAGAATCAAATCATGACAAAACAAGCCTGTTTCAATGAGAGAGGAAAAGATGCTTGTGTAAGTATGTTTTATTTTGTTTTGAAAAAGTTAGTTTTGGAGTACTTCGCTACATAATATCTCATTCACGTACGAACCACGAATGACAGAAATAAAAATACAATCGCGCACAACAATGTGACATGATCATAAAATAACAATAAAATAGATAGATTAACTTATTCTGGGAAGTTTCAAAATACCAACGTATGCCGCAAAATGTGTCAAACGGAAATTTAATTATTTTTCAAATTAAGAATTATAGAATAATCCTATAAATTAAATTAAAAATAAGTCATCAAAAATTAAGATCTTTTATTACAATTTGA
The DNA here is from genome assembly GCA_030737815.1 of Allium fistulosum. Lineage (NCBI taxonomy): Eukaryota > Viridiplantae > Streptophyta > Magnoliopsida > Asparagales > Amaryllidaceae > Allium > Allium fistulosum. Next base: position 307,833,008 of record CM060904.1, on the reverse strand, counting down.
TTTTCTTATTATTTATTACATTCGAACCAATTATTATTGTAAATAAATTTGCAAAATGAATTCACCATTATTATTTATTAATTAAAAGGAGGAAAAAAGGCCATTAAATTTGTTTAATTAATTTTAAATTCACAATTCAAAATTTTAAATAGTCACTCTATTTGAATTCAAGTTATTTAATCTTAAAAACCCATTATTCAAATATTTAAAATTAAATAAATATTCAAAATTAAAATGATAAAATTCTAGGATGTTACATCCTCCCTTCTTAAAAGAATTTCGTCCCTAAAATTCCTAAAGGAAGAAAATGTCACCAAACCCTTAAGTTTAAAACTACTAATTAAATGTAACAACCCAATATTTTTGGAAATATTTTTAAAATATATTAAATTAAATTTTATTTCAATATTTTATTTTTAAAACATTTTAATTTTCCAAAGTTAATTTGTATTTTGTTTGCAATTTTTAACTCTAGTTTCAATATAATAAACTATTTTCTTTATTTACTTTTATTTTCCTTAGAATAATTGTTTATTTTCATTTTCACTTTATTTTTTGTTTGTCATTTATTTTTATTTACTGATTTTATTTTGTTTATTTTGTATAAATATAAAGTGGAAATTCTAAGAGACAAAAAGGTTTAAAAACTTATGACTTTTCATTGTCTAGACTCTTCATTGTCTTGACCTTTCATTCTCTAAGTTGTAGCCGTACATTTTTATTTGTTTTTCATGTGAATACTATCTCAAGTCATCACAATTTTCGGCCATCATCATTTCTGAAATTTTTGGTAAGCAATGGCCTCCTCTTTTCTACTTTTTCTCTTCACTTTTTCCATTGTTTTTGCTTGATTTCTTCCATATGTTGCTCAGCCTAAACCCTTCACCATCTCCACCAACCACCACACCACTTCCTCCTCATCATCATCGACGGCCTAACCTCCTCCTCCTCTGACTAGTAGTGGCCGTGAGCACTAGGTTGAAGAAAACACCACAAAAACTTTGAAAACTCCAAAACATTACATAGCCGAGCAGGTTTTCCACCATCCCCTTCATTTTTGACCACAGCCACCACCCTATAACCACCACCACCTGATGAAATCACCTCTGGCCATCACCCTACCCACTGACTTGACCTGTAGCAGCCCCTGGCCGAGCCACTTGACCCATAGGCCGAGCCTAGATGCAACCAAAAACTCCACATGTTAGCCTTGTCTCTTTGCCTTCTTCCCTTTGTAACTCCAAACCCTTTGCATTCCTTTGGAGCCGTGCCTTATTGTGTCCAAACCCAAGCCTTTCCACCTATAAACATGTTGTGGCCAAGCTCATAAGCATGTATGGTCGAGCAAAAGTTGTTGGTGGTCAAGAAAAAATTGATTAAAATCTTGGTTAGGTCTTTTGTTTACTTTGATTCCATTTTTGTTTCAATATAATTTTGTGTTGAATTTATATTTATATTTTGCTTTGTTTTGTTGTTGAATACAAGATTAATAACTTGGCTATCTCTCCACTCAAATCAAGTCGTGCTATCGTGCTTTCGGGATTTTTGTTTGTGTGTTTGAATTGCTAACTCCAGCGTAAAATGGTGAGTATTCACACATGACATTTATACTTATATAATTTATGAAGTGACAACAAGTGAATGTGTAGAAACTATTGTCATGTTATACCTGCCTGTGATGTAATTATATGATGTTAAACTCTGTTATAAACCTGTCACATCATCTGCTATGTTATATTCTGTTATACTGTTATTTATTTCTGTTAATCACACTGCAAGTTCCCTGTAGAATAGAATCACTATGGGTTGAAATGATACATACCCGAACGGACTTTATAATAGGGAAAAATCGTTATGGGCTTGGGATTGCGGGTTTGAAATGATAGAACCCGGATTTTCTTTGTAAATTATGGATTGAAATGATATATTATCCGTATCACTTGACTTAGGCTAGAAAATATTATACAGACCCGTGGTTATTTTATATATTTTTCTAGAAAATTTTAAAGTATTTTAAAATGTAAAAATATGATAATATGATTTAAATAGAATTTAAAATGATTTAATAAAGGGTTAATTATTTCTCTATGTATTAGAAATGATAAATAAATGAAGGGAAAAATTTGATTTGAAACATAACTTAATTTGGAAATTTGTGATTTGATTTTTAAATGGAAGTTTAAGTTAATTAAATAAAAATGGAAATTAAGTTTTATTTATGAAATGGAAATTTAAATTAAGTGTAAAGATAAATTGTTAAAAATGAAAAGAATAAGAAAATAGTACACTTGAATTTAATAAGTGAATTATTGAAAAATTTGATTTTATTGTAAAAAAATTTCTTTATAAAAATCATAAGTTAAAGGGTATTTAAAGGTACATTTTTGAAGTGGAAAAATATGATTTTTATAAGTTAAAATGGTTAAAATTGAAGTTTAATTGTTTCCGGAATTTTAATATAAATTTGGAAATTCTTTTGATAGCACTTCAGAAATGCTATCATTTCTGAAACTAACTTAAAATATGAAGTAAAGGATACTGCAGCACTTTGTAAGTGTTGTGGTTGATGCAAATGAACAAGGGCTAAAATGAACTAAGGGCTAATGCAGCACTTGGTAAGTGCTGTGGTTGCTGAATTAAACTAAGACCTGAAACTAATAAAAGAGCTACAGTAGCACTTGATAAGTGCTGCAGTTGCTGAAATGAGATTTTAAATGTAATTGAACCCTGAACTACTACAACAGTCTTGAAATGCTGTCTTTTCTGAACTGAACTAGTTTTCAAATGTAACTGAATTACTACAGCAATTTTAAATGTTGTCTTTGTTGAAATAAATTGTTTTCAAATGTAACTTACCACAGCATTTTCTAAGTGATGTGAAAGCTGAAATTTCAATGTTTTAAAGTATTTAAGTGAATAAACGAACTCAGAAAAGGCTAAATTTTTGGGAATTGAGTATTTGATTTAAAGGTATAATGACTTTACTTTTAAATGGCTTAAATGAAGTATATGATTTGAAATATAAACTATTTTGAAATTTATAACCACGGGTTATAATAACGATTGGTTGTTAAAGAGACCGAGATCGGATATGGACATACTCTCTGTCGATACCAAAACCACTTTAACAACTGTGTACGCGGTGGAGATTCCAGAATGAAGTAGGATGGTGGCGATGATCCTAAAGGTATATTTGCGTGGACCCGACTCCCGTGAGTTGGATTAAGGTGCCTAAAACAGGAGCGATCGACGGGCCAATGAGGTAGCACCTCTAATCGGACAGACTTCTTCGATACCATTCTATTACTTTTGTGATTGATTGGGTGCACCCCTTGATTTGGGGGTGTGGCTCGAGGTGGGCGGTAGTGGCTGCTATGCGTTTCCACCAGCCCGGATGCGTAATTGGTATATCTACCCTGGCATTGCCTAGTTGTGCCGTGTCACCTACCATATCGAACTTTACTACGAGTTTGGATTTCTCCCATAGCCTATGGAGTATTAAGGGTAGCCCCCGATTTGGGAGTATGCTAATACTGGATAGACTACTGGGACTATTACGTGTTAAGGGCTATATGGGTAACCCCTTGACGCTATTAAAAAGTATGTTTATTTTATTATTAGACATTATTATAATAGCGAATATTACTACATAGTAAATAGTTTAACGGATCATTAAAGAATGGGCGATCCCAAGCATTCTTTAAGTTACTTGTACCTTTTATTATAGTTCACTTGAGTTGGTTTACATTGTATAAGTATGTATGTCCTGACTCGAGTGTTTGTGTTTTATTTACGCTCGGGTCAGCCTGAGTATCAGCTTTTGATCTCACCTTCTGGAGCTAGGACTGCTGGAGATCATCTTTTATCTAGTTGCTATCTATTTCCATTCAGTATTTCTATGTCAGCTTTGTATTAGAGATATGTATTTGGGATTTCTACTATGCTTATGTATTCAAACTTCTGTTGTATTTGTTTTCAGTCTATGTATTTTGAATCTGTTTTGAGACTTTGTATTGTAGTGGCTTCATGAACCACTATTTATTTTAATTTCCGCTGCGAGTTATTCTGATATTCTGTGTCTGTGATTCTGTGATTGGTTTTATTTTCTCCAAATTTTATTACAATCTGTTATTTTGCATTATTCAAGTCTGACATATGTGGATTATTGTCGATTTGAATGGTCCAAAATAGTCGGTCATTACATTTGGTATCCGAGCCTTGGTTTTTAGGCAAACCTTAGCCTATGGAGCAAAAACTCATTAGAGATAGGGTAGAAATACCCTAGAACGAGTGAAATCAACCTCAGAATCGTTCTTTGTGAGAGAATGTATTTTCAAAGTATAAAATGATTTTAAAATGATTTTTTAAAGGATTTTTCAAAGATTATTTTGATATAAAATTTTCTTGTTTTAAAATAAAATTTTCTAAACTTCCTTCTTTTCGTATCTACCTTGTTTGAAATTTCTTTAATTAGGATATTCATCCAACTGAATTTACCTTGTTTTATCTTATCTTATCCTTGTCTTCTTTGTACCTTTGTCCTAAAATTCATTCTTGATATTTTCAGGATGAATCGTGGAAATGGCAGAGGTAGAGGTCGTGGTATCGCCCCAGCTCCTCAACCTGTTGCACCTATTAGGTTTACTGTTCTCTGTAAGAAATTCTCTCAACTTGGTGGTACTATGTTTACCGGTTCAGAGAGCATTATCGAAGCCCAGCAATGGTTACGGAGTTTAAAGAGGATCTTTACTAGTCTCAAGATTTCTGATGCCCAGAAGCGTCAATTAGTAGCTTGGCAGCTGCAAGAGTCGGCCTTGGATTGGTGGGAATCTGTTATAGCTCACACTAACGAGGGTGATATTTCCTTGGAGCAGTTTAGGTATCCTTTGTGTTATCTTGAATTTTGTTCCCATTTCCTTTCTTTTGAATCTATCTTAAGTTTTGTTTTTGTATCTTCTTTCCAGGGAGGCTTTTGTGGCAAAATGGATGCCCGAAGCCGGGAAATCTCAGCTTTATCGTGAATTCATGGATCTCAAGCAGGGTACCATGTCCTTTTCTGAGTATGAGCGGAAGTTCAATGAACTTTCCAAGTTTGGTCCTGGCCTTATTGACACCCAGCTTAAGAAGAATGAGAAGTTCATAGCTGGAGCTCGCCTAGAGTTCTACGATCGTCTCATTTCTCATGTTCATGGAACTTTCACCGAGCTTATGGATATGGCTATTCGTTATGAGGACCCTACTTCCAAGGGTCCTGCTGTTGCTAGTGATCCTGCATCTCAGTCTTCCTCTGCTAACTCTAAGAAGAGAAAGCCCAATTTCCACCAGCAGAAGAAGAACTGGCTCAAGAATCCGGGTTTGGGATCTTCATCTTCTCCTTCTCAGAGGCACCCTATCGACCTATTTACCATTACCTGTTTTAAGTGTGATCAGAAGGGACACTATGCTAATAGTTGCCCTACTTCAGTTGGTGCTGTTGTTCCTCCACCTCAGGGTACCAGGAACAATCTCTGTCATGTCTGTCTTCAGCCTGGTCATTTCAAGAATGATTGTCCGTTGTATCAGAAGGGCAAGCCATCTGGTATTTTTGCTGTTACCTCTGCTTCTTCACCTGCTTCACCTGCACCTGCTCCTGCTCCTAGTGATAATCAAGGTACTCTTCAGGGCACCTTTTCTTCATTTCATCATCCTGTTCATGTTTTATTTGATACTGGAGCTTCACATAGTTTTATTTCTGTTGATTTGTGTGATAAGTTTGAGCATCTCCTTTCTCCTGAGTATGCTTCTGTTCCTTTATGTGTTTCAAATCTTATTGGGGTTCCAGTAAATTTTAATAGGATTTGTAAGCATGTGAAACTCTTTCATTCTGGTTATCGGTTTTCTGGAGATTTTTATGTTCTGGGTTTTGATGCTTTTGATTTATTGCTTGGAGATGATTGGTTAAGGAATCATGATGCCCGTATCTCTTGCAAATCCCGAATTGTGTCTCTTATGGGAGATAAGGGTGATCCTTTGATTATTCAGTGCCGCTTTCCTCAGGATTTTGCTGGAAATTTTATCTATTCTCTGGATTCTTCTCGTTGATCTTCAGTCAATTCGTGTGGTCAAACTGTATCCCGATGTATTTGGTGAAGTCACTACTTTACTTCCTAAGCGGGGAATTGATTTCCATATTGATCTTATTCTTGGAGCTCGACCTGTAGTTCTTCCTCCTAGAAGAATGGCACCCCGCAAGAAGGTTGAGTTAAGGAAGGAAATTGAGGACTTGTCCTTCAAGGGTCTGATCAGACCTAGCTATTCTGAATGGGGAGCAGCGGTGGTTTTTGTCACTAAGTCCGATGGTTCTCTCCGGATGTGTGTTGATTATAGAGAGCTGAACAAGCTCGCTGTGAAAAATAGATATCCAATGCCTCGCATCAATGATATGTTTGATCAGCTTTATGGTGCCACTGTTTTCTCTCAGCTTGATCTTGCCACAGGTTTCCACCAGCTCAGAGTTGCTGAAGAAAGTATTCCCAAGACTGCTTTCCGTACTGAGAATGGGTTCTTTGAATGGTTAGCCATGCCTTTTGGTTTGACTAATGCCCTGCTTTCTTTGTTGATTTGATGAATCATGTTTTTCGTGATGTGCTTAATAAATTTGTTTTAGTCTTTATTGATGATATTCTTATTTTTCTCTAAGTCTGAGGAAGAGCATGAGTCACATTTGAAATCTTATCTTGAGACTCTTAGAAATCAGCAGTTGAAGGCTAAATTGTCCAAATGTCATTTCTGGAAGGATGAAGTCCGATTCCTCGGGCATATTTTTTTTGGTAATGGAGTTTCTATTGATCCAGTCAAGATCGCTGCGATCAATGTAAGCCTTTCTTTCCTTCTGTTTCCTTATTTCATTCAATTTATTCTATCTCTTCTATTGTCCTTATTTATCCCTATTCTATGCAGGATTAGTAAACTCGTAGAACTCCAACTAATATCCGTAGTTTTCTGGGCCTTGCCGGTTATTACCGGAGATTCATTGAGAATTTTGCTCAGATTGCTACACATCTCACCGCTTTGACTCGAAAGAATGCTAAGTTTATTTGGAGTGATGAGTGTAAAGCTGCATTCAGTGAGTTAAAGCACAAGCTTACTTCCGCACCAGTTCTTACCGTTCCAAGTGGAAATGAGGGATTAATGGTATACACTGATGCTTGTCATGAATGTTTGGGAGCTGTTCTGATGCAGGATGGGAAGGTCATTGCTTATGCTAGTCATCAGTTGAAGACCCATGAAGCCAATTATGCTGCTCATGATTTAGAATTGCTTGCTGTGGTTTTTGTTTTGAAGCTTTGGAGGTATCATCTTTTGGGTACTAAGTTTGAGCTCTTCACAGATCATCAGTCTTTGAGGTATATTTTCACTCAGAAGGATTTGAATCAGAGACAAGTTAGGTGGTTAGAGTTTCTTTCTTCTTATGACCTCGACATCAACTATACCCCTGGGAAAGCTAATGTTGTGGCAGATGCTTTGAGACGGAAGAAGGCTATTTTGTGTCAACTGGTTGTTTCTTCTTCTCTTTTGGATCGTATCATGGCTAAGCAGGATGAGGATGAGATGCTAAGATTGATAAAGGAGAGTGTTCGTAGCAGAGTTGGTAGTAGTAGTCTTGATGGCAGTGGAGCCCAGATCGATGATAGAGGTATTTTGAGGATTAATAATAGGATTTGTGTCCCGAATGTTGAAGGATTGAGACAGATTTACTTCGGGAGATCATCGGTCCAGACTTTCTATTCATCCGGGAGTGACCAAGATGTATCAGGATATGAAGAAGTTGCATTGGTGGAGAGGTATGAGGCGTGATATCTCCATTTTTGTTAGTAGGTGTGCGACTTGTCAGCAAGTCAAGGCAGATCATCAGAAGACCCCTGGTTTGTTGCAGCCCCTTGAGATTCCCAATTGGAAGTGGGAATAGGTCTATATGGATTTCATTGATGGATTACCGAGGACTAGGAGGGGTAATGAGAGTATCTGGGTTTTTGTGGATAGACTGACCAAATCAGCTCATTTCATTCCGGTCAAGTCTACCCGTTCTGCTTCTAGCTTGTCTGAGATCTACATGAGGGAGATTGTTCGTCTCCATGGTGTTCCTCTCAGTATTGTTTGTGATCGTGATCATATCTTTACTAGTCAGTTTTGGAAAGCTTTTCAGAAATCTTTGGGTACTCATCTGAATCTGATCACTGCTTATTATCCACAGACCGACGGTCAAACGGAAAGGGTGAATCAGATTCTAGAAGATCTTCTTCGTGCTTGTGTGCTTGATTATGGAGGATCTTGGGAAGATCATCTCCATCTTGTTGAATTTACCTATAACAATAGTTATTAGGTATAATTTCTATCTTCTGTTTTAATCGTATCCTAATCTTTTATCTATCTCATTTCCATCTTTGAATTCAGGCTAGCATTAAGATGTCTCCATTTGCTGCTCTTTATGGACGACCTTGTAGATCTCCATCTTGCTGGATTGAATACGGTAATCGTTTGGTTCTTGGTCCTGAGATGATTTTAAAGGCTTCTGAGAGAGTTGAAGAGATTAGGAGGAAGATGAGGATTGTTGAGGATAGGAAGAAGAAGTATGCTGATAGGCGTAGGTGGAGTTTAGTGTTTGCTGTTGGTGATTTGGTTTTCCTTAAGGTCTCTCCCTTAAGGAATGTCATTCGATTTGGTCGTAGAGGGAAGCTTTCTCCTAGGTTCATTGGTCCTTTCCGCATTGTGGAAAGAATTGGTTCTTTGGCTTATCGTCTGGATTTGCCTGAGAAGTTCTCTGGAGTGCATAATGTATTCCACGTTTCGCATCTTCGTCGCTATCTGCATGATCCATCTCTTATTGTTTAGCCTTCTGCTCTTGATAGTTTGGATATTGAGCCTAATCTGACTGTCGAGAGGAAGCCACTTCGTATTGTCGACAGAGGTACGAAGCAGCTAAGAAGGAAATCTATTAGTCTAGTCAAAGTACAGTGGAGTACTGACGATCGAGATTGTACCTGGAAGACGGAGGAGAGCATTCGTGCTTCGAATCCGGAATTTTTTGTTTCAGGTACTATTTGCTTTTCTATCTTGCTTTTTCCTTATTTTCCTTGTTTCGTTCTTTTCGAGGACGAAAAGATTTGAGTGGGGGAGAGTGTAACAACCCAATATTTTTGCAAATATTTTTAAATTATATTAAATTAAATTTGATTTCAATATTTTATTTTTAAAACATTTTAAAAGTATAGTTATAATTTTCCAAAGTTAATTGTATTTTGTTTGCAATTTTTAACTCTAGTTTCAATATAATAAACTATTTTCTTTATTTACTTTTATTTTCCAAAGAATAATTATTTATTTTCATTTTCACTTTATTTTTGTTTGTCTTTTATTTTTATTTACTGATTTTATTTTGTTTAAATATAAAGTGGAAATTCTAAGAGACAAAAGGTTTAAAAACTTGTGACTTTTCATTGTCTAGACTCTTCATTGTCTTGACCTTTCATTCTCTAAGTTGTAGCCATACATTTTTATTTGTTTTTCATGTGAAAACTTTCTCAAGTCGTCACAATTTTCGGCCATCATCATTTCTGAAATTTTTGGTAAGCAATGGCCTCCTCTTTTCTACTTTTTCTCTTCACTTTTTCCATTGTTTTTGCTTGATTTCTTTCATATGTTGCTCGGCCTAACCCCTTCACCATCTCCACCGACCACCACACCACTTCCTCCTCATCACCATCCACGGCCTGACCTCCTCCTCCTCTGACCAGTAGTGGCCGTGAGCACTAGGTTGAAGAAAACACCACAATAACTTTTAAAACTCCAAAACATTGCATAGCCGAGCATGTTTTGCACCATCCCCTTCATTTTTGACCATGGCCACCACCTGATGACATCACCTCTGGCCATCACCCTACCCTTTGACCTGACCTGTAGCAGCCCCTGGCCGAGCCACTTGACCCATAGGCCGAGCCTAGAGGCAACCAAAAACTCCACCTGTTAGCCTTGTCTCTTTGCCTTCTTCCCTTTGTAACTCCAAACCCTTTGCATTCCTTTGTAGTTGTGCCTTATTGTGTCTAAACCCAAGCCCTTCCACCTATAAACATGTTGTGGACGAGCCTATAAGCATGTATGGTCGAGCAAAAGTTGTTAGTGGTCAAGCAAAAATTGATTAAAAGCTTGGTTAGGTCTTTTGTTTACTTTGGTTCCATTTTTGTTTCAATATAATTTTGTGTTGAATTTATATTTATATTTTGCTTTGTTTTGTTGTTGAATACAAGATTAATAACTTGGCTATCTCTCCACTCAAATCAAGTCATGCTATCGTGCTTTCGGGAATTTTGTTTGTGTGTTTGAATTGCTAACTCCAGCGTAAAAAGGTGAGTATTCACACATGACATTTATACTTATATAATTTATGAAGTGACAACAAGTGAATGTGTAGAAACTATTGTCATGTTATACCTGCCTGTGATGTAATTATATGATGTTAAACTTTGTTATAAACCCATCACATCATCTGCTATGTTATATTCTATTATACTATTATTTATTTCTGTTAATCACACTGCAAGTTCCCTGTAGAATAGAATCACTATGGGTTGAAATGATACATACCCGAACGAACTTTAGAATAGGGAAAAATCGTTATGGGCTGAAATGATAAGCCTGAGCAATTTTTATTTACTTGGGATTGCGGGTTTGAAATGATAGAACTCGGATTTTCTTTGTAAATTACGGATTGAAATGATATATTATCCGTATCACTTGACATAGGCTAGAAAATATTATACAGACCCGTGGTTATTTTATATATTTTGCTAGAAAATTTTAAAGTATTTTAAAATGTAATAATATGATAATTTGATTTAAATAGAATTTAAAATGATTTAATAAAGGGTTAATGATTTTTCTATGTATTAGAAATGTTAAATAAATGAAGGGAAAAATTTGTGATTTATTTTTAAATGGAAGTTTAAGTTAATTAAATAAAAATGGAAAATAAGTTTTATTTATGAAATGGAAATTTAAATTAAGTGTAAAGGTAAATTGTTAAAAATGAAAATAATAAGAAAATAGTACACTTGAATTTAATAAGTGAATTATTGAAAAATTTGATTTTATTGTAAAAAAATTCTTTATAAAAATCATAAGTTAAAGGGTATTTAAATGTAGATTTTTGAAGTGGAAAAATAAGATTTTTATAAGTTGAAATGGTTAAAATTGAAGTTTAATTGTTTTCGGAATTTTAATATAAATCTGGAAATTCTTTTGATAGCACTACTACAAAACAGACCATTTGCATCGCCTCATTTGAATCGGTTTAAGTAAAAACTGATGCAAATATAACTATTTGCATCAGTTCTGTCTTAATAACCGATGCAGTTGGTACGTGGAAAGCAGTAGGTAATAAAACGGTCATATTTGCATCAGCTGTCATCAACAACTGATGCAAATACGTCGGTGCAAATAGTTTTAGTCGCATCGGTTTTAAAATTAACCGATGCAACTACGTCCAACATAATACTTTTCGCATCGGTTTCCTTTCGTACGCGATGCAATTTCGAAACTTAGGTTATTCCCGCGTTTCCAGTTATTTTCCGCCTTCCCATTCTATTCCCCAAAATAATTCGCGTTCTTCAAAGGAAAAAAAAACCCTAAAATCATTGTTTTCGAGTTTCGAGTTTGCTTTGCGAAATCGCTGGATTGATTTCACCGACTGGCAACCAATTTCGAGTTTGCTCAGGTATAAAATTTTCTTTTCTTGAAAATTCCTACTACTTCCTATCATTATTTTCGAGTTTTCTCGATTATGTAGATGTCTGAAGCTCATCCATCATAAAAGTGAATTTGCTAGAGGATAAAACCGTCCATTTCATTTAGGATTAAGATTTATTCCATTGTTTTGGCATGAATGGCGGATAATGTGGGAAGGCCTTTAGATTTGTATTTGGTTAAGACGGATGCAAATGTAAGGATAGAAGGTGGATAAACTGAACAAAATGTTGAAAAATTTCAAAGTCAAACATCCTATCTTTCAGGGTGGATTACGTGAATAAAATCGTGTATGAAAATAAAATCATCCTTTTGTGTTTGTTTGGTTGCTTTTTTTTTAAATGAACAATTTTGTTTTTGCATTTTGTAGTTTGGTTCATATCAAATCTTGATGAGTAGTGAGTTTTCAATGCATGTATTTTATGTTTGAGATCTACTAGGCTTCCATAATAATTAATTTCAAGAACATACCTAATTCTGCCTCTACCTCTGACTCTGCCTGCATTGTTCCTCGTCTTGACTTCTACTTCAGGTGACACACACTTCTTTTACTTGTAAAGTATGAAACTCTAATAATCAACAAGGCAAGCAATGATCATTTGGTATATGCAATTGATTTTTGTATTCATTATAACTGGTAATTTAATATGCCGCTAACCATTCATGTATTGTACTGGTTGATTTATTATATAGGGAATAATAAAAAAGAATGCAAAATGTTACTTTTAGTAGCTTGTACAGTGTGGTAAATGTCAATTTTCGGGTAGGATGATTAGGTAGAGAAGTAACAATACATACAGCTATAAAAGGCTTAAGCAAAAATTTTGAGTAGCCAAGTAAATTTTAAAAAGAGGTCAAAACAACATAATTCAGCCTAAAATTAACTAATTATGTGTATAAATTGAAACCAACAAACAGATTGTGGATTAATGAATGTTACGTATTACGACCATCCATCGTAGACAATACATAAGACAAAGGAAGAAGTTAAGTAAAACCGAGAAACATAATTTCATATTTGTTGAATTCTTAATAAAATTTGAATGAAGATTTTAGTTTCATTACCATGTGCACTAAAAGTTTGTAACCATACCGAGCTGGTCATCAATAAACAAGTAGCAAAAATTTCGAAATGTGGTCAGAAGAAGGGAATGCAGTTGAAGTATAATTTAGATTAAGAAATAAACTGGTAGATACAGACGACAGTTGCTAAACATAATGGTAGGTACAGAGGATAGTTGCCAAACGGAGCGGTAGATCTAAATATTGAGTTAGATCATCATACATTTTTTTTCAATAGTTTTTGACTCGACACTCAGATTTGCAGGTGGAAGTACAGTCGTACTGGTTTGTGAGTTCTAGTAGTTAACGCGTTAAAGTGTTAGTTTGTGCGGGTAGAGTTGTAACTATTATGAAATATATAGCAGTACAGTAAGTTCTTACCTGCTGCAAAGGTATACAGATGATGAATGTTGGAAATTCTACTGACCGTCATCGTTTTCCCACTGTTAACTATGTCGTAGTTTGTAGGTTTAAGCTGTAATTGAGCTTCTGCACCAGCTAGTTAGTTGAAAAGTCTTTCAACCATGTCAGCTCCATTGTCCTGTTAGTAAGAAATAACTGCAGTTAGGAAGTCGAAGAAGAGGTACAACCGTAGGAGAACAGGTTCTTAAAATTTTAAATCTCAGGTTTAAAAACCTGAAGTATGATAAAAATAGTTATAAAATTATACTGACAACATCTTGTACATATTTTAGTTTTCTTTGTAGGTATTTGTTAACAGAAAAGTGATATTTCGGTTTTGAAACATAGAAAATTGCATATATGTTAGCTTCTTTCTCAAGAGTGTCCCAAAGTCATTTTCTTTCTATCTCATGATTTGCTGCATATACCACAGTATATATTAATTCTCCTCCTACTTTGTTATACAAAATGGTATTGATGTGTTGTTTACTCATAGAAATTACATGACCACCCCACACCTCACTGTGCATATAGATCAGAGTTCTACATTTCCCTCATTTAGCAGAAATATGTTTGGGCAGAAGTCAGAGAGGATGTAGGCAGAAGTCGGTGGGGTAGTGCAGATAGTATTTAAATACTAAATGAGGGTTTTTGAATAATAGAGTCTTTCGAAAGAGCGGAGGATGAAATTGATTTTTAACGATATTCGAGCTCACTATTATGGTAGAATGTCAGTAATGCGTGATTGTATGTATGGCTGGGGAATAGTGTGGAATTTGTGGTTTTGGCAAGGGGCAGAGGTGGTCAGGCAGTGAGATATGGGAATGTGGTATGTATCAGTGGGTATTTGATGTTGTAGTAGTAATGAAGTTGATTGTGTACTGGTGTGATGATGGCAAGGATGTGGATGGATGGTTATTGCAGCGGATGTTTGTATTTGGTTATGGCAGTTCAAGCAGGGAGGACAGGTGGCTGTGCAGGTTTGTTGGTGGATGGTTTAAAGAGGAGTAAGTGGAAGGTACATAGGCTGGAAGATGGTGGAGGAGGAGTTACAGTCAGGTGAAGCACAGTTTGACAGTGTTTGGTTTTGTGAGGTGGTGTAATGAGTAATTTGTAGCACAGTTTCAAAATGGTATTCTGAGAGCACTTTATAGATACCATTTCCCTCATTTATTTCTTCATACGAGTTGCACATTTTTACTATTGTCCTATAATTCCTTTATTATGTCTATTGACTTATGCATATTATATTCATTAATAGACTTCATGTTTACTTGTACAATCTTTTCTTGACTTACAATCATTTTTGCATTTGTTTGAGTATTTGTAGACTTAATATTTTGTGGCATCTTAGATAAATTATTAGCATCATGTTCCATTCCAATCTCATTTATTTCTTCATAATTCAATGTTTTTTTTGCTTGTGTAGTGTGTCTCTAGCATTTGCATATGGATCGTAGTTGGATGTACAACGTAAAACGTAACGATGACGAGTTCCTAAACAAAATTGAAGAGTTCATCAATTGTGCACTGAATGATCAATTAAGAAGAGGGGAAGAAACTATTTTTTGTCCTTGTAGACACTGCAAAAATAAGAGAAGACTTCGTAACATAGATCAGATTAGAGATCACATAATCCGTTATGGGTTTAAGCAAAATTATACGCGGTGGATATGGCATGGTGAAAGTATACTTAGTGGAGCTAGTTCTAATAATCATGAGAATGATGAGAATGACCGAGAAGATAACATGAATAATGACGCGAATGATGAGAATGATTGTGTTCATGAGATGTTTCGTGATGCTGAAGAACATTTGATGGAAGAGCCAAAGTTGTATGAAAGAATATTAATTGATGCCGAGAAGCCGTTGTTTCCTAATTGTGCTAAGTTCACAACATTGTCTGCTGTGCTCAAGCTTTTCAATTTAAAAGCAAAGCATGGATGGAGTGATAAAAGTTTTACATCTTTGTTGGAACTTTTGAATGACATGCTTCCGGAAGGTAATGAGCTTCCAACTTCTAACTATGAGGCAAAGAAAATTATGTGCCCAATTGGTATAGGATATAAAAAGATACATGCATGTCCAAATGATTGTATATTGTATCGAAATGAATATGAGAACTTGCACGAGTGTCCCAAGTGTGGATTATCCCGTTACAAGTCGCGAGGGAACGTTCACAATGACCCAGATAAGAAATGGCCTCCAGCAAAAGTCTTGTGGTATTTGCCAATTATACCAAGGTTTAAACGTTTATTTGCAAATAAAGAAAATGCAAAAAACTTAAGGTGGCATGTAGATGTGAGGAAAAATGATGGATTATTGAGGCATCCAGCTGATTCTCCACAGTGGAGAAACATTGATACAATGTATCCTGATTTTGGTGAAGAAATTAGAAATCTCAGACTTGGTCTTTGTACAGATGGCATAAACCCATTTGGCAACTTTAGTAGTCAACATAGTACTTGGCCTGTTCTTTTGGTGATTTACAATCTTCCACCTCATTTGAGTATGAAGCGCAAATATATCATGTTGTCTCTTTTAATCTCTGGACCACGACAACCAGGAAACGACATCGATATTTACCTAACTCCTCTTATTGATGATCTAAAACTTCTATGGGATAAAGGTGTGCGTGTGTTTGATGCATATAGTCAAAGTAATTTTACATTGCGCGCCATGATTTTTTGTACCATAAATGATTTTCCTGCGTATGGTAACTTGTCTGGCTATAGTACAAAAGGTGCCAAAGCATGCCCAATTTGTGAAGATGATATGGTTGTTGAGCGTTTACATTATTGCAAAAAAAATGTGTATATGCATCATCGTAGATTTCTCCCTCCTAATCATCCTTATCGTAAAAAGAAGAAGCCTTTTAATGGGGAGATAGAGAATGGAGTTGCTCGTTTGCCATTAACAGGAAATGATGTTTACGAACGGGTCAAGGATATTGAAAATTCATTTGGCAAAGTATTTCCTCTTTTAGAAGGCTCGTGGAAGAAGAAATCTATATTTTGGGAACTTCCGTATTGGCGACATTTACAGGTTAGACATTGTCTAGATGTAATGCATATAGAAAAAAATGTTTGTGACAGTATCGTTGGGACACTCTTGAATATACCTGGTAAGACAAAAGATGGTGAGAAAGCTAGGCAAGATATGTTGAAAATGGGTATCCGGAAGGAGTTAGCACCGGTGCAGAAAGGTAAACGTACCTATTTGCCCCCCGCATGTTATACATTGTCCAAAAAAGAGAAAACTAGTTTATGTGAGTGTCTTCGTGGAGTGAAGGTTCCAACAGGTTATTCTTCAAACATTAGCAGTCGTGTATCAGTGAAGGATTTGAAATTGACCGGTATGAAATCTCATGATTGCCATGTGTTAATGCAACATTTATTACCAGTTGCAATTAGAGGTATATTGCCTAAACATGTTAGGCATGTTATTACAAAACTTTGTCTCCTTTTTAATATAATTTGTAGCAAGGTAATTGATCCTGATACGTTGGATGCTCAACAAGCCGATGTTATTGTTACCTTATGCCAATTTGAGATGTATTTTCCACCTTCATTTTTCGATGTTATGTTGCATTTGGTTGTTCATCTTGTAAGAGAAATCAAAATTTGTGGTCCTGTATTTATGAGATATATGTATCCGTTTGAAATGCATATGGGAACTTTAAAAAGAAAAACAAAAAACAGATATAGACCTGAAGCCAGTATCGTAGAAGCTACTGTAGCTGAGGAGGTTATAGAATTTGTCACTCCATACTTAACTGGTGTTGAACCTATTGGACTTCGTAAGTCTCGACATGAAGGACGACTTGATGGCCAGGGCATAATTGGATCAAAATTGATTTCAATTGGTGATGAGATGTTGCACAAAGCTCGGCTACTTGTTTTGCAGCACCTTAGTGAGGTACATCCTTATTTGGAGGAGCACATGGCAATTCTAAAGTCTCAGAATCCTTCAAAGAACGAAAGGTGGTTGACGAATGAACATAACCGCTCTTTTGTCATATGGTTTAAAAATACGGTAATGTTTCAATTGTCTCAAACAAATCATGGTATTTCAGATACAATAAAATGGTTAGCATATGGGCCTCGATTACATGTCAATTCATGGGAAGGATATGATATGAGCGGTTATGTCTTTTATACGAAGCGTCAGGATGAGAAGAGCAAAATGCAAAATAGTGGAGTTAGCATCGTTGCATCTTCAAGAGAATTTGCTAGTGCTAAAGATAACAGACCAATAAATGCGACAATGCTATATTATGGGATAATCGAGGATATTTGGGAACTTGAGTATAAAGACTTCACAATCCCGCTATTTCGATGTAGATGGGCTGACAATCGTCGTGCTGTACGAGTGGATGAACATGGATTCACATTGGTTGACTTTGGTCAAGTGAGTCATGATAATGATCCACTCATCTTGGCATCTCAAGCAAAACAAGTTTTTTACGTGACCGATCCTGCCGATAATAAGTGGTCTGTTGTTCTTCCCGGCAAAAGACGCATTGTTGGGATTGGTGATGTGGTGGATGAAGAAGAGTATAATCAATTTGATGAGAATCCACCTTTCTCCATCGGCTTAAGTCTACCAGAAGAAGTTGATTTAAATGCAATTTATGCACGTTCTGATCACGATGAGGGGGTTTGGATAGTTGGGTAATTTTTTTTATGCTCATCATGCTTTACTTGCCAGTTGAAATCTTTCATTTTCTGTAATTCTTTAGTTTTTTTGAGAATAATTACTAATAAGATATTTTACAGGGATACTTGATCAGTGTTTTTGTTGCAGACTTCGGATATGAATAATGGACACAAGCACTGGTAAGTTCAGGTCCTCACATATCAGCTTGCTACATCACAAATCGATTAGTTTGCACCACTACTATGAATATCCAAAACTTGCTTAACTTAAAGATCAAATCGTATATATTACAGGATAACAGTGTGTGTAGGGCATCGATTTGTTTCTAGAAATGACTTTAAGTTTGCAATATTTCATATGCCGTGCCATGCAGGGAATTTACCGAAAATAGAAAACCATGTGTTCATGCTAATTACCACAGTCTACATATACAAAACACTTTTGAAGTATGCTGTTAGTTCATAGAACATATATATCGAACTCTGTACCTGTAGTAAAATAAGTTCCCTGTTGTAGTTTTCTGAAGGAAAATCACTAGATCCATGTCATTGAAAGCAAACATATCATCAAAAATGGTCGGAATTAAATTTTGAATAATTTTTTTGATGTTTTTACTAACTAATCATGTTTAGGCAGTCATTATTTCCTATTAGTTGTTTACTGCAGTTTCTTATGTTCATCAACCTCTTTGAACTTGAGATATGCATGTGTATGACCACCTTATTCACAATTTGATTTATCCTATGTATTTAGTGATCGGTGTTACTATAAAAGTTCTACAGTTCGTGAATTCAATTTCTTCCTCTATTCATGTTTGTAAAACAATGTCATACTGTTATCCTGGACCAACTTGCCACTGAAAAGCATAATATCAGTATGCACAAAAGTATCCAATTATTAACAAAGATTAATTGTACCTGTGACCATTTCGTTAAACTACGTCATAGATATGTTTTAGTAGATAAATTTACCTACGAAGACATACAAGTACATGTACTTTTTAATGCCTAACTTCAACTAAACATTTTTTGTGCAGGCTGAATGGCAATTTCATAAGTTAGCAACAAATGCAAATTCTGATATGAATAATGGACACAAGCACTGGTAAGTTCAACCCATTATTGATGACTCGCTTCTTAACGTTATTAAAATTTATGGGCCAATCGATAATTTACGTCTTTTTTCCTCGTGTATGCTATAATGTCACTGATTATGTATTCATATCACTGGTGCAAGTTCAGCATTGTTCTGCTTCATTTTGTTCTGCTTCACTGATTATGTAGTATTCAATGCTTTGAATGAGATGCCTGATGACAAAGCACCTGGACCTGATGGATTCCCAAATTTCAATATTAAAATTTCTATATAGATCATAAGTTTTGAATCAAAGTCCATAGAAATAATGATTTCAAAAGCAATAGAGGCAACATAACTTGTGGTTTAGAGTACAGTGGAAGTTGTTCCAAGGGCAATAAAAACAATGTCATAATCCGTTTATCAATGGATGCTGGTAAATTCTTCAAACTGATCGTTCCTTCTAACAAATGCTTGTTTTCAGACGCTTCTGTTTCAACAAGGATGCTTGCTGAACAGATGTATAGATATGGAAATAGTCTATAAAATCATATGTTTAATAAACAAACACCTGACCTCAAACATTTGTCACTTGTCTGTTTGTAATATTGCAAAAGAAATGCCACATGTTTGTAAGGGAAATTGGTTTAGAAGGCAGATTTAAACCAACTGTCAAGGCTGCGTTTGCGTTTATTAAGAAGTGCTAAACAATACTTTTGAAGTGTCTTTGTTGTTGCTTCAGGCTTAAGCTGAAGTGAATAAAAATGTAGTAATGCGATTAGAACTGCATATATTAAGTGTTTATACATAATCAATTATTTTCATCAGCCTTAAGTTCCAGTTTTGCAGTTTTAACTACTATTGACTTTGACATCCATAATTAAATGGTCACTAAACAATCAACTACAGGAATAATGGAGATAGAACAATTTGGACAAAATGAAGAACATGATCCTTCTACTTCACAGTCGTTGTCTAAGAAGAGGCGAAGAGGCCCAACAACCGGGAAGAAATATAAAACACAAGAACCAAAATTCATTGAGTGGAGTGATAACGGCAACCCCATTGGAAAGTGGGCGAAATCTTATAAGGCGTATGTGGGCGATACTGCTAGATCTAAAATTGATATCAATATTAAAAATTGGGATGACGTTTGTAAAGGGCTTAAAGATACTATATGGGAAGATGTTAAGGTATTATAAATTCATTTATTCACTTATTACTTATTCGGCTTTGAGACCCAATTGGACATTTGAAGTCTTAAAGGCGTATGTAACTATGATTTTTTTTAATCTCAGATCGAGTACCACATTGACGACAACATGAAAGATAACGTGTTAAAATATGTTTGTGGACGATGGAAAGATTTCAAAACAAAATTGGTGGGTGGTTGGATTACGAAGACAAGAAAACTTCCAGTGGACCATAAAGAGCCGTACGAGCTTTATGATGGCATTACACAAGCACAGTGGGAAACGTTCAAGAAGAATTGTGAAACTGAGGAATTTAAGGTAATTTTTTTGTTCATTTCATACAAGTATGTTTCAGGTTATATGGTGGAGTATTTGAATGCAATGTAGAGGATATGATTAGAGTTAATGGAAATATCAACCACCTCAGTCTAATATTTTATGTTGTCCATTAGCTACTTTACTCCTTATGTTGGTTTTCTATTCGACAGGGGGAATTCAATCTATACTCAATTCTAGTCTTCTACTAGACCGATTTTTGTTAACACTTAAATTTACCTGAAACATCTGTAGCTATACTAAGCTAAAACATACATTTCAGCTGTACCTAAACACTGTTAACACTTAATTTTTATATGACAACTTTTGTTCAAACCCAGAACGCTATACATCCAAGATATAGCACATTTAGCCAGATTCAAATTATTTGTTAACTTAAGATGATCCAGCACAGATGTGCAGTATATTGTTTTTTAACAGTTGAACCCAAAATGCCTACAACGTCTGCTGCTTTATAGTCCCAACTCTTTTTTCAACTGAGCAAGTATCGCTTCTATTTCGTCTGTGTTATCTTCAACTCTGTTGTCTTTATTACTTTCAGCTCTAGCGTCATTTTTTTTGTTTCTCTTCCTCGGACTTTATATTTGATTCTTTTTGGTAAGATGTAGTTGGTTCATTTTCGAGAGCACTGATGTTGAGTTCCTTTTCTAAGAATTCAACAAACTCTTCTCCTATATCCTGTATTTATGATATTTCATAAATGTTAATGTACAATCATCAGTGCATTATCCATATCCACTGTACTATGTGAGGAAATGATACAGTTATGGATAAAGAATGTGCAAACAGAGCATGAGATCCTATATTGTACAATCTTTAATACAGATGAAAAAAAACAAAAACACTTCAAAGTAACAGACAGTCCCAGTTCTGCACTCGAACAGTGCAAACTGGTACAGTAAGTGACAAACTTTTCTATATTTCTATATTGATTACTTTATCCGTGATATTATGTTGAAGTCATATATACAAATAAACTTTTCTATATCATGACGAAAATCCTAAATTTGAAGCTATTTTACCTGCGCTGAATTGATGCTGATAGCAAAAATATAGGAAACCACTCCATGGCAGTGCTTTTCTCTGAATTCAACGTGCTCGTTGAAACTGTTTGTTTTATGATTTTTGACAGCGATTAAGCGAGAAGGGTAGGAAGAGTCAAGCATACAATGAGCATCCTCACTATTTGGGGCAAGCTGGATATGCAGGGAAGAAAGCTAAATGGATAACCGAAGGCCATAGTTCATCGACTACATTACCAAGTGGTTCTTTTTTGGATCGAAGTATTGACTGGGTTTTGGCAAGATCAAAAAAAGAAGCTAATGGAAGTTATGTAATCCCTAATGAGAAAACTAGGATAGTTGCAGATAAAGCGGTATGACTAATTTCGATGCATTTTATCTTATTTGGTTAATTTCTTACAAAACAAAGCAATAAATTATTGAGAAAACTAATTTTTTTTGTTGTTGACAGAATGCTTGGAGAGAAAAAGCCATCGAAGGAACATGGGTTCCAAATAGACACGATGATGTCTTAAATCGTGCTCTTGAAAAAAAAGAACATCCAGGTCGAGTTAGAGGAATTGGTGGGACGGTCGGTATCAAAGATGTATTTGGAAAGGTAGTGAAATATAAAGGTCCAAGTGGTGTAATATCAGCAGATGAACTACATCGTATCACTCAAGAAATAGAAACTAAAGTGAGCCAAAGATTCGAGTCTGTGGTAGATACGGTGGTTGAGCAAAAGATTGCAAACTTTTTCAATAGGATGGGTATGCAAATGCCCAATGATATTGTGGTCGAAAATGTACCATCATTTGGTCATCGTAGCAGCTGTCAATCAATACAATTGGACAAATTACAAAATACCAGCACAAATCAAGAGATAGATCCTTATGAAAACTTGCAGGTAACTAATTCAAAAGTCTATTTTTGTAAAATTATACGATTCTAAAACGTGTAAGTCAATAATTTTAATGTTGTACTTGTCATTCTAGAGGCCAACTAAATGTCGTTTAGCTGTTAATTTGGACTCCAAAATTGTCGTAGTGGGTCACGGCATGGTGCATCCTGCTTCTAGGCCTGGAGATCAATGTCATAATCAACAAATCTTGACCAATCATGTAAAGGTTGGAATTGACGCAGTAGAGCCAATTCATGTAGGAACCCCTCTTCCGGTTCCAAGTAAATATCACATCACGATAGGAGAAGCACTTGGTAGTTTTGTACAATGGCCTAAAAATCTCGTGCTTTTAGACGATGATGATAAGGTAAAGAAAACACTTTTTGTATTTTTTTTGAGCTTTGCTTGGATAAAATATGCAGACTCCATGCTGCTTATGAATTTTTTGTGTACAGGCTACACATATTAGGAGCAAAGACAAAGTGGAAGAGTGTGTTGCTACGGACATGAATAATAACCAAAAGATGACAAATGAGCATGCAAAGCGTAGGACGATTGTGGGTGAAGACATCATTAATACTTTAACGGATGAGTGCAAATATTTTCATGACCTGATAGTTCAAGTGCCATCCCATGATAATAATTTCGTCAAT
Source organism: Allium fistulosum (assembly GCA_030737815.1). NCBI lineage: Eukaryota > Viridiplantae > Streptophyta > Magnoliopsida > Asparagales > Amaryllidaceae > Allium > Allium fistulosum. Next base: position 307,809,949 of record CM060904.1, on the reverse strand, counting down.
GTTATTCATGTGAACAAGGATTTATTTACATACGATGAGGACTTTGAAATCCATGTCACTATGGATGACATTATCCAATTCCTTAGTATGGGATGGTTGAATGGAGAATGGTTGCAAATTTGCATCATGTGAGTATTATATATATATATATATGATGAATATTTCTATCTATGTACCAATATAGCTACTATGTGAAATACTTAGGTTGCATTTACAACAAATAGCTTATAAATTCGTTGTATATGTTCTATTTTATATTATGTATTATACATGAAATGGTAGAATAACAATATTTGTATGTTGTACTTATTTTTAGGTGGTTAAATCATATGTGCAATGACCTCGGAGTGGAGACCATCGGGTTTATGTGTCCATATAAGTTGTCTCAAGTGCGGAAATATCCAGACGCGACAAATATATATATTTCGAACTCATGGCATGCGTCACAATCGAAGAGATTACTCTTAGCCCCACACTACGAAGGGTATGAACAATAAACTTTTATAAACTAGTTTACAAATCTAATGTTGATATTAACCTCATATAAATCTTATAATGTAGGAAACATTGTCTACTGCTTGTTTTTCGTATAGAAAAGAATGAGGTTTATGTTTTGGATCCCCGAGTCGAACGCAAATCTAAACTGGAAATTAAACCACAAGTGAATATGTACGTTTTATCTATTTGCCTTCTGATATCTTTTTTGCTTGATGCAAGTGAATATGTATGTTGTATTTAAATTTTTATTTTATGTGTAGGGCGTTTAAAACTTATAAAGCGTATGGTGGAAAATCTCGAGGAATTTACTTGAAATGGAAGACTATTAAGGTGATTTATTTTGTACAAAATAAAAATAATCTTCTATATTGGATATAAATTCAAATTAACCTATCTATTAAATTATTGTGTAATAATGTTGTAGTGTCCTCAACAATCTAGAACGACGGATTGTGTATATTATGTGATGAGGTATATGTATGATATAGTAAAAAACCACAATCAAAGCACCGAAATGCTTGAGGTACCACTTTAATTTTTTTCCTTAATAATTTTTGTTAAGTACTTATTCGATTAATGTTTCGAAACAATCTTGTAATTGCAGTACTTTGTACAAGATAGTTCTTATAGCCAGCAAGAGATAGATGAGGTTCGTGATAATTTAGCTAGCTATATCATGCATAACTGGATGTAGTCTTCTTATATGCTACTATATGGTGAGTTTATTCTTGTCTCTTTCATACTTTCAGCATTACATGATTAGGAGCTAAAAATAAAATAATTATAACTGGATGTAGTCTTCTTATACCCTTCCTCAACTTTGTATCTGCATAATAAAATAAGGAGGACTAATCGTTCTTATTGAAATTAATTCTTATGAAATATAATATGAGTGACTATTTTAAAATATTTGTGTTATGCTGAAACCTTCAAGACATCATCTAAAGGTATGGTGATATCATCACATTACAAATATATGATATCATCAAATTACAAATGTACAATTGTATGCACACATGGTGTATTGCAACTAAAACAACTCATATGAAACCAACTTTAGAGCAAGGGTGCTATTTCTAAAAATTTACCTTAGATAGGAGTAAATGTAACAAATTAAAATCCTTTTGAATTTGTAACTCAGCCATCACTTGCCACTATGCAAACTATTAAACCTTTTTTCCCCATTTAAGAAAGATGGATATATTTCCAATTTATACGATAGAAACTGGAGAAGGAGGTGGGTTGTGACAGTTTGGCAACAGTTGAGTATGAAATTGTGATGTTGGGAGGGTTGTATTGTGTTTGGCAAAATTTTGTGTTGGAAGATAATCAGAGGCAATGTGTATTGACAGTGTGACTAAATGAAATGTAAGTGTGACTGTATGGACTGGAGTGAAAGAGTGATGGAATTTTAAGGTAGATGTTTTAAGGTAGATGTTGATGAAACAGTTGTTCAGGTGATTGAACTGTTGGACAAGTGAGTAGTAGCAGTGTAGTTTGTTTGGTGGGAAAGTTGCAACAGTATGAATGGAAGTAGTGGATTATATGTTTGTGGATTATTACATGGTAGTATGAATGTTGGTGATGATCAGAGAGGTTATGTGCAGTTAGATGAGAGGTGTCGAAGTATGGAAATGGTCGAATTGATGTGCTTGGGCAGTTTGTTTGGGAGTATGGCAATGAAGTATGCAATGTAGTATGCAATGTAGTATGTCAATGTAGTATGAAATGTCTAATAGTGGAAATGGTTGCTTAGAGAACGCGGTGGATGTCTAGTTGTTGAAGTTGCACTGTCGGTTGTAGTATGGTGTGGCAAAGGTGATAGAGGCTGATGAATGTTGAAGTGGCTGGAAGTTGGTGGAGTATGGGCTGTTTTGTTTGGAGTGTATGGTTCCGGCTGTCAATGGAGTTATTGCAATTGTAGGATGGAGCAGAGAATGTGAAGTCTGTAGGAAGGCAGTGGAGCAATAGTTTATAGAAGTTTATTGACTCTTATGTTTGATGTAGGAAGTCAACTACCAAGTTTGATGTAGGAACATATACTAGTTTATTCGGTGTTCTTAAAATTGGATAAACTAGTGGTTCTTTTCCACTCAACAGGTTCACACTGACTGTAATCTGCACGACACAAAGCGTTGAAAGTATTATCCAATATTGTAAATATTGGATAAACTAGTATTAGATTTACCCTATTGATCTCAAACTTATGACGTGCCTGAGCGTTTCATTGGTGTAAATAAAATGAGGTCACTCAGATTAGGGTGCCGTACAGGAATGAAATGGCTGTGAATCAATCCTGATAAACACAGTGGATGCTTATCTGCAAAAGTGAATGCTATTGTTAGGAAAAGTGGTAGTTTTGTTGTTAGCAAACAATCAAAAACTGCAAACAAACTAGAATGCTTTGCTTCGTCGAAAGTCCCAAAGTTTAGTTCTGAAAGGGGTATTGATGAGAAAATAAGGGCTACAGGAGCTAATTATATTGATGAGAAAACAAGGGCTGCAGGGCTAGTTCTGAAAGGGGTATTGACCATTTCAAGGGACGAGACAAATACTATATTATCATATAATCAAAGAAAAACTACCAGTGGACAAATGAACATCAGTTATTTTAATGGTTTATTGTATCTATCTTCAAATCAAAATAGCTTTTGATATGCCATAAGAGTCACCATTGGGCACTAAATAACACTCGAAATTGATTTCGTTTTCCTCGTGAATTATAAACCTACAGTTAACTCTTGTCTGATCATGCTATCCGAGTTTAGTTTACAACAGTGCTGTACGTATTAACTTGGAAGTCCATGCAAAAGCAAAACTAAAGTGGTTGCATGCCACTCAAAAACTGTGTTTCGTTAATTACAAAATGAATTATCATCCAAACATTTGAAAAACATATGCTCTGCCTGTTGGATGAGAAAACAAGGATTATTATAGGAATCAAGTAAACTCTTAGAAAATATGTGGCCAGACGTTCAGAAAAATACAACTAAAATGATCTAAGGACTGGAATCACTGTTTGCTTTGCTGATCAATGATCATGATGTGCGGATATTGATTGAATTCTTGTTCCACTATATGTATTACCACCTTAGATGAGGGAAAGACTTCAGCCTGTTACTTGTGTTTCTGTGAATTTTATTTGTGTGCTTGTTGTTGTTCATTTAACGCATTGAACGCTGAACCAGTTAAACAGTTTGCTGCATTGAATGTTTGTATTTTGCAGGATCATATGCATATGCAGATTGCACAGCTCAACTTCAGGTAGCTCAAGTAAAAAATAGAATGAAGGTTTGCGCATTTAAAGACCATCTTCTGCTTAATTTATCCGCTGTCAACGATACATTCTCTTCTCTGTATATATGTATTTTTGTGTGTCTACATATAACACGTTGCATTTATTTTTTACTAATGTCTGTCTGATTATGTACTGTGGAATTTATTTATGTTTTTCATTCTTTTGTCGAATTATTAAATCTGATTATGTATTGTGGAATTTATTTATGTTTTTCATTCTTTTGTCGAATTATTAAATCTGATTATGTATTTGCCATCAAATTTTATTTTGAATGATTGTAATATTGCATGCAATAATTGTTTGTTATAATCAAAAATATATATAGTCTATTTGAGTGCTGTAATAATGGTTATTAGGAATGGCTTTTTTGCATCAGGAATAAATGGCTGATGCAATAGAAGGATAAGATTGCATCAGTTTTCAGTACAACCGATGCAACATGGGAATTAGTTTGCATCAGTTGGTATAAAAAGCCGATGCAATAGAAGGATAAGTTTGCATCCGTTGTTAGGAAAAACCGATGCAACAAGACACTTTGTTGCATCGGCTTTCATTCCAGCCGATGCAAAAAAGGGCTGTGTTCAAACAACCAACCATGATATTTTGCATCTGTTGTTACTAACAACCGATGCAAAAAGTCACTTTTTGCATCGGTTTCAGAACTGATGCAAAAGTTTTAACCCTGTTGCATCGGTTGCATATGCATCGGTTGTTCAACTGATGCAAAAGGGGGTTAAACAACTGATGCAAATGACCTGTTTTGTAGTAGTGTAGCACTTCAGAAATGCTATCATTTCTGAAACTAACTTAAAATCTGAAGAAAAGGATACTGCAGCACTTTGTAAGTGTTGTGGTTGATGCAAATGAACTAAGGGCTAAAATGAACTAAGGGCTACTGCAGCACTTGGTAAGTGTTGTGGTTGCTGAATTAAACTAAGACCTGAAACTAATAAAAGAGCTACTGTAGCACTTGATAAGTGTTGTAGTTGCTGAAATGAGATTTTAAAATGTAATTGAACCCCGAAATACTACAGCAGTCTTGAAATGCTGTCTTTTCTAAACTGAACTAGTTTTCAAATGTAACTGAATTACTACACAGTTTTAAATGCTGTCTTTGCTGAAATGAATTGTTTTCAAATGTAACTTACCACAACATTTTCTAAGGTATTTAAGTGAATAAATGAACTCAGAAAAGGCTAAATTTTTGGGAATTGAGTATTTGATTTAAAGGTATAATGACTTTACTTTTAAATGGTTTAAATGAAGTATATGATTTGAAATATAAACTATTTTGAAATTTATAACCACGGGTTATAATAATGATTGGTTGTTAAAGAGACCGGGATCAGATATGGACATACTTTCCGTTGATACCGAAAACCACTTTAACAACTGTGTACGCGGTGGAGATTCCAGAATGAAGTAGGATGGTGACGACGATCCTAAAGGTATATTTGTGTGGACCCGACTCCTGTGAGTTGGCTTAAGGTGGCTAAAACAAGAGCGATCGACGGGCCAATGAGGTAGCACCTCTGATCGGACACACTTCTTGTGACGCCCCACCTCTATACCCACGCTAGCCAAGAACACTACGGTGTAGTGCTGTCAACTAGCACGGAGAATAAGGCTGTTGAGGAGCGACCATCTATGTAATTGCTTTGTGCGAGCACCGATATGTCAGATAATAAAACATTGCATTTCATTTTTAGAGGATACCCGACATACCGATACAAACTCAAAGCTACTACACAGTATAATGATAGAAAGGGATATCACCAATACATGAATTCATAACAAGTCAATAACACATGAATTCACCAATACACAAAAATTGACAAAACTTGTCAATAGAAATCACGAAAATTGGTGAAGCACAAATTCTAGAAATCATCACAAGAAATCCAGAAATCACAAAAAGAGGGGGGGAGGCCTATCAGAAAACGGGAGTATGAAAACTCCAAAACACCGGTATCACAAGACGAGACGCTATCTCATGGTGGCTAACCATTAAAGTTTCACACAGGAATGGTCCGAAGACCGTGGGTCGCTATCCCACGCGTGTGAGTCGGAATCACACAGATTAAGGTCTAGGCTAACCTCGCAGAGAAAGAGACATCGCACATTTGCTAGTCTAAACCATAAAAAGGAAAAGGGAAATGCCTATCACAAAATGGGAGCATGAAAACTCCAAAATACCGGTATCACAAGATGAGACACTATCTCATGGAAGCCATCCATTAAAGTTTCACACAGGAATGGTCCGAAGACCGTGGGTCGCTATCCCACACGTGTGAGTCGGAATCACACAGATTGAGGTCTAGGCTAACCTCGCAGAGAAAAAGATATGTGTGAGTGGAATCACACAAATTAAGGTCCAGACTAACCAAAAAGCAAAAAGGTATGTGTGAATGGAATCACACAAGTGGTGTCTAGTCTAACCTCGCAAACAAAAAGATATGTGTGAGTGGAATCACAAAAGTTAAGGTCCAGACTAACCAAAAAGCAAAAAGGTATGTGTGAATGGAATCACACAAGTGGTGTCTAGTCTAACCTTGCAAACAAAAAGATATGTGTGAGTGGAATCACACAAATTTAAGGTCTAGACTAACCAAAAAGCAAAAAGGTATGTGTGAATGGAATCACACAAGTGGTGTCTAGTCTAACCTTGCAAACAAAAAGATATGTGTGAGTCGGAATCACACTACTGCGGTCTAGACTAACCTTGCGAACAAAGAGATATGTGTGAGTCGGAATCACACCACTGCGGTCTAGTCTAACCTTGCAAACAAAGAGACATCGCACAATTGCTAGTCTAAATCATAAAATGATCGTCATGATCAACGAGAAGTGTCAATTACACTAAGATAGTAAATATAAAAGTTTAGCTTCATGTCCCATAACCACTTGCTTAACTTAAATATTTACGAACAAACTGTAAATCTACACTAGAAAATTGTCACAAAAGGTTCAATCGAACAAGTCCAGGAGTTAACCGACGAAGTAAACGCAAGCGTTTCATACCACTTGTTTTACTAGGCCGTTTAATTCAATTTCTCATACGAGTGAAATAAAGGCTTGTATATACTAATAGATTGGAAAACGGTTTAAGAGAAAGAGCTTTGTAGTAAAATAGTTTTGAAATCGTTTGGAAAAAAGGATTTTAATATTTACTACTAGTATAGAAAACCTTTATATTTTTAAAGTGACAAATCACAAAAATGATTGTAGAAACAATAAATCACAAGAATTCACATACGAAGATGTGAATGGAATCCAAAGAAATCGATACTGAATCCATCAGAAAGTATGTTCACAAAAATCCCGAAGAAAATGTCATCAAAGTTGCTAATAAATGATAGCAACAAATCGGGGAAATGATCAAGAATCGATTAAATTAGGAAACCAACGGCAAACAAAATCAGAGTCTTGAAAATCAAGAAATTAGCAATTTCTCAAAAACAAAGTGACCGAAGTCGAATGGAATTCAAGATGAGGAAAACACAAAATATCAAGTTCAAAATCGCTGAGATTCAAACTAGATGTGAATGAGAAATCAAAATCACTCAATTTGCAACTGGTCCAGCTATTTTTCATCACAGTGTAACAGGTACACAATGACACTCATAGCATAGAACAAAAGTGGAACAAAGTCCAAAAGTCAAAATGGCTTTAATTTGCCAAATTAAAGCAAAAAAATCAACATCGGCTAAATCAATTCAAAGCCGAAAACACAAGCATAAGCGTTAGGAATTCATACCTAACAGTCAAAAATAGTCATATGTAAAGATGAGAGATAAAACATCGACAAATAGTTGTAACACATGCTCCATCTAAGTTATGTTTTATAATTGTCCTAAACCCCACGCTCTGATACCAAGCTGTGACGCCCCACCTCTATACCCACGCTAGCCAAGAACACTACGGTGTAGTGCTGTCAACTAGCACGGAGAATAAGGCTGTTGAGGAGCGACCATCTATGTAATTGCTTTGTGCGAGCACCGATATGTCAGATAATAAAACATTGCATTTCATTTTTAGAGGAAACCCGACATACCGATACAAACTCAAAGCTACTACACAGTGGCTATAATAGTTTAGGACAATAGATATAAAAATAACACAGATAACATAAATGCGGAATACAGATGGAACGAAAAGTCTCATATATATAATAACTGATATCAGTTACAATACATTTGACACAATACAAATGATACAACTACAACTGTCGACTCAAGAAGTTATATATACAAGTACATTATCGACTAATATACATGAATACATTATCATCTTAAAACAGACACACTGACTACTACAACAAGACGAAGACCACATCAAATGATATAAATAGTCTTCATAGCTCTAGCAGCAACCCAAAGCTAAAAATCTACAACCTGTAAATACTCGGTCTGACCCGAGTATTACATTCAAAAGAAAATAATACCCGGATCAGTCTAATTCAAACCAGTTTATTAGTACATATAGGCAGTAATAATTTAAATAGACGACAGTCACAATAATTCACGTCTATCCGATTCTTTAAACAAAGAAACCGGATAACGGTCAATATAACACTTAACAGTGTTTAACAAAAATCAGCAGATTTAAATCATCAACAGAGATAAATAAACAATTTATCAAATCGACTAAATCAATGTAAAGCAATCGATTCTGGGTGGCTGCAGTGCACGCACGCGTGCACTGCCTCGCCACTATCACAAGAGATACGCAAAGGCTCAGTGAAAGTCACAAATGATCACCAGGTCAAACCCCGAAATCGGGTTCAACTCAAGTGATTCAAAAAGCAAATCCCGACAGGGGGAAAAACTGCAAAACACGAGCAACTGCAGACGTAAGCGAATACGAAGCAACCCCCACGATGAAGCTACAGTAGCAAACAGTTGCAAAGACAAGGGCAGAATGCAACTACAAAGAAGACAGTGGCAACAGTTCAGAGGACAGTGAACTAAAGTAAAGACCACAAACTAATATCAAAGGCAAAGACTTAGCCATGTCAACGCCAAGAAGGATTACATGAATAAAGAATGCTCAGAAGACACCAGCATAAGGCCGGTAACTCAAGTTCGATTTGACTCAAGTGAAGCTACAGGTCAGTTGCAAACAGCAGTTTGAAATTGCAACAAGAAACTCAAGTAATTCCAGAAATCAAAATAGTTTCCAGAATGTAAGCACAACAAGGAAACTGACTGCAAAGATCCAATGTCTCAAATGACTCAAGTACATGAATGCAACAGACTCATACATGAAGATCACAAGGCACGTGAACACCTACTAAACAATGAGCCTCGACAATATTCGCAGATGAAAAATGGAAGGGAGACACAAAACAAGTTCAGTAAAAATCTGAACTAATACACATGAATGTGCCAGACCAAAACAATGCAAACATGGAGTGATTGCAAGACAGTAGTTCGAAAACCATAAACAAGCTATAGTTGAAATCCTGGATGCAAGACTACAAGATATGATAGTACAGACAGCATCTTAAATGGGAAATGAATCAATTCCTATGAGGTAGTACAAACAAGGGCCGAGCAACTTAAAAATGTGGACAGTGTCGAGCTTAGGTATGCAGACCATGACAAACCAGGCTCAGGTTATATAATGCACCAATGAATGATGAGTGCACAAATACAAAAGGTCAAGCTGAATGCACACTCAAATGAACAACAGCAATAAAGGCAACAGGGATCAATGATCACAAGTACAAGTATCACCAGTAACAACAATATGGACTGGACAGTGCAAAAGCTAACAAATGGAATGCTCAATTGAGGGATGAAATTCAACTGAAGACCGCATATACATCGGGGTGGACAAATGGTCAAGTGAACCATGTGTATGCAACCAGACAGTGTAAAGATGAAGCAGTGCAAACCAAAAAAACTCAAAACAGAGATGACCGAAATCAAATTCACAGCAAAGCCGAAGTTCACAATTTCAAGTCCAGATTCAAAGCCGTGGAGAACAAGTATCAAATGAGTTCAAATCAATGCCGTGAAATCCACGTTATCAAATACATATGCAAAGAATATCTCAAGCATCAAAACGAAAATCATCACAGGCATCGAAACAAAATCAAATGGCCGAAGCTCTATATAATCGAATCGAACCAAGCAGGGTTTAAATTAGATGTGGTGAATAAATCACTCACCATTTTCGAAGTCCAGGAGATTGAGCAGCCGAAGGGAGCGACGAGGAAGCGATCGATCAAAGTAGAGTTGGCGTCTTCAATTTTCCTTCGTGAATGCCCTAGTTTTCGAGGAACGAATGAAAGGAGGTACGAGCAGCCATCATCTCTCAGAGGGAACGAGTCGAAGCCCTAATTTCGTGAAAACGAAGACAGCCACCATTTTTATTTTCTTTTGTTCGATTTGGTTTTAGGGTTAGCTTCCGAGAATGAAAAGGGGAACACGGATTTTTGCCTTAGAAAATTTTCACGGCAATAAAAGAACAAGGCCAAGCTTTTCTTTAAAGCCCAAACCTTTATTAAAGAATTTTACAACTAAAAAGAATTTCACTTCGATCAAATTTCCTGATAGAAATTTGTTATCAATTTCAATCGTCTAGTGACGATAACAAACTTTTACAAAAAGGATTCTGACTCGATTTAAAATCTACATTAGCAATTAACAATGATTTAATCGTCATTTATAAACTGACGCGAAAAACCGGGTTGTTACACTTCTTCAATACCATTCTATTACTTTTGTGATTGATTGGGTGCACCCCTTGATTTGGGAGTATGGCTCGAGGTGGGCGGTAGTGGCTGCTATGCGTTTCCACCAGCCCGGATGCGTAATTGGTATATCTACCCTGGCATTTCCTAGTTGTGCCGTGTCACCTACCATATCGAACTTTACTACGAGTTTGGATTTCTCCCATAGCCTGTGGAGTATTGAGGGTAGCCCCCGATTTGGGAGTATGCTAATACTGGATAGACTACTGGGACTATTACGTGTTAAGAGCTATATGGGTAACCCCTTGACGCTATTAAAAAGTATGTTTATTTTATTATTAGACATTATTATAATAGCGAATATTACTACATAGTAAATAGTTTAACGGATCCTTAAAGAATGGGCGATCCCAAGCATTCTTTAAGTTACTTGTAACTTTTATTACAGTTCACTTGAGTTGGTTTACATTGTATAAGTATGTATGTCCTGACTTGAGTGTTTGTGTTTTATTTACGCTCGGGTCAGCCTGAGTATCAGCTTTGGATCTCACCTTCTGGAGCTAGGATTGTTGGAGATCATCTTTTATCTAGTTGCTATCTATTTCCATTCAGTATTTCTATGTCAACTTTGTATTATACACATATGTATTTGGGATTTCTACTATGCTTATGTATTCAGACTTATGCTGTATTTTTTTTCAATCTATGTATTTTGAATCTGTTTTGAGACTTTGTATTGTAGTGGCTTCATGAACCACTATTTATTTTATTTTCCGCTGCGAGTTATTCTGATATTCTGTGTCTGTGATTGGTTTTATTTGCTCCAAATTTTATTGCAATATGTTATTTTTCATTATTCAAGTCTGACATGTGTGGATTATTGTTGATTTGAATGGTCCAAAATAGTGGGTCGTTACATTAAAAATGAGCTATCAAACTTTTTAAGTCCCTATTGTTACTGAAAATTCTAATAGCACCGCTTTTGTGCGACTAATCCAGAAAACTACAACTTGCCACGCTTGACTCAAATACATCTAAGAAAACAAAAGCCAAGAGGCCTCCCATATATGGGGTATAAAATCATCAATCAATTATTTTTCTAAATCTACTACGTACCTCATTTTGCATTTGATTTATATTTTTTGCAAGCAACTTATTATCTTGATGCGAATGCATGTGCGCAAGAAATCAAATAGCAATCTCTTGCATCCATGTACCTACCTTATATTTATATAATTCCAAAGAAAACTATATTGACCAAAAACCAACACACAAGCTATTTCTGTCACAAGTAATAACAACACAAATAATTATAACAACCATATGCAATGAAAGGATAGAGAATACTCTGAAATAAAATTCTAAGCATCCAATCTTTTTCAATAGAGAAATTAAGAACTAAATACCCGGGTTTTTATATTCAAAATATAATTTCAAATTTCTTCAAGGAGAAAAAATATCAAAACATCTACTCCTACTGAAGCATGGTATAACTCTAGAATTAAAATAATATGGAGCATCCAATGGTATTTCGATTCCTCCCAATATAACTAGAGAAAATGAATATACCTGGCGAGTCTCCCGAATTGGAAAACCCATAATTACCCAACTTTAGCCATGACAAAACATTTGAAAAACCATTTCAGAATATTCTTTTCAAACGTTTCGAATTAACAACACTTCATCAAAATTTCAAAAAACCATTTTTATTATTTCTTTCACAAATTCTTTGCTCAAAATTACTTTTTCAAAAGTAACGGGATTTAAGTCCTAATAAGAAACAATTTAAAACCTTTGTTTATAAATTCAAACTTTATATGCAAATGGTACATAATATCACACAACTAATCAATCAAATTCAAAATCAAATTCTGTAAAGGAATAAACTAACATTTAACATTATTTAAAATGTTAAATGACTAACAAGCAAATTTTAGCTTAGGTTCAAAACATTCTTGATTGTCTAATAATTTAGATAATTTTCCAAACATACCATTTTGGTCATCGGTTATTGCTTAGAAGATTATCTAGGCTCCCTTAGACAAAATTTAAAGTCATCTCTAGATTATTGGTTTCTTAAATACATTAATTTTTCCAAATTACTTATAATTTTCATTTAGTATTTTATTCAATCAAAAATTATTTATGAATTATTTTATAAATTTTCACTGAAGTTTATAAATATTTTATAAAGAAATTTCTTTATAAAACATCAATTGAAAACTTGTTCCTACTTATTTGCTGATAAAATACCCTTTTAGATCCTAAGAGTATATACAAAACACCAATTTTATTTTTCAAAATTTAGATGGAGGCCCAATCAAAATAAGGGCTTTAAAAATTAAGTCAACCTTCCTACCTTTTTACCTTAAGGTGTTATAATGAAAGATGTGTATGCGTTGGCCCAATAACATCAGATAGTTTACACAACTTAGACTTTTTAACCAAAATCTATGGTTTTAATAAAACGATGCCCATCAAAACCTCCTTATCTAATTTAACCCACTTTAAAATTCGAGTTAAATTATCCATTTTCTATTTTAAGGACAAAATTTCATTTATCAAGATCGTCATTTTATCAAAATACCTTTTATTTTGAGATCAGTTCCCTTTAGGGGAACTTAAGAATTAAATACTCGTTTTTAATTTCAAAAACACAATTTTGAAAGCATACTACATATATTTCTTTTATGAAATAACTTTTACAATTTATTTATTAAAAATCACTTTGGGTTCGTTTGATTTGAATTTATTTTGATTGCACAATGATAAAGAGAATAATTTACTAAGTACTCCACAACGTTTGCTTAAGCAACATCTGATCGTCAGTTAGAAGATTATCCAAATTACCATAAAACTAATCGAAATGTTTCCCTAAATTACCCTGGAGAAAATGCATTTCATTTAAAATTTTCGTTCCAAAATATTTTTTATATAAATACTACCAAATAATATTACCATTATTTTTCTCAAAATCCTTCTGAATTTATTTCAAACAACGCCGCGATTTAAATTCAAAAATCCCTTTTCTAAACCCATTTTATCTAAATGTCTTATCCTGCCATTTAGATTATATTAAACACTTTTATTTAAAGTTTACTTTTAACCCAACATTAAAATCGAACACTTTATAGTCAAATTATGAAAATTAATTCACAAGGGGTTCGTTTATAAATTTAAACAATAAATGCTTATAAATAAGCCAAACACAAATAATCAGCAATCAACAAATGACAAGAAAAACTCCTAATTTTAATCAAGCATGATTGATCAAACAATAGTGATAATAAATAAATATTATTACTTTCAAACAAATAAGCACACTTTATAATTATATAAATTTTTGAAAATTATTCCATTATATATAAATTAGAGGTAAAATATTTCATTTGCCAATTTTCAAAAATCAATAGCATATCTGTTTGCCTCATTCAAGTGTCTTGCAATCCCTATTGACACCGTGGCATCCCACATCTCAACTAGAATTCAAGATTCATACTTAACGGACCAATTAACACGATATGTTTTATAGCAATAACAAATACACTCTCGTATATAGATTAATCTCACTCATTCTAGGGTACCGTTAACCCTATCTCTAATGAGTTACTCACTCTAGGGTATTACTAACCTAATCTCTAATGAGCCATACCCGACAAAAGTCAAGGTTCTTGCTTAACCCTCGACTCTGATACCAAATGTAATGACCTGCCTTTTCGACCATCAAAAATCAACACTGAATACATCCACAATATTCAAATGTCGAACATTCAATCACTAAAAAGGCAGATTGTTAGGGTAAAATTAAAAGAAAAGAACAGAGAAGAAGGAAATCAGAATCTCACAGTGGAAATGACAACATATAATATAACAAAGACGGTTAAAACCGTCACTCCAAATACAGAGTACATCATAGTTGAAAATAATCCTTATCAGCTAGACAGTAATAAAATCCTGACCTTACAAATTACAGATAGTTATACAATATAATATAGCAAAAAATAAAACATTATAATAAGAGAACATCCACCTCTTTTCCAACAACTCTGTAACATCTCGGTATTTTCAACCATTTGCATCCACACATGTCGGATTTGAATTGCTCAAAATATCGGATTGTTAATTTAAAATTTGGCAAAACTCAGCATATACAGTAAATAAATCAATAACAGAATCACAGACACAGAGTAATCTAATAATGTAGCGGAATAGATAAATAGTAGTTCATAAAGCTATTATATAAACAACAGAGTTTGAAATAAAATACAACAGAATATCTTAAATACAGACTGATGACATCTCTGAACAAATCAACTGGAAAAGCTGAAAGATGAATCGATAGTTGGATCTCCAAGCATAGCTCTAAACTTCAAAGGTGAGTCTCAAATGTTGTATTACTCAGTCTGAACCGAGCGTAAAGCAAAACACAAAACACTCGAGTCAGGATTAACATTCTTATATCAATAAATCCAACTCAAGCGAAATATCAACAGAAATACAAATAACTTAAAGGATGTTTGGGATAACCATGCTCTAAGGATCTATGGAACTATTAACAACCAAACGCCATCATAACACCGTGGTCATTCAAATTTATTTATACTTCAAAACCAAAATATCAGTTCCATTTCAAATACATATCTATTTCCAAATTATAGCCCTTTCAACCCTAAATTGATAATTTCACATATATATTATTTAACTTCATTATTATTTAGTTTTGAAATATCCACTTAATAAATCCATTATCATTTAAATAACCTTAAGTTACATTAAACTAAATATTTCCTTCGATTTATTTAAAACTTGAAGTATCCATTTAATCACTTTAAATCAAAAATCAAGTTATAAAATCATATCCTAAAACCTTCAAATTCAATAAGTTTCAAATCGATTTAATTAAACAAAATTCTTAATTAAATACAATTTCAAATAAATTCAAATTTATCTTTCCAACCTTTAACTTATAGAATCATTATAAAATCCATTTTTTTATTTAAATTTTATATAAACACTAAAACATATTGTGATTTACTTAAATCAAACTTTACTACATTTAAAGCTTATTATTCAATCTTCTATTTTATATTAAAACTTATTCATATACATGATATTTCAAATTTAAATAAACCATATATATTTCCTTCCAAACCATAGAAATAAATTTCAAAATATTTATATATAGACCAACGGTGTCTGTATATAGTTTTCTATACTATGGTCAAGTGATATGGATGTTTATCATTTCAATCCGTAATTTAAATATATATACGGGTATATATCATTTCAACCCACAATCCCAAATTCAATTCAAATGAAAATCGCTTGGGTCTATCATTTCAACCCATAACGATTTTCTCCTATTCTACATATCGTTCGGGTATGTATCATTTCAACCCATAGTGAATTATATACTAATAGAGAACTTGCAGAGTGGTAACAGATATAAAAATAATATAACAGGCATATATCATCAATAATAATATAATATAAACAACAGGATATGGTGTCATATCCAACAGGTGAACAGTTACAGATAATAGCATATATAACAATTTAAATAACTAACAACAGCATATTTCAATTGTCGTTTCAATTGAAATCAAATTTAATAAATATAAGAACGTTAATCGTGAGTGATTGCTCACCTTTCGAGGCTAGAGAGAGGTTCGACGATAGAGTGAGTTACGATTCCAAGCACGGATTTTAAAGTAAAGCAAGATTTAACGCGAATTGGACGAACAAGGCTGATAATCAAGAATTGATAAAACGAATCAGAACCGGATCGATGAAGAAATTTGGTATAAGTGAACTATATATACTATATATATAAAGTCATATTCTAAATTCAAACTTATATAATATTTATATATAACTGAAACAAACCAAATTTCATATTTATATAAAATAAATGTATATACACATATACAAGCTTACATACAGGTTATAAATAAAATCAATATTTATTATCAAACTAATATAAGCAATATATTATATTTTAAACAGTACTTATAACAATATATGTAATAAAATATATATACAAAAATGCAAGATACTTATATATATATATATATATTAATATGTACTTATACATTGTACAACTTCATATATAAACATACGATTTAAAACCAATATATATATATATATAGTCAAATAAATTCAGACCCATACAATTTCATGTGTACACTTATACTTAGTTTTGAACAAATACTGTCGTATATATACAAACAGCATATTATAAAATTCATATATATACAGTTATATGTAAACCTAACATACGCAAATCTTATAATATCTTATATCACTTATATATACAACAATAAATTATATAACCTATGTAACAACCCGTAAATTTCAACTATTTTAATAACGTAATTAGTTGAAATTTTGTGAAATTTTAAACGATAAAATTTTGAAATATAAATTTGATATTTGGAATGCGTTTAGTTAAACATAGCAACTGGTAAATTTTCGTCCGAAAATATGAAAGTTTATTTCACGCGTAAATTTACTTCAATTTAATCAGTTAAAAAGCGATGAAAATAAAATGTTTCCGAAACCTAAATATTTTTACATAGAAAAATTCTAAACCATCTTCTGAGCAAGATGTCAGTTTGTCGTTTTTCCAAATTCGGACATCTTTGGCTCCCTCGATCTTATTTTTCAGCGTTTTTCTTGCATTTTCCGTTAGTAGAAAACTCCGAATTTTTATAATTCAATCGAATCACTGATATCAGTACACCGTTTGGATCGTCTCGTCGCACTGTTCAAAACGGTGTATTCATTTGTGCATTCGGGGTCGGTACGTAACGATAATCGCAAATCAGTTAACCGTAGCTAATCGTAGTTGTACCATTCTAGAGCCTTTTGGTCTCCTATTACCATTCATTATCCGCTGGTTGAAATCAACAGTTGTTTACTTTTATTGTTCATAAATTTAATGTAGCGCCCTTTGTAATTCCCTACATGTACACGAAAGGTTTTCATGCATTTGCCTGGAGCTTTTCCTCTCCCACATGTACGTTGCATAAGCATGCATATTGGTCTTGCCACCTGTTCATTCTCTTCTCCCTCCTCTTCCAGTCAAAGCCAAGCACCAAGACATCCCACTCTCCAACTTCAACCAACGCTTGCTGTGCAACCATCGTCCAACCTTCCTCCGCCTGCAGTGTCAACCCCAGCCAAACTCGAAGTCCCCATGACCAAAACGCACATCCACCTTTCCACCTTTAAACTCCACGCATGCCACTCCCTTCGGCCATCAACCCAGCCACAACCGAACTTCGACCTCCCCTCAAACTCACCTGCACCTTCTCCAGCGAGCCCGACCTCGTCTCCACCACCACTCATCTTCAATTCGGCCAACCTGAGCCTGGCCGCGCACCCTGATCTGAAGCGCCATATCAAGCAACCTGAAACCCATGGCCGCGCCTCTCCCCGCTTCCATCCGTGCCTCCTCCGCCCTCAATCATCTCCACAGTTTTGCCACCCTTTCTCCCTGTCGCTCAAAACGTAAGTTGTCTAAACTATTATATAACTGTTGCATTTATATATATTTAGTTATATAAGATTTTATTATTAGTTTATAAGTTGATAAAATTATGAAAGTTATACAGTTTTATATTTTATATTTATACAGTTGTTACGGTATTTATACGTATATATATTTCTGATTTGTGGAAGTTTGCAGTAAAGCATACTTAGTAAAATATAAAAGTTTATATTGCTTTTATGTTTTGATCCTTAAGAAAAACAATGTTACTGAATGTTTGCGTCAGTCACTTATATAGGTGATAGCTTTATATTAAGCTAGTTATATAAATTATGAAGTTTGTAGGCATATAGGTATCTATAGAAAAGTTTATTTAAAGCATGGTATATATACAAGTTTTGTCTCTGCATGTCCCCATCTGCGCCTCTCTAGTTCGCATTTTATCTGCCGTTTGCAGATAGAGGAATGGATTGGTAGATATTTTATTAACTTCTTGTAAGGTATATTTTAAAAGTTAGGATTTGTATTGTATATATATAGAGTATACTTTGGATTTTATTTTTATTGAAGTTTAGACATTGAATTGAAATTTAAATATATGTTGATCTTATGTGCTAAATTTAAACAATGATTTAGTATGTGTGTTTTGGACTTAGTAATGATTGTAATATAAAAATTTACATAGTTGTATATATATGCGTGTTTTAAATTTAATATTGTTTTAAATGAGTAAGTATTTTTTTAAAAAAAAAATTGAATATTGGTTTAAGGAAAATAGTAATATAATATACTTTTGTTTCAATTTTATCCGCATCGATCCACTTCTGATTTGATTTCATTTATTTTCTATCTATCATTTTGATCGTCAAATTCGTACCAATCTAGCTTTGTTTGGAAAGTCGTGCTTGGATTTCGTAACTCAACTTCATTGTCTATCTCTCTGCCTCGAAAGATGAGCAATCACTCACGATTAATGTTCTTTTATTTATTAAATTTGATTTCAATTGAAACGACAATTGAAATATGCTGTTGTTAGTTATTTACACTATTTTATATGCTATCACCTGTATCAGTTTACTTATGACATCTTACACCATTAACTGTTAATTATGAAATGATAATCTGGTTTGGCTGATAATTGGTTGATTGTTCGATGTTTATATTGGACGTTAATTTGTTAATGTTAAGTGATTAATTGTATGTAGAATTGAAATTGATATAGGGTAGTTAACAATTTTAAAACTGATTTATATGTTAAATTTGATTAGTTGAATATGACCCCTTTTAATTGTTAAATTAATTGACATGTAGAATAGTGATAATTACACTTTGAACCATTGACGTATATTGGATTAATTGTTGTAGTATAAAATTGTAATTGAATGACAAGTGAAAAACCGTATAAATAATTAGTGTAATAATCTTTAATCTACATGAAATGATAGTGTAGATTCTAGAAATAATTATATTAATTCGTACAAATAACAATGCGAATTAATACGGTTATTTCGGGATTATTTGAATTGATTATTGGATTGTTATTGATTGTTGTTATTGCTTGTTTATTTACTTTGACACCATCCCAGTTATCACACTGCAAGTTCCCTTTGCTATGCTTTGATTTTGAATTGAATTGGAATCGGGTTGAAATGATAAATACCCAAAATAAACTTGACTCGGGATGGAGAATTAAATAAACCCGATTGGTCAATAATTTGATTTAAAATAAAATAAAGATTTTATTTGAATAATAAGGTTTTGAAATAAAATTGGAATGTAAATTTGATAAAAGGAAAATGTCAATATTGAAATCTGAAATAAATATTAATGGAATAACTGATGAAAGAACGTTGTTTTGAAATGAATTATTTAACAATTAAATTTATAATTATTAATTAAATTAAGTTTGAAATGATTTAATAAAAATTTTGAATTTATAAATCAAGTTTGAAATTATTAAGTTTTGAAATTATTAATAATTAAGATTGAAATTATTTAATAATTGAATAAGATTGAATCATTTGATAATTGAATAAAAATTGAATTCTTTGATAAGAGAAATTGAACGTTTGAATAAGTGAAATTTGAACTTTATTAATAAATGAAATTGGGTTTCTTTATTTATTAAGTTTTGGAAAATTATTTAAGTAAGTTAATAAGTGAAATTGAACTGCTTGAATATGTGAAATTCAGTTTCTTTATTAATTGAGTTTTGAAATTTGTAACCGAGTAAAGAAATAAGTGAAATTGAATTTCTTTAACAAGAAATAAAATGTGTCTTTTGGAATTAATGTAAGTCTTGAAATTTAAAGAATTTGATTTGATGAATTTAATTTAATCCAATTTGTAAGTTTTGATATAATGAAGTTGAATTTAAATAATGGATTTAATGTATTGGAAATTTAATGGAAATTGTTTTGAATGGCAAATTTACTTAACAAATATTGAATGAAATCAATAAATGAAGTTAAAATTGATTTGAATGTTAAATTAAATTAATTTAAATGATTTCGGAATGAAACTTATATACGAACTTGAATCAATATTTGAATTGTTTAAATAAAAAAATAAAAAAATCGTAATTGAATTATAAGATTCTGAAATGTAATTTGGAAATTTTGAAACATACATTATGAAAATTGTTTTATAAAGATAAATGAAATGTTGGTTTACAAATTCTATTTGAAATTGAAATTGATTTGGTTTGAAATAAATAAACGACCAATCGGTGTAATAATTTCGAAGGTTATTAAAGAGACCGAAATCGGTTAGGGACATACTCTCTGTCTAAACCGAAAACCACTTTAATAACTATACACGGAGTGTGATCCAGAATGAAGTGGATGGATGATGTACGTGATGACTGAAGAAAGAGAACGATAATGGATAGCCTTGACACTTGTGTCAAATTGGAAATGACTAAAACAGGAGCCGTGCCGGGCCAAATGGGGGCTAGCTACCTCGAGCGAACACACTTCTTCGAACTACTCATTACTTGTTGTCGATTGGTGCACCCTTGATTTTGGGAGTGTTGTTTCGCGGTGTTGCGATCGCTGCGGCGATGCGTTCTCACCAGTCCGGATTAGGAAAACGGTAGTTTCACTACCTTGGGTATTGCCTAATGTGCCTTGTCATACTTGTATCCCTATATACGCGACCACTACGATTTGTTTTGTGTTATACCTATGGAGTACTCCATGATATCCCACTAGTTTACGGTGGAGTTTACAGTGCTGTATAGACTATAACGCTTATATAAAATGTGTTAAGGGGGATAATGGTAACGCCTTAACACTATTTTGATACTTTATATTACTGATAGGCATTATCTACTTATCGTACACTATTACATAGTAGATAGTTTAACGGATCCTTAAAGGATGATTATTCCAACATCCTTTGAGTTACTTGTATTTCAATTACTATTTCACTTGAGTTGGATTTATTTATATAAGAATGTTAATCCTGACTCGATTGTTTTGTGTTTTGCTTTACGCTCGGGTCAGACTGAGTGTACCAGTATTCGAGACTCACCTTTGGAGTTGGAGCTTCGCTTGGAGATCCAGCTATCTATCTAGCTTTCAGATATTCAGTTGATTCCAGTGACGTATTCTGATTTGTATCTGATGTATCGTATTACTCTTCCGTTGTATCTGGTTTAACTCTGATGTAATTTATATATTTATATAGTAGCTTCATGAACTACTATCTCTTTTATTTCCGCTGCAATTATTACTCCGTGTCTGTGATTATTTATTTACTGTATATGTTCAATTTTTCCAAATTTATATTAACCATTCGGTATTTTGAATTATTCAAGTCCGATATGTGCGGATGCGAATGGTCCAAAATATCGGGTCGTTACAGTTGGTATCAGAGCTTTGGTAGCTCTAGGCAAAACTTAACATATAGGGTAAATGTATTTACGGAATCACTCTCATTCGAGTTTCAATCTCTTCCTTTCGACTCGATTTCTTTGAATTTTGGAACATTCCCTACGGTTCCAAATTTCATTCGTGTCCTTCACTATTCGT
Source organism: Allium fistulosum (assembly GCA_030737815.1). NCBI lineage: Eukaryota > Viridiplantae > Streptophyta > Magnoliopsida > Asparagales > Amaryllidaceae > Allium > Allium fistulosum. The sequence goes on along the minus strand of CM060904.1, from coordinate 307,787,927 downwards.
CTCCTTTCAATTCTGGAGCATCACGTAACTCCACTTCGAATGACCCTTATAGTGAATCGACGGTCTCGCCAAACTTCGAATGATTTGTAAAGGGGTGAAACTCCTTTACAATAGGCATTGATTTACCGGAGACTTCTGAATCCTCGGTTTACGATGCTATCTATCTCTTGCTATGCCTGAATTCTATTCTTTGAGATCAAATGTCGATTTGCCTCGGAATTCTTCATTGATCTTATTCTTGAAGTCATGGTCGACCTGGTTAGGTTGCCCGCGATTTATATAGACTCGTCAATCTTCCTACTTTGTTATTTAATCATCATATCTTTGTTTCGAACTTATCTTCGAGTCAAAATTCTCTTTGATTTGAGTCCATCAAATTTGGATCTCTATCTTTGCTTGAAATCTATTATTGTATCGTCGAGCGAGGAAGTTTATTTGTAAATAAATATTAAAAATGTTTTATACATTGTGTTGTTTGAGTTGTTGATGTTGATTTGGGTTTTCGATCGATTCGTCTGATCAACGCTATCAATAGAATTTCCAAAACTCTTGAACAGAGCAAACTGACACAATATTATTTTAAATTGGGTAAACGAAATAAATTTTGAATAATTATATTATATGTATAAGTATGATTTTCTGAATTTTGATAGTTAATTGAATTGTTTGTTAATAAATAATATTGGATTTTAAATATGTCATCTAAACCATTGGCTTTTGTCTCATACAAAAATAATTGAAATAAAAACATGGTTTATAATTTATTTGAAATTTTAATGAATTTAAAACAAGAAACTGAGAATTTAAATTTCCGGTGATTTCAAACTTTGATTTGAAAATTTTAAAGTGTATAGTATTTAAAATATTTTCAAATAGAAATCATTCCAAAGAAATTTTAAATGTTGAAATCGGTGCACTTCTCTTTGTCGCTGGAAAATAATTTCGGTGATGGTGGCCGCATCATCGACATTCATTTACGAGTTTCGAAGTGGAGAAACCATTCTGTAGCTTTGCTACGGTTTTGTTTTGGGAAAAAAAATATTTTGATTCGAATTTCTTAAATATGACTTGATTTATACACACATATATATATATATGGGTATATTATTTTAAATTTAATTTGATTTAATATATATAGTATATACATAATTATCTCTAAAAGGTTTGAAATTAAACGGAAATTTAATTTTTAAAATTTTGTTAAAGGATGTTTTCAATTATAAATAAAGCTAAATGTTGGATAAATATTTAAACTTGAATAATTGAATTTAAAATTATTTTATTTGTATAGTACTAAATTGCATTTCAATATAACTTACCTAAATTATTCATAAGTTAAAATGTAATTGGATAATATACAATATAAAATAATTTTATAAATAAAATTTGAGTGTTTATAATAAATGGTATACACTTAGATTTAAATATAAAATGCTAATAAAGATGATAGAATAATAAGTTAAATTGAATGAGGTAAATAAAGTAAATTTTGTTCTGAAAGAATTAACAAATTGAATTGAATCAGCTTAATGAAATACCTTGAATTAAGATCAATTATTGAATATTAATTGATTTAAAATGAAATTTTTATGATTATAATTAACAGTTGAACTAACAAAAATCGAATGACTATTTATTGATTTAATATAAATGGATTTAACCAACTTGAAAAAAATTTAAATTAATTTAAATTAAAATTTATATGGTTTAAATTAATTTATATGGTTTAAATTTATGTAATAAGATATATTAAGTGAAATAAACTTAACAATAATTTGGAATAAAGAAGAATTTAAATTGCTGAAAAATATGATTATAATAAAAGACTATTCAAATTTATGGTTTTAGAAATTGTAAATTGAAGACAATTGGATAATAAGATAATGAATATAGAAATAGTTGAGATTGATTTTAGTGAAATCAAATAGATTAAATCAATTATTGAATATAAATTAATTTAAATTTGAATTTATATGGTTTAAATTAATTGTTATTTTGTATTTCAAATCTGTTTTTCTTTCTGGTTGTTTCTATTCTCCTACCTCGTTCCTTTTCGGGGACGAAAAGTTTTGAGTGGGGGAGAGTGTAACAACCCGTAAATTTCAACTGTTTTAATAACGTAATTAGTTGAAATTTTGTGAAATTTTAAACGATAAAGTTTTGAAATATAAATTTGATATTTGGAATGCGTTTAGTTAAACATAGCAACTGGTAAATTTTCGTCCGAAAATATGAAAGTTTATTTCGCGCGTAAATTTACTTCAATTTAATCAGTTAAAAAGCGATGAAAATAAAATGTTTCCGAAACCTAAATATTTTTACATAGAAAAATTCTAAACCATCTTCTGAGCAAGATGTCAGTATGTCATTTTTCTAAATTCGGACATCTTTGGCTCCGTCGATCTTATTTTTCAGCGTTTTTCTTGCATTTTCCGTTAGTAGAAAACTCCGAATTTTTATAATTCAATCGAATCACTGATATCAGTACACCGTTTGGATCGTCTCGTCGCACTGTTCAAAACGGTGTATTCATTTGTGCGTTCGGGGTCGGTACGTAACGATAACCGCAAACAGTTAACCGTAGCTAACCGTAGTTGTACCATTCTAGAGCCTTTTGGTCTCCTATTACCATTCATTATCCGCTGGTTGAAATCAACAGTTGTTTACTTTTATTGTTCATAAATTTAATGTAGCGCCCTTTGTAATTCCCTACATGTACACGAAAGGTTTTCATGCATTTGCCTGGAGCTTTTCCTCTCCCACATGTACGTTGCATAAGCATGCATATTGGTCTTGCCACCTGTTCATTCTCTTCTCCCTCCTCTTCCAGTCAAAGCCAAGCACCAAGACATCCCACTCTCCAACTTCAACCAACGCTTGCTGTGCAACCATCGTCCAACCTTCCTCCGCCTGCAGTGTCAACCCCAGCCAAACTCGAAGTCCCCATGACCAAAACGCACATCCACCTTTCCACCTTTAAACTCCACGCATGCCACTCCCTTCGGCCATCAACCCAGCCACAACCGAACTTCGACCTCCCCTCAAACCCACCTGCATCTTCTCCAGCGAGCCCGACCTCGTCTCCACCACCACTCATCTTCCCTTCGGCCAATCTGAGCCTGGCCGCGCACCCTGATCCGAAGCGCCATATCAAGCAACCTGAAACCCATGGCCGCGCCTCTCCCCGCTTCCATCCGTGCCTCCTCCGCCCTCAATCATCTCCACAGTTTTTCCACCCTTTCTCCCTGTCGCTCAAAACGTAAGTTGTCTAAACTATTATATAACTGTTGCATTTATATATATTTAGTTATATAAGATTTTATTATTAGTTTATAAGTTGATAAAATTATGAAAGTTATACAGTTTTATATTTTATATTTATACAGTTGTTACGGTATTTATACGTATATATATTTCTGATTTGTGGAAGTTTGCAGTAAAGCATACTTAGTAAAAATATAAAAGTTTATATTGCTTTTATGTTTTGATCCTTAAGAAAAACAATGTTACTGAATGTTTGCGTCAGTCACTTATATAGGTGATAGCTTTATATTAAGCTAGTTATATAAATTATGAAGTTTGTAGGCATATATGTAACGACCCGTATTTTCATGGATCGAAAAGTTCGTCAAATCTGGAGTTTTAGCGTTTTGGGCCATTTCAGATTTTAGGCAAATTTTGCCTAAGTCCTAAGTCGTTCACGACTTAGCATAAGTCGTGAGTCGTATACGACTTAGGAGATAGGAGTTCTGGACGAGTTAGTGATGAGTCTGGGCGATTTAAGGACTCAAGGGGTGAGTCGGCAACGACCTAAGGAGATAAGTCGTAGCTGGGCTAGGTTAGTAGGTTGAAGTTAACTCGGCAAGTGTTAAGTCGTAGGTTGTAAGTCGTTGCCGAGTTAAGGGATAGACAACCTAAGTGATAAGTCGTGACCGACTTAAGAGGTTTAGGCGACCTAAGGAAGAGTAGTAGGCGACCTAAGTGTTTGGGTGAGTTAAGTGTTAGGTCGGCAGTTCGAGTTAGCGACCTATGGGATTGACCGACCTAAGTGTTAGCGTAGTTAGGTCGTTAGATCTGTGTTGAGTTAGGTCGTAGGCGACCTAAGATGGTTAGGTCGCGTGTGTGTTAGGTCGCGAGTTTGCTAAGTCGTAGGTCGCGTGAGTTGTTAGGTCACTAGGATAGTTTAAGTGTTAGGTCGCGTGGATCTAACTGTTAGGTCGTATGTTGCTTTAGGTCGACATGTGTTAGGTCGCGTAGAAGCCTAAGTTGTTAGGTCGCAACCCAACTAAGTCGTAGGTCGAAGGAAAGCGCATTGCTTTAGGTCGTCAAGTGTTAGGTCGCTGAGGAGTTAAGTCGTGCATCTGTTAGGTCGGAGAGGCTTAGGTCGGAGAGGCTTAGGTCGGAAGCGACTTAGGGAGATAGCCAGATTTCGACTTAAGGAATTTCAGCTATAAATAGGAGGGGTTGTTCTCACTTTTTGGGATCCGGATTTTTGAAGCGACGAAGTGCTGCCATTTTGAGAGCTCGACTTCTACACTTCTTCACTTCTTTTCTCCACTCTAATCTAGTGCTTCCATCCATCCAAGTTGAAGATCAAATTTAAGATCCAAGAGCTTAGATTGAAGATCTTCATCTTTTCAAGAGAGAGTTCTTCGTTTGAAGCGGATTCGTGATAGATCAAGCTTCATCCTTTGCTGTCCAGATCTGAAGCGTGTTGATTTGGGTTGGTTTAGGTGATTTGGTGAGTGGTGATTATCTCTCACACGGATCCAAAGGAGTATATCGGATTGTTGGCCCGATTTGGTGTTAAAATAGTGATTTCCATGCATTTTCCTCATCCAAGTGTAGATCCATATAGATCAATTGTTCATGATGATGTTACATCCATTTTATCATATGTTAACCTATGCAAGTTCATTCATCAAGTTTGTAGAGATATAATCCATGTTTTCATGCTTATTGGACTTTCAACTCTTTAATTACGAAAATGCCATTATTGTTATAATTGTCTACTTAGATCATTTTAGAATGCTTGATTGCTTGGATTGATGTTTGATTTGATTGATTGTTATGAACTAGATGATTAATGATTAGATTTAGATCGAAGATGATTCAAAAGCTAAGGGAAAGGCTCTTGAATTGGGAAAGCTGCTCGTGGCATATGTAGCGGGATGATGAAGCTCTTATGCATAGATTTGATGATGTGAAGTTGAGATGAAGCTTTGCAAGGATGTAATGAAGCGAGGCATCATATGATGAAGACTTGGTCTAATCCAGACGGGATCATTCCAAGCATGTTGATAACTCGGTGATATGATTCGAGTTGAGGATAATGAATGGATATGAGAATAGTCGTCGAGGAGGATGACTAGGAGGCTTGGATAGCATCGTTGTTGAAGGTTCTAGCATGCTCTAAGCAAGAGTACGTTTGGGCAGATTCGATAGTCCCAACGACCAACTGTTGATGGTCGAGTACTCTGGGCAGATTCGATAGTCCTAGGCACGGGCTGCGACGACGTGTGGGAGTTATGTCTAGAACCGGGGTTTCCATTAGCCCTTGACAGACGGCTGAAAGAATGTGCCGGTCATTCAATTAACGGTGATATCGAAGCAATGATAACAGTGATAGCCAGAGTCATGGATGTTTGGTTGTATCGTCATTCGGACTCAAGAGCGGCATTTTCTGGGTGCTTATCTGATTTAGGCCTTGGTACTTGGAAAACATCGCCCTTGACTCGAGTGATAATAGCTTTACTTTAAATTATATGCTCTGCTATGTTTGCTTCTGCTTAGTGTGTGTCTGGGGGCTATCACTGTAGAATGAGGTTGGAGTGGGAGGGTTGTATTCCTATTCCTTTTCCTTTATGCTCTTTTGGTATGTTGTTAGTTAATTTACTGCTCACTAAGACTGTTGTCTGACTCAAGGCTTTATGTTTTTAATTCTTATTGCCTTGGGTTGTTCGTCCATTTTGGGACGGGCAGACTAGGTAGCAGGTGACAGGTGCTGTTCTCTTCTCACGATGCTGATATCGAAGACGAGCTGGAGGGTTGCATATTATCTTCTTATTATATGTACTGGATATTCCGCTGTTTTGTATTCTCTGAGAGATATGTAGTGAGGCTTGATGTATTGACTATGTGGATGCTTGTATTCAACTATTATGGAGTTTTATATGATGTCATTTTGTTCTGTAAAGCTTCACTACACATATGTTCTATTGTATTTTGTCCATGCGTTGTGAGTAATACGATAGATTCTGTTGTTTTAAATCTTACCTTGACAATCGTCCATGGTCGCCTGGCTCACTTTACAGCGCTCTATCTTTAGATTCGGTGCAGGGGTCATGGGCGGTCGTCACATTTGGTATCAGAGCATTGGTTAATCGATTTTACCCAACGCTCGCTGAAGTAACCACGTATGAGAGACGTAATTGTATTTTGATGGATGAATACTATATATAATATAGTAGCTTAGTAGAGTTGAGTCCTTTATGCAGTTGTTTCTCTAGATGTTCTAATCATTCCTTTTTATAGATATTGAGAATGAGTCGAAGAGGGAGACCAGCTGCTAGGGAAGGCCGTGCTACTGAAGAGACTGCTGATTATGCAGCCATGTTCGAAGCTATGATGACTTCGATCATGAGAAGGATATCAGTTCCGGGGGCAGCAGTTGATGTTGGAGTTCAAGTCCAAACTCCGAAACCAGTGGATTTTGCTAAGCTGTGCAAGGATTATACTGCTCTTGGAGGGAAGGTTTTCTTGGGAACAGAATCTACCATTGAGGTCTAGAGGTGGATAGATGCTTGCAGAAGGATCTTTTGGTGATTTGGGAATTGATGATGCAACTAAGAGGAAGTTGGCATCAAGGCAGCTTCAAGGGAGAGCCTCTGATTGGTGGAACTCTATTACCATCACTACTCCGGAAGAAGAGATTACTTGGGAGCAATTCCAAGTCAGATTTGAAGCTAAGTTCATTTCTACAGCTCAGAAGTCTGTTCTGTTCAAGAGGTTTGTGGAGCTCAAGCAGGGTGGAAGATCTGTTCTTGAGTATGTTTCTGAGTTTGAAGCTTTGTCCAAGTATGCCCGGTCATATATTGAGTCTACTTACCAGAAGAATGAGAAGTTTGTGACCGGCTTGGATAGTTATCTTGGGAGACAGTTGGTGGATCATTTGGACGATTCATTTGAGAAGCTTGTGGAGAAAGCTCTTAGGCATGAGAGTCTGTTTCCTAAGGAAGGATCTGTTGTTGCTGTGACCAGGGAAGAGTCTAAACCCCAGCAGGGTGGAAACAAGAAGAGGAAGCAGCAGCAGCAGAAGGGTAAGGATGGCCAGAAGAAGCCGAAAGGCGAGGTGACTTGCTACAATTGTCAGCAGAAGGGCCATTTCTCGAAGGATTGTAAGAATCCTAAGGTACCGATGAAGTGTCACAACTGTGACAAGCCGGGGCATTTCAGGAAGAATTGTCCAGAACCGAGGAAGGACAGGCAGATTGTGCAAGCCTATGCTTTAGGAGCTGTTCCGTCGTCTTCGAAAGCTCCTACTGCTGAAGATAAGGGAAAGAGTGTGGTTGTTCATGGTACTCTTTTCCTATGTGGTATTCCAGTTAGAGTTTTGTTTGATACTGGAGCGTCGCATTCATTTGTTTGTAATGAACTAGTAGGCCGGTTAGGTTTGGAACCGGATATTGTTGATAGGCCATTGGTTGTGACTAATCCAGTTGGGGGTTCGTCTTGTTTGTGTATGTTATGCCGTGGTCTAGTTGTATCGAGTCATGGTTGCTCTTTTGTTTGTGATTGTTTTGTTCTGAACTTTGCGGGGTTCGGAATTATTTTGGGTATGGACTGGCTTAGGAAGTATGCGGCTAAGGTTGATTGTGAGAGGCTGGAGGTGACAGTCGAGAATGTGGAAGGGCGAAAGATTGTGATACGATGTAAGCATGAGGAAGGCGTCTTCATGAGCTTCATGTATTCGCTAGTTGTTCCACGGGATGGACTGTCTTTAGTGCCAATTGCAAATGGATTCGAGGATGTCTTTGACGAAGTCAAAGGGTTGCCGCCGCATAGAGAGATCGAGTTTCGTATAGATCTAGTTGAAGGAGCCAGACCTGTTGTGATGCCTCTTAGGCGGATTGCGCCTAGGGAACAGCAGGAGTTGAGGGTGCAAGTTGATGACCTTTTACAGAAAGGATTCATTCGGCGTAGTGTGTCCGAGTGGGGTGCACCAGTTGTGTTCGCAACCAAGGCAGATGGGTCGTTGAGATTGTGTGTGGATTATCGTGAGCTGAATAAAGTGACTAAGAAGAACAAGTATCCATTGCCGAGGATAGATGACTTGTTTGATCAGCTTCACGAAGCTAAGGTGTTTTCTCAGATGGATTTGGCAACGGGATTTCACCAGTTGAGAGTAGCTAAGGATAGTGTGCCGAAGACTGCTTTTAGGACACCATCCGGTTTCTTTGAGTGGCTGGTAATGCCGTTTGGATTGACTAACGCGCCAGCATATTTTGTGGATCTTATGAATAGAGTGTTCAGAGATCAGTTGAACAAGTTTGTACTTGTGTTCGTGGATGATATCCTGATTTATTCCAGAACGGAGGAAGAGCACAAGACGCACTTGCGTATTGTTTTGGAAATCTTGCGGAAACATCAACTGAAGGCTAAGTTTTCGAAGTGTCACTTCTGGAAAAGTGAAGTGAGGTTCTTAGGCCATGTGATTTCTGGAAGTGGAATAGCGGTTGATCCCGCTAAGGTGGCAGCAATCCAGGATTGGGTTAGACCTAAGAATGCATCTGATGTGAGAAGTTTTCTTGGATTAGCAGGATATTATCGACGGTTTATCAAAGACTTCTCCAAGATAGCTGCACCGTTAACAGGATTGACGAAAAAGAACCAAGTGTTCAGTTGGGATGCTAAGTGTGAGCAAGCTTTCGGAATCCTGAAAGAGCGATTGACGAGTGCTCCTGTTTTGACTATTCCAAGTGGGAATGATGAGATGGTGGTTTACACCGATGCATGTGGTACTGGACTTGGAGCAGTGCTGATGTAGAAGGATAAAGTTGTTGCGTATGCCAGTCGACAACTGAAACCGCATGAAAGGAATTACCCAACTCATGATTTGGAATTAGCGGCGATTGTATTTGCTCTGAAGATGTGGAGACATTATCTGTTGGGAGTTCGATTCGAGTTGTTTACGGATCATAAGTCGCTGAAGTATCTTTTCTCCCAAAAGGATTTGAATCTTCGGCAGCAACGTTGGCTAGAGTTTTTAGCATCATATGATTTTGGTATAGCTTATACTCCGGGAAAAGGTAACGCAGTGGCAGATGCGTTAAGTCGAAGACATGCAGGATTAGGAGCCATGTTTTCAGAATGGAAGAGTCTCGAGTATTTAGCAGGATTTGACTTCAGGCCTAGATGTGAATTGGAGCCTGAGATGTTGGCAAACTTATCGATAAGACCCACTCTTGTGGAAAGGATTGGCGAGGGCCAAAAGCGAGATGATAAGCTTGTCAAGATTATCCATGATTTGGAATCTGGATTGGATCCAGAAAAGGATAAAGGATTCGAGGTCGATCGAGAGGGTTGGCTTCGGAAGCAAGGACGGCTAGTTGTTCCCGATATAGATGAATTGAGGAGTGAAGTTCTGAAGGAAAGTCACCACTCGAAGTTGACAATTCATCCAAGTGGAAATAAGATGTATCGGGATATGAAGAGAACCTACTACTGGAAAGGCATGAAGAAAGATGTCGGAAATTTCATTTCCAAGTGTATGAACTGCCAGTTGGTAAAGGCTGAACAAAAGAAGCCAAGTGGATTGCTTCAGCCCTTAGAAGTTCCTACATGAAAGTGGGAGCAAGTGTCGATGGATTTTATTGATGGATTGCCTAGAACCAGAACGGGAAATGAAGGGATTTGGGTCATTGTGGATCGACTGACTAAGAGTGCACGATTCATTCCTGTTCGATCGACTAGGACTGCATCAAAGTTGGCTGAGTTGTATGTTAAGTGGATAGTTCGATTCCATGGTATTCCGAAGAGTATAGTGAGCGATCGAGATCCATTGTTCACTAGTGGATTTTGGAAGAGCTTCCAGGAAGTTTTGGGAACCGAGTTGTGTTTGAGTACAGCTTATCACCCTCAAACAGATGGCCAGACCAAGAGAGTCAACCGAGTTTTGGAAGATCTCCTCAGAGCTTGTGTTTTGGATTTCGGAGGATCATGGGAAGATCACCTTCATTTGGTGGAGTTTGCATACAACAACAGTTACCAGTCAAGTATTGGTATGGCACCGTATGAGGCATTGTATGGAAGACCGTGTAACTCTCCGACATGTTGGTTGGAAACTGGGGAAAAGTTGATGCTTGGGCCAGAGATGATTCGTCAGACTTCATATTGTATAGAGTTCATTCGGCAACGAATGAAGGCAGCCCAAGATCGTCAGAAGAGTTATGCTGATAAACGTCGTAAGGATTTGGAGTTCGACGTAGGTGAAATGGTTTTTGTGAAGATTTCTCCACTGAAGAATGTTATCCGATTCGGGAAGAAAGGTAAATTGACTCCGAGATTTGTTGGACCATTCCCGATCATCGAGCGAATTGGAAAGCTCGCCTATAGGTTGGAGTTACCTGAGAAGATGTCGGGTGTGCACAATGTTTTTCATGTATCATATCTACGGAAGTATGTGCACGACTCGAATACCGTGGTTTCTGCTGATAGCTATGAAGATTTTGAAGTTGATCCAGTCGATAGGAGACCTCGTAAGCCATTTCGTGTTGTTGAAGCCGACACGAAACAGCTTAGGAGGAAGGTAGTTAAGTTGCTCAAGATACAATGGAGTGACGATGATAACGACTGTATGTGGGAGGTGGAAGAGAGGATGAAAGCAGCTCATCCTGAACTCTTCAAGGTATGGCCCTAAGGTGTCGTGTCATCTCGCGATATTGTAACTTGTTCTAATTTTAGAATTCTGTACGCTAAGCTAGAATTGGATGCATGGTTTGCTGATTGTTATGGATGGTAGGCGTACAGAATAGTTTTGATTGCTATGATTGTTTGGGATTTCGGGGGCGAAATTCCTAAGGGGGAGAGAATGTAACGACCCGTATTTTCACGGATCGAAAAGTTCGTCAAATCTGGAGTTTTAGCGTTTTGGGCCATTTCAGATTTTAGGCAAATTTTGCCTAAGTCCTAAGTCGTTCACGACTTAGCATAAGTCATGAGTCGTATACGACTTAGGAGATAGGAGTTCTGGACGAGTTAGTGATGAGTCTGGGCGAGTTAAGGACTCAAGGGGTGAGTCGGCAACGACCTAAGGAGATAAGTCGTAGCTGGGCTAGGTTAGTAGGTTGAAGTTAACTCGGCAAGTGTTAAGTCGTAGGTTGTAAGTCGTTGCCGAGTTAAGGGATAGACAACCTAAGTGATAAGTCGTGACCGACTTAAGAGGTTTAGGCGACCTAAGGAAGAGTAGTAGGCGACCTAAGTGTTTGGGTGAGTTAAGTGTTAGGTCGGCAGTTCGAGTTAGCGACCTATGGGATTGACCGACCTAAGTGTTAGCGTAGTTAGGTCGTTAGATCTGTGTTGAGTTAGGTCGTAGGCGACCTAAGATGGTTAGGTCGCGTGTGTGTTAGGTCGCGAGTTTGCTAAGTCGTAGGTCGCGTGAGTTGTTAGGTCGCTAGGATAGTTTAAGTGTTAGGTCGCGTGGATCTAACTGTTAGGTCGTATGTTGCTTTAGGTCGACATGTGTTAGGTCGCGTAGAAGCCTAAGTTGTTAGGTCGCAACCCAACTAAGTCGTAGGTCGAAGGAAAGCGCATTGCTTTAGGTCGTCAAGTGTTAGGTCGCTGAGGAGTTAAGTCGTGCATCTGTTAGGTCGGAGAGGCTTAGGTCGGAGAGGCTTAGGTCGGAAGCGACTTAGGGAGATAGCCAGATTTCGACTTAAGGAATTTCAGCTATAAATAGGAGGGGTTGTTCTCACTTTTTGGGATCCGGATTTTTGAAGCGACGAAGTGCTGCCATTTTGAGAGCTCGACTTCTACACTTCTTCACTTCTTTTCTCCACTCTAATCTAGTGCTTCCATCCATCCAAGTTGAAGATCAAATTTAAGATCCAAGAGCTTAGATTGAAGATCTTCATCTTTTCAAGAGAGAGTTCTTCGTTTGAAGCGGATTCGTGATAGATCAAGCTTCATCCTTTGTTGTCCAGATCTGAAGCGTGTTGATTTGGGTTGGTTTAGGTGATTTGGTGAGTGGTGATTATCTCTCACACGGATCCAAAGGAGTATATCGGATTGTTGGCCCGATTTGGTGTTAAAATAGTGATTTCCATGCATTTTCCTCATCCAAAGTGTAGATCCATATAGATCAATTGTTAATGATGATGTTACATCCATTTTATCATATGTTAACCTATGCAAGTTCATTCATCAAGTTTGTAGAGATATAATCCATGTTTTCATGCTTATTGGACTTTCAACTCTTTAATTACGAAAATGCCATTATTGTTATAATTGTCTACTTAGATCATTTTAGAATGCTTGATTGCTTGGATTGATGTTTGATTTGATTGATTGTTATGAACTAGATGATTGATGATTAGATTTAGATCGAAGATGATTCAAAAGCTAAGGGAAAGGCTCTTGAATTGGGAAAGCTGCTCGTGGCATATGTAGCGGGATGATGAAGCTCTTATGCATAGATTTGATGATGTGAAGTTGAGATGAAGCTTTGCAAGGATGTAATGAAGCGAGGCATCATATGATGAAGACTTGGTCTAATCCAGACGGGATCATTCCAAGCATGTTGATAACTCGGTGATATGATTCGAGTTGAGGATAATGAATGGATATGAGAATAGTCGTCGAGGAGGATGACTAGGAGGCTTGGATAGCATCGTTGTTGAAGGTTCTAGCATGCTCTAAGCAAGAGTACGTTTGGGCAGATTCGATAGTCCCAATGACCAACTGTTGATGGTTGAGTACTCTGGGCAGATTCGATAGTCCTAGGCACGGGCCGCGACGACGTGCGGGAGTTATGTCTAGAACCGGGGTTTCCATTAGCCCTTGACGGACGGCTGAAAGAATGTGCCGGTCATTCAATTAACGGTAATATCGAAGCAATGATAACAGTGATAGCCAGAGTCATGGATGTTTGGTTGTATCGTCATTCGGACTCAAGAGCGGCATTTTCTGGGTGCTTATCTGATTTAGGCCTTGGTACTTGGAAAACATCGCCCTTGACTCGAGTGATAATAGCTTTACTTTAAATTGTATGCTCTGCTATGTTTGCTTCTGCTTAGTGTGTGTCTGGGGGCTATCACTGTAGAATGAGGTTGGAGTGGGAGGGTTGTATTCCTATTCCTTTTCCTTTATGCTCTTTTGGTATGTTGTTAGTTAATTTACTGCTCACTAAGACTGTTGTCTGACTCAAGGCTTTATGTTTTTAATTCTTATTGCCTTGGGCTGTTCGTCCATTTTGGGACGGGCAGACTAGGTAGCAGGTGACAGGTGCTGTTCTCTTCTCACGATGCTGATATCGAAGACGAGCTGGAGGGTTGCATATTATCTTCTTATTATATGTACTGGATATTCCGCTGTTTTGTATTCTCTGAGAGATATGTAGTGAGGCTTGATGTATTGACTATGTGGATGCTTGTATTCAACTATTATGGAGTTTTATATGATGTCATTTTGTTCTGTAAAGCTTCACTACATATATGTTCTATTGTATTTTGTCCATGCGCTGTGAGTAATACGATAGATTCTGTTGTTTTAAATCTTACCTTGACAATCGTCCATGGTCGCCTGGCACACTTTACAGCGCTCTATCTTTAGATTCGGTGCAGGGGTCATGGGCGGTCGTCACAATATAGGTATCTATAGAAAAGTTTATTTAAAGCATGGTATATATACAAGTTTTGTCTCTGCATGTCCCCATCTGCGCCTCTCTAGTTCGCATTTTATCTGCCGTTTGCAGATAGAGGAATGGATTGGTAGATATTTTATTAACTTACTGTAAGGTATATTTTAAAAGTTAGGATTTGTATTGTATATATATAGAGTATACTTTGGATTTTATTTTTATTGAAGTTTAGACATTGAATTGAAATTTAAATATATGTTGATCTTATGTGCTAAATTTAAACAATGATTTAGTATGTGTGTTTTGGACTTAGTAATGATTGTAATATAAAAATTTACATAGTTGTATATATATGCATGTTTTAAATTTAATATTGTTTTAAATGAGTAAGTATTTTTTTTAAAAAAAATAGAATATTGGTTTAAGGAAAATAGTAATATAATATACTTTTGTTTCAATTTTATCCGCATCGATCCACTTCTGATTTGATTTCATTTATTTTCTATCTATCAGTTTGATCGACAAATTCGTACCAATCTAGCTTTGTTTGGAAAGTTGTGCTTGGATTTCGTAACTCAACTTCATTGTCTATCTCTCTGCCTCGAAAGGTGAGCAATCACTCACGATTAATGTTCTTTTTTTTATTAAATTTGATTTCAATTGAAACGACAATTGAAATATGCTGTTGTTAGTTATTTACACTATTTTATATGCTATCACCTGTATCAGTTTACTTATGACATCTTACACCATTAACTGTTAATTATGAAATGATAATCTGGTTTGGCTGATAATTGGTTGATTTTTCGATGTTTATATTGGACGTTAATTTGTTAATGTTAAGTGATTAATTGTATGTAGAATTGAAATTGATATAGGGTAGTTAACAATTTTAAAACTGATTTATATGTTAAATTTGATTAGTTGAATATGACCCCTTTTAATTGTTAAATTAATTGACATGTAGAATAGTGATAATTACACTTTGAACCATTGACGTATATTGGATTAATTGTTGTAGTATAAAATTGTAATTGAATGACAAGTGAAAAAACCGTATAAATAATTAGTGTAATAATCTTTAATCTACATGAAATGATAGTGTAGACTCTAGAAATAATTATATTAATTCATACAAATAACAATGCGAATTAATACGGTTATTTCGGGATTATTTGAATTGATTATTGGATTGTTATTGATTGTTGTTATTGCTTGTTTATTTACTTTGACACCATCCCAGTTATCACACTGCAAGTTCCCTTTGCTATGCTTTGATTTTGAATTGAATTGGAATCGGGTTGAAATGATAAATACCCAAAATAAACTTGACTCGGGATAGAGAATTAAATAAACCCGATTGGTCAATAATTTGATTTGAAATAAAATAAAGATTTTATTTGAATAATAAGGTTTTGAAATAAAATTGGAACGTAAATTTGATAAAAGGAAAATGTCAATATTAAAATCTGAAATAAATATTAATGGAATAACTGATGAAAGAACGTTGTTTTGAAATGAATTATTTAACAATTAAATTTATAATTATTAATTGAATTAAGTTTGAAATGATTTAATAAAAATTTTGAATTTATAAATCAAGTTTGAAATTATTAAGTTTTGAAATTATTAATAATTAAGATTGAAATTATTTAATAATTGAATAAGATTGAATCATTTGATAATTGAATAAAAATTGAATTCTTTGATAAGAGAAATTGAACGTTTGAATAAGTGAAATTTGAACTTTATTAATAATTGAAATTGGGTTTCTTTATTTATTAAGTTTTGGAAAATTATTTAAGTAAGTTAATAAGTGAAATTGAACTGCTTGAATATGTGAAATTCAGTTTCTTTATTAATTGAGTTTTGAAATTTGTAACCGAGTAAAGAAATAAGTGAAATTGAATTTCTTTAACAAGAAATAAAATGTGTTTTTTGGAATTAATGTAAGACTTGAAATTTAAAGAATTTGATTTGATGAATTTAATTTAATCCAATTTGTAAGTTTTGATATAATGAAGTTGAATTTAAATAATGGATTTAATGTATTGGAAATTTAATAGAAATTGTTTTGAATGGCAAATTTACTTAACAAATATTGAATGAAATCGATAAATGAAGCTAAAATTGATTTGAATGTTAAATTAAATTAATTTAAATGATTTCGGAATGAAACTTATATACGAACTTGAATCAATATTTGAATTGTTTAAATAAAAAAAATCGAAATTGAATTATAAGATTTTGAAATGTAATTTGGAAATTTTGAAACATACATTATGAAAATTGTTTTATAAAGAGAAATGAAATGTTGGTTTACAAATTCTATTTGAAATTGAAATTGATTTGGTTTGAAATAAATAAACGACCAATCGGTGTAATAATTTCGAAGGTTATTAAAGAGACCGGAATCAGTTAGGGACATACTCTCTATCTAAACCGAAAACCACTTTAATAACTATACGCGAAGTGTGATCCAGAATGAAGTGGATGGATGATGTACGTGATGACTGAAGAAAGAGAACGATAATGGATAGCCTTGACACTTGTGTCAAATTGGAAATGACTAAAACAGGAGCCGTGCCGGGCCAAATGGGGGATAGCTACCTCGAGCGAACACACTTCTTCGAACTACTCATTACTTGTTGTCGATTGGTGCACCCTTGATTTTGGGAGTGTTGTTTTGCGGTGTTGCGATCGCTGCGGCGATGCGTTCTCACCAGTCCGGATCAGGCAAACGGTAGTTTCACTACCTTGGGTATTGCCTCATGTGCCTTGTCATACTTGTATCCCTATATACGCGACCACTACGATGATTTGTTTTGTGTTATACCTATGGAGTACTCCCTGATATCCCACTAGTTTACGGTGGAGTTTACAGTGCTGTATAGACTATAACGCTTATATAAAATGTGTTAAGGGGGATAATGGTAACGCCTTAACACTATTTTGATACTTTATATTACTGATAGGCATTATCTACTTATCGTACACTATTACATATTAGATAGTTTAACGGATCCTTAAAGGATGATTATTCCAACATCCTTTGAGTTACTTGTATTTCAATTACTATTTCACTTGAGTTGGATTTATTTATATAAGAATGTTAATCCTGACTCGAGTGTTTTGTGTTTTGCTTTACGCTCGGGTCAAACTGAGTGTACCAGTATTCGAGACTCACCTTTGAAGTTGGAGCTTCACTTGGAGATCCAGCTATCTATCCAGCTTTCAGATATTCAGTTGATTCCAGTGACGTATTCTGATTTGTATCTGATGTATCGTATTACTCTTCCGTTGTATCTGGTTTAACTCTGATGTAATTTATATATTTATATAGTAGCTTCATGAACTACTATCTCTTTTATTTCCACTGCAATTATTACTCTGTGTCTGTGATCTGTGATTATTTATTTACTGTATATGTTCAGTTTTGCCAAATTTAAATTAACCATTCGGTATTTTGAATTATTCAAGTCCGACATGTGCGGATGCGAATGGTCCAAAATATCGGGTCGTTACAACCTATGTCATATATATACCCACGCAAGCTATAAAAATATATGCAGACAACTGTACTTTATATATATTCTTCTTAAAAAAAAGCCAAATATCCAAAGTCTGATTATAAACTTTTATATTTGAAAACCAAATATATATATACATATATAACCTTACATATGTATTACATTCTGTCATAGTAAAAATGAACTCTTTATATATATTTAAACGCATACGTTCAAAATTTATCATCTATATATATACAGTACGCATATTATATTTGTATAATTATAAATATATATACAACACAGTAACACTGTTATATAATATATACTAACATATATGCATACTTTACTGTTACTTACTCAAAATCCACACATTATATATATAAATACTAATATAAACTAACTATTATATAAAACAAACTGACCTATATATATAACATAGATAGATATTGTCTTTAAAATATAATATATACTTATAATATATAAAAATTAACATATATGTAGACATGGAAAATATAGTTTATAAAACCTGGTTATGTAAAACTTAGTACATATAACAACATACATACATATAAACTATAAACAGTGATGAGGAAAAAGATATATATATATATATATATATATATATATATATACAACTCAATACATCACATATATTAACTTATATATGTATATACCTTAATATATAGAGAAGCACGGCATGATGGTATTGAACAATGAGACGCATGCGGTTGGACTGCGTTGACATGGAGGTGAAGCGGAGATGTTTACGGCGGCGAGTGATGTAACGACCCATAAATTTCGACCATTTAAATATGTTGATTTAAATTAATTTTTTGTAATTTAATGTAAAAAGAAATTAAAATCTTATAATGTATATTGGAGCGAATGTTAGAAATTAACTGTTGCATTGGTAAATAAAATAAATTCTTGACAATTGGAATGAAATCCAATTGAAGAAATAGTGGAAACCATTATAATTGGTTAATTAAACTTGATTGTGTAATTAATACTGAAAGAAATAAATTGGAAATAGTATTAATGAAATAATAACTGAATTGAATTGCAACTATATAAATGGAAGTAAATTTGATTAAGTGGATGTCAATATTGAATAAATTAATGGAAATAAAATCTAAATGAATGTTTGGATAGAACATAAGTGAATGCAATTGGTAGTATGGGAATAAATGCCAACATTTAATTGTAATTGCATATAAGGGATAAAGGAAAGGATTAAATTGATTTATGCAATAAAACATTGTAACGGTATTTGTTCGTAAATTTAGGTAATAAGGTAGTACGTTATTTGGAAATAAATTTAAGGGTAGAATAACAACTATTATAAATTACCTAATTAATTGGTCAATGCATTTATTTGGAATTAAAGTTCATTTAAATGTTAAGTAATTATGATGTTATTATTTATAAAAAACGTTACCCTAATAATTAATAATATAGTAATAGAAGTGGGAATGTAAATTTTTAGAAGCGTAAATTTACTTTAAGTAGTAATTGATAGATTGGGAAATAAGTTCAAATTAAGTTAATTGAGAAATTAATACGTAAAGTATGTAAAGTAATTAATTGAATGTAAATTTAATGTTGTAAATTTTTATAGAACGTAAAGTATTTTAAAACCTTAATTAATGCATTTAATTGATAGAAGTACATTTAGGAATATAATATTTATTCTAATTAATGTAAATAGGTGTATATTAATGCAAGGAAATAAATTTAGCGTCATATATTGGATAGGGTAGTTATTTCACAAAAAGTGGAAATAAAAGAGTTAATACGAATAAAGGTGAAATTGGAAGATTTATGTAACAAAACATAACCAAAGGTTAAATATGTTTATAGGATAATAATTTGTTTGAATAATAGGAATGGGAATTAAGATTTGTTTATTTAATTGAATTTAAATTAGGAAAATTTGGTCATTGAAATTTATTGGAATTAAGTGTTAAATTTTACGTTAATAGAGATTTAAACTGAAATTCAAGAATATTAAAATAATAGTTTTGAACCCAACATTGAATCCATCTACTTAAAAATTTATAGATGGAATAATCATTGATATTTAATTTAATAGAAATTTTGGGAACTTAATTTATAATTTTGAATATAGTGAAATAGAAGATTTGACACTGCAATTTATAGATTTATCAACTCTAAAATGGACATAAAGATTTGTTTAAATCATTGTAAATAATTGAGAAATATAAGGTGATAAAATTTGTGAGTTTAAAATTTAAAATTTGAAAGTTGATTTAATAATAAATTTTAATTTATTTAATTAATATAAAAATAGCCATTTTGGCCACTGATTCGGATTTCGATGAAACCAGTTTCATCGGATCCGTAACGGTGAATTATAATAATGTTTCAAATTTTGTAGCGATCGGACTTGTCGTTTGATCGTACGGAATCGAAACGCCTTGAAATCTATGCAATTGAAATCAATTGAAATCAATTTGAAAATATTGTTTTTAGCATAACTTCTATATATGATGGAATTTGGACTTGAAACCTTTTCCATTGCGTTTAAAATATTTTAAAATACCTATTTCGATATATGGGTTGACCCAATTTCGTTCCGAAGTCAGAACGGGTTTTTTTGGGTCTTTTCCTCGCGTAACGTGTGAATCAATCATATCTATCCATTCTTTTCCAACCTTCTCTATAAATATCCGGTTATAAACCCTAGCCTCCATCTATTCTCTTTTGTTTGTACGTACATCTCAACTCTCTCCTTCTCAATGGCAGACAAACAAAAATTGCAGATCCAATTCCAATTCAAAATCAAAGTCAAAAATTCAAACTCCTCAGAAAAATTCAGAAAAATTATATATCGAAGCTTTTGATGTACGCATCTCAAAACTGAAATTCGTTTTTCGATTCGATGCATCGTTTGTCCAGAATTTCTAGATCAATTCTCGGTCGTTCATCGCGCGTCGATGAACGTTGTCGATCGTCAAATCATTTCTGGGTATTGTAGAGTGGACGATGGGGAGTACATCAGTGGTGTTCGTTCTGCGTTTTGACGGTTGGATCGGCCAGAAAAATTCGAGCTAGGGTGGCTTTTAATGGTGGCGGCTGCTTGTTTTGCCACGGTTTCACTTGCGATGCACAAAGGAGAATTGATGTGGGTTTGAAGTCGCGATAGCCAGCGGCGTAGGTGGCGCGACACGCGGTGGCACGTGGCATTTGGAGGCGGCGCGACTTCGAATGCTGGCGACATTTCGTGTGTTCAAACGAACGTGTGCTCTAGGGTTCCCTGTAGCCGCGTGAAGCATAGTGATGATGACGTGGCATATAAAGGGTGAGAAATGTGTTCTTTTTTCTTTTATTTTATAAATTGAATTTCAATCACAATTATCGATATATCTTTCACATACGATATCCGTTTTACGCGCGGTTTCTTTTTCTTAGGATCGTATTAAAATTCCGGACTTGATGACGCTAGTTTGGACGAATTCTGAGATGGTCAAATTTTTGGGTTTAAATTGAATTTAAATTCGATTTAAATTCAAAAGGTGAGTGTTTTAACCCACTCACAACTTCTAAGATTTCTTATGTTTGTTAAATTAAATTTTGATATGATTTAAAATTTATCTATGATTGTTTGGGCATATATTTAATCATCATCTCAGTTAGATAGCATTTATTTAAATTAAATTGTTATTTAATTTTATTATTGCATATAATTTGACAGTTAAATTTATTTATTATTGCATATAAACTGCCAGTTAAACAGTTATTAATTTTTATTGAATATAAACTATTCGTTGATGCCTGTTATATTTTATATGCTTTATATTGATGTTTTGTTTAAATTGGATGATGATTGTAATAAATGGTTGTTTATTGATATTTGGATGAATGGATGCTATATTTTTTTATTTGTATAAACTGCCAGTTATTATGCATTTTCATTTCATTCGGGATTGCGGTTTGAAATGATATATAACCATAGACTTTTATATTTTTAAATTACGGATTGAAAGGATAAATATCCGTATCACTTGACCATAGGATAGAAAATTTTATACAGGCACCGTGGTCCATATATAAAATATTTTAAAGTAATTTTCTATGGTTTGGAAAGAAATATACGGTTTAATAAATATTAAAATTTTATATTATATAAATATTATTTTATATTTTTAAATTCTTAAAGTTTAAGCTATGTATAACTTGATGATGTTTTAAGTTGGTTTACGAATATTTCAAGTTGTTGCTTTATGTAAATGCTATTGAATTTATTTAATAAATAATTTTAAACTAAATAATAGTAAATTGAATTAAGAAATATATGAGATTTTTCAGATTTGGTTTGGAAATTTTAGGATATTTAAAGATTTGAAATTTATATAAAAATTGAAATGTTTTATTTAAATTAAGGTATTATTGTTTTCAAAGTGTTGGTTTTCGAAATTGTTATAACTTTGAAAGTAATATGGTTTGAAAAATGAATTTATTTGAAATAGAATTTATTTAAGAATTATCTGTGAATATATTGATTTGGAAACCTATTGAAATTGAAAATTTAGAATATGACTTCAAAATGTGGTTTGGGTTTAAGATGATTTAAAAGAATATTTCAAGTTTATCTAAATTAAAGAAAGATTTGTGATTGGAAATTGGGTTTTATTTAAATAAGATATTATTGAATTGTTTTGGAAATGGAAATGATATATTATTGAATTGGGTTTCGAAATGGAAATAATACATTAATAATTTTGGTTTGAAATAGTAATTATATTTTGGTTTTAAGTATATACTATTTTGAAGTAAAGGATATGGTTTGAAATGGCAATAACATTTTGGGAGTATGCTAATACTGGATAGACTACTGGGACTATTACGTGTTAAGGGCTATATGGGTAACCCCTTGACGCTATTAAAAAGTATGTTTATTTTATATTAGACATTATTATAATAGCGAATATTACTACATAGTAGATAGTTTAACGGACCCTTAAGAGGTGTGAATCCCGAACATTTCTTAAGTTACTGCACTCACGTTAGACACTGGATAGGAGATGTCAAATCCCGTAAACATCTTTGATGCCGTTAACACTCATATTTATTTACCGTTGATTTAACTTACATAAGATCTTTTAGTTCTGACTCAAGTGTTTTGTCTTTTCAATTCGCTTGGGTCAGCCTGAGCATTTCAGGATTTGAAGGCCCTATTTCTGAAGGACGAAGACGAAGATTTTATTATTACTATTTGTTATATATTCCACTACACCATTGTATTCTGCTGCATAATTATCATTCCCTGGTATGTGTAACTCTGATATGTATTGTATAAATATAATCAAATGTTTTGTAAACCAGCTTCATGAACTGTTATTTGATTATTATATTTTATCGTTCCGCTGCAAGATTCTATTTTGTTTCTTTATTTCTCCACTTTTTCTTATCTACCCCATAACAATCCACCCTTCTGTATGGTTGAAGTCGGCATGTGTTTCTGCTTAAGCATACAAAAGGGTGGGATGTTACATCTGGTATCAGAGCTTTGGTTTAGCGATAAACCTTAGCTTTGTGGGGTCTGACTCTTCATTTATAGGGCAATAATACCCTATGGGAGTCACTGAGTGTATATATATGAGAGAGCGTATTTGTTAGTGTTATAAAAATGTTTTAATATTGTGTTAATCTATTCCGTTTTGTTTTTATAAATTATGGTTGGTTCCTAGGACGCTGTGACATCAATAGGGATTTCTAAACACTTAATAGGACAGACCGACATAATATTTGTTTTAATATAGGTGAATGAAATAATTTTGCCTATTATATTTTCTATATATATAAAATAAACTTTTTATAAAATCTATATTTGGTTATATTATATTGATTGTTAGGTAATAAAATTTATAATTAATAGTCGAAATAAGATTTAAAATAAATAAATAAAAATTGGAAATATAGAACTTAAGTCCCGGGGTGTTGGAAATTCTTTCAATTGATTTTGGAATAATAATATTATTAGAAGTATTTCTAATATGAACATTTTGATATAATTTGAAAGAAATGTTTTTAAAAGAAAATTTGGAAAGATAAAGATGTACCCCCCTCTCTGTCGCTGGAAAATAATTTCGGTGATGAGTGCACGCATCATTGACATTCATTTTCGAGTTTCAAAGTGGGAAGGCCACTGTAGTAGTTTACTGCAGATTTGTTTGAGAAAAATTTATCGTTTTAATTATAATTGGATATATATGTATTTTAAGTGTATACATCTATCTATTATTTTACATGATTTAAAATTAAACCCGGTATTTGGTTCTTAAGTTCCAGTTAATTAATAGTTCAATTAAGTGTAGTAAATTGGAATATGACTAATTAATAATTGGAACCTTTAATTCAATTTTTTTAATAT
This sequence comes from Allium fistulosum, assembly GCA_030737815.1. Taxonomy (NCBI): domain Eukaryota; kingdom Viridiplantae; phylum Streptophyta; class Magnoliopsida; order Asparagales; family Amaryllidaceae; genus Allium; species Allium fistulosum. The sequence goes on along the minus strand of CM060904.1, from coordinate 307,764,166 downwards.
AATAGGAAGTTAAGTAATATAAATAAATGATTTTAAACCTTTGTAAATGAAATTCTTTATTTATAAGAATTGATGTATAAAGTTATAAATTTAAGTGTAATTAAAATGTTACTATAATTAAATATAATAGAAGGTAAGCATTAAATAAATGAATGAAATTAAAGGTAAATTTGAAATTGTAACCTATGAAATAAAGGAAATAATTATTGAACATTAAAATAATTAAAAGAAATGAGAAAACTTGTATAACTTTCAATTTCATTCTTTAAAGGCATATATATATAACTTACCAAAAATTTATAAAAGTTGAAAATGTTAATAAGAAAATGTCTAGGAAATTGTACAAGTAAACTTATGTAATGGAAATATTCAGTAAATTTCTTTTATTAATAAGAATTAAAGTATAACTGTTATGCCAAGTAACTAAAATTGAACATGAATATTATTAATAAAAATAAATAAAATCTAGTAAATGAAGTTGAGAAATGAATGAATGTAATGAAAATAAATAAATAAATGAAATAAAAATTTGCAAGAAATAAATGAGAATTAAAAGAAATCATTATATGAATAAAAAGGGAAATCAAACAACAATGTATGATATGAAATTTATAAGAAGGAATTTAATTTATTGATTGAATTTGTTGTTTGTTTTGTTTGTTTATGGTTGTTGGGTAAGGATACCTTAAAGTTGGTTGGATGAATAAATAAGCTATTTAGTTTCATCAAAGACTGTTGAGTAAAAAGGGTGCGCTAAATAGTTTATTTTCCATTCTGTACAATTTAAGTTATGAACCCGAACAACTATTTGTTTTGTTTGATATGAATGAATGATTGACTTTATGGTTGTATGCCTTGTGGAAGTGTTGTTGTTGTATTGATTGTTGTTGTGGTTGAAACAACCTTAAATATTTCATCTTATATAAATTGTTAACCTATTTTTAGATTATATAAGTGAAATGCAGGTTATGGAAGCAATTGCTACTGTTTTAGGTTCCATAAATAAGCGTTAATTGCCCGTCAAATAGGTACGTTTTCAGAATACGGTTTATAGCGCTATTATACTGTTTTCCCCTGTAGAGATATATAATATTTTGGAAAATATATGTTATATATTTTGTTATATCTATATTATATTTTCTCCCGAGCCTCTCCGTACAAAGGAGACTCTGCCAAAATTTTCCATAAAATTTTGGACTGAGAAATATTTTGAAAATGTTTTCCAAACTTTATGAATTTAATTATAAAAAGATTTAATAATTATAAATTGAGATATTTATCTAAATTAATTAATTTTGTAAAATTTAATTGTTTATAAAGTTGATGTTTTGAATAAGATGTATCAATTTCTTAATCCTTCTTTCTCTTCTTTTCCCTTCTTTTCCTTTTCGGGGACGAAAAGTTTTGAGTGGGGGAGAGTGTAAAGACCCGTAAATTTCGACCATTTAAATATGTTGATTTAAATTGATTTTTTGTAATTTAATGTAAAAAGAAATTAAAATCTTATAATGTATATTGGAGCGAATGTTAGAAATTAAATGTTGCATTGGTAAATAAAATAAATTCTTGACAATTGGAATGAAATCCAATTGAAGAAATAGTGGAAACCATTATAATTGGTTAATTAAACTTGATTGTGTAATTAATACTGAAAGAAATAAATTGGAAATAGTATTAATGAAATAATAACTGAATTGAATTGCAACTATATAAATGGAATTAAATTTGATTAAGTGGATGTCAATATTGAATAAATTAATGGAAATAAAATCTAAATGAATGTTTGGATAGAACATAAGTGAATGCAATTGGTAGTATGGGAATAAATGCCAACATTTAATTGTAATTGCATATAAGGGATAAAGGAAAGGATTAAATTGATTTATGCAATAAAACATTGTAACGGTATTTGTTCGTAAATTTAGGTAATAAGGTAGTACGTTATTTGGAAATAAATTTAAGGGTAGAATAACAACTATTATAAATTACCTAATTAATTGGTCAATGAATTTATTTGGAATTAAAGTTCATTTAAATGTTAAGTAATTATGATGTTATTATTTATAAAAAACGTTACCCTAATAATTAATAATATAGTAACGGAAGTGGGAATGTAAATTTTTAGAAGCGTAAATTTACTTTAAGTAGTAATTGATAGATTGGGAAATAAGTTCAAATTAAGTTAATTGAGAAATTAATACGTAAAGTATGTAAAGTAATTAATTGAATGTAAATTTAATGTTGTAAATTTTTATAGAACGTAAAGTATTTTAAAACCTTAATTAATGCATTTAATTGATAGAAGTACATTTAGGAATATAATATTTATTCCAATTAATGTAAATAGGTGTATATTAATGCAAGGAAATAAATTTAGCGTCATATATTGGATAGGGTAGTTATTTCACAAAAAGTGGAAATAAAAGAGTTAATACGAATAAAGGTGAAATTGGAAGATTTATGTAACAAAACATAACCAAAGGTTAAATATGTTTATAGGATAATAATTTGTATGAATAATAGGAATGGGAATTAAGATTTGTTTATTTAATTGAATTTAAATTAGGAAAATTTGGTCATTGAAATTTATTGGAATTAAGTGTTAAATTTTACGTTAATAGAGATTTAAACTGAAATTCAAGAATATTAAAATAATAGTTTTGAACCCAACATTGAATCCATCTACTTAAAAATTTATAGATGGAATAATCATTGATATTTAATTTAATAGAAATTTTGGGAACTTAATTTATAATTTTGAATATAGTGAAATAGAAGATTTGACACTGCAATTTATAGATTTATCAACTCTAAAATGGACATAAAGATTTGTTTAAATCATTGTAAATAATTGAGAAATATAAGGTGATAAAATTTGTGAGTTTAAAATTTAAAATTTGAAAGTTGATTTAATAATAAATTTTAATTTATTTAATTAATATAAAAATAGCCATTTTGGCCACTGATTCGGATTTCGACGAAACTAGTTTCATCGGATCTGTAACGGTGAATTATAATAATGTTTCAAGTTTTGTAGCGATCGGACTTGTCATTTGATCGTACGGAATCGAAACGCCTTGAAATCTATGCAATTGAAATCAATTGAAATCAATTTGAAAATATTGTTTTTAGCATAACTTCTATATACGATGGAATTTGGACTTGAAACCTTTTTGTAACATCCCGTATTTTTAAGCTATTGAATTTGAACATTTAATTCGTTTTAAATGTTAATGTGGATTCTTAATTGATTTTGAAATGAATGGATTTGGGTTCAATCAATGAAAATGAGCTATAATTTTAATTTATAGGAATTCTGGTTGAATTCGATTAATGGAAAAATAATAATTAAATATTCGGAATTAGGATAAAAAGGTGAATCTGGGTGTAAATAGCTATAAAATGGTTTTAAAATTTATTTTAAAGTCTATTTGAACATAAATAGTGTTGTTGGACTTTTAGATGAATTTTAAAGTTGATAAATTATTATTTGGGATTTTATATTAATTTAAAAATGAATTTAATATTACTAAATTGCAATTAATCAGATTTTAGTCCGGAATGAGCCGGAATGATTTTAAATGTGATTATAAATTTTATATGATTTATTGTTAAGTTAATAAAATTTTAAAAGTGAAATTTTAAGCGTTTTCGTTAATTTTGAAAATCGCCTGATTTAATAGACGAGTGAAAATAGCTTTCCGAGGCACAGTCTCGGAATTCGACGAAACCAGTTCCATTGGATCCGTAATAGTTAGTTATTATCGGATTTCAATTTTCGTAGCGATCGGAGTTGTCGTTTGACCGTGGTAGCTCGAAACGCATCGAAATCGATTTAACCGATTTAATTTTTAAATTGATCGTTTAATTCCATATCTCGCTCATACGATTGAATTAGCTTACGAAACCTGTTCCATTGTGTCCGGAACGCAGGAAAACCCCAGGATAGCCTGTCGGAACGTGAGATTTGGAGTTCGTTTGCGTAAGTGGTAAATTGATTATAACAAGATTAAAATAATATTAAATCATAATATATATATATTCATTTTAATTGCCAAACCCTAGCTATTATCCTCAGGCCGCCACTTTTATCAACCAATGGCCGAAACTCAACGACATTCGTCCCTAATTTGCGATCAATCCATCATGTAATAGCGAATTCCTCCAACTGGAAAATCGGAGAACTCATCGAGATGATGCTATCCAACGGTAGAGATTGACTATCGTCGACCAGAGGAGACTCGGGATGGCCGCGTTCGTTTTCCGTTCAATCATGATGTGTGGGTGATTGAGATGACCGGACACGCGCGCAATTGGGGCGTTGGTGGCTGGCGGCGAGGGCTTCGCGACGCTTGGTGCTGATCGAATTATAGTGGAGCGAAGTAGTGGCGGTTCGAAGCCCTAGGTAGCGACTATTTTGGGTTCATTCTCATCTGGGAATCTCGCGTGAGGGAGAAGCTGCATGCGACAGTGATTGCTTCTGCTTGATTGAACGGTTGAGATGTGGTATTGTTTTTTTCTTTTAAAAGGAAAAAAAGAAGTTTTGTTTTAAAATGATATCGAAACTTTATAAAAGCATAACGTGTTCATACAATATCAGATTGAGGCGATTTTGGATGCGTTGGAATCGCAGAAAGGAATACTATGCGATGGTGCAAATCCGGAGTCATTCCGGGCAAGTAGGAATTTGGGTTAAATCGGACATCGTTCGGTTTAATTTAAATTTTGAACGCTCGCCGAAACTCAAAGTGAGTTTTCTCACTCACATCTGGATGCTAGGCATTTTAAATAGTTAATATTTAAATGTCTGTGTGATTGGTTGAATATAACTGTTGTTATCAGTCTGGATTGATATTTATTTTGTGATGTGCTAATATCTGTGGATGCAGGGAAAAAAACAGGTTGGAGGGATCCAACTGGATTCCTCACAATGTAGCAATTATTTTATAATTGATAGTGATACCTGTTTATATGTTGTGATTGATAAAATCTGGAATTTTAAATTGTTCTGTGAAATTGTTGTATAAATTATAATTCCAGAATTAAATTATAAATGAATAGATTGGGGATTTAAAAAGAAATCAAAGAAATTGATAAATAAAGAATTTAAGGGATAATAAAATTAGAATCTGTTTTGGAATGGAAAATGTAAATTGGTAAATTGGATTTTAAATATTGGGGAAAATTTATCAATCGTTAAATGTGAAATATAAATTTTCTGGAAATGAATTCTATGAAATTATAAATTGAGTAAAATAACAGTGGTTTATTTTAATGATGAATAGTGATATCCGGAAAAGTAAAATATGTTAAAATGAAGCTTCCGAATATAAATTAATCATTTTAATTGTAAATACAATATTTTGGAAAGCCGTTTTCTCCATTAGGATTTTATTTAAGTAGATTGAAAATATGGTTTTCAATTAAGAATTCTCTAAGTTACCTTACTTAAAAATGTTTTAATCTGTATTTTAAATTGAATTTCCGGATATGGGAATTGAGTTTGAACTTCGGATGAAGTCATAGATAAGTATGGAATTGGGAATTTATGTTGTAAGCATAAATTGAATTTGAAATAAATCGTTTGGATTTATATAAAGGATACTTTGGAATGTTGAACGGGATAGTGTTTCTCTAGGAAAACCAAGTTAAAGTTTTAAAGGTTTCTATTTAATTAAAAGTTAAAGTTTAAATTGTTCAAAGAGTATTTTTAAGAAATTATTATTTTAAAAGGAGAAGTTAGTAAATTTGCTTTTAAAATTATTTGTTTAAGTTATTGGGAAGTTAGTATTATCTTTTAAACTCTACCTATATATTTAGTAAATCAAACCTTTATTTAAATCGAGTTTAGATCTTATTAAATATATTATTTAAACTAGTTTGGAATTTATCTTTTCTATGTAAAGGTTTAAAAATTTATATTTTGAGTAAATAAATAGAAGTAATTTTCATATTTTAAAGTATATTTCAGTATAAGTATTTTTAACTGTTTTAAATGCAAATTGTTTTATACTTGGTTATTCCCGATGGGAATAAAGGGTAAAGGATTTACCTTGTAAAGGAAGAGTTTGGAAAATTGATTTCAAATGAGTTTTGAAATGTGAAAATATATCTTTTCAAGATATTAAAGAGAAAGAATAAATAATGTGTGATATTATTTATTGTGTGATGGATGTGTATGGATGTTTGTGAACATTAATTGATAGTTAAATCACCGACTATCAATATTGGACAATGCGCTGATCGTTTCGAAGAGACCGGGATCGAGTTTCCGTATACCGGGATTCTAGGTCTGGAGACTCGAAAACCACTTCGATCCGGTTTGTACGTTTCGCGAAAACGATTTCGGAGTCGAAGATGGAGCAGTGAAGTGCAAGGGCTAGTCGCTACTAATCCTGAGGATATTTCCAAAATGGATGTAGTAGGGGTAGTGCCTTCGGTTCCGTTAGGACCCGGGACGGACTTATATGGACGAATGCTTTCGTGACATCGTCAGGTGGACGATGGGCATTCTAAGGGATATGTGCTATAAAGGTATCGTTTAGCCTCAAGCCTCATCAACCGGGAATGACTGAAAATCAGGGGTTATGCAGCAAGGCTTCGTGGGTAGCCCCCACTTGAGAGTAAGGTCATCCCTGTCTAGATGTCCCTTTTATTTCGGCTTAGTGGTGCGGTTGCTGATCACAACCGTGGGGTGATTTTACTTGGAATTATCCAGTAAGGGATGGTTCCGGCCTTGTGTTGTAGGGGAGCGGGCGTACTCCTCGGTACTGTGATCTAGGCCACGTACTGTGATAGGTGGTACCCCAGTGCCTAGTCATTCGTTGGAAATCCATTTTCCCTACGTGCCTTGTACGGTATTTGTTTGTATACCTAGTATGCTGGAATTTAACCATGTAACAATTTCAGCTATTTTAATAAGTATTTGTATCTAGACACTATTATAATATCAGAGGATTTCTATAAAAAGTGTTTTAGCTATCGTAAGGTAAAAACCCGACATGTTTATTTGTGGCGTGGTCTTACGAGATGCTTTTGTTTCAAAGGATTTTTGAACTTTAATAATCAGTTTGGATGTATTTATGATGCGCTGGTATTCCAGACTGACTCGGGTGTTATTTTATTATAATGCTCGGGTCAGACCGAGTATTTTACAGGATAGGTTGCTATGGAGCTCAGGAGAGGAGCTGGAGTTCGAGACGTATTTCTCGTACTTGTATTATTCCGCTGCTGTGATTGTTGTATTGACTGATTGACTGGATATTGATGATTGTATTGATATACTCTGATGATGATGTATTGTATATAAACAGATATAGTTTCATTTTGTGTAAAGATCTGTTCTATATATTATATTTTATCCGCTGCGACTGTGAGGTTCTGATTTTGTTTAGTTCTTTCTTCTTCTATCTACTTTCTTATTCTTCTACAATCTGTCTTTCCGGCATTCGATCGTCGGCATATTATACTGTTGAGTATTTTGTGTCGATTTTCGAGGGTCGTGAAGGGCGGGTCGTCACAGTTGGTATCGGAGCTTAAGTTGGCGACAACCTAGGCTTTGGTGGGAAAATTACTCATTTTAAATAGAGTCAGAAGTACTCTATAATGAGTTGAGTGTACTAATAGCTATGAGAGCGTACTTGTTAGTGGATATAAAATTGTTTTTGTACTGTGTTGACTTATCGGTTGAGTGTTTATGAATTCTGGTCGGTGCGGGAAGTACAACCGTATCGATAGGGGTTTCTAAACTCTTAAACAAGATAAACCGACATAGTATTGTTTTTAAAGTGGGTAAATGAAATAATTTTACCCAAAATTTTATTTTGATATAAAAAGAAATAATTTTCTAAATTATTATATGTATTGGATGCTTGTTTGGTTGTTCTTCTATAATCAAATAAGAAATTAAAACATGATCTAAAATTTGAAATGATATATATAAGAAAATAAGAAGTTAAAATATTAAAATGGTTTATAACCAAATGGAATTGATTGAATATGTTTAAATAAGAAGAAGTGAGATTGAAATTTGATTTAAACCGGAATTTTTACCCCGGAAATTTTGAAAGGGATTTCAAATGGAATTAAACAAAGTTTTGGGAATTAAACTTTGTGGAAATGTTAGAAATGTTTTCAAAAGCATTTGTAAGAATGGAGTATATTTTGGAAAATATTTTCGAATAGAAATTGATTTGAGGTGAATTTTGGAACTGGAAAGCATTGAACTCACTTCAGTCGCTGGAAAATAATCCTGATGATGCTGGCCACATCATTAGAATTCATTTTCGAGTTTCTAAAGTGATGGATTGCTACCAAAATAGTTGGTTATGGTATTTGTTTGGACTTGTTTGGGAAACAAGTGATTTTGGAATTTTCAAAGGAAAATTGTTTGGTAAAAGCAGTTTGTTTTGGGAATTTGGTATTTGATTTGAATATCAAAAGGGAAATGTGTTGATTTTTATTTCAAATTGGTTTTGAGATAAATCCGGGTAAATTGAATTCTGGAAATCCTATTTAAATAAAAATGTGAAAGTTGAAATGATTCAACTACATAACCTATAAGGGAAAGTTGATTTAAAGAAGAATTGAGTATATATGGAATGTAAATTTACTTTGAATAAATGAAGATGAATGGAATATATCTGGATTTAACTTATGATAAGTTAAATAAAATTAAGAATTTGAATTAAATCTAAATGAATTGGAATTAAATGGAAGTTGAGATAACGGTGAAATGTAAATGCTTATGATTGTGCAAATGAATTCATATTCTTAAGCTATTAAGTGTTAAAATTTGACATTGTGATTATAAAAATGTGGATTGGTTTGAAATGAGCAATATAAACTTACAAGTAAATAAGTTGGAGAACTTGAGAATGGAAGATTTGATTTTAACTCAAGTAAAATGGAATTATAATCACAAATAAAAATGGTTAAGTGGAATGGTGAATTCGAACTTAATTTTAAATGGAATGCAAGGTAAGGTGAAGCAATGATAAAATATAAAAGAGGTAAGTGAACTGAAGTTAGTAAATAAGTTGAACTTGGATATGGAGAATTAAGATTAAATTGAATTGGCTTTAACTTTGACTAAAATGGAATTAAGCTGAATATTAAAATTTCTGTTATGTTATGAATAAGAATGAATGTAATTAAATTCTTATTTAAAGTAGTAAAGGAAATGGTTTAAATTCAGGTGGGCTAAATAAAATTTAGATGAACTTGAATTAATTCTGGAAAGGAATTAAATTGAAAATGCATATATAATTTAGTTAACCTTGAATTAAAATGGGATAAGAATTTAGTTTAATGGAAATTTAATTTAGTTGAGGTGATGATGAATGAAGTAAATGTTTACTCAACTAAATCCAAAATGATTGTTTGGAAATAAATCTTGTGTAAGCTAAATTAAATGGAATTTGTATTGAAATAAATAGGATTTTGATAGTTGGTCAAAGTTTGAAAGGTAAATAAAATCCAGTTTTGGGATGGAATTTAAGTTTAGCAATAAATGTGTGAGAATGAATAATGTAATTAGCTTATAATAGTGATGGTTTGAATTGTAAGTAAATTCAAATGAGAGAAATAATTTAAATGGTCTCTTTGTTAATAAAATAAATCTAAAATGGATTGGATAAATAAACAAAGAGCATTAAAGTCGTAAATAAATTGAAATTTGATTGAGTGAGGATCAATTGAAAATCAAATAAAATTGATATAAGAAGATGATGGAAATTTTGTGGAAGAACTTAAGCAACTTGGAGAAAACAAAATGGTTGTGGATGAGCTTTATTAAGTAAATCTGAATGAAATTTTTAGATAATAAAACTGAAAAACAAGTGAAATGAGTTTTAATTAATTATTGAGATGAAATAAGGATGTATGGGTTGTAAACAATCCAGAATGAACCAAATTAATATAAACTTGAATTTGGTTAATGGAAATAAAGATGTAAGGAAAATGTAATTTAACAATTGCATTGGGAAGAGAAAATATTTGGTTTGTGAACCTTGTAATGGAATAAAATTGATATGAATCCAAGTTGGAAATAATTTTAAATGGTTATAAGCTTAAGTGGTGATTATTTTGCTTGAATGACATGAAATTGGCATGTATTCGAAATTGAGTTGTTTAACAAGCAATTGAAATTGATTTTTGAATAAGTTAATATGGATTGAAATCTAATTTAAAGAATTAGTATATGAATGCAAGTATATTGGTTTAAAATGGTAAATGGAATTGATTTTGAATTAATTGGAAATGGATTGAAATATTATTAAGTAATTTTGCATATGGATAGAAATGGATCATAAAAGAAATGCAAATGTTTCAAGTATTAAGTAAAATTTGATTGTAAATCAAATTGGGAATGTAAGTTAAATTAAAGAAAATGTAAGTATATCAAATTTAAGAATAAGAATTTGATTGTTAATCAATTTGTAATTGAATTGAAGTAAGTTGATGCAAGTGATATGCATGTAATCAAATTGATGTAAATATGGATTGAGAATATTAGACTTGAATGTAAATCATTCAAATGAAATAAAATAGTTAGACTTGAATAAGTAATTTGAAAAGTGATTGAAATCTTTGAATTGTTGATAAAATATGGTTGACATTGTTAATGATAAAGTTTGCTTGGTTTGGTTATGAAATGGATATGTTTGGCTCGCATTTATATTGGAAATATTATGAAAATGCTCATATCTTTGAAAACTGATGAGTTGTTGAGTAAGTACAGGTACGGAAGGCGTTCGAGAGAGTTGGAGCGCGTATATGCGTTATATTAGCCGCTCGCTATTAAAATTTGCTATAAGGTACGCCTACGCAAATATAATTGGGAAAATGATATATATTTTGTGATATATTTTGGTTTTCGGCCATGTGAGCCGATGTATATATATTTGTGTATCCTGCGATATCGCAGAAGCTCCTCCGTGCAAAGGAGACTCTGCCAAAATTTTTCGAAAATTTTGGGAGTTAGAAATTTTTTGAGGTTTTGGGAAAATTTTTAATAACTAGAAAAGTTATTTTGAAATAAAGTTAAAATAAAGGCTTTAGAGTAAATGTAGCAATTGAGTTTGGGATTGGGCTAAAGGTTTTGGAAAGTGAATATAAACTTTAGCTAAGCAAATTGGGTAAGAAAATGAGTTGGAAAGTATATTTTTACCTTAGCAAATTTCGGGGACGAAATTTTTATAAGGGGGGAGGAATGTAACATCCCGTATTTTTAAGCTATTGAATTTGAACATTTAATTCGTTTTAAATGTTAATGTGGATTCTTAATTGATTTTGAAATGAATGGATTTGGGTTCAATCAATGAAAATGAGCTATAATTTTAATTTATAGGAATTCTGGTTGAATTCGATTAATGGAAAAATAATAATTAAATATTCGGAATTAGGATAAAAAGGTGAATCTGGGTGTAAATAGCTATAAAATGGTTTTAAAATTTATTTTAAAGTCTATTTGGACATAAATAGTGTTGTTGGACTTTTAGATGAATTTTAAAGTTGATAAATTATTATTTGGGATTTTATATTAATTTAAAAATGAATTTAATATTACTAAATTGCAATTAATCAGATTTTAGTCCGGAATGAGCCGGAATGATTTTAAATGTGATTATAAATTTTATATGATTTATTGTTAAGTTAATAAAATTTTAAAAGTGAAATTTTAAGCGTTTTCGTTAATTTTGAAAATCGCCTGATTTAATAGACGAGTGAAAATAGCTTTCCGAGGCACAGTCTCGGAATTCGACGAAACCAGTTCCATTGGATCCGTAATAGTTAGTTATTATCGGATTTCAATTTTCGTAGCGATCGGAGTTGTCGTTTGACCGTGGTAGCTCGAAACGCATCGAAATCGATTTAACCGATTTAATTTTTAAATTGATCGTTTAATTCCATATCTCGCTCATACGATTGAATTAGCTTACGAAACCTGTTCCATTGTGTCCGGAACGCAGGAAAACCCCAGGATAGCCTGTCGGAACGTGAGATTTGGAGTTCGTTTGCGTAAGTGGTAAATTGATTATAACAAGATTAAAATAATATTAAATCATAATATATATATATTCATTTTAATTGCCAAACCCTAGCTATTATCCTCAGGCCGCCACTTTTATCAACCAATGGCCGAAACTCAACGACATTCGTCCCTAATTTGCGATCAATCCATCATGTAATAGCGAATTCCTCCAACTGGAAAATCGGAGAACTCATCGAGATGATGCTATCCAACGGTAGAGATTGACTATCGTCGACCAGAGGAGACTCGGGATGGCCGCGTTCGTTTTCCGTTCAATCATGATGTGTGGGTGATTGAGATGACCGGACACGCGCGCAATTGGGGCGTTGGTGGCTGGCGGCGAGGGCTTCGCGACGCTTGGTGCTGATCGAATTATAGTGGAGCGAAGTAGTGGCGGTTCGAAGCCCTAGGTAGCGACTATTTTGGGTTCATTCTCATCTGGGAATCTCGCGTGAGGGAGAAGCTGCATGCGACAGTGATTGCTTCTGCTTGATTGAACGGTTGAGATGTGGTATTGTTTTTTTCTTTTAAAAGGAAAAAAAGAAGTTTTGTTTTAAAATGATATCGAAACTTTATAAAAGCATAACGTGTTCATACAATATCAGATTGAGGCGATTTTGGATGCGTTGGAATCGCAGAAAGGAATACTATGCGATGGTGCAAATCCGGAGTCATTCCGGGCAAGTAGGAATTTGGGTTAAATCGGACATCGTTCGGTTTAATTTAAATTTTGAACGCTCGCCGAAACTCAAAGTGAGTTTTCTCACTCACATCTGGATGCTAGGCATTTTAAATAGTTAATATTTAAATGTCTGTGTGATTGGTTGAATATAACTGTTGTTATCAGTCTGGATTGATATTTATTTTGTGATGTGCTAATATCTGTGGATGCAGGGAAAAAAACAGGTTGGAGGGATCCAACTGGATTCCTCACAATGTAGCAATTATTTTATAATTGATAGTGATACCTGTTTATATGTTGTGATTGATAAAATCTGGAATTTTAAATTGTTCTGTGAAATTGTTGTATAAATTATAATTCCAGAATTAAATTATAAATGAATAGATTGGGGATTTAAAAAGAAATCAAAGAAATTGATAAATAAAGAATTTAAGGGATAATAAAATTAGAATCTGTTTTGGAATGGAAAATGTAAATTGGTAAATTGGATTTTAAATATTGGGGAAAATTTATCAATCGTTAAATGTGAAATATAAATTTTCTGGAAATGAATTCTATGAAATTATAAATTGAGTAAAATAACAGTGGTTTATTTTAATGATGAATAGTGATATCCGGAAAAGTAAAATATGTTAAAATGAAGCTTCCGAATATAAATTAATCATTTTAATTGTAAATACAATATTTTGGAAAGCCGTTTTCTCCATTAGGATTTTATTTAAGTAGATTGAAAATATGGTTTTCAATTAAGAATTCTCTAAGTTACCTTACTTAAAAATGTTTTAATCTGTATTTTAAATTGAATTTCCGGATATGGGAATTGAGTTTGAACTTCGGATGAAGTCATAGATAAGTATGGAATTGGGAATTTATGTTGTAAGCATAAATTGAATTTGAAATAAATCGTTTGGATTTATATAAAGGATACTTTGGAATGTTGAACGGGATAGTGTTTCTCTAGGAAAACCAAGTTAAAGTTTTAAAGGTTTCTATTTAATTAAAAGTTAAAGTTTAAATTGTTCAAAGAGTATTTTTAAGAAATTATTATTTTAAAAGGAGAAGTTAGTAAATTTGCTTTTAAAATTATTTGTTTAAGTTATTGGGAAGTTAGTATTATCTTTTAAACTCTACCTATATATTTAGTAAATCAAACCTTTATTTAAATCGAGTTTAGATCTTATTAAATATATTATTTAAACTAGTTTGGAATTTATCTTTTCTATGTAAAGGTTTAAAAATTTATATTTTGAGTAAATAAATAGAAGTAATTTTCATATTTTAAAGTATATTTCAGTATAAGTATTTTTAACTGTTTTAAATGCAAATTGTTTTATACTTGGTTATTCCCGATGGGAATAAAGGGTAAAGGATTTACCTTGTAAAGGAAGAGTTTGGAAAATTGATTTCAAATGAGTTTTGAAATGTGAAAATATATCTTTTCAAGATATTAAAGAGAAAGAATAAATAATGTGTGATATTATTTATTGTGTGATGGATGTGTATGGATGTTTGTGAACATTAATTGATAGTTAAATCACCGACTATCAATATTGGACAATGCGCTGATCGTTTCGAAGAGACCGGGATCGAGTTTCCGTATACCGGGATTCTAGGTCTGGAGACTCGAAAACCACTTCGATCCGGTTTGTACGTTTCGCGAAAACGATTTCGGAGTCGAAGATGGAGCAGTGAAGTGCAAGGGCTAGTCGCTACTAATCCTGAGGATATTTCCAAAATGGATGTAGTAGGGGTAGTGCCTTCGGTTCCGTTAGGACCCGGGACGGACTTATATGGACGAATGCTTTCGTGACATCGTCAGGTGGACGATGGGCATTCTAAGGGATATGTGCTATAAAGGTATCGTTTAGCCTCAAGCCTCATCAACCGGGAATGACTGAAAATCAGGGGTTATGCAGCAAGGCTTCGTGGGTAGCCCCCACTTGAGAGTAAGGTCATCCCTGTCTAGATGTCCCTTTTATTTCGGCTTAGTGGTGCGGTTGCTGATCACAACCGTGGGGTGATTTTACTTGGAATTATCCAGTAAGGGATGGTTCCGGCCTTGTGTTGTAGGGGAGCGGGCGTACTCCTCGGTACTGTGATCTAGGCCACGTACTGTGATAGGTGGTACCCCAGTGCCTAGTCATTCGTTGGAAATCCATTTTCCCTACGTGCCTTGTACGGTATTTGTTTGTATACCTAGTATGCTGGAATTTAATCATGTAACAATTTCAGCTATTTTAATAAGTATTTGTATCTAGACACTATTATAATATCAGAGGATTTCTATAAAAAGTGTTTTAGCTATCGTAAGGTAAAAACCCGACATGTTTATTTGTGGCGTGGTCTTACGAGATGCTTTTGTTTCAAAGGATTTTTGAACTTTAATAATCAGTTTGGATGTATTTATGATGCGCTGGTATTCCAGACTGACTCGGGTGTTATTTTATTATAATGCTCGGGTCAGACCGAGTATTTTACAGGATAGGTTGCTATGGAGCTCAGGAGAGGAGCTGGAGTTCGAGACGTATTTCTCGTACTTGTATTATTCCGCTGCTGTGATTGTTGTATTGACTGATTGACTGGATATTGATGATTGTATTGATATACTCTGATGATGATGTATTGTATATAAACAGATATAGTTTCATTTTGTGTAAAGATCTGTTCTATATATTATATTTTATCCGCTGCGACTGTGAGGTTCTGATTTTGTTTAGTTCTTTCTTCTTCTATCTACTTTCTTATTCTTCTACAATCTGTCTTTCCGGCATTCGATCGTCGGCATATTATACTGTTGAGTATTTTGTGTCGATTTTCGAGGGTCGTGAAGGGCGGGTCGTCACACTTTTCCATTGCATTTAAAATATTTTAAAATACCTATTTCGATATATGGGTTGACCCAATTTCGTTCCGAAGTCAGAACGGGTTTTTTTGGGTCTTTTCCTCGCGTAACGTGTGAATCAATCCGATCTATCCATTCTTTTCCAACCTTCTCTATAAATATCCGGTTATAAACCCTAGCCTCCATCTATTCTCTTTTGTCTGTACGTACATCTCAACTCTCTCCTTCTCAATGGTAGACAAACAAAAATTGCAGATCCAA
The DNA here is from genome assembly GCA_030737815.1 of Allium fistulosum. Taxonomy (NCBI): domain Eukaryota; kingdom Viridiplantae; phylum Streptophyta; class Magnoliopsida; order Asparagales; family Amaryllidaceae; genus Allium; species Allium fistulosum. Next base: position 307,748,347 of record CM060904.1, on the reverse strand, counting down.
TTCCAATTCAAAATCAAAGTCAAAAATTCAAACTCCTCAGAAAAATTCAGAAAAATTATATATCGAAACTTTTGATGTACGCATCTCAAAACTGAAATTCGTTTTCCGATTCGATGCATCGTTTGTCCAGAATTTCTAGATCAATTCTCGGCCTTTCATCGCGCGTCGATGAACGTTGTCGGTTCGTCAAATCATTTCTGGGTATTGTAGAGTGGACGATGGGGAGTACATCAGTGGTGTTTGTTCTGCGTTTCAACGGTTGGATCGGCCAGAAAAATTCGAGCTTGGGTGGCTTTTAATGGTGGCGGCTACTTGTTTTGCCATGGTTTCACTTGCGATGCACAAAGGAGAATTGATGTGGGTTTGAAGCTGCGATAGCCAGCAGCGTAGGTGGCGCGACACGCGGTGGCACGTGGCGTTGGGAGGCGGCGCGACTTCGAGTGCTGGCGACGTTTCGTGTGTTCAAACGAACGTGTGCTCTAGGGTTTCCTGTAGCCGCGTGAAGCATAGTGATGATGACGTGGCATATAAAGGGTGAGAAATGTGTTCTTTTTTCTTTTCTTTTATAAATTGAATTTCAATCACAATTATCGATATATCTTTCACATACGATATCTGTTTTGCGCGCGGTTTCTTTTGTTAGGATCGTATTAAAATTCCGGACTTGATGACGCTAGTTTGGACGAATTCTGAGACGGTCAAATTTTTGGGTTTATGCATTTTCATTTTCATTTCATTCGGGATTTCGGTTTGAAATGATATATAACCGTAAACTTTTATATTTTTAAATTACGGATTGAAATGATAAATATCCGTATCACTTGACCATAGGATAGAAAATTTTATACAGGCACCGTGGTCCATATATAAAATATTTTAAAGTAATTTTCTATGGTTTGGAAAGAAATATACGGTTTAATAAATATTAAAATTTTATATTATATAAATATTATTTTATATTTTTAAATTCTTAAAATTTAAGCTATGTATAACTTGATGATGTTTTAAGTTGATTTACGAATATTTCAAGTTTGAGCTTTATGTAAATGCTATTGAATTTATTTAATAAATAATTTTAAACTAAATAATAGTAAATTGAATTAAGAAATATACGAGTTTTTCAGATTTGGTTTGGAAATTTTGGGATATTTAAAGATTTGAAATATATATAAAAATTGAAATATCTTATTTAAATTAAGGTATTATTGTTTTCAAAGTGTTGGTTTTCGAAATTGTTATAACTTTGAAAGTAATATGGTTTGAAAAATGAATTTATTTGAAATAGAATTTATTTAAGAATTATCTGTGAATATATTGATTTGGAAACCTATTGAAATTGAAAATTTAGAATATGACTTCAAAATGTGGTTTGGGTTTAAGATGATTTAAAAGAATATTTCAAGTTTATCTAAATTAAAGAAAGATTTGTGATTGGAAATTGGGTTTTATTTAAATAAGATATTATTGAATTGTTTTGGAAATGGAAATGATATATTATTGAATTGGGTTTCGAAATGGAAATAATACATTAATAATTTGGGTTTGAAATAGTAATTATATTTTGGTTTTAAGTATATACTATTTTGAAGTAAAGGATATGGTTTGAAATGGCAATAACATTTTGGGAGTATGCTAATACTGGATAGACTACTGGGACTATTACGTGTTAAGGGCTATATGGGTAACCCCTTGACGCTATTAAAAAGTATGTTTATTTTATATTAGACATTATTATAATAGCGAATATTACTACATAGTAGATAGTTTAACGGACCCTTAAGAGGTGTGAATCCCGAACATTTCTGAAGTTACTGCACTCACGTTAGACACTGGATAGGAGATGTCAAATCCCGTAAACATCTTCGACGCCGTTAACACTCATATTTATTTACCGTTGATTTAACTTACATAAGATCTTTTAGTTCTGACTCGAGTGTTCTGTCTTTTTAATTCGCTCGGGTCTGCCTGAGCATTTCATGATTTAAAGGCCCTATTTCTGAAGGACGAAGACGAAGATTTTATTATTACTATTTGTTATATATTCCACTACACCATTGTATTCCGTTGCATAATTACCATTCCCTGGTATGTGTAACTCTGATATGTATTGTATAAGTATAATCAAATGTTTTGTAAAACAGCTTCATGAACTGTTATTTGATTATTATATTTTATCGTTCCGCTGCAAGATTCTATTTTGTTTCTTTTATTTCTCCACTTTTTCTTATCTACCCCATAACAATCCACCCTTCTGTATGGTTGAAGTTGGCATGTGTGTCTGCTTAAGCATACAAAAGGGTGGGATGTTACAAGTGAGGTTTCATGTGTGTGCTCTGGCGGCACATAGGGTAGCTCGGGTTTTAGGGTTTCGGCCATGCTGGCTTGCACGGCTGGAGGTTCCTGCGGCGAGGATAAGCAATAGGCGGTCAGGGGAGGAGCAGTAGGCGATCTAGGGGGTTTAGGTCATGATCGGCATCGGGTACTGGTGGTAAGGTGTAGTGGAGGGTCGAAGCAGGGAAGTGGAGGCTGACAATGGAGGGTTTGGTGAACTGGAGAGGGGAGTCAATCGGGAAGGTTTGGATGCGAGATGATAGGTAGGTGGACTATGGGTGGAATGGTGGTGCCAAAGGTCCAGGCAAAAAGAGGAGAATGAGCTGGCTTTAATAAGAAGGAAGTTTGCGTGGAATGAAGTGAAGGTAATCAAGGTTTGGGTTACAGCTAGAAATGAAGAAGAGCAGATCTATAATTATTTCAAATGATGATAAATTGGAATAGAAAAGAACAGTAAGAGTATTATACATAAGTTCTTCTCTGAACGTTTCAAAAAGTAGAAGAAAGGAATCATCATTTATTTTTATAACAGAAAGAAGGACAAAAGTCAAGCCCGAGAATTCAAGAAATCTCTAAAGCAATTTATTTGATTCCTTAGGATACACGTTCAAAATTTGAAAAGCAAGAAAGCTAACGGTCACAATTTATGGTGCCGATACGGTTACCGATTTCGCGGATTCCGCTGTGTACCGGACTTCAAAACACAGAATTGAATACACCGTAGAGATCAGCACGACGAGACGATCAAAACGGTATACAGATATCAGTGATAGGATCATCCTATAAAAAGTTGATAATCGGTACCGATATACGTTGCTATTCCGTATGGAAAAATCCAAACGGAGCTAGAAACGTCCGAATTTCACGAAACGAATTTTGCAGTCTGATTCAGAGTGTTTTAAATAAATTTTCTCATGTTGACATATTTAAGTTTCGGAACACTTTTAAATTCAACTGTTATTAACTTATTTAAATTGAAATAGAATTTCACAATAAAATAAACTTCAATATTATTAATTGAAATTTTGCCATTGTCTATGTTTAAATAGACGCATTCCAAATATCAAATTTATATTTCGAAATTTAAATATTTAAATTTCTCAAAAATTCAATTAAATACGTTATAAAAATTATTAAAATTTACGGGTCGTTACACTCCCCCACTCAAAACTTTCCGTCCTCGAAAAGGAAGAAGGTAGGAGAATAGAAGCGACCATAAAGAAAATTAGATTGAAATACAAGGATAAACGATTAATTTAAAACTATATAAATTTGCTTGAAATATTCATTAGAAAACTTCATTTGCAATTCAATTATCTTTAATGCTTTAAAACCTTTCAAAAACCCATTTGTAAAATTTCTTGCTTCCTTTATAAATACCATTTATATGTTTAAATAACACCTTTATAAATATATGAAAACTATTTGAAAACAATTATTTACATCATTACTTATATTTACAAAGAGGTTATTGAAAACATTAAATCTATAATTCATAAATTTATTAATTTATCTCAAGATACTTTTCAACATTATTAATAAATCAATAATCATTTTCTTTAAATATATTGTATTTAATTAATAACTTCTAAAACATTAATAACACTAATAATTTACTATTAAACCATGTAGTATATAAATAAAAAATATTTTAAAAAGGATATATTCAAAAAAGAAAAGAAGGTAGATTTGGAAAAACAGAATATAGGTGAATAAATAAAGCTGAGCAGATAGGGTAGATTCAAAAGAATAGTATTGGGTACGAATAATTAATTTAGAACCATAAGAATTTCAATTTCAAATATTAATACAAAATTTCTTTGTTGAAAATATTTTTATAATAAAATACTTCTATAACTTGATGTCTCACAAGTTTATCCTCGTTCTTGCAGGCTATGGCCATGCGTTGATCAGGTGCAAAGCTAGAATTCTCCAAGTACTTAGTAGACTTGTTTCAACACCTAGTGAAAATACTTGAAAACCCTTCAAAACCGATATGGAAAGTACAATCCAAACAAATCAACCGAATCATGGATTGCAGATACACAATGGTTACGCCTGGATCCCCCAAGAAACATCTGTACCCTTTAAGCAATCGATGCCTTGCGAATTTCGCCATGATAACAAAAAACTGTAGACCGCGGATACACAATGGTTACGCCTGGATCCCCCAGGAAACATCTGTACCCTTTAAGCAATCTCTGCCTTGCGGATTACGCTACGAAAACAAAACTTGTAGACCGCGGATACACAATGGTTGCGCCTGGATCCCCCAGGAATCATCTGTACCCTTTAAGCAATCTCTGCCTTGCGGATTACGCTACTAAACGACCATAGATCGCAGATACACAATGGTTACGCCTGGATCCCCCAGGAAACATCCGTACCTTTTAAGCAATCACTGCCTTGCGAATTACGCTATGCAGTCGAGTTCGTAAGACCATGGGTAACGCCATGGAATTCGATGGACACTCGAGTATCATATCCGGAAAACCCAAATCAGAGAGAGTAATATCGATAGAATGAATCCACAATGTGGCCACAAAGCGAATATCAAGCAGAAGGCACTTTCCATATCTTTACTTCGAAAATATGTATCATATAGTACCTTTTCAAATCAATTTCAAATATCATACTTATATAAATTCCATTATATATAAGATTTCATTTCAAATCGAATACTTTCCAAATCAATAATATATCAAATCACACTTATATAGACTTCGATTATATAAGATTTCGCTTTTCAAATTGAGTACCTTTCCAAATCAACAGTTTTCGAATCAACTTCATACTTATACAAATCAATTTTATATAAGTTCGATAACTCCCAAATCAAGTATTTAGTAAAATAAGGTTCTCAATTTCAATTTGTTTCAATATAAGCTTAGTTTCAAAATCATATAAGATTTCACCAAATTATTTCTTCCAAACTAAATATCTTCAGTTTCAAAGTTTCCAAAATAATAGGTTTAGAAAATAATCCCAGTTTCCAAATCAACATAATTTAAGTCAAACAATTCATTTCCAAAATCATCATATAAATGCTGGGTTTTAAATTCCAATCTATTTTCGAAACCAAATATTTCCTCAAAATCAATTATACCCAAAGATAATTACACAGTTTATAATCATCCCTTCAAAACCTTTAAACTATTTATTTCTATTTGAAAGATCAAATTTACCCTTTTGAAGATTATTATTATTATTATTATATATATATAGTTTTATAAAAGATGTTACTAAGTTAAAACATTTAAAACTAAATTTTATTCAAAAATATTTAAAATCTAAATTTCATATTAGTATAATTCAAAATAGTTATATTCATTTACTTAACAAAACAGTTTCAAACTTATTTAAATCATATTACTTCATACTTTAAACATACAAACTAAACTTATATACTTTATCCAACAATTTATACTTTTCAAAATCACTTAACTTTGAAAAATTAAACCTTGATTTGGAAGTGTTCGAACATTCAAAATAGTCGGAGAAATCATATTTTAAATCCAAGAGTTGGAAATCATCAACAAATCAGTAAATCAATTCCAAAAGATATGGTTATACCAAACCAAATCCGAAACTGGAGGACTGGACACCGGACTTACTTCAAATCGTTTCAAATATAAATACATATATCTTTCGAATATCAAATCATACTTCGGAATTTGAAATCAAAGTTGGTTTCACAAAATCAGTCGCATAGCAAAGCTACTAAAGTGGCCTATCCCCCACTCTGAAACTCGAAAATCAATGTCGATGATGCTGCACTCATCACCGAAATTATTCTCCAGCGACATAAGTGAGTTCTGGACTTCTTTTTCTTGAACACTTCTTTGAAATTTATTCGAAATCATTGGAACTCATTTGAAGTCATTTGAAACGCTTCTTATTCGGAAAATACTTTTTAATCATATTATTATATATTTTAAAAATCTTAAGACCAAATTTCAAAATACCTGAGTTCAATTCCTCAAATTTCAAATTCAAAACCCTTCCGTTATAAATCATTTTTATATAAATCAAATTTCATATAAAATTAACAAAATTTCAAATCCTCGTTTTTAAAAGGTATATAATTCTTATCTGAAACATTTTCACTTTTATATATAGAATAAAATCATACTTATCAAGATAATAATTTCGATATATAAAACAATTTCTAAAATACAAACAAGCCCGATTTTTCAAAGGATGATTGAAGAATGGATTTCAAGCAAAGATAGAGATTCAAATTAGAGGAACTCTAATCAAATAGAAATATGATTTGAAGATAAGCTCGAACGAAGATGAGATAATTAAATTTCAAAATAGAAGATGGATATACTTATATAAATCACAGGCGACCTTAACCGGGTCAACCGTGGCTTCAAGAATAAGATCGATACAAAATTCTAAGGAAAATTGACATTCGATCGCCAGAGATAGAATTCAGGCATAACAAGAGATAGCAGCATCTAAACCGAGGGTATAGAAATCTCCGGTGAGACAACGCCAATTGTAAAGGAGTTTCACCCCTTTACAAATCATATAGTGGAGCAATGGGATGCTCCAGAATCAAGAAAACACGAATAGGTAGAGACAAGAATGGATTTCATAACAAGTGGGAGCGTTCCAAAATTCAAAGGAAACCGAATCAAATAGGAAAAGATTCAAGCCCGAACGAAAGTAATTCTGTAATTAAATCCACTACATATGCTAAGTTAAGCCCAAAACCAGAGCTCTGATACCAACTGTAACATCCCGGTATTTTCAACCATTCGTAGACACACATGTCGGACTTGAATTGCTCAAAATATCGGATTGTTATTTTAAAATTTGGCAAAACTCAGCATATACAGTAAATAAATCAATAACAGAATCACAGACACAAAGTTATCTAATAATGCAGCGGAATAGATAAATAGTAGTTCATGAAGCTATTATATAAACAACAGAGTTTGAAATAAAATACAATAGAATATCTTAAATACAGACTGATGACATCTCTAAACAAATCAACTGGAAAAGATGAAAGCTGTGATATCCCGGATTTTTGGACAATATAAATTTAATAATCAGTATTGATAATTTAATTGGATTGATAAATTTTCTTTATAATTTTAATTTAATTTGGTAATTTAATAAAGTTTTATTTTGTATTCTTTGAAATGTTTAAATTTAAGTGGTTATAAATATATATAGATTTAATTAAACCTTTCTTTTTAACATCTCTTAAACTAGAATAGTTGTAAACATAAGTAATATATACATAAATTACTAAATTTCACAATTACATAAATAATAGAAATTCATATTGCACAAATATATAAATACTTTTGTAAATAAGGTTTTAAAATATAAATATTTTTCAAAGGGTATTTGGTTTTATAATATTTTCTCTAAAAATAGTTTATATATACATATACTAAGATAAGTGTTTAGTAATTAGTAAAGTAAGTATGAAAAGCTTTATATTAACATTTAAATTAAATAAAAAAATTTATTTAATATATTAAAAAGGACATGTGTAAATACATTAACACTTGGTAGTAACAAGTGTAGGGTAATTAAGTGATAAAGGACACATGTATGTTTTAAAAAAATACAAGTGGCAAGATTCTATTTTCTCTAAAAATTGAGTTAAACTAATATAATGTTGTAAAAGAGAAACCTGGTTATTTTCTTTCCCGTTCAAAGTTTATTTCAGTTCAAATCTTCTTCCTCCATCTTCTTTTTCTCTCCATCTTTCTAAATTCAAAAGAAAATCAAAATCTGAAACCAAAAATCAAAAGAAAATAAATCAAACAATTATTTCATCTTAAATTTGGAATCTGCAAGCCAATTCAACTGAATCAAGCTTGGAATTTAAATCTGCAACAAATCAACCTGAGCAATTCAAGTTAAAGATTCAACTAAACAAGGTTCCAGATTTCAACTATTAACAAGCATGCAAGTATTCAATTTTCAACACCAAGAAATTTAAAACAATTCAGATATTCAAAGCCTGGGAAACCTGCTCTGTTTTGTTCTCTGGAAAAAAGAAAAAGGTGAGTAAATACTTTTAAAAACAGTTAGTCTTGTTTTAACTTAAGTACATGTGATGTTGTTGGATTGAATTGAATTCTAAAGTTTCGAACTTATCTGGATTTGCAAATATATGTATGTGATATAAGTGTGCATGTCTGTGCTTGCTCTATCTTGCTTTACAGGTTTCAAATCTATTCAAAAATCAAAAATCTCATTCCCTGATTCTTTTTAGACTTTGTTGTTCAAACAAAAACTGTTTAAATTTGTAAGATCTAAATTTTAAAAATAATTCTAAGTATAAATAGTTTAAAGATTTCTGGAAAATTGAAATATACAGTAAAAACCCAAAGTTTGGCAAAATTCGATTTCAGCAATTTAGTGTTTCATATATATAATATAAATTGTCTTTGAAAACTAGGATTTTTTAAAAAGAAAAACACAAATTTTAAGTTTGTATTTGGGTAGAACTTGTGAGATGAACGGAAATTGAACTTTGTTTGATTTCTCGGCGATCGATGATGGATGGTGCCGCGGGTTGATACTGGAGGTAGTGTGGAGATCAGGGGTCAAGAGAAAAATAGTCGGTGATTTTTTAGATCACCGTGGTGGCTTGTCAACGACGAGATAGGGTTTAACGTCAGTTTTTGTCGACGTTGTTTTCTAGGGCGATGCGTCGTCAGGGTCGCATTTGAGTCGATCGGAGGAGGGGAAAACGAAGCGTGGTTTCGTGATAAAGGTCTGGACGTGGCGGCAAGGTCCCTCATGGTCGTAGGCGGCGGCGCGAGAAGGATTTGATGATCGGGTTGGTTCCAGAAAAGTGCTCGAATTGCTCGTTTTTGATTTCCAGATGAATTCATCGAACTGAGAGGTCAAGTGGATAGGCGAGGTCAACCACGACGTGTCGAAGGTCGGAGGGTTGATCGGAGTTGATCTGGTCGAGCGTGCATGTGTACGTGTGCACGTTCGTGTGCATAGGGAAATGGCTTTGGGGAAGAAGAGGAATTCTGGGGACGATCTCGTGATGATCGCGTGGAAGACTCGAAGCAGACGAATATAGGGAAGACGCGGGGCAGGCTCGAGTTTTTGTATGGGTCGACTCGAAGTTGGCTCGGGATGATATTATAGGCTGGCCGAGTTGTTTTTGTTTTAAAAGGTGGGTTTCAAATTTAAAGTATTCCAGGTTTTAAAAGAAGATAGGAAGTTTGTAATGTTTCAAAGTTTAAACAGGATAAACAAGTTTTTCTATGTTGAATATTATATAAGTTATAAATTATAAATAAGTGATAAACAAGTTTTAATGTATATTGTAAATAATTTAGTTTAAAATAAATGATTGACTAGGTTTTAAGGTGGATTTAAAGTGAGATGTTTTTTTAAAAAAAAGAAATGTTTTATTAAGTTTTAAAATTTAATAAATTGATTAATTTCAATTATATATTTAAATTTATAAAATGTTTTCAAATGAAAGATAAATAATGTAATTAAGAATTTAATAAAGAAAAGAATTTATCTTTAAATTTAATTAAAGTTGTAATTATTTAGGATAAACTTTGAAATGGATAATTACTTAATGTAATTTATTAAATTACTTAGTGTAAGTAATTAATGTGTAATTACTAAATGTAATTAATTAAAGGGTATAATTATTTTATAAAAGTAATTAAATAGAAGTAATTAAGGTTAATTACCTAGTGTTATTAATTAAATAAATTATTAAAGGATTAAGATTAATTAATAAATTAATTAATTGTTAAGGTAATTAATTAAAAATAATTAATTAATGAAAGTAATTAAGGGAAGATTAATTACTGGATTAGATTAATCAAAGGTGATTAATAATTATGGATTAATTAAGAATAATTAATTAATGTAATTAATAAAATAATTAAAGATGTAATTAGGATCATTAGTTTATAATTAATTAATGATGTAATTAAGAGTAGATTAATTAAGATTAATTAATCAAATGATAAATGTTTAATTGTAATTAACTAAAGATTAATTAAAAATTGATAATTAATTAATTGTAATTAATTAAGGGTTTAAGTAATTGATTTTATAATTAATTAATTAATGAAGTAATTAAAGGTTAATTACTATAATTGGTTAAGAATAATTAATTTGTGAAATTAATTAAAGATAATTACTTAAATGTAATTAAAATATAATTAATCAAGGTGATTAATTAAAGTGGATAATTAGAGATGATATAAATCATTACTTAAGGGTGAATGAATGATATTGAATACTTTGCATTGTTGATATCTTTGATGAGATATGTGTTGATATATGATATGGATGTTTGGTTGAATTATAATGATAATGTGAATTATCTGTTTGGGATGATAATGTAGATTATCTATTGAATTATCTATCTTTGTGTATATAGATAAGAATTGAATTGTTTTAACCTTTAAACAACTTGGCCTTAAAAGATACGTTTTGGATTTCGATGAGACCGGGATCGGGTTTCCGTATACCGGATTTCCAGGTCTGGAGACCCGAATACCACATCGATCCAAATTTACGATAGATCGTGAATCTTAAGTGAAGATGAAGATTTAGAGTGCAAGGGTTATTGTCGTTAACTCTGAGGGTGATTCCAAAACGAGTGTAACGAGATAATGCCTTCGGTTTCGTTCGAACCCGGAACGAACTTGTATGGATTGAATGCTTTCAGCACATCGTCAGGCGGACGATGAGCATTCTAAGTGATATGTTCTGATTAAAGGTAATCGTAACCTCAAGCCTCATCAACCGGGAATGGCTAAAACAGGGGAGGTGCAGCAAGGCTTCGTGGGTAGCACCCACTGAGAGCAAGATAGATCCCTGTCTAGAGGTCCCTTTTCTTTTATTCGGCTTAGTGTGTGGTTGGTCGCGCCAACTACGGGATTGTCTTGTTCGGAATTATCCAGTAAGGGATGGTTCCGGCTTTGTGTTGCAGGGGAGCGGGCGTACTCCTCGGTACGGTGATCTAGGCCACGTACTGTGACGGGCGGTACCCCAGTAGCCCTGCCATTGTATGGAATCCAAACTCCAATAAGTGCCGTACGTATTAGTTGTGCCCAACTATGTTGGAATGTGAGATGTAAGCATTTCAGCTATTTCTGTATTTTACTTGAAAACCCTAGACCCTATTATAATACAATCAGATTTCCTATCAAACGTTTTAGTTAGCGTAAGGTAAAAACTTACCCATGTTTATTTGTGGGGAGTCTTACGTGATACTTTTGTTTTCAAAGGTTTTCAAAGTTAAGCAATCTAACCGTTTACTCACACCAGACCCATGTCTGACCCAAGTGTTTATTTCTGTTTTATAAACTCTTGGGTACTCAAATTTTTACGAGTAGCCAAGGGATTCAGGTTTAGCTTTGACGAATTGTGGAGGAGCAATGGAGCAGGAGGCTTCGGCGTTCGTAGATATAGTATTCCGCTGTGTTGATATCTGTGTTAGAGTCTTGTATTGTATTTGAGTTGTAATATCTAGACAGATGTTTATAACTGTCTAGTATGTGTTGTATAGTTGTGTAAACTCTGATAAGTGTTGTATACTATGTAATAGTTTATGTTATTAATATAATTTATTCGTTCCGCTGTGAGATCGTTGTTGTTGTTTCTTTCTTTCTTCTCTTCTTTTCTATTTTCTACCCCTTTCTTTCTTCATAATGATGCGACTTTCTGGGCATAGGAAGTCGGGTCGTTACATATGGTATCAGAGCATAGGTTGAGCGAATGCCTAAGCTTTTGGTTAAGTGAATATCAAAACACTAGGTTGAGTGAATACCTTGGTTCGGAAGGATTGTTCATTAGAGATAGGATCTGTAGCAACCTGTTGAGTCTGAGTATATATATATATACGAGAGCGCGTATTTGTTAGTTATATAAAATGGTTTTATATTGTGTTAATTGATCGGTTGAGTGGTATATGGATTCTGGTCAATACGAGTAGCTAACGTTATTGATAGGGATCTCTAAACACTTGAACCAGGCCAACGGACACAATATTGTTTTAAAGAGGTAAATGAAATAATTTTACCCAGAAATAATTTCTATATAAAAAAAAATAATAAATATATCATTTTAAATATATATATATTTATGTATTTCTACCTATTTATTGGGTTACCTGTTCGGGTTTTCCAATATAAGTTATAAAGGTAGATAAGGTGGTAGTGTGTGTAACACAATTACCAATAGTTGGAGTTTGAATGTTTGAGGTTGGAAGTATATATCGAGACTGTAAACCCAATATCGTCTCGAGTAAGTTGGCAGTATAGAGTAAGGATGTCTCGGATCTCTGAAGAAAATCCTTTTCAAGATTCGGAGTCCATTATTGGAATGTAAGATTGGTGAGCTCGGGTGAGCAGATTTTCTAGAGTTGAATCTATCAGTTGTGCAGAAGTAAGTGATGGTAGCTTGGCGACTTCAGGAAGGAGCAGTTGTGTGATAAGACGCAGTATCTATGGATGTTCCCGAAGGAGATTTTCTTTTGGAACAAGATTAAGAAGGTATTGGAGGAACAGTTGATGTCTACCGCAGGAAAGACTCGACTGTATAGGAATTCTCTGATATCAAGTAAGAGAGTTTTGTCTATTTTGAAGTATGGGACTAAGGTCGATTAGTTGTTCTTCGGACATGGTCTCATTGTTCCCTTAAGAAGAGTAAGTTATTGGCGATTGGTTTGGAGCCCGAGTTTCTTTTGGATGTCTGCCATCTTGGAGATTCGTTGAGAGGTTTGTTGATAGTTTTAGTTTTGAGAAGCCTTTGGATTAGAAGTTCTTGGTTAGCTGTGATAGCAGTGCAGCTCGGAGTGTTCGGTGTGCTGTCGAGATAGAGTTTGGATGCAACAGTGTGGTCCGTTTCTTCGATGGTACCGGAATCTTTGTGATTCTTCTATCAGCAGTCCGGGAAGATGGTGAATATTTTCTTGAAGGGTTAACCTTGTTTGGAAAAGTTTAAGGCTGTTTTAATTAGAAAAGAGAGAACAGTTTCTTTGGAATCCGAACTAGGTAGGATCGCAAAAGTGAATTGCGATTATTTTGAGAAGTTCATCTTGAGTAATCTTTTGTATGAAATTGAGACATCTCAAGAGGAAGTAAAAGTTATCGAAGAGGTCAAAGATTTAGTTTATATCGATTTGGTTCCTAAAGAAGGATTTGGTGAAGTATCTTAGAATTTTATGGAGTATCTGTGTTTTCTCTTCTACTTCTAGTTTCTAGTTTCCTCTAGCCAAGGATAGCTGAAGACAGTACCCTTGACCGAGGACTCGTCTATTCTTTGAGAAGTTGGTTATGTCTTTAAGATAACCAATGTTTCCGCTTGTTTGTGGATCTAGTTTGTGCTCGAGTTCATCGACATTCTCATCTATTCCAGATCAGAGTGGTGTAGCGGAAGCAGTTTGGCAAGTGCTCCTGTTTGTCTTTTCCAAATAAGAGAAGTTAGTTTAGTCTACTAATGGTAGTAGAGTTTGTGTTTTGGATTTGGGTAGATCTTGGAGGATCATTTGGTTGAGTTATTTTTAACCCGGTTTATTTCAAGAAGCATCAGCAAGAGTTAAGCTGATCAGGAAGGATGAAGTGACTCAGGATCGTATGGTGAGCTATGCAGATATGAGTCAGAGTTTGGAATTCGGAGTTGGAAATTGGAAACTGTTTAAATTTTCCTCGATTATAAGAGCTATAAGATTTGGTAAGTCTGGAAGCTAGCTCCAAAGTATTTTGGATTTTCTTGTGTTCTTGAGAGGAGTAATTCTTTGATCTAAAGGATTGAATGGTCAGTTTGGATATCTGGAATTCATTATATTTCACGTATCTCTGAGGGAGTACGTGTATGATCTATTACTGATTGTAGAATCTGCAGTTCAGATGGATTTGGAAGTTGAACTGGACTTGAGTATAGTCTGATGTTCCGTTCAGATTAGTGGATCTAGAGAAGAGAGGAGCTTTGGATTATGGTGGTGTAGTTTGTTTAGCTTCTGTAGAGCGAGTCTCCCGGTGATTTATACTCGGGGAAACTCGAGATAGTGTTAGTAGATCTATCCTGATTTGTATCAGAATAGTTAGTTAGATTAAATTGTTTGATTGGTTGCTTTGATTGATAGGAATTGGATGATAGGTTTGTATTTAAAATTAAAAATCTTTGCTGGATTATTAAATTAACTTTGCTTTTAATTTCGGGGACGAAATTATTTTAAGGGGGGAGGAATGTGATATCCCGGATTTTTGGACAATATAAATTTAATAATCAGTATTGATAATTTAATTGGATTGATAAATTTTCTTTATAATTTTAATTTAATTTGGTAATTTAATAAAGTTTTATTTTGTATTCTTTGAAATGTTTAAATTTAAGTGGTTATAAATATATATAGATTTAATTAAACCTTTCTTTTTAACATCTCTTAAACTAGAATAGTTGTAAACATAAGTAATATATACATAAATTACTAAATTTCACAATTACATAAATAATAGAAATTCATATTGCACAAATATATAAATACTTTTGTAAATAAGGTTTTAAAATATAAATATTTTTCAAAGGGTATTTGGTTTTATAATATTTTCTCTAAAAATAGTTTATATATACATATACTAAGATAAGTGTTTAGTAATTAGTAAAGTAAGTATGAAAAGCTTTATATTAACATTTAAATTAAATAAAAAAATTTATTTAATATATTAAAAATGACATGTGTAAATACATTAACACTTGGTAGTAACAAGTGTAGGGTAATTAAGTGATAAAGGACACATGTATGTTTTAAAAAAATACAAGTGGCAAGATTCTATTTTCTCTAAAAATTGAGTTAAACTAATATAATGTTGTAAAAGAGAAACCTGGTTATTTTCTTTCCCGTTCAAAGTTTATTTCAGTTCAAATCTTCTTCCTCCATCTTCTTTTTCTCTCCATCTTTCTAAATTCAAAAGAAAATCAAAATCTGAAACCAAAAATCAAAAGAAAATAAATCAAACAATTATTTCATCTTAAATCTGGAATCTGCAAGCCAATTCAACTGAATCAAGCTTGGAATTTAAATCTGCAACAAATCAACCTGAGCAATTCAAGTTAAAGATTCAACTAAACAAGGTTCCAGATTTCAACTATTAACAAGCATGCAAGTATTCAATTTTCAACACCAAGAAATTTAAAACAATTCAGATATTCAAAGCCTGGGAAACCTGCTCTGTTTTGTTCTCTGGAAAAAAGAAAAAGGTGAGTAAATACTTTTAAAAACAGTTAGTCTTGTTTTAACTTAAGTACATGTGATGTTGTTGGATTGAATTGAATTCTAAAGTTTCGAACTTATCTGGATTTGCAAATATATGTATGTGATATAAGTGTGCATGTCTGTGCTTGCTCTATCTTGCTTTACAGGTTTCAAATCTATTCAAAAATCAAAAATCTCATTCCCTGATTCTTTTTAGACTTTGTTGTTCAAACAAAAACTGTTTAAATTTGTAAGATCTAAATTTTAAAAATAATTCTAAGTATAAATAGTTTAAAGATTTCTGGAAAATTGAAATATACAGTAAAAACCCAAAGTTTGGCAAAATTCGATTTCAACAATTTAGTGTTTCATATATATAATATAAATTGTCTTTGAAAACTAGGATTTTTTAAAAAGAAAAACACAAATTTTAAGTTTGTATTTGGGTAGAACTTGTGAGATGAACGGAAATTGAACTTTGTTTGATTTCTCGGCGATCGATGATGGATGGTGCCGCGGGTTGATACTGGAGGTAGTGTGGAGATCAGGGGTCAAGAGAAAAATAGTCGGTGATTTTTTAGATCACCGTGGTGGCTTGTCAACGACGAGATAGGGTTTAACGTCAGTTTTTGTCGACGTTGTTTTCTAGGGCGATGCGTCGTCAGGGTCGCATTTGAGTCGATCGGAGGAGGGGAAAACGAAGCGTGGTTTCGTGATAAAGGTCTGGACATGGCGGCAAGGTCCCTCATGGTCGTAGGCGGCGGCGCGAGAAGGATTTGATGATCGGGTTGGTTCCAGAAAAGTGCTCGAATTGCTCGTTTTTGATTTCCAGATGAATTCATCGAACTGAGAGGTCAAGTGGATAGGCGAGGTCAACCACGACGTGTCGAAGGTCGGAGGGTTGATCGGAGTTGATCTGGTCGAGCGTGCATGTGTACGTGTGCACGTTCGTGTGCATAGGGAAATGGCTTTGGGGAAGAAGAGGAATTCTGGGGACGATCTCGTGATGATCGCGTGGAAGACTCGAAGCAGACGAATATAGGGAAGACGCGGGGCAGGCTCGAGTTTTTGTATGGGTCGACTCGAAGTTGGCTCGGGATGATATTATAGGCTGGCCGAGTTGTTTTTGTTTTAAAAGGTGGATTTCAAATTTAAAGTATTCCAGGTTTTAAAAGAAGATAGGAAGTTTGTAATGTTTCAAAGTTTAAACAGGATAAACAAGTTTTTCTATGTTGAATATTATATAAGTTATAAATTATAAATAAGTGATAAACAAGTTTTAATGTATATTGTAAATAATTTAGTTTAAAATAAATGATTGACTAGGTTTTAAGGTGGATTTAAAGTGAGATGTTTTTTTAAAAAAAGAAATGTTTTATTAAGTTTTAAAATTTAATAAATTGATTAATTTCAATTATATATTTAAATTTATAAAATGTTTTCAAATGAAAGATAAATAATGTAATTAAGAATTTAATAAAGAAAAGAATTTATCTTTAAATTTAATTAAAGTTGTAATTATTTAGGATAAACTTTGAAATGGATAATTACTTAATGTAATTTATTAAATTACTTAGTGTAAGTAATTAATGTGTAATTACTAAATGTAATTAATTAAAGGGTATAATTATTTTATAAAAGTAATTAAATAGAAGTAATTAAGGTTAATTACCTAGTGTTATTAATTAAATAAATTATTAAAGGATTAAGATTAATTAATAAATTAATTAATTGTTAAGGTAATTAATTAAAAATAATTAATTAATGAAAGTAATTAAGGGAAGATTAATTACTGGATTAGATTAATCAAAGGTGATTAATAATTATGGATTAATTAAGAATAATTAATTAATGTAATTAATAAAATAATTAAAGATGTAATTAGGATCATTAGTTTATAATTAATTAATGATGTAATTAAGAGTAGATTAATTAAGATTAATTAATCAAATGATAAATGTTTAATTGTAATTAACTAAAGATTAATTAAAAATTGATAATTAATTAATTGTAATTAATTAAGGGTTTAAGTAATTGATTTTATAATTAATTAATTAATGAAGTAATTAAAGGTTAATTACTATAATTGGTTAAGAATAATTAATTTGTGAAATTAATTAAGGATAATTACTTAAATGTAATTAAAATATAATTAATCAAGGTGATTAATTAAAGTGGATAATTAGAGATGATATAAATCATTACTTAAGGGTGAATGAATGATATTGAATACTTTGCATTGTTGATATCTTTGATGAGATATGTGTTGATATATGATATGGATGTTTGGTTGAATTATAATGATAATGTGAATTATCTGTTTGGGATGATAATGTAGATTATCTATTGAATTATCTATCTTTGTGTATATAGATAAGAATTGAATTGTTTTAACCTTTAAACAACTTGGCCTTAAAAGATACGTTTTGGATTTCGATGAGACCGGGATCGGGTTTCCGTATACCGGATTTCCAGGTCTGGAGACCCGAATACCACATCGATCCAAATTTACGATAGATCGTGAATCTTAAGTGAAGATGAAGATTTAGAGTGCAAGGGTTATTGTCGTTAACTCTGAGGGTGATTCCAAAACGAGTGTAACGAGATAATGCCTTCGGTTTCGTTCGAACCCGGAACGAACTTGTATGGATTGAATGCTTTCAGCACATCGTCAGGCGGACGATGAGCATTCTAAGTGATATGTTCTGATTAAAGGTAATCGTAACCTCAAGCCTCATCAACCGGGAATGGCTAAAACAGGGGAGGTGCAGCAAGGCTTCGTGGGTAGCACCCACTGAGAGCAAGATAGATCCCTGTCTAGAGGTCCCTTTTCTTTTATTCGGCTTAGTGTGTGGTTGGTCGCGCCAACTACGGGATTGTCTTGTTCGGAATTATCCAGTAAGGGATGGTTCCGGCTTTGTGTTACAGGGGAGCGGGCGTACTCCTCGGTACGGTGATCTAGGCCACGTACTGTGACGGGCGGTACCCCAGTAGCCCTGCCATTGTATGGAATCCAAACTCCAATAAGTGCCGTACGTATTAGTTGTGCCCAACTATGTTGGAATGTGAGATGTAAGCATTTCAGCTATTTCTGTATTTTACTTGAAAACCCTAGACCCTATTATAATACAATCAGATTTCCTATCAAACGTTTTAGTTAGCGTAAGGTAAAAACTTACCCATGTTTATTTGTGGGGAGTCTTACGTGATACTTTTGTTTTCAAAGGTTTTCAAAGTTAAGCAATCTAACCGTTTACTCACACCAGACCCATGTCTGACCTGTAACGACCCGTATTTTCACGGATCGAAAAGTTCGTCAAGTCTGGAGTTTTAGCGTTTTGGGCCATTTCAGATTTTAGGCAAATTTTGCCCAAGTCCTAAGTCGTTCACGACTTAGCATGAGTCGTGAGTCGTATACGACTTAGGAGATAGGAGTTCTGGGCGAGTTAAGGACTCAAGGGGTGAGTCGGCGACGACCTAAGGAGATAAGTCGTAGTTGGGCTAGGTTAGTAGGTTGAAGTTTACTCGGCAAGTGTTAAGTCGTAGGTTGTAAGTCGTTGCCGAGTTAAGGGATAACAACCTAAGGAAGTGACCGACTTATGTTATTGTAGACGACTTAAGGTTTTGAGTTAAGTGTTAAGTCGGCTGACGAGTTAAGGTATTGGTCGACTTAAAACTTGGACGAATTAGGAGTTGAGTCGTGGCTGAGTTAAGCTGATGAGTCGTACCCTGATGAGTCGTACCCTGATGAGTCGTACCCTGATGAGTCGTACCCTGATGAGTCGTACCCTGATGAGTCGTACCCTGATGAGTCGTAGTCTTTGTGTTGAGTTGGAAGATGCTATAAGTCGTAGGCAGATGAAGGTTAAGTCGTAGGAGCGTGTGTTGACTCGTAGCTTGGTTAAGTCGTAGGGGGTTGCTGAGTCGTAGGGGCTTAAGTCGTAAGTCGGAAACGACTTAGGAGATAGACTAGTCACGACTTAAGGGCAGTTTTCAGCTATAAATAGGAGGGGTTGTTCTCACTTTTTGGGATCCGGATTTTGAAGCGACGAAGTGCTGCCATTTTTAGAGCTCGACTTCTACACTTATTCACTTCTTTTCTCCACTCTAATCTAGTGCTTACATCCATCCAAGTTGAAGATCAAGATTGAAGATTCAAGAGCTAAAGTTGAAGATCTTCATCTTTTCAAGAGAGATTTCTTCGTTTGAAGCGGATTCGTGATAGATCAAGCTTCATCCTTTGCTGTCCAGATCTGAAGCGTCTTGATTTGGGTTTGTTTAGGTGATTTGGTGAGTGGTGATTATCTCTCACGCGGATCCAAAGGAGTAGATCGGATTGTTGGCTCGATTTGGTGTTAAATTAGTGATTTCCATGCATTTTCTTCATCCTATGTGTAGATCCATGTAGATCCATTGTTCATGATGATGTTGCATCCATTTTATCATATGTTAACCTATGCAAGTTCATTCATCAAGTTTGTAGAGATATAATCCATGTTTTCATGCTTATTGGACTTTCAACTCTTTAATTACGAAAATGCCATTATTGTTATAATTGTCTACTTAGATCATATTTGAATGCTTGATTGTTTGGATTGATGTTTGATTTGATTGATTGTTATGAACTAGATGATTGATGATTAGATTTAGACCGAAGACGATTCAAAAGCTAAGGGAAAGGCTCTTGAATTGGAAAAGCTGCTCGTGGCATATGTAGCGGGATGATGAAGCTCTTATGCATAGATTTGATGATATGTTGAGATGGGGCTTTGCGAGGATGTAATGAAGCGAGGCAATCACATGATGAAGACTTGGTCTAATCCAGACGGGATCATTCCAAGCATGTTGATAACTCGGTGATATGATTCGAGTTGAGGATAATGAATGGATATGAGAATAGTCGTCGAGGAGGATGACTAGGAGGCTTGGATAGCATCGTTGTTGAAGGTTCTAGCATGCTCTAAGCAAGGGTACGTTTGGGCAGATTCGATAGTCCCAACGGCCAACTGTTGATGGTCGAGTACTCTGGGCAGATTCGATAGTCCTAGGCACGGGCTGCGACGACGTGCGGGAGTTATGTCTAGAACCGGGGTTTTCATTAGCCCTTGACGGACGGCTGAAAGAATGTGCCGGTCATTCAATTAACGGTGATATCGAAGCAATGATAACAGTGATAGCCAGAGTCATGGATGTTTGGTTGTATCGTCATTCGGACTCAAGAGCGGTATTTTCTGGGTGCTTATCTGATTTAGGCCTTGGTACTTGGAAAACATCGCCCTTGACTCGAGTGATAGTAGCTTTACTTTAAATTGTATGCTCTGCTATGTTTGCTTCTGCTTAGTGTGTGTCTGGGGGCTATCACTGTAGAATGAGGTTGGAGTGGGAGGGTTGTATTCCTATTCCTTTTCCTTTATGCTCTTTTGGTATGTTGTTAGTTAATTTACTGCTCACTAAGACTGTTGTCTGACTCAAGGCTTTATGTTTTAATTCTTATTGCCTTGGGCTGTTCGTCCATTTTTGGGACGGGCAGACTAGGTAGCAGGTGACAGGTGCTGTTCTCTTCTCACGATGCTGATATCGAAGACGAGCTAGAGGGTTGCATATTATCTTCTTATATGTACTGGATATTCCGCTGTTTTGTATTCTCTGAGAGATTTGTAGTGAGGCTGGATGTATTGAATATGTGGATGCTTGTATTCAACTATTATGGAGTTTTATATGATGTCATTTTGTTCTGTAAAGCTTCACTATACATATGTTCTATTGTATTTTGTCCATGCGCTGTGAGTAATACGATAGATTCTTTTTGTTTTAAATCTTACCTTGACAATCGTCCATGGTCGCCTGGCACACTTTACAGCGCTTTATCTTTAGATTCGGTGCAGGGGTCATGGGCGGTCGTTACATTTGGTATCAGAGCATTGGTTAATCGATTTTACCCAATGCTCGCCGTCGTAACTACGTATGAGAGACGTAATTGTATTTTGATGGATGATTACTATATATAATATAGTAGCTTAGTAGAGTTTGAGTCCTTTATGCAGTTGTTTCTCTAGATGTTCTAATCATTCCTTTTTATAGATATTGAGAATGAGTCGAAGAGGGAGACCAGCTGCTAGGGGAGGCCGTGCTACTGAAGGGACTGCTGATTATGCAGCCATGTTCGAAGCTATGATGACTTCGATCATGAGAAGGATACCAGTTCCGGGGGCAGCAGTTGATGTTGGAGTTCAAGTCCAAACTCCGAAACCAGTGGATTTTGCTAAGTTGTGCAAGGATTATACTGCTCTTGGAGGGAAGGTTTTCTTGGGAACAGAATCAACTATTGAGGTCCAGAGGTGGATAGATGCTTGTAGAAGGATCTTTGGTGATTTGGGAATTGATGATGCAACTAAGAGGAAGTTGGCATCAAGGCAGCTTCAAGGGAGAGCTTCTGATTGGTGGAATTCTATTACCATCACTACTCCGGAAGAAGAGATTACTTGGGAGCAATTCCAAGTCAGATTTGAAGCTAAGTTCATTTCTACAGCTCAGAAGTCTGTTCTGTTCAAGAAGTTCGTGGAGCTCAAGCAGGGTGGGAGATCTGTTCTTGAGTATGTTTCTGAGTTTGAAGCTTTGTCCAAATATGCCCGGTCATATATTGAGTCTGCTTACCAGAAGAATGAGAAGTTTGTGACCGGCTTGGATAGTTATCTTGGGAGACAGTTAGTGGATCATTTGGACGATTCATTTGAGAAGCTTGTGGAGAAAGCTCTTAGGCATGAGAGTCTGTTTCCTAAGGAAGGACCTGTTGTTGCTGTTACCAAGGGAGAGTCTAAACCACAGCAGGGTGGAAACCAGAAGAGGAAGCAGCAGCAGCAGAAGGGTAAGGATGGCCAGAAGAAGCCGAAAGGCGAGGTGACTTGCTACAATTGTCAGCAGAAGGGCCATTTCTCTAAGGATTGTAAGAATCCGAAGGCACCGATGAAGTGTCACAACTGTGACAAGCCGGGGCATTTCAGGAAGAATTGTCCAGAACCAAGGAAGGACAGGCAGATTGTGCAAGCCTATGCTTTAGGAGCTGTTCCGTCGTCTTCAAAAGCTCCTACTGCTGAAGAGAAGGGAAAGAGTGTGGTTGTTCAAGGTACTCTTTTCCTATGTGGTGTTCCGGTTAGAGTTTTGTTTGATACTGGAGCGTCGCATTCGTTTGTTTGTAATGAACTCGTAGGCCGGTTAGGTTTGGCACCGGATATTGTTGATAGGCCATTGGTTGTGACTAATCCAGTTGGGGGTTCGTCTTGTTTGTGTATGTTATGCCGTGGTCTAGTTGTGTCGAGTCATGGTTGCTCTTTTGTTTGTGATTGCTTTGTTCTGAACTTTGCGGGGTTCGGAATTATCTTGGGTATGGACTGGCTTAGGAAGTATGCGGCTAAGGTTGATTGTGAGAGGCTGGAGGTGACAGTTGAGAATGTGGAAGGGCGAAAGATTGTGATACGATGTAAGCATGAGGAAGGCGTCTTCATGAGCTTCATGTATTCGCTGGTTGTTCCACGGGATGGACTGTCATCAGTGCCGATCGCTAATGGATTCGAGGATGTCTTTGACGAAGTCAAAGGGTTGCCGCCGCATAGAGAGATCGAGTTTCGTATAGATCTAGTTGAAGGAGCCAGACCT
Organism: Allium fistulosum; assembly: GCA_030737815.1. Lineage (NCBI taxonomy): Eukaryota > Viridiplantae > Streptophyta > Magnoliopsida > Asparagales > Amaryllidaceae > Allium > Allium fistulosum. The sequence continues at coordinate 307,725,138 of CM060904.1, read as the reverse complement.
GTTGTGATGCCTCTTAGGCGGATGGCGCCTAGGGAACAGCAGGAGTTGAGGGTGCAAGTTGATGATCTTTTGCAGAAAGGATTCATTCGGCGTAGTGTGTCCGAGTGGGGTGCACCAGTTGTGTTTGCAACCAAGGCAGATGGGTCGTTGAGATTGTGTGTGGATTATCGTGAGCTGAATAAGGTAACTAAGAAGAACAAGTATCCATTGCCGAGGATAGATGACTTGTTTGATCAGCTTCACGAAGCAAAGGTGTTTTCTCAGATGGATTTGGCAACGGGATTTCACCAGTTGAGAGTAGCTAAGGATAGTGTGCCGAAGACTGCTTTTAGGACACCATCCGGTTTCTTTGAGTGGCTGGTAATGCCGTTTGGATTGACTAACGCGCCAGCATATTTTGTGGATCTTATGAATAGAGTGTTCAGAGATCAGTTGAACAAGTTTGTACTTGTGTTCGTGGATGATATCCTGATTTATTCCAGGACAGAGGAAGAGCACAAGACGCACTTGCGTATTGTTTTGGAGATCTTACGGAAACATCAGCTGAAGGCTAAGTTTTCGAAGTGTCACTTCTGGAAGAGTGAAGTGAGGTTCTTAGGCCATGTGATTTCTGGAAATGGAATAGCGGTTGATCCCGCTAAGGTGGCAGCAATCCAGGATTGGGGTAGACCTAAGAATGCATCAGATGTGAGAAGTTTTCTTGGATTAGCAGGATATTATCGACGGTTTATCAAAGACTTCTCCAAGATAGCTGCACCGTTAACAGGATTGACGAAAAAGAACCAAGTGTTCAGTTGGGATGCTAAGTGTGAGCAAGCTTTCGGAATCCTGAAAGAAAGATTGACGAGTGCTCCTGTTTTAACTATTCCAAGTGGGAATGATGAGATGGTGGTTTACACCGACGCATGTGGTACTGGACTTGGAGCAGTGCTGATGCAGAGGGATAAAGTTGTTGCGTATGCCAGTCGACAACTGAAGCCGCATGAAAGGAATTACCCGACTCATGATTTGGAGTTAGCGGCGATTGTATTTGCTCTAAAGATGTGGAGACATTATCTGTTGGGAGTTCGATTCGAGTTGTTTACGGATCACAGGTCGTTGAAGTATCTTTTCTCCCAAAAGGATTTGAATCTTCGGCAGCAACGTTGGCTAGAGTTTTTGGCATCATATGATTTTGGTATAGCTTATACTCCGGGAAAAGGTAACGCAGTGGCAGATGCGTTAAGTCGAAGACATGCAGGATTGGGAGCCATGTTTTCAGAATGGAAGAGCCTCGAGTATTTAGCTGGATTTGACTTCAGGCCTAGATGCGAATTGGAACCTGAGATGTTAGCAAACTTATCGATAAGACCCACTCTTGTGGAAAGGATTGGCGAGGGCCAAAAGCGAGATGATAAGATTGTCAAGATTATCCGTGAATTGGAATCTGGATTGGATCCATAAAAGGATAAAGGATTCGAGGTCGATCGAGAGGGTTGGCTTCGGAAGCAAGGACGACTAGTTGTTCCCGATATAGATGAATTGAGGAGTGAAGTTCTGAAGGAAAGTCATCACTCGAAGTTGACAATTCATCCAGGTGGAAACAAGATGTATCGGGATATGAAGAGAACCTACTACTGGGAAGGCATGAAGAAGGATGTTGGAAATTTTATTTCCAAATGCATGAACTGCCAGTTGGTAAAGGCTGAACAGAAGAAGCCAAGCGGATTGCTTCAGCCATTAGAAGTTCCTACATGGAAGTGGGAACAAGTGTCGATGGATTTTATTGATGGATTGCCTAGAACCAGAACGGGAAATGAAGGGATTTGGGTCATTGTGGATCGTCTGACTAAGAGTGCACGATTCATTCCTGTTCGATCGACTAGGACTGCATTAAAGTTGGCGGAGTTGTATGTGAAGTGGATAGTTCGATTCCATGGTATTCCGAAGAGTATAGTGAGCGATCGAGATCCATTGTTCACTAGTGGATTTTGGAAGAGCTTCCAGGAAGTTTTGGGAACTGAGTTGTGTTTGAGTACAGCTTATCATCCCCAAACAGATGGTCAGACCGAGAGAGTCAACCGAGTTTTGGAAGATCTTCCTAGAGCTTGTGTTTTGGATTTCGGAGGATCATGGGAAGATCACCTTCATTTGGTGGAGTTTGCGTACAACAACAGTTACCAGTCAAGCATTGGTATGGCACCGTATGAGGCATTGTATGGAAGACCGTGTAACTCGCCAACATGCTGGTTGGAAACTGGAGAAAAGCTGTTGCTTGGGCCAGAGATGATTCGGCAGACTTCAGATTGCATAGAGATCATTCGGCAACGAATGAAGGCAGCCCAAGACCGTCAGAAGAGTTATGCTGATAAGCGTCGAAAGGATTTGGAATTCGACGCAGGAGATATGGTTTTTGTGAAGATTTCTCCACTAAAGAATGTTATTCGATTCGGGAAGAAAGGAAAATTGACCCCAAGATTTGTTGGACCATTCCCGATCATCGAGCGAATTGGAAAGCTCGCCTATAGGTTGGAGTTACCTGAGAAGATGTCAGGTGTGCACAATGTTTTTCATGTATCATATCTACGGAAGTATGTGCACGACCCGAATACAGTGGTTTCTGCTGATAGCTGTGAAGACTTCGAAGTTGATCCAGTCGATAGAAGACCTCGTAAGCCGCTTCATGTTGTGGAAACCAACACGAAACAGCTTAGGAGGAAGGTAGTTAAGTTGCTCAAGATACAATGGAGTGATGATGATAACGACTGTACGTGGGAAGTGGAAGAGAGGATGAAAGCAGCTCATCCTGAACTCTTCGAGGTATGACCCTAAGGTGTCGTGTCATCTAACGAAATTGTAACTTGTTCTAGTTTTAGAATTCTGCATGCTAAGCTAGAATTGGATGCATGGTTTGTTGATTGCTATGGATGGTAGGCGTGCAGAATAGTTTATGATTGCTTTGTTTGTTTGGAATTTCGGGGGCGAAATTCCTAAGGGGGAGAGAATGTAACGACCCGTATTTTCACGGATCGAAAAGTTCGTCAAGTCTAGAGTTTTAGCGTTTTGGGCCATTTTAGATTTTAGGCAAATTTTGCCCAAGTCCTAAGTCGTTCACGACTTAGCATGAGTCGTGAGTCGTATACGACTTAGGAGATAGGAGTTCTGGGCGAGTTAAGGACTCAAGGGGTGAGTCGGCGACGACCTAAGGAGATAAGTCGTAGTTGGGCTAGGTTAGTAGGTTGAAGTTTACTCGGCAAGTGTTAAGTCGTAGGTTGTAAGTCGTTGCCGAGTTAAGGGATAACAACCTAAGGAAGTGACCGACTTATGTTATTGTAGACGACTTAAGGTTTTGAGTTAAGTGTTAAGTCGGCTGACGAGTTAAGGTATTGGTCGACTTAAAACTTGGACGAATTAGGAGTTGAGTCGTGGCTGAGTTAAGCTGATGAGTCGTACCCTGATGAGTCATACCCTGATGAGTCGTACCCTGATGAGTCGTACCCTGATGAGTCGTACCCTGATGAGTCGTACCCTGATGAGTCGTACCCTGATGAGTCGTAGTCTTTGTGTTGAGTTGGAAGATGCTATAAGTCGTAGGCAGATGAAGGTTAAGTCGTAGGAGCGTGTGTTGACTCGTAGCTTGGTTAAGTCGTAGGGGGTTGCTGAGTCGTAGGGGCTTAAGTCGTAAGTCGGAAACGACTTAGGAGATAGACTAGTCACGACTTAAGGGCAGTTTTCAGCTATAAATAGGAGGGGTTGTTCTCAATTTTTGGGATCCGGATTTTGAAGCGACGAAGTGCTGCCATTTTTAGAGCTCGACTTCTACACTTATTCACTTCTTTTCTCCACTCTAATCTAGTGCTTACATCCATCCAAGTTGAAGATCAAGATTGAAGATTCAAGAGCTAAAGTTGAAGATCTTCATCTTTTCAAGAGAGATTTCTTCGTTTGAAGCGGATTCGTGATAGATCAAGCTTCATCCTTTGCTGTCTAGATCTGAAGCGTCTTGATTTGGGTTTGTTTAGGTGATTTGGTGAGTGGTGATTATCTCTCACGCGGATCCAAAGGAGTAGATCGGATTGTTGGCTCGATTTGGTGTTAAATTAGTGATTTCCATGCATTTTCTTCATCCTATGTGTAGATCCATGTAGATCCATTGTTCATGATGATGTTGCATCCATTTTATCATATGTTAACCTATGCAAGTTCATTCATCAAGTTTGTAGAGATATAATCCATGTTTTCATGCTTATTGGACTTTCAACTCTTTAATTACGAAAATGCCATTATTGTTATAATTGTCTACTTAGATCATATTTGAATGCTTGATTGTTTGGATTGATGTTTGATTTTATTGATTGTTATGAACTAGATGATTGATGATTAGATTTAGACCGAAGACGATTCAAAAGCTAAGGGAAAGGCTCTTGAATTGGAAAAGCTGCTCGTGGCATATGTAGCGGGATGATGAAGCTCTTATGCATAGATTTGATGATATGTTGAGATGGGGCTTTGCGAGGATGTAATGAAGCGAGGCAATCACATGATGAAGACTTGGTCTAATCCAGACGGGATCATTCCAAGCATGTTGATAACTCGGTGATATGATTCGAGTTGAGGATAATGAATGGATATGAGAATAGTCGTCGAGGAGGATGACTAGGAGGCTTGGATAGCATCGTTGTTGAAGGTTCTAGCATGCTCTAAGCAAGGGTACGTTTGGGCAGATTCGATAGTCCCAACGGCCAACTGTTGATGGTCGAGTACTCTGGGCAGATTCGATAGTCCTAGGCACGGGCTGCGACGACGTGCGGGAGTTATGTCTAGAACCGGGGTTTTCATTAGCCCTTGACGGACGGCTGAAAGAATGTGCCGGTCATTCAATTAACGGTGATATCGAAGCAATGATAACAGTGATAGCCAGAGTCATGGATGTTTGGTTGTATCGTCATTCGGACTCAAGAGCGGTATTTTCTGGGTGCTTATCTGATTTAGGCCTTGGTACTTGGAAAACATCGCCCTTGACTCGAGTGATAGTAGCTTTACTTTAAATTGTATGCTCTGCTATGTTTGCTTCTGCTTAGTGTGTGTCTGGGGGCTATCACTGTAGAATGAGGTTGGAGTGGGAGGGTTGTATTCCTATTCCTTTTCCTTTATGCTCTTTTGGTATGTTGTTAGTTAATTTACTGCTCACTAAGACTGTTGTCTGACTCAAGGCTTTATGTTTTAATTCTTATTGCCTTGGGCTGTTCGTCCATTTTTGGGACGGGCAGACTAGGTAACAGGTGACAGGTGCTGTTCTCTTCTCACGATGCTGATATCGAAGACGAGCTAGAGGGTTGCATATTATCTTCTTATATGTACTGGATATTCCGCTGTTTTGTATTCTCTGAGAGATTTGTAGTGAGGCTGGATGTATTGAATATGTGGATGCTTGTATTCAACTATTATGGAGTTTTATATGATGTCATTTTGTTCTGTAAAGCTTCACTATACATATGTTCTATTGTATTTTGTCCATGCGCTGTGAGTAATACGATAGATTCTTTTTGTTTTAAATCTTACCGTGACAATCGTCCATGGTCGCCTGGCACACTTTACAGCGCTTTATCTTTAGATTCGGTGCAGGGGTCATGGGCGGTCGTTACATGACCCAAGTGTTTATTTCTGTTTTATAAACTCTTGGGTACTCAAATTTTTACGAGTAGCCAAGGGATTCAGGTTTAGCTTTGACGAATTGTGGAGGAGCAATGGAGCAGGAGGCTTCGGCGTTCGTAGATATAGTATTCCGCTGTGTTGATATCTGTGTTAGAGTCTTGTATTGTATTTGAGTTGTAATATCTAGACAGATGTTTATAACTGTCTAGTATGTGTTGTATAGTTGTGTAAACTCTGATAAGTGTTGTATACTATGTAATAGTTTATGTTATTAATATAATTTATTCGTTCCGCTGTGAGATCGTTGTTGTTGTTTCTTTCTTTCTTCTCTTCTTTTCTATTTTCTACCCCTTTCTTTCTTCATAATGATGCGACTTTCTGGGCATAGGAAGTCGGGTCGTTACAAAAGCTGAATCGATAGTTGGATCTCCAAGCGTAGCTCCAAACTTCAAAGGTGAGTCTCAAATGCTGTATCACTCGGTCTGACCCGAGCGTAAAGCAAAAGACAAAACACTCGAGTCAGGATTAACATTCTTATATTAATAAATCCAACTCAAGCGAAATATCAACTGAAATACAAATAACTTAAAGGATGTTTGGGATAATCATCCTCTAAGGATCCGTGGAACTATTAACAACCAAACGCCATCATAACACCGTGGTCATTCAAATTTATTTATTGTAAAGATCCTAAACTCGGCCTTCGAAAATCGACACCCGTACTTCACTTGTACTCGAAATGCTGCAGATCCAAATTCCGAATCTGGGTCTCCGGAGCTTATAACACCATTAAGTATAACAACACAGCGGAAGAAAGAAATGAATGATATCATATACAACTCCAATAAATACAATATCCAGAATGATACACAACAACGATATCAATAATATACAGCAATATCAGAGATATGGTACAATGCTACAACGGAAATAACAACAATGGAAGAGATCCCTCCAAATGATCTACAAAAGAGAATGACTCCAACAACTCCAACATCAAGCTTGAAACACCAACACGATGCACCAAGATAAGCAGGTGCAGTCATCAACTCCGATGAAGTGAACTAGTTCCAGATAATCTATTGAAGACTATCTAAAAAACCCAACTCTATACTACCCGTGTGGAAAATTATGGGCACCCAGAGTTTAGGAAGGGAACAATAAACTCCGAGTCAGTCATGGGACTGGTGTGAGTAACAAAAATAGTTTATCTTTAAAACAAACAACAAAAGAATTTTCAAAATTGAAACCCGCAATGCTTTTGAAAAATGAAACTACCATAAGACCTCCTACCACACACACAAGGAAATCGCAGACTTGGAGGAGATTTCTTCTTATGTTAGTCAAACATGCTTACTACGCAAAAACACCTTTGATATTATTACTAGTGCATAGTGTAGGAAACATTTCAAAAATATAATATTAATCTTAGCCAGCATACCACATTTTGTCGTATGCCTACTATAGCTACCATGTTTTGTGGCAGGTTACCGCCACCCTGCATGGCAGGTTATACAACTAAAACCGTACAGGGCTCGTATTGTTTCTTTGGATTTCCAACAAATGGTCAGGCTAAGGAACTTCCTATGCCACGTAGGAACGCCTCTGGAGGGATGCTCCGAGAACCACCTGGCTCTCTGCCAACACAAGGCCGGTTACCCCCTTCCCGGGAAGTAAACCTAAGATATGTCACCCCCAGTCATTTGCCACCTTTATCCGAGAGCTCTCTATCCTTAAGCAACAATCACACAGAGTAAATGAGATTGGAGCAACCACACAGGTAAATATCTGGGCTCCATACCATGATACCACCTTTTTCCAGAAGGAATGGACATACCCTAGGGAAGCTACCCCTGAAACCTTGCCGCATCTTTCCTATTTCGACCATTACCGGTTTGTGAGGCTCGATGAGGTCTCGATGAGGTCTCGTCCACAAAGCTACGCTTTTTCACAAAGCCATGCTTTGATCAACAAATGATCAACAAATGATCAGCAACACACAGCAACACTCAGCATGCTACACTACCAAATTGGGAGTATATCACTGATAACCTTCAACTACATAACCTATGAGCTCGTACGTCTCAGAGAAGGGTATTAAGCTAAGAGAATAAATCTCCGCCACCAAACAGAAATGTATTTGAAAGAAATCAGTTTTATATCTCAAAGTGCAGTGTCAGACATACAACCATACAAGTCTGTTCCAGGTTCGAACAGAACCGAAGGCACTTCCAAAGAAGACCTTGCAAATTCGGATAATTTCTAATCACGTCCGGACTTCCCATCACAAAGGGTGCTAAAATCTCTATACCAGGGATCAGCCGATGCAGAGACCATCGATGGTAATCGTTTCGTTTTCGAAAGTATATGGTCTTCACCACCGGTCTTCAAATGCTATCCATATACGTCATATCATTATTCGGAATCGGTTATATGACACAAAGTCCTCTCCCGGCTAAACCAAATAATGAGCGCAATATTTAAAACATATGGATATTGGGATTTCAGTCAAGTCACAACTTATTACCCAAAACTTCTCTTCAAATGGTTTAAACAAATTACCATTTTAATCTTTTACACAAAAAGATTCATCTCACAAAGTTCACCCAGTTTCACAAAGATCTACTCATAGATTTTCAATTCGATTTCCATTTCAATTGGATTAACCCATTAAATCTTTAAATCAAAGATTTGACTCATAGCTTTCAAAACAATTCCATTTCGACCTTATATACAAAGGGTACACCTTTCCAATTTCAAAATAAAGTTCAACAATCTTTCACTAAGATTTATTCATAACTTGGAAAACCATTTTCCAATTCAAACTTGAAATTCCTTTAATTTAAATTGGAATTTCATTCCTTATATGAAAGCTTCTATTAATTGAAAACAACTTTCGGAAATCTGATTCATTTATACGAGTGAAAGTCCTTGGGTTAAATTCAAATTCCTAAAACCATACTTTTAAAATGGTTTAAATTCATACAAACACATTTATAACATCTTTAACCATAATTTCCAATCATGGAATTCAATTCCAAATTTTGAATCCAAATTCAAATTAAATTATTTAAATTGAAAACTTTACCAAGTTATTCAAAATAACTTTTATCTTAAAAAAATCCTTTTCAAAAGCTTTAATATTTAACCCTAATCCATTTCCAAAAGCAATTGAAATTAAAATATCAATTTCAAAAACACTAAATTTAAATCATTTATGACTTAACCGATTTCCTCGTGAAATCCATATTTGTGTGTGTAAAAGTGTGGTCCAGGGGTTTAACACAATAGTGCAACATTACAAATCATTACAGATTCAAATACAGCAATATATTTGATAAGCGGTATAAACTATAACGCTTATCCTTTTTTACAGATAAATCACAGATAAAATAAATTACATTCATCACAGCTTGAGTTAAAACAATTCATATCACACAACATCACATAGTAGTGATGACAAAACAATTCACAGCATTCAATAGAATCCAAATATCCATAGGTAAGGTCAATTTATTTATCTGATTAAATTAAATCAGATTAGTCACTAATCCTGGTTAATTAACATTAACTAATTACAAACCATTTTGATTGATTATTTTTTAATCATTTATTAATAAATTAACTAACCTTTAATTATTAAATTATCCTTAATTAATTTTCCTTAATTAATTACATTAATTAATTAACCATTAAATTAATTATCCTTAATTAATTACAATAAGTGATTATCCTAATCACTTATATTAATAAATCAGAAATTAATTTTAATCACTTGATTAATCAACTTTAATTATTAATTAATTACTTTAAATTAAGTAATTATCTTTAAGTAATTACTCACTTTAAATTACTTACATTAATTAAGTATCCTTTAATTAAGGATAAATCATTTACTTAATAAATCACTTAATTGTCATTTAAATCTTAATAATTAAACCTTCGGAGTTAATAATTAAAACATTTACCTTAAACACTCACTTGGTTGCATCATTAAAATTCTTGGAAACACTTAGGGATTTAAATCAAATAATTAACCTATTATATAATTATTCAAAACAATTTAATTTCAAAAACATTTGCATTATAATCTATATATCTTTAACTTGTTTTGAAAACTTGATCAACACCTTAATTTGAAAACCCTTTAAACTTGTATTTTCTTTTTCTTTCAAAAACGTGTTATCATATAAAAACCCGAGCCAACATTCAATTTCCTCGAGCCCAATCTCGAGTTACCCCTCCTGCATAGTTACTCCGAGTCCACGCGATAACATCCCCGAGACCAACCCGAGCACTTCCTTCTTCCACAACTTCGTAAACAACCCAAATACACATCTTCACGCGTGCACGTGCACGATCACCAAAACCATTTCCGACCAACGCCGCGACCACCCACGAGTCACCCTTGACCTCGTCAACGAAGCCCACTACCCAGTTCGACGATTTCTTCACGAATTCAAAATTTAGCTAATCGGTTCATCCTGGAACCCAATCATCACCAGTAAATCGCCTCACATTCCCACATCAAGTCGCTGGCGATCACGAGACTTCATCCACGGCTGCTTCGATGACCCACGAAGCCTCTCCCTCTGGTCCGATCCCACTCGATGCCACGATGACATCGCGGCGATCTTATCTTTCCCCTCGACCAATATGGACCTTTAAACCCTAGAATGCTCTCGTCCCATCAATTCGTACCATGGAAAATTTATTCAACAATTTTTCTGAAAACGTTGATCAACAAACTAGCTTCAAACAAAGTCTTATCACCCAATGTTGGTTCGATCATCAGAAAATGATAAAAATGCATATTTTGTTCAAATATTAACTACAACTAGGATAGTTAACTAAAAATCATCATATTAGTTTTAAAAATCCTATCTTTTAGTGTAGATTCAAATTATATAATCAAACTAATATTTTACAATATTCGAATTTATCAGAGTTTCAAGTTTTGACTGTAAAAATGTAATATTTCCTTCTATATGCATTTATACTTCACGAAACTATTTTTAGATTATAACCCAAACTTAAATTCAACTAATTAGTTTTAAAAGAAAAGCCTAATATTGATGAGAAAAGAAGAAATTGGATTTTTTTTTATGTTGCCTGGCACTCTGTGAAGTAACAGAGAGGAAGAACACTGGCACAAGCATATACACAAAGCATTCTTAAATGTATATATACTCAAGATTAAATGGTTGAGTGTTACTCACCTTAAACATTTTTAGATTCCAGAAGTCTTCAAGTTGAAAGTTGAAATTGTAGTCTTTCTTAAATTTGCAAAGTTGAAAATCTGGGTTGAAGTTGCTAGCTGGAACTCTATTTTGGTTCTTCTTTGATCTCTGGGTTGTGTTGAATTGTATTGTTTGTTTAAGTTTGAATGTTTGGTTTGAGTTTTTAAACTGAAGCTTATTCCAGATTTTCTCAGTTTTGAATGGAACGAACTGGAATGAAGAGCTTGATATATATAAAATGAGTTTAATGTGTGATATGTATAAACTAGTACAAGATTTTTTTTGTATTAGTCAGAGATTTTTCTTTCTTTATTTGGCTGATAAATTCATTTGTGTGCTAGCATTAATTATGTTGTACAAATTTATATATATATTTTTTCTTCTTTCTTTCATTCGGCTATACAAATACGAAGATAATTTGATGTCTTCCTTTACAAGCTTTCTATACATGTATTTTTGTTTCATTTATTTTTCATTTGCAAGTGTACATGTTTTTGTTTGCTTTGTTTAATTAACTTCTTGCATTGCACAGCAAACACACTTTGTTATTAATATATTTTTTCATTTATTTCTATTTCTAACTTAACCACAAATTCTAAATTTTTTATATTTATACGATTTAATATATACATTCAATTTGAATTGGGGAAATTCTCTTCAATTTACAAATTAATTTTACAATTTTATTTCAAAAATTCAATTAATTATCAATTTAAATATATATAAAATCCGGGATCGTTACAACCTTCTCCCCTTAAGAAATTTCATCCTCGAAATTTGCCAGGGAGACACAAAGATAGATGAAGAATATTTCATCAAATCAACTGAACATCTATTCTGCATTTGGCTTTCCAAATCAGAATATCAATAATAGATACTAGAACGAATCTTTTTTTTAATGTTTTACAAGATACTCGGGTTATCCATATCTACGAAATGTACAGGGGCATCGGTTAGTTTGAAAGGATAAGTAACCATTCGTAGAACATATCCGGACCCAAATTATATTCATATATCTGTCTATTTTTGGGTACCATTTCAAAACTTTTAGTTTAGAAACCAAGGTATACCTATCAACCATAGCAACCAAAGCAACCAATACATCCAAACAAACAATTTTGGTCCATCCGGAGTTTATGTCCCATATTAATATATCGAATCTCCTTCCTGGATCTACCAGGAATTATCAAAGAATTGAGAAGAGATGCTGAACAAAAGAGATTGATAGAGGAAAGATTGTTTTCTTGTTGTTACAGGGTATTGACCATTTATAGTCGTATTCTCCTATCCCCTATCTCATCCTCTTCTTGCACTCATACTTACTATCAGTGAATAGTAAGAGAATTTACTGAGGCATATAGACGGATATCTTAAGGATTACTCATTCTAGGGTATACTTCACCATATCTCTAATGAGTTACTTAATGTGTTATACTCCTGATCTAAAGTTCAATCTTAGCTCTGATACCACTTGTAATAGTCTAGGCTTTTCAACCGTCGACAGCGGCCAATCTCGAATGGTAGGCTTTTCAACCATCCCAGCCCCGTCGTGGCTCACAATGGTACCATGCCCTTTCTTTTACGGCCAGCCTTTTGATTGTCACACCTTACGGCTAACCAACCCCACACGGAGGACATGTAGGGGTAAGAGTCTCCCGTTCGCCACCTAACGCGAAGCGAGAACCCCCTATCACGTTTGACAAACATAAGCAAGGTCAGTCATGGGACTGGTGTGAGTAACAAAAACAGTTTATCTTTAAAACAAACAACAAAAGAATTTTCAACATTGAAACCCGCAATGCTTTTGAAAAATGAAACTACCATAAGACCTCCCACCACACACACAATGCAATCGCAGACTTGGAGGAGATTTCTTCTTATGATAGTCAAACATGCTTACTACGCAAAAACACCTTTGATATTATTACTAGTGCATAGTGTAGGAAACATTTCGAAAATATAATATTAATCTTAGCCACCATACCACATTTCGTCGTATGCCTACTATAGCTACCATGTTTTGTGGCAGGTTACCGCCACGCTGCATGGCAGGTTATACAACTAAAACCATACAGGGCTCGTATTGTTTCTTTGGATTTCCAACAAATGGTCAGGCTAAGGAACTTCCTATGCCACGTAGGAATGCCTCTGGAGGGACGCCCCGAGAACCACCTGGCTCTCTGCCAATACAAGGTTGGTTACCCCCTTCCCGGGAAGTAAACCTAAGATATGCCACCCCCGGTCATTTGCGACCTTTATCCGAGAGCTCTCGATCACTAAGCAACAATCACACAGAGTAAATGAGATTGGAGCAACCACACAGGTAAATATCTGAGCTCCATACCATGATACCACCTTTTTCCAGAAGGAATGGACATACCCTTGGGGAGCTACCCCTGAAACCTTGCCGCATCTTTCCTGTTTCGACCATTACCAGTTTGTGAGGCTCGATGAGGTCTCGTCCACAAAGCTACGCTTTTTCACAAAGCCATGCTTTGATCAACAAATGATCAGCAACACTCAGCATGCCACACTACCAAATTGGGAGTATATCACTGATAACCTTCAACTACATAACCTCTGAGCTCGTACGTCTCAGAGAAGGGTGTTAAGCTAAGAGAATAAATCTCCGCCACCAAACAAAAATGCACTTGAAAGAAATCAGTTTTATATCTCAAAGTGTAGTGTCAGACATACAACCATACAAGTCTGTTTCGGGTTCGAACAGAACCGAAGGCACTTCCAAAGAAGCCCTTGCAAATCCAGATAATTTCTAAACACGTCCGGACTTTCCATCACAAAGGGTGCTAAAATCTCTATATTGGGGATCAACCGATGCAGAGACAATCGATGGTAATTCTTTTGTTTTCGAAAGTATTCGGTCTTCACCACCGGTCTTCAAATGATATCCATATACGTCGTATCATTATTCAGAATGGGTTATATGACACAAAGTCCTCTCCCGGCTAAACCGAATAATGAGCGCAATATTTAAAACGTATGGATATTGGGATTTTAGTTAAGTCACAACTTATTACCCAAAACTTCTCTTCAAATGGTTTAAACAAATTACCATTTTAATCTTTTACACAAAAAGATTCATCTCACAAAGTTCAACCAGTTTCACAAAGATCTACTCATAGATTTTCAAATCGATTTCCATTTCAATTGGATTAACCCATTAAATCTTTAAATCAAAGATTTGACTCATAGCTTTCAAAACAATTCCATTTCGACCTTATATACAAAGGGTACACCTTTCCAATTTCAAAACAAAGTTCAACAATCTTTCACAAAGATTTATTCATAACTCGGAAAACCATTTTCCAATTCAAACTTGAAATTCCTTTAATTTAAATTGGAATTTCATTCCTTATATGAAAGCTTCTATTATTTGAAAACAAATAGTTTTCATTTCGGAAATCTGATTCATTTATACGAGTTAAAGTCCTTGGGTTAAATTCAAATTCCCAAAACCATACTTTTAAAATGGTTTAAATTCATACAAACACATTTATAACATCTTTAACCATAATTTCCAATCATGGAATTCAATTCCAAATTTTGAATCCAAATTCAAATTAAATTATTTAAATTGAAAACTTTACCAAGTTATTCAAAATAACTTTTATCTTAAAAAACTCCTTTTCAAAAGCTTTAATATTTAAACCAAATCCATTTCCAAAAGCAATTGAAATTAAAATCTCAATTTCAAAAACATTAAATTTAAATCATCTGTAACTTAACCGATTTCCTCGTGAAATCCATATTTGTGTGTGTAAAAGTGTGGTCCAGGGGTTTAACATAATAGTGCAACATTACAAATCATTACAGATTCAAATACAGCAATATATTTGATAAGCGGTATAAACTATAACGCTTATCCTTATTTACAGATCCATAGATAAATCACAGAAAAAATAAATTACATTCATCACAGCTTGAATTAAAACAATTCATATCATACAGCATCACATAGTAGGGATGACAAAACAATTCACAACATTCAATATAATCCAAATATCCATAGGTAAGGTCAATTTATTTATCTGATTAAATTAAATCAGATTAGTCACTAATCTTGGTTAATTAACATTAACTAATTACAAACCATTTCGATTGATTATTCTTTAATCATTTATTAATAAATTAACTAACCTTTAATTATTAAATTATCCTTAATTAATTTTACTTAATTAATTACATTAATTAATAAACCATTAAATTAATTATCCTTAATTAATTACAATAAGTGATTATCCTAATCACTTATATTAATAAATCAGAAATTAATTTTAATCACTTGATTAATCAACTTTAATTATTAATTAATTACTTTAAATTAAGTAATTATCTTTAAGTAATTACTCACCTTTAATTACTTACATTAATTAAGTATCCTTTAATTATGGATAAATCATTTACTTAATAAATCATTTAATTGTCATTTAAATCTTAGTAATTAAACCTTCGGAATTAATAATTAAAACATTTACCTTAAACACTCACTTGATTGCATCATTAAAATTCTTGGAAACACTTAGGGATTTAAATCAAATAATTAACCTATTATATAATTATTCAAAACAATTTAATTTCAAAAACATTTGCATTATAATATATATATCTTGAACTTGTTTTGAAAACTTGATTAACACCTTAATTTGAAAACCCTTTAAACTTGTATTTTCTTTTTCTTTCAAAAACATGTTATCATATAAAAACCCGAGCCAACATTCAATTTCCTCGAGCCCAATCTCGAGTTACCCCTCCTGCATCGTTACTCCGAGTCCACGCGATAACATCCCCGTGACCAATCCGAGCACTCCCTTCTTCCACAACTTCGTAAACAACCCAGATACACATCTTCACACGTGCACGTGCACGATCACCAGAACCATTTCCGACCAACGCCGCGACCATCCACGAGTCACCCTTGACCTCGTCGATGAAGCCCACTACCCAGTTCGACGATTTCTTCACGAATTCAAAATTTAGCTAATCGGTTCATCCTGGAACCCAATCATCAATAGTAAATCGCCTTGCATTCCCACACCAAGTCCCTGGCGATCACAAGACTTCGTCTACGGCTGCTTCGATGACCCACGAAGCCTCTCCCTCTGGTCCGATCCCACTCGATGCCACGATGACGTCGCGGCGATCTTATCTTTCCCCTCGACCAATATGGACCTTTAAACCCTAGAATGCTCTCGTCCCATCAATTCTTACAATGGAAAATTTATTCAACAATTTTTCTGAAAACGTTGATCAACAAGCTAGCTTCAAACAAAGTCTTATCACCAAATGTTGGTTCGATCATCAGAAAATGATAAAAATGCATATTTTGTTCAAATATTAACTACAACTAGGATAGTTAACTAAAAATCATCATATTAGTTTTAAAAATCCTATCTTTGAGTGTAGATTCAAATTATATAATCGAACTAATATTTTACAATATTCGAATTTCCCAGAGTTTCAAGTTTTGACTGTAAAAATTTAATATTTCCTTCTATATGCATTTATACTTCACGAAACTATTTTTAGATTATAACCCAAACTTAAATTCAACTAATTAGTTTTAAAAGCAAAGCCTAATATTGATGAGAAAAGAAGAAATTGGATTTTTTTTTGATGTTGCCTGGTACTCTGTGAAGTAACAAAGAGGAAGAACACTGGCACAAGCATATACACAGAGCATTCTTAAATGTATATATACTCAAGATTAAATGGTTGAGTGTTACTCACCTTAAACATTTTTAGATTCCAGAAGTCTTCAAGTTGAAAGTTGAAATTGTAGTCTTTCTTAAATTTGCAAAGTTGAAAATCTGGGTTGAAGTTGCTAACTGGAACTCTATTTTTGTTCTTCTTTGATCTCTGGGTTGTGTTGAATTGTATTGTTTGTTTCAGTCTGAATGTTTGGTTTGAGTTTTTAAATTGAAGCTCATTCCAGATTTTCTCATTTTTGAATGGAACGAACTGGAATGAAGAGCTTGATATATATAAAATGAGTTTACTGTGTGATATGTATAAACTAGTACAAGATTTTTTTGTATTGGTCAGAGATTTTTCTTTCTTTTGTTGGCTGATAAGTTCATTTGTGTGCTAGCATTAATTATGTTGTACAAATTTATATATATATTTTCTTCTTTCTTTCATTCGGCTGTACAAATATGAAGATATTTGATGTCTTCCTTTACAAGCTTTCTATACATGTATTTTTGTTTCATTTATTTTTCATTTCCAAGTGTATATGTTTTTGTTTGCTTTGTTTAATTAACTTCTTGCATTGCACAGCAAACACACTTTGTTATTAATATTTTTTTTCATTTATTTCTATTTCTAACTTAACCACAAATTCTAAAAATTTTATATTTATACGATTTAATATATACATTCAATTTGAATTGGGGAAATTCGCTTCAATTTACAAATTAATTTTACAATTTTATTTCAAAAATTCAATTAATTATCAATTTAAATATATATAAAATCCGGGATCGTTACATTTATACTTCAAAACCAAAATATCATTTCCATTTCAAATACATATCTATTTCAAAATTATAGCCCTTTCAACCATAAATTGATAATTTCACATATATATTATTTAACTTCATTATTATTTATTTTTGAAATATCCACTTAATAAATCCATTATCATTTAAATAACCTTAAGTTACATTAAACAAAATATTTCCTTCGATTTATTTAAAACTTGAAGTATCCATTTAATCACTTTAAATCAAAAATCAAGTTATAAAATCATATCCTAAAACCTTCAAATTCAATAAGTTTCAAATCGATTTAATTAAAAAAATCTTAATTAAATACAATTTCAAATAAATTCAAATTTATCTTTCCAACCTTTAACTTATAGAATCATTATAAAATCCATTTTTTATTTAAATTTTATATAAACACTTAAACATGTTGTGATTTACTTAAATCAAACTTTACTACATTTAAAGCTTATTATTCAATCTTCTATTTTATATTAAAACTTATTCATATACATGATATTCAAATTTAAATAAACCATATATATTTCTTTTCAAACCATAGAAACCAATTTCAAAATATTTATATATAGACCAATGGTGTCTGTATATAGTTTTCTATACTATTGTCAAGTGATACGGATGTTTATCATTTCAATCCGTAATTTAAATATATATACGGGTATATATCATTTCAACCGGCAATCCCAAATTCAATTCAAATGAAAATCGCTTGGGTTTATCATTTCAACCCATAACGATTTTCTCCTATTCTACAGATCGTTCGGGTATGTATCATTTCAACCCATAGTGAATTCTATACTAACAGGGAACTTGCAGAGTGATAACAGATATGAAAATAATATAACAGGCATATATCATCAATAACAATATAATATAAACAACAGGATATGGTGTCATATCCCACAGGTGAACAGTTACAGATAATAGCATATATAACAATTTAAATAACTAACAGCATCATATTCAATTGTCGTTTCAATTGAAATCAAATTTAATAAATATAAGAACGTTAATCGTGAGTGATTGCTCACCTTTCGAGGCTAGAGAGAGGTTTGATGATAGAGTGAGTTACGATTCTAAGCATGGATTTCAAAGTAAAGCAAGATTGAACGCGAATTAGACGAACAAGGCTGATAATTAAGAATTGATAAAACGAATCAGAACCGGATCGATGAAGAAAATTGGTATAAGTGAACTATATATAACTATATATATAAAGTCATATTCTAAATTCAAACTTATATAATATTTATATATAATTGAAACAAACCAAATTTCATATTTATATAAAATAAATGTATATACACATATACAAGCTTACATACAGATTATAAATAAAATCAATATTTATTATCAAACTAATATAAACAATATATTATATTTTAAACAATACTTATAACAATATATGTTATAAAATATATATACAAAAATGAAAGATACTTATATATATATATATTAATATGTACTTATACATTGTACAACTTCATATATAAACATACGATTTAAAACCAATATATATAAATATATATAGTCAAATAAATGCAGACCCATACAATTTCATGTGTACACTTATACTTAGTTTTGAACAAATATTATCGTATATATACAAACAGCATATTTTAAAATTCATATATATACAGTTATATGTAAAACTAACATACGCATATCTTATAATATCTTATATCACTTATATATACAACAATAAATTATATAACCTATGTCATATATATACCCACGCAAGCTATAAAAATATATGCAGACAACTGTACTTTATATATATTCTCCTTAAAAATAAAAGCCAAATATCCAAAGTCTAATTATAAACTTTTATATTTGAAAACTAAATATATATACATATATAACCTTACATATGTATTACATTCTGTCATATTAAAAATGAACTCTATATATATATTTAAATGCATACGTTCAAAATTTATCATCTATATATACAGTATGCATATTATATTTGTATAATTATAAACATATATACAACACAATAACACTTTTATATAATATATACCAACATATATGCATACTTTATTGTTACTTACTCAAAATCCGCACATTATATATATAAATACTAATATAAACTAACTGTTATATAAAACAAACTGACCTATATATAACATAGAGAGATATTGTCTTTAAAATATAATATATACTTATAATATATAAAAATTAAAATATATACAGACACAAAAAATATAGTTTATAAAACCTGGTTATGTAAAACTTAGTATATATAACAACATACATACATATATACTATAAACAGTGAAGAGGAAAAAGAAAATATATATATATATATACAACTCAATACATCACATATATTAACTTATATATTTATACACCTTAATATATAGAGAAGCATGACATGATGGTATTGAACAATGAGACGCAGGCGGTTGGACTGCATTGACAAGGAGGTGAAGCGGAGATGTTTACGGCGGAGAGTGAGGTTTCACGTGTGTGCTCTGGCGGCACACAGGGTAGCTTGGGTTTTGGGGTTTCGGCCATGCTAGCTTGCACGGCTGGAGGTTCCTACGGCGAGGATAAGCAATAGGCGGTCAGGGGAGGTGTAGTAGGCGATCTGGGAGGTTCAGGTCGTGATTGGCATCGGATACTGGTGGTAAGGCGTAGTGGAGGGTCGAAGCAGGGAAGTGGAGGCTGACAATGGCGGGTTTGGTGAATTGGAGAGGGGAGTCAGTCGGGAAGGTTTGGATGCGAGATGATAGGTAGGTGGATTATGGGTGGAATGGTGGTGCCAAAGGTCCAGGCAAAAAGAGGAGAATGAGCTGGCTTTAATAAGAAGGAAGTTTGGGTGGAATGAAGTGAAGGCAATCAAGGTTTGGGTTACAGCCAGAAATGGAGAAGAGCAGATCTATAATTATTTCAAATGATGATAAATTGAAATAGAAAAGAACAGTAAGAGTATTATACATAAGTTCTTCTCTGAACGTTTCATAAAGTAGAAGAAAGGAATCATCATTTATTTTTATAACAGAAAGAAGGACAAAAGTCAAGCCCGAGAATTCAGGAAATCTCTAAAGCAATTTATTTGATTCCTTGGGATACACGTTCAAAATTTGAAAAGCAAGAAAGCTAACGGTCACAATTTATGGTGTCGATACGGTTACCGATTTCGCGGATTCCGCTGTGTACCGGACTTCAAAATACAGAATTGAATACACCGTAGAGATCAGCACGACGAGACGATCAAAATGTTATACAGATATCAGTGATAGGATCATCCTATCAATAGTCGATAATCGGTATCGATATACGTTGATATTCCGTACGGAAAAATCCAAACGGAGCTAGAAACGTCCGAATTTCGCGAAATGAATTTCGCAGTCTGATTTAGAGTGTTATAAATAAATTTTCTCATGTTAACATATTTAAGTTTCGGAACACTTTTAAATTCAACTGTTATTAACTGATTTAAATTGAAATAGAATTTCACAGTAAAATAAACTTCAATATTATTAATTGAAAATTTTCCATTGTCTATGTTTAAATAGACGCATTCCAAATATCAAATTTATATTTCAAAATTTAAATATTTAAATTTCTCAAAAATTCAATTAAATACGTTATAAAAATTATTAAAATTTACGGGTCGTTACATACTCCATATTAACAAAGCCAACCTGGGAAAATACTGGATCTGACCCAAGCATTATAATAAAATAACAGTTAGGTCAGTTTGGAAAACTAGCATGAGAAACTCAAGTAATATGATCAACATATTAAAATTGATGGGACCACGCTGCAAAACACAGAATGGGGTTTCTCCAAATAAGAATAGCATCCAAACATAAAAGAATGGAAATAAACAATAGAAACAAATCTAGATATAAAGGATGGGTATATGTAATAATAAATCCCATACTTAATGAATGGGCATAAATAATATCAAAATACAGACTTAACAATATAGAAATAATCTGAACAAATTACAAACTGAAAAGAATAGACAAACAAGGTAAAAGTCCAAAACATGAAAGAATGGACACAAATAATTAAACATTGAGAAGAGCACAAGACATTTCTCAATGCAATTAAGGAAACAATTCAAATATTTGAATTAACAATAAGGAAAAAGAGAATTTTTTCCAATAATGACTAGGAGAGTACACCCCCTTACCGAAAGTATACCTTAGAAATATACTTGAGAACTCCGATGGCTCTCGGAAACCACTGAGCTAGGTCTTGCCAACTGTTACCGAGTATTCGATTATTTCACATCTTAATGCGCACAACCGAATCCAATCTAGAGTGGATGTGAAAAGACCCTAATGGGAGAAACCCCATATAGCTTGACCCTCACTAGCGCTTTGGGTTTAGTCATTTTCGGCAAAGGATAACAAAGCTCAAAAGAGCAACAAATCGTCTTGAATAGATGAAACATAAAGAAGATAGCAGAATTGAAATCAATAGTCAATAAATCAACTATTGGGAATAACAAAGTGATATGTGTATGGGAATTAAATCGCGTACACTTACCTCTAATAAATGAATCAAACTTTTTAAACATTTGATTCCCACTTGTGCTTGATTTTCACGTTATAATATTGGTAAAAATAGTTCAAAAATATTCTTTTAAAACTGCAAATTATAATACTAAGTGTATTAAAAACAAGGGTCAAAAACAAATGTCATCAAAACATTGCTTACAATAAACCCAATATAATTTACAGTTAGTTTTATTTTTAAACAATTCCTTTTAAAGGATTTTCTTATTTATAAACTATCATTTATAAATTCAAAACACCATTTATTATCCTAAAAGATAATAAATCAATTTAAATTATTTTATAAATTTTAAATCAAATGTGAATATCCCAAAGGATAATTTATAAACTCCTTTATTAACTTTAAAGCCACTTTAATTTTCCCTAAAGAAAATAAATCAAATTTAAAATATTTTTATAAACTTAAAGTAACATTAATTACCCCGATGGATAATAAATTTTAACACCCGTAATTTTTGATAACATTATTCAGGATATTTAATTAGATAAATTAAATAGAATAATGTAAATGTTAAGTGATAAGGGGATTGAGACTTGAATTAACTAATTAAGGCTGAGCCAAATATAATAACTAATGGGCTAAAGAATGGTTTTAGGTTAAAGAAATAACATAAGGGTATAATTGGAATTGCCACCCATAACCCTTACCCATATATATTTTCGTTCCTACTTTTTTCTTCCCATTCACATAATTTTGAAAAAATAAACGCAAGAAGGAAGGCCGACCATTAAGAGAACAAGAAGAATATAAATTAAAAGCTGGAGAATCAAGCTTAAGGGAAATCAATCTCAATCCAATCCCATTATCTAAATCAAGGTGAATAATTATTCCATCTCTATTTTGTTTTGAATCATATATTTTCGGATTTAAGGGTAATTAATTTTTATGATATATTGGATGATGACATGCTTGATTTATAACTTACATAATTTAAACAAGATTTTTTAAAAGAGGTATGCACGGTTTTAGGGTAAAATCGAGATTTAATGATGTTTAAATGCCATGGGAAAATTTTATGTTATGAGAAACATGATTTTGGAGTTGTGTTTCAATTTTGATAATTTTTCAAGCTATGCAAAGATTATTATAAATTTTCAAAGGAAAATTTGGTTATTTAGGTTTATAAATTTATTTTGAAAAATATATTGAGAATTTGGGTTTGGCATTTTGATATGTTAGATAACATGATTAAACTGAATTTTTGGAATTTTTATGGATTTTTACAAAGTGATTTGCTATTCAAATTAAATTATTTTAGAAGAGGGACTTCTTTGCAAAATTTATTTTGTTTAATGGAAGGGCTTAATTGATTAAATTAACCATGGTTTAGATCTAAAATTAGCGGCAGTTATTTTGAAAAAGAATTTGAAAAGGTTAAGGCAACCAATCTGGTGTTGACACGTGGCAGGTTAGTGTGACGACCTGGAATTTTGGATATTTGAAATGGGAATATTTACATGATTTTAAATATTCAAAAGGGTAATTTTGACTTGAATTTCAAATATCACTATTTATTGGGTGATTTAATTATTGAATTTAAATAATTGGGAATTGAGAAAATTGTTGAACCTTGGGTTTTAAGTTTGTTAAAAATATTTCAAAGGCATATAAAATTTGTATTATCAATGCTGAAGATAATAGAACTTTTAAAATCGAATTTAAAAGTGATTTGTTCAGTTTTAAAAATATATCGTTTAAATCGGTATTTAAAAATAGCCTTCCGAGGCACAGTCTCGGAATTCGATGAAACCAGTTCCATTGTATCCGTAATATTGTATTATTATTGGATTTTAAATTTCGTAGTGATTGGAGTTGTTGTGTGAGCGTACGACATATAAACGCGCTGAAATTTATATCGAATTCAATATAATAACTGGGTCCAAAAAGCTATCTTCTCCATACGATCGAATTAGGACACGAAACCTTTTCCATTGTGTTCGAAATAGGGGTTTAACATTATAGATGCCTAACGGCACGTCTCGATAGGAGGTCGAGATTTTGAGTTGCAAATTTAGAGACAATTTGAATTTAAATTTAAAATATATATTTTTATAATGGTCAACTACAGCTGAATTTCTGTCACATCAGAGCTTTTTCGTTTCTCTTCAAATCACTGTACACAAATCTCAACCGACACGCAAACATCTCTTCCCTTTTCACTTTGTTTCATAGCCGAGCTTTTCAGAGTATCAGGAAAAAGAAAATTTTCATATATAAATCACAATCTCCCTTAACCAATTCAAAACACACGAGCATCTCAGTTGAAAAACAAAATCAAATAATGGAGGAGCCTCGTACGTAATCAAATTCGCAAGGCTCGAAATCGAGATAAGGGGATTCGCGAATCATTTCAATCGCGATTTCATCAGTAGATCGACGCTCGAACGAGGCGATGGGTGGACACTCGAGTTCTATGGGTTCTCGAAGCAGAGGTCGCGAAGGAGGAGGGTTTTTGTGTCAGATCGCTCACGCATGGGTGTCTGAAGGGATTCGCGATCACTAGAAGGGAGCGGCCTAGGGTTTCATGAGCACGAGTCGACGAGTGTGGTAGGCGCAGCTAGGGTTTGGGTATGGTTCTGCTTCCTCTTTGCTATGCGTATTGTTTTTTTAAAAATTAAATAATATAGAATTTTGCAGTAGATATAAAATTGATTTTTATTTAAATTTAGTATATATAAATATATAAGTGGGTAAACAGAAAGTTATTTTTACTGTAAGGTTTAAGTTTTAGTTTGAAGTTAGCATATATATATATATGTGTGTGTGTGTGTGTGTGTGTGTGTGTGTGTGTGTATATAGTAGGGAAATTTGAACACCTATATATATGTAAATATACACAAATATTTTGATAGAATAGGTAAAACATGAAAAATATATATATATATATGGATGAAAAAAAAGAGAAAAATAAGGATTTTTAAAATGTTAAACGTTTATATAAAATTAGATTTTTGAAATCTATGAATTATTTGTTAATTAAAATTTTCAGATGGAAAATTAATTGATGGATTAGTTTAAATATTAATAAACTGTATAATGTTATACAAGGTCTGAAATAGTGAAGAAATCAAGCCGGAATGGAAATGGATTGCAAATTAAAGGTCAAAGGTGAGTTAATCTCACTCATCTGGATTGTTATTTAAGTTTAAAGAGTTAAATTTAAATTTTGGTTGAATGATTGAATTGATTGGATGTGATATATATTATATAGTAGTATATATATATTGGAGTGATTGATTTCCCGCATTATATAGCGGATGAGACCCTATGCGCCGCATAATAGCGGATGATACTTTATAAACCCATATACCGTGATATTCTACCTCAAAGTGGGATTGGTATTGTGCTAACTTATGTGGTTGCAGGGAAACAGGTTGGAGGGATCCAACTAGATTCCTCAAAATTATATAGATTGTTCTAATAATTTTGTGTTATGATTATTTGATATTCTGTGATGAATTATATTGATAATTGGAATATTGGATGCTATGGTGTGATTGAATATATTTCGGTATATTGAGTTATCAAAATATATAGATTGGATTTTCGAGGAGAAAATATAAAAAAGAGGATTTTTAAGTAAAATAATTATAGAGAATTTGAATAAGTTAAAGAATGAATTGGAAAGGAATAAAAGTGATTTTAAATTCTGTTAAATAAATTCCGAGTATGGAAAGGAGTTTTTGAATAAAAGGGGAAATATTAAATTTCTAAACTTAAGTGATATTATTTAAGGGAATAAAAGAATTTATTTTAAAAATTCAAGGTTTGAATTTATTTAAAGGGATAAAGAAGGATTTTGGGAAACCTGAAATTGATTTTTCAGTTTAAAAGATTTTAAATCATAATAAAGAAAAAAAAGCTGAAGTTAATGGATTTTGAAATAAATTGAGTAAGTAAAGGAATTTATTTCAAAATTGAGTAATTTGGAAATTGATTTAAGCGTTTGGAAATTGGAATTTTAAAGGAAGATGGGGCTATTTGGAAGTAATATATCAGTGGATATTTGGAAGAATAAATTCACGATGGGAATTTATTAAAGGAATGGGTAAATTAGTCTAAAAATAAATAGTGATTTATTTTTAAAGATGTGAGAGAAAGGTGGTTTTTTTGAAACTGTTTCAAAAGGGTTGAAATAGAAATATATCTTGCGAAGATATTTGTGAAGTAAATAAATAATTTGGAAAATTATTTATTGTTTGATGGATGTTTGTGAATGTTAATTGATAGTTAAATAACCGACTATCAATATTGGCCAATGCGCTGATCGTTTCGAAGAGACCGGGATCGGGATTTATTTTCCGAAAACCACTTCGATCCGGTTTGTACGTTTTCATGGGGAAGACGAGTTGGAGTCGAAGATGGAGCAGTGAAGTGCAAGGGCTAATCGCTACTAATCCTAAGGGTGATTCCAAAATGGATGTAGTAGGAGTAGTGCCTTCGATTCCGTTCGAACCCGTAACAGACTTGTATGGATGAATGCTTTTAGAACATCGTCAGGAGGACGGTGAGCATTCTAAGAGATATGTTCTAAAAAGGTAACGCTTAGCCTCGAGCCTCATCAACCGGGAATGACTGGAAATCAGGGGTTATGCAGCAAGGCTAAGTGGGTCGCGCCCATTAGGGTGAGGTCATCCCTGTCTAGATGTTCCTTTTTATTTCGGCTTAGTGGGCAGTTGCTGATCCCAACCGCGGGGTGATCTTACTCGGAATTATCCAGTAAGGGGTAGTTCCGGTCTTGTGTTGCAGAGGATTGGGCTTAATCCACGGTACGCTGATCTAGACCAGGTACTATGACAGGTGGTACCCCAATGCCTAGTCATTAGTTGAAATCCATTCTCCCTACGTGCCTGTACGGTTTTGATTGTGCCCAACTATTGCTGAAACGTGAGATGCAAGCATTTCAGCTAGATTCTATTTTACTTTCTATAGACACTATTATAATATCAGATGAATTTGATAAAAAAAAATTGGCTATCGTAAGGTAAAAATCCGACATGTTTATTTGTGGCGTGGTCTTACGAGATGCTTTTGATTTCAAAGGATTTTGAGACTTTAATAATCAGTTTGAGTGTGGTTTTCTCACGCTGGTATTCCAGACTGACTCGGGTGTTATTTAACTATAATGCTCGGGTCAGACCGAGTATTATAGATTACAGGAAAGGATACTGAGGAGCTCAGGAGACGAGCTGGATGGCGAGACGTATCACTCGTACTTGATGTATATTCCGCTGTGTTGTGTGTACTGTGTATTCTGTTGTGGGACAAGTTAATATAACTATCCAGTATTTGATTCTGATTTTGTTTTACTCTGATAATGTAATTATAAAATAGATATAGTTTCTTTTGTGTAAAGAATCAGTTATTAACTATTATATATTATTCCACTGCGATGTAAGATTCTGATGTGTTGTTTCCTTTTCTTCTACCTCCTTCTTCTTTAACCTTAATGGTTCGTATTTCCGTTCACTTTGAGTCGATATGTTGGAGAATAGTGTCGATTCAAGGGGTACGGGTTTGCGGGCTGTTTCACTTTGTATCAGAGCAGAAGGTTAAGCGAAAACCTTGGCTCTGGTGGGGATTACTCATTTGAAATAGAGTCCATAGTACTCTAGAATGAGTTTGAGTGTATTAATAGATATGAGCGCGTATTTGTTAGTGAATATAAAATTTGTTTTTATACTGTGTTGATTTATCGGTTGAGTGTTTATGGATTCGGGTCGATATGTGGGACGCCATGTCATCGATAGGGGTTTCTAAATTCTTGAATGAGATAAACCGACACAGTATGGTTTTCAAATAGGGTAAATGAAATAATTTTACCCCAAATTATTTTCGGATGTAAAAGGAAAAGTTTTTGTAAATTATTGGTTGCTTGGATGTTAGGAATGATAATATTAAATTTTTATCATTGTTATGTGGAAATTTTACTAGAAATTAAAATAACCAAAGTTAAGGAAATAAATTCAGGTAATAAAATGGAATTTGTAAATGTGAATTATAATTGAAAATAAAAATTTCAGAGTAATGTTTGAATATAAATTGGATGGATTTGAAATTTGGAATTTTGGAAAGTTTAAATTCCTTTGAGTTTGAAAATAGTTTTCAAAGGTTTTGGAGAAATAATGGTGATATTATTTCGGAAATATTTTTTTGAATTGGATTTGAAATCTGGAGAGATTTGGAATTTAAAAATATTTGGAGGGGTTTTAAAGATATAAAAGCATTTAACTCTCTTTCGGTCGCTGGAAAATAACTTCGGTGATGACTACAGCATCATCGATGTTCATTTTCGAGTTTCTAGGGGAGGAATTGCTACCAAATTGTTTTATACTGTAATGTCTTCAAAACTGAGTTTGGTTTTAAAATTCAAAAGATAATTTGATACCAAAGGATTTTGGATATGATTGATTTTTAAAATGCTTTTGAAATATGAGTAATTGTTTAAATACTCTGGAGTTGGTTTGAGATTGTTATAGAATATAAATGGGTTGATAGTTTATAAATTTTGAATATGTTAGAATAAAATGGAATTCAATATTTAAATTGATTTGGAAATAAATTAAAAATTAAAGAAAAATTATATTCAGAATGGAATTGAAAATTCTGATGAGATAAGTTATAAAATCATAACTTGAATGGAAGTGGGAAAAATTAATAAGTGTATGATTTATAAAAGTCTAAAAGTGAAGTAATAAGCCAGAATAAATTTGTTTGGTATTTTGGAATTGAAATAAAAATCCAAACCTGAGATATAAAATAAGATTTAACTCAAGTAAGTATAGTTAAAGTTGAATTAGGAGTTGAAACTGGATTTTGAAGTCAAGCTTGAGTTATAAATAATATTCAGCGTATATTGCAAATAAATTAAATAAGATTGGAAATGTTGTCGAATGAAATAGGATTGGATAATAATAGTAATGGTTTGAATTGCAAATAAAACTCAAATGAGTAGAAATAAATTGGAAATGGCCTTGTATTAATAAAAATTGAATTGGTCTTGTTATTAATGAAATAAGTTTTGAAATAAATTAAGAATGTGAATTAAAATTTAAAATGGATAAAGAGAATGGACAATTTGAATTAGATGAAATTTGATGAGAATCAAATAAAATGATAATGAACTTAAGTTATGAAATTGGAATGATTTGAAGTAAATTAACTTAAGTTTAAATTTATGGAAGCTTGGCTTCGGGTGAAAATGAAAGTCCATTAAATTAAAGTGGTAGAGATGAATTAATTTGGAAATGGTTATTAATATACAAGCAAGGAATGTTTTCGAGCCTAAATAAAATGGTTTTGAATGAAAATTATGCAAATATGCAATTGAAATAGGTGTCGAAACCTTATCTGTGCTTATGAAAAACTATATAACATGCATTGTTTATAGAATTCATGTAACAACCCTGTATTTTGTAATTATTTTAAATTGAATTTCTTGATTTAAAAACTTTATTTTATTCATTAAAATGGATAAATTTTGTTATTTTAAATATTAATTATGATTTGTATGTGAATTATAATCCCAAACATGAATAAATAGAATATTTTTCCAGAAATGTGAATTTTGGTCAATATGTCCAGACTTTGACTTTTGATTTAAAAATTTAAAAGTTTGAATTTTTTAATTTTATCTTTTATTATGAAATTAAATAAAATTTTAAGAATATTGCTTTTCGTTTCGTTGAAATCTGATTTATATTGTGAAAGTTATGTCTTTTTCACTATTGGATGTAAATTGTTGTATTTAACAAAATTGTTTATTTTAAATTATATAAATAATATTTTATTTGGTCATGTAATGTTCTAATTTATATTTATATGGGTAAAATAACATGTTATGTATATATTTTGGTTTAAAACATTTTTCAAAGTGTAATAAACATTTTCCAATGTCAGTTGTATTCTGTTTATAATTTCTAATTTCCAGTTTCATTTAATTAAAGAAATTCTTTATTTATTTTCTATTTTCTTAAAATATTATTTTATTTTCATTTCCACTTTATTTTTTTCAGCATTTATTTTATTTACTTGACTTTTTATTTGTTTAGAAGTGTTGTTATATTTTTTCTAAAACTAGTGATATTCTATTTGTAAATTTTAAGTCCTGTTTTGAATTTTAAACAATTTCTTTAATTATTTTTCTATTTTCTTTAAATTCAATTATTTATTTTCATTTTATTTTACTTTGTTTCAGTTTTAAATTTTATTTACTTATTTTTTTTTTTTATTTGATTTATAGAAATGAAATATGAAAGGTTTAAAGGTTCTAGAAACTTAAGTCTTTTCATCTCCAAAACTCTTCATTTGCCATAACCTCCTCATTACTTCTTTTGGCCGTACATTTTTCTTATGATAGCTGTGAGTTTCTCAACTCATATTCACGTGAAAACTTCATCTCAACTTCATTTTTCACGGCTAAGAAAAATAATGGCAATGGCCTCTCTTCTTCCTCTCTTTTCTTCTTCTTTTCACCTTGTTTTGCCTTGTTTTTGCCTTGCTTCTTCATATATTTGCTAGGCCACTACCACCTTCATCTCCACCATCCTCTCCACCACCACCAGCCACAACAACCATCAGCCTCTCCTCTGATACCACATCAGGCCGTGACCTCCATATGACCAAAGCAACACAAACTTCGCAAAAATTTCCACAAAACACTACATAGCCAAGCCTATCTTCACTATCTCCTCCATATTTCACCTTGGCCACCTCCCCTTGCTCCACAACCACCATAACCTGATCTCTGGCCATCACTTGACCACTTTCCAGATTTGCAGCAAGCATGGCCGAACCTAGTGGGACATAGACCGAGCCAAAAGTTGAACAAAAACCCATATATTTGCCTTAACCACTTGTATTCCTCACTTGTAACCCCTCTACACTTCCTATTCCTTGTAGCCATGCCTTTTTAGGTTCAAACCAGACCCATTACCACCTGAAATAATGAGGTGGCTGAACCAATATAGCTTTGTGGCCGAGCATATGTGAGATAGGGTCAAGCAAAAATGGTTTGAAAGCTAGGTGATGTTATTTGTCTAGCCTAGTTTCCATTTGTTTCAATTATAACTTTGGTATTGTAATTATATTTATATATGGCTTTGTTTTATTGTTGTATACAAGATTTATATCTTGGTTCTCTCCACTCAAATCAAAGTTCGTGCCATATTGTGCTTTCTGGAATTCGTTGTATCATTTGATTTGCAAACTTCAGCTTAAAAAGGTGAGTAAATCTCACACGACATTTTATACTTATACAAATGTGAAGCGACAACAATTGAATGTGTAGAATATTATGATATGTTATAACTGCCTGTGATGATTTAATTATATGATGTTAAACCTGTTAATTTACTTGTCATCTCATTTGTTACTGTTATATATTGTATACTGTTCATTTTATATCTGTTTATCACATTGCAAGTTCCCTGTAGAATCGAATCACTATGGGTTGAAATGGTACATACTCGAACGGACTTTAGAATAGGAAAAAATCGTTATGGGATGAAATGATATGCCTGAACGGTTTTTATTTATTTTATTTTAACTTGGGGATTGCGGGTTTGAATTGATAGAACCCGGATTTTTGCCTTTTAAACTACGAATTGAAATGATACATATCTGTATCACTTGACCTAGGTTAGAAAACTATATACAGGCCCGTGGTTATTTTTATAAAGTATTTTGAATATTTTAAATATTTTTAAAGTGTAAATTTATGAAATTTGATTTAAATTGGATTTTTAATGTTTAAATAAAGAAATTTGGATTTTTTTAGAAGTTAAAAATGTAATTTAAATGAATGGTAAAAGTGAATTGTTGAAATATAACTTAAGTTTGGAAATTTGGATTTTGGTAAAAATGAATTTAAGTTATGAATAAAAGGGAAATTTAATTTTATTTGGAAAATGGGAAATATGATAATTTGATTTAATTTTGAATTTAAATGACTTGATAAAGTATTATTGATTTTTCTATGAACTAAAATGGTTAAATGAATGACGGCTTAAATGTGAAATTTTAAATTTTAACTTGACTTGGAAATGTGAAATTTGGTTTTAATTAAAGGTTTAAATTAATTAAATAAATTGGAAATTTAGTTTAATGTGTGAAATGGTAATTGAAATGTAAGTGTTAATAAATTGTCAAATGCAAAATTTGGAAAATTAAACACTTGAATTTAATGAGTGATTTATTGGAAGTTGGATTTTATTGTAAAAATTACTTTACAAAAATCAAAAGTTAAAAGAGTATTTTTAATGAACATTTTTTGAATGTTAAAAATATGATTTTAATAATGTTTAAATGGTTTAAATTGAAGTTTATTATTTGCTGGAAATACACTAAAATCTTAAAAATACTTTTAATAGCATTCAGAAATGTTATGGTTTCTGTAAATAAACTAAAAACTTTATAAATAGGCTATTACAGCAGTTCTGAAATGATGTAGTTGCTGTAGTAAATTAAAAGGCTAAAAACCTAATAAAGGCCTATTACAGCAGTTCTGTAAATGCTGTAGTGGTCTGCTGTCTTTGCTGAATTTAATGAAACCCTTTAATTTGAAACCTGAGCTATTACAGCATTTCTGGAAATGTTGTCTTTGCTGTTTTAAACTAAATTGCAACTAAACTGAGATTTAACAGCAGTTTTAAAATGATGTCTTTGCTAAATTAAAATGTTTTCAAGAATAACGTATAACAGTTTTTTTCTGAATGCTGTGAATGGCTGAAATTTTCAATGTTTATGGTTTTAACTTAGTAAACGAACTCAGAATAGTTTAAACCTTTGGAAATTGAATACTTGATTTGAAAGTATAATAATTACACTTTTAAATGGTTTAGATGAATTATTTTGATTGAAATATAAACTATTTAAAAGGTGACTTGAAATGATAATAAATGAATGATACCTTTGAATTTAAAAGGTATTTAAAGTTGAATATTTGGATTTGAACTCAAATAAATGATTTGAAATGAAGTTTTGAAATGATATGATGTTTTAATATATTAAAATGATTTGAAATGAAGTTTTGAAAAGATATGATATTTTGATATATTAAATGATTTGAAATGAAGTTTTTGAAAGGATATGATATTTTGATATATTGAAATGATTTGAAATGAAGTTTTGAAATGATATGATATTTTAAATATATTGAAATGGTTTGGAATTGATTTAATCTTTATTTTTGATAAAGATTTGGATTTGAAATGATATTCTATTTTGAAGTATAAAATATTATTTTAAAATTATAACCACGGGTTATAATAACGATTGGTTGTTAAAAAGACTGGGATCGGATATGGACATACTCTCTGTCGATACCGAAACCACTTTAACAACTGTGTACGCGGTGGAGTTTCCAGAATGAAGTAGGATGTGGCGACGATCCTAAAGGTATATACGTGGACCCAACTCCCGTGAGTTGGCATAAGGTGGCTAAAACAGGAGCGATCTCGGACCAGTGAGGTAGCACCTCTTATCGGACGCACTTCTTCGATACCATTCTATTACTTTATGATTGTTTGGTGCACCCCTTGATTTGGGAGTGTTGTTCGAGGTGGAGCAGTAGTGGCTGCTATGCGTTTCCATCAGTCCGTGTGCGTAATTCGTAAATCTACCCTGGCATTGCCTTGTGTGCCGTGTCACCTACCATATCGAGCTTTACTACGTGTTGTGATTTCTCCCGTAGCCGGTGGAGTATCGAGGGTAGCCCCCATTTTGGGAGTATGCTAATACTGGATAGACTACTGGGACTATTACGTGTTAAGGTGGAAAATGTAAAGCCTTAATGCTATTTAAAAGTATGTTTATTTTATATTAGACATTATTATAATAGTGAATATTACTACATAGTAGATAGTTTAACGGATCATTAAAGAATGGGTGATCCCAAGCATTCTTTAAGTTACTTGTACCTTTATTACAGTTCACTTGAGTTGGTTTACATTGTATAAGTATGTATGTCCTGACTCGAGTGTTTTGTGTTTGCTTTACGCTCGGGTCATACTGAGTGATACAGCATTTGAGACTCACCTTTGGAGCTGGAGTTTTGCTTTGAAGATCCAGATATCTATCCATTTTGTTATCCAGTTGATTCTAGTTGTATGCTGAGTTGTACCTGATTATCATATTGTTCCTCTTGTTGTATCTTGGTATTCCTATTGTATCTTACTCAACTTTGATGTATTTATATAGCAGCTTCATGAACTACTATTTCTTTGTTTCCACTGCATTATGTTACTCTGTGTCTGTGATCTGTGATTATTTATTTACTGTATATGATGAGTTTGCCAAATTTTATTTACAACGCGGTATTTTGAGCAATTCAAGTCAGACATGTGTGTCTGCCTATGCATTTGGCGGGTGCAGCATGATTGTAACGACCCGTATTTTACGGATCGAAAAGTTTGTCAAAATCTAGAATTTTAGCACTTTCATGTCATTTCAGATTTTTAGGCAGATTTGTCTAAGTCCTAGGTCGTACGCGACCTAAATGTTGTTGGCGACTTAGAGAAGATCTGCGACCTAAGGGGATAGGTAAGTTAAAGGATAGGTCTGGGTCGAGTTGCCGACTTAAGGTAGTGACCGACCTAAGTGATGATTCGTGACCGACTTAGGAGGTTTAGGCGACCTAAGGAAGAGCAGTAGGCGACCTAAGTATTCTGGGGTAGAGTTAGGTCGGCAACGACCTAAGAGAATGTTGTGAGCGACCTAGTGGTTACTGGGTGTGTGGT
Organism: Allium fistulosum; assembly: GCA_030737815.1. Classification (NCBI taxonomy): domain Eukaryota; kingdom Viridiplantae; phylum Streptophyta; class Magnoliopsida; order Asparagales; family Amaryllidaceae; genus Allium; species Allium fistulosum. Next base: position 307,690,464 of record CM060904.1, on the reverse strand, counting down.
TAGGTCGGCAACGACTTAAGGTTAGAGTTAGGTCGTAGTAACCGAGTTAAGGAATAGGTCGCTATGTGTTAGGTCGTCTGGTAGCTTGGGTGGTAAGGTCGGTAGCGACCTAGGAGTTGCCGTGTTAGCGACCTAGTGGTTCTGTGTTAGCGACCTAGTGGTGCCGTGTTAGCGACCTAGTGGTGCCGTGTTAGCGACCTAGTGGTGCCGTGTTAGCGACCTAGTGGTTCTGTGTTAGCGACCTAGTGGTGCCGTGTTAGCGACCTAGTGGTTCTGTGTTAGCGACCTAGTGGTTCCGAGTTAGCGACCTAGTGGTTCTGTGTTAGCGACCTAAGGAGTTAACAAGTTGGCGACCTAAGGAGTTAACAGTTGGCGACCTTAAGAGTTAGGCTATGTGTTAGGTCGTAACACTGTTAGGTCACGTAGGTTGTTAAGTTGTTAGGTCGCTAGGATTTAGGTCGCGTAGATCTATCTGTTAGGTCGGAGAGTCTTAGGTCGGAGAGTCTTAGGTCGGAGAGGCTTAGGTCGGAAACGACCTAGGGAGATAGCCGAGTTAAGCGACTTAAGGAAATTTCTGCTATAAATAGGAGGGGTTGTTCTCACTTTTTGGGATCCGGATTTTGAAGCGACGAAGTGCTGCCATTTTGAGAGCTCGACTTCTACACTTCTTCACTTCTTTTCTCCACTCTAATCTAGTGCTTCCATCCATCCAAATCGAAGATCAAGATTGAAGATTCAAGAGCTTAGATTGAAGATCTTCATCTTTTCAAGAGAGATTTCATCGTTTGAAGTGAGATCTTGTCGGATCTAGCTTAGTTCTTCGCTGTCCAGATCTGAAGTTGATATCTTTTGGATTGTTTAGGTGATTTGGTGAGTGGTGATTATCTCTCACATGGATCCAAAGGAGTATATCGGATTGTTGGCTCGTTTTGGTGTTAAAATAGAGATTTCCATGCATTTTCTTCATCCTATGTGTAGATCCATATAGATCCATTGTTCATGATGATGTTGCATCCATTTTATCATATGTTAACCTATGCAAGTTCATTCATCAAGTTTGTAGAGATATAATCCATGTTTTCATGCTTATTGGACTTTCAACTCTTTAATTACGAAAATGCCATTATTGTTATAATTGTCTACTTAGATCATATTTGAATGCTTGATTGCTTGGATTGATGTTTGCTTTGATTGCTTGTTATGAACTAGATGATTGATGATTAGATTTAGATCGAAGATGATTCAAAAGCTAAGGGAAAGGCTCTTGAAATGGAAAAGCTGCTCGTGGCATATGTAGCGGGATGATGAAGCTCTTATGCATAGATTTGATGATGTAATGATGAGATGAGGCTTTGCGAGGATGTAATGAAGCGAGGCAATCATGTGGTGAAGACTTGGTCTAATCCAGACGGGATCATTCCAAGCATGTTGATAACTCGGTGATATGATTCGAGTTGAAGATAATGAATGGATATGAGAATAGTCGTCGAGGAGGATGACTAGGAGGCTTGGATAGCATCGTTGTTGAAGGTTCTAGCATGCTCTAAGCAAGAGTACGTTTGGGCAGATTCGATAGTCCCAACGGCCAACTGTTGATGGTCGAGTACTCTGGGCAGATTCGATAGTCCTAGGCACGGGCTGCGACGACGTGCGGGAGTTATGTCTAGAACCGGGGTTTCCATTAGCCCTTGACGGACGGCTGAAAGAATGTGCCGGTCATTCAATTAACGGTGATATCGAAGCAATGATAACAGTGATAGCCAGAGTCATGGATGTTTGGTTGTATCGTCATTCGGACTCAAGAGCGGTATTTTCTGGGTGCTTATCTGATTTAGGCCTTGGTACTTGGAAAACATCGCCCTTGACTCGAGTGATAGTAGCTTTACTTTAAATTGTATGCTCTGCTATGTTTGCTTCTGCTTAGTGTGTGTCTGGGGGCTATCACTGTAGAATGAGGTTGGAGTGGGAGGGTTGTATTCCTATTCCTTTTCCTTTATGCTCTTTTGGTATGTTGTTAGTTAATTTACTGCTCACTAAGACTGTTGTCTGACTCAAGGCTTTATGTTTTAATTCTTATTGCCTTGGGCTGTTCGTCCATTTTGGGACGGGCAGACTAGGTAGCAGGTGACAGGTGCTGTTCTCCTCTCACGATGCTGATATCGAAGACGAGCTGGAGGGTTGCATATTATCTTCTTATTATATGTACTGGATATTCCGCTGTTTTGTATTCTCTGAGAGATATGTAGTGAGGCTTGATGTATTGACTATGTGGATGCTTGTATTCAACTATTATGGAGTTTTATATGATGTCATTTTGTTCTGTAAAGCTTCACTATACATATGTTCTATTGTATTTTGTCCATGCGCTGTGAGTAATACGATAGATTCTTTTGTTTTAAATCTTACCTTGACAATCGTCCATGGTCGCCTGGCACACTTTACAGCGCTATATCTCAAGATTCTGTGCAGGGGTCATGGGCGGTCGTCACATTTGGTATCAGAGCATTGGTTAATCGATTTTACCCAACGCTCGTTGGAGTAACTACGTATGAGAGGCGTAATTGTATTTTGATGGATGATTACTATATATAATATAGTAGCTTAGTAGGGTTTGAGTCCTTTATGCAGTTGTTTCTCTAGATGTTCTAATCATTCCTTTTTATAGATATTGAGAATGAGTCGAAGAGGGAGACCAGCTGCTAGGGAAGGCCGTGCTACTGAAGAGACTGCTGATTATGCAGCCATGTTCGAAGCTATGATGACTTCGATCATGAGAAGGATACCAGTTCCGGGGGCAGCAGTCGATGTTGGAGTTCAAGTTCAAACTCCGAAACCAGTGGATTTTGCTAAGCTGTGCAAGGATTATACTGCTCTTGGAGGGAAGGTTTTCTTGGGAACAGAATCTACCATTGAGGTCCAGAGGTGGATAGATGCTTGTAGAAGGATCTTTGGTGATTTGGGAATTGATGATGCAACTAAGAGGAAGTTGGCATCAAGGCAGCTTCAAGGGAGAGCCTCTGATTGGTGGAACTCTATTACCATCACTACTCCGGAAGAAGAGATTACTTGGGAGCAATTCCAAGTCAGATTTGAAGCTAAGTTCATTTCTACAGCTCAGAAGTCTGTTCTGTTCAAGAAGTTTGTGGAGCTCAAGCAGGGTGGAAGATCTGTTCTTGAGTATGTTTCTGAGTTTGAAGCTTTGTCCAAGTATGCCCGGTCATATATTGAGTCTGCTTATCAGAAGAACGAGAAGTTTGTGACCGGCTTGGATAGTTATCTTGGGAGACAGTTGGTGGATCATTTGGACGATTCATTTGAGAAGCTTGTGGAAAAAGCTCTTAGGCATGAGAGTCTGTTTCCTAAGGAAGGACCTGTTGTTGCTGTTACCAAGGGAGAATCTAAACCACAGCAGGGTGGAAACCAGAAGAGGAAGCAGCAGCAGCAGAAGGGTAAGGATGGCCAGAAGAAGCCGAAAGGCGAGGTGACTTGCTACAATTGTCAGCAGAAGGGCCATTTCTCTAAGGATTGTAAGAATCCGAAGGCACCGATGAAGTGTCACAACTGTGACAAGCCGGGGCATTTCAGGAAGAATTGTCCAGAACCAAGGAAGGACAGGCAGATTGTGCAAGCCTATGCTTTGGGGGCTGTTCCGTCGTCTTCGAAAGCTCCTACTGCTGAAGAGAAGGGAAAGAGTGTGGTTGTTCAAGGTACTCTTTTCCTATGTGGTGTTCCAGTTAGAGTTCTGTTTGATACTGGAGCGTCGCATTCGTTTGTTTGTAATGAACTCGTTGGCCGGTTAGGTTTGACACCGGATATTGTTGATAGGCCATTGGTTGTGACTAATCCAGTTGGGGGTTCGTCTTGTTTGTGTATGTTATGCCGTGGTCTAGTTGTGTCGAGTCATGGTTGCTCTTTTGTTTGTGATTGCTTTGTTCTGAACTTTGCGGGGTTCGGAATTATTTTGGGTATGGACTGGCTTAGGAAGTATGCGGCTAAGGTTGATTGCGAAAGGTTGGAAGTGACAGTCGAGAATGTGGAGGGGCGAAAGATTGTGATACGATGTAAGCATGAAGAAGGCGTCTTCATGAGCTTCATGTATTCGCTAGTTGTTCCACGGGATGGACTGTCATCAGTGCCGATCGCTAATGGATTCGAGGATGTCTTTGACGAAGTCAAAGGGTTGCCGCCGCATAGAGAGATTGAGTTTCGAATAGATCTAGTTGAAGGAGCCAGACCTGTTGTGATGCCTCTTAGGCGGATGGCGCCTAGGGAACAGCAGGAGTTGAGGGTGCAAGTTGATGACCTTTTACAGAAAGGATTCATTCGGCGTAGTGTGTCCGAATGGGGTGCACCAGTTGTGTTTGCAACCAAGGCAGATGGGTCGTTGAGATTGTGTGTGGATTATCGTGAGCTGAATAAGGTGACTAAGAAGAACAAGTATCCATTGCCGAGAATAGATGACTTGTTTGATCAGCTTCACGAGGCTAAGGTGTTTTCTCAAATGGATTTGGCAACGGGATTTCAGCAGTTGAGAGTGGCTAAGGATAGTGTGCCGAAGACTGCTTTTAGGACACCATCCGGGTTCTTTGAGTGGCTGGTAATGCCGTTTGGATTGACTAACGCGCCAGCATATTTTGTGGATCTTATGAATAGAGTGTTCAGAGATCAGTTGAACAAGTTCGTACTTGTGTTCGTGGATGATATTCTGATTTATTCCAGAACGGAGGAAGAGCACAAGACGCACTTGCGTATTGTTTTGGAGATCTTACGGAAACATCAGCTGAAGGCTAAGTTTTCGAAGTGTCACTTCTGGAAGAGTGAAGTGAGGTTCTTAGGCCATGTGATTTCTGGAAATGGAATAGCGGTTGATCCCGCTAAGGTGGCAGCAATCCAGGATTGGGTTAGACCTAAGAATGCATCTGATGTGAGAAGTTTTCTTGGATTAGCAGGATATTATCGACGGTTTATCAAAGACTTCTCCAAGATAGCTGCACCGTTAACAGGATTGACGAAGAAGAACCAAGTGTTCAGTTGGGATGCTAAGTGTGAGCAAGCTTTCGGAATCCTGAAAGAGCGATTGACGAGTGCTCCTGTTTTGACTATTCCTAGTGGGAATGATGAGATGGTGGTTTACACCGACGCATGTGGTACTGGACTTGGAGCAGTGCTGATGCAGAAGGATAAAGTTGTTGCGTATGCGAGTCGACAATTGAAGCCGCATGAAAGGAATTACCCAACTCATGATTTGGAGTTAGCGGCGATTGTATTTGCTCTGAAGATGTGGAGACATTATCTATTGGGAGTTCGATTCGAGTTGTTTACGGATCATAAGTCGCTGAAGTATCTTTTCTCCCAAAAGGATTTGAATCTTCGGCAGCAACGTTGGCTAGAGTTTTTGGCATCATATGATTTTGGAATAGCTTATACTCCGGGAAAAGGTAACGCAGTGGCAGATGCGTTAAGTCGAAGACATGCAGGATTGGGAGCCATGTTTTCTGAATGGAAGAGTCTCGAGTATTTAGCTGGATTTGACTTCAGGCCTAGATGCGAATTGGAACCTGAGATGCTGGCAAACTTATCAATAAGACCCACTCTTGTGGAAAGGATTGGTGAGAGCCAAAAGCGAGATGATAAGCTTGTCAAGATTATCTGTGAGTTGGAATCTGGATTGGATCCAGAAAAGGATAAAGGATTCGAGGTCGATCGAGAGGGTTGGCTTCGGAAGCAAGGACAACTAGTTGTTCCCGATATAGATGAGTTGAGGAGTGAAGTTCTGAAGGAAAGTCATCACTCGAGGTTGACAATTCATCCAGGTGGAAATAAGATGTATCGGGATATGAAGAGAACCTACTATTGGGAAGGCATGAAGAAGGATGTTGGAGATTTCATTTCCAAGTGTATGAATTGCCAGTTGGTTAAAGCCGAACAGAAGAAGCCAAGTGGATTGCTTCAGCCCTTAGAAGTTCCTACATGGAAGTGGGAACAAGTGTCGATGGATTTTATTGATGGATTGCCTAGAACCAGAACGGGAAATGAAGGAATTTGGGTCATTGTGGATCGTCTGACAAAGAGTGCACGATTCATTCCTGTTCGATCGACTAGGACCGCATCAAAGTTGGCTGAGTTGTATGTTAAGTGGATAGTTCGTTTCCATGGTATTCCGAGGAGTATAGTGAGCGATCGAGATCCATTGTTCACTAGTGGATTTTGGAAGAGCTTCCAGGAAGTTTTGGGAACCGAGTTGTGTTTGAGTACAGCTTATCATCCCCAAACAGATGGTCAGACCGAGAGAGTCAACCGAGTTTTGGAAGATCTCCTCAGAGCTTGTGTTTTGGATTTCGGAGGATCATGGGAAGATCACCTTCATTTGGTGGAGTTTGCGTACAACAACAGTTACCAGTCAAGCATTGGTATGGCACCGTATGAGGCATTATATGGAAGACCGTGTAACTCTCCGACATGTTGGTTGGAAACTGGAGAAAAGCTGATGCTTGGGCCAGAGATGATTCGACAGACTTCGGATTGCATAGAGATCATTCGGCAACGAATGAAGGCAGCCCAAGACCGTCAGAAGAGTTATGCTGATAAGCGTCGAAAGGATTTGGAATTCGACGTAGGAGATATGGTTTTTGTGAAGATTTCTCCACTGAAGAATGTTATTCGATTCGGGAAGAAAGGAAAATTGACTCCGAGATTTGTCGGACCATTCCCGATTATCGAGCGAATTGGAAAGCTCGCTTACAGATTGGAGTTACCGGAGAAGATGTCGGGTGTGCACAATGTTTTTCATGTATCGTATCTACGGAAGTATGTGCACGACTCGAGAACAGTGGTTTCTGCTGATAGCTGTGAAGACTTAGAAGTTGATCCAGCTGATAGAAGACCTCGTAAGCCGCTTCGTGTTGTTGAAACCGACACGAAACAGCTTAGGAGGAAGGTAGTTAAGTTGCTCAAGATACAATGGAGTGAAGATGATAACGACTGTACGTGGGAGGTGGAAGAGAGGATGAAGGCAGCTCATCCTGAACTCTTTGAGGTATGGCCCTAAGGTGTCGTATCATCTAACGAAATTGTAACTTGTTCTAAGTCTTAGAATTCTGTACGCTAAGTTAGAATTGGATGCATGGTTTGATGATTGCTATGGATGGTAGACGTACAGAATAGTTTTGATTGCTATGATTGTTTGGGATTTCGGGGGCGAAATTCCTAAGGGGGAGAGAATGTAACGACCCGTATTTTACGGATCGAAAAGTTTGTCAAAATCTGGAATTTTAGCACTTTCATGTCATTTCAGATTTTTAGGCAGATTTGTCTAAGTCCTAGGTCGTACGCGACCTAAATGTTGTTGGCGACTTAGAGAAGATCTGCGACCTAAGGGGATAGGTAAGTTAAAGGATAGGTCTGGGTCGAGTTGCCGACTTAAGGTAGTGACCGACCTAAGTGATGATTCGTGACCGACTTAGGAGGTTTAGGCGACCTAAGGAAGAGCAGTAGGCGACCTAAGTATTCTGGGGTAGAGTTAGGTCGGCAACGACCTAAGAGAATGTTGTGAGCGACCTAGTGGTTACTGGGTGTGTGGTTAGGTCGGCAACGACTTAAGGTTAGAGTTAGGTCGTAGTAACCGAGTTAAGGAATAGGTCGCTATGTGTTAGGTCGTCTGGTAGCTTGGGTGGTAAGGTCGGTAGCGACCTAGGAGTTGCCGTGTTAGCGACCTAGTGGTTCTGTGTTAGCGACCTAGTGGTGCCGTGTTAGCGACCTAGTGGTGCCGTGTTAGCGACCTAGTGGTGCCGTGTTAGCGACCTAGTGGTTCTGTGTTAGCGACCTAGTGGTGCCGTGTTAGCGACCTAGTGGTTCTGTGTTAGCGACCTAGTGGTTCCGAGTTAGCGACCTAGTGGTTCTGTGTTAGCGACCTAAGGAGTTAACAAGTTGGCGACCTAAGGAGTTAACAGTTGGCGACCTTAAGAGTTAGGCTATGTGTTAGGTCGTAACACTGTTAGGTCGCGTAGGTTGTTAAGTTGTTAGGTCGCTAGGATTTAGGTCGCGTAGATCTATCTGTTAGGTCGGAGAGTCTTAGGTCGGAGAGTCTTAGGTCGGAGAGGCTTAGGTCGGAAACGACCTAGGGAGATAGCCGAGTTAAGCGACTTAAGGAAATTTCTGCTATAAATAGGAGGGGTTGTTCTCACTTTTTGGGATCCGGATTTTGAAGCGACGAAGTGCTGCCATTTTGAGAGCTCGACTTCTACACTTCTTCACTTCTTTTCTCCACTCTAATCTAGTGCTTCCATCCATCCAAATCGAAGATCAAGATTGAAGATTCAAGAGCTTAGATTGAAGATCTTCATCTTTTCAAGAGAGATTTCATCGTTTGAAGTGAGATCTTGTCGGATCTAGCTTAGTTCTTCGCTGTCCAGATCTGAAGTTGATATCTTTTGGATTGTTTAGGTGATTTGGTGAGTGGTGATTATCTCTCACATGGATCCAAAGGAGTATATCGGATTGTTGGCTCGTTTTGGTGTTAAAATAGAGATTTCCATGCATTTTCTTCATCCTATGTGTAGATCCATATAGATCCATTGTTCATGATGATGTTGCATCCATTTTATCATATGTTAACCTATGCAAGTTCATTCATCAAGTTTGTAGAGATATAATCCATGTTTTCATGCTTATTGGACTTTCAACTCTTTAATTACGAAAATGCCATTATTGTTATAATTGTCTACTTAGATCATATTTGAATGCTTGATTGCTTGGATTGATGTTTGATTTGATTGCTTGTTATGAACTAGATGATTGATGATTAGATTTAGATCGAAGATGATTCAAAAGCTAAGGGAAAGGCTCTTGAAATGGAAAAGCTGCTCGTGGCATATGTAGCGGGATGATGAAGCTCTTATGCATAGATTTGATGATGTAATGATGAGATGAGGCTTTGCGAGGATGTAATGAAGCGAGGCAATCATGTGGTGAAGACTTGGTCTAATCCAGACGGGATCATTCCAAGCATGTTGATAACTCGGTGATATGATTCGAGTTGAAGATAATGAATGGATATGAGAATAGTCGTCGAGGAGGATGACTAGGAGGCTTGGATAGCATCGTTGTTGAAGGTTCTAGCATGCTCTAAGCAAGAGTACGTTTGGGCAGATTCGATAGTCCCAACGGCCAACTGTTGATGGTCGAGTACTCTGGGCAGATTCGATAGTCCTAGGCACGGGCTGCGACGACGTGCGGGAGTTATGTCTAGAACCGGGGTTTCCATTAGCCCTTGACGGACGGTTGAAAGAATGTGCCGGTCATTCAATTAACGGTGATATCGAAGCAATGATAACAGTGATAGCCAGAGTCATGGATGTTTGGTTGTATCGTCATTCGGACTCAAGAGCGGTATTTTCTGGGTGCTTATCTGATTTAGGCCTTGGTACTTGGAAAACATCGCCCTTGACTCGAGTGATAGTAGCTTTACTTTAAATTGTATGCTCTGCTATGTTTGCTTCTGCTTAGTGTGTGTTTGGGGGCTATCACTGTAGAATGAGGTTGGAGTGGGAGGGTTGTATTCCTATTCCTTTTCCTTTATGCTCTTTTGGTATGTTGTTAGTTAATTTACTGCTCACTAAGACTGTTGTCTGACTCAAGGCTTTATGTTTTAATTCTTATTGCCTTGGGCTGTTCGTCCATTTTGGGACGGGCAGACTAGGTAGCAGGTGACAGGTGCTGTTCTCCTCTCACGATGCTGATATCGAAGACGAGCTGGAGGGTTGCATATTATCTTCTTATTATATGTACTGGATATTCCGCTGTTTTGTATTCTCTGAGAGATATGTAGTGAGGCTTGATGTATTGACTATGTGGATGCTTGTATTCAACTATTATGGAGTTTTATATGATGTCATTTTGTTCTGTAAAGCTTCACTATACATATGTTCTATTGTATTTTGTCCATGCGCTGTGAGTAATACGATAGATTCTTTTGTTTTAAATCTTACCTTGACAATCGTCCATGGTCGCCTGGCACACTTTACAGCGCTATATCTCAAGATTCTGTGCAGGGGTCATGGGCGGTCGTCACAATGATAGGGTGTTCTTGCATTTTGGTTTGGTAGCGAGCGAATGACTCTTACTCCTACATGTCCCTGCGGGGTTGGTGCAGTCGAGAGGCTGGCCGTAAAGGCTGAACACAGGTACAGCTGTATGCTACGGTGGGCATTACCCCATGGGCAACGTCCCATTATAGTTGGTATCAGAGCTCTGGTTTTAGGCAAACTCAGCATATGGAGCAAATTTAATTACAGAATCACTTTCGTTCGAACTTAAATTCCTTCTTCTTCGACTCGGTTTCCTTTGAATTTTGGAACGTTCCTTTCGGTTCAAATTCCATTCCTGTCCTTCCCTATTCGTGTCTTCTTGATTCTAGAGTGTCCCATAACTCCACTTCGAATAATCCTTCTAATGAATTAGCGGACTCGCCAATATTCTAATGACTTGTAAAGGGGTGAAACTCCTTTACAAAAAGCATTGATTCACCGAAGATTTCTATATCCTCGGTTTAGATGCTAGTATCTCTTGCTATGACTGAATTCTATTTCTTAGATCGAATGTAGATTTACACCAGAAAATCCACATCGATCTTATTCATTAAGTCACAGTTGACCTGGTTAAGGTTGCCCGCGATATATATAGGCTTATCCATACTCCCTTTTCTGTTGTTTAATCATCTTATCTTTTGTCTCCAACTTATATTCAAATCAGAGTTCTCATTGATTTGAGTCCATCAAAATCTGAATCCCTATCCTTATTTTGAAAATTAATCTTGTATTTGAAATTTTATATTTTAAAGATGTTTTATATATTGTGTTGTTTGGGTTGTTGATGTTGATTTGGGTTTCCGATCGGTTCGTCTGATCAACGCTATCGATAGGATCTCCAAAACACTTGAACATAGCAAACTGACATAATATGGTTTTTAAATTTAGTAGATGGATAAATTTTGTATAATTATTATATGTATAAGGTTAATTTTTCTGAATTTTGATAATTAATGGAATTGGGTGTTAAGAAATAATATCTAACTTTGCATATATTTTATAATCATTGGCTTTAGTTTCATATCTAAATAATTAAACATGGTTATAAATTAATTTGGAAATTTAAATGGATTTAAATCAAGAATGTGAGAATTTAATTTCCGATGATTTAGAACTTTGTTTTGAAAGTTTTAAAAGGATATATTATTTAAAAGTATTTCTAGTAGAAATTGTTTCAAAGGATTTTTAATTTGTAAATCAGTGCTCTTTTCTTTGTCGCTGGAAAATAATTTTGGTGATGACTACAGCATCATCGACATTCATTTTCGAGTTTTGAAGCCAAGAGACCATTCTGTAGTTTTGCTATAGTTTTTCTTTGAAATTTAATTGATTTGAATTTCTAAATATGACTTGACTTATATTATATAGATATATGATTTAAATTTGATTTTATATATATTGTGTATGTATATATATATTTATTTCTAAGTAGTTTGAAGTTAATCGGAAATTTATTTCTTAAATTTTATCTTAAAGGATAATTTCAATTATAAAAGTTTGAATAAATATGTAAACTTGTATAATTGAATTAGAAAAAAAATTATTTGTATAATACTCAATTACATTTCAATATAACTTACCTAAATTATTAAAAGTTAAATATGTAATTGGAAAACATACAATATAAAGGGGATTTTATAACTAAAATTTGAGTGGTTATAATAAATGTTATACACTTAAATTTTAGTTATAAAGGATCAATAGAGGTAGATAGAGAAAAAGGGTTAATTGAATAATTTACAATATAATGATATTTAAAAGAAATTATAAATAAATTGAAATAGTTATAATAAGTGAAATAAACTTAATATGTATAGGATTTGATATATTAAGTGGAATAAATTTAAGAATAATTTGGAATAAAGAAGAATTAAATTTATTGAATAAATTATAATTATAATAAATGATTTTCAAATTCATGATTTTTATAAATTGTTAATGATTGGATGATAAATAATAAAATTAGAAATAGTTAAGATTTAGTTAACTTAGGAAACCAAATGGATGAAATCAATTATTAGTGGAAGTTGAACTTTTCATGGTTTTAAATTTATTATCTTATTCTGTTTTCAATCTATTTTCTTTCTGGTTGTTTCCATTCTCCTACCTTCTAAGTAGGAAATCAAATTCGAATTGGTTAGCCTTGGAGCTACTGTTCTCTTCCAGCTTGATCTTGCCTCTGATTTTCACCAGCTTAGAGTTGCTGAGGAAAGTATTCCCAAGACTGCTTTCCGTACTGAGAATGGATTCTTTGAATGGTTAGTCATGCCTTTTGGTTTGACTAATGCTCCTGCTCTCTTTGTTGATTTGATGAATCATGTTTTTCGTATTGTGCTTAAAAAGTTTGTCCTAGTCTTTCTTTCTTTCTCTTTTTCCTTCATCATTTAACTTTTCTATCTCTTCTGTGGTTCTTACTTCTCCCTATTCTGAATCTGAGCACTGCTTAACATCCATAGACCGACGGTCAAACGGAAAGGGTGAATCGGATTCTCGATGATCTTTTTCGTGCTTGTGTTCTTGGTTCTGGAGGATCTTGGGAAGATCATCTCCACCTTGTTAAACTTACCTATAACAACAATTATCAGGTATAATTCAATCTTCTTGTCATCTTGTCTTAATCCTATTTCATTCTATCTTTTTCTGTGTTTTCCCGTACTTCATCCCTTTTCGGGGACGAAAAGTTTTGAGTGGGGGAGAGTGTAACAACCCTGTATTTTGTAATTATTTTAAATTGAATTTTCTGATTTAAAAACTTTATTTTATTTATTAAAATGGATAAATTTTGTTATTTTAAATATTAATTATGATTTGTATGTGAATTATAATCCCAAACATGTATAAACACTACAACAATAACACCCTTTTACAACTGCCAAAAATAGTTGTAATAGGTCTATTACAACGGACGGCCGTCCGTCGTAATATCCGGAGTTGTAATAGTCATATTTTTTACAACTATCTTCGGCAGTTGTAAAATAATTTTTTACAACTACCTACCGCAGTTGTGAAAAAGGCTTTTACAACTACTTTTTATAGTTGCTAAAGGTTTTTTACAACTGCTAGAGGAAATTGCAAAATATTTTTTTACAACTGCCATAGACAGTTGTAAAAAAGAGTTTTACAACTGCGATTAGCAATTGTAAAAGATTTTTTTACAACTGCGTTTGGCAGTTGTGCTAAAAAGAATGTAAAATAAAAAAAATTCTTTTTTCTTTAAAAAAAGATAATACTATTAGTTTACCAATAGTAGCATTGATAATAATGATAATGGAATAATATGCAACACACTAACACCAATAGAAAATAAAACTTCAAACATGTTCTGTAAACTCACATGTGAGCAAAAGTTAACATGAATCTTGAAAATAATGTTACGCCACAATAAATATGATAAATTACTACTTGCGAGCTTCTACCTTCTTACTTGCGTTTGCAGCCTTTTCCTCTTCCCGTTTCTTTGCAGTCTCCGCCCTTTGTTGCCTGATCAAAGCTAGACGATCTAAATTCTTCCTAGACTGTTCGGTTCTCCCCTGCTACTGCAATTGCATGTATCGCTCATGAGCTCTTTGTTTCTCAAGTTCCTCCCTTTCACATCTTGATAATTCAGCTGTTTTGTCTAGATTTGCATCTTTGGCTTTAATACTCTTCGGTTTTACCAAGTTTGGGTTCACAATCTCAATAATACCCTTAGTGCCTTTGTGTTTCTCATTATCCACTTCGAGTTCCTCTTCTAATTCTTCCTCTGAAATGTATTTAACTTCCTCCTACTTAAAGGTGCAGGGACGAGATAAAGTGCCAACAACCATCTCTTCGGGAGTAGAGAATGCTCTTCTGCATCTCATCACTAGGCTGAAGACCCATCTACTTCTACCTCCGGTCAAACTGCAAATTTATTTACAAAGAAAAACACCATGACCATAAATATATAAGCACCATTTTACCAAAAGAATAAGAAAAAAAAGGATCAGGAAAAGGAGCATTCAATGAATTAAACTTTACCATTATTTTTTCAACTGTTTGACGATTCCCGGTTTCTAAATTACTATGAATAGTAATTAATTTATAAATCTACAGGCCGCGGAATGTTTTTAGCTACTCTCTTCTCAAATCATCATATCTTTTCATTTTATTTTGATTTACAAAAGATATAATGAAAAATATCATTTTGATAATTTCATATATCAAGATTCAAACTCACCATGCACGGTTTGTAATTTTCTTCACTTTATGTTATTTTGAATACACCTTTAACAAAAGAACTTTAAAGAAATATATTTCATTTCCCATCTTTACTTCATTATGAACTTTGCTTAATCATATTCTATAATTATTTATTTAAACATTTTATCTTCATACAATTCAAGAGATTTACGCTAGGAGAGGCAAATATGAACAGATCCACACAGCTGCTCTTTGACATATGTCCCCATAAACAAAATCAATCTTTATATATCCATATAAAATTAATTGAGAAACTAAAACCACTGTTGCGTCATTCTTTCAAATTACTTGTATACATACAAGTTGGACTAGGACATTAGACTCTTGTAGATTTTAAAATTAAAATGATATAACAAAAGGATATTTAAAACTGTAAACTATTATTTCTTTTCTACAGATGACTAGATTGGACTAGGACATTGGACTCTTGTAGATTTTAACATGCAGTTTACTACTCAGTGCTTGTCTGTTTTATAAAATTATTCTGATTTATATGAGTGCTGATGTTTGATATCATGTATATCAGTAATTATAATGTCAATGAACTTGTGGAAAGAACAAAATGAAGTTCAACTGAATGAAATGAAAAAAATTGAAACAGTGAGTTAAAGAAAAATATATTCACCGGTGATCTGAGACTCCTGAGTAGCGACAAGCAATGTAGATGAGAATCGCATGACTTTTATCATAATACTTTAACATGAAATCAACGAAATACAATAAGTTGTATCCGTGGTTACATATAAAACCAACTAAGAAGATAAACAGAAAAAAATACGTTTATTATTTACCTTTCAGTAGGTATGAAATCTCCATCTATGATTGCAGGTACCTGCCCCATTGGTTGATTTCTGGATATGAATTCCAAAAATTTAGTTTCACAATACAAACAAGTAAAAAAAATAGTTATAAATATTAAGAAGTAAAACCTTTGTATTCAGGAGAGTGTTGTTGGCCTTTAACTAAATCAATTCTTATCTCCTCAAAACTGATGTTATTCAGTATTATTTTTTTAGAAAAGACAAAAAGTAAACAACCCAACTCAAGAGCAATAAAGCAAACTTAATACACATGTAAAAGTTCTACAAGATAACTTACTTGCAGAATATCAAAATTAAATATATAAAGTAGATAGCTCCAGCTCAACTTTTTCTAATCCTTTAACAATAGTTTGTTGCTCCTCAGCCAAGGCTTTTAATTGTATCCGTATAAAGTATAAATAAAACATCAACCTAAACAGAATCCTACGGCTTTTATAGATGCAGAACATAAACTAATAAAAATAGATTCAATCATCCCAAGGAATTTGTGAAGCAAATCTCTAGTATTTATCTGAACCAATTTAAATGGTATCAAAATCACGAATGAAATTAAAAATAGGCTTAACACGCAGTCCTATATTCCATTACAATAGTTAAACTTCATTATCTCGAGCTTCTTCATCATTCACACTCGGTAAAATATACAGGTGATACATATGATTAGTTCTTGACTAGAAGCTGAATGTAAATTACAATTGGTGTTCACCTGCTATCCTTGTTTTCTCTAAAAAAACGTGAATAAAATATCGCAGCAATGGTCCATATATCATCCTCAAACTAACCACAAATAACTAAAATTTGGATCATGTAACATACGACAACAATCAAATTCTAGAATGAACACATGAAAGAGATTATATGCAGAAATTAAATTTCAACTCACATAGAATTGCATAAATTCCCAAAACAAAGATGAGTTGCTGCGAATTCTTGGCTTCATTCTTCTTTTCTCTTCAACTGCCTCTTCGAGTTTCAGGTCAAAATTAGAAGCTCGAAATGATTTAGGGCTGCTGATTTCGATTTGGATAAGAATGAATGAATGATGAAAACGGTAGGTGTTATCGATTTTGATTCGAGTAGAGTGTTTAACGCTAAAGTTTTTTTTAAAAAAAAAACTGCGTAGCACTCACACAAGGTGAGACACAGAGCAGTGAATAATCAGACTCTTGGTCACTAAATTTGGTTTTGGAGCGCAAAAATTTGGTTTTGGAGCCAAAGGAAAATTGGTTTTGGAGCCCAAAAATTTGGTTTTGAAGCCAAAGAAAATTTTGATTTTGGAGCCAAGGAAAATTTATATGCCTTCAACGTATAACATTCTATATAAATTAGGTCCAACATATGACTTTCAATGAGTATCCAAAAAATTCGAAATCCGTTCGTATGTATCTGAAATAAGAAAAATTATTTGATATCTGAGAAATGTATACGGATACGGATATGATCACATCTGCTTTCAATAATTATTCATCCGGTTTTAATCAGGCTAATAGTTGATTTTTTTGTGTATTGTAGTAGATAAAATGATTGTCGTTTATTTTTTTATATAAGTAAAAAAAATTAATGTGTATAAAGATCAAATTTGCTACTTGAAATTATTTTTCTTACCATATTTATTATTTCATATATTTTTAGTACTGAAATTGATTTATAATGCATCAGAATTTTCCATTTATTTTTTTAGTATTAAATTTTAACTTTTAATTATTATTATTCAATTATTATCTAATTAATTATTATTTATTATAAAAATGCATTATTTTTGTTAATTACTAGTTTTAATAGTGAATTATTTATAAATAAATTATATATTAAATATTTCATATTTATTTATTGATTATTGATTATTAATTTATCAATTATTAATTAATTATTAATTATTAATTACTAATTGATTGTTAATTATTAATGATTAATGGGAATTATTTTATATTTCAAATTAATTATTAATTTTTATTATTTAATAATAGTTATTAACTATTATATATTAATATTTAGTTTATTATTATTTGAGAATTATTATTTAATATTGATTTTTTATTTATTAATGATTAATTATTATTATATAATATTTATTATTAACTTTTAATTATTTTTTAATGTTGATTTTCAACATTTAATTATTATTTAATGTTGATTTTCAACATTTAATTATTATTTATTTAATTATTATTTATTTAATTATTATTGATTATAAAATATTTATTATATATTTATTATTAGTTACTATAATAATTATTAATTATTAATTATTAATTATTAATTAAATATGTACTATTTATTATTTATTTATTAATTATGAATTAATTAATTAATAATTAATTATTATTAGTTTCTAATTATTAAGAGGAATTATTTCATATTTCAAGTTAATTATTAACTGTTATTATTTAAAAGTAGTTATTAATTATTATATTAATATTTAATTGTTACTATTATTATTAATGATTAAAATATTATTTATTATTAGTTTTTTATGAATTATCAAAATTTAATTACTAATATTAAATAGAGGAAATTAGTTTAAAGGAAAAAGTTTAATAAAATTTAATTTTAACGGACGTTAAAATTAAACTTTGGTCTGAAGGACAAGCACCAAAAATTGTATTTCGTTCGTACTTCTGTAGTTTCATTTCTTCTGCAAACAATACTTCTGTAACAAAATTTCTTCTGCAAAAAAAATTTCTTCTTCAACAAACAATGGCAACCCAAACCGAAATCAATGTTCTTCCTCAAACTGATTTAAAAGCGCAATCGACTTCAGAATCTAAGTCGATCGACGTAAATCAAAATATTTCAATAAATCCTGAACAAATAAACGATGAACCTACGATTTCTAAAAGTAGGGTTTCCAATGTTATGCGTACAGTAGTAAAGAGAAGGCGAAAAACTACTTCATCAACGGCTGTTGATTCGGATGAGATTGACGAAGATACAAAGAGGACGAAAAAACCTAGGGCATGTAAAACTATGAATGAAGACGAAAGGAAGAAACAACAGCTTACTGATGAAAACGTCAACAGAAAAAGAAAAACAAAGGTAAAACAACTGATTATTTGATTTGTTATTGAATGATATATCAATGTATCATTTGACTTGTTGCATGTATAATATTGATGGTAAAAAATAATTAGATGGATAATTTTTTAATGATAGTTCAGTATATCATTTGATTTGAATGTATCATTTGATTTGTTGCATGTATAATATTGATGGTAAAAAATAATTAGATGGATAATTTTTTAATGATAGTTCAGTATATCATTTGATTTGAATGTATCATTTGATTTGTTGCATGTATAATATTGATGGTAAAAAATAATTAGATGGATAATTTTTTAATGATAGTTCAGTATATCATTTGATTTGCATGTGTAATATTGAAATATGAAATGATGGATGAACATAGCATTCAGTCTTTGACAGATGATAGACAATGATAAGATGAATATTTATAGAATGATAGAAATATATAGCATTGAAAAAAATGTTGGAGAAACATATCATGATAGAATGATAGTTGAATATATCATTTTATTTACAGTATTTGCTAGTATAGTATGATAAATGATAGTTCAATATATCATTTGATTTACTGTTTTTGATGGTTACGGAATGATAATTCAATATATCATTTGATTTACTGTTTTTGAATGTTGTAGAATGATAGTTCAATATATCATTTGATTTACTGTTTTTGATGGTTATAGAATGATAGTTCAATATATCATTTGATTTACTGTTTTTGATGGTTATAGAATGATAGTTCAATATATCATTTGATTTATTGTTTTTGATGGTTATAGAATGATAGTTCAATATATCATTTGATTTACTGTTTTTGATGGTTATAGAATGATAGTTCAATATATCATTTGATTTACAGTTTTTGATGGTTATAGAATGATAGTTCAATATATCAGTTGATTTGTATGCATCATATTAAAATATAATATGATAGATGAACATATGATAGACAAACATAGCATTCAATATTTCGACTTTAGAAGCATACAGTGAAAAAAAAGAAATGATAGACAAATATAGCATTTGAAAAAAGAATGATAGATGTATATATCATTAGTAAATTATGCTTTCATAGTTGAAAAAATTGATAGATAAAAATAAGAAAGCATTGAAAAAATGAGACATAAAAACAATATTATAGTTTGTTAAATACCGAAATATTCATTCACAGTTTTTTGTACAGGGATCAAAAGGTAAAACATTGGAGAAAGCAAAAAAAACTGAAGGAAAAAAACCAAAGAAAGTATCTCAAAAACAAATTCAGTATAGATGTAGCTTACTGCCAATGATAAAAAATTTCAAGAAAATTAAGGAAAAAGGAGGTTATCTTATAGACCAATTAAATTATTTAAAACAAACACCGTTTGAAAAATTCATGCTAGTGTTTTTTAAAGAAATTTTATCCATACTTGCTTTTACAAAATCATCTACAACCTTAGATGATATAATAGAAACATTTTCTATCAATGATGAAGCTTTTAAAGTAGGGAATATTTTTTTAAAAATCAAACCTGAAGATATTGCAATTATCTTTAGCTTACCTTTGTCTGGAGTAAATATTTTTCCAGTACCGAAAATGAGTTTACAAATACTCCCAGACAATTGCAAAGATTTTGTACTGAGAAACTTTGGAACAATAGAGCACATAACAAAGGATCTTACAATTTCTAAGATAAATAATGTGCTAGAAACACAACAATTTAAACATGAAAATGATTTTCCAAAATTGCTTATAATTCTTGCAATGATAACCTTCTTCTTTCCTGATAACCAAAGATACTTACCATGGGGATATATTCCCTATATCCTAGACCAAAACAAAATGAATTCAGTATCTTGGCCAGTTACAATTCATCATTCACTGATTAGAGCTTTGACAACTTTCAAAACAAAGCCAAGAAACATGCCAGGTTGTTCCATGCTCCCTATTGTAAGTACAGCAATCTAACTTTATGTTCATGCATCTATCTGTATAAATTAAATTATACACATTATATGTTTTAACAAGTAATATTTTATTTGTAGTTTTTCCTATGTGAGCATGTGAATTTGATACCTCCATTAGCAACATACTGTTCAAACTTACCTAGATTTGGGAGGTGGAATGTTGCAAGCTTGAAAAAGGTGATCTCAAGAGAAGCATTGATAAACATGGACAGTAGAAAGGTATTATTTATCACACTAGTATAACAAATATTTAATGATAGATAAATATATCATAACATAGTGTATATCAACAGTTGTCATTTTGTTATTATATCATAACACTAGTATAACTAAAGAATGATAGTCAGATATAGCATCACATGAAAAATGACAACTATATATAAAATTAGTCCATCCTTGTATGTTACCTGATTCATTACTATTTATGTTATTACATAGATTTTTGTTGAAATAAGAAATCTGACTGAAGATGAAAATGCACTTCTTCAACAAAAAAGCCAACAAAAATTTGTCCAGCTGGATAATAATGAGAATATTGGGATGCACAAAATAGAAAATGTGGAAGAGACATCAAAAGACCAAGTTGAGACAATGCAGCAGTACATCATACAGTTGGAAAATAAATTGAAGAAAAGTGAAAAAGAATTAGAAAAGGAAAAACATAAAAGAATACAAGCAGAAGGCACTGTCATACAATTGAAAAAGGAAATCAAGATTTTAAGATCAAAAGAAAAAGTAGAAATAGAACCACCATCATTTGATCTCAAAATAACTCAGGAAATTGAAAAGATGCGGAAAGAGAAAGAACAACAGGATCAAAACAAACCTTCAGAGGCAACAGAAAAATCACCAGCAGTGCATGAAAAAACGCAGAAGAAACCAAGCTCTTTAGTTTTAAGGGTTAAAAAGCGCCAACGAAGTAGTAAAATTGATTCTGATTGCCAATATGAAATTGTGTGTAGAAAAACAAAGAAAAATGTTGACAATGAAAACCAAAAGCAACAATTTGAAACCAAGGAAGGTCAGAAAGAAAATACAAATGAACAGAAACAAGAGGAACAAAATGAAGAATCAGATTATGAACATGAATCTGAAACTGAAACAGATGAACAAGTCAGAACAACTGATAATGAAGAAATTATTGATGTTGATGGATACTCGCAATCAAGTAAAACCTACAAGAGTAAGGATATCACAAAAAGCAGTATTCTACAATTATTGAATGAAGAAAAGCAAAACAAAATTCTTACTTTCTTCAACTTTAACAAAAATGAGAAGTAAGAATTCTAATATTTTTTATTTCATTATATTTGTTACTAAATAAAATTGAAGGAAAATATAGTTCAATTATTAATTTTCAATTACAGCACTGTAGCATATGAAAAAGATGAAGGACACAAAGGAGGAATCATAATAGTTAAATCTATGCTGGAAGCTGTTCTATTCGAGGGGGTTACAGATGGACAGGTATGCATCAAATTAAAATTATGATAACTGTCTAGGATGGGAGAATGAGTAATAAAACTAGCATTCATAGTTTTTAAGTGCATATAAGTGTATAGAATGAGAGAATGATAGTTAAAACTAGCATTCAAATTTCAAACTGCATATAAATGTATTGAATGAAAGAATGGGAGTTAAAAATAACATTGATATTTGTAAACCACATATAAATATATAGAATGTCCAAGATGACTGATTAAATGATCATTTGCATTTTTCAACGCATACAATGTAGTAAACATATAAATGAAAATGAATACTAGCATTAATATTCCTGATCCAAAATAAATTAATTATCCCATGAAACTTACAACCTTTGTTGTTTGGTTTAACAGATTATTGATTGGTTTTATTACAATCAAGAAATGTATGAACACAGTTACTACTTCACCACAATGATGATGGTATGTATAATCTTTTTAATATAAATGTTAAAAATTAATATAAAGTATTCTAATACATATAAATGTGCAGAATGCTTTAACACATGACCAGCAAACTGTGATCAAAGACATAGTTATACCAACAGTAGATGTCATTGTCAAAGATGAATTTACAGAGAAAATTTTCTTCCCTCTACATTACGCAAACCATTGGAGCTTGTTGATGCTAAATTATGAAACAATGCAGTGGAGTCATTATGATTCAACAAAACCAAAAAATAGATCAACAAGGACTTCAAACCCCAGCTACAACCAAGCCTTCGTTCTTGTAAGAAAAGTATATTTTTGAAATCACTCTAACATTAATATACAGCACTAATTTTACTTCTTGCAGAAAGACAAAATTGAATTGATATTCAAGACAAAATGGGCAGAATTAGGAATACTGAACAAAGAATTTCACAAACCTAAAATGCTGCAGCCAAAAAGCCCACCACAGGATTCAGATTCGTAAGTAAATAATTTCATTTCTTCTCTTGTTTAAACTATCATTTCTATTTTTAAATTGCAGAAGAATGCATGAAATATGCAAAATGATAATTAAAACTAGCATTGCTAATTAACAGTTCATTGATCTGCACTTATTGAACAAAAAGATAATGTATAAGCATGCACATTCCACACACAGCAATGTTGTCTCTATGAATGCATTGATTAATATTGTGATCGAAATATAAAGCTATGTTTTAGAATTCTGGAGTAAAAATAGCAATATTATTTTAGAATTAGGTTTTACTGTAATATGAACTAACATTTGTATATTTGAAAAAGACTTGATTGTGCGTTCTTTGTCATGGTAAACATGAAAAAACTGGACAAGGATGAGGTACCAGAAAAATATCCAAAGGAAATGCTTAGAAACCTAAGAGCTGTAGTGGTGTATAGCATACTCAATGATCCACAATACAGTTGGTCACTGGAGAAACTCTGCAAAGATTCTACATAAAAAAAGCTGTTGCATTGTAACTTCGAAAAACTTTGGATATATTTGAACTCTTCGAGAAACTCTACAAAGAGTCTGATATGGAGTCTAAGATGGAATCTGAGATGGAGTCTGAGATGAAGTTTTATATGTTTTCCAGTAATTGAATTTTGTTCTCAATGTATAAACTGTGGAGATGAATTTGAACTTCTTGATTTGAATTTGATTTGATAATAGTTGTCTAATTTCAATGCATGAACTACAATGTATAAACTATCAATATACTCAAGTGTCATTTTTATTTGTTTTATAATGCTTTTATTGTATTTCTGATGTACCAAATGATGTTTTATACTGAAATGCTAGATAGAACTAGCATTATGCGAAAATACATTTCTCAGTGATTGAACAGTGATCAATAATGTGTGAATTTATCCATATCGAATTTTTATATCATTTCCAATGTTTCAACTCCATTTCAAATATGTTGGCTATTGTTTACACTGTAATGCTACTTATAACTAGCATTAAACTGAAATGATAAACAGATATAGGCAATTATGGATATGGTAAGTGCTGGGGTAGAAACATGGAGATAGTGGTTTTATTGTAATGAAGATATCTCATTTACAAATAACAGAAGATATCTCATTTACAAACTGAAATGATAAACAGATATAGGCAATTATGGGTATGTTATTTTCTGAAACAGAGAGATGCAGTTTGCATAATGAAGATATCTCATTTACAAATTACTATTAATTATTTTTTCCAACTGCTGTTTTTAACAATAACAGAAGATATTCAGATGCAGTGTAGAAGAAATATGGGAACAGATGTTCCACAATTTCATATAAACAATACATCATCATATTGAAAAATCATTACAAAACCACTAAAATAATCTAACCAAGTAATCATATAAACAGTATATCATCATCATCAAATCCTTCATTCTTGCTCAAAAGCTTACTCAGTTGTATACAATGAAAGATGATTGATTTCAATGACAGAACACTGAATACTAATTATAATTAAATGCTAGTTACAACTAGCATTCAATTGAAATGATAAGTACATATAACATTGAATACAAATATCAATACCAAAATGCAGAGGAACAGCAGATATCACAAATTTTAAAAAAAAATAACCAAAACATATCACATTTTATTTTCTAATGATTTCACAATGTCTAACTGCATTTTTCTATAAGCTTTAGCAGCTGTAAACTTAAAAAACTTCTCAATTGCAGTAACAAAACACATAGATTTTATTAAATTTTTGAAGAACCAAGACAATTCCTTTTGTTGTGGCCAACTTTATTACACTGACTGCATCTGTTTCTTTTACTTTGAGAATATCCAAATCCACCACGCCTCTTTGTAGATGGTCTTCCAGCACCACGAATTTCTTTAGGAGGCCTAATCAAAACATTATTTTCAGCAACAATTGGCTTATCAAAATCTGGAATTGGATTGATAGCATTAGCATATGAAGATCTGAAAGCAGTAATAGTGAAATAGTCCTCCACAAAATCATAAACTGATAATCTACACTTGTTAATGCACTTAATTGCATGAGCACATGGAAAACTAGTAACTCTCCATTGATTACAAGAGCATAAACGATTTTTAAGATCAACAACCTGTGACTTAGGAGATTTAACTTCAAACACAAATTCCGAAGACTTAAAAACTTCCCAACCAAAGCCATCTTCTACTAACTTTGACAAACGTTCCTCCATAACAGGACAAAGATATGTTGTCCATAGACAACATTCCTCTCTTTGTCTCGCCATTTGCTTCATAACTTTCACACGAATACCATCCAAACAAGAAGTTATAGGCATAACTCTATTTTCCAAAATCCGGGAGTTGAAACTTTCTGCAACATTAGAAGAATACTCACCATAACGCTTTCCTTGAAAAAACAAATCTGCCCAATGGTCAAACGGTTTATCTCTTAAAAAAAATTCTGCAGATATACCCCCAATATCTTTAAATTTGGAAAGATATCGCTCAAAATCATACACATTAGAAGCTCTAGCACAAAGTTTAAACAACTCCACAATAGATGAATCACCTTTACCCGCCTTGACAACAGTACCAATATTCTGTTCCATGTGAAGTAAACAATAGCTATGATATGAAGAAGGAAATATTTTGGGAACACCTAAAACAAGACCCCATTGACGATCAGACATAAAAACTAAAGGCCGATCTTCATTAAGCATTCCTTTCAGATGGGATAAAAACCAAGACCAATTAGATTCATTTTCGTGCGAAACAATACCCATAGCAAGAGGAAAGAAACCTACAAAATAAATAATTAAGGACAGCTCAGTAATGAGAAACATGGATTATATTAAACATCAAAACCATTATTAAAGGTTAATAATTTCTGTTATACACAGTTAAAGTAAATTCAAAATGATATATGAATATAGCATACGTTATTTAAAAGTCTTTTAGGTACTGCTGCATAAAATTTTATTTCATGTTTTTGTAAACATTTCTACCATAAACAAGTCAATCATTTAATAAAATAAAGCCAACAATTCTTGTGTAAACATGGCTGCATTATAATTATGAACAACTTTGAACAATGATAGTTTAATATATCATCACTAGAAAAACAAATGAGTAAATAAAAAAAACTAAAATGGAACTCATACCTTGATTACCATTTTTAGCAGTAGCAGCTAACAAAACACCCGGTCTTCCCTTCAAAGCAGCTGCGTTTAAAAATATTAATGGCCGACAATGTTTAAATCCAAGTAGACAAGCACCAAAACCAATACAAACTCTCTCAAACTGATCAGTTGAACCATTAACTTCCAGGGCCACATAACTACCAGGACTATACTTTTGCAACGCTTCTAAATACCAATGTAAATCATTATATGACATAGCATCATCGCCATATATTTCTTTCAAAGCCAATTGTTTTCCGCTATAAGCATAATAATATGAAAGAGTAAAATTGTAATCTCTTCTAAATTCCTTCATTATATCTGTTGGCTTCTTCATAGGAGCATCTCGAATTTGATCAAGAATCAAAGATTTAACAAATCTACTTGAAATATTAACTTTATTAACATCTCTAAGACCGCCTCCACACGAATGAGCAAAATTGTAAGTTCTAATAAAAAACCGAGAGAGTAGACCGGGATCCGAAGAAGCATTAAGATAAAACTTACAACCATCCTTCAACCAAGAGCAATTAACCGATATTCTATCTGGAGAATTTCTTATAAAAATCAAATCATAACCATTTTTTATTTGATATGCCATTAAAAACTCCCGAAAATCCTCAGCTCCATTAAAACAAAAACCAAGAAAATCCACAATAGTTTTTTGACAACCTTTCTTCAACATATCTTTCAAATAATAAGAAGAATCAGCATGTGAATCACTATTTGAACCAGAAGTACTACCAATTGAAGAGCTTTGAACACTTGCATTGCCTAAACCACAGCCAGCAATATCAGCTTCCTTAACACAAACATTTTCCTTAACAGTAAACTTAAAATATTGACTCTTCTTGAAAATTATAAAACACACAATACTGATCAAATCTGAATCAGTATCAATGATTATATACTTATTCTCAAGAACATAAGATATCTCAATAGAAAATGGACTTAGATGTGGCCAAACTTCACAGATTTCAGTCTTAACACCAAACAAAGAGGAGCCCTTCATGAGATGACAAGAATAGCAATTCCCATTATGTTCAAAAATAACTAGCAAACTTTTTGATTCATCATCATAGATATCAGTACTGCAAAAGAAATTAAAAAACAGTTAACAAACTTACTTAATATTATGACAGAGCAACAACAGAAAATGTTAAATTAACATAGCATAACAAATCAAAATGATAATTAAGACATAAATAAGAGAAATATAAATCAATAAAAAAGCAGATGATAAATGAACAGAGCACAAGCAAATTACAACAAAATATGAATACAACAGCAAAAAATGCTATATAAATATAGCATAACAAAAAAAACTACATATGAAATTCACTCGTAAGATAGATGAACAGTAAAATTGTAAAACCTTAAACTATACTGAAGAAACAGAATAATACACAATAAAATCTTACCTTGCCATTGAAACAAATCCAAAATAGGAACTGAAATCTGGAAGACGACAATCTATACAACGTACAAAAATAAAAAAAAGCAATTACTAATCGAACGATATTTTATCAGAGAAAGATAAAAAGAATATCGAAACAAATAAAAGTAATATACCTGAATGTAACGAAATTGTAAAGATCCAGAGCACGATGAAGATCAACGATGAAAAAACACGACGAAGATGAATGACAATCGAGAAGATCGAATACAAAACGCGTCCTTGAATCGAGAAGATCGACGAACACAGATCAGTAATATCAAAAAGAAGGTGGAGAAGAAACACAGAGGAAAATTTAAATTTTATAGAAGTTTGTCCTTAGAAAGAAAAAAGTAAGCCCGCGTCCTTTAGACGAAAAAAAACATGCGCGTCCGTAGGCCCAAAAACAGAAATAAAAACTTCCTTCAGCCCATTTTCCTGTATTAAATATTACTTCTTAATTATTAATATTAATTATTAATTGTTAATTATTTATATTGATTATTAATTCTTAATTATTTATATTAATTCTTAATTATTTATATTAAATATTACTTCTTGACTATTAATTATTTGATAATAATTTTTATTTATTATTTATTAATTATTATATTAGTTATTAATTATTTCATATTTTCAAATTAATTATTAATTATTAATATTTATTGTTAATTATTTAATTATTAAGTATTATTATTTAATTATAATCATTAACGTATTATTACAACAGGTAAATTAAAAAAAGGTTGTAATAGACATTTATTACAACTGGCAAAAAAGAAGAGTTGTTAAAAATTGGTATTTATTACAACTGGCAAACGAAAAAGGTTGTAATAGGCATCTATTATAACTGGCAAAAAAAAAGAGTTGTAAAAACATGCATCTATTACAACTGGCAAAAATGAAGAGTTGCAATAGACATCTATTACAACTGGCAAAATAAAAGAGTTGTTGAAAATAAGTTTATTACAACTTTTTGAAAAAAAGAGTTGTAAAAAGCCTTTATTACAACTGCCTTTTTGTGACCGTTGTAAAAATACAGTTGTAATAAGGTCTTTTTGTTGTAGTGAAATAGAATATTTTTCCAGAAATGTGAATTTTGGTCAATATGTTCAGACTTTGACTTTTAATTTAAAATTTTAAAAGTTTGAATTTTGAATTTTATCTTTTATTATGAAAGTAAATAAAATTTTAAGAATACTGCTTTTCGTTTTGTTGAAATCTGATTTATATTGTGAAAGTTATGCCTTTTTCACTTTTGGATGTAAATTGCTGTATTTAACAAAATTGTTTATTTTAAATTATATAAATAATATTTTTTTTGGTCATGTAATGTTCTAATTTATATTTATATGGGTAAAATAACATGTTATGTATATATTTTGGTTTTAAAAAAAATTAAAGTGTAATAAACATTTTCCAATGTTAGTTGTATTCTGTTTATAATTTCTAATTTCCAGTTTCATTTAATTAAAGAAATTCTTTATTTATATTCTATTTTCTTAAAATATTATTTTATTTTCATTTCCACTTTATTTTTTTCAGCATTTATTTTATTTACTTGACTTTTTATTTGTTTAGAAGTGTTGTTATAATTTTTCTAAAACTAGTGATATTCTATTTGTAAATTTTAAGTCCTGTTTTGAATTTTAAACAATTTCTTTAATTCTTTTTCTATTTTCTTTAAATTAAATTATTTATTTTCATTTTATTTTACTTTGTTTCAGTTTTAAATTTTATTTACTGATTTTATTTTATTTTATTTTATTTATAGAAATGAAATATGAAAGGTTTAAAGGCTCTAGAAACTTAAGTCTTTTCATCTCCAAAACTCTTCATTTGCCATAACCTCCTCATTACTTGTTTTGGCCGTAAATTTTTCTTATGATAGCCATGAGTTTCTCAACTCATATTCACGTGAAAACTTCATCTCAACTTTATTTTTCACAGCTAAGAAAAATAATGGCAATGGCCTCTCTTCTTCCTCTCTTTTCTTCTTCTTTTCACCTTGTTTTGCCTTGTTTTTGCCTTTCTTCTTCATATATTTGCTAGGCCACTACCACCTTCATCTCCACCATCACCAGCCACAACAACCATCAGCCTCTCCTCTGATCACCACATCAGGCCGTGACCTCCATATGACTAAAGCACCACAAACTTTGCAAAAATTTCCACAAAACACTACATAGCCAAGCCTATCTTCACTATCTCCTCCATATTTCACCTTGGCCACCTCCCCTTGCTCCACCACCACCATAACCTAATCTCTGGCCATCACTTGACCTCTTTCCAGATCTGGAGCAAACATGGCCGAACCTAGATGGGACATAGACCGAGCCAAAAGTTGAACAAAAACTCATATATTTGCCTTAACCACTTGTATTCCTCACTTGTAACCCCTCTACACTTCCTATTCCTTATAGCCATTCCTTTTTAGGTTCAAACCAGACCCATTACCAACTAAAATAATGATGTGGCTGAACCAATATAGCTTTGTGGCCGAGCATATGTGAGATAGGGTCAAGCAAAAATGGTTTGAAAGCTAGGTGATGTTATTTGTCTAGCCTAGTTTCCATTTGTTTCAATTATAACTTTGGTATTGTAATTATATTTATATATGGCTTTGTTATGTTGTTGTATACAAGATTTATGTAACGAACCTGAATTTTTGACAATGGAAATTAGAATATTTAATTGATTTTAATTATCTGGAAGTTAGTTTGATTTGAAATTCAAATATCAGAATGAATTTGGCAATTTAATTATTGAATTTAATTGTTGAAACTGGGTAAAATATTGTATCTTCAGTTTTGAGCTTGTTAAAAATATTTTTAAGGCCTGGAAAATTCATATTGATTATACTAAAGATAATAGAAGCTTCAGAATTGAATTTGGAAATGCTTTGTTCAGTTTTGAATTTTATCGTTTAATCGATATTTAAAAATAGCCTTCCAGGGCACAATCCCGGATTTCGAAGAAACCAGTTCCATTGGATCCATAATAGTGTATTATTATCGGATTTCAATTTTCGTAGTGATTGGAGTTTTTGTGTGAGCGTACGTTATATAAACGCGTTGAAATTTATATCGAATACAATATAATAACTGGGTTCAAAAAGCTATCTTCTCCATACGATTGAGTTAGGACTCGAAACCTTTTCCATTGCGTTCGAAATGGGGGTATAACATTATAAACGCCTAGCGGCATGCCTCGATAGGAGATTAAAATTTTGAGTAGCAAATTCGAGACGATTTTAATTTTTAAATAAAAATATATTATTTGTTGATTGACATATATACTCATATTAGCTGCCTTCTTTCATCTCAAACCACTGTATACTCATCCTAACATGCAAGGAGTCATGTCTTTCCTTTCCTTCATTCTTTAAAAAAATAATTTGTGAAGAACGAACTTATCGTACTCGAGACGCTTCCTTCTCGTATATATCACGAGTCCCCCTTCTCCTTTCTTCTGTACAAAACAGAACGAAAAAAAATGGCGTCCACTTTAAGTTTTCGTTCGAACGAAAATCCAATTCAAAATGAAATCAAATTCAAGACCGCATGTCTTCTTCCTCTTCAATCGAGATCGACTTCTGATAAAAAAAAGAGAAAGAAGAATTCGCGTATTCCCCTTTACCTCTAGCCCCTCCCAATTCAAATCAAAAATCGAAGCTCCTTTTGAAAAATAATTCGATTCGCTCGAAAAAATGGGGG
The DNA here is from genome assembly GCA_030737815.1 of Allium fistulosum. Lineage (NCBI taxonomy): Eukaryota > Viridiplantae > Streptophyta > Magnoliopsida > Asparagales > Amaryllidaceae > Allium > Allium fistulosum. The sequence goes on along the minus strand of CM060904.1, from coordinate 307,659,652 downwards.
ACGCGATCGAACTAACGATCGAACTCGATTTCAAATGGAAGCGAAGTCACGAGATTGGTAGCTATGGCATGGAGATAGCGGCGCTCGAGATAACAGGTGGCGTTCGTGAACGAGGCGGCGCGTTCTAGTGAGGGTAATCGAGCTTCATCCAGTCGAGTAGGGGAGCCATGGGTTCGTGGTTCACGTGGAAGGTTCGAAGTCGCGAGGCGACGCGATGGGTGGGGTAAGGGTGAACTAGGTCTCGGTTGTAGATTTCGATCGAAGCTAGGGTTGCGAGGTCGAGGGAAGTCGTGGCGATGGGGTACGGTGAGGTTCGACGATGGTATGGCTTCTCTTTTCTTTTTCGTATATGTATGCAGATTATTTTCAAATTTATATGTGTATAATATAGCAGAAATTATTTTACAGTAAGGTTATTCGTGAATAAACATAAAACATTTGTAGTAATAGTATAAACATGCAGTAAAGTATTAATCTATTTAGTTTTTGAATTGGTAAATATATATATATATATATATATAATAAAGATAGATTTGTTAATAAAATTTATTTAATGGTTTTTGTTGCTGAAAATAATTATTAAAAGGAAATTTAATAATTAGTTAATTCAATCTATTTAAAATGAGAATTTAATTGTTCGACGAGTTCAAATATTAATAAAATCGTGAATTGTTTATACTAGGTCAAAATCTGTAAAAAACAAGCTAGTTTGGAAATGTATTACATGCATAAGCAAAGGTGAGAACTTCTCACTCAAATTAAAATTTTGAATTGCAGTTATTGATTGACTATTTGGATGTGGTAGTATATATAGTGTGTATATATATATATATATATTGGTGATTGATTTCCCGCATTATATAGCGGATGAGACCCGATGCGCCGCATAATAGCAGATGATATTTTATAAATCCCATATACCGCGATATTCCACCTCGAAGTGGAATGGGTATTTAATTGTTGTGCTAACATCTGTGGATGCAGGGAAACAGGTTGGAGGGATCCAACTGGATTCCTCAAATTATATGAATTTGTTTCATATGTTATATGAATTTGTTTCATATGTTGTATGAATTTGTTTCATATGTTGTGTGATGAATTATTGATAATCTGTGAATGATTATATTGACGATTGAATTCGTTGAAGGCTATAATTTAGCCGAATGAATTTTTGGTATCGTTGGATACCAGAAATAAATAAATTGGATTTTTGAAATTAAAGTAAGAAATTTTAAGTAAATTTCTTTAGAAAGAATTGGTTGAATTTAAAAGAAGAAATTTAAAAGCATAAGTTGATCTTTGAAATCTTATCGAATTATTTCCAAAATATGGGAAAAGATATTAATAAATGGGTTTTGAATAATATTGTTTAAAAGTTGAAGAATTTATTGGAAATAGAATTTTTAATAATTTGGAAAGGATAAAGGGATTTATTTAAAAGGTGATAAATTTCTAGAAATGAATTTGATAATTGATTCGGTATTTGAAAATAAATCTTTGGGAAATCGATATGAAAATTTATTTGGTGTTGAATGAAAATGGATTTTGTGTTGAAATAAACTTGGAAATTGATTTGTAAAATGATTTGGTATTTGGAAATAAATTCAGAAATAAATTTGCAAATGGTTTGTTATATGGAAATAAACTTAGAAATCAATTTGCAAATGTTCTGTTCTATTGAAAATAGACTTGGGAATCAATTTGTAAAATTGATTTGGTATTTGAAATAAATGGAAGAATCAATTTGAAATTTGATTTGGTGCTAAAATAATTTGGAAATCAATTTGAAATTTGATTTGGGGGTTAAAAGTGAATATTTGAAAATTGTATACAAGTGAATATTTGAAAACCGTATAAAAGTGGAAATTTGGAAATTTAAATTCACAGTGGAAATAAATAATATCGGGGATTTTATTCCGCGAGTGAAATGTGATTTGAAATTGGTTTTCAAAATGTTGAAGTGTGGAAAAATATTTATATCTTGTGAAGATATTTTGAAATCTAATAATTTGGAAAATTATTTAGATTGGTTGATTGTTGTGAATGTTGTTTGATAGTTAAATAACCGACTATCAATGTTTTTTTTTGAAATGGCACTTGAATTTGTTTTTAAAACAAGCGCTCATTTATTCGGTTTAGCCGGGAGAGAACTTTGTGTCATATAACCCATTCCGAATAATGATACGACGTAAATGGATAGCATTTGAAGACCGGTGTGAAGACCGGGTGTTTGCGAAAACGATAGGATAACCTATCGATTGTCTCTGCACTAAGTTGCTCCGGTATAGAGATCTCCATATGTGATGGGGAGTCCGATCGGGATTGTGGAGACCCGGATTGCAAGGGCTTCTTTGGAAGTGCCTTCGGTTCTGTTCGAACCCGGAACAGACTTGTATGGTTGTATGTCTGACACTATACTTTGAGATATAAAGCAGATTTCATTCAAATACATATCTGTTGGTGGCGGAGAATTTATTCTCTTAGCTTAACACCCTTCTCTGAGACGTACGAGCTCAGAGGTTATGTAGTTGAAGGTTATCAGTGATATACTCCCAATTTGGTAGTGTGGCATGCTTAGTGCTGTTGTGTGTTGTTGATCATTTGTTAATCAAAGCATGGCTTTCGTGTAAAGCGTAGCTTTGTGGACGAGACCTCATCGGACCTCACACCCCGGAAATGGTCGAAACAGGAAAGATGCGGCAAGGTTATGAGGGTCACGCCCTTTAGGGTATGTCATTTCCTTCTGGAAAAAGGTGGTATCATGGTATGGAGCCCAGATGCTTTACTTGTGTGGTCGCATCAATCTTATTTACTGTGTGATTGTTGCTTTGTGATCGAGGGCCCTCGGATAAAGGTCGCAAACGACCGGGGGATGGCATACTCGTGTGTGGAGTTATCTAGTTACACCTTCATTGCACCAAGAAGCGTGAGGTAACTCGGCCTTGTGTTGGCAGAGAGCTAGTTAGTTCTCGGGCCATCCCTCCAGAGGCGTTCCCATGTGGCATAGGAAGTTCCTTAGCCTGACCATTTGTTGGAAAATCCAAAGAAACAATACAAACCTTGTACGATTTTAGTTGTATAACATGCTATGGAATGTGGCGGTAACCTGCTATTGAACATAGTAGCTATAGTAGGCATACAATAAAGGTTGTATGTTGGCTAAGATTAATATTATATTTTCGAAATGTTTTCCACACTATGCACTAATAATAATATTAAAAGGATTTTGCATATTAAGCATATTTGACTATCATAAGGAGAAATCTCCTCCAATTCTGCGTTTGCATTGTGTGTGTGGCGGGAGGCCTTATGGTAGTTTCATTTTCCAAAAGCATTGCGAACAATTTTTATTTTCTTTGTGAAAATAACTATTTTTAAGATCTCACACCAGTCCCATGACTGACATGTAATTTATTGTTCCCTTTCTAAACTCTGGGTGCCCATAATTTTCCACACGGGCAGCCTAGAGTCAGGTTATCAGTCATTCTGGAATTCAGAAGTTGCTGTGGAGATCTGGAGGCGATCTGGATGGCGAGGCGTATCACTTATACTAGTATTATTCCGCTGTGTATTATGTTATGTGGACAAGTTTATATAACTGTCCAGTGATGTGTGTTGTTGTAAACTTTGATGATATGATGTGATGTATAAACTGATATAGTCTTTTGTTTTAAAGATTATTCATTCATCTATTATATATTGTTCCGCTGCGAATGTGAGATTCTATTGTTGTTTATGTTTCTTCTTTTTCTTCTGTCTTCTTCTACCTCTTCTTTTTCAACCCTAATGATTCGGTTTTCCGGCATTCGATTGCGCGGCATTTGATATAGTGGACGTATTAATGTCAACTTTCGAGCATCGAAAGATCGAGTTGTTACAATTTATATCTTGGTTCTCTCCACTCAAATCGAAGGTCGTGCCATATCGTGCTTTCTGGAATTCGTTGTGTCATTTGATTTGCAAACTTCAGCTTAAAAGGGTGAGTAAATCTCACAGGACATTTTATACTTATACAAATGTGAAGCGACAACAATTGAATGTGTAGAATATTATGATATGTTATAACTGCCTGTGATGATTTAACTATATGATGTTAAACCTGTTAATTTACTTGTCATCTCATTTGTTACTGTTATATATTGTATACTGTTCATTTTATATATGTTTATCACACTGCAAGTTCCCTGTAGAATAGAATCACTATGGGTTGAAATGATACATACCCGAACGGACTTTAGAATTGGGAAAAATCATTATGGGCTGAAATGATAGGCCTGAACGGTTTTTATTTATTTTATTTTAACTTGGGATTGCGGGTTTGAAATGATAGAACCCGGATTTTTGCTTTTTAAACTACGGATTGAAATGATACATATCTGTATCACTTGACCTAGGTTAGAAAACTATATACAGGCCCGTGGTTATTTTTATAAAGTATTTTGAATATTTTAAATATTTTTAAAGTGTAAGTTTATGAAATTTGATTTAAATTGGATTTTTAATGTTTAAATAAAGAAATTTGGATTTTTCTAGAAGTTAAAAATGTAATTTAAATGAATGGTAAAAGTGAATTGTTGAAATATAACTTAAGTTTGGAAATTTGGATTTTGGTTAAAATGAATTTAAGTTATGAATAAAAGGGAAATTTAATTTTATTTGGAAAATGGGAAATATGATAATTTGATTTAATTTTGAATTTAAATGACTTGATAAAGTATTATTGATTTTTCTATGAACTAAAATGGTTAAATGAATGACGGCTTAAAGGTGAAATTTTAACTTGACTTGGAAATGTGAAATTTGGTTTTAATTAAAGGTTTAAATTAATTAAATAAATTGGAAATTTAGTTTAATGTGTGAAATGGTAATTTAAATGTAAGTGTTAATAAATTGTCAAATGCAAAATTTGGAAAATTATACACTTGAATTTAATGAGTGATTTATTGGAAGTTGGATTTTATTGTAAAAATTACTTTATAAAAATCATAAGTTAAAAGAGTATTATTAATGAACATTTTTTGAATGTTAAAAATATGATTTTTATAATGTTTAAATGGTTTAAATTGAAGTTTAATATTTGCTGGAAATACACTAAAATCTGAAAAATACTTTTAATAGCATTCAGAAATGCTATGGTTTCTGTAAATAAACTACAAAACTTTATAAAGAGGCTATTACAGCAGTTCTGAAATGTTGTAGTTGCTGTAGTAAATTAAAAGGCTAAAAACTTAATAAAGGCCTATTACAGCAGTTCTGTAAATGCTGTAGTGGTCTGCTGTCTTTGCTGAATTTAATGAAACCCTTTAATTTGAAACCTGAGCTATTACAGCATTTCTGGAAATGTTGTCTTTGTTTTTTTAAACTAAATTGCAACTAAACTGAGATTTAACAGCAGTTTTAAAATGATGTCTTTGCTAAATTAAAATGTTTTCAAGAATAAATTATAACAGTTTTTTTCTGAATGCTGTGAAAGGCTGAAATTTTCAATGTTTATGGTTTTAACTTAGTAAATGAACTCAGAATAGTTTAAAACTTTGGAAATTGAATACTTGATTTGAAAGTATAATAATTACACTTTTAAATGGTTTAGATGAATTATTTTGATTGAAATATAAACTATTTAAAAGGTGACTTGAAATGATAATAAATGAATGATACCTTTGAATTTAAAAGGTATTTAAAGTTGAATATTTGGATTTGAACTCAAATAAATGATTTGAAATGAAGTTGTGAAATGATATGATGTTTTGATATATTAAAATGATTTGAAATGAAGTTTTGAAAAGATATGATATTTTGATATATTAAATGATTTGAAATGAAGTTTTTGAAAGGATATGATATTTTGATATATTGAAATGATTTGAAATGAAGTTTTGAAATGATATGATATTTTAAATATATTGAAATTGTTTGGAATTGATTTAATCTTTATTTTTGATAAAGATTTGGATTTGAAATGATAGTCTATTTTGAAGTATAAAATATTATTTTAAAATTATAACCACGGGTTATAATAACGATTGGTTGTTAAAAATACCGGGATCGGATATGGACATACTCTTTGTCGATACCGAAAACCACTTTAACAACTGTGTATGCGGTGGAGTTTCCAGAATGAAGTAGGATGGTGGCGACGATCCTAAAGGTATATACATGGACCCAACTCCCGTGAGTTGGCATAAGGTGGCTAAAACATGAGCGATCTCGGACCAGTGAGGTAGCACCTCTTATCGGACGCACTTCTTCGATACCATTCTATTACTTTGTGATTGTTTGGTGCACCCCTTGATTTGGGAGTGTTGTTCGAGGTGGAGCGGTAGTGGCTGCTATGCGTTTCCATCAGTCCGTGTGCGTAATTCGTAAATCTACCCTGGCATTGCCTTGTGTGCCGTGTCACCTACCATATCGAGCTTTACTACGTGTTGTGATTTCTCCCGTAGCCGGTGGAGTATCGAGGGTAGCCCCCATTTTGGGAGTATGCTAATACTGGATAGACTACTAGGACTATTACGTGTTAAGGTGGAAAATGTAAAGCCTTAATGCTATTTAAAAGTATGTTTATTTTATATTAGACATTATTATAATAGTGAATATTACTACATAGTAGATAGTTTAACGGATCATTAAAGAATGGGTGATCCCAAGCATTCTTTAAGTTACTTGTACCTTTATTACAGTTCACTTGAGTTGGTTTACATTGTATAAGTATGTATGTCCTGACTCGAGTGTTTTGTGTTTGCTTTACGCTCGGGTCATACTGAGTGATACAGCATTTGAGACTCACCTTTGGAGCTGGAGTTTTGCTTTGAAGATCCAGATATCTATTCATTTTGCTATCCAGTTGATTCCAGTTGTATGCTGAGTTGTACCTGATTATCATACTGTTACTCCTGTTGTATCTTGGTATTCCTATTGTATCTTACTCAACTTTGATGTATTTATATAGTAGCTTCATGAACTACTATTTCTTTGTTTCTGCTGCATTATATTACTCTGTGTCTGTGATCTGTGATTATTTATTTATTGTATATGATGAGTTTGCCAAATTTTTATTTACAACGTGGTATATTGAGCAATTCAAGTCAGACATGTGTGGTTTTATTGTCGATTTGAACGGTCCAAAATATCGGGTCGTTACAATTCATGTATTAGCTTTGTAAACGCAAATGAAATGTTGTAAATTGCATATATTTGGCACTTACATGTTTGAATTGAGTAAGTACAGGTACAGAAAAGCCGTTTGGCTGGTTTTGATTGCGCAAAATGCTAAATAAATAAGCCGCTAGCTTAAAAATGCTAAATAAAGGTACGCCTACGCAATAAAAAGATAGGAAATATGAACTGTTTGTTTTTTTTTTGATTTTCCGACCGTGTGGGTCGATGTATATATATTTATCTCTCTGGTGAAATTGCAAAAGCTCCTCCGTACAGCGAGACTTTGCCAAAATTTTCCAAATATTTTGGGAGTTAGAAATTTTTTTGAAAATTTTGAAAATTTTCACCAACGACAAATGATTTCAAATTGGAATTTGAGATAAAGGTAAATAGAATTCAATATCTAAAATGAAGTAAATTGAATTCATATGGAATTGGAGATCCAGTTTAAAAATAAGTGATATAAAGACTAAAGTGGTAGAGTAATAATATAAGAGTATATAAAATGCTTATATTAAACTTAAGAAATGAATGGTGAAGTTCTTAATTAAATTTGGTATTGGAAATATACTAAGTAATTTTGGAATGGAGATTAAGTAAAGTTGTGAAAGGGGATAATTGTGGATAAGTGGATATGAATCAAAATAAATGTGAATAAAAGTGAAATTGATATAATCAATGGATATAAATACGTAAGATGTACGTATATCGTATATTATTTTATTCGCATAGCAAATTGATCCAGATTCGAGCACAGAATTTCGAGATAGTTATATCGATCCGAGTTGGGATTTTTCACTCGATTTTCGACGGCGAACCCTGGATATGGATTTTTGATTGATTCTGGATGTTCTCTATCATAGTATATGGCTATGCAAGGAGAATGACGGTTTTTGATCAAGAAACCAGATCTGAGTCCGCACTAGGAAGTCGGGTGAATGATACTAGTTCGGAAGTGAAATTGTGTGATCGAGTGAGCGATCGGATTTGATATTGCGTACGAATGATATATGTACATCCTACGGGCTTGAATGAAATAGAAATTGAAACTATTGTAAAACAATGAATAAAATGATTTTGAATGTTGTGATTGGATATTATTGCTAAGTAGGATATACAGGTATTTAAAAGCAAAAGGGAATTTGGATTTTTGATTTCAGAAGATAAATTTGAATTACCTGACTAAAAAGGTATGTATTTAAAATTTCTATATGAAATATGACGATTTTCTGGTCTAGCCACTTGGCTATTTGTTTTCTTTTTGAAATCTGGGGGCCCGTAGAGGCATTTTGTAGTTGTACCGAGCTAGCCGTGCAAAGGAGACGCTGGCAAAAAAATTCGAAAATATAAGGAGTTAGAAAAATTTTGAGAAAATTTTGATAGTTTAAAATTTGGTTTAAACTATAATTTGAATTATTGAGGGGATAATATTATTGGGACAGATGGGTGAGTTTGGAAGGTTAGTAAGGGCATCATTGTGTCTTTAATAAAAGATTGTTTTGGGGAGTTGTTTGAAACCGCTGGGTTTTGGAAATAGTTAACGGGTATTGGACCATTCTTCTTAACTAGTAATTTCGGGGAAGAAATTCTTTTAAGGGGGGAAGAATGTGACGACCCGGAATTTTGGATATTTGAAATGGGAATATTTAATTGATTTTAAATATTCAAAAGGGTAATTTTGACTTGAATTTCAAATATCACTATTTATTGGGTGATTTAATTATTGAATTTAAATAATTGGGAATTGAGAAAATTGTTGAACCTTGGGTTTTAAGTTTGTTAAAAATATTTCAAAGGCTTATAAAATTTGTATTATCAATGCTGAAGATAATAGAACTTTTAAAATCGAATTTAAAAGTGAGTTGTTCAGTTTTAAAAATATATCGTTTAAATCGGTATTTAAAAATAGCCTTCCGAGGCACAGTCTCGGAATTCGACGAAACCAGTTCCATTGGATCTGTAATATTGTATTATTATCGAATTTTAAATTTTGTAGTGATTGGAGTTGTTGTGTGAGCGTACGACATATAAACGCGCTGAAATTTATATAGAATTCAATATAATAACTGGGTCCAAAAAGCTATCTTCTCCATACGATCGAATTAGGACTTGAAACCTTTTCCATTGTGTTTGAAATAAGGGTTTAACATTATAAACGCCTAGAGGCACGTCTCGATACGAGGTCGAGATTTTGAGTTGCAAATTTAGAGACAATTTGAATTTAAATTTAAAATATATATTTATATAATGGTCAACTACAGCTGAATTTCTGTCACATCAGAGCTTTTTCGTTTCTCTTCAAATCACTGTACATAAATCTCAGCCGACACACAAACATCTCTTCCCTTTTCACTTTGTTTCATAGCCGAGCTTTTTAGAGTATCAGGGAGAAGAAATTTTTCATATAAAAATCGCAATCTCCCTCAACCAATTCAAAACACCCGAGCATCTCAGTTGAAAAACAAAATCAAATAATGGCGAAGACTCGTATGCAATCAAATTCGCAAGGCTCGAAATCGAGATAAGGGGATTCGCGAATCATTTCAATCGCGATTTCATCAGCAGATTGACGCTCGAACGAGGCGATGGGCGGACACTCGAGTTCTATGGGTTCTCGAAGCAGAGGTCCCGAAGGAGGAGGGTTTTTGTGTCATATCACTCACGCATGGGTGTCTGAAGGGATTCGTGATCACTAGAAGGGAGCGGCCTAGGGTTTCGTGAGCACGAGTCGACGAGTGTGGCAGGCGCTGCTAGGGTTTGGGTATGGTTCTACTTCCTCTTTGCTATGCGTATTGTTTTAAAAAAATTAAATAATATAGAATTTTGCAGTAGATCTAAAATTGATTTTTATTTAAATTTAGTATATATAAATATATAAGTGGGTAAACAGAAAGTTATTTTTACTGTAAGGTTTAAGTTTTAGTTTGAAGTTAGCATATATATATATATATATGTATGTTGTTGAGGGTATTTTCCGCCGAACCATCTTTCCACCAAGCATTGCCGGTCCAAACTCCACTACCAAGCATTGCCGGTCCAAACTCCACTACCAAGCATTGCCGGTCCAAACTCCACTACCAAGCATTGCCGGTCCAAACTCCACTTCCAAGCAATACTGAACCAACCTGTCTCCCACCTCGCTACCGAACCAACACATGTCCTATCCACTGCCGAACCAACTCCAAACCGAACCAACTCCAAACCGAACCACCGCTCCAGCCATCACCGGACCACGGTACTGCCGAATCAAGACATTCCAGACCGACCTTGCCAGGCCAGATTGCATTAGCCCAGGCCCACCAGCAGCTATATACATCCAAGACACCTACCCCCAACCTCACTCTATAAATAGAGGGGCAGGGGTACAACAAACGGACAAGTTTGAGAGCTCAAGTACGGATAGAACTTTCAAATAACTTTCTTATACATGTATCAAAGCTTTGTACTTGTAATCTGAACAGTCAAGGAGAACTACATATAAAGTGGACGTAGGCACATTCTGGCCGAACCACTATAAATCTGCGTGTCTTTTACAGTTTAGTCCCTGCTTTTCATATATTTGCATAAGTCACACAAATCACTAAGAACAACATAAAATCAATTAAATCACACGACTTGGGGGTGTTTGCCCATTTTTTGTGCAAACATTTTTGGTGCTTTCACTGAGAACTGAACTCAAGGCTTCAGCTTCTTCCACTTAACATTCTTCCTAACAGCATCGTTCATTGCTTGGAAAACATGCCTCCTAAGCAGAAGAAAGATGTTAACAAAGGGAAAAACATCGCAACCAGCAGTCTTCCAGATCCAGTGGTCACAGACCAGGTGAATCGTCCCCTTCCAACAGCAGTGCCAGATGAAGGTCAGGCAAATCCGACCACCCCTGCCACAGAACAGCCGGTAGCAATCACTAGGGCAGATCTTGACAGGGTTGTGGCAGAAGTGACTAACCGCTTCACATCCCAGTAGGAAGCTTTGGTGGACCATCTCATGTCACGCTTAAGGGATGCTGAAGAGTCCAATCGCAACACTGAATCATGGGGAGAGTCCCAGTCCGGAGGATCTCGGAGGCAGCAAAGATCTTCCTTCTTCGAAGGAGCTAACAACAGAAGCGGCCATGGTAGGAGCCGAGACCGAGCACAGCCCGAAGTTAGGCCTGAGGAAACGCTTGGAACCGAACCCAACGGGGGAGGTACCGGGCGGAGGTCAACTGTAGCTGAGCCTGTCATACTGCCTAACCACGGAAACGCCAGTGAACGGGGCCGAGCTAGAGTCCAGCCCGAAGTTGGACCCGAGGAAGTGCATAGATCAGAACCCAGCAGGGGAAGATCGAGGCAAGGGCCAGCTGTAGCTGATCCTAGCATGCTCCCAGAAGACCAAAGACAGCCACTGGAAAATATCAGGAATGATAGACGATACCATCCCTACAGGTCATCCGGACGGAATCAGTCCCACAGAGCAGAACCGAACTCATTCCTGTCTGCTCCAAATTCTGATGAAAGGATGACACGCTTGTTCAGAGAATGCGTCCAACGGGATCAAAGAGATCGAGGGATAGGCGCTAGGTTAACCAGCCCCTTCGCCCGCAATATCGAAATTGCCATCACCCCCCGAGAATGGAAAATGCCAACAATGGAACCTTACAAAGGAACCTCCGACCCCGTTGTACACTTACAGAGATACACACAGCATATGCTCATGAGTGGAGCAACAGAGGGAGTACTGTGCAAATGCTTTCCACTATTCTTAGCAGATCTAGCTACCTCCTGGTTCTGTCATTTACCCCAGGGATCCATCAGCTCGTGGGAAATGTTGAAAGAAAAGTTTATCAGTCAGTTCCGCATTCATGTGGAACAACCCAAGGATGCTTATTCCTTATTCAGTATCAAACAGAAACCTGGAGAGAAGCTGCAGCAATACCTAACCCGATTCAATGCCGCAGTGGCCGCAGTCCACGATGCCGATGAGAAGCTTATCCTAATGGCCCTTTGTAGTGGTGTGCATCTGGATACTAAATTTGCTAGAAGATTGACAAAAGAAAAACCAGCTACTTTATCTGATTTCTTCCATGAAGCCGGGAAATATATGAGGCTCGAAGATGCTGCCACTGAGGGGCAGTCAGGGCAACAAAATAAGGCAGCTCACGGCAACACGCCCGCTGCAGCGAAGGACGCTCGAAGAAATGATTCTAGAGACAACGCTGGGGGCAAGAAGGGAGAAAAGCGCCTATAACGGCCAGGACCAAGGTTCAACACTTACACTCCTTTGAACGAAACCATTGAAAACATCTTCCTTGCCACCCAAGATGAAGTTAGATACAAACGTCCATCATACAAGAAGGAACCAGATAACGCACAGAAGTCTGGAAAGTTCTGCCGCTTCCACGAATCTCATGGGCATGATACCAATGAATGCCATCATCTCCGGGACTTGATTGAAGAACACATCAGAAGAAAAAGACTGGAACGCTATGTAAGAGGTCAGAATAGGACTCCAGCTCCTGCCAATGAGAACCCAAGGCTACCCTCACCAGAGATGGGCAGAGGAAATCGCAACACTAGCGGCTCTAGTCGAGAGAAGATAGTGGTCCATACCATCTCGGGAGGACCGCACATCGCCGATAGAAGCTGGGCAGAGATGGAAAGATATGGAAAGTCGCTTAGAAATAGTGAAGACTGTGTTAATTCTGTTATAGAAGAGTGCCACCCGAAGCGGAAAGAGAGTGATGACATCACATTCGGTAGGCGTGACCTAGAAGGAAGGCAATACCCTCACATGGATCCCATGGTTATCTCTGCCCGGCTCGGTCCAGCCGAAGTTTTCCGAATTTTAGTAGACACTGGAAGCTCAGTAAATATCCTATTCAAGCATGCGTTCGACAAGATGAAACTATCAATAAAGGATGTTTCTCCCTGCAATAAACCACTGCACGGTTTCACTGGAGATGCGAAGATGCCCCTCGGGCAACTGGACCTCTTTGTTGAAATTGGAAGTCATCCCCGCTCCGTTGTGCGGAAATAGACATTTGTGCTGATAGAAAACCACTCGGCCTACAACGCTTTCTTAGGAAGGCCAGCCTTGTCTGACTTCCAAATTGTCCTGGCCCCATGGTGCCTAAAGATGAAATTTCCAACGGACAATGGAGTAGGGGAAGTAGAGGGAGACCAGGACGTTGCTCGAGACTACTATGTAACTGAACTTCGCAACAACCACAGGAAGGATAAAGGGAAGAGTGTAGAGGTTGCCCTCTGCACAAAAAGTTTGGAAGCATAGCAACTAAAGAAAGCCCCTCCTCTTCGATATACCAGCGATCCTTACAATGAATTAGACCCCAGGGACAAAGAGGAGGAGGCCACCGCCGAGCCTGCAGAGGCTATGGAATTTGTATCTGTAGACAAACATGACTCGAGTAGACTATTGAAAATCGGGTCCCAACTAAAAGCGGAGTTGAAGGAACAACTCATTGACTTTCTCCACCACAACTTGGATGTATTTGCATGGTCACATGCTGACATGACCGGAATCTCCCCTGACATAACATGTCACGTACTAAACATTGCTCCTACCAAGATGCCCGTAAAACAAAGAAAGAGAAGCATGGGGGCAGAACGATCAGCAGCCCTCGATGAAGAAGTAAGGAATCTACTTGTCAATGACTTCATACGAGAAGCCATCTACCCAGAGTGGATCGCCAACCCGGTGCTGGTAAAGAAGGCTAATGGGAAGTGGCGAACATGCATTGACTTCTCCAACTTAAATGACGCATGCTCGAAGGATTGCTTCCCACTTCCCCGAATCGATCAGCTTGTAGACAGCACAGCCGGGCACGAACTCTTATCTTTCATGGACGCATACTCAGGATATAACCAAATTCCTATGCATGCTCCCGATCAAGACCACACTAGTTTCATCACTGACCGGGGATTGTACTGCTACAAGGTAATGCCTTTTGGACTTAAAAACGCAGGAGCCACCTATCAGCGCCTCTTCAACAAGATGTTTGCAGGGCTAATAGGACAAACTATGGAAGTTTATGTGGATGACATGCTGGTAAAGTCAAGGGAAGCCGACAGTCACGTAGGCCACCTAGGCGAAATGTTTCAAGTACTTCGCCAGTATGGAATGAAGTTGAATCCTCTAAAGTTCTCCTTCGGAGTATCATCAGGAAAGTTCCTAGGATTCATCGTCCATGCCAGAGGAATTGAAGCAAACCCTGAACAAGTCCAAGCTCTGAGAGATATCAAGATACCTACCACTCGAAAGGAAATGCAAAGTCTGAACGGGAAAGTGGCCGCCCTAAGCCGATTCATCTCCAAAGCAACAGACAAGTGTGTCCCCTTCTTCGAAGCTCTAAAGAAAGACAAAGGAAAGTTTGAATGGACCGACGAATTCTTAGCAGCTTTCCTTAACCTAATTGAACACCTCCAGAAACCGCCGATACTCTCAACTCCAAACGAAGGCGAAGAGTTATACCTATACCTTGCTGTATCATCTCACGCTCTAAGCGCTGCTTTGGTAAGAGAAGACAACCGCACGCAGCGGCCAGTCTACTTTGTAAGTAAGAGGTTTACGGGGGCTGAAGTCAGATATCCTAAACTTGAGAAGCTAGCGTACTGTTTGCTAATCACATCACGGAAACTACGTCACTACTTCCAGTCCCATTCCATCAAAGTTCTGACCGATCAACCACTAAGGCAGGTACTCCATCGTCCCGACACTTCTGGGCGACTACTTAAATGGTGCATTGAACTAAGTCAATAAGATATCACCTACCACCCTCGCACCGCTGTCAAGGGACAAGCCATGGCCGATTTCATTGCAGAATTCACTACCAACGAAGGTAAGGAGCAATCGGAAATAGCAAAAGACATCAAGTGGAATCTCTTTGTGGATGGTGCGTCAAACGAACAAGGCTCGGGGGTAGGTGTGGTAATAATCACTCCCAGGGGAAATAAGCTGCACTATGCTATAAGGTTGGAGTTCGCTGCCACCAACAACGATGCAGAATATGAAGCAGTGATAGCTGGATTAGAACTTGCCTTAGAAATTGGAGCCAATTCTTTGTGTCTTCATAGCGATTCTCAACTTATTGTTAATCAAATACTAGGAGAATTCCAGGCTCGAGAAGAACGACTCATAGCATATTTAAGGAAGACCAAGTTACTTCTCAGTCGATTGGACCACTACTTAGTCAAACACATCCCTCGGGAAGAGAACCAAGAGGCCGACGAATTGGCAAAGCAAGCTAGCATGAGAGATGGCGCTATTTCCGGAGTAGTAGCCATCTCAAAGAAACTGACCCCAAGTTTTGAGCAAGTGAATCTGATAGCTGCAACCGAAGAAGCAACTTAGATGACTCCCATCCGAGACTACTTACAGAGTGGCACACTGCCCAACGGGCGTAACGAAGTCAAGAAAATCTTGAGGAAAGCTTCCCGCTACACAATACAAGAGGGCACCCTCTATCGGCGCGGCTTCTCTAACCCCTTATTAAGGTGTGTCGCTGGAAGGGAAGCCAAGGAAATATTATCCGACATTCATCAAGGAAGCCGTGGAAATCACACCGGAGGGCAAACTTTAGCAAAAAAGATACTCCGATATGGATATTTCTGGCCCACCTTAAGCAAGGACGCCTTAGATTTCGTCAGAAAATGTGACAGATGCCAGAAGTTTGCTAAGATTCCACGGCTACCAACAACTGAGATTACTCAAATGACCAGCCCTTGGCCCTTCGCAGTATGGGGAATTGACTTAATCGGCGAATTGCAAATGGGCCGAGGCGGGGCCAAATATGTTGTAGTGGCAGTCGACTATTTCACCAAATGGGTGGAAGCAGAACCCCTGAATAAAGTATCTTCAGCGAAAGTTATTAACTTCTTGATCAAAAATGTTCTATGCAGGTACGGAGTCCCATTCAAAATTATATCAGACAATGAACTTCAGTTTGACAGCGAGGAGTTCGCCAACTGGTGCCAAGAGCATGGAATTCACAAAAGCTTCTCATCCGTAGCTTACCCCCAGGCAAACGGACAAGTCGAAGCCGTCAACAAGATTCTGAAAACTCTAATCAAAAAGAAACTCGAAAAGTCAAAGGGCGCTTGGGTGGATGAGCTCCCTACGGCGTTGTGGGCCTATCGCACATCTTTCAGAACATCAACGGGGCATACTCCTTTCTCTTTGGCATACGGATCGGAGGCTATGCTCCCGGTTGAAACCATCGTGCCTTCCCACCGTAGGATCCACTATAACCCAGAAGAGAACGAAGAACTCCTTCACATGTCTTTGGATCTAATTGAAGAGAGAAGAAATGATGGAGCCCTCAAAGCAGCAGCCCACAAGCAGAAGGTAGCAGCACAATACAACTCCAAGGTCAAGCGTCGTATCTTACAAGAAGGAGATCTTGTCCTCAAACGAGTCTTCCTTCGCCCTGGAGCACTAGATCCAATCTGGGATGGACCATATGTAATTCATAAAGATCTCCACAATGGAGCTTATATTTTTGTCAACAGTGGACGGAGAGGTGTTCCAGAGGGCATGGAACATCCAACACCTACGTCGATACTTTTCTTAACTTGTACTGCCCATATGAAGTGAATTAACAAAGAGAATCAGTGGACGTAGGCATTTTCGTGCCGAACCACTTTAAAAAAACCTTGTCACTTTTTTAACTTGTTCCTTTGTATCTTGGCTGCTTGTTAACTTTATCCTATTCTGTTGAACAAAATCCTGAGCATATAGCATTTCCATTCAAAGAACTCCACAGCGCAAATTCACCTGAACAAGACCTAACAGGTACTATGCGAATCTATGCCCTCGCCAATGAGACACTTTTGCTCCGGCATCCCTCGGTTGCGGGTTAACTCATTGCTCGCAACGGCCCTAAAAGCCAACTGTAATGAGCCGATTATAAGCCACCGAGAAGGCCTACTATAGCCAAGGCAGCTCATTACGGCGTTTGGCTCGCCGGCAACTGTGTACCGACTATAAGCCCCAACATAAGGTGTGGCCAGCCAGGGGTAGTTCACGGTTGACGATCGGCACCCACGCTAGCCGGCCACAGTAAATCGAATAATACCCACGATTACGGGCCATAATGGCCCGGGTAGTTACTGTGCGCGATCTCGGCTCCGATGTGTCTTAAGTGCGGCTGTGGTAAAAAAGAATTAACTCCCCGCGGAGGCGTAAGATGGGTGACAAATGTCTCCAAGACCCACAACTAGGGAAAGTGACTACAAAGCCCGTTTGCCATGAACTTAAGCACATCGAAGGCCTTCCGTGATTGGAAGTTTTACTATTTCACATATTTCAATTTCATTTAAAAAAGCTTTTCTCCTATCCTCTGTAACAATCCCTAAAGTACAGGACACAAAATAGGAGACATTCGCTAATGGAAGCGGGTACTCACAACAAGACACTGGAGCGCATTCCATACTCGGTCACACAGGACATCCAAAGCTGCCATCTACAAGTAGAATATGAAGGGCGGTATTTTCTTCTTTCATGAATAAACACGTGGCTATAACTTATTCACACATCACACTAACACTGCAAGACATGAAATTATGTTTTAAACAAGAACTTGACATCAAACGCAATTGAATTACAAGCATACGCATAGCTATATTTCTCATATAACATGTCAAAATAGCAAAAACATTCAAAAAAAACGACAGAATCAGCTTAAGTTAAAAAATTACACGTCAAGAATAGTGTTGTTTATTACAAGTAGCATAATTACAACCTAAGAGTTACGTTACTGTTTTGAGACTAACATATACAACAATGTCAAGTCCACCAAAAGATATCCAGGTCCAATCAAAGAGCCGGCTGCGTCGGAGTTTTATCCTTGCCCTGTTGCCCACCTGTCCGGTCAAAGAAAGAATTCATTAGTGATAAGCAACCAAGTTAACGGAAAGACTAGAAAGGGAGACTTACCAGCACCTGCTTCTTGACCATCCTGGTCATCATCCTCTACTTGCACACCTGCCTCCTCAGCAACAAGCAGCGGCATACCCTCCTTCACCGCCACCTTCTCCTCCTTGGTAAACTGGGCAGTGACCACATCCATGCTGAAGACCGCGCCACCCTCTTTACCCGCATCAGCCCTAGCCTCCTCTAGAGCCCGGAGATAAATCCTGGCCATGACTCGGGGGTAATCATCCATCCAGGATAAGTTACCTTGCTTCCAAGTACGGAAATACATATCCTGGAGCATCTCATCCATCATCCCCTCGTTTTCCTCAAGCTCCCTCATTCGGGCCTCCGAAGCACGCAGCTTAGCAACGGCAGCATCCCTCTCCGATCGGTATCGTGAGCGGTCTGCTTGAAGGGATATCCTCATCGCCTCTATCTCCTCCTTCAACCTGGACTGAGCAAGCTCCGCGGCCTCGAGTCTACCCGACAATTCCCGTGCCCGCTCGAGGTCCGCCTGTCGAACCTCATCCACCGTCGTGATGGCCATGTCAATTCGCTCCTTGCAGGCGGCCTCCATTTTTCGCAACTCTGCCCTGCTGGCCTCTTCCATAGTCTTCTTCAGTTGCTTGGATGCGGCCTCATGCTGAGAGATTTGGATGGCTTGGTCGGCAAGTTGTTTAGCCTGGTCGGAAACCATCAACCGTGGCCGAATTTTGGCGCTCCCTATCTCTTCCCCAGCCTTGACCAATCGGGCGTGGTGCCCCATCAATTTCCTGGTCTCCTCAGCAACCCGGTCAATATTTGCCTTAGCCTCATCCCCCAGAGTTACAACCCGGGTAGTAAGCAAATCAAGGTCCAGGGACCTAGCTTCATCAAGCACCCGTACCATAGGATTGCGAGGAAGAAGATGCTCACCAGTAACCTCATCGAAGGAGATGTCATGAGAGGCCGGGTCCAGGTCTGGATGACCCGCAAACGGGTTACGAACCAAGCCAGGGTGATCTATCGGGGTGAAGGTTGGATTCTCAGACGGATGTGGGGAAGGTATAAACTCGGTGTCCTCGTCCTCAATATCATGAATAGGCTGGAGTGGGGCCGGAGGGCCAGGAAGAGATTCAAACGTAGATCGACTCCTCTTCCTCTTTTGTATATCTTCTTCAATAACTCCAAGAAGAGGACGATAGCCGACTACGTCTCCAGTATGGTTAGTAGGAGGCTTCGGCTTGGCGGAAGCTTTGAGGAGTTTGTATTGTTCGAGCATGTGCCGAAGATCTGAGGTCTTGGCCGTTTTGCCTGCTCCTGGAATTAAAATCAAGTGTCACCAGCATGCATTGAGCCATCATTCGAGAATTAAAAAGAATAAAGAGAGATTCACCTTGAATCGCAGAAGTTGCCTCAGTAGAAGCGCTCCCGGAAGATAAATCGGCGCCGGTCCCGACCTTACCAGTTTTC
Organism: Allium fistulosum; assembly: GCA_030737815.1. NCBI lineage: Eukaryota > Viridiplantae > Streptophyta > Magnoliopsida > Asparagales > Amaryllidaceae > Allium > Allium fistulosum. The sequence continues at coordinate 307,640,131 of CM060904.1, read as the reverse complement.
TTGGACTTCTCCGTTTCCTCCAACTCTTCGAAGGCTTGGCGGAGAGCGTCATCCGTCCACTCTTGAATCACGCCCGCCTGCCCGGGAGGCAAAGCCTTGGTGCCATCACCGCCCTGTCCTTCGCCACCATCATCGCCATGACGATCACCGTCACCTTCTCTACCACTTCCGCTCTCTGCCTCACCTCCTTCATCCTCACCTTTTTCCTCCTCCTGAGCATCTGGATGTGTGCTGGGAGAGGGTCCATCGGACTTCTTGAGTTTCTTCCCCTCGGCAACTGGATGCATCGAGAAGGGTCTCCTTTTGCTGCTTTTCGCCGTGGCCCCTCCTGTAACTTTGGCAGCTCTCTCCTCCGCCGTGTCTCTCTGCTTAACCACGGACTGATGTGGAAGGATCAGGTTGTGCCCCAGAAGTGTAGCATTCCTAATCAAGTAAGAAGCCGACCTGTCCCTTCTCGTAATGGCTTCTATTTCCACAGCCATCTGAACCAGGCGATCATTCTCCACGACCGCAAAGCCACCTGTCGCTAGCAAGGAATAAAAACACATAAGAAGAGGCATTGCAGTTATAACGGAAATTATAAATAAAGCTTCACACTTACAGCCGGAGGTGAAGCGTCGGATGGAAACAGAGTCATCCCTGATAAAAAACCATTCTTTCTTAAACATACTGAACTTCGAATATAAGTCCAGGACAGGCTTGAAAGATACGGCTGATTCCAAGCTGATGTATGGAGACCCCTTCTTATAGCCTCTCAAATTGTACAAGTACCGGATCTCCCGGTTGGAGGGAGGACGCCCGTATCTCCTCTGGAAAATGACAAACAGGCTCACCAGAATGGCGTAGGAGTTAGGCTGAAGCTGGAATGGAGCCACCTTCAGATATGTGACAAAGCTGACTATCCAGGCGTTGAGAGGCGGGATGGCACCACACATACAGTGATACCTGCTGTAAGCGAAATAGCCTTCAGGGGGATCGTACGGCATCACTCCTTCCCCCGGCAGTAGCATGCGCGCTCTATCAATCCCAAAGGAGCGAGAAATAACATCAAGCTGCTCGCCTTTGAGAGAGCTAGAAAAGCAGTCAGGAGGAGAGTTCAAAAGCTCCTGAGGACCGTACCCATCTACTAGTGATCTCGGGGCGGGCCCATGACGGACAGATCCGGATTGAGCAGGGGGCACTATGGAAGGCTCTTCTCTGTCCTGTGATTTCTTCTTTTATGATCGAGTTTCCACCTTATGAGACATTTATCTGCAACGCAAAAAAGTGCATAGTTAGAACAGGAGAAGTAAGCGGGCAGGTACATACAGATAGGGGTTTCTCCCGAAGAACATTTAGTAGTTCAAGGCCGAAATGTCGTTCGGCACTTATACTCCCCGTTCTCGTTCGGTGATTCGAGCACGTGTTCCATCCGGCAATTCAAGTATGCAAGTGAGGCTCGGTGCTCAAATCCCCAAGTTTCATTCGGCAGTTCAAATATAAAAGTTCATTCGGTGCTCGGAATCCCTGGGTCCATCCGGTGGTTTAAAGGTATGAGTTCATTCGATATTCGAACCCCCTATCCATTCGGTAGTCCAGCCCTGAAAATTTCTTCGGCAGAAGCAAACTCACCTGGATCGGCAGTTAAGTGGGACTCGGTACTCAGTTGATTCGGCTGTTTGGGACAGTCAGGCTTGATTCTGCACTTAGTTGGGTCGGCTATCTCACTCGATAAGGAATGACGAAGGCATAACACCCCTACTTATAGGCAAACGCCGGGTGACCGGACCGGATGTTCCAGCACATAGGACCGAATGAAAACACCCAAGCTAAAGCAAAGTGAGACATATACAGGCATATGCCCCACTTTGGGGGGCAAGTGTTGAGGGTATTTTCCGCCGAACCATCTTTCCACCAAGCATTGCCGGTCCAAACTCCACTACCAAGCATTGCGGGTCCAAACTCCACTACCAAGCATTGCCGGTCCAAACTCCACTTCCAAGCAATACCGAACCAACCTGTCTCCCACCTCGCTACCGAACCAACACATGTCCTATCCACTGCCGAACCAACTCTAAACCGAACCAACTCCAATCCGAACCACCGCTCCAGCCATCACCGGACCACAGTACTGCCGAATCAAGACATTCCAGACCGACCTTGCCAGGCCAGATTGCATCAGCCCAGGCCCATCAGCAGCTATATACAACCAAGACCCCTACCCCCAACCTCACTATATAAATAGAGGGGAGGGGTACAACAAACGGACAAGTTTGAGAGCTCAAGTACGGATAGAACTTTCAAATAACTTTCTTATACATGTATCAAAGCTTTGTACTTGTAATCTGAACAGTCAAGGAGAATAACATATAAAGTGGACGTAGGCACATTCTGGCCGAACCACTATAAATCTGCGTGTCTTTTACAGTTTAGTCCCTGCTTTTCATATATTTGCATAAGTCACACAAATCACTAAGAACAACATAAAATCAATTAAATCACACGACTTGGGGGTGTTTGTTCATTTTTTGTGCAAACATATGTGTATATATATATACAGTAGGGAAATTTGAACACCTATATATATGTAAATATACACAAATATTTTGATAATATAGGTAAAACAGGAAAAAAAATATGGAAAAAAAGAGAAAAATAAGGATTTTTAAAATGTTAAACGTTTATATAAAATTAGATTTTTGAAATCTATGAATTATTTTTTAATTAAAATTTTCAAATGGAAAATTAATTGATGGATTAGTTTAAATATTAATAAACTATATAATGTTATACAAGGTCTGAAATAGTGCAGAAATCAAGCCGGAATGGAAATGGATTGCAAATTAAAGGTCAAAGGTGAGTTAATCTCACTCATTTGGATTGTTATTTAAGTTTAAAGAGTTAAATTTAAATTTTGGTTGAATGATTGAATTGATTGGATGTGAATATATTATATAGTAGTATATATATATATATATTGGAGTGATTGATTTCTCGCATTATATAGCGGATGAGACCCTATGCGCCGCATAATAGCGGATGATACTTTATAAACCCATATACCGCGATATTCCACCTCGAAGTGGGATTGGTATTGTGCTAACTTCTGTGGTTGCAGGGAAACAGGTTGGAGGGATCCAACTGGATTTCTAAAAATTATTTAGATTGTTCTATTAATTCAGTGTTATGATTATTTGATATTCTGTGATGAATTATATTGATAATTGGAATATTGGATGCTATGGTGTGATTGAATATATTTCAGTATATTGAGTTATCAAAATATATAGATTGAATTTTCGAGGAGAAAATATACAAAAAGAAGATTTTTAAGTAAAATAATTATAGAGAATTTGAATAAGTTAAAGAATGAATTGGAAAGGAATAAAAGTGATTTTAAATTTAGTTAAATAAATTCCGAGTATGGAAAGGAGTTTTTGAATAAAAGGGGAAATATTGAATTTCTAAACCTAAGTGATATTATTTAAGGGAATAAAAGAATTTATTTTAAAAATTCAAGGTTTGAATTTATTTAAAGGGATAAAGAAGGATTTTGGGAAACCTGAAATTGATATTTTCAGTTTAAAAGATTTTAAATCATAATAAAGAAAGAAAAGCTGAAGTTAATGGATTTTGAAATAAATTGAGTAAGTAAAGGAATTTATTCCAAAATGGAGTAATTTGGAAATCTGTTTGGAAATTGATTTAAGCGTTTGGAAATTGGAATTTTAAAGGAAGATGGGGCTAAGAAATTTATAAACTGTATTTATAAAAGTGAAGTAATATATCAGTGGATATTTGGAAGAATAAATTCACGATGGGAATTTATTAAAGGAATGGGTAAATTAGTCTAAAAATAAATAGTGATTTATTTTTAAAGATGTGAGAGAAAGGTGGTTTTTTTGAAACCGTTTCAAAAGGGTTGAAATGGAAATATATCTTGCGAAGATATTTGTGAAGTAAATAAATAATTTGGAAAATTATTTATTGTTTGATGGATGTTTGTGAATGTTAATTGATAGTTAAATAACCGACTATCAATATTGGCCAATGCGCTGATCGTTTCGAAGAGACCGGGATCGGGATTTATTTTCCGAAAACCACTTCGATCCGGTTTGTACATTTTCGTGGGGAAGATGAGTTGGAGTCGAAGATGGAGCAGTGAAGTGCAAGGGCTAATCGCTACTAATCCTGAGGGTGATTCCAAAATGGATGTAGTAGGAGTAGTGCCTTCGGTTCCATTTGAACCCGGAACGGACTTGTATGGATGAATGCTTTCAGAACATCGTCAGGAGGACGGTGAGCATTCTAAGAGATATGTTCTAAAAAGGTAACACTTAGCCTCGAGCCTCATCAACCGGAAATGACTGAAAATCAGGGGTTATGTAGCAAGGCTAAGTGGGTCGTGCCCATTAGGGTGAGGTCATCCCTATCTAGATGTTCCTTTTTATTTCGGCTTAGTGGGCGGTTGCTGATCCCAACCGCGGGGTGATCTTACTCGGAATTATCCAGTAAGGGGTAGTTCCGGTCTTGTGTTGCAGGGGATTGGGCGTAATCCTCGGTACGCTGATCTAGACCAGGTACTGTGACAGGTGGTACCCCAGTGCCTAGTCATTAAAAGGAAATCCATTCTCCCTACGCGCCTGTACGGTTTTGATTGTGCCCAACTATTGCTGAAACGTGAGATGCAAGCATTTCAGCTAGATTCTATTTTACTTTCTATAGACACTATTATAATATCAGAAGAATTTGATAAAAATGTTTTGGCTATCGTAAGGTAAAAACCCGTCATGTTTATTTGTGGCGTGGTCTTACGAGATGCTTTTGATTTCAAAGGATTTTGAGACTTTAATAATCAATTTGAGTGTGGTTTTCTCACGCTGGTATTCCAGACTGACTCGGGTGTTATTTAACTATAATGCTCGGGTTAGACCGAGTATTATAGATTACAAGAAAGGATATTGAGGAGCTCAGGAGACGAGCTGGATAGCGAGACGTATCACTCGTACTTGATGTATATTCCGCTGTGTTGTGTGTACTGTGTATTCTGTTGTGGGACAAGGTAATATAACTATCCAGTATTTGATTCTGATTTTGTTGTACTATGATAATGTAATTATAAAACAGATATAGTTTCTTTTGTGTAAAGGATCAGTTATTAACTATTATACATTTTTCTGCTGCGATGTGAGATTCTGATGTGTTGTTTCCTTTTCTTCTACCTCCTTCTTCTTTAACCCTAATGGTTCGTATTTCCGTTCACTTTGAGTCGATATGTTGGAGAATAGTGTCGATTCAAGGGGTACGGGTTTGCGGGCTGTTTCAGTTAGTTAGAGAAAAGTTTACTTTAAGAAGAAATAAACCAGGTTTACTCAGAAAATTTGTTCCGCCTACTTTGTAAAGCAGCTTTCGATACAGAAGCTTCCACCTTCATCTTAGTCAACACTTGTTAAGCCGTAACCAATAAACAAGGTATCACAAAGATGGTATGCAGTGGATTGGAGGAAGGCGGAAGGTACGGTGTCGAAAGCATAGCTTTCGAAGGAGTCAAAACCGTGGGTTGTTTTAAAATGAAAATCACCTGCCTTTGTTTTGTTTTAGCCTTCGACGGAGTCGAAGCGTTTGGTTTCAAAAGAGGTTTTAAACGGTTTCAAAAGGGTTGCCAATAACTTAAGATGCTTTTGACTGGGTTCCTTTACTTATGAAAGAATGTTTTGGAAAGAAGGGTTTCTAACCTAGTCGAAACCCTGCTACCATTCTTTAACCTTTCGATGGTGTTGAAGATATCAATGTTGTCGAAAGGGTACTTTGTTTATAAAGTTTAAGCCACTTCCTATAGATTTCGAAAGGGGTTAGGGGTTTTGGAGGCAATGGTTTCGAAAGGGGTTTCGAAGCTAACCTTCTGGTATTTTACCCATATGTTAATGCTTTTGAAAGAGATGGTGCCGATGCCATCAAGTTTTCTCCAATATTTTATATAATAAAGGATGGTTTCGAAAGAGTTACTTTCGCCTGTATTCACTTTAACCCAAATAATGTTTTAAGTATAAACCCAATGTTTTCGAAAGGGGGACTTTCAATGATTTCGGAAGGGTTACTTCCATTGGTGTCAAAAGGGGTACTTTCAACTGGTTTCGAAGCTAATCTTCTAAACTTAAATGCTAATACTTTAATATAATCGAAAGGTTTCGAACGGTAGATTTGAAAGTATTAAAGGTAGGAGCCTAATGTTTTTGAGTGCTTTCGAAGGAGGTCATCCTATGAAGTCGAAAGCTAGGTTTCGAAGGCATCGAAAGGATTTATAACCCAAACTTTATTTTTACAAAGAAAAACCCATAGCAAAATTAAAGGAGTTTTTGTAATGGTTTTGAGAAGAAGCTTTCTTTAATGAAGTTATTAAACCCACAGGAGTGGTATGTTATTATGTTTTATTCTTCAGATATAAATATATTCACACTATAATGGACCCATAACTGCATTTTGGGGATGAAGGGTAGAAGAACGAGCTAGGTTAACCCAGTAGTGAATATAAATCGATTAAACTCCTAAATGAGTAGAATTGCATCCAGGAGGTCAGGAAGACCAGAATATAGGATGCTAAAAATATAAAAGAAAGATATTGGCAGGGGCCAATAGGTTCTCAGTAAGCTCATGAAAACTGTGTATAGGAAAAGATATTGGCAGGGGCCAATAGGTTAATAGTTTGCCCCTGAAAACTATGTATAAAGGAAGATGTCAAAAAGACAGGTTCATAGTAAGTCTATGAAAACTATGATCGAATGCTGTCAGGGGCCAGTAGGTTTGTAGTTAGCCTAGGAAAACTATATCCGGTTGAAATATTGATAAATGTCAATACGTTCCTAGTCAACCCATGAAAACTAGGATAAGAGTAAGATATTGGAGTTACTAATGGTTCTTAGTGATCCCATGAAAACTATGTAATTGGACGGGGAGTCCTCAAATGTTTAACCAGCTATTAGTCAGCCCATGAAAACTAATAGGTTAATAGTAATCCTAGAAACTATAATGGAGACAGTTTGTCTAAAATGATTGGGGATGGGTAATCCAGAATTGATTCATTTGTTTTGCATATCATCATATTATACTGTTTTGAAATTGTTTTAATCATTGTGGATGCAAGAGCACAGTATATGGTTTTATAAAGGTTTTGAGATACTAGTGAGGGGAAAACCCGTTCCGCTAAGCAACATGGTCTTACTAGATATTTAAATGATTTGAGATGGTAAATTATTATTCATACCAGGCTTTATGTCTGACTCGAAGTTTATGTTTTCCTTTTAAACACTCAGGTACTCAATTGATTTTGAGTAGTTTGAGAGTTGAGGTTTTCAGGTACCTCTTAAGAAGAATAAGCTTCCGGAGACGTGTAGGAGGCATGATAGCTATTTAGAGTTCTCTTTTCTTTTGATTTCGTTGTGTTGTTTGTAATGGCAAAGTTGTTATATTACCTGTATATACTCTAATCATCCAAGGGGGCATCTTCATATGTCGGTCTTGGCGTATGTTGTAATAAATATATTTTCTTTGAACGTGATTTGCGAATTCGGGATTATGTAATAAATTGGAAATATTTTGAGATGAAATGTGATTTTGTTTGAATTTTAAATATTTTCCATATTCATGTTTTTCTGTGTATCAATGAATCTAACTTCGCCGTATTTGGTCGTCGAGGGTTAATAACTATGGATGACTGTTGCATCTGTAGCCATTAGTTTTGGGCCTCCAAGTAGGGCGATGTTACATAAATCAAATCTATAATCTTCTTTTAATATATTAATTAATTATCTTTAAACACTTTTGTTAAATTAATTAATTAACTTTAAACACCTTTATTAAATCAGTTAATTAACTTTAAAACACTTTTATTAAATCAATTAATAAACTTTAAAACACTTCTATTAAATCAGCTAATCAACTTTAAAACACTTCTATTAAATCAGTTAATTTACTTCAACATTATTAATTAAAATGATTAATTAACCTCAAATATCATTAATTAGAATAATTAACTACCTTCAAACATCATTAGTTAAAATGATTAATTACATTCGAATGTCATTAATTAATATGATTTGTTAATTTTTGTGAAATACAAGCTCAAGTCAACACACGCAAAAGTTTAGGAGATGATATTCAATAAATGTCGATATAGCGAAAATTGCTATAATGACACTTAAACAATTTAAATAGAATATCACGATTAATTTAAACTAAACAACAATATAAGTAGCATAAGGATGTAAATAAAATTTATATTGATGAGAGACCCCATAGGATCTCTCTACAAATGCCCTCCACAAAACAATGGTTACGGAAAATATATAATCATAAGGGTTCCCTAATATGTCATCAGTTTTCCAGAATGGGGATCCATCCAAATAATCAATCAAAAAACAATCTATACTAACATCCAAGCATTCAACAATAATTTATAGCATAACAGATATTATATAATTTATTTAGAGGTGAGTAAACTCACCGAAATTCCAGCGAACGCTTTCGCATTTCATTTCTGTCATTTTAGCAAGAAATTTTACTAGCTTCAAATTCTACGAATCCAATTCCATCGTGTAGATAGCATCGGTATGAGTCCAATGTAGAATATCGCATCCAAATCCGACCTTGTATGAGCAATTTATTGCATTTATAAGATTTTGATTTAAAATATAAATTAATTACTTGATTAAAAATTTATTAATCACCTTTACATAATCAAGCCCATCTTCCCCAATATAAAATGTGCAGAGGCACGAGATACACAGACACCACCCAAGGCCATGAACTTCATCCATCGATTTCAACTTCGTTCCTTGACGAAACATTGCACCGCCTTCACCAAATGACTCCCCTTCGCGAGCTCTTCCTCTCTGACCCCACAAGCCCCAGTACGAACTACTCCTGCATCATCCAACCTGGTGCCCAAATCACGCTGCCCGGGTCATGATCCACCTCTGCCACCTCTGACCGCCCCTTTGCTACCACCAAATAACATATCATCGCACCCCGAGTCTGATGATGCCACCGCCACTACGAACGGTCACTCCTACCAAAACGTGACAATGGACTACCTCCTTTACCTGGCAATCATCACGCCACCCAAAAGACAACCTTCCATCACCAAAATCCGCATGCACTCACGACACTCAGGGGGAGCCCCACCACAACCGCCGTACACCTTAACTCCTCCTAAATCAACCTAGAAGGCTAACCTTAGTTCTGCCTATCAAGTCGGCCACCACCAAAACGTGAACATACACTTCAAAACCCATATAGTTTTGAAGCCTAGGTCTAAACAAGATCCAAGAAACAAATTTTGTGATCCTTGGAGGAGTATTTGAATTGATTTCAAAATTTGAAGTGGAGGTGCTATTTCTTTTTAATGGCTTGTGATGAATAAAAGAAGCAGAGGGAAGAAGGAATGGCCAGGTTGAAAAGTGAGAAGGTAAAGGACGTTGGGATTGTTTCTTTTGTAAAATAAAAAAAATGATTATGTTCCAAAAACAAAAAGAATCAAATCATGACAGGACAAGCATGTTTCAAGGAGACAGGAAAAGATGCTTATGTAAGTGTGTTTTATTTTGTTTTGAAAAAGTTAATTTTGGGATACTTCACTACACAATATTCCATTCACGTACGAGCCACGAATGGTAGAAATAAAAATACGATCGTGCACAACAATGTGATACGATCATAAAACAACATAAAATAGACAGATTAACTTATTCTTGAAAGTTCCAAAATACCACATATGCTGCAAAATGTGTTAAACGGAAATTTAATTATTTTTTAAAATAAAAAATATAGAAAAATCATATAATTAAATTTAAAATACGTCATCAAAAATCAAATCATTTTATTACAATTTGGTTTTTTTATTATTTATTATATTCAAATCATTTATTATTGTAAATAAATTTGAAAAATGAATTCACCATTATCATTTATTAATTAAACGGAGATAAATAATGCCATTAAATCCGTTTAATTAATATTCAGTTCACAATTCAAATATTTAAATAGTCACTATATTTGAATTCAAGTTATTTAATCCTAAAGAGCCATTATTTAAATATTTAAAATTAATATATTCAAAATTAAAATGATAAAATCTGGGATGTTATAGTATGCTTAAACTAAAATGGATGAATATATATAACATGGTCCATAAATGAATAATAAGTATAAGGGGTAGTATGTACAAATTGATATTATGTCATGATTTGATTATTTTATTATATGATATAATGTAATTGATGTTGTTGATTTAGTGATGGGAAATGTGATGATCCTGAACTCGGCCTTCGAAAATCAGCACCCGTACTTCACTTGTACTCAAATGTCGTAGATTCAAACGCCGAATCTGGCTCACCGGAGCTTATAACACAGTAAGTATAACAACACAGCGGAATAAAGAAATGGATAATATCATATACAACTCCAATGAATACAATATCCAGAATGATATACAACACTGATATCAATATGATACAAGAATATCAGAGACAAATAATAATGTTACAGCGGAAATAACAGAACTGATAACTCCAAATGATCTGAAAATGAGAATGCGTCCAACAACTTCAACATCAAGCTCGAACCACCATCACGTTTCACATACAAATAATCATAAGTAAAAATATTAGGGCAATGGTCCAAATACAAATAAGATAGTCCAATGACTTTACAAATCGGGTATTTATCTTCTATTTCATCGCTAATAAAAAATCTACCTAATAATGCCATAGAAGGGAATTTCCTAGTGTTAGACCAAATAAATTCTCTATTACTTAGAGGTAACTCTATCAAACTGCAGTTAATAATAAATTGATGGAATTCTTTCATTGTGGAGAAATCACCTTCCCGTAGTGAACGTTATCCTAAAAAATGCATGACATTGGAGTAACCACCCATAATCCAAGGACTAGGAGCAAAAGTTCAAAATTCAATACACTCGTTCGATAAAATTCTACGATCAATTTTAGAGCAAGGACCATAAACATTAGTTATATTTAATAAAGAATTATCACAAATGTTAATAAGAATAACATGTGAGGAATGTTATTTAGTAAAAGTTTGAAGAAGTTTAAAAGAGTTATCATGTCAACCAATAAGTAAACTCCTTGATCTACCAATCGAAGGTAGACACACAAAATGATGAAAGTGGGATCCACCTAAACTTCTAGAAAACAAAGATCAGGACATTCTATTTTCGTCTCTTGTAAAAGGACGATATCAATAAAATAATCTATAAAAAATGTTCTAACTTTATTGCATTTATTTAGATCATGAAGTCCCCTAATATTCCAACTAATAATCTTCATAGTCCAAATGATCTAGCCTTCTCCAATTCCCTACTCCTAATATAAGCAGTATCTAATTCAACACCAATAAAAACAAAAGCAGTATTCCTAGCTAATTGACATAATTCTCTAGCTAGTGGATAAACTATTAAATGTAGAGGAAGAATAAGTACTGCCTAAAACAGAAGACATACCTATGCCTGAATTCGTATTGCTATTAAAAGCACTTGAATCAGGTAACTCACCATTAAATGAAGAATGATTGCTACGAACTCTAGCACTACGTCGAACCGCGCCACTGAATGCAATCGATTTCCTGCACTTTCTTTTTTTAAAAAGATGTGGACACATCAGCTTCAGGTAATTTATCACAATTTTGGAGAGAATGATCACTTTCAGATATAACAGGCGAAAACAAATTTATTGATAAATGATCACTAACATTTGCATTCACCGGATCAAGAAAACTAATATGTGTCCGTCTCAAATCAGATGAATTTTGCCACCAGATATGATCAAGCTTTCTGAACAATACTCTATTTCATGCTCAGGTAAAGTAATACATGATTACTTCTTAACAGGTTTGTTTATATACACAGGAGACCGATTCATAGAATCAACATTTATAAGATCATGCACATTCTCAGGTGCATACACAAAATCCACTGCAACTATATTGTTAGAATCAATTTTAAGAACCTGCTCTAAAATAAGCGAATGCAAATTTGCATGCATATGCTCACTGTCATGTACAATTCCAGATTCATATTCCATTTTATGTTTGATATCTGGCTTAGCATCAACATCACATATATGTGCAATTTCCATTTCAGACATAACAGACGAATTCATATTTACTGATGAATAATCTTTCGTATTTGCATTCACTGATTCATGACCAATAATGGGCGACTGACTCAAAATAGATGAATTATCACCACCTGCACCTCTGAGAAATTCCTTAATATTTAAATAACCTAGCAGTTCATATATCAATGTTTTAGAAGTAGAGAGGAACCACTTATCAATATATACCACAAAAACCAATTTTACAGAATTCACAATTACTACTCCATCTTCAAGCAGTGAGCAAACTGAATCATTCAGTTTATTTCTATTAATGTACATTTCTGAGCATACCATTGAGGAATTAGACCCAGAATTAGAACATGAAATTTCGCTACATCCCACAGCAGCATCAACAATAGTTTTTGTTATTAAACGTTCCTTGACAGGTGAAAAATAATGTACAGGTACATGCTCTAAACACCGGTATTTACTTATACATGCTTACATATAAGAGCATGCACTATATCATCTTTACCAATATCACAAGTTAAAGTGTCAGTGCTTATATCAGTGTCACTTTCAGAGACTTTATAATGATTTAGAGCAATATCATCATCTCCAAATTTTTATAGGACATTAAACTTATTATAAAGTGATAAACCAATACTAAGATTATTATCAAAGCTCACCTTATTCCCATCCAACCGTACATCATCAAGAAATCCTTGATCGAAATACCCCTTATTAAGGGCAGACTCTGTTGTGTAACGACGGTCGGACCAAGCTCCCCATCTCCAGCACGTGACGTACGCATATGGGTTGGTACACACTTTGTTGTAACAAAAGGAATCCCCAATGTTACATGCCTACCAACCCATATTTATACACCACTTCTCCAATTTATTTAGCGATGTGGGACTTTCCAAATCTGAACCATCATTCCTCCTTTAAACATGCGAGACAACCCTAACAGACTCCTACCCAACAGCCATAGTCTCATCAAAATTAGAACAACAGTCAATATCATTCGTTGTAAACTCATTGTATTCAATTAACTCTTCTACTTTTGAAGCATTCTGAGCAGTGAAATAATCTATATCGAATACTTTCATAAGGGAGGCTACATGACTGAACCAATCATTGTGCATATTAAGCAACTCAAAATCACTGCAAATGTTAGTAGTCTCCAAAGATATTATATACGAGACTCCATTAATATTCAAGTTAGTAGTATTTGGCATACCATAATCCTTGCCAATAATAATTTCAATAAGAAGAAATGAATAATCAAATTTTAAATTCATATCCTCTAATCTTAACACAAAACCAATCCCACTAAGATAATGCCTTAATAAGGACACATTCCATAAAGAATAATGCAAACCCATTAGCTTAATCCACATACTTTTACCATAAACCCATTGCTTCATTCCATCATTAAACTCCCATTCCTGAATGCCAATAATAACCTTCTCTTTGCACAGAAATTTCAAACCCAGAGCAGTAGACAACAATTGTTTAGATGGGAATTTTACTATGAATTCATCATTAAATTTCTTAATCTCCTATTTAAAGACACCAAAATTTTCAACTAACAGTCTTGCAATGTCATAAATTCTAATGGACCCCTGTAGCAAACTTAAGATTGCTAACAATAATTATTTAAACTAACCTTGCTAAGATTCGATGCAGCGTTTATCTTGTAAGGATTTTTTCTAGAATTAGAGTGCATATTATGTATTGTAAGTGGATCAGAATTTTTGTCAGAAGAATTAAGAGAAGCATACCGATTACACTGATATCTTTTATGACTGAAGAATCCACACTCAAAACATCTTATTGGATCATGACAACCTTTTGTTAAATGCGATAATTCTCTATAGCGATAACAAAAATTCTTACCAATTTTCTTTGCAATCCAAGGAGACGATTTCACAGTTCTCACACCACCTCTGAAGGGATCCTCAAATTCCTTATCCGAAGATGAACGAGTATCAATTGAATTCTTAAAACCAGAAATAGTTACTGCACTAACATCGGCATATGAACGATTCTTGCTGCCATCAAAGTTGAAAATTGGCAAATCATCAAAAGAGAGATTAGCATTTGTTGATGATTTGATCGGTGGAAATTCTTTATCAAGATAGAAATAACCATCTTGGTAGAGAGGAAAGTCCGAGAGACGATAAATTGAGTGAAGGAGATGCATTGAGTCGATTTCCGCCATTTTTGGTTTAGAAAGCTATTTCCGCTCTAAAATTTGTTTGTTAGGTTAATCATGTTTGTGTGTGTATATATTATATAATTATATTATAATATACATATTTATACAATTATAAATATATACCATGCAACTAGTATAAGCATTTATACAAATATTTTAGTGTATATTTACTCTTGGATTATAAGTTTATTTTAATGTATATATGTATATTATTTAAAATATAGCAAATTCAAATTAGATATTTTAATTTTCAAATTTTGAATTTTGAATTATAGATCTAGCTTTAAATTTGAATCTTGTTTACTAAGTGAAATTACATATTTTAATTTGAAATTAAAGACTTGGCCATATGTTTTATATCCATTTATATATCATTTTAATTAAAATTTTCAAAATTAATATATATATGTATATATTAAGAAATAATTTATTCTTTCAATTAACTTATACATAAAAGCCAAGTATATAAATAGTGGGTGTAAATCCCAACATCTACTTATGTATACATTTGACTATGTATATGCGATGCTATATTGCACATGCACGTTTTACACATATGATCATATATTAATATGCTCATAAACTACATATAAATTACAGTTGATTAAATTAATTAATTAATTAGATAAGGAAAGTTAAATAAAATATGATTTATTTAAATTAATTAGCTTGGATCTAATTCAAAAGTAGATGTCATAGGCCCAGTATGATCCAGAATAGGATTTTTCTAAAATCTACCTATTTCACCCGATTTCAAATGGCCTGGTTCTGATAATGGTATTAGAGCCCTAATGGTCTATGTAATCAAAATTAGTTACTTTGGGGAAAACTAATAAAGTCTACATATCGTTTTGTTGTCTAGAATAGTATTATTTTGGCTTAGGGCTGGATAATCAAGTACTTTCATCTCCTTGGCTACTGGTCAGGCTTAATGATGGAGTAAGTCCAAAAGGTTTGTCCAATCGTAAAAGGTCCAAATTGATTTGGGCATCGGGTTAATTTTCAAAATACAATTTGAAAATATAAATATATTTTTGAATTTACAATTTAAATAAAAAATATAAAATAAATTTTTATAAAGGTTATAAAATTATTTTCAAAATTATTTTTGAAAATAAATTAATATTTTTAAAATTATTTAATACTTTAATTAATTTAATTAATTAATTAAAAGTTAATTAATTAAAATAAACATATATATATATATCGACATATATATGGGGTATACATATTTATAAATGCTATAGTTGTGTGTGTATGTGTATCTTAAACTATTATAGTAAATTATAAATAAATACTTTTGAATTTATTAATTATTTAATTAAAAATTACTTTTACTTAACTAAAAATAAGTGTTAAATAAATTAATTAAATGCTAGTTAATAAAACAATATATATATTTATTTATTTATATTTATATATAACGATATATGTACATAAAACTATAAGTGTTATAGCTAATATTCATCTTAAATTATTTTGGATTAACAAAATAAAATTATGAGTTTTAAAATAATTTAATTAATTTTTTAATTAGATTAATTAAATATTATTTATTTAAAAATACATAAAACAATATTACGTAAGTTAATTAAATTACAAATAGTTATAAATGAATTACACTTATATAATATGAATGCATAAAACTTAAATGGAACGATAAGAAACCCAACTTAGGTTTAAGGAACAAGTACATAGGTATTGCATGTATACCATGATTTCACATGTGTCCAACACCGTAATCATGAGAGTATTTCATAAGAAGTACATTATTCCTTAAATCGATAACCCAAAGTGTGTGTGTGCGCGCGCGCGTGTATATATTAAAGATTATGAACCTTTAATATATAAGTTGTCTTATACCATTTATATATTAATAGATTACTTGCATACTCTCTAGTTGTTGATATTTCTCAAGCTAGAGATGTTATGTATAGTACTATTGACATATTGACTAGATAAGGTAAGATACATGCACATATTTATTGATATCCCTTAAGGTGCATGCATTATACTTAGGTTGTTATGTAATGGTGGGTACGAGTGAATAATCTCCTTTGGTTTCTGGATATTCCTCAAGTTCGAGATAATATTAGGACAAAGACCATGTGTTAGGAGTTATATATGATACAACCGATAATGCATTATCCATTGCATGTAGGCCTATGATTTTTTGAGCTTTCTCAAGGTCAAAATCCTAAGGTAAGCGAGTTCTAACACTTAAAGACAAATTGAAATATTTCTATGTTTTATCTTAAGGTTTCGTAAAACATTTTATCTTAAGGTTTTGTAAAACATAAAAATCTAATTACAGCTTTGGGGATAAATGAAATGTAACATTTAACTTATATAATAATATAAGAACACCAGCTATGTATAAATTGTCCTAATCTACCTAAATTAAATTTGCAGCAAAATGACCAACCTAAGACTATTTTCAAAAAATGATAAGCTCCCTAGACCAAACTATGTTGACTAGCTAAGAGCTATTAAGGCAGCACCCACATACGAACATTATGGTCATCGATAACTAAATCTTTAGGAGAGAAACCTCTTGAGGGTGTTGACCCTATAGTAGTAAAAGCTTATAACACTTGGATAGCTAATTACAAAAGCGCTCAAATTTTCAGGTTGTCTACATTAGATAAGCCATCATAAAGGCAACACAAAAACATATCCATCCACAAAATCTTTAAAGGCCTCAAAACTATTTTTAGCATGACGATCATGGGATTCGAATACCTGCCTCTTCGAAAAGCAACTACACACACTAACCACTATGCTAAAAGATTTTTTTAAACTTTTTGAAAGCGATGTTACAAACTAGGGGGTAGTTTGTAATATTCCTATTAGAAAATTAAAACAAATATCTTTTAGCACAGTGGTTAGTGCATCTTTTTGCTTTTTGGGGAGGCAGAGGTTCGAATACCACTATCGTCACATTGGGGGAGCAATCTCATTCCACAAGTATGAGATTAGTAGAAATTATTCAATACGAAGATGAGTAAGGGCAACCACATTGAGGGTTTTGTCTTGACCATGAAAGGCTATATTGATTGACTTTTAGAGCTAGATGTTAAAATAAGCGAACTGCAAATGGATTTGATCCTAGGCTAGGTAACTCCATAGTTTGAGTCGTTTATATTGAACTATAATATGAAAAAGTTAAGCATAAACCTCATCGAGCTACTTAATATGTTGAGGTCGCCTGAAGGATCGTTCAAGGATTAAAACATAGTGTTATCTTTAAAGGGAAAAGCCATGTCTTCGAAAGGTTCGAAGAAACGAAAATAGGCCTCTAAGGAAGCTAAGGATGATGCTCCTGCTGCAAAGATGAATGTCACCATTGTCATAAGAAGGGCATTGGAGGCGCAATTGTCTAGAATATTTGAAGGTCGTCAAAGAAAAGAAGGATTTGTTTCTTCCTCTCCTCCATGAATGTTTATGATTCAAAACTATTTTGCAATAAATAAATTATCTTAGGTTTTAGAAACTGAATCTGGAACTCATTTCTATAATTCTTTTCAGAAAGGAGAAGACGATATGTAGCGAAGGTTGAAATGAGGCTTTAAGTTAATAATGGATCTCTAGTAGATGAAACAGTGGTTGGAGACTATCACTTGACTTTTTCGAATGGATTTGATTTGAATTTGAATACCTCTGTTTATATTAAAAACTTTATTTGCAGAATAATACCAGTGCCTAGATTGTCTGAGACTGGTTATATATTTCATTATGATAACAATGTTATGAGCATTTTTGTTCGATGGAAATAAAATCTGCAATGATTTTTTAGATAATGACATTTATGTACTTAATTTTAATCATATTTGCATTGTTAATAAATCTTCTGCTAACATTAATAATAGTTATTTATGGCACTATAGGCTAACTTATATTAGTGAAAAAAGACTATACAAATTGAAAATCAAAGTTTTTCTACCGTTATTTTATTAGGAATCAATTGACACATGTGAGTCATGTCTCAATGGTAAAATGACCAAGCACCCTTTTAGTGGGAGTAATGGAAGAGTTGATGAACTCTTGGGTCTCATACAACGAAGTATGTGGTCTGATGCTAATAGTGACCAAGAATAATTTAACTTAATGATTTCTCGATATTAGGATACGTATATCTTATGAAGAATAAATCTTATATCTATGAGAAATATAAAGACTATAAGAATGAGGTAGAAAATCAAACGAACTAGAAAACTAAAATACTGATTAGATCAAGGAGGTGAGTTTGTTGGACAAGAGCTTCAAAAATACTTAAAAATAACGGGATTATCTCTTAGATTACTCCAACATATCTTTGCAACACAATGGTGTTTCAGAAAGAAGGAATCTAACCATATTAGATATGGTTCATTCCATGACGTGTAAGGCTGAGTTACCTCTTTGCCTTTGGGGATATGCACCGGAAACAGCAACACATATGTTGAATTTGATACCTACTAAATATGTGCCTAAGGTGCCATATGTGATGTGGCATGGGAAGAAACCCCACCTTAATCATTCGAAGGTATGGGGTTGTCTAGCCTACGTTTAGAACGTTAGCCCTAATAAACTGAAGGTAAGATCGACATCATGAAATCTTATAGGATATCCCAAGAATTCTATGGGATATAGTCTCTATGATACTGAGGAACAAAAGGTTATTGTTTCTCAACACGTTATCTTTTTAGAAAAGGAATGTAACAACGAAGTTGTAGACTTAAATGAGATCTGAGAAGTAAACATAGAGGCTGAACTGATAGAAGAATCAAATTCACAATTAGACGAAAACATGCAACCTATTAAAGGTCTAATAGGGAATCCGGTGCATCAAAGAGAACTATGCTTTTCTAGTGGATGGTTAGAAAAAGGACTACGTCTTAGAAAATGACACTCCCATCTCATTCCAACAAACACTACAGACTAAAGACTCCACACTTTGGCTTGAAGCTATGTAACAACATATTCATTTTGACCCCCGGGTTCAATGCTCGAATCGACTTTAATACCTCAAGTATCGAAAAGGACGAGCAATTGTGATATGATATTAAGAAACATATACAGTTCTAATTAATAATTTTCATAGTCTCACAATGAAAGGAAACAAAGTATAATATCAATAACCATAATTACTTCAACTATACCATAATATATGTATAGTATTAGATACATATGTCTATACAATACCAATAAAAACGAATCCATATATACAATCAAATCCAAATCACAACACTAATTTACAGTATTTACAATATGTACAATATGATCCTTGTCCTCTAAACAACCTCATCTTCAAGTTAGGAAAAAATAGGAGTGGGTTAGACATAAGTTTAGTGCGTGAGGCATACTTGCTTCATATACAATACAAATTGATACGAGTCTATATCTTGGTCACCTCATGCCCTACTTGTCAGGCCATCTTAACCTATCATATAGACCTGGTTGCATCGCATCGAATCTATGTGGACTCACTTCCTTAGACTCGCTTCATATGATATAGGGTTGCCTATTACCCACCATCATGTTAATCTCATATAGGACTCACTTCTCTAGAATCATTCCATGCGTTCCAGGGTCGCCTGTTGTCCATACCATGCATAAAACTGGAACCATGTCCTAGACTTGCCTCTTGCACTATAGGATCAGTTAACATCCACCCTCCACACTGGACCGTCGAAGCACTGTAGGGAAGCAATGCAATACCTATATCACCTCTTTGTGTCACGGGCTCGTATCCTAGGTCGCCTACTCATGCTAAAGGCTCATACGTGTTCATGTCAACATCAAACTATTTTTCTATAATAAATAACAAATGAATCCAACTCAAATAAACAACCAACATCCACATAATTCACCTCAATCCGTAACGTTGACAACCATATATGAAATAACCTCCAAACATCTTCTAAAAACAAAGCAAATGGAACCTAAATTGATCAACATTAATATATTTTGGCCCATTTGGGTTTAGGTTCAACCTGCGTCCAAAACACGGCCACCGGTGCACCGGTTGCCAAGATAGGTGGATTGGTTGCAGTCGAATTTTTGAGTTCTAACTATGATTTCAATAGTTCCTCCACATCATTTTGCCTCCAGTCGTCCTTGTTCCACCTCAGGTAGTTTACGAATGTCCCTAGTATCTTACACTACATTACTATGGTCGTTTTGCACTTAAATTCCATCAAATTTCTTAGTATATTCGTCTAATTCAAAAGGGGGAAATTTAGTTTATAGTTTATTGTTTTATGAAATCCCACCCGAACCATGTTTAAATATGAAATTAAGTGATTATAAATTGTTATTTACTCTGTTTTAAACCAAAAATCATATTCTTTGGTTTATAATTGCATTATATCAAGAGAAAAGCAAGAATCACTCATTGAATTACTCTTCACTACCTCTGTAATGATCTGTATTTTATGTACTAGGGGATCGTAAAATATTTTTATTTTATTTATATGAGGTCATATGACTCTAAATTTTGGGAATGACTCTTAGGAACATTTTCCATATATACGATTTTTGCTGAATTTCTACGCGAGCATTTTGATCCTGAAAATCTTGTTCGGAATATAAATTTTGATAGGAGACGAGTTGGGCCTCAAACCACTTCCATTACTTCAGGATGATGGTTTCCCATTCCGTAGAGTGGTCATAGTAGAAAAACATACTTACGATTTGAAAGTTATAGCTAGTTTGCATTTGTGGGTAATTAACTAAGCCCATACTTAAGCCCACTAATACATCTTGAAAATTGTGCAAAGGTAAGACTGTTGAGACAGATATAAGTCATTTCCATCTTCCTTAAAATAGCACTAAGCTTCCATTAACCCTAATCTATTCAAAAACCATCTCTTTTCCTTACTAATCATAGCCAGATCATCATTAAAAAGTTAATTAGCATAAAAGGATTGGAGATTATCATCTTTGGCTAATTTGCATTTATCTCCTTTGCCATCCACTTCAATTCTAAGGAGGGAAATTGGTATTTTGGGTATTTGGCAAGTGGTCCTTGACCTCTCACTCTACTATGCATGTTTATATAGTTAAAATTGATGTTTTTAACAAGATTTTGATCCTAAAATGTTTTCTAAGTTTACTCACATTTTTATAGAGGTTTATGGCTGAATTCTAAAGGTTTTAAAATGGCTTTAAAATGTTTTGCAACCCCTTTTGTTAATATTGATATGCTAGTATAAAAGTCATATCTAGGATATGATTTGCATGATTTTCATGTATTTGTTAATTGCATGTATAAATGGATGTATATGTATGATATTTCATATAATTGTGTTATGCTTTGATATAGTTTCCTAGTGCTTTTAGGTTGTTAGGAAAGGGGTGGTCAAAGTGGCAAATCGAAAAGACGGTTGGAATTAAATGAAACTTGGAGGAGGGGCTCTAGAGCAAGGGAGGAGCTTAGGATTCAAGTCGCATCAAGTTTGGAGCAAAGTGGAGGATTCAGTACCGAGAGCTTATTTGATGTGTACTGAGAGCTTTAGATTGGTGGAAAACCACTCGATTATTTTAGGTTGGGGCTAGGAGTGATGAACAGAAGCTAAATACCAAGGTTTGGCTAAGTGTTGGACTTACTACCGGGAACTTTGGAGTTAGTACCAAGAGCTTTTGGACTTGGTACCGAGATTTTTTTAAAGAGTGGTCGGGTTCCAAAAACTTGGAAGATGGAGTACTGGAGGAGAAAGACTTCAAGAAAGAAGAAGGACAAGAATTTTGGCTAAGTATACCACTTAGTACCTAGAGACCTGATCGGTACCGAGAGGTTTTTTGGGTGGGATTGGGGTGAAACTTCCAAAAGGGCGAGTGTAGACTCTACAGGTCATACTAAAGGTGTTTGTTTGTTCGCTTGGGGTTTGATGGTGATATAGTAGCATGATGATAACTTCAGGGCTTCGATAATGGTGACTCAGTGGTAAACGTAGTTAGGTTCCGATAAAGGTGGCTCGATGTTGAAAGGAGTCGTGAGGATGCTTATCTACAAAGGGCAGATTCTAGGATTGGTGACCCGTGGATAGAAAGTTTAATTGTTCTATCGTGGAATGAAGGAATGTGGAATGGTCCCTTAAAAATAATGGAGACTAGAAGGAGCAAGGTAAGGGCTCGGATACATGTGCAAAGGGATCATTGATACTCTATGTGTTTTTTGATGTACTCCGAAGCAAGGGTATTGTAACGATGCTCATCGCTACATTGTTTGGCTACACTAGATCGGTTGCTTGAATCTGTATACCCTAGACCGTTGGAGTGGGTCTAGTATCATCTTCAAGCTAAAGCGACTACATTGAAAACCGAGATTTTTATTATTTCCTAGCAGAGGAAAGGCCATACAAGTTATCATATTATAAAGAACAATGAGTGATAGTGAGGGTTGTTTAATGGATGCTATGATTACTTTGATTGTTTTCTTCCGTAGTATATCACTCTAGGGATGTCACTAGAGATAGGTATTGGAGATAGGGATACCTCATCATACTTAGTTTGCAGTATACCTTTATGATATTCGTAGAGTAGCATACTATGTTCATTGTGTGCGAACTTCTTGGTCGTAGTGACAGGTCAAGTATGGTTCGTATACCCTGGTTCCTTACTATATCAACTTGTATAGTATTTTGAGATTCATTTACCGCTCACACTCGACTATTGTCTGATCCAAGGTTTTATGCATTGCTTCTTATTATCTTGGGTACTCTTAAATTAGTAAACTAGATAGCAGGTCTAGGTGAGACCCAGTGCAGTGAAAAGGACGATCAAGATGGAGCTTCTCATATTATATATGGATATTATGCTTACTCCACTGTGCTACATTGTGGAGCCCTGACAGTGTTTTCTTATGACTTCGCTATAAGATAGTTAATTTGGGTTTATTTCCATTTTCTATAAATTCTATTACTCTGTTGTGTAATTTGTGGATATGTGCTCTGATTTTTGGTACATTTAGTTATTACCATCTCTCATGTTTTATATTTGTGATGTATATTATATTTCATTCCATGTCCTATGAGATATATGATAGGTTCTATGATGTTTTATTTCTTTTACAACCCTTTATGATCATCTTACATCAGCTGGGCACCTTCAGCAGTGCACTACATAGCTATATTGGGTGCCGATGATGTAGGATGGACGTTACAATTGGTATTAGAGCCAAGTTACAAGATTAACTTAAGTTGATACCATGGTCCAATAGAGATAGGGAAGGAATTGTCACCCGAGATTAGATTAGTATGTATATATGTATGTATGTATAAGAGAGTGTGTACTTGTTAAATATTTTTGGTTTCAGAACTATATAGTAGTATATATATAAGTCGCATGCACACATAAATACCGTAGATACAGTTTTCTATTTGAGAGACTGACAATCTTGTTATAGATCAAGAATGAGCCGACAGACAAAAAACATTGTGAGAAACTCCATCTTCGGAGTTGAGAAAGGAACATGCTCGGGGGTAGCTAACCCTGACTTGCTGGTGATGTTCAACGCAATAATGATAAACATGCTACAAATTGCCCAAGCGGTCGCTCCAAATGTTGTTGTTAGTGGTGGTGCTCAAGTGGAGGAACCAAGGGTTGACTTTGCCAAACTATGTAAGGATTACTCCAGCTTGGGAGGTAAACCATTCCTTGGAACAGAGTTGACCATCGAAGTGCGAGATTGATCGGATACCTGTGAGTGTATCCTTGGAGACATGGAAGTAGATGACGCCATGAAAAGGAAGCTGGCCTCTGGAGAGCATCAAGGGTGGGCCTTGAACTCGTGGAATGCCATTACTATTGCTACCCCCAAGGATCAGTTCACTAGGGACTAGTTCAAGGCTTGATTTAAGGAGAAGTTCGTTTCGGTCACCCAAAAGTCGGTGCTATTCAAGAGATTTGCCGATTTAAAGTAGGGAGATATGTCCATCTCTAAGTATATTGCTGAGTTCGATGCTTTGTTGAACTACGGGATGTCCTTTATTGACACTCCTTTGATGAAGAATGAGAAATTTCCTATGGATTTGGACGACTATCTAGAGGAGAAGTTGGTGATTCACATCGATGAGTCATTTGAGAGACTTGTCGAGAAAGTTCTTCGCCATGAAATTTTAAACCACAAATCCAAATCAGCTGCTATTGTTAAGGAAGAGCTAAAGCAACAATTACGCAGTGGAGGCGGGATGAAATGGAATGGAAAGAGGAAGTGGTTTTAAGGAAAAAAATGCTCAGAAGAACGCTATTTGGAAATCCATATGTTCTGGTTATGGAGACAAGGGTTACTTAATCAGAGACTTCAAAGTTGATGGAAAGAAGAAGTGTTAAAACTATGGAAAGTTCGGACACATGTAGAAACGTTGTCTAGAACCAGCACAATAGAAACTAGTTATGAAGGCGTATTCTTTGGATGTTGCCCCAACTTCATCAAGTGCTCCCTCGATAAAGGAGAAAGGGAAGGGTTTCCTTGTTCAATGCATGCTTTCCATTTATGATGTTCCCATACGTGATTTAGTTGATATTGGGGCTTCACATTCCTTTATATTTAGTGACTTAGTAGATAGATTGGGATTGAAATCCAAAATAGTTGACCGACCCATGATTATGACAAACCCTGTTGGAGGCTCCACTAGCCAGTGCATGGTTTGTAGTGATTTGGTCTTATTGAGTCATGGATGCTCCTTTGTTTATGATTGCTTTGTTTTGAATTTTTTTGGGTCTAGGACTATCATCGGAATGGACTGGTTAAGGAAACATATAGTATTAGTGGATTGAGAGAAGTTGTTGTGACAATTAGGGTTATGGAGGGGTGAACTGTAGTGATTGACTGCCTGTAGAAGGATGGGGTTATAGTTAATTTTCTATATTCGCTTGAGGTTCCACAGAATGGGTTGTCATATATGTCCATCGTTAAAGAGTATTTGGACATGTTTGAGGAGGTAACTTGATTACCTCCACACTGGAAGATTAAGTTCTGCGTAGACTTGGTGAAGGATGCCAGACAGATAGTTATGCCTTTGAGGTATATTCACCTAATGAGAAAAAGGAGTTGGAGGTGCAAGTAAATGACCCGTCGAAGGGAGGGTTCATTCGTAGAAGTATATCTGAGTGGGGCACACCTGTAGTGTTTTCCACTAAGGTGGATGGCTCTCTGAGGTTGTCTATAGATTACCGTGAGCTGAATGAGGCAACGAAGAAGAACAAGTATACACTCCCATGTATTGATGACTTGTTCGATCAGCTCCATGGTGCGAATGTGTTCTCCTACTTGGATTTGGTGACGGGGTTTCCATAATCGAGAGTAGCAAAGGAGAGTGTGCCGATCACTGCGTTTCGTATGTCATATGGTTTCTATGAGTGGTTTATTTTTCTGTTCGGCTGACCAATGCTCTGGCATACTTTGTTGATCTCATGAACCACATCTTCAGGGATCAACTAAACAAGTTCGTATTTGTGTTCACGGATGATATTTCGATCTATTCTAGGACAGAGGAGGAACATAAGATGCACTTGATGATTGTGCTTAAATTGTTAAGGAAGCATAAACTGAGAGCAAAGTTTTCAAAGTGCCACTTCCGAGGGGAGAAGTGAGATTCTTGGGTAATGTCGTCTCTTGGCAGGGTATTGTTGTTGATCCTGTAAAGATAGCAGCAGTTTAGGATTGTAACCAGCCTAAGAATGCTAATGATGTAAGTAGTTTCCTAGGATTGGCAGGATATTATAGATGCTTTATCAAAGACTTCTTGAAGGTAGTGTTGTCGTTGACCAATACGACGAAGAAGAATCAAACTTTTATTTGGGACGCGAAGTGCGAGCATGCGTTTGTGAGTCTGAAGAAGAGGTTGATGAGTGCACGGTATTGACCATTCTAAGTGAGAATGAGGAGTTGACAGTATACGCAGACACCTATGGTACCGGGTTAGGTGCGATATTGATGCAGAAGGGAATGGTTGTCGCCTATGCTAGACGACAGCTAAAGCCGCATAAGAGGAAGTATCTAACTCATGGTTTGGATTTGGCGGCGATAGTGTTCGCTTTGAAAGTTTGAAGGCACTACTTATTAGAAGAAAGTTTAGAGTTATGCACGAACCACAAATCCATGAAGTACATCTTATCTCAACTTTTGCCAACAGCGATGGTTGAAATTTTTAACCTCCTATGACTTTGACATTTCATATACACCTGGAAAGGGAAATTCGGTTGTCAATGCGTTGAGTAGAAGGCATGGCTATTTTGGAGCGATGTTTGTAGAGTGGAAGCAGTTGTAGTAAATTATTGGATATAACTTCGGACCTCATTGCAAGTTCAAGCCAAAGAAGTTGTCAAGTTTGATGATCAGACCTACTATGAATGAGCCGATCGGTACTACTTCGAGGTGAGATGCTAGACTAGCAGAGATCATGGCGAAAATAGAAAGAGGAGTAGAGTCTGAGATATGAAGCAATACAGACTTGACCAAGAGCTTGGCTCCGCAAGGATGGGAGATTGTTTGTCCCTGATGTTGATGGATTACGAGACGAGGTGCTATGAAAGTGCCACTATTCTAGGTTGACTATATATCCCGACGGTTATAAGATGTACCGTGATATGAAGAAAACCTATAATTTAAGGGATGAAGAAGGTTGTCGAGACATTCATCTCAAAGTGTATGAATCGCCAGTTTGTGAAGTTAGAACAAAAGAAGCCAAGTGGATGATTGCAACCGCTTGAATTTCCTAAGTGGAAGTAGGAGTAGATACCGATGGATTTCATCGACGGATTGCCAAGGACTAGAGGAGGATACGATAGTATTTGGGTTATAGTCGATGGATTGACATAAAGTGCCAGATTCATACCCATCATGTCTACAAGAATGGCATCCAAATTGGCCGAGTTGTATGTAAAGTGGATAGTATATTTTCCTAGTGTGCCAAAGATCATTATGAGCGATCGAGACCCATTATTCACTAGTGTGTTTGAAAGAGCTTACTAGAGTACATCTTAGTACAGCTTATAACCTACAAATGGGTGGGAAGACTGAGAGAGTAAATCATATATTGGAGGATCACTTGCGGGATTGCATTCTTGATTTTGGAGGCCCATGGGATGATCACTTGCATTTGGTAGAATTTGCATACAATAATAATTATCAGTATGGTATCCGAATTCATATATGAAGCATTGTATGGTCGATCGTATAATGCTCCTTATTTTGATGGGAAGCGGATAAGAAATTGATACTTGGGCAAGATATGATTAGAGAAACCTCGAAGAAGATTGAGATCATTCGACAATGAATGAAAGCTGCTCAGGGTAGGCTAAAGCGCTACGCTGATAGGAGACGTAGAGATTTGGAGTTCTCTATCGACGATGTAGTGTTTGTGAAGATTTCACCATTAAAAATGTTATTCGATTCGGTAGTAAGGGGAAGTTGAAACTGAGATTCATATGTCCTTTTCTTGTAGTAGAGTGGATTGGAAACCTAACATATATGGTCAACTTACCGTAGAATATGGCGGGTGTGCACTACGTCTTCCATATTTCTCATCTACAGAAGTTCATGCATGATGATTGCATCGGATTAACTTGATGACATCGAGATTGAACCAAAAGCTTTGAGACCTCGTAGGCTGGTTCCTATTGTCGAACACAATATGTAACTACTTAGAAGGAAGATGTGGAGTTAGTGAAGGTTCAATGGAATGAAAGCGAAGGCGATTACATGTGGGAAACCGAGGAGAACTTGAGGGCCACATATTCGGAGCTCTTTACATGGTAAGGCCTACTGTTTACTGCATTTAATTTCGTTTTGATGTCGTATAGGGCAGAATAGTATCTCGCATGCTGGGACAGGTTTGTCTATACTATTGGTTGCATGGCTACTTGTTTGATATGTATGATGGTTGCATATGATTGTTAGGCATGTGTGGTAACTATATTTGACTTATTTGGGGATTTCAGAGGTGAAATTCCTAAAGGGGGGATAAGTGTAACGACTCGTATTTTACGTATCAAAAGATCGTAAAATAATATTATTTTGTTCATATGAGGTCGTATAACTCTACAATTTTGGGAGATGACTCTTAGGGACATTTCCACAAATACGACATTCTATAGAATGGTCATAGTAGGAAAACAGACATACCGATGGTGTCTCTATCGATCCTTCCAAGGTCGAATCTATTCAGAATTAGAAGAGGCCCGAGACCGTTACTGAGATCCGTAGTTTCCTTCGATTGGCGGGTTATTATCGCCGGTTCATTAAGGACTTTTCTCGTATTGCTTTACCGCTTACCACTCTCACGAGAAAAGCTGTTCCTTTTATTTGGTTGGATAAGTGTGAGAATTCTTTCTTGAAGTTAAAAGATCTTCTTACTCATGCTCCTATCTTAGTGGTTCCCGAAGGGAATCATGATCTTGTTGTTTATACCGATGCCAGTGGTTTTGGGCTCGGTGCTGTTCTCATGCAAAAAGATAGAGTAGTTGCCTACGCTTCTAAACAACTAAAGCCTAACGAGATTCGTTATGCTACGCATGATTTGGAGTTGGCCGCCATAGTCTTTGCTTTAAAGATTTGGCGACATTATTTATTAGGCGAGCGTTTTATTCTCTTCAATGATCACAAATCTTTGAAGTATTTATTTACTCAGAAAGAACTTAATATGAGGCAACAGCGTTGGCTCGAATTTCTTGCTTCATATGATTTCGATATTCAGTATACCCCTGGTAAGGGTAATCGAGTTGCTGATGCGCTTAGTCGCAAGCAGCAAGTTGTTGTTTCCATGATGCTAGCAGAGTGGAATATTTTAGAAGCTTTATCTCTTTGTAATATTAGAGACCATCCTTCAGTTTCTGATTCTCCCGTGCTTTTATTTAGCATGGAAGCTCGTCCTAATTTGTTAGATCGCATTGCCGATGTCCAGAAGCAAGATCCAGATCTTGCTCATCTTATTCAGAGTTGTAAATCGGAATCCCGAAGTGATGATCTAAAGGATTTCGATATTGATATTCATGGTTGTATCCGGAAGAAGGGTAGATTGATCGTGCCTGATATTCTAATCTTAGAAATGACATTCTTGAGGACTGTCATCGTTCTAAGTATACTATCCATCCGGGTAGTAGTAAGATGTATGCTGATATGAAATGCTTATACTATTGGGAAGGTATGAAGCGTGATGTTGCAAGTTATGTAAGTCGTTGCATGACTTGTCAACTTGTTAAAGCAGAACACCAGCGTCCCAGTGGTCTTTTGCAGCCTCTTGAGATTCCATTATGGAAATGGGATCAGATTTCCATGGACTTCATTGATGGTCTACCTCATTCGAGGTCAGGCCATACTAGCATTTGGGTGATTGTTGACCGATTGACTAAATCAACCCATTTTATTCCTATCAAGTCCAATCGGACTCCTCCTTTGTTGGCTAAGCTGTTTATTAAAGAAGTCGTTCGACTTCATGGTGTGCCTAGTTCTATTGTTAGTGACAGAGATCCGCTTTTCACTAGTGGGTTCTGGTAGAGTCTTCAGAAAGCTTTGGGCACTAAGCTCAATCTCAGTACAGCTTATCATCCACAGTTTGATGGTCAGACTGAAAGGGTGAATCAAGTTTTAGAGGATCTTCTTCGAGCTTGCGTTCTTGACTTTAGTGGTAGTTGGGAAGACCACTTATCTCTTGTTGAGTTCTCTTATAACAACAGTTTTCAATCCAGTATCGATATGGATCCTTTCGAAGCTCTTTATGGAAGGCCGTGTCGATCACCATCTTGTTGGTTGGAATCGGGGGAAAAGTTAGTTCTCGGCCCCGATTATATTCGTGGTTCTTCTGAGAGGATTGATATTATCAGACAGAGAATGAAAGAGGCTCAAAATATGCAGAAATCTTATGTCGATCATCGTAGGAAGCCTTTGGAATTTTCTGTAGGCAATCTTGTATTCATTCGTGTTTCCCCGATGAAGAGTGTGGTGCGTTTTAGTTACTCCGGGAAATTGGCTCCTCGATATGTTGGACCGTTTCCTATTACGGAACGCATTGGCCCTGTTGCTTATCGTGTATCGCTACCTGTTCAGTTTTCGGAATTCATGACGTATTTCATGTATCCCAGCTTCGTCGATGCCTTCGAGATTCAGTTTCTATTATTGATCCTCCTATGTTGCAAGATCTTGAGATCTCACCCGACTTGTCTATTGTGCAAAATCCTATTCGTGTGCTAGCTTTGGAGGTTAAACGCCTTCGGAACAAAGAAGTTCCGCTTGTGAAAATTCAATGGTCCGCAAACCCCAAGGATTGCACTTGGGAAACCAGAGAATTCATCGAGCGTTCTTATCCGGGTTTTCTTTCCTTTTCGAGTAGAGGTGAGCATTCTTATTCATCTTTGCTATTTTGAATCTTTGTTGTGATTAATTATTTGTGTATGGACTGCTTCTAGTATGAAAATTGCGGGGACGCAATTTTTATAAGGGGGGAGTCTGTAACGACCGTGATTTTATTACCGTCGTGATAAATAATTTAAAAATCGGTAACGAACGTGATTTTTGAGTTACGGTCGGAGAAAATATTTTAAACTGAAATTTTTAAATTAAAATTTGAAAGATAAACTTTAATTGCAAAAAAAATGTTGCAGGTCAGTGAATCTTTTTAGTGGTTGCATATATGAAATGATATACATATGTGCGTGTGAGGCTAAGCATTCAAAAGCAAAAATGTGAACATTTTTGTAGGGCTGTCAAATGGGTTAGGTTGGATGTAGATGGGTTGGTTAAAAATTTACCCAACCCATTTAAAATAAAAACAAACCCAACCCATTAGACCCATTTATTAAATGGGTCAACCCAACCCGACCCGCTAATTAAACGGGTAATCCCGACCCGGCCCATTAAACCCACTGTTAAAAAATAAAACTGTTAAAACATAGAGAAACAAAGGCATAAAACTGGCAGCAGTATTTATCTAATATGGTAACCAACATTAAAACAAGTATCTGCTTGCATTGTTTAATCATCGTTTAATTAACTGATAAATCATTGTTTTAGTTATCAAAGGCGGTAAAGCAATGTACACATGTATACATTAGAAATTAGTCGTTCCAACTTTGTAATTCACAGATCTGATATATACACTAGAAAAGATGCACCTTCATCACATTTCCTTTAGCCAAACTTTCTTCACATGCTCTACATAAAATTCATAGACCCAAAACCCAACTCACTTAAAAGCAATACACATGCTTCAAAATTTATCAATGACAAAAATAAGTATATAGCAAACAACCTAATGTACCTTCCTATTTGAGCTTATATACACATCAAAAGCTTCATAAATCCACACAACTCAACTGAAATAGCAAGCCACACATTTTCTCTAGCTTCACTCTTGGCATCTGTAAGAGTACCCAGAACTAGTGTCATTCTTCTGAAGCTGTAACGAAATAGCACGAAAAATTATCAAAAAATTACTATCCCAATATTTTTCGTTAACCATAAAAGAACATTGAAGAAAATGTACACGAGACTAAACAACATCGGCAACAGACTGGCCAGAAGGTTGGACAAGACTTGACCAAAATAAAGGGTGAGGAATAGAATCTATAGCATTCCAGTTATTCTTTAAAGTGTGTGAAAAGATGGGAGACAACGTGCATGGAGCCCTTTGAACAAGAAGGTCACTCATGCCCATTGCAATTCCAACAGGTTTGCTAAACTCTAGGTCATTAACACTAGGAAATAACAAAGGAGCAACCCCCTTTCCATGATCCATTTCTTTACTAGAACATGCAGCAGTAGTTTCTTGAATTGCCGACGATTTATCAATAAAATTCGTGAATGCTGCAGAATTTGATAGTATATCACATGCAGAAAAACCTTTTTGTGATGCTGTATTGGACTTGGTTTTAGGGAGACCTAGAGTAGGGAGCTTATAAGGTTCGGATGAACTGGATGAGCATTCTAATGCTCGGAGCTCTCTGCTCAATTCTTCCGTATAGTCTGCTTGGTGCGATTTTTTTGGTGCCGACCACTTTATGTAAGGTGGTAGATCTATCTTTCTTTCGACTTCAAATGTGCTTATAACTAGCAATAGAGTGCTTAGGCAGGGAGATCCACTCTCCTTACCTATATGCTATTGCTATGGAATATGCATCTATTATGTTTGAGTTAGAGCATATATGATGGAATTTGAAGCCAATATACAACTGTGTTCCAATCATTAATCATCTTCTTTATGTAGATGACCTTCTAGTGTTTGCTAAATCAAGTGTAACTAATGTAACATCAAATAAACACAGAATGAAAAAGTAAAAAAAATCACACTGGCTTTACTATGAACGAGTAAAGTCCAAACTTCATTTCAACAAAGGTGCCATTATAAGACAAATATTTTCGATATTCTAGGAATCCCCATTGAAAATATGCCAGTTATACATTTGTAATCCCTCTTTGCATAAACAAATTAAAAAGGGTTGATTTTAGCAGTTTGATTGACAAATTCGAACATAAATTTTCTGGTTGGAGTGGTAGAGTTGTTACAGTTAGTGGAAGAATTGGTTTAATTAAAACCGTTATTCATTCTACAAATTCTTTTTGGATGCAAATCTATCAAATACCAAAGTCCATAATTAATCAAATTGAAAGTTTATGTGCTAGTTTTCTATGGAAAGCTGGCAAAACACACAGAGTCAATTGGGATACATTGTGTCTACCCAAATCTAAAGGGGGTTTAGGTTTAAGAAACTTGAATGACATGAACGAACCTATATCTATTAAAATAGTTTGAAAATTCTTAAAAAATAGCTTATGGGCCGTGTGGACACACCATAGATACTGTTTAAATAAAAAATTCTGGGTGATGAATGAAGATGTGAATGCCTCTTATACATGGAATCTGTTACTTCAAACCTGAGGCATATGTTACATCTTGCAGACTATCTACATGGCATAAATTCAAACCGCCCGTCTGCTTTGAATCTCATCTCAGTAGAAAAGGATTTAAAATGGTAGTAAAATCTATAGATAATAAATTTAAAATATGGAGGAAATTAAGTCTGAAGTTTCGTTTGACAAATGAATTGAAAAACTAAAAAAAATTAGAACTGAGACTTAGAAAATATTACATACCTCAAATCAACTGATAAATCATCAATAAGTATCGATTAGAGCGGGCAAAGCTTCAACCAAGTGAAGGCGAAAGTTTTGAATCAACAGCAAATCTATGGAAACAAACCCTAGAAATTCAACGAGAAGGATTGAACGAATATTGCCGGTTAAGTGGGTTAAACGGGTAAGTAGTAAATTTCATGGGTTAGACCCATTTATTTTTGGGTTAATTGGGTTTACCCAAAAAGACCCATCTAGTTTAATGGGTTTGACCCAGCCCGTTTATTGTTGGGTAATTGGATTGGATAAATGGGTTGGTTGTGTTTTTGACGGCCCTACATTTTTGTTTAGCTGTCACCACAGTTGGAAAGCAGAGTGAGTCCATTTTTTTTTGTTACTTTATTCACGTTGCATTTAATGCAAGAGTAGACAACACGTTCTCAATTTAATGCATTGTACTCAAGTGGTCATATTACATAATTTATTCAACTTATTCATATTTTTGGAAAAAAAAAGTAAAATAGCTGCAACTTCACTTCATTGGTCTGGAAAAAGCTTCGGTTACAGTGAGAATTGCATTAATGGCAGCCACAACACTTACTTCTTGAATCTGAATTGCTAGCTAACTTTGAAGCCAAATGGTGAGTGTAAAACTAACGTTGCTAATTTACACATCACTTCATTTGTAAGCACTTTCGATCTGTTCGGTTTTAACTGCCGTTCCAGGTAGATATGCAATCCAGTGTCTTGAATTAGTTACGTACGTCCCTGCCTATTTCTTTTGATGGTTTCTCTTTTGTTTCGTCGTTTGTAACCCTGCTTTGAAATGAAACCAGCACCCTTCATTGTGTGCAATTGTACACATTAAATTGGACCAATATGTAAGTCTTTCTTTTGGGAATAGTATCATTTTTTTGGCACCTTGTTTTTACCAAAAGACACGTCACTAAGATGCACAATAGCATCCCATATCCATACTGCAGGCATGCATCTTTAATCAACTTAACTAGAGTTATACTATAGCATGCGTGAGTCATAGCTCACATTTTTAAGTTCTGTTTTGTTTTGCAATTGTGGTGAGAATTGATGCATGCGTGAGTTTTGTTTCAGGCGTGAGTTTTGGAGAAAAAAAAATGCAGGCGTGGGTTAATACATGCGTGTACATCATTTTGGTACTGCGTGTGTACAATTTTTGGTGCAGGCAATTGAATATATTGCATACGTGTATTTAAGTTGGATATCATATGTTGGATATCATTGTTAAGCCCTGTTTCCTGTTGGATTTTCACTTTAAGTTGCATGAATTTAGTACAGGTATAGCATGCGCATAACGATTATTAGTGTGAACATTTACAAATTTGACTAAATCACATACTTTGGTACTAGTGAGTAGTTTGCATGCAATCTGGAACAAGAGGTTACCCAGACACTTGTTTACATTTTCGTGGGTTAATAATTTGTGAGTATGCAAACTAGATCATAGTGAAACATGTTGATTATTTTTGTGCACAAAGAAAACGTATGTTAGGTGTTACGTACAAAATAAATAAAACTCTTGTGCATGGGGACAGTACCACATTTTGTTGAATGTATGGTAGTGCAACCCACCGGTTAATTGACGTCGAACCGATGTTTGGTTTTTTAAAACGTAATTTGTTGCCGTTATTTTTATAACGGAATACGTATACCGGTACTATATTTTGATGCGTGTTGTTTTGATGATATTTTGATGAATGAAAATTCACTGTTATTTTAACGTCAGTAACCGTTAATTTAAAGTGACTTTTCAAACGGTTATCGTGCAACGCTTATTTGCTATCCATTTTTACGGTGTTTTGGGATACGCAATTTCCTCGTCGAAATTGTTATGGTTGTTGCTATTTTAATCATGTGTTTTATAAATCATTTTAGATTGAAATTGTTTTCGAAAATTTTACAGTGCGCTTTCAAAAGAACGAGGAAGAGATTTAAACGCTTCAGCAAAATTGAGGACTATGAACCCTTACTTTTACTGATACGCTTAATTCCAGACTTGTCCGTTTGAGAACGTAAAATGTATTTTTATAAAATACACAATTTTGCACTTTCAAGGAAACGATGAAGAGATTTAAACGATTTAGCAAAAGTGCGGAGTATGGAACCATACTTTTACTATTTCGGTTAATTCCGGACTTGTTAATTGAAATATTTGATGTTTGAGGATTTTGATGATTTTGTGTGCTTTCGAGCCACTATGATGGACCTTCGGGTCATATGATGGACTTTCGGGTCAAATACCAGTACTAAACCTTCGGGTCATATGTTGGACATTCGGGTCATATGTTGGGCGCCAAAATTATGATGACAGTACTTGGTAG
This sequence comes from Allium fistulosum, assembly GCA_030737815.1. NCBI lineage: Eukaryota > Viridiplantae > Streptophyta > Magnoliopsida > Asparagales > Amaryllidaceae > Allium > Allium fistulosum. The sequence continues at coordinate 307,604,410 of CM060904.1, read as the reverse complement.
GCTTCGGCCATATAAGATGCACGTGCGGCGTAGCTTAGACTCGCCATATGATGGGATCGATCCACTTTTATGTTGATTTTTCTAGTTATCTATTATTGATTTCTATATTTTGTGAATTGCTGTTTTGAATTCAATTGTGAATTTGAAAGTTGATTTTGATGGAGTTTGATTTGATTTCTTTATTTAACTATGTTGATTTCTTATGTTGAATAGTCTCATTCGAGATTATTATTATTTTGCTTTGATGTTATTTATGATGCATTCACTTCTAAGAATAAATTAGACTGATCCGTTTATTATTTTCTTTTAAATAATATTCGGGTCAGACCGATTATTTCAGGGTAATCTCTATCTCTGATTCTGTAGCAGCTTCAGCTTTTGGGATCTCACATCATCTTTTGTCTAGCCTTCGAGGAGTTCTTTTGGTTATTTGATTCTCGTCTTATGTATGTTGGTGTATATGTATATGTACATTTGGTTCATGTGAACTGTCGATTGTTGTAGCATGTATTCCAGACTTGCCTTCCACTATATATCTGATATTTCTGTTCTGATGTGATTATACTATCAGTATTGTTGTTATTATGAGTTGTTCTGAATTTTTCTTTAGCCACTGTAGTTTCGTTTTAGATTTGGATTGAAAATATATCTCTGGGAGTAATTTATACAACTCCTATCGATGTAATCAATACTCGTCTAAGGCATAATTTACGGATGGTCGCTTCTCACAAGCCTTATTCTTTGCAATAGCAGACATTATTCCTTATAATAACCTTTGTTATTGTGAGCATAGAGGTGGGGCGTCACATACCGTTTGAATGTCTTATCTATTTTAAGTTTTGACTATTGTTGACCTGCATTAATGCGTAATTAACTAAGCACATACTTAGGCAAACTAATCCATCTTAAAAGTTGTGCTAAGGGAAGGCTCTTGGGACAAATCTAAATCATTTACATCTTCTCCAAAATAGCTAGTCTTCCATTAACCTTAGTTTCTTCAAAAATCATCTCATTTCCTTACTAATCTTAGCCAAATCATCATTAGAGGGGTAACTAGCATAGAGGGATAACTAGCATAGAGGGATTGGAGGTTATCATTTTTTGTTGATTTGCATTCATGTCCTTTTCTATCCACTTCAGTTCTAATGAGAGAAATCGGTATTTTGGATATTTGACGTGTGGTTCTTGACCTCTCACTCTATTATGCATGTTTATATAGTTAAATGATGTTTTAACATAATTTTGTTCCTAAAATGTTTACTAAATTTAATCACATATATACATACTGTTATTACCGAGTTGGATTTCAAGAGCGCACAAGCCCCTTTGAACTTTTTGTGAACTCAACAGTCGCGTTTTTGCTATCTTCTTTTCTACTTTTATTGTGCATCTTCCTCTCATCTCCGTAAGTTCAAGAAAAACAAAAAAGAAAATTTTCCTTTTCCTACTATTGGCGTCTCTTCCTCTCATCTCCACTCCACTGCTAGACTTTCGATCAGATTAAATAAATTTGAACATCTAAATCTTAGGCTTCAGTTGACATCCTCAATTCCTTCCCTCTACATCAATATCCACTTTCCACTCCTTCCCCTACTCCCTGATGCCTTGGTTGATTTCCTAAGGTCCGATTACTATTCAGCATTTGATTTCTCGTTTAATAATTTTATGAATCTCCTGGATCCACTCAATCGAAATCATCCAATGATGAATTCATTAACGGGGTTTTTTACTATTTCTATTTTCGATTTCCTAGCTCTTAATCGAATTATTTGATAAAATTTTCTATATTATTCTTCTCACATCGTTTTGTACTTACGATTTTGCGAATTTCATGTACAATAATTTTGCGAATCTCTTGGATCCACACTCAATCAAGAACATCATCAACGAATATGCGATCTAGGTATTTTACTACTGTTTTCGAATTTTCGAGTTCTCAATCAAATTATCTGATTAAATTTTACTCTATTTTTTTTCCAGATCATCAAAGGCCGAGGATACAAAGAAAACATTAAACTGAGCAATCGTAATATGGGATTTTAAATCCTATATACAACGGAAGAATCCATAAATTATTGTATTATGGCTTAACTATGTAAGATTACACAATTACACTTATTTCTTTTTTTTGTGCATGAAAGAGATCCTCATCATTTGCATCAATGTCCACTGCAGAGTCCTCTTCAATCTCCAAACATTGAATTGATGCTCTGTAATTGCAAATTTTTGATTTTCAAATCTGATTTTGAACCTCATTGTGAGTTTTTCGTGGTAATTTGTACTTTTATTATAGTTTCATTAGTAATCTAATTAATTCATGCTTCAATATGTTATCTTAACTATATGAGACTAAAATTTCATTTCATTTGTATTTTGTTATGTATCATTTTTACTATTCTTATATACCTTGCTTGACTACATACTAAACATGTTTAAGTGCTGATTTATTATTACCACTTTTTACCATCAAGATGATGCTTTGTAATATAATTTGAATGATTGTAAGTTATAATACATATAGATGTAGATTCAGTCAAACCACTGTATCTTTAACCTCTTACATATAATTCTCATCTCAAGTAATAAACCTAGAATACTTCAGTGATTATTTAGATAGGTATAATTGTCATTGACAAACTTTTTAATTTTAGTGAGAACTTCATTTTACATGAACTTGGATTTGTTGCAAATAGGATAATACTCGATTAGTGGAATCAAAACAATTACTATTTTATGCTTTAGTAAGAATTACGCAATTAGCTTGAAAATAAATTAAAAATCATGAAATGATAAAAATATATATTCAGATATGTTGTATTTATTCCGTTACTATATATATAAAGCAGAAGCTTTTTAGTTTATTTTGTTGAAGTTTTGCAGGACTTATCTCCTATCTCTGTGAATAGTAAACTGTAGTTTTTAAGAATATAACTAAGTGAAAATCTAATATATGTAAATTAAGAATCCTTATTAAGGCATCTCTAAACTATGTTTCACTATTTTTGTTGTTGATATTATTGAAAAAAAATACATAAAATATCTAAAGGGTATTTGCTTAACGACCTTTAGTACAATAAACTTCTCTTCAAAGTTTATAGATTCATGGTTAAACAAGTTCTACATATACTGTGTATATTCCATCCTTTCACTCTTCATTTCCATGATTTAGGCAGTAATACTTTTAGTTAATTACTTAATTTAAAATTTTGTTTTCTATTATCTTTACTCTAAAATTGGATTATGGCCTAGCGAATTGATTTCAGTGAAGAATTATGAATATATTAAGTCATCGTTATGTATATTTTATGATAAAATATGAAAAGGTAATGTATATATTTTGTACGAAATCAAAATGATCTTGCTTTCGACCACAATTGTTCGGTGACAATTTTATATAAATCCTAATTTTTCCACTAATATATATCTAAATTTTTGCTTAGAGAAGGCCAGAGGATCTGCATAGCCATTTTTTTGTACTAACTAATCTATCAAATGTGAGTAAGAATTTAAATATGTAAGTAGATCTTTTAATAAAATATCATAAGAATTTGTATATTATGTATTCTAATTAAAGAAGGTTCTATTGATTCATTTTATTAGGTTATATGCCTCAATTACTAGGAAAAATGAACTAAGTTTATTTCTAGGTTCTTACTAACAGTAGAGGAAAATCGCAAGTATGGTTTTCATTTGCTTTTACATATAGTGAATTTGGTGGTTTAAACTTCAACAAGTATTGACATTTTGATGGGCATAAGGAAAACTATTTACATTTTGACGTACTATTCATTTTACTGTGGATTATTTATTCTTTGTTACTTCATAGATCGTAAGAAAACATCAATGGCATGGTTTATAGTGCGACATTGGAAGATGGTAATGAGGTGGTGGTTACAAAGATTGGTAGAGTAGATAATGAAAGGGAAGCTGTTTGAAAGTCCAGTACAACGTTTTAGTTATCAAATAAACATGTTTGTGTACATGTTAAGCGCAGGGCACTTTTTTATTGTTCAAACATGGTAAATTCAATTATAGATAAGCCATTAACTTTCTTATGGAATGTGGCTTTTGTCAGATGAAAAAATGAAATAACATAGCCTTGGCCAGTTGAGCGTTTTGTATTAAAAAATATAAATGTAGACCATCATTGTTACATTTTATAGTCTAATATCTCTTACGGTTTTTACGTTTAGAACTATCTATGTCCCATGCATTCAAGGACTATGCTACTCTAAAAATAATATAATATATTTATTATTTTGTAGTCCAGTGGATTTGACTCTTGGAGAGTTTTCATCGGCTAACCAATTCTAAACGATGAAGATAGAACGAAGAAGAAAAGGTGGTCTTTTATTCCCTAAGGTAAGAATTATGAGATTTAATTGGACAACTTCTCATTTACAGGATCATCTATTTATATATCTAATAATATTTCGCATCAGTTCTTACCTTTTTGCACATTATGATATATCAATGTGCATATTATATCATATATTAATATGCCTACAACTTTTCCTTGATCGATAACTAAATTTATACACTTCGGCGCACACATATATGAATTTGTTTGCCACTTTTTCTTGACACACAAAGGAATTCTTCTTTTTCCTAAGTAAAGTCAGATGCATGTTGGATATATTCAAATTGGTATTTGACCTCTGTCTGTTTTCATCCAACACAGTAGAGTAATGGCTTGGAGAATATATATCCTCAAAGGAGGAAATGTTTTTGTTGCTTCAAGATATTGGATGTTTTCTCATAGGAGAGAAATACTTTTTTATTTAATAAATTGCTTTCAAACTAAGTAAACATTTCATAGTTCGACTCATTATTAATTTTTCAATCTTCATTACTAAAGCTATATTTTTCAATCCTTGTTTCCTCAATAAGATTAGAGCTACAAATCCTTTGGAATAGTTTATGGATTTAACCATTTAACATTTTATGTAAGAATTGTTGTCATTTGGATAAATTTTCCTTACTTTGTAAAAGAAATCTTCTTTTTTGAGCATTAGATATCAACAAAAAACCTTTGTAAGGTTTAATTTTGTTTAGTTTATTCTAAGCTCAGTTATAAATTAGTTTGATGTTGGTTCTTTTGCATAATTAATACAATTATATAACATGACATACAACATTGATTTTGCTACAAAAGAATAGTGCTTATTGTTCTTTGTATTCTTATTATCAGCTTTCCAACTCACATCCACAACACACTATAGTTTTTTGGAATATCCTATTAGTTCTCTTTGTTTTCCTTCTAAGTACTAGCATACACATTGCATGATTCTAAATGGCTGCAAATAATAGTTTTAGGGGCTATGAATTAATTATGTGTGTTGTATACTGCCAAGTTAACTAAAGTCCATAGTTATCCACACAAAATAAGTTATGAGTCATTATATTTGAACATGGTATCCAGTGGTTAAACCTGCGCACTTTCAATAGCTTGCCATTTTGTAGAATGTTTGCATAAACAATAAGAAGGCGTGATTTTTAAAATATTGATTGCCATTAGTGGTTTCCTTACTTCATGCAAACTGGTACCATATTGCTCATGTGGAGCATGTGACGGCCACATCATATATTGGAGATGAATAATTATTCAGAAAAGGGTAATATATCATGAATAAGCTATGTTTTATTACTAGTGTGTTGGGCTTTGTAAGGATGTTCTTTATAATTTTCCACTATGTTTGCACCTGAGGTCTAACCAGTACAAAATATATGATGTGTGTATACTCTATGTATTGAGCCTAAAAGATCTATACAATAAACTAAAGTGTAGTAACTAATTTTCTTTGAGTTGTGAGAGTAAATATTGTACATATTATATTTTTTTCAACACTCCATCAAGTAATTTTCCTTCAGCTTGAAATAAAGAAAATGACTTCTTTTATATTTAATTCTAGCTCATATCGGATGGAAATATTTGAGATGTGGTAATATCGTTCTCTTACTAATTTTGCTTTTACCGAGTGAAAAAATAAAAATTGTATTCCATGCTTGAATTAAGGGGTTACATTATTTTTGGTTTCCACGTCGTATTCATCAATTTGCTTTGACTTCCTATTGGTATTCTATGTTGCTTCATCAATTTGCTTTGATTTTTTTACCAAATATAGAGTAGATTTTCTTTTCGATTTAAAAATGTATTTTATTCTAGATTAATATGGCTTTGATTTTAGCTTTAAATGAAATTTCATGTTTGGATCACTTCTTTATATTATTTTTCCAATTTAGCTTTGTTTATTGCAAAATTTAAGGATTTAAAGGTTGTGGTCTCATAGACTACGTGAATAGAGTCTTTCTCTATGCACACTCATCTTCTTCACCCCTTTTCTAATTATACTAACTGTTCCTACTAATTTCTCACCATCAACTAACATTTTTTCTTTCTTCGTGCTATTTTTTTATATTTGCATGTTCATCAATATAATATATGTTAACAAGCACCTTGCTTATTTTAAATCATGCACAACAAATTTTTATCTTAGCATGTACATGATGAAGCAACTCTTTCAGAGCTACTGAGTTATTATTTAATTTGCGCATTGTTTAACTATTATTTTCTTCAAACTATAATTCTACCATTGAAAGTTTATCTTAACAATTTGATAAGCAGTAGAATTATAGTTGTGATAAAAAGTTTTGTTGGTTGACTAATCCTTTCTAGACTAAATTTTGGGATTCTTGCTTTTGAAAAAAGTTGATATACTTGTGGTGTTTATTGTATTATTTTGGAATATTTTTTTGAATAATATCCAATATTTGATCAAATAAGAAGAACTGGTTAGATCTGATGCCGAGGGCTTATATCCAAAGCTATGCACTGTCAAAGGTGAATGTAAGAAGTACTGTGGTCAAAACAGATACAAGGATGGAAGTGCAAGGATAACAAATGTTACTGTTGTCCACTAAAGTGCACTTTTTAACTGTTACTTTCTATATCAACTTGATTGTAATGTGACTACCATCAGTAATCTAAAGTTCAACATGCTTAAATAATTAAAGCGTTATTGTAGCTCCTGCTTCCAAATAGTATTTTATTGTATTTAATCCGTTATATGTTTCTATCCATCATAGGTTATATGTTATTTGTGATAATATACAAGCATCAACGAAATCAAATATCATAATAATGATATTCCATTTTTTTATGTTGTTTGCTTATACATTTCAACTTTGTTGATAGCTTTTGGTCTACTATTCTATTGCTTAATGGTGCTAAGAGCTTTGGATCCTATTATTTTACCGAAACAAATTGTAGTGTGTATTTATGTCTGCATTCTATATACTACAATATTAAGATTTCATGTATTTATGCCACACCCAAATACAAGCTTTTGAGGTCTTACTTTTAATTTTGTTGCAGGTCAACTTTATTTAAATCAGTTTTGAAATTTTGATCAGTAGTATACAACTAAGATGGCCGCTACTTTAAGCAATCTTCTGTTAACGAAATTCTATGCTACTACTTATTATAATATACTCTTTTTACAGCTAAGCCTTATGTACATTGATATCAAAAGGTGATTTCTTTTCACTGGGTGTACTAACATTCGTTTCTTCTATTTTTTTCAAACTAATGTTGATAGTTGAACATGTACTAACTTAGCTACAATGCTGCTGAACCAGTCCTAAATCTTTTTTTAGAAATTAATAGTGCTAAATCCAATTTTTTTAATTAATCCAGTATATAAATGTATGGCTAAAAGAAGACTTACTTATGTACATTTGATTACTGTTTCAATGTGTATTTCACTATGCTTCTTTTCAACAACGTAAAATTATGGTTTACCATTCCCTTACTTACTATACATGTTGTTCTCTTACCTTATTTACTTTCTATTCGTTATGTCAATGATTTTCTTGTTTTTCAATTTGCTATGTAACTACAGTATTTTCACCACACCCGTGGGCGAAGCAGGGTTCGCACTAGTTTTTTATAGATATAGATGAATTCTAAAGGTTTTAAAATGGCTTTAAGAGGTTTTGTGACCCCTTTTGTTCATATTGATATGCTAGTGTAAAAGTAAGATCTAGGGTATGATTTGCTTGATTTTCATGTATTGGTTAATTGCATGTATGAATGGATGTATATGTATGCTATTTCACGTATTTGTGTTGTGCTTTGATACGTTTTGCTAGTGCTTTTAAATAGTTAGAAAAGGGGTGGTCAAAGTGGCAAATCGCAGGCGAAGACGGTTGGAGTTAGATGAAACTTGGAGGAGGGGCACTAATGCATAGGACTCAAGTCGCATCAAGTTTGGAGCAAAGTATAGGAGTTGGTACCGAGAGCTTTTTTGATCGGTATCGAGGACTTTTGATTAGTGGAAAACTACTCGGTTGGAGATGGTGTTTTAGGTTGAGGGCTCGGAGTGAAGAACAGAAGCCAAATACTAAGGTTTGGCTAAGTGTTGGACTTAGTGCCCGGAGCTTTGGAGTAAGTACCGAGAGCTTTTAGACCTGGTACCGAGGGCTTTTCTTAAGAGTGCTCGGCCCAAGCACTTGGAAGATGGAGTGCTGGAGGAGAGGACTTCAGGAAAGAAGAAGGAGAAGAAATTTAGCTAAGTATACCACTCGGTACTTAGAGGTCTGATCGGTACCAAGAAGTTTCCTTTGGTGGGATCGGGGTGAAACTTTTAAGAGGGGGAGTGTAGACTCTACAGGTCACACTGCATGTGTTGGTTTGTTCGCTAAGAGTTTGATGGCGATATAGTAGCACGATGATAACTTTTGGACTTCGGTGATGGCAAATCGATGGTGGACGAAGATAATTTCCAATGATAGTGGCTCAACATTTAAAGGAGTCATGAGGATGCTTATCCACAATGGGTGGGTTCTAGGAAGGGTGACCCATGGATAAAATTCTGAATGGTTCTATCGTGGAATGATGGAATGTGGAATGGTTCCTTGAGAATAATGGAGACCAGAAGGAGCAAGGAAAGGGCTCGGATACACGTGCTAAGGGATCGTTGATACTTGGAGTGTTTTCAGATGTACTCTAAAGCAGGGGTATTGTGAGGATGCTTATGAATACTTTGTTTGGCTACCTCAGTTCAGTTGTTTGGATCCGTATACACTGGACTGGTAGAGTGGTTATAGTATCAGCTTCAAGCTAAAGCGAGTATATTGAAAACCGAGATTTCCATTAGTCCCTGGTAAGAGAAAGGCCATGCAAGTTATCATATATCTAGAGCATAGTGAGTGATAGTGAAGATTGTTTGATGGATGTTATGGTTGCTTGGATTCTTTTCTTCCATAGTATGTCACTCTAGGGATTTCACTTGAGATAGGTATAGGAGATAGGGAGACCTGGACACCGTCATCATACTTAGTTTATAGTATACCTTTATAATACTCATAGAGTAGCATATTATGTTCATTGTTTGCTAACCCCTTAGTTGTAAGGATAGGTCAGGTATGGTTCGTTTACCCTTGTTCCTTACTATATCGACTTATATAGTATTTTGAAATTCATTTACCGCTCACACCCAAATGTTGTCTAATCCGAGGTTTTATGCTTTGCTTCTTATAATCTTGGGTACTCTTAAATGAGTATACTAGATAGCAGGTCTAGGTGAGATGTAGTGTAGTGCAGAGGACGAGCATGATGAAGCTTCTCATAGTATATATGGATTATGCTTATTTCGTTGTGCAACACTATTAAGCCCTGATAGTGTCTACTTTTTACTATTATTATGAGACAGTTATTTGAGTTTATTTTCGTTTTGTATAAACTCTATTACTTTACCGTGTAACTCTATGGATCTGTTCTCTGATATTTAGTTCACTTAGTTATTACTGTCTCATATTTTATATCTGTGATGTATATTACATTTTATTCTATGCACTGTGACATATATGACAGGTTCTATGATATTTTATTTCATTTACAACCCTTAATGATCATCCTACAACAATCGGGCACCTTCAACAGCACACTATATAGTTATATTGGGTGCCGATGGTGTAGGGTGGTCATCACAGCCTCTACCTTCATTGTTTAGACTGATGTGCCACCGATCTTTAGAAATTTGCCTTCAAATATGTATAGATGTGTTGTCCTATCTGCATGCTTCACGGTGTCGCTGGTTTTGTTTGAGATTTGAGTGAGATACTATGATTTGACTTTTTGGAAGAAAGAGGGAAAAGGAGAAAAATGAGCAGTGTCAGTTTTTGAAATGTAAACAATTACCTACTTCGAAATTTATAAACAGAGGGAATACACCGGACAATTTCAAATTAAAATTCAAACTTTGTTGCTCGTTTAGCTCAACACGAAATCACCCATAACTCCTTCATACGAATCCAATCAAGCAAATAAATATACTGCGCAAATCAATAAAACGAGATGATCGCAATGGTACTTGTTTCATCGTCAAATTCTAAAATTAGAAAAATGACCATCTTGCCCCTTCTTATTTATAATTTATTTTATTAAAAAATTAAACCCAATTATTTTAATACCATTATATTGTTAATAATTTAGTTATAATATATACTGCATTTTTGAGGTATTACATTCTCCTCCCCTTAAAAGAATTCAATCTCCAATTTCCTAAGGAATGGAAAATGTAATATAACGCTTATATCATTTCCAAACATATATCAATCAGGTGACAATAGTAGCATCCAATTTATACAATACATTTAACTAAAAACAGTATGAACAACATACAGATATGAACGATGCTATGTAACTTGTGTTTTCCAAAATTATGATATAGAAATGCAACTACTGCGCGCATATAAATGCAATATGATGACATATAAGGCACATATGCATAACACCCTAATATAAGCATATATTTCTATATAAATGCAAATCCACCAGTATCCATCCTAACAACCAAATCATCAAGGGCATCCAATCCTAATCCTTGAATAATCTTATCTAAAGAAATTAGAATAAATTAAGGATTGTACCAGAAAAGAGTTAAGGATGAGTAGCCTTCATCTTCTATTTGGTCTTCCATGCACTCTTAGCTAGGTCATTCCCCTACTGCACTCTAACCAACTTCACCACTTTATTCCTAAGTCATTTCACCCAATGTTCAACAATATGGGCCGGACCACATGATGAGCTTGACTCAGATTCCAACTATACCTCCTCCAAACTAGGTGCAACTACAGTCGTCAGATCGTGTACACATTTTCGCAAATGTGACACATGCAACACATTATGAACTCCCACCATCTTCTTCAAAATATCCACTCTATATGCCAGACTCCATATCCTCTCCAAAACTGGAAGTGGACCAACAAATCAGGGTGCTAATTTTCCCAAACTTTCAAAGCTTAGCACCCTTTTTAATGGAGAAACCTTCACAAAGGACAAATCTCCAACTGCAAATTCCTAATCTTTCTGCCTCATATCAGCATATGACCTTTTCCAATCTTATGCAGCGTTCATCCTCTTTCTAGTAATCTCCACCTTCTTTGTAGTATCTTTAACAATCTTTGGACCCAAAATGATCTTATCTGTAGACTCCCACCAAAAAGAAGGTGAACTGCATGGCCTTCCGTACAATGCTTCGAACAGTGCCATTCATATACTAATTTGCTTGCTATTATTATATGTGAATCCCATTAGTGGAGATTCAGTCCCTAACACATCCTATAGACTCCACCAAAATTCACTTATGAAAAGTGAATCCCAATCACTCACTATACTTATTGGAACTCCATGTCGCCGAACCACTTCTTTAATATACTGTCGCCAATGTCGCTGTATCCTTGTACTCTTTATTGGGATAATTGCACGCTTTCATGAGACGATGTACTATAACCCGTATACTTTCATTTCCTCTCCTACTGTAACAACCCACCTTTTTTGGACGTTTCAAATCGACAACCAACCACACATGTCATACTCAAACCATTCAAAAGGGAGGATTGTTAATGGGGTAAATAAGAAAAAAGAAAACAAAACACATAATCTCGCAGCGGAATAACAAAATATAATAATCAAATAAACAGTTCATGAAGCTGTTTTACAAATTACACTTGATTACACTTTTACATTTCAAATCAGAGTTATACATACATCAGAAGTAAACAAATAATGCAGCAGAACACATAATGTAGTGAAATATTAAATAGCAATAATATACTGAATCTTCGTCTTCGTCCTCCAGAAAATAAGTGTCTTCGCTAAACTGAAATACTCGGTCTGACCCGAGCGTAAAGTAAAACAAGAACACTCGAGTCAGGACTAACATTCTTATTTAAGTAAGTCAACTCAAGTGAAATGTACATGTAACTCAAAAATTGAAATGCATAGGTTTAAATAAACATCATCTTTCACACTATAAATTAGTTCAGTTCAAATACCGACTTTATGTTCGTTTCCAATCGATTCATTATTAAATCCAACTTCATATTTCAATTTTTCACTTAAAGCTATTAAGTTATAATCAAACAACAAGTTTAAATCTAAAAAAAATCCAATTAAAACTTTCATTAAATCAATTAAATTTCAATTTCATAATTTCAAGTTCGAACATAAATTTAAACTTACAATATTCCAATTTTATTTCTAAATTAATTTATTTAAACCCAAAGTGGTATTATATCGGGTATGTATCATTTCAATCCAAAGTGATTTTTGCTAACTATTAGAGAACTTGGAGTGTGAAAACAATAACAACATAAATAACATAACATGTCAATTACCAACATGCGTGCATAATTAACAATATAATATATACACATGCATAACTAACATATCACATGTGTCACATATCGTAAACAACATAAGTGAATATTTCAAATTCTAACATAACATATAAATATATAACATGACATATATACAAGGAACTTGCAAGGTGATTTACAATAAATTAACATGGCATATCATTTTTCACAAACATAACACATTATTTCCACATAGCATATGTGATGTATTTCAACAAGGCATATACAAATATTTTTTTCTAACATAACACATTTTTACATATCATATGTGATGTATTTCAACATGGCATATAAAAATATATTTTTCTAACATAATGCATTTTTTTACATATCATATGTGATGTATTTCACATACATATGTGACAATTAATCAAATCAACATAACATACTACTTGTGACATATAAAACAACATGTGCATGTGAATATCATAACACAAATTCAAGGGAACATAACAACATATATCACATATTCATATCTAAAGCAAACATTTCTTATAACATTTCGATGTTTATTTACCTAACAATAAAAATGTTAATCGTGAGTGATTGCTCACCTTTCGAGGTTAGAGAGTTTTTGACAACACAAATATGTAGATCCTAGTTGAAATCCAAACACGACAAGCTAACCAATCTTATCCATAGCAACAATCTAATAGAAAAGCAAAGCACGACGATGCAAATCGAACAGATTGAGTTTTACTTCTTCTTTTTTTTAGAGAGATGAAGCCAGGGGAATTTGTGGATTTAGAAATTTTGGAGTTTATGTAGTTTTGAGGATGGAGAAAGTGTGAGCAGAAAGCTTCAGATAGAGGAATGAGAAACAATCTGTACGTACTTTGGTTTTGTTCTCTAGTGGGAAATTGAAAAGTCAACAGGTTGGAAAGTGGAAAGGTGATAAATGAATACAAAAATAAAGTAAGCTTTTCAAAGAAACGACGTGGTTATGTGTTTAATAAATATAAACATGAACAGGCTAGCAGGAATGATGCACGTGCATTAAATCTAAATTGTTAATGGACGAATTAGTGCAGGCAGAAGTTATGAAAAAGAGTGAATACTAAAAGTTGTAACGTGTAAAATAAATGCTTAGATGCAAATACAAGAGGTATATAAGAATTAGGTCGAATAAAATTGGGTGAGAGAATGTATAGCTAACAATAAGAATGGAAAATGAATATATAGAGAATAAATGAAAGTTTTATGAAATAAAGAGAGAGGTTTTTCTTTTTAATATAAATAACTGAAATGTGAGAGTAAACAAGGCAGAAAAATATGAATGAGATAGTAGTTAGAAAAAGCAATAGAATATGAAACGTGCATGAATATGAATTCATGATGAACATCACCTTTCATACTTCAAAAGGAATTTAATGTCACATTAATTCAATATGGAAATATTTTTCAATTCAATTAATTTCTTTAACTCCAAATCAACTCAACTTTACACCTATCTAAAAGTTTTATTAACATACAGTAAAAAAAAAATTGAACACACCAATTAAAGTAACGATGACCACCGCTACATAAAAATAAAAGGAGAACCATGATTACAAATTCCAATTCAAAATCGGCGTTTTTCTCAGCGCACAATCATGAACATAAAATATTTAATTTATTCTAAATTTTACGATTAGCATTAAAATCACTTCTATATTGCCAAAGATTATTATTCAACAATCGTAAAATATTACTTCAAAATTCAATTTTTTTCTTTTTATAAAATTACACTTACTTTAAAAACAACAACGTTTATTTTGTTTTCATTAAAACAAACTTTTTTTATAACAATAACGTACATTTCTTTCGTTAAATCCATTAATTACAATTAATGGTTTTTTTTTGCCTCTTTAATATTGAAAGATTCCAAATCGACATAGTTTTAATTAGTTTCAAAATTACACTTTAAAGTGAATCCTGTACATTTCATTCATTAAACGTCATTAAGTTCAATTAAATTATCTTTCCATTTTATTGAAAGATTTCAAATTAAATCCATGGCAATTAATTTCAACATTAAAATTTAAAACGGAAAATAATTAATGGATAGCTAATATATTGAATTCTTTTTTTACAGTAACTTAAATACATTTGTAGAATTATTGTTTACACATAAGATAATTAAAACAACTGAATTCTTTTTACAGTAACTTAAATACATTTATAGAACCATTGTTTACACATAAGAGTTATAAATTAACTTGCTTAAATATATTATTTTCCTACTCTTGTAATCCATATGTATGCTAAAACATAGTTCAAATATACATATATTTCTTCCTTCAAATCAATCATTCTATTCTTTATTTTAATGAAATTAAACCTACATTCACAAATGAAACATTCATTTCATTTGATATAAATGTTCTTTTCATTAAATCAACTTTCCTTATATTTTCCTAAAACATAAGCTACGTTTAATTACACCTATTAATTTACAATTTGGTGTCCTCTCTACCATTAATTGAAATTATTCAATTACATTAATTTCAATTATTTACAAAGGTGAATTTAAAATGAACAAAATAAATGTAATGAGAAATAGAACAATTATTTCCTATCTAATAGTAATTTAAACATAATTACACACTATTGGATACAAACAGAAATTATACATTTCTTACCAAATAATAGTTTCTCGTCTCTGCAATCAATCTTTCAGCTACTAAACATTTCAAATAAATAAACATATGATTTCTTATTTAATAAAGAAGCATTTTTTTATTCTTCATTAACATTTATTATTCCAATCAATTGGAAATTTACATTTAGACAATTGTTAATTTCACTCAAACCAATGCTATTAAAATACACACTAGCATTTGTTATTATCCTTACATTATTGCAAACATGTTTCATTAATAGAATTTTTACTTAAGCTCATAACTTGGATTATAATTAAATTTGTATCAGTAAAATCTTGCAAAAAAAATTCCTAACAATTTTATTCAAAAATCTTATTTAATTTAATATTTTTAAATGTTTAAAAATACGGGTCGTTACAATCTCCCCCACTCAAAAATTTTCGTCCCCGAAAAGAAACAAGAAGGAATTCAAAAATTTGTTACATTTTATTTAAAACAGTCAATTTATTAATCCGAAAACGTACCTATTTGTCGGGCAAACAAACTTTATTTATGAAACCAAAAGCAGTAGTTGTTGCTTCTATAACCTGTATTTCACTTATATAATCCAAAGAGTTAAAATTATGTGAAAGAATAATATTTCAGTTGTTTCAAATCAATAGCACAAACAACATACAATATATCACAATCATATGCACACAAAACTATACAACCATCATAGGCAACAAAGAATCCATCGCACATCCATAGCAACCAAAACTAATGGTTTGTTCAGGTTCAGAACTTTTAATCGTACAAGGGTGATAAATAAACTAATAAGTGTACTTTATGCTCAACAGCCTTAGATAATCACTTAATAGATTATTCATACAACCTCAAACAATTAGAAGTATTCTTTCCCAAACTTCCCATCAGCCAAACAACAAGAATTTTAAATTTACTTAAATTTATTCTACTAGTTTTTTTTTCTCGTCATTTACCTTTCCATTCATTTATTTATATAAAGATCAATCACTTGCATAATTTGTTTTCCATTAAAGATTTAAGTCATTAATGAATCATTTCATAAAATACTACTTAAGCTCCTACTACCTTACCTAAGTTTATAACTTAATTCTGTTATAGAATAAAAATTTAAGTTTTTGGTATTCGCTCTTGAAGAGAAAAGAAATATTTCAATATATTTAAAAATTTAATTAAAACATTTAATCTCATTCACTTAGTAAGAATATAAGATATATTTAAAACATCCTCATAGCATTTTGCAAGGATTTTCCAAAAAGTTTAAACAATGTTAAAAGTTTATATCAAAACATATGATAAGCTTTTAAAAAATTAAAGTTCCTTAAATTCGATAATTTATTAGACTCGTTATTTTAAAATAAGTATAAACTCTAGATTATTAAACTGAAACTAATAGTATACTCAAATCTTACATTAAATATCCAAATCAAAGTATAAAATTTCATATCTTCATAATTAATTGTACACACTTGTTTTAAAACGAATATGCAAATCATGGAAAAATATTTATTATGCTTTAATACAAAATTCAAATAGTAAATAAACCTATAAATTTACTATTAGTACTTCGAAAGCAAGTAAATATTTCAAACCATACCTCCAAAATAGAGATTCAAATTCATTTGTCAAGTATATTACCATAAATGAACTTCGCAAATCAAATTTTTTTTCATTTATATAATACCTTTAAATTATACATTCAAAGAAACTTATATAAATTTTACTTGAAATATTCATTTGAAAACTTCATTTGCAAATCAATCATCTTTAATACTTTACGAAAAAAATTCATCTGTAAAATTTCTTGCTTCATATATAAATACCATTTAAAAATTTTAAATAACATCTTTATAAATATAGGTAAACTATTTGAAAACAATAATTTACATCATTACTTATATTTAAAAAGAAGTTATTGAAAACCTTAAATCCAGTAATTATAATTTTATTAGTTTTAAATCTCAAAATACTTTTAAACATCATTAATAAATCAATAATCATTAACTTTAAATACATTTTATTTAATTAATAACTTCCTACAATATTTACAACACTAATAATTTACTATTAAACCATGTTTTACATAAATAAACAATATTTTAAACATTTTAAAGTATGTAGAAATGAAAAAAAAAATAACCAAAATATCTTTTATATAATACTTTATCAAAATACTTTTATAACTCGATGTTTTAACAAGTTTATCCTCGTTCTTGCAGACTCTGGTCGTACGTTGATCAAGCGTAAGACTAGAATTCTCCAAGTACTTAGTAGACCTGTTTCAACACCCAGTGAAAAATACTTAAAAACAGGTATGAGAAGTACCGCTCAAAATTTGATGTCAAATGATGATGTTACGATAGCATTGGCCCGCTGCTGATCCAGAATTTACAAAATGGACACAAAACTTTCCAGAAGATCCTTCCACCTTCCGAATTCTAGAAAAATATCGTAGCCAGTTCGTAAACAAGGGACCATCGACCCCTGCTGCAGTGGTACGCTGCTGATTCAATGATTTACGCAATGGATGCACTTCCTTCCCGGAAGATCCATAAACAACAGATCCCAGGATCGAAAGTGCCTCCATTGGGTAAACTAAAGAACCATCTACCCTGAAAAAAATCGAGGAACTCATGAGTTTAAGTCCGAACAACCATATCAGTTCGAATCCATTTCTGAATTCACCCAAGTATATTAGGGTTTATCGGTCGAATCCATTCCTGGATTCCCCAAGTCCATCTGGGTCGAAGCATATCACACTATACTTCTTCGTGGAGGGTGCTTCCCCATACCATTTACTTCAAAATATAACATACCATATATAGTACCCTTTCAAAATAATAGCTTCAAATATCGGACTTATATAAATTCCATTATATATAAGATTTCATTTCAAATAAAGTACTTTCCAAAATCAATAATCTCGAATATATCAAATCATTCTTATATAAATTCCTTTATATGTAAGATTTATCTCTTTAGATCGAATACCTTCTAAAATCAACAGTTTTAAAAATCACCTTATACTTATATAAAGTCCGTCTTATACAAGAATCAAAAATTTTCCAAAATCAATTTCGCTGTATAAAAAGCCATATGGGATTGAACATCTTTGCTTTATAAAAGGTTTTGAATTTAGAATAGTTTTGTACATAAAATCGTTTGTGAAATAGTTTTGTATATAAAATAGTTTTGTAAAATAGTTTGTAAAATAGTTTTGTAAATAAAATAGTTTGTATAAGAAAAATAAAAGAAAATAGTTTTGTAAAATGGTTTTAAATTAATAGTAGTTTTGCATACAAGAAAAATTCCAATTTAAATTACAAAGATATCCAATCCAACGACTTTCAAATTCAGCGTCAAAGCATATCAATAATATTAGAACATAAGAGGTACATATGTCATCATTTCGCAAAATCACATTCGATCGCTCGCTCGAGTACACAAGTTTGCATTCGAACTAGTATTTTTCATTCGACTTCCCTAATGCGGACTTCGATAAGGTTTCTTGACTAGAAACTAACATTCTCCTTGCATAGCCATGTACTATGATAGAGAATTCTAGAATCAAACCAAAAATCTGTATCAAATATTCGCCATCAAGAATCGAATGAAAAATCCTAACACGAAGTGGTGTAATTCATATAGAACTTGTGTACTCAAATCCGGATATTTTTGCGAATAAAACAATATACATACAACATACGTAATTATTCTAATTTGTTTCATCACAATTACATTTCAATTAAATTCATTTTTAATCTCATTGATTAACACAAATATCACTTCATACTTTAATATTTGTTTCACAGAATTTCTCCAATTAATATAAAACATTAATGTATTCATTCTCATAAAATTGCTTATATTTCTCTTCACTTTAAATTACATTCATTTCACATGTAATATTTCTTATTTAATACAACATTTATTTGCAAATCTTTTCATAAGGAATTTTCTTAAGTTCGTAACCAATTTATAAAACTTAATTCCTCTTTATAAGACATTGTTCGAGTTTAAAGTTATCACAACTTTATTTATAACCATTTATTACATCCATTAATTTCATATCAATTTACAAGTCATGGCTTTGTTTATAATCATTTCACTTTTAATTCATATTTGCTTATCCCATTTACTTTCACCTTTACCTTTCAATTTATTTATGTTAATTAAATTTATAAACATATTTTTCTCCAATTTAATCACATTTACAACATTTCCTTAATCACAATTTCAATTTAAACATCCAAAGGCTTAAAGTTCACACTTTTATATTATTACATTACATGCCAAGAATGTATACAACAATTCTACTCATTTACTGAACAAAGATATAACAAATTAAACCTTGTTTCACTTGCTTTCAAATTAATGTTATCAAATTCAACTGCATAGTTCAACACAATTTCTAAGTTTTAACTCATATATTAATTTAGAAGGTTTCGATTATCCAAAATATCCAGATATTCCATTTTATTTTAATAGTTGAAACTACCGGTCAACAAACAACAAAATTCACAACAACATTTCAGTTTCATAAACAAATATCCTAATTATTCATTTTATTCTCTTTAATACACCATTATTAAACTAGTGTTTAGTCTATTATTTCAATCAACAATAATTGCCAATGTTTATAATTTGATTAAATACAACAAATTAACAATAAATGATAATAATTAGATATTACCATTTCATAAAACAAACACATTACAAATAACTATATCAGTTATAAAATTTTATTCCTTTATATATATCATATAATATTAGGAAAAATAATTTCATTTCAAAACTTATATAAAACATTTTTATAACACTAACAAATACGCGCTCTCGTATATACTTTCAGACAACTCATTCTAGGGTACTTCTACCCTATCTCTAATGAGTTAACCCCAACAGGCTAAGGTATGTCTAAACCAAAGCTCTGATACCAACTGTAACAACCCACCACACATGTCATACTCAAACCATTCAAAAGGGAGGATTGTTAATGGGGTAAATAAGAAAAAAGAAAACAAAACACATAATCTCGCAGCGGAATAACAAAATATAATAATCAAATAAACAGTTCATGAAGCTGTTTTACAAATTACATTTGATTACACTTTTACATTTCAAATCAGAGTTATACCTACATCAGAAGTAAACAAATAATGCAGCAGAACACAGAATGTAGTGAAATATTAAATAGCAATAATATACTGAATCTTCGTCTTCGTCCTCCAGAAAATAAGTGTCTTCGCTAAACTGAAATACTCGGTCTGACCCGAGCGTAAAGTAAAACAAGAACACTCGAGTCAGGACTAACATTCTTATTTAAGTAAGTCAACTCAAGTGAAATGTACATGTAACTCAAAAATTGAAATGCATAGGTTTAAATAAACATCATCTTTCACACTATAAATTAGTTCAGTTCAAATACCGACTTTATGTTCGTTTCCAATCGATTCATTATTAAATCCAACTTCATATTTCAATTTTTCACTTAAAGCTATTAAGTTATAATCAAACAACAAGTTTAAATCTAAAAAAAATCCAATTAAAACTTTCATTAAATCAATTAAATTTAAATTTCATAATTTCAAGTTCGAACATAAATTTAAACTTACAATATTCCAATTTTATTTCTAAATTAATTTATTTAAACCCAAAGTGGTATTATATCGGGTATGTATCATTTCAATCCAAAGTGATTTTTGCTAACTATTAGAGAACTTGGAGTGTGAAAACAATAACAACATAAATAACATAACATGTCAATTACCAACATGCGTGCATAATTAACAATATAATATATACACATGCATAACTAACATATCACATGTGTCACATATCGTAAACAACATAAGTGAATATTTCAAATTCTAACATAACATATAAATATATAACATGACATATATACAAGGAACTTGCAAGGTGATTTACAATAAATTAACATGGCATATCATTTTTCACAAACATAACACATTATTTCCACATAGCATATGTGATGTATTTCAACAAGGCATATACAAATATTTTTTTCTAACATAACACATTTTTACATATCATATGTGATGTATTTCAACATGGCATATAAAAATATATTTTTCTAACATAATGCATTTTTTTACATATCATATGTGATGTATTTCACATACATATGTGACAATTAATCAAATCAACATAACATACTACTTGTGACATATAAAACAACATGTGCATGTGAATATCATAACACAAATTCAAGGGAACATAACAACATATATCACATATTCATATCTAAAGCAAACATTTCTTATAACATTTCGATGTTTATTTACCTAACAATAAAAATGTTAATCGTGAGTGATTGCTCACCTTTCGAGGTTAGAGAGTTTTTGACAACACAAATATGTAGATCCTAGTTGAAATCCAAACACGACAAGCTAACCAATCTTATCCATAGCAACAATCTAATAGAAAAGCAAAGCACGACGATGCAAATCGAACAGATTGAGTTTTACTTCTTCTTTTTTTTAGAGAGATGAAGCCAGGGGAATTTGTGGATTTAGAAATTTTGGAGTTTATGTAGTTTTGAGGATGGAGAAAGTGTGAGCAGAAAGCTTCAGATAGAGGAATGAGAAACAATCTGTACGTACTTTGGTTTTGTTCTCTAGTGGGAAATTGAAAAGTCAACAGGTTGGAAAGTGGAAAGGTGATAAATGAATACAAAAATAAAGTAAGCTTTTCAAAGAAACGACGTGGTTATGTGTTTAATAAATATAAACATGAACAGGCTAGCAGGAATGATGCACGTGCATTAAATCTAAATTGTTAATGGACGAATTAGTGCAGGCAGAAGTTATGAAAAAGAGTGAATACTAAAAGTTGTAACGTGTAAAATAAATGCTTAGATGCAAATACAAGAGGTATATAAGAATTAGGTCGAATAAAATTGGGTGAGAGAATGTATAGCTAACAATAAGAATGGAAAATGAATATATAGAGAATAAATGAAAGTTTTATGAAATAAAGAGAGAGGTTTTTCTTTTTAATATAAATAACTGAAATGTGAGAGTAAACAAGGCAGAAAAATATGAATGAGATAGTAGTTAGAAAAAGCAATAGAATATGAAACGTGCATGAATATGAATTCATGATGAACATCACCTTTCATACTTCAAAAGGAATTTAATGTCACATTAATTCAATATGGAAATATTTTTCAATTCAATTAATTTCTTTAACTCCAAATCAACTCAACTTTACACCTATCTAAAAGTTTTATTAACATACAGTAAAAAAAAAATTGAACACACCAATTAAAGTAACGATGACCACCGCTACATAAAAATAAAAGGAGAACCATGATTCCAAATTCCAATTCAAAATCGGCGTTTTTCTCAGCGCACAATCATGAACATAAAATATTTAATTTATTCTAAATTTTACGATTAGCATTAAAATCACTTCTATATTGCCAAAGATTATTATTCAACAATCGTAAAATATTGCTTCAAAATTCAATTTTTTTCTTTTTATAAAATTACACTTACTTTAAAAACAACAACGTTTATTTTGTTTTCATTAAAACAAACTTTTTTTATAACAATAACGTACATTTCTTTCGTTAAATCCATTAATTACAATTAATGGTTTTTTTTGCCTCTTTAATATTGAAAGATTCCAAATCGACATAGTTTTAATTAGTTTCAAAATTACACTTTAAAGTGAATCCTGTACATTTCATTCATTAAACGTCATTAAGTTCAATTAAATTATCTTTCCATTTTATTGAAAGATTTCAAATTAAATCCATGGCAATTAATTTCAACATTAAAATTTAAAACGGAAAATAATTAATGGATAGCTAATATATTGAATTCTTTTTTTACAGTAACTTAAATACATTTGTAGAATTATTGTTTACACATAAGATAATTAAAACAACTGAATTCTTTTTACAGTAACTTAAATACATTTATAGAACCATTGTTTACACATAAGAGTTATAAATTAACTTGCTTAAATATATTATTTTCCTACTCTTGTAATCCATATGTATGCTAAAACATAGTTCAAATATACATATATTTCTTCCTTCAAATCAATCATTCTATTCTTTATTTTAATGAAATTAAACCTACATTCACAAATGAAACATTCATTTCATTTGATATAAATGTTCTTTTCATTAAATCAACTTTCCTTATATTTTCCTAAAACATAAGCTACGTTTAATTACACCTATTAATTTACAATTTGGTGTCCTCTCTACCATTAATTGAAATTATTCAATTACATTAATTTCAATTATTTACAAAGGTGAATTTAAAATGAACAAAATAAATGTAATGAGAAATAGAACAATTATTTCCTATCTAATAGTAATTTAAACATAATTACACACTATTGGATACAAACAGAAATTATACATTTCTTACCAAATAATAGTTTCTCGTCTCTGCAATCAATCTTTCAGCTACTAAACATTTCAAATAAATAAACATATGATTTCTTATTTAATAAAGAAGCATTTTTTTATTCTTCATTAACATTTATTATTCCAATCAATTGGAAATTTACATTTAGACAATTGTTAATTTCACTCAAACCAATGCTATTAAAATACACACTAGCATTTGTTATTATCCTTACATTATTGCAAACATGTTTCATTAATAGAATTTTTACTTAAGCTCATAACTTGGATTATAATTAAATTTGTATCAGTAAAATCTTGCAAAAAAAATTCCTAACAATTTTATTCAAAAATCTTATTTAATTTAATATTTTTAAATGTTTAAAAATACGGGTCGTTACACCTACTCCTAGGTAGTCCATCCATAAATCCATTGATACGCATTCCCATTTCCATTGCAGTACATCTAACAGAAGTAGTATCCCACTTAGCTTATGTTGTTCCACTTTCAGCCTTTGGCATGTCATTAACTTTGCTACATATTCTGCTACATGAATCTTCATTCCAGGCCAATAAAATATCCTCTTCGCATCATGATACATCTTATCTCCTCTTGGATAAATAGTTACCATGGAGTGATGGCACTCACCGAAGACCTCCTCTATCAATTCCTTAACTTGCGTTATGTACATCCTCATGTCTCCCCTCAAGTAGCACTTCTGGTCTTTGGAGTAACAATCCAGATAGCTCGATCATTCACCCCGTCCTAACTGCTCTATGATGCCAATTAACGATATATCATGTCCTTGACTATACTCACTACAATCCATTACTTCATGTCTTACCTCCATCGCTGCAAACAAATCCGGTACACATTCTGATTGGGGTCAAAAGTCAAACTCTAAAATAAATTCAAAAAATTTCAGTTCTAATAGCATAGCTTTCACTTCAGCGTGCTTCCTGCTTAAGGCTTCGGTAATTACATCTCATTTCCCTAGGGTATAAGTAATCCCAAAAGTCGTATGATGATAAACAATCCATTCACCATTGCTACCTTAAATTCAAAACTCTTTTGAGAGAAAAAGTACTTGAGAGATGTGTAGTCCGAACAACTCAAATCTCTCGCCTAATAAGTAATGCCTACAGGACTTCAGATTAGATACAATAGCAGCTAACTCAAGGTCAAGTGTCGGATAATTCCCCTCGTGATTCTTAAGTTATCAACTTGCATACGCCGCTACCTTTCCTTCTTGCATAAGATTTATGATGTGCACGTAAATGTGCATATTTTTACCACCATATTTAATCTATTTAAATTGAATAAATGATCATATTGGGTATTTTAACTTGTTTAAACCAAAATTCATATTATTTTCAAATCGTCACATATTCATCTTCATCCAAGGGCAAAATGGTCATTTTTGTGCATATATTAAATTGAGAAAATTTAATTAGAAATTTCTATATTATTTTATAGGAATTTGGCTTCATATACAAGTGGTTTCATGAAGATGTATGCATGCACAAGAGTGAAGATAAAGAAATGAAGATGGAAATAATTCAAAGGCATGATAATGGAGGACCCCACCTACTCACCTACCTTAATGTACAAATTAGAGGCTAATGCACATGCTTATGGAATTAATGGCTTCATGTACACTTAAATGATGATTAGTAGAAGCTAATGATTACCTGGCCTCCACACTTTCTCAAGGGTATTTTGGGCATTCTCCAAAAATATGAATTAGGGTTTCATACATGTATAAAGACCCCTTATGTTTCATGTAACCCTCTCTTCCTTAGTCTCTCTTAGTTTAGTTTAGGCTCACAAATAAACAAGCTCTTCTTTTTCTCTTTTCAAGGCTACTTAACCATTTTTATCTTCATGAAATTTTTCTTTTTTTTATGCAATTTAATATATGATCTTTTCCCTTTCTTGTTTATTTCCTTTCATGTTGTAGTGTAGATTTACTTTCATGCAAGTAAAATAGTTCTAATTCTTGTTAATTAGCTCTCTTTTTCATTAAGCTTTCATTTTCCTTTCATTTTGCTTTCATGTTGCTAGCTACATTTGTTAATCAAATGACAAATATGAGAGGCTAATCCCCTTCAATTTAGGGGTAATGAAGCTCTCTAATTATGTAGCTTCAACTATTTGTTAATTCATGCTCTCTTTTTGTGCTTAATGATGATGATAGAAATGGTTTACTAGTTGTTTTTGCTTTGAATTTGATAGCCTATATTGTTGACATCAAATAGGCTATGCTTAAACAATCACTAACACTAATTGTGTAACGACCCGTAAATTTTAACTGTTTTAATAACGTAATTAGTTGAAATTTTGTGAAATTTTAAATGATAAAATTTTGAAATAAAAATTTGATATTTGGAATGCGTCTAATTAATCATAGAAACTGGAAAATTTTCATCAGATAATTTGGAAGTTTATTTTCTAGTGTAATTTTATTCCAATTTATATTAGTTAAAATTGATGATAATAAAATGTTTTCCAAACCTGAATATTTTTACATAGAAAAATTCTAATCCATCTTCTGACTAAGACGTCATTTTTCGTTTTTTCAAATTCGGACTTCTTTAGCTCCGTCGATCTTATTTTTCTGCGTTTTTGCTGCATTTTCCGCTAGTAGAAAATTCGAATTTTTATAATTTGACCGTACCACTGATATCTTTATACCATTTTGATCGTATCGTCATGCTGATCTCAGCAGTATATTCATATGTGTGTTTCGACGTCTAGTGGATGGCGGAATCTGTAAACGTTGGACCGTATGGATAACCGGTTGTGCCTTTTTGTTTTTATAACCATTCATTTCTCACTGAATGAACCAACATCCACTAGCATTTAAAATTTTCAGGAATTGATATTGACTTTTGTCATTCCCATTGAAATTGTCGGTTCCACTTTTTTTTTTGAAAATATGTAAATGTGAATTAATATGTATTTTATGGTAGACGTTATTGCCTTCATAATTTTGCACCTTCCCTCTAACCCATTACCATCTTCCCACTTCCATTATTTTTTCTTTTTCACGAGCCTTCTTACTCGAGCAATCTTCCCTGTTCGCCGCCTCAACCCGCCGTTCCACCCACGTCTCACCTTGCCCGTGCCACCAATCTCCGCCTCCAGAGAATCCAAGCCCAGCCGATACTTCCCACTAGATCCTCCTCCCTCCAGCTCACCTAACTGAAGCCTCTCCTTCGTCCTCTAACCGACGCAGCTCCGCAACCAGTCACCACATCATTCCAGGCTGCCTCTTCCTCCTCGGTCTCTCTGCCCGGTTATCCTCCTTAGTCGAAGCCAATATCCACCTTGCTGCCATGTTTCTTAAGCCTGCTGTGTGTATATATATAGTAAGGTAAAGTATGTTTGTTTATTTGAATATATTAACTCAGAGCTTTGTTTTGTGTTAGTTTGTACTTTTGTAAATAACTTGCTGAAAGTATATAAATATATCTGTTTATAACAAAGGATGTTGGTTTAATTATATATACAATGCAGAGATTTTGGGTTTTGATATACGTATATATTTATTTATAATAGTATATATATATATATAATCTGTTTCTCTTGTTTTGTATTTACAGTTTTATATATGTATATACCTATATTTAGAGATACATGCGTTTAAAACTATTAGCTATTTATAAGACGTATATGTCAGTATATGTTTCAAAATATGTATGTGTAGATGATAAATGATAAGTTTGGGTTTGCTGAATGTATAATATGTTGTATATTCCCTATTAATTTAAATTGTAAGTCTATGTCAATTATAATAAAAGAAAGTATACTTGTGAAGGATATGTATATATGAAAGCTTTCGATTCTATTTGCCTGTTTATAAAAGTTATAATATATCAATGTTGTATTTCAGTTTTACACATATATACCTATAGTATATGATATTTGCGTGATTATATATATATATATATATTGATATGTTCATTTTATATGATATATATTGATTTTATTTTTGACTTTATTTTCTTCTTTACGGCCTTCTGGGAATGCAATTATGTTTATATATATATATATAAGTCATATTTAGTCTATATGAGTGGCATGTTAGTAGTATATACATGTTTGCTAAAGTATATAGTTCCTCAGTTTATATATATATATATATATGATTTATATAAGTGTTATTTTACATTATATATGTATATAAGTGTAGTTTGCATAATTTTCAAGTCTACATGTATGTTGTTTATATAAACTTTTATATGTCAGTAGTAAATAAATATTTTTAAATTATAATACGTATATAAGCATATAAGACTATCTATTTGTTATACAGATAGGTATATATGAGTCTGAGCTATGCATATAGATCCGCTGTTCACATATATATTGGGTAATGAAGTGATTTTTTTTGGTTTGTTGGTTGTTTATTTAATAAAGGTGAGTTGTCTTGTTTCAAAGATGGAAAGGTCGTATATACTATATATTGAGTTATGTAGGTAAGTAGATATAAGTTCGATTTTTTTATATGTTTAAAATTGATTTCGGAAATATGATAAGGACACGTGTATATATTATGTATATATATAAATTTGATTTTTTATAGGTGTTCTAATATAAAATTATGATTTTAATATATATGTTATTCTAGTATTTGTCTTAAATTAAATTTTTATTTCAAGGATTATAATAATAATATTTATATAATTGTTGTTCCTATCAAATTGATACTAAATTGTTCTCATCACTTTCTATCAATCAGCTTGTCCGTCAAATCATGTCAATCTAGCTTAGTTTTGGAGTTCGTGCTTGGGTTGTAACTCATCCCATTATCGAATCTATCTAGCCTCGAAAGGTGAGCAATCACTCACGATTAATGTTCTTATATTTATTAAATTTGATTTCAATTGAAACGACAATTGAAATATGCCATTATCAGTTATTTACATTTGCTTTATATATGCCATTATCTATATCTGTTCACCTGTGACATCTGACACCATTATCTGTTATTTATATTGCTATATATATGCCATCATCTGTATCTGTTCACCTGTGACATCCGACACCATTATCTATTATTTATATTGCTATATATATGCCATTATCTGTATCTGTTCACCTGTGGCACCTGACACCATTATATGTTATTTATATTGATGATATATGTCTGTTATATTATTATCATATCTGTTATCACTCTGCAAGTTCCCTGTTAGTATAGAATTCACTATGGGTTGAAATGATACATATCCGAACGATCTGTAGAATAGGAGAAAATCATTATGGGTTGAAATATAAAACCCAAGCCATTTTCATTGAATTGAATTTGGGATTGCGGGTTGAAAAGATATACCCGTATATATATAAATTACAGATTGAAATGATGAATATCCGTATCACTTGACCATAAGGTAGAAAATTTTATACAGACACCGTTGGTCTATATATATATATATATTTTGAAAAATGATTTCTATGGTTTTGAAAAGAAAATATATGCTTTTAATAAATATCGATTTTAAAGATATATTAAAGTTGATTTAATAAAGTTAATATATGAGTATTTATTTAATATCTATATTTCAGATATAGAGTTTATAATGATTTGAAATTGATTTGAATTATATTTTATTTAAGAATTTTACTTAAATAAGTTTGATTTGAAATTTATTAAATTTGAAATTTTAAAGATATGATTTTACAACTTGAATTTGATTAAAAAGTGGCTTAAATGAATATTTCAAACTTATATAAATTTAAATGGGATATTTTGTTTATATAAATTTGTAAATTTAAGTTGTATTTAGATGTATTGAAATGATTAAAGAAATATCTTAGAAACTAAATGTAATGAAATTAAATTGAGATATAAATGGAATTATCAAATTTAGTTTTTTTAAAATGTGGAATATTTAAGCCTTGGAAATATATTGAAATTTAATGGTTTATTTTGTGTTTCATATCTGTATTTGAAATCGTTATAATTCGAAATGATTTATTGAGAAATCGAATTGAGTTGAAATTTATGAATTGAGATTGAATTAAGTTGAATTTGGAAGTCGAGTTAATTTGAATCGATTTGTGAATTTGTGGAAGCTATTTTATTTAATAAAGTATTTTTAAACTATATCTACAACTATTTATATTATATTTTATAAATTATTTTAATATAAACTATTTTATATAACTCATTTTCAATATATATTATTTTATTATAAACTATTTTTAACTTATAACTATTTTATATAAACTATTTTATTTTATAAACTATTTTATTATATACACTAATTTTTAATATCTAAACTGTTTAAGAGGAAAGTGTTATGAATTCCAAAATGTTATGATCTCAAACTATAGTTTCAAAGTGTTATGAATTTCAAGGTTTTGATTTCCAAAGTGTTTGATTTTAAAAGACTTACGATTTCGAAAGCGATATAACTTTGGAAAGTGATATGATTTTGGAAATGGATTTATTTGAAGTGAAATTGATATCGTATTGATATGGTTTTGAAATAGCAATGATATTTCGGTTTTGAAATATAAACTATTTTGAAAGTTTATTAAATGACCAATCAGTGTAATAATTACGTAGTTATTGAAGAGTCCGGGATCGGTTAGGGACATACTTTCTGTCCAAACCGAAAACCACTTTAATAACTATTATACGTGGAGTGTGATCCAAAATGAAGTGGTTGGAATGATGACGTTGCTGGATTTGAAGAAAGAGAACGATAATGGATGACCTTGACACTTGTGTCAAATTGGAAATGACTTAAACAGGAGCCGTGCCGGGCTAGTAAGGTTAGCTACCTCTAGCGGACACACTTCTTCGTAAACTACTCATTACTTGTTTTTGATTGGTGCGCACCCTTGATTTGGGAGTGTTGTTTCGCGGTGTTGCGGCGATGCGTTCTCACCAGTCCGGATCAGGAAAACGGTAGTTTCACTACCTTGGGTATTGCCTCATGTGCCTTGTCATACTCGTATCCTTATGCGCGACCACTACGATTTGTTTCGTGTTATACCTATGGAGTACTCCCTGATAGCCCACTAGTTTACGGTGGAGTTTACACTGTTGTATAAACTATGATGCTTATATAAAATGTGTTAAGGGGGATAATGGTAACGCCTTAACGCTATTTTGATACTTTATATTACTGATAGGCATTATCTACTTAGCGTACACTACTACATAGTAGATAGTTTAACAGATCCTTAGAGGATGGTTATCCCAAACATCCTTTGAGTTACTTGTATTTCAGTTGTTATTTCACTTGAGTTGGATTTATTGATATAAGAATGTTAATCCTGACTCGAGTGTTTTGTGTTTTCTTTACGCTCGGGTCAGACTGAGTGTACCAGTATTCGAGACTCACCTTTGGAGTTGGAGCTTCGCTGGGAGATCCAACTATCTATCTAGCTTTCAGATGTTCAGTTGATTCTAATGATGTATTCTGATTCTTGTATTTGACTATTGTATTCGAGATCTGTTGTAACTTATTTAACTCTGTTATATATATAGTAGCTTCATGAACTACTATTCTTTTGCTTCCGCTGCACTATTGTTATATTACGTTGTGTCTGTGATCTGTGATTATTTTATTTACTGTATATGCTGAGTTTTTCCAAATATAAATTAACAATTCGGTATTTTGAATTATTCAAGTCGGACATGTGTGGTTTTATTGTCGATTTGAATGGTCCAAAATACTGGGTCGTTACAGTTGGTATCAGAGCTCTGGTTTTAGGAAAAACTCAGCATATAGAGTAAATTCAATTACAGAATCACGTTCGTTCGAGCTTGAATTCCTTCTTCTTTGACTCAGTTTCTTTGAATTTTGGAACGTTCCCTTCGGTTCCAAAGTCCATTCGTGTCTCCCCTATTCATGTCTTTTTAATTCGTGAGTATCCCATAACTCCACTTCGAATGATCTCTATAATAAATCGGCGGTCTCGCCAATATTTGAATAATTTGTAAAAGAGTGAAACTCCTGTACAACCAGCATTGATTCACCGAAGATTTCTGTATGCTCGGTTTACGATGCTGTTATCTTTTGCTATACCCGAATTCTATCTCTGGCGATCGAATCTCGATTTGTCGCAGAATTCTCCATCGAATTTATTCTTGGAATCACGGTTGACCCGGTTAAGGTTACCCGCGATTTATATAAGTTTGTCCACCTTCTGTTTGAAAACTCAATTATTATCTCCTTATCGGGTCTACCTTTTAGTTGAATTCTTTTAGTTAGAGTTTCTCTAATCTGAATCTCTATCTTTGTTTTGAAATCCATTCGAGGATATCCGAGTGATGGAGTGTATTTGTAATTAATATAAAATATTTATGTTTATAGTGTGTTGTTTGAGTTGTTGATGTTGGTTTGGATTTTCGATCGATTCGTCTGATCAACGCTATCGATAGGATTTCCAAAACACTTGAACAGAGCAAACTAACACAATATTGATTTCAAATTTGGTAAATGAAATAATTTTGTATGATTATATTATAAATATATAAGTAAAATTTTCTGGAATAAAAAAAAGGAGTTAATTAATTGGTTGATTGAAATGATAATATTTGATTATCATTTATTGTTCTAAATGAATTTATAAACATGGTATAAATTGATTTGGAATTTAAATAAATTTAAATCAGGAATTTGAGAATTTAATTTTCGATGATTCCAAACTCTGGTTTTAAAATTTTAAATGTATATTATATAAAGTATTTTTGAATATAAATGATTTTCAAAGAATTTTAATGTTTAAATCAGTACTCTTCTCTTTGTCGCTGGAAAATAATTTCGGGGATGGCGGCCGCATCATCGACATTCATTTTCGAGTTTCGAAGTGAAGAGACCATTTAGTAGCTTTGCTACACTTTGTTTGGAAATTTAATTTGATTTGAATTTCTGTGGTATGACCTGATTTATTATATATATAAAGATTAAATTTTGATCTGATATATACTATATATATTTATCTCAAAATAGTTTGAAGTAAATCGGAGATTTAAATTCTTTAGTTTATGATTTAAAGATGATTTCAATTATAAACTGAAGTCAAAATTTTTTTTGGATAAATATATAAACTTGAAATAATTGAATTTGAAAATTTTATTTGTATAGTACTAAATTGCATTTCAATATAACTTACCTAAATTATTCAGAAGTTAAAATGTAATTGGATAATATACAATATAAAATGATTTTATAAATAAAATTTGAGTGTTTATAATAAATGTTATACACTTAGATTTTACTTATAAAAAAATGCTAATAAAGATGATAGAATAATAAGTTAATTGAATGAGATGAATATAATAAATTTTGTTCTGAAAGAATTAACAAATTGAAATTAGATCAAGTTATGGAAATACCTTAAATTTAAACCAATTATTGAATATAAATTAATTTAAATTGTAATTTATATGGTTTAAATTAATTTATATGGTTTAAATATATGTAATAAGATATATT
Organism: Allium fistulosum; assembly: GCA_030737815.1. Classification (NCBI taxonomy): domain Eukaryota; kingdom Viridiplantae; phylum Streptophyta; class Magnoliopsida; order Asparagales; family Amaryllidaceae; genus Allium; species Allium fistulosum. The sequence goes on along the minus strand of CM060904.1, from coordinate 307,571,251 downwards.
AAGTGGAATAAACTTAATAATAATTTGGAATAAAAGAATTAAATTTGTTGAATAAAATATGAGTACAATAAATGATTATAAAAATTGATGATTTAGAAATTGTTAACTGAGGATGACTAGATAATAAGATAATGAATTTAGAAATAGATAGATTGATTTAACTTAAGTGAACTCAAAGGGATTTAACCAAATTGTTAAATATTAATTAATTTAAATTGAAATTTATATAGTTTAAATTAATTGTTTTACTTGTATTCCAATCTAATTTCTTTCTGGTTGTTTCTATTCTCTTGTCTCCTTCCTTTTCGGGGACGAAAAGTTTTGAGTGGGGGAGAGCGTAACGACCCGTAAATTTTAACTGTTTTAATAACGTAATTAGTTGAAATTTTGTGAAATTTTAAATGATAAAATTTTGAAATAAAAATTTGATATTTGGAATGCGTCTAATTAATCATAACAACTGGTAAAATTTCATTAGATAATTTGGAAGTTTATTTTCTAGTGTAATTTTATTCCAATTTATATCAGTTAAAATTGATGATAATAAAATGTTTTCCAAACCTGAATATTTTTACATAGAAAAATTCTAATTCATCTTCTGACTAAGACGTCATTTTTCATTTTTCCAAATTTGGACTTCTTTAGCTCCGTCGATCTTATTTTTCTGCGTTTTTGCTGCATTTTCTGCTAGTAGAAAATTCGAATTTTTATAATTTGATCGTACCACTGATATCATTATACCGTTTTGATCGTATCATCGTGCTGATCTCAGCAGTATATTCATATGTGTGTTTCGACGTCTAGTGGACGGTGGAATCTATAAACGTTGGACCGTATGGATAACCGGTTGTGCCTTTTTGTTTTCTATAACCATTCATTTCTCATCGAATGAACCAACAGCCACTAGCATTTAAATTTTTCAAGAATCGATATTGACTTTTGTCATTCCTATTGAAATTGTCGATTCCACTTTTTCTTTTGAAAATAGGTAAATGAGAATTAATATGTATTTTATGGTAGACGTTACTGCCTTCATAATTTTGCACCTGCCCTCTAACCCATTACCATCTTCCCACTTCCATTATTTTTTCTTTTTCACGAGCCTTACCCACTCGAGCAATCTTCCCTGTTCGCCGCTCAACCCGCCGTTCCTCCCATGCCTCACCTCGCCCGCGCCACCAATCTCCGCCTCCAAAGAATCCAAGCCCAACCGAGACTTCCCACTAGATCCTCCTCCCTCCAACTCACCTAACTGAAGCCTCACCTTCGTCCTCTAACCGACGCAGCTCCGCAACCAGTCACCACATCATTCCAGGCCGCCTCTTCCTCCTCGGTCTCTCCGCCCGGTTATCCTCCTTAGTCGAAGCCAATATCCACCTTGCTGCCATGTTTCTTAAGCCCTCTGTGTGCAGCGACGAAACCAGGATTTTTGTTTGCGTTGGGCAGAGTTGTATTGATAGTCAAATATATATCAGGAAATTGAAATTCAACCAAAGTGCTTTAGTATAGTACATTTTGAGACACGTTAAATGTATAAAGTTTGACTAGTTGCGTAATATTGATAATTTTATAAACTTACATACAAAATACATAACCCAACAATTAGGATGTTTTTTTAATTCAAGGATAATCCAATAATTAGGATGCTTTCTTAAGAGACAATATGTGTATGATCTAATCAAAAAAATCAAGTAGAGAACAAATCAAGATTAAAATAACATAATCGACAAGATTAAAAAGATAATTACCTACAACCATAGAACAAATAGGAAATTTTGATTTAACTTTTTATATTAGGTCTGGATAGTGGAGTGAAGACTGGAGACTGAATTGAGCAGCAGGCTACTGAATTGAATCTGGAATTAGGGTTTTGATTTACTTAATCAAATCAAGTATGAAGACTGAATTGAAGGAGACGACATGGATTTAAGAGAGCTGAACGTGAATGCTGAGCCCGAATGCGAGGGGAGAGCTTGTATTTTTTTTTCTTTTCTATAAATTTTTTTCCCCTAAATCTTGGGTTGGGCAAGTGCCCACCCCACCCTTGCTTTGGTTTCGTCACTGTCTGTGTGTATATATATATAGTAAGGTAAAGTATGTTTGTTTATTTGAATATATTATCTCAGAGCTTTGTTTTGTGTTAGTTTGTACTTTTGTAAATAACTTGCTGAAAGTATATAAATATATCTGTTTATAACAAAGGATGTTGGTTTAATTATATATACAATGCAGAGATTTTGGGTTTTGATTTACGTATATATTTATTTATAATAGTATATATATCTATACTATAATAAAAAACCTTTGGTCAACCGGTCAAAGTGAAGCCTTTTTGGCAGTTCCCAAATTACCCACACTGCAAATTCCAACCAAATAATTCTGCTGGGGCACTTCCGTCTTTCTACCACCGCCTCATCCCACGTTCCCCAACCTGCTCCTTTGCACGACTCTATAACTTCCTCTTCCGTCTCTCTTCCCTTTTCTTCTCTGTGTTCCTTTTCCCTTTCCTTATGTTTTCCTCTCAGCCGAAACAATGGCACTTCCCCTTTTCCACTTTTCAAATCGACGTACCTAAATTGACCAAACTCTGCTCTTCCCTTGCTTCCGTTCGACTGCCTCCCGAGACGACCACTGTCTCCCCGATGATTCTTCACCATCTCATCCACGTTTTACCAACAGATCTTCCCACGTTTCCCCATTTTTTCCCTTTATTCTCGGTTGGAAACCACTTTACTTCCCCTCCCAAATTGACAATAACAACGAATTATTGTGATACCCACCTGAAAGGTTCAACAATTCATTAGACGATCCATTTTCTAATTCAACGAATTATTGAGCACTGCGGCGAAGACGATGGCGCACTAGGGCATCCTCATCCTCACTCACGGTATCAATTTTCTAATTCAACTAAAATTCCTGTTCTTTACTCTTAATTTGTTTATTTTAAAACTCTATTTCATCAATGTTATTTCCGCACACAATACGGTCATTCAGATGGCTCTGCAGAAGAAGATGATCCACGGACAACAGCACTGCGGCGAAGATGATGGCGCACTAGGGCATCCTCGCTCACGGTATCAATTTTCTAAATTCAACTGAAATTTCTATTCTTTAATCTTCATTTGTTTATTTTAAAACTCTGTTTCATCGATGTTACTTCCGCAAGCAAAACTGTGATTCAGATGGCTCTACAGCAGGAGCGGACAACCAGTCCATGGAGAGAGATATATACGAAATTAAGGTACTATTTTTTTTACTACTACAGTTTGTATTTCGATCATTGCCAAAACTACTGCATTTACAATCAAAAAATCATTTACAGTTGAAGGTACCATCAAGATCCTGTCAGAAAGTAAGAAGAAACTGAAAAATAACAACTCGAAGATGTGAATGGATTAGTGTCTACAGCAATTTGGGTATCTCCATCTTTTTTGACTCTGCTTAAAGCTTTTCTTCTTATTCATTTGCATTTGCAGATTTATATGACGAGCATTATTACATTATTCTGCCTATTTTAAGCCTGACTGTCAAAAAACTTTAATTCACATTTTATTCACTGTTTTTAACTATAAATAGCTTGATTAAATGATGTGCGCCCTTAGTAATTATAATACTAAACATACCAATCCTATAAAGAACAAAATATAGATATTTTTATTCCATGTTTGATATTTATCCATTAATTTGGTTTGGTTCTCAAATTTCTGTGATAACACTCCGTACTGTACTTCGTAAACTTTGATAATGCAAAATGAATGGTATTTAAGCATTTACTATTCTCTATGTTACTGATAAGATTATAGCAATTTCTAATTTTATATCTGACTTTCATCATGTTTGGGAAATCCAATTACAAATACATGTAATTAATAAGTACTTAATTTTTTTACTACACTGGATTGGTACTTTATGTCCACATATAAATATAACATTTCAAAACATAGTCTTCATCACTTACTTTGGACAGTCAGTACACAGGTTTTCCTAATTGTGTGTTTGTTAAACTATCTGTCAGTTGGTCTATTTTGGGTTTTATGTGGCTAAGTTGATTTTATATGTCGACGTTTGTTAATTTTTCGTAAAATTCAATTATTTGAGTACTTTGTTGTAGTTTTTGACATATAGAATTTTTATTTTACTTGGTCAAAAGGACTGTCGGTGTGAATTAAAAAAACAATGCAATTGATTTTGAAAATCATAAGCTGAATAAAGATTTTTCCTACGCACCGAATATTCTGTAATATTGACATGTCACATGCAATTTTGGATTAACTGATCATGATTTATTTCCATAGATATTTAGTTGATTATTTTATTTACATCATTGCAATAGAACCATAAGTACAAAAGTGATTTTTGATGAGTAAATGGTAAACACTATATTTGTTCATATTGCAAATCATTTCTTTTTTACTGTTTTGTTCACAATTAGTATACGTCCTAAACAGGAGAATATTTATACTTGGTATTGTACTAATGTTTCACATTACTTCCTGTAAAAGAATATTCAGATCATTTTAAAAATATTTTTATTTTCAAAGTGCATATTTTTTGTTCCCTTTTTAAGAATAAATAAATTATAATGCCAGTAGCTACAATTACTATATACTCCTCTTATGTTTTGATTCTGAAATACTGCATAATTTATAGCTTCTTACCTGCTCTTGCTTTAACTTCAGTGTCATCAGAGGCCTTGCACAATTTAGTCACAGTTACATTAAAACAAATAACTATTGCATTGCTATATAATTGATTGTTTGGTGGATATCCGTGTGTTCCTTATCAAAGTATGTGCAACTTACTGGATATGTGACTTAGGCATAGTTGGCAGATTCTAAAATTAGGCATGCCCCTTAAAATACGTGCAGATGCATTTTCGATAAGAATTAGTGCAACTGTAAGAATAATTAATTCTGTAACAATAGGTGTTGACAAATTTGAAACTTCCTTAAAATAACGTGTTAAGAAAATTTGCCCCCTGTTAAGAAAGAATGAACCCAGGACTGTGTGGTTTCCAGTTTTAGGCTTTGGGCTGTATGTCCAACATCTGTATAAATAAGAAAAACATACATGAATCTAATATCCTTCATATTTAGGATTAAATTGCCCATTGTGTTACAGTGTCTTTTCACATATACTTTATGTGACAGAGCAGAATTTGATCTGTTACCTAAGCCAACGACGGAGAACATGTTGACTCCAGATCATCTTTCACAAACGTTGATAAAGAATAGTTTGAACTGCAATAAGAATAATACTATCATATCGCTATTTTTTGAAGTTTGCATTTGGTAATGAACTGAGTACACCGGTTATGTCTTTATCTTATCTATCAAAGTATATAATTGTACTGAAATGCTTGGTACATGATGCAAAATCATAAGTTGTTGTAAGGGAAATGTTTAATTTAGTCCAATGTTTTATATGTATGATTTTTCAAACTTAGAATGCTTGATTTGTATGGTTTCTCTGTGATTATGCAAAACACTGAGCACTTGGTTGATGTGTATGTTTTTTCAGATATATGAAATTAGTTCTCTGCGTTTCTTTTAATGACAATACTTGCCAGTTTTGTCCCATGATTATTAAAGTATTCCGTAAATACACATTTTTTATCCTGGATTCAAAAGAAAGGATACAACCACTGTTTTTTATCCCATAATCTTGATTTCAAATTTCATTTATGTATTCATCTTGATTTCCAGTTTATTACTTGGCTCAACTGCGTATTACTAAAATTAGATTAGCTGAAGTTCTTGGATATTTGTTTGCTTTTGACCTACTGACATTTGACACTAAACCTGCTTTGTATGCCTTACCATTGTTCTGTTACTGCATTAATTTATGCGTAGCGTTCATCAATATAAAAGGACACTTGAATATTATTAAAGGTAGAAACGTATGAAGTATTCAATTTTTATCATTAAATTTTAAAATGCTTATTCATATTTATAAAAAAACTCGAAAGAATTTATTTCATCACTTAAACCGATATGGTTAAAATTGCATAATAGCACAGACATATACTTGATCATGCAAGAAAGAAAATTTATATCAGCGACCGTTTTCTTCCGACTTTTACAAGGTTATTCTATTTTCTACCTAATGAATTAGTATGGTGCAGATATGCATGTTCAAATACATATTTAGTAACATATATATGCTAAAAAAATAAAATAAAAGTGAAATTAGACTGCACAATTCCTTTAAAGTATGATATGATCATTCTTCTGATTTTAATTTCAAGCCTTTTTAGGTTTGTATAATTGCATTTTTGAACAAGGATGGAACCCTTTGAAGCACAAACATCAATTATGTTTTGGAGTGCCATTGAAGTGAGTTGTAGTGTGTAAGATACATACATCTATTATGTCTGTTTTATTTCCTTTTTTTCCAAAGGTCCAATCTCTGTCTAATATGTATTGTTTAGTTATGTTAAGTGGCCTGATTACCCATTATACTCTGTTCAGGCACATAAAACATCGATTTAGCTATTGGGATATGACAAGGGATGGAATGCATCATTCCCCTTGAAACATGGGTTACAGTGATTAATATAATCCTTTATGTTCAGTGTTGATAATTGTAGCTTACAATATCATAATTACAAAATATTTAGTATTTCTACAATGAGGTTTTGTTAAATTCTCCTATACCACATATTGAAACATTTTTATACGAGTAGCCTTTTGTTTGATAGTTTTTACATCTCTTGCAGAAGCTCTAAGCTTTAAGCTACGAAAATGTATTAAGCGTGCATAATGTATTGAGCTTCAACAAATTTGTACTATCCTTGCATTACATTTTCGTTCAACTAAATTCATCAATTATTACATTTCAGAAGAAAAAAAATTTAACTTCTACCGTGAAATAGTTTCCCTTCAATATGTACATCATAAAAATTTTATTTATGCATTCTTCAATGAATATTAATCTGCCTACAATTTTTTTAATAAAGAACATTGAATTTGACCACCGTCCTTGAAATAGGTACATACCGTAAAGGCTAATTGAACCATCCTTTACTTCAGTAAACGGTATCTTTCCCTTTGTTGTTAAACTACCGTTATGCATATGATGCATCCAATGTTGTGTACTGGGGATGAGTCCTAATACAAATAAGTTACGTATTTCTGAAATGGTTCACCTTGCAGTAACATATCGACAACAAGACAACTTGCATTCATATTACATGTTAGATGTACAAAAGGAATTTGAAGTGCAATGTCAACATGAAGTGGAGTATTGAGCTTACATGAGTGAAATGGAACATGGAGTTGCCCATCAACCAATAGCAGGAAATGAGTTGAAGGACTGATCAGTGAAGTCGCTTATGAGCTTGGATTTGGGGTGTATGCCTCATATTTGGTACTGGCATGAGATGACGGAACTATGCTTTATTTCTGTCACATTTTTTTATTAATTGTGTATTTCAGCAATAGGTTATTTTTACTTTAGTGCATTTGTATTATTTAAGTGGAAATGTACTGTAATGTTGAAATAAACCATTCATATAATTATTGGAATGCACTATGAAAAAAATGTCAATGTATATACTGTATGTAAATGTGTTACATTATGTTGTATGATAGTTTATCACTTTCATTACCCTGCTTTATTATTTTCAAAAATAACTTAGTCTCATTTTCTTTTTGGTTAATAATTGATTTTTGTCAATGTATATACGTAAATACATGCAACATTGTGTATACTTCAAATCATGCTGTAAGATCCAAAAAATCTTACAAACGGTGTTTTTAACAAAGACAAACTACGTCACTTCCTTCTTTGCATATGTCCAACGGACGTGCCACCATACTTGTATATATAATCTATTTCTCTTGTTTTGTATTTACAGTTTTATATATGTATATACCTATATTTAGAGATACAGACGTTTAAAACTGTTAGCTATTTATAAGACGTATATGTCAGTATATGTTTCAAAATATGTATGTGTAGATGATAAATGATAAGTTTGGGTTTGCTGAATGTATAATATGTTGTATATTCCCTATTATTTTAAATTGTAAGCCTATGTCAATTATAATAAAAGAAAGTATACTTGTGAATGATATGTATATATGAAAGCTTTCGATTCTATTTGCCTGTTTATAAAAGTTATAATATATCAATGTTGTATTTCAGTTTTACACATATATACTTATAGTATATGATATTTGCGTGATTTTATATATATATATATTGATATGTTCATTTTATATGATATATTGATTTTATTTTTGACTTTATTTTCTTCTTTACGGCCTTCTGGGAATGCAATTATGTTTATATATATAAGTCATATTTAGTCTATATGAGTTGCATGTTAGTAGTATATACATGTTTGCTAAAGTATAAAGTTCTGTCAGTTTATATATATATATATGATTTATATAAGTGTTATTTTACATTATATATGTATATAAGTGTAGTTTGCATAATTTGCAAGTCTGCATGTATGTTGTTTATATAAACTTTTATATGTCAGTTGTAAATAAATATTTTTAAATTATAATATGTATATAAGCATATAAGACTATCTATTTGTTATACAGATAGGTATATATGAGTTTGAGCTATGCATATAGATCCGCTGTTCACATATATATTGGGTAATGAAATGATTTTTTTTGGTTTGTTGGTTGTTTATTTAATAGAGGTGAGTTGTCTTGTTTCAAAGATGGAAAGGTCGTATATACTATATATTGAGTTATGTATGTAAGTAGATATAAGTTCGATTTTTTTTATATGTTTAAATTGATTTCGGAAATATGATAAGGACACATGTATATATTATGTATATATATAAATTTGATTTTGTATAGGTGTTCTAATATAAATGATGATTTTAATATATATGTTATTCTAGTATTTGTCTTAAATTAAATACTGATTTCAAGGATTATAATAATAATATTTATATAATTGTTGTTCCTATCAAATTGATACTAAATTGTTTTCATCACTTTCTATCAATCAGCTTGTCCGTCAAATCGTGTCAATCTAGCTTAGTTTGGAGTTCGTGCTTGGGTTGTAACTCATCCCATTGTCGAATCTATCTAGCCTCGAAAGGTGAGCAATCACTCACGATTAATGTTCTTATATTTATTAAATTTGATTTCAATTGAAACGACAATTGAAATATGCCATTATCAGTTATTTACATTTGCTTTATATATGCCATTATCTGTATCTGTTCACATGTGACATCTGACACCATTATCTGTTATTTATATTGCTATATATATGCCATCATCTGTATCTGTTCACCTGTGACATACGACACCATTATCTATTATTTATATTGCTATATATATGCCATTATCTGTATCTGTTCACCTGTGGCACCTGACACCATTATATGTTATTTATATTGATGATATATGTCTGTTATATTATTATCATATCTGTTATCACTCTGCAAGTTCCCTGTTAGTATAGAATTCACTATGGGTTGAAATGATACATATCCGAACGATCTGTAGAATAGGAGAAAATCGTTATGGGTTGAAATGAAAAACCCAAGCGATTTTCATTGAATTGAATTGGGGATTGCGGGTTGAAAAGATATACCCGTATATATATAAATTACGGATTGAAACGATAAATATCCGTATCACTTGACCATAAGGTAGAAAATTTTATACAGACACCGTTGGTCTATATATATATATATATATATATATTTTGAAAAATGATTTCTATGGTTTTGAAAAGAAAATATACGGTTTTAATAAATATCGATTTTAAAGATATATTAAAGTTGATTTAATAAAGTTAATATATGAGTATTTATTTAATATCTATATTTTAGATATAGAGTTTATAATGATTTGAAATTGATTTGAAATTATATTTTATTTAAGAATTTTAATTAAATAAGTTTGATTTGAAATTTATTAAATTTGAAATTTTAAAGATATGATTTTACAACTTGAATTTGATTAAAAAGTGGCTTAAATGAATATTTCAAACTTATATAAATTTAAAAGGGATATTTTGTTTATATAAATTTGTAAATTTAAGTTGTATTTAGATGTATTGAAATGATTAAAGAAATATCTTAGAAACTAAATGTAATGAAATTAAATTGAGATATAAATGGAATTATCAAATTTAGTTTTTTTAAAATGTGGAATATTTAAGCCATGGAAATATATTGAAATTTAATGGTTTATTTTGTGTTTCAGATCTGTATTTGAAATCGTTATAATTCGAAATGATTTATTGAGAAATCGAATTGAGTTGAAATTTATGAATTGAGATTGAATTAAGTTGAATTTGGAAGTCGAGTTAATTTGAATCGATTTGCGAATTTGTGGAAGCTATTTTATTTTATAAAGTATTTTTAAACTATATCTACAACTATTTATATTTTATTTTATAAATTATTTTAATATAAATTATTTTATATAACTCATTTTCAATATATATTATTTTATTATAAACTATTTTTAACTTATAACTATTTTATATAAACTATTTTATTTTATAAACTATTTTATTATATACACTAATTTTTAATATCTAAACTTTTTAAGAGAAAAGTGTTATGAATTCCAAAATGTTATGATTTCAAACTATAGTTTCAAAGTGTTATGAATTTCAAGGTTTTGATTTCCAAAGTGTTTGATTTTAAAAGACTTACGATTTCGAAAGCGATATAACTTTGGAAAGTGATATGATTTTGGAAATGGATTTATTTGAAGTGAAATTGATATCGTATTGATATGGTTTTGAAATAGCAATGATATTTCGGTTTTGAAATATAAACTATTTTGAAAGTTTATTAAATGACCAATCAGTGTAATAATTACGTAGTTATTGAAGAGTCCGGGATCGGTTAGGGACATACTCTCTATCCAAACCGAAAACCACTTTAATAACTATTATACGCGGAGTGTGATCCAGAATGAAGTGGTTGGATTCATGACGTTGCTGGATTTGAAGAAAGAGAACGATAATGGATGACCTTGACACTTGTGTCAAATTGGAAATGACTTAAACAGGAGCCGTGCCGAGCTAGTAAGGTTAGCTACCTCTAGCGGACACACTTCTTCGTAAACTACTCATTACTTGTTTTTGATTAGTGCGCACCCTTGATTTGGGAGTGTTGTTTCGCGGTGTTGCGATCATTGCGGCGATGTGTTCTCACTAGTCTGGATCAGGCAAACGGCAGTTTCACTACCTTGGGTATTGCCTCATGTGCCTTGTCATACTCGTATCCCTATGCGCGACCACTACGATTTGTTTTGTGTTATACCTATGGAGTACTCCCTGATAGCCCACTAGTTTACGGTGGAGTTTACAGTGCTGTATAGACTATGATGCTTATATAAAATGTGTTAAGGGGGATAATGGTAACGCCTTAACGCTATTTTGATACTTTATATTACTGATAGCCATTATCTACTTAGCGTACACTACTACATAGTAGATAGTTTAACGGATTCTTAGAGGATGGTTATCCCAAACATCCTTTGAGTTACTTGTATTTCAGCTGTTATTTCACTTGAGTTGGATTTATTGATATAAGAATGTTAATCCTGACTCGAGTGTTTTGTGTTTTCTTTATGCTCGGGTCAGACTGAGTGTACCAGTATTCGAGACTCACCTTTGGAGTTGGAGCTTCGCTTGGAGATCCAGCTATCTATCCAGCTTTCAGATGTTCAGTTGATTCTAATGATGTATTCTGATTCTTGTATTTGACTATTGTATTCGAGATCTGTTGTAACTTATTTAACTTTGTTATATATATAGTAGCTTCATGAACTACTATTCTTTTGTTTCCGCTGCACTATTGTTATATTACTCTGTGTCTGTGATCTGTGATTATTTTATTTACTGTATATGCTAAGTTTTGCCAAATATAAATTAACAATTCGGTATTTTGAATTATTCAAGTCGGACATGTGTGGTTTTATTGTCGATTTGAATAGTCCAAAATACTGGGTCGTTACAAATTGTCTCTTCATCAAAATATGATTATGGCAAAAGAAAGTGATTTGAAATTAAAATTTAATGGTCTATATTTCTAATCAATAGTTAATAGGCCATACTTAAAATAGATTTCATTTTCATTTTCATTATCAAGTTTCATGAAAGTTAGTAAGTGGTTTAAGGGGTGTGTTATAGTTTGATGGCTTATGTTGGCTAATCAATAGCACAAATATGCCATACTTATGATAAGCACATCAATTAAAGCACTAATGACCATAAAAGAGAGATTATGATTTCAGATGCGTTTGACTACATGATCTAGAGAGTGGATTTATTCTCTAAATTTTCATTTAACTCTTATATTTGCATCTCTTTTCTTTTAGTTAGTTAGCTAATTTTCTAATTCTCTAGCTTAACTTTCACTCGACTTTGGATTAATTTGATTGAATAGAATTTTAAAATCATCAATTCCCTGCGGATCGACCCGTATTCGCCACGTACTACAAGTGTACGCCGTGCGCTTGTGGTTATTTTATTTCTAAATTTGTTCGACGGTTTTCTAAACCGATAGAAAATCCGTCGTCGAAGAAGTTTTTGGCGCCGCTACCGGGGAATTTGTTTTGATTTTGATTTTCTATTCTTCGGATTATTTTTTGTTTGATTTTAATGTGTGTTTGTTTTGTGTGCTAACTTGCATTAAAAGAAATTGTGTTTGTGTGTGTTCGTTGTGTGCACTTTAATTTGTTGTTGTTCTAGTTTGTTTGGCATTTGCATTTCCAAATAGATAAAAAAACAACAAAAGTTCAAAACAAAAACAAAAAACATTTTATTTCCTTTTCTAGACTTTACATTACATTTACATTTTCTTCACTGTCTACAAAAAAAAGAAAAAAAGTTTTCTCCATACACATTTTTCTTACTGGTTTACATCTACAACTACTGACTTCTGCTAATTCTTGTTGTTTACTGTCACTGTGCAATTGCAATACAGTGCACATCCTCTTCAACTACCACCCACTTCTACCACACTGTTTCCCCACCTCTGCCACCTTGCTACCAAATCAGTCCACTACTACATCGTCAATACGAAACAGTTACCTCCTCACAACTGTGCCATCCACCACCCGATTGCTACTGCTAAATAATTTCTGTCACAACCACCTGCTTGCTGCCATCCACTAGTGCAACTCAAACTACAAAACCCTGTCTCACTTCACCCATTATTCAACAATCCTGTGCACTGTGCTTTTGCACAACCCCTTCATTGCATGTCAATCACCTCCTCCAATTTCACCATACCCCTGTTTGATGCCCCTCAAATTCACAACCACCTCCACAACTACCCAATGTGCCACCATCAACACTGATCATCCCCTTCTACCACATTTGCCAATTACTAACTGACCACTTCAACTCCAGACTTCATCACCACTAACATACACCAATCTACAACCAAAAAGCCACCACTTCAACTGCTAATACCGTCAACAGTGGAATACAACCACCGTTCACCATTCTCCCACTGCAACATACATAGTGCAACCAGACAATCATCTCAACCATATAAACCTTCACTTCCTTCGCCATTTCTGCTTCGACAGCCTTAACTTCCACAACCACATTCCAACTCCAACAACATTCACTTTGCCTGCTGCTACAACTCAGTTCATCTCCCTGATCACTTCAGACATCAAAACTGCCTCACTGCCATTCAGACTTGCACAACCATCAACGTTTCAATCCATCTACTACCCATCAACAACCACGAATCGCTTCCTTCCAAACTGTAAACCACTCTGCTACACACTGCAAACTTGATTATCACCACAATCAAATCCACTCTGCATACAAATCACAACAACCCACAGTTTCGCCACTGCCATATCTCAGCCGCAAACAATTGACAGCTTCATATCACAAACTTCCCACTGGCGAGTTGCTTCGAACTAACCTAAACATCAACAACGCTATCACCCAAAGCGCCACCTTCATAGAACCTTCGACCCAATACCCAGCTTATAACTGGACTGCAGCCTCCCTAAATCTCACCAGAACACCAATACTCACATCGCCACCTCCATTCCTCCACCGACAACCTTCCTCAATTCACTTTGCCCCCGGCTCGATCAACCTGAAATCCTCAAACCTAAAAAGCCCAATTGCCAGTCGCCAATCTAATCCCAATCGCAACTTTGAATTGACTTTGATTTAGCAACTCGATTTCCAAATCGATTTCGAGCTCAGTTTATAATCACATAAATGAAAGAGGAATCGGGAAGTAATGGGTTTGCTTTATTTTTATTTTTTTTACAAATGGGCCGGGAAGTTTGTCTTTTAGAAAAAAAGGGGAAGAAGAGATTGCTTGTTTTACTGTTCGTTTTCATTTAGTATTCGTTTGTTTTCTTTTATTATAATAGTGTCGTTTTATTTTATTTGTTTTCTTTTGTTTTGTTCTCAAGTTGTTTCATTTTAATTTTTTTAGTTCTTCCTTGACTCAACAAAAAAACAAATAAAAAACAGTTGTTCTGTTTTGTGTCTCAAATAAAAAAAATATGTTTGGTTTCTTTTAATTTATTTTGTTTATTATAAAATTTTTTTTTAAGTAAAACTTCACTTTTAAATTTTGTTTCCTTTTCAAAAAAAACAAAGTCTCTCCCTAAAAAAAGTTTTTTTAGTTTCGTTCATTTTATTTCTTAATAAAAAAAGACCCACGTTGCTTCATTTTAATTTGTTTTACTTCTTCCTTAAAAAAAGAACAAACAAACAAGTTAGATTTAATTTTGTTTTCATTTGTATAGTTTCATTCGTTTTGTTTTAGGTTCATTTCTTTTCTGTTTTCATTTTTCTTACTTTCTTCTTCGATATATATATATATATAATATATATATATAATCTGTGTATATATCTTTGTTTTATCTTTCAGGTTGCAAAAACAAAAGGAGAAGGATTGCGCGCGCTGCTAAGCTTGCCAAAAAAAACAATAATAATAACTGCTCCGCTTGCTTATAAAAAATTTGGCTGCTTTTAACCCTTATCTATTGTTTTTATTTGTCTTGCATTGTTGTTTGCTTGCATTTAAAAAAAATATTTAAAGAAAAGAAAGAAAAAAAATTCAAAAACAAAAACAAAAATCTATTTGTAGTTGCATTGTTAATACACGTTTAATTTCTGCTTTGTATTTCATCCTAGAGTTTTGATTAATAATAATGGTTAGAAATTGATAACTCTTAATTGTATATTGACAATTTGTCTTCCTTGAACAATTTAATTTCTCGGTGTCTAGGATACGGCAGAGTAATAACCATTTATAAATATTACGGTGATTCGTAAATATTATAGTGGTTGTTCCTCTGAAGGTACTTAAACCTTCGGCTGCATTGCTATGGTGATTCGTGGTGCACCGATAAATCATGTCCGTTACCTGGCTGAGAACTATCTTGTTTATCTAAGACAAAGTGCGATTATACAATTTTGGGTTAACTTAGGATAAATCATTTGTAATTAACCCTTGCATTAATTTAGTTGCATTAGTTCATGCATATATATAAAAAAAAACATTCAAAATCCAAAACTAAAAAAAAATTGTAAATATTCCTCTTCTTTTTCTTTGAAATTTTTTTTCCTTTTTCTTCGAAATTTCAAAAATCCAAAAAAATTTAGAAAAACAAAAAATTCAAAAAAAAATTATAAAACCTTTTCAAAAACAAAAAAAAATAAAAATACAAAACAAAAATCGATTTTCCATTAAGAAAAAATAAATTCATTTTGTAATTATTATTTCTTTATAAAAAAAACAAAACATTCTTGAAAATGTCCAAATTTCCATATTCACATGAAGTTTACGATAGTTGTGAAAATCAATATAATCCATATGATTTGACTCCAAATTCGTAAGGATATTTTAACAACTATTGTTCAAACGATTCGGATTTTGCACCACAAAGTTTTGAAAATAACGAGCAACCCTCAAATCTTGAAAATAGCATTTCGTCTTTACTTGAAATCTCTACACAACAAAATCAAATGATAAATGATTTGTGTAATTCGTATTTGTGCGATAACTCGAGTCGAAGTTTTCATAGTCAAAATTTGAATTCAATTCAAAATTCAAATAATTTTGAGTATAATCCATGCCAATTCAATTTCGAACTCCAAAATGAATTTCAAAATCAAAACGAAAATGTGATCCACTTTTCAAATAATTTTGGCAATGGTAATAATCTCGATTACGATACAAGTGAAAATTTTTGTTCTCCACAAATCCAAATCGAATATTCTCAAGTCAATCACTATAAATTGGATTTTGTTGAGCAAATGAACGAAATTTACGATGATCACACAGATTCGTTCTTTGGAACATATATGAAACAACGTGAAAAAAAAATCAAATTCCAATGTGTGACGAGTCAAGTGATAATCCATCTTTTACCCAAATCGATGATTTTCAAATAACAACTTTTGAAATTGAAAATGACAATCTTAATGAAGTTGTTGGAAAAACGGTAATTGAATTGGATTTTGATTCTTTTGAGGGCAAGAAACTCGATTTAAAACTCGATCTTCCTTTTTCCGATCATGAAAATTTGAACACAACAACTTTAGATTTTGAACTTGAGATACGCAATGAAGTTGTTGATAATCCAACAAAGGAAGATGAATTTAACGAACACGATTTTTTTGGATTTTTTAAAAACGAGTTGTCGAATTCTAAAGGGGAAGATTTAAATCACCATTTTGATTTTGAAATCAATGATTCAGAAGAAGTTTTCAACGATAGGCTTGAATTTGAAATTGGTGAAAATAAACTCGAACTCAATCAATTGTTTTATCAACCCCAAAAATCATCAAAAACAAAACAACTTGTACGATTTTCAATAAAACGACATTCGTTTTCCCAAATCAACATTCAACTCTGAAATCATTTATGGTTTGGTTTTTCGAGCTTAAGCTGTGTCTCGTATACCAGACGAGGCAAATGAATCGGTTTTTGGAAGACCGTTTCATTTACTTTTTGACGATATACTTTCCGATCTCGTGTAAATACCATTAATTTTCATTTAAATAAAGGTCATGTTTTTGTTTTTATGTTTTCTCCTTCCACTTGGGTTGACTGTGGGGACATAGTCAAAATCAAGTGTGGGGGGAGACTCATCATCATTTTCAATTTTTCATGGTTTATGTTTCTTGGAGATTTGACCAGGAAACTATTACTCGGCATCCATCCTGTAGTACTCGCATCAGGGAGTGTTTGGCATCTAGGAGTACTCGGCGTAGTACTCGGCATCCAGTGAAACTCGGCATCAGGGAGTGTTCGGTATCTAAGAGTACTCGGCGTAGTACTGGGCATCCAGTGGAACTAGGCATCAGGGAGTGTTCGGCATCTAGGAGTACTCGGCGTAGTACTCGGCATCCAATGGGACTCGGCATCCAATAGCACTCGGCGTCAAGGAGTACTCGGCATCCAAGAGTACTCGGCATTAGAAGACGTTCAGCGTATATGATTACTCGACATGGATGGATCGTTCGGCCAAAGGTATCGTTCGGCCAGAATGCATCGTTCGACCAGAGAGCGTTGCTCGGTCAAGCACTTCGGACAGAGACACGTTCGGCTTCGACTGACAACTACTCTGCACTTCCCACACATCAAACATACCGTTCGGTATAGGAAGGATTGATCGGCATCATTCTGTTCGGCCTACCTGGTTCGGCATGCAGCGACCACTATAATTGGGCTAGAGTGTTCGGCTACGGAGCCCATCTGGGAAGTCCAGCCCATCTTTGTCTATAAATAGAGGGGCAGGGTCATAGTGAAAAGGGATCTTTTGGAGAGAACACTAGGGAGACTCTGCCATTTTTGAGACTCATCTTCTCTACTTAACAACTTCATTCAAGCATTTGATTCACGAATTGTATTTGTAATCGACTATTAAGAAGATCAATGAAGTTTAACCTCAAAGTGGACGTAGGCAATTACGTTGAACCACTATAAATTTGGTGTTCTTACTTTCTGCATTTAAATTAGCATTGTCTTCTCTGTTTAATTTACCTTCATCACTTATTTCTCTACACAATCTTTCTCTACGAGGTTAGTGACCAATTTTGGTGCTAACACTTTGGTGCTTTCATTGAGAGTTGAATTCTCAGACCTTAAGGATCTGCTTTGAAGCTACTGGATTGAACAAATCCCCCAAAGAAGATCCGACTCATTGATAGAACATCCGTTGATTCTACTCAGAGTTCCTACCAATAACTCTACAATGGCAAGACCATGTACCAGGTCAGCTTCTCATAATGCGGATGCCCATGAGACTGCTAGCGTGCAACAAGTAGGACCTAGCAATCAGCCAGCAATTCCGGGTGTAGGAATTGCCGCCGAAGACCAGACTCCAGTTGTCACCAGAATAGAGTTCAATGACTTGATGAGAGAACTCCGGGAAAGCAGGAGACAACTAGGAGAGCAGATGCAAGCTAACGCCAACCTGATGGCACAACTCACTCAACAGCAGCAACAGAATGCTATGGGCAATCCCACTCCATATTCCTCATCCGATAGCTCAACTTCTTCTGACGAACCTCCCAGGCGTAGACGCCATAAGACTGAAGCTGCGCGGACAGGCGCTGCTGTTCAAACAGCTGGAAACCGCGACCAAGTCGGAGCTGGAAACTTAGGAACTGGAGTACAGATGGAGGCTGGAGGCCCAGACCATCAAAACGCTAATAATGTCGAACCTCAAGACACACGATTGGCAGATCGCCAGGAGAGGAGGCATCAACATGGACAGTCACGTAGAACAGACTCTAACCTTCCGCCTTCCATACAAACACCAGATCTGACAGCCATGGTCAGGCAATTGATGAAAGAGAATCAGGGCTTATCAAATGATGATGGGGGAGTATCAAGAAGTCATACTCCATTCACAGATGTTGTGTTGCAGGCGGCGTACCCCAGGAAGCTTAGTATGCCTACTATCCCGGCGTTTGAGGGAAAGACTGACCCCAGATAGCATGTCATGAGGTACGAATGGATGATGGATTCAGCTAGAGCAAATGATGCCACCAAGTGTAGATGGTTTCCAATTACTCTATCTGGGATTACTACTATGTGGTTCACCCGACTTCCTCCACGGTCCGTATCCAATTTCGAGGAGTTGGCAAAGAAGTTTATTGAGCAGATCAGGATACACACTACTCGTCCAAAGGACGTAATGTCTCTGTCAAGTGTAATCCAAAGTCCTGGGGAGTCATTGAAGGAATATTTACAAAGATTCCATGTTGCGGCAACTGAAGTCAGTAATCCCAATGATCATGCAATTCTAATGGCTGTAATGAGAGGTGTGGATCCGGAGTCGGAATTTGGAGACTGGTTGGCAGGGAAACCTCCGACCACACTAGAGCGTTTCTACTCAAAGGCACACCAGTTCATAAGGAGAGAGGAAGCCAGGTGGGTAAGACGAGATAAGGCACCAGGACCTGTCCAAGAGTCTATGAAAAGCAACGTTGCTGTGAAGCAGTCCGGAGACAACTCGAGAAAGGTCCAAGTCAATGTCCAGAACAAGCCTGGGCAGTCTAAGGAGTCCGGAGGAAGAAATCAAGGGAAGAAGATAGAAGCGGGGAAGTGGAAATCAAGAATTCCAAGCTACAACGAGTATACTCCGCTGAATGCGCCTCTTGAGAACATTTACCTATCTACATGCAATACTTTTCAGTACAGAAAGCCATGTCCAAAAGAATCAACTGAGGAGCAGAAGCGAACTGGGAAATATTGTCGCTTCCATGAGACTTATGGGCACAATACGGAAGAATGCAGACACCTGCACGACGCTATCGAGAAGTTGATCAGGCAAAAGAAGTTGCAAGAATTTGTGAAGGATCCACAGGAAGGAGGACAGGGAACATCCAACCCAGGTCGCGCACCGGCCCCGCGTCACCCCGAGGAGCCTGCCCGAACCGTGGGTAGACTAGTCATAAATACTATTATCGGTGGACCTCACCCCGCGGATAAGAATTGGCAAGAGATTGAGCGGTATGCAAGCTCCCTGAAGCATGCATATTTTGAGTGCTGTTCAAACGTGGAGGATGGGACTCCTGCCAAGCAGCAGCGCGTAATGACAGACGACATAGTGTTCAGAAACAGAGATGCTGATCAAGTAGAGGCTCCAACCATCGACCCGATGGTCATATCTGCGACGATCGGACCGGCAAATGTGAAGAGAATTCTGATTGATTGCGGAAGTTCTGTCAACATCATCTTCAAGAAGGCTTATGACCAAATGAAAATGGAAACAAAGGACTTGAAACCGTCCAAGGCTCGTATTCACGGCTTTAACGGCGCTGCGACCGATGCAGTGGGGTATGTCGAGTTACCAGTTGAACTGGGACAAGGCGAGCGTCAGAGGGTGCGAATTCTACCCTTTGTAGTTTTGGATGTGGATTCTCCATATAATGTTTTCTTGGGCCAGCCGGCCCTGGCTGAGTTTAGGGCAGCATTGGCCCCGTGGTGTTTAACTTTGAAGTTCCCAACTGACAAAGGAGTAGGTATTGTTCATGGCGACCAAGCAGCTGGTCGTTCCTGTTATGTGGCTGAGCTCCGAGAGGCCCACCGGAGGGAGAAAGGAAAGGTTGCGGACAATCCCGTCCGCATCCATAATACGGATAATTGACAAGTAGTGCCCGAGCCCTAGCTCGGGCATAACTCTCGGATCTTCAGAGACATAGATCCGAGAGACGACGATGAGAAACCCAGGGAAGAAAAGGCGGCGCCGGTTGAACTAACGGTTGACATTTCAGTTAGCCAAAGCGACCCTTCGCGAATACTGAAGATCGGATCACAGCTTGGCCCCGCAATGACTGAAGACCTTAGTGACTTCCTCCGGGCGAATCTTGATGTTTTCGCCTGGACACATTCTGATATGTGTGGGATTTCTCCCGCCATCACGAGTCATATGTTGAACATAGACCCGAACTACGTCCCAGTTAAACAAAAGAGGAGAGGAATGGACCCGGAGAGGTCCGTTGCTCTCAGAGAGGAGGTGGACAAACTCAAAGCCAATGGGTTCGTCCGCGACGCCCTCTATCCTGAATGGGTATCGAACCCCGTACTGGTGAAAAAGGCAAATGGGAAAAGGAGAACTTGCGTAGACTATTCCGATTTGAACAAAGCGTGCCCCAAGGACAGTTTCCCGTTACCAAGGATCGATCAGTTGGTCGACTCCACCACAGGACATGAGCTGTTATCATTCATGGATGCATACTCGGGGTACAACCAAATCCCGATGCATATTCCGGACCAAGAACACACCAGCTTCGTTACAGATGTCGGGCTATATTGCTATGTAGTAATGCCCTTCGGACTGAAGAACGCAGGAGCGACTTATCAGCGTTTGGTGAATCGAATGTTCAAGGACCAGCTTGGTAGGACGATGGAAGTCTATGTAGATGATATGCTCGTGAAGTCACGATAGTCAAACAACCACATTCGAGACTTGGCTGAAATGTTCGACATACTTAGGTATTACGGGATGAAGATCAACCCTCTGAAGTGTTCCTTCGGCGTTGCGTCGGGGAAGTTTTTGGGATTCATCGTCAATGCTAGGGGAATTGAAGCTAACCCCAAAAAGATCTAAGCTATTCGAGATGTGCAAGTACCCAGGACTATAAAACAGGTACAGAGCTTGAATGGAAAAGTAGCTGCGCTAAGTCGATTCATATCCAGGGCAACTGACAAGTGCATCCCTTTCTTTGATATAATAAAGAAAGGGAAAAGGAACTTCGAATGGACGTCTAGTTGTGAGGAAGCATTCCGGGATCTGGTGAGGCATCTGGAGAGTCCACCAGTGCTGTCAAAACCAGTAGACCACGAGATGCTGTACGTATACTTGGTTGTATCCCCACATGCAATAAGTGCGGCTTTAGTTCGCGAGGAGGACCGAATCCAAAAGCCGGTGTATTATGTTAGCAAGCGTTTAACGGGGGCAGAAGGAAATTACCCTAAAATCGAGAAATTGGCCTATTGCTTGGTGATTGCATCACGTAAGCTACGCCCATATTTTCAAGCACACTCAATCAGTGTTTATACCGATCAACCCCTGCGGCAGGTACTCCAACGACCAGAAACTTCTGGAAGATTGCTAAAATGGAACATCGAGTTGAGCCAGTTCGATATCGCCTACTTGCCACGGAGATCCATACAAGGTCAAGCATTAGCAGATTTTATCGCTGAGTTTACCATGCCCACAGAACCAGATAATCATGATGTCATTCCCCCCGTTCGATGGAAATTATACACTGATGGGGCATCCAACGACCGTTGCTCTAGCGCAGGTGTAGTTCTTATAACTCCGGAAAATCGATCAATCTGTTATGCTTTGAAGCTTGATTTCCCAGCTGCAAATAACAAATCAGAATATGAAGCATTGATTGCTGGCTTGAAGCTCATTGGAGAACTCGGGATCAAATCAGTTGAAATCTTTTGTGACTCACAGTTGGTGGTTTACCAAGTGCGGGGAGATTACCAAGCAAAGGGACAGAAGCTGGCTCCGTACCTTATTCAGGTCCAAGAACTACTGTCAAATCTTGAGCGTTATGACATTTCTCATGTCCCACGCGAACAGAATAAAGAAGTCGACTTGTTGGCTAAGTTTGCAAGCATAGGCGACGCGCAGCAAATGGGATTGTATCCCGTTGAGGCCTTGCATGCCCCGAGCATAGACGAGATGAAAGTTGAGCGTGTGTTGGAAACAGAAACCGAAAAGGAGTCGTGGATGACCCCGTTCAGACTGTACCTGACAACTGGGGCTTTAACAGAAAAAAGGAGCGAAAGGCGACAGGTCCTTCGAAAGGCTGCGCGATACATGATGCAGGATGGAATAATGTATCGGAAAGGGTTCTCAGTCCCCTTATTACGGTGCATCGCTCATAATGATACATAACGGGTCTTAAGAGAGGTTCACGAAGGGGAATGTGGCGACCATACCGGGGGGCAAACGCTAGCAAAAAAGATCCTCCGCTATGGATACTACTGGCCGACCGTGAATCGGGACGCTGCAGACTATGCAAGGAAATGTGACAAGTGTCAAAGATATGCGAAAATCCCGAGAACTCCATCAACGGAACTCACACAAATGGTTAGTCCCTGGCCGTTTGCAATATGGGGAATCGACATAATCGGTTCTTTGCCTATATCCAAAGGTGGTGCGAAATACGCGATAGTTGCAGTCGACTATTTCACAAAATGGGCTGAGGCAGAACCCTTGGCCACAATCACCTCTAAAAAGGTCATTAACTTCGTTGTACGAAACATTATATGCCGCTTTGGCCTTCCTCGCACCATCATTACACACAACGGGACGCAATTTGAAAGCAGAGAGTTCAAAGAGTTCTGTTTAAAGTATGGCATCGAGAAGAAGTTCGCCGCCGTTGCACACCCAAAAGCTAACGGACAAGTCGAGGCCGTTAATAAAATAATCAAGTCAATACTGAAGAAGCGTCTGGAGAAAGTCGGAGGCAAGTGGGTAGATGAACTCCCAACAACACTATGGGCTTATAGAACTACCCACAAGTCCGCGACCGGCCACACTCCATTCGCCTTGGCATACGGCTCGGAAGCCGTTATACCCGTGGAACTTGAAGTTCCATCACACCGAGTGACGTACTATGATCCCAAGACGAACCAGGACCTCTTGTTGGAATCACTGGACTGCATCGATGAAAAGCGAAGCGCATGCGACCTCTAGGGAGGAGTTAATATCTTGAAAGCATGAAGAGGCCGAATTAAGGGCGGCAGCGCATAGACACCGAGTCAAGCGTTACTACGACGGCAGAGTCCGCCCAAGAAATTTTGATGTAGGTGATCTCGTTCTGAAACGAGTTTTCCTGGTACCATCGCATATGAATCCCAGCTGGGAATGTCCATACGTCATTGAACGGAAGCTTGGAGAAGGAACATTCAAGCTAGCGACCGTTGATGGCACGACACTCCCCCGAGCGTGGAATAGTGAGCATTTGCGGCATTATTACATTTAGCATGTTTTCCTTTATTTTTTTAGGCACTGTTATTTCCTATGTGTTTTCGTTCAGTCGCAACTCAGTTTCTTTTTAACTATGTAATCAAGCAGTTTAGTTGTTTTTCATTTATAAAGGCTTGAAGCCGTATTTTCCACAAATCACTAATGTTCCTATATCTCATAATCAGATGACGAACTACATTATCTTGTACGATTTACGGACTCGTATAAACGATTCCAGATCTCCGAATCCCCAGAGCATGGATCGGAGTACTCTAAGTCCCTAGAGTGCGGACTGGAGTATAAACGATTTCAAATCTCCGAACCCCAGAGCGCGGATCGGAGTACTCTAAGTCCCTAGAGTGCGGACTAGAGTATAAACGATTTCAAATCTCCGAATCCCCGGAGCGTGGATCGGAGTACTCTAAGTCCCCAGAGTGCAGACTAGAGTATAAACAATTTCAAATCTCCGAATCCCCGGAGCGCGGATCAGAGTACTCTAAATCCCCAGAGTGCGGACTAGAGTATAAACGATTTCAAATCTCCGAATCCCTAGAGCACGGATCGGAGTACTCTAAGTCCCTAGAGTGCGGACTAGAGTATAAACGATTTCAAATCTCCGAATCCCCGGAGCGCGGATCGGAGTACTCTAAGTCCCCAGAGTGCGGACTAGAGTATAAACGATTTCAAATCTCCGAATCCCCGGAGCACGGATCGGAGTACTCTAAGTCCCCAGAGTGCAGACTAGAGTATAAACGATTTCAAATCTCCGAATCCCCGGAGCGCGGATCGAAGTACTCTAAGTCCCCAGAGTGCGGACTAGAGTGTAAACGATTTCAAATCTCCGAATCCCCGGAACGCGGATCGGAGTACTCTAAGCCCCCAGAGTGCGGACTAGAGTATAAACGATTTCAAATCTCCGAATCCCCGGAGCACGAATCAGAGTACTCTAAGTCCCCAGAGTGCGGACTAGAGTATAAACGATTTCAAATCTCTGAATCCCCAGAGCGCGGGTCGGAGTACTCTAAGTCCCCAGAGTGCGGACTAGAGTATAAACGATTTCAAATCTCCGAATCCCCAGAGCGCGGATCGGAGTACTCTAAGTCCCCAGAGTGCGGACTAGGGTATAAACGATTTCAAATCTCCGAATCCCCAGAGCGCGGATCGGGGTACTCTAAGTCCCCGGAGTGTGGACTAGAGTATAAACGATGAGAACCTCCGAATCCCCTGAACGCGGATCAACTTGCTCTAAATCCCCGT
This sequence comes from Allium fistulosum, assembly GCA_030737815.1. Lineage (NCBI taxonomy): Eukaryota > Viridiplantae > Streptophyta > Magnoliopsida > Asparagales > Amaryllidaceae > Allium > Allium fistulosum. Next base: position 307,546,046 of record CM060904.1, on the reverse strand, counting down.
AGCGCAGATTTAGAAAAAATTCCAAGTACTCAAGAAATGTGGAACAAGAAGTAATGCCACGTCTGGAGATGTTTGAACAACACGAGAATGGACTAGGAGGTAATACAACTCATAAGAACTTGAGTTATGACTACAATTAGTCAGCAAACCAAAGAAAAGCAAGAGAATCATTCAAACGAAAAAGAAACTAAACTTCATTCAATTGTTCAAAATGGGGTTACACAGTTACTCCTGCAAAACTCAGAGTTAAGAACCTATCTATACAAACTACAAGCTACAAAAGATAAAAGCAACCACAGGACTTAAGCAAGAAGCTCGTTGAACGAGTGTATCGATTATTTCTTCGATTTCTTCTTCTTGTCTTCCTTTGTTTTTTCCGACGACTCTTCTCCTTCACGCTTTTTCTTGGATTTCTTGCTTGCTAAAGAAAAGGAGTCAGGAGTAGGAGACGGAACATCTAGTGGTTTGGACCTACCCGAGAGAATGATTTTCAAAGGTCTATTCCGCGGGTCGGTAAGTTCCAGTATTTCAGGTTCAACTTTGACCTCGACCTTTTTCTTCTCCTCTTCAGCGAGGCGGTCCTTCATGCTCATCTTTGAAGTACACTCAGAGGTGCCAGTGATTTCGATTTCATCACTCCCTTCGGCAGGAGATGAAGTGTCAAGCTTATCATCATCTAGCGCCCCAATCACTTGAGCATCGGGACCAGGAATTACTCCCGCGTGAACAACGTCGCTTGTTTTCTCTGCCTCCTCCTTGGCGTCATCGCTCCTCGGAGTTGGCTCGGCATTAGAGCAGCCTGCATGAAAACATAAAGAATGAACATTAGAATGAATAAATGCTGGAAACTAACAAGATCTTTTGACTTCTAGAAAAGAAGAGTTTCCTACCGGGTTCTGGTTGGCTATCGGTTGCGCGTGGGGTTTCACCCTCCAGAATAGGAGATAGCACGTGAACGCCAAGCCCGGGATCTTCAGGATCATAGCCAGCATGCTGCTCGAACGGGTCAAGTGTCGGCCGACCGGCCGGTTGAGCAGCGGGAGGAGCAGCAATATGAGGAGCCGTAGTCTCAGCTCCAAACAGGCCAGCTTCATCACTTTTCTCTTTTGGAAGGGGAGAGCCTTTGTTATAAAGCGCCAAAGCTGCGGATAGATCCGCTGGCTCATTCCCCCTAAGAAACTCCTTCACCAAGGCATCCTCATCGACCTCTTCAGAGCCCGACTCGATTTTCCTGATCTTTACTAAGGTTTCCCAGGCCTCAGCTAGGGATTCGAGATAGCCATCGCCCAAGAATGTTAAGTCACGATGCATAAGGACGCGAGCTCCATACTCAGCAATCAACGGGTCAAACATGCATTTGACCTCTTCCCTGCCGGCTTCTGTGGCCGCCTCGAGGCGAGAGCCAATCTCCTCCACAGCTTTTCTTTTGCCCTCCTCACTGGCTTCGTCCTTCATTTTATCAACCCCAGCAAGTTCGTCATCGAGCTTTGTTTTCAGGAGACGAGTAGCAACGATTTCATCACAGTATCGTTGTGATTCTTCTTGAGCAGCTACCTTGTCCTCCTTTTCCTTGGAGAGTAATTCTTTCAGCTCTCTGACTTGTATGGCGGGCGCGTCCCTTTCTTTTTGAACGAAATCTTTTTCTAGGGCAAGGGCACCATTGCGCTGGACTGCTTCATCAAGTTCCTTCTTGTGAGCCATCTCTAAACGAGTAACTGCCTCAGCAATATCTTTTGCGCTTTGTTCAGCGGCTTCCAGCTTCGACTTGTACGAAGCGAGCTCTTCGTCTTGGTGCTTGATGATGTTATTGTCGCAGCCAGCCTCCAATTTCAGGCGATCAATCTCATATTGACGCTCAACGGACACGTCCGAGATCTTTTCAACCAAGTGTACAAACCCGTCATGTTGAACATAGACGTCGTTATTGCAGGCAATGGCACTCTGCTTCACGTGCCCGGGAATATGGTGAATAGCCGGGAGGAACTTCAGACCGTCAAAGCAAATTTTTGGAAACTTGGCCTTAAGATCGACCATCTTTTCCGCCACAGTTGGATCAACCGCGGGAGTAGGGGGAGGAGGCTTTGGAAGTTCCGCTCTTTTTCGTTGCTCCCGCACTTGCCTTGTACTCGATGAACCGGAGTGTTGTTCTCGAGGAGCATCAAATTGGTAACCCTTCTGTGAAGACTTCCCTTTATCCGGCTCAGTTGGAGGAAGAGGATCACGGGACTGTGAAGATTGAGAATATGCCTTCTTACAGTGAGACGACTCGCGGGGACGATTGTCTCTATCTTCATAATCATCTCTGTCCCTGCGTCTGCCTGAACCTGAGTCTCGTCCGGAATGATGAAATATGGAAGAGCCATGAAGGCGATCGAATCCGTGAGAGCGCCCCATGTCACCTGCAAAGAATGGAGATAACAACGAGTTAAGAAAAATCCGGGAAATAAGAAAAAACTTGAAGTGTATGGTGGAATGCGTATGTGCGTGTGTGTCCTAGTGTTCCCCCCTACAGACCAGTTCTTTTATCTTTACTAATCGGAGTATTGTCTCCTTGGATCAGGAGTTGAACTCCCGCATTGCCTCTAGCGGGCGAAGAAAGCTTAAGGGCTTCAAAATCGTCAATCCTGTAATTAAGTATATCATCGGGGATAGAGAGATTCGACAAACCCCTTAGGGAACTTTCCAGGTGCTGTGAGGAAGCCTCTTTCTCGGGCGGGATAGGCATAACTTTTGAAGTGTAACCAACTTTCTCTTTCCGAATTTTGTATTTTAACCTCTTCTTTCCCTTCGAAGGGGAGGACGACGTTTCAATGTCGTGAACTTCGACAGCCGGATTCCAAGCAGGACCCACATTCTCGCCTTGGGTCTCAGGAGCTTCATCCTCTTTGTGCTCGCCTTCTTCGTACGCATCGGAAGTGCGGCGTGATGACGATCCGGCCTGTTTTTTCCCTTTACTGGATGCTAGCTTGGGAATAGAAACGCCCTCCGGAAGGCTAATCCGGCGACCAGGGGCAAGCAAGCCAAACCTCGACAATGACTCGTTTGAAATGATGGTCCGAATGTCTCGTTCCTCGGCAGGAAGAGCTCTAATGGCCTCAACGGCCTCAAAATATCCTCGGCCCTCCGGACGCGGGTTAATACCTAAAAAAGATGAAACGAGGAGTTAGAAAAAGCATGACTTCGCTTAATCGCGAATGATGACTCAGCAAAGAGACTTACTGCCTTCGACCCATCTCCTCGCAAAACCAGGAGGGCAACGCACGTAGAACCATTCCTGTTTGTACAGGGCGAATTTACTGCATGCTCCTGTCAAGATTTGGCATTTGTGGTACGGCTCGAGGAACATGAAGGAAGGGTTGTCTTTCCGTTTCTTGATCATATAGATATATCTGATGTCGCCAGATGTTGGAGGTCTAGAGAAGACGGCCATAAAGAGTAGATAGGTCCCATATATAAACCCATGACCATTCGGATGTAGCTGCGACGGAGCAGTGTCGATGTACTGCAACACGTCCCAAAGGAACAAGTTAAACGGAGGCACGCTGCCCATCCAACACATGAATTTGTTGCAAGTGGTGTATCCGACTGGGGGCAGGTGAGGACGATCGTGTCGCGAAGGGACTAACACATCGGAAAAAGGAATCCTGTGGATGGAACATATCCATCGGAGTGCGGCTTCATTGATCTTTGAAGCTTGTGAATCGATTGGATTGTCCAGTAGAATTGTTGCTTCCAGGGCATCGGGTGCTAAGTTATGAGCAGGGGAAGTTGACGGATTAGAAGTATCAGCGGCTTCTTGCCTTGATGACGGCCCAGGCCTGTCGGATATAGTGGCGGAGCTAGACTTTCTCGACATCCCCAATAAATAATGAATCTGGCTAAGTGCCCGAGAAAACTATACTTAGAAAAACGTTGAACGTTAGAATTAACAACACGAATTCCCCCCCCCCCCCGCGTGATGTGTAAACTAGTGCAAGCAATCGTGTACAAGCAATAAGAATCTAGAGATTTCAAAGATATATAGATGAGCTTCGAATCGTCGCCTTCGAAGATCGTCATCGCTGACCGTCTCAGAAAGCCCGCCTTGTGGTGACTACAGTTTCAAATTCAGAAAACGAATGTTAATCTAAGTTCAGGTTTATGTGTGATAGTGTGCTTAAGTCCTGGTCCTTGTTTTGCTATATGAATAGGCAAGGTTAATAAGTGTTCGGCCAAGTTCTTGTTCAGCTAAAGGTATTGTTCGGCATGTTCGGCTAAGTTTTGTCCGGCCAGAACAGGTTTCAGCATTCACAAGCGTTCGGCATTCATGCGGTTCGGCATCTGTGTTGTTCGGCGTTTGTATTGGTCGGCATTTATATATTGTTCGGCATTTATGGTGTTCGGCGTTTGTATTGTTCGGCATTTATATTGTTAGGCATTTATGTTGTTCGACATTTATACTGTTCGGCACCCAAGGTGGTTCGGCATTTGTGACTGTTCGGAAAAGCATCATTCGGCCGAAATCTTGTTCGGCCGGGACAACATTCGACATCCTATTTGGCTCATACTCCTTCCACATCTTTCCATTGCACTGCCCGACGTATGACGAATCGTGCCGAGCCAAGGTTACGCCGAGCGCCAACGCTCGACACACTGTCCTCTACAGCGACCTCATTCCCCCTTTTCTTCCTCCATCCACACCGAACCACAAAGACGAATCGTTCGGTGAGTCACACCGAACCATCCTGTTTGGCATTCTAACCAACTCCTACCTTCCTCCACATCATCTGGCCCTAAAATTCCACGCAACATCTACAATTTATGGACTCAAGCTTCATGTTGGAACCCCTTTGTGGATTTAGTTAGAGGGATTGTTACCTAGTTAGAAGATCACGACTTGGAGAAATTTGGAGTTGAGGCCGTGGTTTTGATTAGCGTAGAATATGTTAGGAAGAGTTATTAAGTCCTTGAAGATTGTTGACAGGCGAGTTTCTCGAAAACAAGATAGGGAAAGTGAGCGTGAAAAGAGAAGGAGGAAGAAGGTATCGACTTTTATAGGATAGAAGGAGAATTCGAAAAGGCCATATCCGGTGGAACCGGTCAAGGTCATATCGTTCGGCATCGGCGCACAATGGTTCGGCACTGAAGTATCGTTCGGCAAGGAAGCGTCGTTCGGTTATGAATGTCTCGTCCGACATTTGGAACAGGCTCGGCACACACCTGAATCGCTGGAATTCACAAAAGGGGCATCTCCGTTCGAGGTTAGCCAAGGGTTTGAGACGTGACGAAAAGATTCAAAGCGTACCACGTTCGGCCACGCGATACACTTTGGGGGGCAAGTGTTTCCTGGAGATTTGACCAGGCAACTATTACTCGGCATCCATCCTGTAGTACTCGGCATCAGGGAGTGCTCGGCATCTAAGAGTACTCGGCGTAGTACTCGGCATCCAGTGGAACTCGGCATCAGGGAGTGTTCGGCATCTAGGAGTACTCGGCGTAGTACTCGGCATCCAGTGGAACTCGGCATCAGGGAGTGTTCGTCATCTAGGAGTACTCGGCGTAGTACTCGGCATCCAGTGGGACTCGGCATCCAATAGCACTCGGCGTCAAGGAGTACTCGGCATCCAAGAGTACTCGGCATTAGAAGACGTTTGGCGTATATGATTACTCGACATGGCAGGATCGTTCGGCCAAAGGTATCGTTCGGCCAGAATGCATCGTTCGGCCAAAGAGCGTTGCTCGGTCAAGCACTTCGGACAGAGACACGTTCGGCTTCGACTGACAACTACTCTGCACTTCCTACACATCAAACATACCGTTCGGTATAGGAAGGATTGATCGGCATCATTCTGTTCGGCCTACCTGGTTCAGCATGCAGCGACCACTATAATTGGGCTAGAGTGTTCGGCTACGGAGCCCATCTGGGAAGTCCAGCCCATCTTTGTCTATAAATAGAGGGGCAGGGTCACAGTGAAAAGGGATCTTTTGGAGAGAACATTGGGGAGACTCTGCCATTTTTGAGACTCATCTTCTCTACTTAACAACTTCATTCAAGCATTTGATTCACGAATTGTATTTGTAATCGACTATTAAGAAGATCAATAAAGTTTAACCTCAAAGTGGACGTAGGCAATTACGCTGAACCACTATAAATTTGGTGTTCTTACTTTCTGCATTTAAATTAGCATTGTCTTCTCTGTTTAATTTACCTTCATCACTTATTTCTCTACACAATCTTTCTCTACGAGGTTAGTGACCAATTTTGGTGCTAATAGTTTATTTATTTTTATTTTCTTTCCAACATTTAAAAAAAATAAAAATAAAATTTTTTAAAAGCATTTTGATTTACTTTTAAAGAAATACTATAGGATAAATATATGGTTTTGGCTTATTAAATTGAAATTTTTGAAATTTAATTTGTCTTAACAAAATTAAAAATGAAGTTTGATTACAAATACAATGGTTTAACTAGTATATAGGAAGATTCATACGTGTTAATTGTAAAATATATCCTAATTGAAAATCTTTGTTTTAAAAAGTGGTTGATTTAAAGTAAAGGATATAACATTTTTTTGTCTTATAAGTTAAGTGGTGCTAAGAAGATTTTGCAAAACTCTCTCTTTGAATATATATATATATACAAAAAGAAAAAAATATAAAAAAAATGTTTCTCGTATATATGTATAGTTTTTTAATAAACACCTAGAGTCATGTGTTCACACTCGTGTGTTCACTCGCCATGCTCTGTACCCTTCTCACATAAGCCCGAAAGGCAGGCACAATCGGTATATCTGGCCTCAGTTTATCTGAGTTAGGTGTGTGTGTATATATATATATATATTCTTTTAAATAATGCCTATAGTCAATAGGTGTTCACACTCGTGTGTTCACTCGCCATGCTCTGTATTCCCCTCACATCAGTCCGCAAGGCAGTTCATGGGTAATATATCTGGCCTCGGTTTATCTTAGTTAGGCATATGTATATATTGTAAATATTTATAAAATTTTCAAAAATAAAATAAAATAAGGGAGAGAGTAAGCAATTGAAATCTAAGCACTATTTTAACTTAGTTGATTTGATTTATTATTGAAATGAAATGAAATACCACTTTAATAAACTTTGATAATCAACTAAGGATCCATTTTATAATTACACTTTGTTATCAACTGAAATAACAAGTTAAACTATAGTCTATTTGTTATGATAACTTAATTTTTGTTGGAAATTTTGACGAATAAATGACTTAAATTTCAAGATAATGACCAAAACCTATATTTAACTTATTTGTGTCGATTTAAAAGTAAACCCTTCATTTGTATATATTTTCAAAAACTTGCATTCATCTCTTTGTAAATAAATCTTGCATTGTGTAAATATTTTCACCCTGCATTTGGATTTTGTGGGTAGTATCCGTTGAAAACTCTCACGAGACAACACTCGTCCTACTGGGGCCACCCAGAGATTTAACGGCTTGTTGCATACGCTCAATGCAATCGTGCTCCCTACGAAAACGGATTTATCTTAGTTTTTCTTTATTCGAGGACGAATAAAAAGGTAAGTGTGGGGGTATTTGATGTGCACGTAAATGTGCATATTTTTATCACCATATTTAATCTATTTAAATTGAATAAATGATCATATTGGGTATTTTAACTTGTTTAAACCAAAATTCATATTATTTTCAAATCGTCACATATTCATCTTCATCCAAGGGCAAAATGGTCATTTTTGTGCATATATTAATTTGAGAAAATTTAATTGGAAATTTCTATATTATTTTATAGGAATTTGGCTTCATATACAAGTGGTTTCATGAAGATGTATGCATGCACAAGAGTGAAGATAAAGAAATGAAGATGAAAATAATTCAAAGGCATGATAATGGAGGACCCCACCTACCCACCTACCTTAATGTACAAATTAGAGGCTAATGCACATGCTTATGGAATTAATGGCTTCATGTACCCTTAAATGATGATTAGTAGAAGCTAATGATTACTTGGCCTCCACACATTTTCAAGGGTATTTTGGGCATTCCCTAAAAATATGAATTAGGGTTTCATACATGTATAAAGACCCCTTATGTTCCATGTAACCCTCTCTTCCTTAGTCTCTCTTAGTTTAGTTTAGGCTCACAAATAAACAAGCTCTTCTCTTTCTCTTTTCATGGCTACTTAACCATTTTTATCTTCATGTAATTTTTTTTATGCAATTTAATATATGATCTTTTCCCTTTCTTGTTTATTTCCTTTCATGTTGTAGTGTAGATTTACTTTCATGCAAGTAAAATAGTTCTAATTCTTGTTAATTAGCTCTCTTTTTCATTAAGCTTTCATTTTCCTTTCATTTTGCTTTCATGTTGCTAGCTACATTTGTTAATCAAATGACAAATATGAGAGGCTAAACCCCTTCTATTTAGGGGTAATGAAGTTGTCTAATTATGTAGCTTCAACTATTTGTTAATTCATGCTCTCTTTTGGTGCTTAATGATGATGATAGAAATGGTTTACTAGTTGTTTTTGCTTTGAATTTGATAGCTTATATTGTTGACATGAAATAGGCTATGCTTAAATAATCACTAACACTAATTGCCTCTTCATCAAAATATGATTATGGCAAAAGAAAGTGATTTGAAATTAAAATTTGATGGTCTATATTTCTAATCAATAGTTAATAGGCCATACTTAAAAGAGATTTCATTTTCATTTTCATTGTCAAGTTTCATTGTAACAACCCGCATATTTATCGATTTTATATTTAAATATTTTATTTAAATATTTTATCGTTAGTCGGATGTTAGTCTGAAAAGCTACTTTTTGCATACGGTCAAACTAGGACTCGAGACCACCTCCGTTGAGTTCAAAACGACGTTTGCGATCTTTTTGAGTGTAAACTTCGATATGTTTGGAGTAAGTGGAATTTTCGTCACTTTTTCCCGCCTTTGACTATAGTTGGACTGCACCTTCTAACTCAGCCCCAACCCACCTTCTCTTCCTTACTTTATCAAACACTTCAAGCTTTGTCAAAAATGGAAGAGGGAATGGGAAATTAAAATTCCAAACTCAAATTCTATTGCAAATCCAACATTCAACTCCAAATTCAAGTAGAAGATATTGAATTCAAGCTTTGGATTGCTTCTCCTTGCTTTCAAGCTTCATCTTCATCCATTTTAGTGAAAAGGTGAGATTTTTAATCTCACATCTTGCCTATAACGGTCATTGAACTGTTGGAAATGATTCCCCATCACTTTAGCATGTATGTTTGCATTGGATTTGGATTGGATTGGAGAGAAACTCAAATTTTCAGCGTCTTTGGCAAATTCTGGGAACTAGGTCGCGCTGTCTAGAAGCCACTGCCTGCAGATTTTCGTTCTGGCCTTAGGTCGCTCGCCTGGAGTTAGGTCGCTAGGTCGCTCGCGAGTTAAGCGTTAGGTCGTTTGGCCTTTATAGTGTTAGGTTGCTCGCGTGTTAATACTTTAGGTCGCGTGGCCATCTTACTTAGGTCGCAAGGCCACTAGGTCGTTAGATCTTTGACTCTTTAGGTCGCGTGCCCAGTTAGGTCGTGAACTCCTTTGGTCGCGTGACCTTGTTTTATAACTTTAGGTCGCTTCCTCCTTTAGGTCGTTTGACTATTTGCTTTAGGTCGTTTGACCATTAGGTCGTTCGAGAGTCTTTAGGACGCGAGTCCCTTAGGTCGCTCGCCCCTGTTTTGCCGATCCACTGTTAAGTTCGGCTATGAGTTAGGTCGCTCGCGAGTTAACCCTTAGGTCGCTTGGCACTGTGCCGCTAGGTCGCTCGCGAGTTAACCATTAGGTCGCATGGCCTTGAATTCTTTAAGTCGCTCGGCACTTGATACCACTAGGTCGTTTTACCTGTTCTTCCGCTAGGTCGCTCAGCACTTTGGTGTTAGGTCATTAGACCTTGTTTCCCACTAGGTCGTTTGGCCTTGTTTAATGCTAACTCTCGATGACCTAGGTCGCTTGACCCCTTAGACCCCTAGGTCGCATCCATTAGGTCGTTCAACCTATTTGACTTGAAGTCGTTGCACTTTAATTCGACCACGTTAGGTCGCAGGTATATTCCTACTTTGATGGTTTTGGGATTGATTTCTTTGGACTTTACTCACGTCTTTGAACGTGAATTTATGTGATTCGATTTGTTTCCGCAATCGTTTTGTGACTTGTCACTCTAAAGATATGAAGGTTTCCATACTAGTAGTAAATATCAAAACTCTTTCATCAAAACGTTTTCAACTATTTTAAATATAAAACACGTTCTCTCAAACCGTTTTTCAATCTACTAGTATATACAAGCCTTTGCTTCACTCGGATGAGAAATCGAATTAAACGACTTAGTAAAACGAGTGGTATGAAACACTTGCGTTCACTTCGTCGGTTAGCTCTTGGACTTGTTCGATTGAACCCTTTTGTGACAATTTCCTAGTGAAGATCTACAGTTTGTTCGTAAATATTTAAGTTAAGCTAGTGGTTATGGGACATGAAGCTAAACTCATATATTTACTGGCTTAGTGTAATTGACACTTCCTTATGATCATGACGATCATTTTTGTGATTTAGACTAGCGATTGAGCGATGTCTCTTTGTCTGCGAGGGAGACTAGACCCCGCTCTTGTGATGTTTCGCCATCACATATATGGGGTAGCACCCCATGGTCTTCGGGCCGTTCATGTGTTAAAATTTAATGGATAGCTTCCATGAGATAGCTTCTCGTTCATGTGTTTATACGCGTTGGTGAGTTTTCATGCTCACATTCATGTGTTAGGCATCCCCCTTTTTATGTGTTTTCTGGATTTCTTGTGATGATTTCTGGAATTTTGTGCTTCACCAATTTTCGTGATTTTCATTGATACGATATCAATTTTTGTGCATTGGTGAATTCATGTGTTATTGACTTGTTATGAATACAAGTTTAGGGTATGATACCCTATTTTATCTTTGAGAAGATTCTTGTGATATTGATTTATCTCTTGTTGATTTTCAGTTATCTACTTATAGTAGTATGCCACGATGGTTATTACATGTTCATGTAATGCCTTGTACTTTATACCATATCATCTGATATTTATAGCTAGACTGATCCGTTTATTATTTTCTTATAAATAATATTCGGGTCAGACCGAGATGTTACAGGTGCTTCTGCTTGACTTCTCTTCAGGATTATTCTGACTTTTGGATAACTACATTGATTAGTAGTTTTTGGATGTACACCTTTGAGATATAGATTCTATGTTGTGTACTTATTCTTTTGTATAGCACGTGTTGCTATTCTTTTGTATTATCGTGGATCTTTCTGACCACTACTCTGATGTACACTTTCATGTGTTATATATTTATTCATATATTCTTCCGCCTTTGTGATATGGATGTTTGTGACTGATTTATGTTATGATTATTTCTATGTTTGTTTCCAAAGATTATATATAGCCACTGTGTGACAGCTTTGAGTGAGTATCGGTATGTCGGATTTCCTCCTTAAATGATATACATTCTATCTTATCTGACATATCGGTGCTCGCACAAAGAAGTTACATGGATGGTCGCTCATCCACAGCCTTATTCTCCGTGCTAATTAACAGCACTACATCGTAGTGTTCTTGGTTTGCGTGGGTATAGAGGTGGGGCGTCACAACTTGGTATCAAAGCCAAACTTCAGAACAATGTAGATTAACTTAACAAGGATCATCGTCTTAAGTCCATCTTAGGAGTTGTGTTTCAGGATTCAGTTCGAGTCTTCGAACCGATTCATCCTGTTTTCTTTATGATTATTTGTTTCATCTATCAAGAGTACTTGATATTCATTTGGTGAATAACCTTTTTCTTCTTCTCTCTTTCTTAAAGAAGAGAATGTCTAGACCAGGCCGTCCCAGAGCTGGACCATCTATTGTTACTCCCCAGGATGAAGTTTTTATGACCGCTCAACAGCTTCTTGATTTAGTAAAGAATGCTCAAGCAACTGGTCCTAATCAGGAACCTACTCATCCTAAGTCTGGATTTGCACGTTTGTGCAACGATTATACCAACTTAGGTGGGAAACCGTTCAAAGGTTCCGAAACTATTATTGAAGTCCAGGCTTGGTTAAGAGCATGCGATAGAATCTTTTCTCGCATGAATCTTGTCGATCTTCACCGTGTTCAGGTGGCCTCCAGTATGCTCCAAGAGAGAGCATTGGATTGGTACGAACTTCTTATTTCTGAGATTAATGAAGTGAATCTCACTTGGGAGCAATTCCGGGAATGCTTCAAATTAAAATTCGTACCAGAAGTAGAGAAAGTGACATTGGCTCATCGTTTCATAGACCTTGTTCAAGGTGCATCCTCTATGATAGATTATGTCGCATCCTTCGAGTCACTGTCCAAATATGGGGTTGAATACATCAACACCCCATTGAAGAAGAACCAGAGGTTCGTCTATGGCTTAAACAAGAATCTCAAGAAGCCATTACTTCTAAAATTAGAAGTTTCTTTCGATCAACTGATTGATATAGCTCTTCGTCTTGAAGAAGCTGATAAGGACAGTGATGTTGAAGTGGTGGCTGCCAAACCAAACTTCAACAACAAGAAAAGGCCTAACAAGTTCAAAGGTCCTTATCCCAACAAAAAGGGTAAGCAAGCAACTCCTGCTGCAAAGGCATTTTCCCACAGTGATAAGAAATGCTTCAACTGTGGTGCTAAGGGCCATTTTTTGAACAAGTGTTCAAAGCCCCGCTCTTGCCGCTATTATAAAAGTCCAGATCATTTTATGCACCAATGCCCTAAGCTTCAAGACAAGGAGGGAAAGTTAAACGTTGCTCAAGCCCCTGGCAACACATCTCGCGGTCAAGGTATGTCTTCTGTCCTTGATGGCATTATTATATTTCATGATCAACCTATTAGAGTTCTGTTTGATACGGGTGCATCCCATTCTTTTATATCAAAGGAACTTGTCGATACTTTTTCCTTAAGTGTTGTTGCTTTAATGACTTCTTTAAGAATTGCGAATCCGGTTGGTGGATCCGCAACTCTTAGTTTGCTTTGTAAAGATGTGGAGATTATTTTGTGTGATTTTTCTTTCCTAGCCGATTTGCATGTCATGCGTTACTTAGGCTTTGGAATGATTTTGGGTATGGATTGGCTTACTCATTATGAAGCTCATATCCTATGTCCTGAGCGGACTATTTATCTCCGTTATCCGCAATCTGTTAATCAGATTTCTATTGTTCTTAAAGATTCAGATTTCGCTTTGGTTGCATCTTTATATTCTTTAAATCCTCATGATGATGATAATGATGACGAGGAGGATGTCATTTCTCTTATTCGCGTCGTTCGTGAATTTTCCGACATCTTTGAGCTCGTTTTAGGACTACCACCTAAGCGAGCAATTGAGTTCAAAATTTATCTTATACCTGGAGCTCAACCTATTACCCGTCCTCCTTATCGCATGTCCAATAAGGAGAATGAAGAGATGCACAAACAATTATCCGAGTTAGAGACGAAGCAACTTATTAGCTCTAGTTCCTCGCCTTGGGGAGCTTCAGCTATTTTCGTAATTAAGTCCGACGGTAGACTTAGGCTTTGCGTCGACTACCGCAAGCTTAATGATCTTACTATTAAGAATAAATATCCTTTACCTCGGATTGATGATTTGTTTGACCAACTTAGTGGTGCTAGAGTCTTTTCACAATTGGATTTGGCTACCGGTTTTCATCAGCTTCGTATTTCAGAGGATAGTATTCCTTTGACTTCGTTCCGTACACGTTATGGATCTTATGAATGGCTAGTCATGCCATTTGGTTTAACGAATGCTCCGGCTTATTTCGTTGACCTAATGAATCGAGTATTCAAAGATCTCCTTGATCGGTTTGTTCTCATCTTTATTGATGATATTCTTGTGTATTCTAAAACTGAGGAGGAACATGAAAAGCATCTTCCAATTGTATTGGAAACTCTTAGGAGCAATCAACTAAAAGCAAAATTTTCCAAATGCCACTTTTGGCAATCTAGTGTGAAGTTTCTCTGTCATATTATTTCCGAATCCGGAATATCAGTGGATCCTTCAAAGATTGAAGCGATTCAAAATTGGAAGAGACCGGAGAGCGTGACTGAAATCCGTAGCTTTCTCGGATTGGCAGGTTATTACCGCCGTTTTATAAATGACTTTTCTAAGATTTCCGTGACTCTTACTGGCTTAACAAAGAAAGGTGTTAAATACATTTGGTCGGACAAATGTGAAACTTCTTTTCAGAAATTAAAAGAACTCCTTTCTGATGCTCCTATTCTTATAATTCCCGAAGGGAATCAAGATTTTGTCGTTTATACCGATGCTAGTCGCATTGGTTTGAGTGTCGTTCTTATGCAAAAAGAACGTGTTATTGCTTATGCTCCTAGGGAATTGAAGCCGGTTGAGACTAGATATGCCACACATGATTTAGAACTCGCGGCTATCGTTTTCGCCATTCAAATTTGGCGACATTATCTTTTGGGAGAAAAATTTGTACTTTATACTGATCATAAGTCTTTGAAATATTTATTCTCTCAAAAGGAACTTAATTTGCATCAACAACGTTGGCTCGAGTTCCTTGCCTCTTATGATCTTGATATCCTTTATACTCCCGAAAAAGGAAATCGAGTTGTCGATGCACTTAGTCGCAAGCAACAAGCGGTTGTTTCGATGATGATTTCCGAATGGAGGGATCTCGAGGTTTTATCCACTTGTGAAATTCGAGATCGTGTCTCCAATTTATGTTCATCTCTTGTTTTATGTAACCTTGAGGCTCGTCCTTCTCTTTTAGACTGCATTCTTGAAGCTCAACAGCTAGACCCTGAATTGGCTTTGCTTGGCCAAAATCTTAAGGATAAAACCGATATTGAAGGTTTGAAAGACTTTGATATTGATTTTCGTGGCGGCATTCGAAAATATGGTAGACTTATCGTACCAAATACTGGAGATCTTCATAAAGACCTTCTAGAAGATTCTCATCGTTCCAAGTATTCTATTCATCCCGGTAGCAGTAAAATGTACGCAGATATGAAGCGACTTTATTACTGGGAGGGAATGAAATCTGATATCACTAACTTTGTTAAGTGTTGCATGACTTGCCAACTTGTTAAGGCTGAACATCAAAGGCCCGGTGGGTTATTGCAACCATTGGAAATTCCAGTATAAGTGGGATCAAATTTCCATGGATTTTATTGATGGACTTCCCCGTTCTCGTTCGGGTCATAATAGCTTATGGGTGATTGTCGATAGACTTACTAAATCTGCCCATTTTATCCCCGTTCGGTCGAACCGAACCGTTCCTCTTCTGGCCAAACTTTTTATCAAAGATATTGTCAAACTGCATGGAGTTCCTTCTTCCATTGTTAGTGATCGAGATCCATTGTTTACTAGTGGATTCTGGAAGAGTCTTCAAAAAGCTTTGGGAACGAAGCTTAATTTTAGCACCGCTTATCACCCCCAGTCCGATGGACAAACTGAGCGTGTGAATCAAACACTTGAAGTTCTTCTGCGTGCATGTGTTCTTGACTTTGGTGGAAGTTGGGAAGATCATATTTCACTTGTTGAATTTTCCTATAATAACAGCTTCCAATCTAGTATTGGTATGGCTCCTTTCGAGGCACTCTATGGAAGGCCATGTCGATCTCCTTCTTGTTGGCTAGAGGTCAGTGAGAAGCTGGTTTTAGGACCAGATTTTATTCGAGATTCCACAGAAAAGATCGAACTTATTCGACATAGGATGAAAGAAGCCCAGAGTAGACAAAAATCCTATGCCGATAACCGAAGAAGGAAATTAGAATTTTCTGTTTGTGATCTAGTATTTATTCGTGTTTCACCTATGAAGGGTGTCGTACGTTTCAGTCGATCGGGAAAGTTAGCGCCTCGATATATTAGGCCATTTCCTATCACTGAACGTATTGGTTCCATGGCTTATCGCCTTTTATTACCGGCTCAGTTTTCTGCCATGCATGACGTCTTTCACATTTCTCAATTACGGAAGTGCCTTCGGGATTCCGATTCTATTCTTGAGCCCGGTGTTGTGGAAGAGATTGAAGTTTCGCCTAATTTGACTTATGAGCAGCAGCCTGTTCGAATTATTGCTTCGGAGATCAAACGACTTCGAAATAAAGATGTTCCGCTTATTAAAGTTCAATGGTCCTCAAATCCTAAGGATTGCTCTTGGGAAACCAGAGAATTCATCGAGCGTACACATCCGGAATTACTTTCTCATGCTCTTTGAGGTAAACTTCTTATTTCAAATTTCTTTTGTGTTAATATGCATTTATGGTTGTTACTTTTTATTTTCGTCTTATATATTGCAAGGACGCAATTTCTTTAAGGAGGGGAGTCTGTAACAACCCACATATTTATCGATTTTATATTTAAATATTTTATCATTAGTCGGATGTTAGTCTGAAAAGCTACCTTTTGCATACGGTCAAACTAGGACTCGAGACCACCTCCGTTGAGTTCAAAATGACGTTTGCAATCTTTTTGAGTGTAAACTTCGATATGTTTGGAGTAAGTGGAATTTTCGTCACTTTTTCCCGCCTTTGACTTTAATTGGACTGCACCTTCTAACTCAGCCCCAACCCACCTTCTCTTCCTCACTTTATCAAACACTTCAAGCTTTGTCAAAAATGGAGGAGGGAATGGGAAATTAAAACTCCAAAGTCAAATTCTATTGCAAATCCAACATTCAACTCCAAATTCAAGTAGAAGATATTGGATTCAAGCTTTGGATTGCTTCTCCTTGCTTTCAAGCTTCATCTTCATCCATTTTAGGGAAAAGGTGAGATTTTTAATCTCACATCTTGCCTATAACGGTCATTGAACTATTGGGAATGATTCCCCATCACTTTAGCATGTATGTTTGCATTGGATTTGGATTGGATTGGAGAGAAACTCAAATTTTCAGCGTCTTTGGCAAATTCTGGGCACTAGGTCGTGCTGTCTAGAAGCCACTGCCTGCAGATTTTCGTTCTGGCCTTAGGTCGCTCGCCTGGAGTTAGGTCGCTAGGTCGCTCGCGAGTTAAGCGTTAGGTCGTTTGGCCTTTATAGCGTTAGCTTGCTCGCGTGTTAATACTTTAGGCCGCGTGGCCATCTTACTTAGGTCGCAAGGCCACTAGGTCGTTAGACCTTTGACTCTTTAGGTCGCGTGCCCAGTTAGGTCGCGAACTCCTTTGGTCGCGTGACCTTGTTTTATAACTTTAGGTCGCTTCCTCCTTTAGGTCGTTTGACTATTTGCTTTAGGTCGTTTGACCATTAGGTCGTTCGAGAGTCTTTAGGACGCGAGTCCCTTAGGTCGCTCGCCGATGTTTTTCCGTTCCACTGTTAAGCTCGGCTATGAGTTAGGTCGCTCGCGAGTTAACCCTTAGGTCGTTTGGCACTGTGCCGCTAGGTCGCTCGCGAGTTAACCATTAGGTCGCATGGCCTTGAATTCTTTAGGTCGCTCGGCACTTGATACCACTAGGTCGTTTGACCTGTTCTTCCGCTAGGTCGCTCAGCACTTTGGTGTTAGGTCGTTAGACCTTGTTTCCCACTAGGTCGTTTGGCCTTGTTTAATGCTAACTCTCGATGACCTAGGTCGCAACCACTAGGTCGCAACCACTAGGTCACTTGACCCCTTAGACCCCTAGGTCGCATCCATTAGGTCGTTCAACCTATTTGACTTGAAGTCTTTTCACTTTAATTCGACGACGTTAGGTCGCAAGTATATTCCTACTTTGATGGTTTTGGGATTGATTTCTTTGGACTTTACTCACGTCTTCGAACGTGAATTTATGTGATTCGATTTGTTTCAACAATTGTTTTGTGACTTGTCACTCTAAAGATATGAAGGTTTCCATACTAGTAGTAAATATCAAAACTCTTTCATCAAAACGTTTTCAACTATTTTAAATATAAAACACGTTCTCTCAAATCGTTTTTCAATCTACTAGTATATACAAGCCTTTGCTTCACTCGGATGAGAAATCGAATTAAACGACTTAGTAAAACGAGTGGTATGAAACGCTTGCGTTCACTTCGTCGGTTAGCTCTTGGACTTGTTCGATTGAACTCTTTTGTGACAATTTCCTAGTGAAGATCTATAGTTTGTTCATGAATATTTAAGTTAAGCTAGTGGTTATGGAACATGAAGTTAAACTCATATATTTAATGGCTTAGTGTAATTGACACTTCCTTATGATCATGACGATCATTTTTGTGATTTAGACTAGCGATTGAGCGATGTCTCTTTGTCTGCGAAGGAGACTAGACCCCGCTCTTGTGATGTTTCGCCATCACATATATGGGGTAGCACCCCATGGTCTTCGGGCCGTTCATGTGTTAAAATTTAATGGATAGCTTCCATGAGATAGCTTCTCGTTCATGTGTTTATACGCGTTGGTGGGTTTTCATGCTCCCGTTCATGTGTTAGGCCTCCCCCTTTTATGTGTTTTCTGGATTTCTTGTGATGATTTCTGGAATTTTGTGCTTCACCAATTTTCGTGATTTTCATTGATACGATATCAATTTTTGTGCATTGGTGAATTCATGTGTTATTGACTTGTTATGAATACAAGTATAGGGTATGATACCCTATTTTATCTTTGAGAAGATTCTTGTGATATTGATTTATCTCTTGTTGATTTTCAGTTATCTACTTATAGTAGTATGACACGATGGTTATTACATGTTCATTTCATGCCTTGTACTTTATACTATATCATCTGATATTTATAGCTAGACTGATTCGTTTATTATTTTCTTATAAATAATACTCGAATCAGACTGAGATGTTACAGGTGCTTCTGCTTGACTTCTCTTCAGGATTATTCTGACTTTTGGCTAACTACATAGATTAGTAGTTTTTGGATGTACACCTTTGAGATATAGATTCTATGTTGTGTACTTATTCTTTTGTATAGCACGTGTTGCTATTCTTTTGTATTATCGTGGATCTTTCTGACCACTACTCTGATGTACACTTTCATGTGTTATATATTTATTCATATCTTCTTCCGCCTTTGTGATATGGATGTCTATGACTGATTTATGTTATGATTATTTCTATGTTTGTTTCCGAAGATTATATATAGCCACTGTGTGACAGCTTTGAGTGAGTATCGGTATGTCGGATTTCCTCCTTAAATGATATACATTCTATCTTATCTGACATATCGGTGCTCGCACAAAGAAGTTACATGGATGGTCGCTCCTCCACAGCCTTATTCTCCGTGCTAATTAACAACACTACATCGTAGTGTTCTTGGTTAGCGTGGGTATAGAGGTGGGGCGTCACATTCATGAAAGTTAGTAAGTGTTTTAAGGGGTGTATTATAGTTTGATGGCTTATGTTGGCTAATCAATTGCACAAATATGCCATACTTATGATAAGCACATCAATTAAAGCACTAATGACCATAAAAGAGAGATTATGATTTCATATGTGTTGAACTACATGATCTAGAGAGTGGATTTATTCTCTAAATTGTCATTTAACTCTTATATTTGCATCTTTTTTCTTTTAGTTAGTTAGCTAATTTTCTAATTCTTTAGCTTAACTTTCACTCGACTTTGGTTTAATTTGACTGAATAGAATTTTAAAATCATCAATTCCCTGCGGATCGACCCGTATTCGCCACGTACTACAAGTGTACGCCGTGCGCTTGCGGTTATTTTATTTCTAAATTCGTTCGACGGTTTTCTAAACCGATAGAAAATCAATCATCGAACAATTTACACCAAGACTAGTAGCTCATGCATTAGTATATACTGTGAAAGATTTTTGTACCATTAGGAATCACTAAAACCAAAGTGCTCATCAACAACTCCTTTAATTTAACAAATGCTACTTCTCAACCCTAAATATAGATCATGTTCTTCTTAGTCAAATGAGTAAGATGCAATAACATCTTTGCAAAATTCTTAATAAATTTTCGATAAAATCTAGCTAAATCTAAAAAGCTACAAACCTCTAAAGCATTACTCGATGTCTTTCAATCTCTAACCATAACTATTTTCCCTGGGTCTAGTGTCAATCCATCACCGATACTATTGCCTAAGGAAACGATCCACCTTTCTTCGAAAGTGACATTTTGAGAACTTAGCCTTCAACTTATTCCTCCTTAATACATCCATCAATTCTCTTAAATGAACTTCATGCTCTTCCTCACTTCTAGAATAAATAAGAATCGCATCCACGAAGACCACCATAAGCTTATTTATCTGCTCTTTGAACACTCTGCTCATCAATTCCACAAAATAAGTCGAGGCACTAGTCAGCCCGTGGTATGGCTAATCACTCAAATAATCCATTAAGTGTATGGAAAGCGGTCTTCGAGACCCTAGTTTAGCCACTCTCAACTGATGAAACCTAGTTTCTAGATCAAGATGAGAGAAAACCTTTTCTCGGACTAATTGATCGAAGAGGTCGTCAATGTAAGGCAATGGATGCTGGCTTTTCCACATCGACTTATTCAATTCTCGATAGTCGATGTATAACCTTAGGGAACCGTCTGCCTTATTAGTGAAACTACAGGGGCTTCCCATTTTAAAATACTTCTTCGAATAAATCCTTCCTGTAATGATTTCAAGACTTGCTTATCCAATTCTCTCCTTTCCTTCGAAGCCATATGCCTAAGGGGCATTACCATTAGCCTTGCGTCTTTGGTGAGATTAATTTGAAATTCAATTTCTCTTCGACAAGGGAAACCGAAAACTTCTTCGAATACATCTGAAAATTTTTCAATATAGGAATAAACGGTAGCTCTTATTGTGATAGGCTAAGTGAATATAAATACATCCCCATAATAGAAATATTTGGCTTACAACATAAAATCAAATCAAGTCCTTCTTACTTCCTCAAATTTTCCTCTAGTTATAATACAATATTACCCCATAGCATGATTGCAAATCTGTTCCAAAATCAACCCATACACCAAAAATTTAGTGCAGATGCGTCATAGGGAAACTCTACACCATGAATGACCAACGTTAAGCAAGACATAACATTGATAAAAGGGTCGGTCCCTAAGTAGGATTTGACATGGAAATGGATTTGCACACAATGTCGGGTTTTTAAGGTCTAAAATATCGACTAATGCACTTACTATGAATGAGTTGGATGCATTAGTGTCAAATAAAGTACAAACAGAAGAATTAGATAAAGTCAACACACCTTTCAACTCATCTTATTTCCCTTCTCCTGAACTAACGATATGCAATACTTGATGTTGGAACGGGGTTTTGAGCGTATGCCTTCACCATCTGGCCTTCATTCTTTGAAGCCAGGAAATCTCCTTTTATATGGCCAAACTGTTCATAATTATATCACTTCACCTTCCATTAATTAAGATTGTCTCAAAATCCTTTGATATCTCACCTGGTTACATTGTAACACCTACCCTTTGAAAGGTTTGTCCTATAGTTCTTTGAAATAAGTCCCACCTTTTGGCATCTATTACAAGTAATTGCTTGTCTCTTGCCTTATCCTCCTTGTGGTCCAATACCCTTACACTTATCTTGTTGTTGACCCTCTCCTTCCTTAACTTTATCCTTAAACATGGTTCAATTTAGAGAATTCAATAATAGTGCCTCCACTAGTTCTTTAAATGTAGGCCCATACCCATAGAGGTGAATTCAATCCCTTTGCAAACTTTAATGCTTTCTTCTCCTAGATGTTACCAACTTAAAAAAAATCTCAACTTGTTATGCAAAATCAAATACTCCCTAACCATCATTTTTCCTTACTAAAGATGGATAAACCTCTCCAATAACAGATCCCTCTCAGCCCTAGAAAAAATTTCTTCCCAAACTTCGTCTTGAACATTCCCTAAGTAATAGTATCCTCTTCCGCTTCTGATATCACCACCTCCTACCAACATGCTACCTCACCTTGCAAATGCCAAAAGGCCAATTACCTCCTAGTAATATCACCAACTCCTAACAAGTTGAAAGTTTTCTCATAAGTATTAACCCATGCCTAAGTCATCGATTATGGTTCTGTCCCAATAAAAAGCTTCCCACCAAGGTTGGAGAAATCCCTACACAGCTTAGGAAAGTCAACAGTTGGTGGTGTTTGGGTTGGAATTACACCTTGGGTAGTAGTGATAATGGTGGTTATAGGCTCAGTGGGGTTGGTACTAGCTCGGATCGTTGCTTGGATATAACATCATAACTATACTATAATATTAACTTTGGCGATACCCAGTACATTCAATCGGGTGCTAGTGCTGACTTTTGTCTCTACCTTATTAGTATTGGCTGCATTGGTCTCTGCTCCAGTTTCGACTGAATTACTCATTTTCAACTATTTATAAAATTGGATTCATTAGCTACTACGTAATAGACAGTAAATGGTGTGTGCATATTACTGAACTCCTATAATATATATGTGTGGGTGTAATAGAAATACCAATATGCTCTTTCAATACGTTCTTAGTCTCTATTTTAAAGGCATACTTTGCTCTGATACCAAATGCAACAACCCGTCCTTTTCGACCTTCGAGTTAAATGCCCGAACCAACGTTAATACCTTAAGGACCGAAAAAGACGAGTCATTGTGATATGGTAACAAGAAACAAATACGTTTCTGACTAATAACTGCCAATGTCTCACAGCAGAAGGAATCAAAATATATTATCAATAACCATAATTACTTGGACTACACCATAATATATTTATACCATCAGATCATATGTATATACGATACCAATCAAAACCAATCCATATATACAATCAAATCCAAGTCACAACACTTATTTACATTATTTATAGTATGTACCACATGATCCTTTTCCTCTAAACCATCTCACATCAACGTAGAGATATAAATAAAGGGGAAAAATAGGAGTGGGTCTAACATAAGTTCGGTGAGTGAGCCATACTTGCTCCACATATACTACAACGATAAACTCTATAACATGATGTAAGTCTATTGTTTCATTCACCTCTCACCCTATTAGTTATGCCATACTTAACCTATCGTATACACCTGGTCATATCTCATCGAATCTATATGGACTCACTTCACTCGACTTGCTCATGTGTTATAGAGTCGCCTATTGCCTACCATCACGTCAATCTCATATAAGACTCACTTTCTTGGACTCCCCTCATGCGCTACAGGTCTCCTACTGTCCATATCCTGTATATAAACTAGACTCACATCCTAGACTTGCTTCTTGCACTTTTGAATTACCAACATCCACCCTCCACAATAGACCATTGAAGCACTATAGGGCAGAAACACAGTACCCTGATTACCTCCTTGTGTCATGAGCTCATATCCCAGGTCGCCTACTTGTGCTACAGGCTCGTATGCGGTCATGTCAACATTGAATAATTTATATATAATAAATAACATACGAATCCAACTCAAATAAACAATCAACATCCATATAATTCATCTCAATCTGTAATATCAACAACCATCTTTGATTTAGTTTGTAGTTTGTAGTAAACTATTTTATCAAATCCCTTCCAAACCTATGTTTAAATAAAAAATTAAGTGATTATAAGTTTTTATCTACTCTATTTTAGACTAGAAATCTTATTCATAGGATTATAATTGCATCATATCGAGAAAAAAGCAAGAATCCCTCAAAAATCATTCTCTACTTCCTCTTCCTTCACTGTCTGGACTACTGTGACACCAAGCTTTAGAAATTCGCCTTCAAATTAGTATAGTTACATTGTCCTCTTTATAAGCTTTGCGATACTGTTGGTTTCAAGCGAATCTGTCAAGATTTGAGTGAGATACGATAATTTGAGTTTTAGGCAGAAAGAGGGAAAAGTAGAAAGAAATAGGTGGTGTCGGTTTTGGAAAAGGGAAAATGGTTACTTAGTTTGATATCTATAAACGGAGGGAATATAACAGTAAATTTTGAATTAAAATTCAAACTTTGGCGCTCGTTTAGCTCGACACGAAATCACCCATAACTTGTTCATATAGGCTCTAAACAAGGCAAATAAATAAGCTAACAAATTAGAATAATAGCTGAAATATATATATATATATATATATTCATGTTATAGAGGAAAAGCCCAATGGCTAAATCAAAAGGCGAACGCACTACAATAACTCAATGAGGAAAACAATAAAAGAGGAAAAGAGCTATGTAGTATAAGCCATTCAGGTAAGATAAATTTAAATAGTATTAGTATTAGGAAATTTGAATGGAAATAACATTAGGAATTTATAAAAAAAATAGGATTAGTAATCTAGTTAGAAATAATATAGAAGAAAAACAATAGGAACGAGATAGGAAGAATAGATAATTCCATAGAAATGTGTAGTAATTGCGCATATGTTTTAAATAGGCATTTAGAAGATGTTGCAAATTGTACGATCTTTTAGAAGTCCCCCTCATATTCTATTAAAGTCTCCACGAGGGTTAAAGCGAAAATAACATGAGTAGTGGAAAACCAATAGGATGGAAGTTATCCTTGTCTACTCCAACTTTAATTGTTTAAAGTATAAAAGATGTTTTTGAAAAATGGTTTTGTATGATAATTGAGTTTTCAAATTTTTTAAGTTAAAAAACCTAATTCTGAAGAAGTAAATCTTTGTTATAAAAAGTCTTTGAAAAGGGAAATTTTTCATGGATCATTTTTGAAAACTAAGCATTTTTTGAATTTGATAAAAATGTTTCTAAGATTATATCTTCAAAGATAAAGGTTTTGGATTATTTTTAATAAGGGTGATGAAACCCAAACCAATTTTTGATATGTAGTAGATAGGGATGACTGCCTAGGTAAGATGGGGTAAAGGTTTAGGCTATGGATAAAATAGTTGTGAATGCTCGTAGGGTAGCAATAAGGAATCTCCGTTGAATATATGGAAAATTGTTATGAATATAAGAATATTTTATTAGAGATATGTGGAAATAATTAGAAGAACCCTCAAAGAAATGAGAAATGATATCAAAGTACAATTTTGCAAGTCCTATGATATACTCACACGAAAGGTCAAGGATGAAAATGGTAAATACCAAAGCTTAAGAATACTACCCAGAGATTTTGATTAAAAGAAGATAGTAGCACAATTGGAGAATGAGATAGCGAACACACATAAAGGATGTTGGTTGACATAAGGTTAATAAGGCAAGATGAGTGGTAGGAAAGTTATTCCACCAAGCCAATTTTACGACGAGTTATTCTAAATGTGCATAATTCATATTTCTTAATCGCTATAGTGCAAGAATGCACAATTTATTTCATAATCAGGTGTAATGATTAAACTAATGGATGGACCTTATTTATTAGGAACCAAGGAAGTAGACATGTGGATTATATTAGAATGGCATACTAGAAACGTCCATCTTAATTGAGTAAGAGGTGAAAGGGCCACAACATCATTAACACCAGTTGATGTTGAAGGGCAGCTTCCAACAATCATTTTCTTTTAGGTTATTTGTGTTGTAATTGCTAGTTGTCTCCCTTCGTTTATTTGAAAAGTGTATGATATGGCATGGGATTCGTTCCTATTTTATTACTGTGTTAATTTTCTAGATAAGATTTGACCGGGTGTGTGTGTGTATAAAAAATTTAGAATTAGGGAAACATAAATTTTAGCAAGTGAAGAACAAGGAAAGGTTGTTGTGAAATCACAAGTCACTATTCCTATGCCTTAAAAGCTAAAATTTATAAACACACTTGTAGGTAGTTTGTTGTTTTGGAGTAAAAGAAAAGGTTCCCCAAATCTAAGATTAACTGCACAATGCAAGGGTCAATCATATGCATTAAGCCATTGACTAAGTCTCGATTACTTTAAGACATGGCTTGATTTGTTTTAGAGATGGAGCAGCAAATGTTTTAAAAAATGTATTCGATTACTTTTGAAATTTTTTATTTGATTGCCTTTTGAAGTTGGGTTCAAATGCTTTTGAAATATTTTGTTCAATTGCTTTTGAAAAACAATGGTGCTTAAATGGTTTTGAAAATTCGATTTCTCAATCTATTTTTCAAGTTAGATTAAAAGGGACAAAAAGGTTTTTATGGAAAATGAGAGAATTTCTGGTGCTTAGCGTAGGGAAGGTTGACGTGTTAGTGAATATGAATATTACTATTTGACATTTGTGACAGTATACAAAACATAGATAATAACATAGCAAAAGGCAATTTTAGCTTTGAAATTTCTATTTCTGTACCTTGTTGATAGTGAAATGAAACTTGCGTGCAAGATAATTACGTTTTAACATCCAAAAATAAACCTCTTTATGCAAATTATACTTGAAAAAGTTGGAAAAAAATTGAGGGCAAAAGAGAAGATTCCAAGATACAATGGAATCCAAAAAAGGATGGAAATGTAAAATTTTCCATTTAAATTCCTTTTTCGGCATAGGAGTATAGATTCAGAAAACTGGATTTTGAAAATTTTTGGATTTTAGAAATTATGTGTTAGATATTGGTTGATAAGGATTCGTTGCCAAATTAGTTGAATCATACTCATACTCATAGGAGTATGGAAATTATGGTGTGGAAAAACATTTTTGAAAACTTGAATACATATAGAACCGCCAGTATTTATTGGTTGTTTGCATAATGTTTTAAAAATATTTTTAAAAGAATGCATTCATATAGGAGGCGCCGATATAGAATTTTTCAACATGCATCTCATATATGTTGTGATACACCGTGCACTTGTACACATTTGGCTGCAAAATTGTTTGCACACTAATTAGTTGGATAGCATAAATTGGTTGTGCGCTATGTTATATGATTCAATCCTTGGGGAATTTTGGGGACGAAATTATTTTAAGAGGGGAGAATGTAACACCCCGTAAAATTAACGATAATTAATAAATAAGAAATAAGGCTCCAAAATGGAATTTGAGCAAACTTTGAAATTTAGCTATGAAATTTGCACCATTGTGTTCGTGGCAATTTTCTAAGGACCTTTCATATTTTGTGTTTTACAATCGAAGCTCATACGAAGAAGTTATTAGCATCTGAAGTTTTTGAAACGAAACTAATTAAAATGGAAAAACATAAAATAAATAATATCAAATGCTAGACCTCACCGGTCGACCCCCTCTTTGGGTTGGTTGATCGGTCTTGAGGTGGCAGTTAGGGTTTTAACCCTAGCCAAACGACCCAGATTTAATTATTTTAATCTAAAAGATATGATTGATTCGAGCTTCTATAAATACAAGCTTAAACTCTCACTTCTCTTCTCATATTTTCTAATCAAAATAACAAAGCTTTGCCATTTTCTCTTCTCCACTATTTCTATTAATTATAAAATATTATATTATATGTATATATAAATCAAAAAAGGTTGAAAGTAAAAGTGGAGAAGAGAAGGAGTGAATCGATAATGTAGAAAAAGATAAATTTTATAGATATAAATTAATATTCCTCTTAACCCCAAATCTCTTCTTAGATATATAATTCTAATAGGATATATATATATATATCTTGTTATACATATTCTTTTGGATTAGAATGAAAATGGAGTCAAGTAAAGGGATGATTTTGGATTTTGGAGATTTGAAAAGCTAGAAAGAAGAGTGGAAAATTATATGATTTATTTATAACATTGGATTTTATATTATTGAATTTTATTGAATTATTATGCCTATATAAGATCTGATGAGTTATAGGCTTAAAATGAACATACATGAATATTGCCTACTTATTCTGTAAAATAGGAAATTCAAATAGAAATGTTATTAACACCCTAATCTGGAAATTTGGAAATTTGAAAATCAGTCCCTAAATTTGTTAAAGTTGAATGTTGATAAAATTGTAAAGTTTATTCCACATTTTTAGTTGGGTTGTAAGATGTCTGTACTACTTTAGATTGCCCCAATTTGACTTATAATGTGAATTTCTATGTTTTAATTTATTGGGAGTGGGGTACAATTTAATTGGATCTATTTCCATGTAATTTCCATAAATTATCTGATTCCAGAAATGTATAAAAAGTGCGTAGTCTGAATTAACAAGGAATATACCAGAAAGGAAAGAGATCTGTAAAGTATGAAACTTCTCCTTCATAGTTTCCACTAACAATTTTAATAAAAGAAAAGAAATAATTTCTTATAATTTAAAACGAAGCAAAAATTTCTCTTTGGGTAATTTATGAAAAATTATAACGGTAATCGTTTAATCGTTTTTGGAAGGGTAACTCTAATAAATTAAAATGTGGAAATTAATATTTTAATATTCCTAAGTGTAGGAATTAATGTATTAGGAATAGCAATATATATATGTGTATGTATGTATATATGTGTATATATATATATATATCTATGTGTGTGTGTGTGTGAGTGTACACACATATAACCGCGCCTACCAATTAAAAATAAAAATAATAATGTGATATACGCCAATATTGGAATTAGTTATAATTAGGACGTCTAGTTATAAATAGCGTAATAAATTATAGGATTAGGAGGTATAAAGGAAAAAGAGATAGTAGCTTCAAAATTAATAGGGCAATAAATGTCTAGTTAATAGGGAGTTACAGGAATTAAATGGGGACATAAATGTGTTTAATAGGGTTGGTTAAGTGATTTAATATGACATTTATGGGGAAATGAAATAGGCATAATAAGTTGAATTAGAAGAATAAATAAATATTATTAGAGATTGTCCAATTAGAATAATAATGATCATTTATTACGGACAATTGACATTTATGGAATATAGTAAATAAGCCTATAAGATAGGAGTTAAATGCTAGGATGCAGTATAATTTTCATAGTAGGAAATTTTATAGCCTTATTTATACATTTCGAACAAGCATAAATTAGTGGGCCTAGCCTAACATATAGACTTAGGATGGTTGGTTTGGTTTAATGGGTTGGGATGCAAGGTCAGTAGATTTACACAACAGAAGTCTGCCCTTCACTTAGAGGCTACCAGCAGTTGTGTATACTTACTACTGATGTGGAACATCTTTAACCATAGGATCCATGGGAAAAGGATACAAGTTTGGGCATAGATGGGGAAAATATACCAAGGGTTCACCTTGGATTTGAAGTATTAAATGGCCAAAATCTTTTAAGGAAATAGGGCTTGGTTCATTTCTAATAAGAGGTATTAAGTAACTGAAAGAGGCATTTTCCTTGACTTACATTAGGCTATCTAAAAGGGATTTCAATTATGGAAGTCAACAAGCTATGTCAGTATTGTTGTTCGATCGGTATTTAGTAGTAGGGCGGCATATAGGCTATGATCACCAACGGTCCCAAGCGGTCAGTAGCAAAGACTCAAGTTATGCCTTGACAGATTTATCTTTCTACTATTATAGAATTTGTATGCGGTGCGCACAGACCTCAAAGTTAGTTAGTTAGTTGTTTGTTTGTTGAAGGTGGGTTAGTTAACACTTAGACGAGTCTTTGAAATGCGTTAGTTATTTGGCTATTATAGTATAAATCCATATCTATAGGTCATCGGTCCCTATAGTTAGGATCGACTGACTAGCGTTTATGATGCGGAGGGCCCGCTTCAGGGTTGAGGTATTAAATGACCATTCGGTCAGTCCCCTCTCTATTTAAGAAGTATTAAGTGGCCGGGGTTTTTGGGTAGTACATCGTTTAAATATATTTGTATATAGGAACATATATATACACACACACACACACAAACATATATACACACACTTGGAAGAAGGTTGGATGTATCGTACATGAACATATGATTGAACGGATTAGTCATAAATAGTAGATTAACACATAAATGGAATCAATCGGCATAACTTAATGTTATAGGACAGTGTGTAATATTCTAGTCACCAGAACGTAGTTCTATCCCTTCCTCATTACAACCCACACGATGGATTTAAAGGGATATGCTACTAGTGCAAGATGGGAACTGCAGATGGTGGAGTCTTCTCTTTCATGCTCGGCAATAATAAGGCAACTAGATATCCAAGGAATAATATCGATTCCAAGGTAGTAGCCTTAGTCGGTATACATGTTCGATTATTGTTTTCTATTCCACTATGAGTTTATACTGATTGCACTCAGTTATAATTGTGTTTATTATAGGTTATCAAAACTAATGATTCATTCCCTCACTACACCAAAAGGTTAATTTGGTGGCGTACAAAAAATGCTACCATCAATTACGGTAGCTTTGTAGAGAACGCCGTTAAAATGTAGGCAACTAAAAACCAGTACTTTCTGTAACGACCCAAAATTTAATCACTTTAAATATGGATATTTAATTTATTATTAAATAATTAATTAATGGATTTTATAACCAAAATATATCCCTTTAATTAATAACTAGTGATGGTGAAATGATATTCAGAATTTGTTTACAAAAATAATTAGTTCGAAGAAAAATAGAAAATGTGACCGGAAATCGTTTTATGAATTTACAATTCTTCATCGTCTAAAATTTGTCAAAACGGTTGTAAACATTTTATTAAATATATACACATACATATTAATAATAACATAAGTATGGGTAGTAATATAATGTGGTATACTTAGGTAAAAGGAGGAGATATGAATTTTTTTTCAAAAATTTAAACAAAAATAAAAAGAATGTAATGTCGCATTATCTCTTACGGGATGGTACAAGGGATGTGTAATGTATGTTAATCACAAGGGGGAGCCTTGGCACTGGCATGTGGAAATGGAGTAAGGAGGTGGATAGTGATGATGTGGCTTAATAATGGATGGAGCGTATGTACTAAAGGGATTTTTGGTAATTTAATTATTTCACTTTATATAAAATCAATTCCAAAATTTATCTCTCTCATTTTTCCATTTCATTTCTTCTTTTTCAAAAATCATTCTCTTCTTTCTTAAGTTCACCTTTTAATAGCTTCCTTAGTTTCAAAATTTAAAAATCATGTCTTTTGTACTTTTAAAACTCTTAAAAATCATTTTAAAGCTTTTTCTTCTCTTCATACACATCCTCTTTCTCAAAACAAGCCCACGTCTCCCTTAACCACATTAGGTCGAGCCCCTACCCTTAAGCTGAGTCCAAAAAACCTCCTCCTTAAGCAAAAGTCATTTTTCTTAAAGTAAATTCAAGATTGGGGGTTGGTACAAGTTATAGTGCTTTGGTTTGGACTTCCTTTAACTTTTTATGAGTAAAATTCACTTCTTTTAGGGAAAGTTTAAACTTCTATTATGTTGTTCATTATTATTGTAAATAATTGGTTGTTTGATGGATTATAGTGTTGATTTGGTTATACATATATGTGCTTGTATGTTACGATGAACTTAGACTTGAAAAATGAAGTCTAATGTTGAGAATAAATATAAAGTTATGATTTTGCATATGGCCTTTTGTTATGACATGTGAACGAATGATTATGCTCATATATGCGATGTGTATGCTAAGGGAAATTAGCATTTGGACTTGTATAAGTGACCTTGAGATCCCTCGAATTAAAAACATGTTTACTATTTTACTTCGCTGGAAAAAGTTACAAAGTTTTAAACTTTACTTTTAGTTTTGCAAACTTCATACTTTGTATATAAAGTAAGGTATATAAGAGAAAAGGGTTGTAGGTATTAGCATGTAAAACTAGTTTAAGAGTTATGGTATCCATAGCGATAGTCGCTATGGATGCAGTTTGGTAAAACGAACATTTTTTGTGAACTAAAGTGTTTTCCTTTGATGTAGTATTGAAGTTATTTCCAAAGCATATTTTAAGTATAAAAAGGTAATTATTACTATTAATTAAGCATGAGTTTTAAATATTATTTAGCTGATTAATTCAGGAAAATTAATTGTTATTTAATTAGTAATTAAGTAAAGGTAATTAATACTTAAGTATTAATTAAGTAAGATAATTATAATTAATTAAAGGGAGGTTAATTAATTATTAATTAAGTAAAGAGTTAATTAAGTATTAATTTTTATTTAATTAAGGTTTAATTGTTTAATTAATTATTAATTAATTAGGGTTTAATTATTAATTAATTAACAAGATGGCACGGTTTAATTATTAATGAATAAATCAAGATTTAGTTAAGATTTAATTAGTAGTTAAATTAAGGTTTAATTATTATTAAATAAAGGTTTTATTTGTAAACTTATTTCACCAAGATCAGTTGTATTTAAATGCAGCTTATTTTATAAGCGAATGAGTTTTAAATAAGGGATTCTCTTTGTCTATGCTAAGTAGCCAAATTAAAATGAATAAGTTACAACTAGGACATTGACACATTTTACTGGAAATAAGTCATCTTGTATTTAACACTAAAAGTCGTTGAGTAGGCTTACCCTATCTATGAGATCTTGAACTTGATTTTCTTGGTGAGGGATAGAGAAGTTGAAATGACGGAACATAATAAATACAAGGGAGTTAATTTCGATGAATGGGTCATTAAATTAAGTATATGAAAGATATCTTCCATATACAAATCTATACACACCCCAGATAGTGGAGTTGTCTGCTATAGATAACTTGACCCTTTTAAAATTATTGAATGTTGGTTTGAAGAGACCGGGATTGGATAGCATGCGTTATCTGAAGTCCACTTCAAACCAGCGTAAGCATTCGAATTGGAATAACTAGAATCGAAGAAGAAGATATTTGAAGTCCAAGGGCTACTTGCTACTAATCCTGAGGGTGATTCCAAAATGGATGTAGTAGAGGTTCGTTCATATCCTGATTGACTTGTATGGACAAATGCTAAAATTACATTGTCACCTGGAAGGCAGTGTTAGCATTCCAAGTGGGAATTACTATAGAAAGGTAAAGCGCAGCCTCAAGCCTCACACTCCATTAATAACTAAAACATAGGATATGCCATAAGGCTATTTGGTTGGCTACCATTAGGGTGTAATCATTCCTGATCTAGATCAAATTTATTTCTTCGATATATGCTTTGCAGCCCAGTGCGGTTATTGATCACAACCGAGGAATGATTATATTCGGTACTATCCAGTAAAGGGTAGGCCGGTCTTGCCATGTATGGGTCGAAAGGTTTTCAACCACGGTATATTTTATCTTGAGGTGTAATGTGATGGACGGTACCCTAGTAGCCCTTTCATTGATGGAACCCAACTTCCAATAAGTGCTTTACGGTCTTAGTTGTGCCCAAATACGTTGAAATGTGAGATGCAAGCATTTCAGCTATGTTCTATATTTATTTTCAAAATCCATAGACAATATTATAATATCACTGGATTTCCCATAAAAAGTGTTTTTGGTTATCGTAAGGTAAAACCTGTCCGTGTATATATGCGGTGTGATCTTGCAAGGTATATTTATTTTTAAAGAGTTTTATAAGCAATAAGTTAAGTTGTTTGTTATTTACTTACACCAGACCCATGTTGGACCTAGAGTTTTATTTTCTTTCCCTAAAACTCTTAGGTACTCAAATTTGTATGTGTAACGAGGTAGTCTAGGTTTCTCACGGATGCATTTTGGAGGAGCTTGAAGCAGTTGGCTTCATTGATATCTTGCTATTTACAGTATTTCCACTACGAATGTATGTATTTTGTATTAGCAAATTTGGGGACAGACAGTTATGACTATCCCTAGCTGAAATTTGTAACTATGTAACTCTGATGTATTATTGCAGAAATGACTATGTATTATCTTATTTGACTATTATATGTGATTACCTTATGTTGTCAAATTATGTGATTATTTATTCTTGTCTTTCTTTTCTTTTTACTCTAACGACTCGTCTTTCGGAGTAAGAAAGGTGGATCGTTATACGTGGTATCAAAGCTTAGGTTGGGAAAACACCTAGGCCTTGGTTGGGGTCAACTCATTAGAGTTAGAGTTAGTAATATCCTAGAATGAGTTTAGTCTTTGAGAGTGCATATGTGTAACTTTCATTCGTACGCATACAGATATATATATATATATATATATATTCGAGTTAAGTTAGATTAGCTTTGATATATTTGATTTGTACCCTTTTTCCTTAAGATTTATCTCGTCTAAGTATTCTACGAATTACCTTACTATATCCAGTAGTAAGAATGAGCAATAGGAACAGATAAGGTAGAGGAGCTAGTAGCACCATGACCACCAATGTTCGAGCTCTGTATGCTGGAAGAGTTGGGATTGTTGAAGAGGTAGCTCCAGTGCAGCCTAGAGTGATTTTTGCAACCATGTGCCAGGATTATACAAATCTGGATGGGAAACCATTTAAGGGAACAAAATCCATTGTTGAAGTTCATGCTTAACTGTGTTCTTGTGAAATGATTTTCTATGTTCTTGATCTTTCGAATGAGCAGAACCAAATCCATTGTTGAAGTTTAGGCTTAATTGCAAGATGGAGCAGCAGCATGGTGGGACTCCGTTACAGCTAATGTTCCAGAGGATGATTTCCCATGGGCCAGATTTAAGGAAGTATTTGAGGATCAGTTCATGCCCGCAGTTGGAAAGACTCGAATGTATAGAAATTTCTTTGATCTCAATTAGGGAGACCTGTCAGTGGCATAATATGAGACGAAGTTTAATGAATTATCTTGTTTTGGACCAAAGTTAATTGATACACTGTTGAAGAAGAATGGATGTTTGTTATGGGGATGAGAGAAGGTTTCCATGAAAAGATGACTGCTCATCTTAATGGATCTTTTTTGGATTTGGTGGATATGGCTTTGAGGTAAGAGGTTTTGGAAAAGAAGAAGCCAAAAGCAATTCCCAACAATGGTAACAACAATTCAAACAAAAGGAAGTTTAATCTGAATGGGAAGAAGTAGGGGAATGGAAAGTTGGGTGTGTTGGGGTACAGAAGGACCAGTTCAAGGATTTTATTTGGAAAAAGTGTAAGCAGAAGGACCACATTGCTAAGTTCTGTAAGAATTCTGGAGTTCAGTAGCAGCAGGGGGGACTTATCTCTCCGATTGTGCAGAAGATACTCTGTTTCAACTGTCTTCAACCTAGTCATATGGTAAAGGATTGGCCGCTTATGCAGAAGGGTCAGTGGAACAAAGTTTGCATGATCAAGGATGAGCTGTCGACCTCTGGGGTTGTGAAAGGAAAGGGAGTTCCTAAAGGTACTTTAATGATTAATGGAATTTTTATCAGAGTATTGTTTGATATCGGGGCTTCCCATAGTTTCGTTTCCGTAGAATCGGTAGAAAAATGGCAACTTTCTCCAAAATTTATAGAAACTCCTATTTCTATGTCGAACCCCATAGAAGGTACCACTAATTTGTGCAAGGTTTATGAAGATACCTCGATTTCCTAACTCACCCGCATTTCTCCTTTTGGCCTTTTCTTTTTAGATTTAAGGGGTTTGATTTTATACTTGGCATGGATTGGCTGTTAGAAAATAAAGCAATTCTAGATTGTGATGCAAGGTCGATAGTATTTCAAAATAAGAGAGGGAATAATTTTAAAGTATCATGTGCCGATCTAGAGAAATGTACATGGAGTTTCTTGTATACCCTTAAATCATCCCAAGAAGAGTTAGAATCTATAGAAGTTGTTAATAATTTTCCTGATATGTTTGAAGAAGTAAATAGTCTACCCCCGTATTGCGAGATAGAGTTCCGTATTTATTTAATTCCTAATGCAAGATCTGTGATTCTACCTATGCGGAAAATGGCTCCGAGAGAGAGAGGAACTAGTTAATCAAACTAATGATTTATTAAGGAGAGGATTGATTAGACCAATTCATTCGAGTTGGGGATCAACGGTCATTTTTGTGGCTAAATCCGATGGTTCTTTAAGGTTGTGTGTGGATTATAATGAGTTGAACAAGCAAACAATTTTGAATAAGTACCCCTTAACCCGTATTGAAGACCTTTTTGACCAGTTTCATGGAGCTAAGGTATTCTCCTAGATGGACCTGGCTACTAGATTTCACCAATTAAAGGTAGCCGAAGATAATATACCCTAAACTGCGTTAAGAGGGCCAGACTTCTTCTTTGAGTGGTTAGTTATGCCTTTTGGGCTAACTAATGCAACCGCGTATTTCGTGGGCCTTACGAATCGCGTTTTCAGGGATGTTCTTAATAAGTTTGAATTAGTCTTTATCGACGATATCCTTATCTATTCCAAGTTTGAGGAAGAGCACCAACACCATTTGGAAGTGGTATTAGAAACGTTAACGAAACACGTTATGAAGGTGAAGTTTTCTAAGTACCATTTTTGGTACTTAGGACATATTGTGTCAGGGGATGGCATTTCAGTGGATCCTGTGAAGGTGGGGGCTATTCATGAATGGAAGTTAGTACAGACTCGTACTGAAGTTTGAAGTTTCTTAGGCCTAACCGGATTCTACAAGAGATTCATTCAAGATTATTCTAAGATCGCCTCACACTAAACTAAGCTGACTAAGAAAGATGAGAAGTTTGTTTGGAATCCAAAGTGTGAGGAAGCATTTGTGGAATTGAAGAGAAGGTTGACGAGTGCCCCTGTTTTAGCCAGTCTGGATGGAAGTGGAGGATTGACGGTTTAAACCGATTGTTTTAGAGTAGGGTTGGGTGCAGCCTTGATGTAGCACGTGAAGGTGATCACCTATACTAGCAGGCAGTTGAAGTCCCATGAGAACAATTATGCCACACATGATTTGGAATTGTTAGCAGTCGTGTTTGCTTTGAAGATGTAGAGACATTACATGTTGGGTGAGAAGTTCGAGCTCTTCATGGACCACAAGTCCTTAAAGTAGTTTTTTTATCAGAAGATCTGAACTTGAGGCAGCAATAGTGGTTAGAGTTTTTGGCAGCCTACAATATGGATCTTTTCTATACTCCAGGGAAAGCTATTGTTATGGCGGACACTTTGAGCAGGAGTGCATTCTTGGCTCACTTAGAGGTTACTCTAACTCTTCAGGAAAGAATTTTGAGCAATCAAAAAAAAGATAGTATTTTGGAAGAATTAGTGCAAGGATTCGAAGACGGTCGAAGTTCGGGTTTTGAGATAGATAGTCGTGGTATTCTGAGGATGAATGGAAGATTGTGCATTTTTGATGTTGGTGGACTAAGACAGGAAGTTTTGATGGAATGCCACAAATCTAAGTTGAGTATTCATCTTTGAGTCAGTAAGATGTACAAGGATATGTGTTTGTACCAAAATTGGGCACAACACTCTTCGAAAGGGTTTGAAGAGATGAAATGAAGAAATTAAATGGAAAAAGAGGATTATCTAACAAACACTTCAAAAACAAATAAGAAAGTATGCAGAAACATAGAAATTTAGAGTGGTTCGACGTGTTGCCTACGTCCACTATGAAATGATTGATCTTTATTATCTTTTGGTTGCTGGTTACAACGAATTACACCAGTAAATCTCGAGTACAACGGTAGAATTTGAATGCAATGATGAATTCGGCAGAGTTTGGACGTCAAAGAGCCAAAAAGATCCCTTTTATGTAGGTTCTGGGCTGCTATTTATAGGCGTAGGTTGCAAATATCTCACTCAGATCTCAGAAGACCTCTTCTGGCACCAGAGTGGGCCCACGCGATCGATCCCACGTGATTTGCACTCGGTCCGTGATCGATACGAACTAATTTCGTATCGATCAAGATTTGGCCCAATCGAGTCAAAATTGAGCATGAACATTGTTGATGATGTACGCAAGCTCCTGTGAAAGTATGGTGGCATTTGGACTTGTGGATCGTGAGTTATGATCGATCCAAATTCGAGTCTTCGGTAGACTGTTCAGTTCGAATCGATACACTTCGTATCGACCAGCTCGAATCGATGTTGAGCACGCGCTTTATTTTGGATCGATCCGAAGTTCATGCCGAATCGACCGAGTCTCCCCATGCACGAGCCTTGTTCGAATCGATCAGTAGTGTGTTGTTCGTATCGATCAGTAGTACGTTGTTCGAATCGATCAGTACTCACTCTATTCGTATCGATCGTTCTGCTTTGTTCGTATCGATCAATATGAAGCAGCGGCTTTGCTTGGACTTGATGTTTACGAACAATGGCTTCATGATGAATACAAAGTGAAGTGCAGGAGATATGATCGATACGAATAGTCGACACATGATGGACACGAACAAGGTTCTTTTTGATGGATACGAATAGGGTAGTTCCACTGATCGATACGAAGTAGTGAGCCTCTGATCGACTCGAAAAAGATCGATACGAAGTCAGATTTTCCCTGGTTGCTTCTTGGACACGAACAAGGTGATTATTAATGGATTCGAACAGTGCTACTGCAAGGTGATGGATACGAATAGAGGCCTTCCCCTTGATTTTGATCGATCCATATCTTGAGCGTACGAACTCCGATTGACTTTAAACTTGGAACGTTGGCTTTCATAGCTTTGTTTGTCATGTATTGTCAATTGTAGCTCGATCCGGACATGGAAAAAATTTATCGATACCCGTAGCGAACCTGCATATAACCGATCTTTGGGATGGACTTTCCTTGGTTTCCAGTCAAGTTCTTGGTATCACGGCCTTGCCAAAAGGCAGGATAACAATATGAAAAGAGTATTACGGTGGCCCAAAATAAAGAGGTTTATCTCTACCTTTGTGAGCTGGTGTGCGAACCGTTAGCAGATCAAGGGCAACCCCCAAAGAACTACTAGGCTACTTCAGCTGTTGGAGATCCTAAATTGGAAATGGGAGCAAATATCCATGGATTTTATTAATGGATTGCCTCGATCGAGGAAAGGTAATTAAAGAGTTCGGGTCATTATGGATCAGCTAGCTAAGAGTGCTTATTTTATTCCCGTAAAGCCGACGAGAACTACAGCATCATTGGTGGAGATTTATTTGAGAGAGATCGTCAGCTTACATGGAGTTCCAATGAGCATAGTAAGCGATTGGTATCCTTTCATTACCAGCTAGTTTTAGGAGGCATTACAAGTAGCTTTGGGAATAAAGCTATGTTTGAGCACTACCTATCACCCTCGAACCGATGTTCAAACTGAGAGGGTGAACTGAATCTTGGAGGATCTATTGAGAGCATGCATCTTGGACTTTTGAGGATCGTGGGAAGATCATCTGCACTTAGTGAAATTCTCCTACAACGGCAATTACCAAACTAGCATTGGCATGGCGCCCTATGAAGCTCTTTAGGATGGCCATGAAAGTCACCAGCATGTTGAGTGGAGATGGCAGAATGATAGTGCTTGGACCGGATATGATTCAAGGCTATAGAGAAGGTTGCAGTGATTAAGAGGTGGATGAAAGAAGCTCAAGATTAGCAGAAGAGTTATGCAAATAAGAGGCGAAGGGATTTGGAGTTTGCTGTTGGAGATTTTGTGTTTGTAAAGATTTTGCCGATTAGAGGAGTAGTCCAATTTGGAAGAGCTGGGAAGTTGAAACCAAGGTATGTTGGACCTTTTCATATTTTTGAGAGGATTAAACCGCTTGCTTACAGAGTTGAATTGCCGAAGAGGTTATCGGGGGGTCCATAACATTTTCCATGTGTCCCATCTTTGGAAGTATGTGCATGACTTGTCTTTGATTGTGAAGCCATCTGTACAAGATGATTCAGAGGTAGAACCAAACTTGACGATGATTAGACATCAAGTTCGTATTGTGGATCAGGATGAGAAGAGACTATGTAATAAGGTAGTGAGATTGGTTAAGGTTCAGCGGAGTGAAGATCCCAGACTATACTTGGGAGATAGAAGATAGTATGAGGGGAGCCTACCCGGAATTGATGCTAGGATAGTTTTTTGTTTGTATGAATTATGTATGCACTGTTTGTGATATAGTTGCTTGGTGTGTAACTTTTGTATGGGTTTCATGATTTATAATATATGCCATTTGAGTTATTTTGAGCCATCTTCTTGTGTCTTAATTTCAGGACAAAATTCTTTTAAGGAGGGAGAATGTAACGACCCAAAATTTAATCACTTTAAATATGGATATTTAATATATCATTAAATAATTAGTTAATGGAATTTATAACCTAAATATGCCCCTTTTAATTAATAAATAGTGATGGTGAAATGATTTTCCAAATTTGTTTACAAAAAATAATCGGTTTGAAGAAAAATAGAAAATGTGACAGGAAATCGTTTTTTGAATTCTTGGTTTTTCGTCACCTAAAAGTTGTCGAAAAGGTTATTAACATTTAATAAACATATACACAAACATATTAATAATAATATAAGTATGGGTAGTAATTTAATGTGGTAAAAATGCGTTTACTTAAGTAAAAGGAGGAGATGTGTAACGGCCCGTATTTTACGTATCAGAGGATCGTAAAATATTTTATTTTATTCGTATGAGGCCGTATGATTCTATAAGTTTTGGAATATGACTCTTAGGGACATTTACACGCTTATGATTTTTTTGAATTTCTATCTGACCATTTTGACCTTGAAAATCTCATTTAGGCTTTATCTTTTGATAAGAGCGGAATTTGGGTCTCAAACCAGTTCCATTGCTTAAGGATGATGGTTTCTCATTTTGTAGAGTGGTCATAATTGAAAATTGGACTTATGGTTATAAAGTTATACCTATTTTAAGTTTTTAATGCTACTGACCAGGATTAGTGTGTAATTAATTAAGCCCATTACTGAGCCCATTAGTCTAACGAGAGAATACTATAAATAGGGGGCTGAAAAGTTAAGTAAAAACTTTTCCCTCTCGTTCTAAATCAGGCCTAAATCCTAATTAGCCCTAGATCCATCCTGATTTTATCTAAAATCGCCTAAATTACTCTCTAAATCAAATTAGATTATGAATTAGAGATCGGATCATCCACTAGAAGATAGAGATCATCATTTTTCATGATTTGAAGTGCATTCCGTTGTTATCCTGATTGGATTTAC
Source organism: Allium fistulosum (assembly GCA_030737815.1). Classification (NCBI taxonomy): domain Eukaryota; kingdom Viridiplantae; phylum Streptophyta; class Magnoliopsida; order Asparagales; family Amaryllidaceae; genus Allium; species Allium fistulosum. Next base: position 307,505,454 of record CM060904.1, on the reverse strand, counting down.
ATGCATATTGGTTGGATTTGGTAATTGGTAAGTGGTTTATGTCTTCTCACTATACTACACATGTTTATATGGTAGAATCATAGGATTTAACATGTTTTAAATCGATTTTTGGCCCTAAAATCGATTCCAATTTAATTACATGTTAAACTATGTATATGATTTAGATAGATTAGAAATCACCCTTGCTCATGCTCATATATTCATGCTATATGTATATCTATGTTAGAAATTGATTTGTTTGTCTTAATTTGATGGATTGCATGTTTGATTGGATGATATTGCTTGTTATTCTATGTGGGATGATATGATTTGATGTTATTTGCTAGTGTTGTGATTGCATAGAATGTTAGGTCGGAGAATTAAGGAAATCGGAGGCAAAGTTGGTCGGAATTGGACGAAACTTGGAGGAAAAGGTCTGGAGTATGAAAGGAGCTTGGGGTTCAAGTCGCAAGTCCAGATTGTTTAAGCATAGAATTCAGCATGGACATGAAAGATCAGTACCAAGTTCTGAGGGTTAGTCCAACAAGTCGGTGGCTTCTGGGAAAGCAAGAGTATTGCTAGTAAAGGTTACCTGAAGTGATGCATAGGTGATTGGCTAACTATTGGAGGCTATGATTGTGATGCCCCACCTCTATACCCACGCTAGACAAGAACACTACGGTGTAATGCTGTAGACTAGCATGGAGAATAAGGCTGTTGAGGAGCGACCATCCATGTAATTTCTTTGTGCGAGCACCGATATGTCAGATAGTATAGCATGCATTTCATTTAAGGAGGAAATCCGACATACCGACACAAACTCAAAGCTACTACACAGTGGCTATATATGATCTTCGGAAACAAATATAGAAATAAACGTAACACAAATCAGTCACAGACATCCATATCACAAAGGCGGAAGAAGATATGAATATAACACATAAAAGTGTACATCAGAGTAGTGGTCAGAAAGATCCACAATAATACAAAAGGATAGCTACAAGCTACACAAAAGAATAAGTATACATCACAGAGTCTATATCACAAATGTATACAACAAAAACCACTAATCTAAGTGGCTAGCCAAAAGTCAGAGTAATAAATCCCAAGGAGAAATCAAGCAGAAGCTCCTGTAACATCTCGGTCTGACCCGAGTATTATTTCATAAGAAAATAATAAACGGACCAGTCTAGCTATAAATATCAGATGATATGATGTATAATAAAAGATATGGCATGAACGTATAATAACCATAATGACATACTATAATAATAAGTACGTAAATGAACATCAACAAGAGGTAAATCGATATCACAAGAATCTTCTCAAAGATCCAAATCCACAAAAAGGTAATGACACACGAATTCACCAATGCACAAAAATTGATAAAACTTATCAATGAAAATCACGAAAATAGGTGAAATACAAATTCCAGAAATCAACACACGAAATCCAAAAATCACAAAAAGGGAAAGAGGCCTATCACAAGACGGGAGCATGAAAGCTCACCAACACGTGTATCACAAGACGGAAAGCTATTCCATGGTTGCTAACCATTTTCACTAGAACAGCCTGAAGACCATGAGTCAAAACTCCACTAAAATGGCCCGAAGACCATGGGGTGCTACCCCACATATGTGAGTAGAAACATCACACAAACGGGGGCTAGTCTCCCTCGTAGACAAAGAGACATCGCACAATTGCTAGTCTAAATCACAAAAATGATCGTCACGATCATCAAGAAGTGTCAATTACACTAAGCTAGTAAATATATGAGTTTAGCTTCATGTCCCATAACCACTAGCTTAACTTAAATATTTATGAACAAACTGTAGATCTTCACTAGGAAATTGTCACAAAAGGTTCAGTCGAACAAGTCCAAGAATTAACCGACGAAGTAAACGCAAGCGTTTCATACCACCTGTTTTGCTAAGCCGTTTAATTAGATTTCTCATCCGAGTGAAGTAAAGGCTTGTATATACTAATAGATTGGAAAACGGTTTAGGAAAAAGTGCTTTGTAATAAAATAGAGTTGAAATCGTTTTGATGAAAGAGTTTTGATATTTACTACTAGTATTGAAACCTTCATATTTTTAAAGTGACAAACCACAAAACGATTGTTGAAACAAATCGAATCACAAAAATTCACATTCGGAGACGTGAGTAAAGTCCAAAGAAATCAATTCCAAAACCATCAAAGTAGGAATGCCCGTGAGAACGAACATGGCCGAGCTAAAGTGATGCGCGACCTAACATAGCCGAGCTAAAGACTGCAATGGAACGACCTAAAGTAAAATAGGTCGAACGAATTAAGGTCTAGCGACCTAAAGGGTTAACGACCTAAGCACGCGACCTATGGATGGAGCGACCCAAGCACGCGACCTAGGTGGGAATGGGGTCAAACGACCAAACGGAATGCGAGCTAAGAGCAGTAGCATGGTGCGACTTATATAGGCCGAACGACCTAAGGGAGAACGACCTAACGAAATAAAGGCCGAGCGACCTAAGGAGTTAAAGCAGGCCGAACGTTGCGACCTAAAGTGGTGAGCGACCTAACAAGGTTGCACATGTCGAGCGACCTAGTGATGAGGACGAGCGACTTAAGTTGATTCGACCCAAGTGGCGAACGACCTAAGGTGGAGACCGAACGACCTAGTGGTTGCGACCTAATATGGCAACAGGGTCGAGCGACTTAAAGGTGTAAGGCCGAGCGACCTATGGAGTTGCGACTTAACTTGGTAACCTGGCCGAGCTAAGGTAAGGCGCGACCTAACGAGGTGCGACCTAATAAATAGGTAAGGTCGAGTGACTTAATGAAGTGGGCATGAGGCCAAGGTGGTGCGACCCAAGAGGTACACGACCTAAGGAGGTGGGGATTAAATAGGTCGATTGACCTAAAGCTTCGAACGACTTAAGGTCTAACGACCTAACGGGAAAACGACCTAAGGTCCAGCGACCTAAGCGGGACGAGCTAATTCCGAGGCAGAACGACCTAAGCCCAGGAATTCTCCAAAAACACTAAAATTGGAGTTTTTCGCCAATCCAATCCAAACCAAATGCAAATGTACATGCTAAAGTGATAGGGAATCATTTCCAACAATCCAAGATAGTTATAGACAAGAATGTGAGATAAAAATCTCACCTTTTCACGGAAATTGATGGAAATCAAGCTTGAAAGCAAAGTGAGAAGCAACCACAAGCTTGAATCAATGCTTCACTTTGAATTTGGAGTTAGATGTTGAATTTGCAAATGAACTTGAGCTTGGAATTTTAATTTCCCATTCCCTCCACCATTTTTGATGAAGCTTTGTTGTTAGGAATTTATGAAGAAGGAAGTGATGAAGAGGAGATGGGTTTGGACTGAGTTAGTAAGTGGTTCAGCCCAAACCAAAGCCCTAAGCGAAAAAGTGACAAAATTCCACTAACTCCAAACATATCGAAGTTTATACTCAAAAAGATCGCAAACGTCATTTTGAACTCAATGGAAGTGGTCTCGAGTCCTAATTTGACCGTTTGCAAAAAGTAGTTTTTCAGACCAAAATCCGATTAACGATAAAATATTTAAATATAAAATCGATAAATGTGCGGGTTGTTATAGACTCCCCTCCTTAAAGAAATTGCGTCCTCGCAATAAATAAGAGGGAAATAAAAAGTAACAACCATAAAAGCATATTAACACCAAAGAAATTTGAAATAAGAAGTTCACCTCAAAGAGCATGAGAAGGTAAGTCCGGACGTGTTCGCTCGATGAATTCTCTAGATTACCAAGAACAATCCTTAGGATTTGAGGACCATTGAACTTTCACAAGCGGAACATCTTTATTTCGAAATCGTTTGACTTCCGAAGCGATAATACGAATAGAATGCTGCTCAAAAGTTAAATTAGGCGAAACTTCAATTTCTTCCACAACACCGGACTCAAGAATAAAATCGGAATCTCGAAAGCATTTCCGTAATTGAGAAACGTGAAACACGTCATGAATAGCAGAAAATTGAATCGGTAATAAAAGGCGATAAGCCATGGAATCCATACGTTCGGTGATAGGAAATGGCCCAATATATTGAGGCGCTAATTTTTCCCGATCGACTGAAACGTAAAATAACCTTAATAGGTGAAACAAGAATAAAATCTGGACCTAAAACCAGCTTCTCACCGGCCTCAAGCCAACAAGAAGGAGATCGGTATGGCCTTCCATAGAGTGCCTCGAAAGGTGTCGTACCAATACAAGATTGGAAGCTATTATTATAGGAAAACTCAACGAGAGAAATATGATTTTCCCAACTTCAATCGAAATCAAGCACACAGGCACGAAGAAGATCTTCAAGAGTTTGATTCACACGCTCGGTTTGTCCATCGGACTAGGGTGATAAGCGGTGCTAAAATCTCGAAGACTTTTCCAAAATCCACTATTAAACAATGGATCGCGATCGCTAACAATAGAAGTAGGAACACCATGCAATTTAACAATTTCTTCGATAAAGAATTTGGCCACAAGAGAAACAGTTCGGTTAGACCGAACGGGAATAAAATGGGCGGATATAGTAAGTCTATTAACTATCACCCACAAGCTATCATGACCCGAACAAGAACGGGAAAGGCCATCACTAAAATCCATGGAAATTTGGTCCCACTTCCAAATTGGAATTTCTAAAGGTTGCAATAACCTACCAGGCCTTTGTTGTTCGGCCTTAACAAGTTGGCAAGTCATGCAACACTTAATAAAGTTAGCAATATCAGATTTCATTCACTCCCAATAATAAAGTCGCTTCATAACCGCGTACATTTACTACTACCGGGATGAATGGTAAAATTTAGAACGATGAGAATCTTCTAAAGTATCTTTACGAAGATCACTAATATTTGGTATGATAATTCTACCAAATTTTCTAATGCCGCCACTAAAACCAATATCAAAGCCTTTCAAACTTTTAATATTAATTTTATCCCTACAACTTTGGCTAAGAAGAGCCAATTCGGGATCTAGTCTTTGAGCTTCAAGAATGCGGTCTAAAAGAGAAGGATGAGCCTCAAGGCTACATAAGATGAACATGAATGGGAAACATGATCTCGAATTTCACGAGTGGATGAAACCTTGAGATCCTTCCATTCGGATATCATCATGAAAACAACCGCTTGTCGCTTGTGACTAAGTGCATTGGCAACACGATTTCCCTTTCCGGGGTATAAAGGATATCAAGATCATAAGATGCAAGGAATTCGAGCCAACGTGGTTGACACAAATCAAGTTCCTTATGAGAAAATAGATATCCCAATGAGTTATAATCGAGGTGGAGAACAATTTCTCCCCCGAGATGATGATGCCAAACTTTGAAAGCAAAAAAAATAGCCGCGAGCACCAGATCATAAGTGACATACCTAGTCTCTATCGGCTTTTATGATTTTAGAAGTACAAGTGATTGCACGTTCTCTTTTGCAAGAGAACGGCATCCATACCAATTATGATTAGCATTGGTACTAAATATAAAGTTTTGGTTCCCTTCGGGAATCACAAGGATAAGAGTATCGAAAAGCAAGAATTTAATCTTCTTTCCCGAAAAGCTAAAACTTTCAAAATCACAATTACCCTTATAGAAAAAATCTACATTTTACAAGTCAATTTATTGTGTCTGAATGTCTCATCAAAGCGTTTAGGAAATCCCTATCGATAACGTTAATCAAGCGCATCGACCAAAATTCTTAAAACACTAAATGGGCAATACAACATAAAATCATCTTCTATATGATGAAAATATCTCTTAAAAGTTTTGAGAATATTCTTTGCTTGTTTAAGATTAAAAATCAAATTGTACTTATAAATAAATCATATGAAAAAGATTTGCAAAATTTTAAATTTCTATTTTCATCCAAAATTAATAAATACAAGAATGGAATTATTGAGATATTCATAGAATACTCGATTTATAAAATGGATGAAATAAGCTGGATAAACCGAATGACATAATAAGTCATTCACAGGAATCATAATGAGTGCGGAATGCGGTATGTGGTAGGTTAACTTCCGCAACTCGTAGCAATTGAAATTCGGTGGTAAGGTCGAATAGAAAAGACCTTAACACCACTCAAAAGATTGCTTAGGCGAAAATCGTAAGACAAACTCAAAAATACCAGAAAATTCTCAAACTACATGAATGAGAGAAATAACACTTTACTCAACATGTGAGCTTAAAGAATAAAATGATGCCATCAATTTTGGAATCGAAATCACAAAGGAAAAATATGAATCTGCTTAACAGATTGAAAATGTCGAAAATAAATAGTCCATTCGGAAAAATAGGATATGGGCTTCATAATGATTAAGCCAATCCTTTCACGCAAATTATTTCCGAAGCCTAAGCAGCGCGTGATATGAAAATTGGTTCAAAAAGAAAAATCACATGAAATAATTTCGACATCAATAAAAAAGCAAATTGAGTGTTGTGGATCCACTAATCCGGATTCGCAATCCTCAAAGAAGACATCAAGCCCAAAATGTTTTAAAGAAAAAGAATCAACAAGTTCTTTTGATATAAAAATGATGAGATGAACTCATATCAAAAAGAACTCGAATAGGATAATCACAAACAAATGAAATCAAGGATTGAATAAGAAATACCTTGACCAAGAGAAGAGTTGCTAGGGGCTTGCAGCTTCCCTTTTTCTCTTGCTTTGAAGTTTGGGACATGTAGATAAGTTATGACCCAAGCCTTTGCAATAGAGGCAATAAAGGGGTTTCGGGCACTTAATAACATAATGGTATGTGGAACCACAATTGAAGCATCGTTGATGACTTGGGGTAGGTGTCTTGGCTACCGAAGTTTCTGGTTCCATTTTCTTCTTGCTCAGAAGTATGGGGCAGACAGAAATATGATGACTTGAATTTTTGCAATAACAACAAAAGAGTGGTTCTGGGCACTCCTTTGCATAGTGGTCCTTAGAATTACAATTGTAGCATCCTCTACAAATAGAGTTTGTAGTCTTTGCTAACAAAGTAGGTTGCTTCACCTTCTTATTGGGATAAGGGCTTTTGAACTTAATATGCCTCTTCTCGGATATCCCGATACCACTATCAATTCCTTTATCAGCCTCTTCATGTCGAAGAGTGATATCCACAAGCTGATTGAAAGGAACTTCAAGTTTCAGAGGTAAAACCATTTCAGGGTTCTTACTCAAAGCACAGATAAACCTTTGATTCTTACCAAGATCCAAAAGTTGTTGGGCAGACATGAATGCGCCATCCAGAGAAGGACTACTGGATTGACTAGCGCTAGGACTACCAGAACTAACCATCTCTTCTTCTTTAAGAAAGAAAGAAAGAAAGAAGAAGAAAAAGGTTATTCTCAGAATGAATATCAAACAATCTTGATAGATAAAATAAGGAATCTTAAGAGTGAATAGGATAGATCGGTACGAAGACACGAATTAAATCCTAAGGAACGACTCCTAAGAAGGACTTAGGACGATTATCCTTGTTAAGTTATTCTATTTTGTTCCAAAGTTAGGCTCCGATACCAAGCTGTGACGCCCCACCTCTATACCCACACTAGACAAGAACACTACGGTGTAATGCTGTCGACTAGCACGGAGAATAAGGCTGTTGAGGAGCGACCATCCATGTAATTTCTTTGTGCGAGCACCGATATGTCAGATAGTATAGCTTGCATTTCATTTAAGGAGGAAATCCGACATACCAACACAAACTCAAAGCTACTACACAGTGGCTATATATGATCTTCGGAAACAAATATAGAAATAAACGTAACACAAATCAGTCATAGACATCCATATCACAAAGGCGGAAGAAGATATGAATATAACACATAAAAGTGTACATCAGAGTAGTGGTCAGAAAGATCCACAATAATACAAAAGGATAGCTACAAGCTACACAAAAGAATAAGTATACATCACGGAGTCTATATCACAAATGTATACAACAAAAACCACTAATCTAAGTGGCTAGCCAAAAGTCAGAGTAATAAATCCCAGGGAGAAATCAAGCAGAAGCATCTGTAACATCTCGGTCTGACCCGAGTATTATTTCATAAGAAAATAATAAACGGATCAGTCTAGCTATAAATATTAGATGATATGATGTATAATAAAAGATATGGCATGAACGTATAATAACCATAATGACATACTATAATAATAAGTATGTAAATGAACATCAACAAGAGGTAAATCGATATCACAAGAATCTTCTCAAAGATCCAAATCCACAAAAAGGTAATGACACATGAATTCACCAATGCACAAAAATTGATAAAACTTATCAATGAAAATCACAAAAATAGGTGAAGCACAAATTCCAGAAATCAACACACAAAATCTAGAAATCACAAAAAGGGAAAAAGGCCTATCACAAGACGGGAGCATGAAAGCTCACCAACACGTGTATCACAAGACGGAAAGCTATTCCATGGTTGCTAACCATTTTCACTAGAACGGCCCGAAGACCATGAGTCAAAACTCCACTAAAATGGCCCGAAGACCATGGAGCGCTACCCCACATATGTGAGTAGAAACATCACACAAACGGGGGCTAGTCTCCCTCGCAGACAAAGATACATCGCACAATTGCTAGTCTAAATCACAAAAATGATCGTCACGATCATCAAGAAGTGTCAATTACACTAAGCTAGTAAATATATGAGTTTAGATTCATGTCCCATAACCACTAGCTTAATTTAAATATTTTCGAACAAACTGTAGATATTCACTAGGAAATTGTCACAAAAGGTTCAGTCGAACAAGTCCAAGAATTAACCGACGAAGTAAACGCAAGCGTTTCATACCACCTGTTTTGCTAAGCCGTTTAATTATATTTCTCATCCGAGTGAAGTAAAGGCTTGTATATACTAATAGATTGGAAAACGGTTTAGGAAAAAGAGCTTTGTAATAAAATAGAGTTGAAATCATTTTGATGAAAGAGTTTTGATATTTACTACTAGTATTGAAACCTTCATATTTTTAAAGTGACAAACCACAAAACGATTGTTGAAACAAATCGAATCACAAAAATTCACATTCGGAGATGTGAGTAAAGTCCAAAGAAATCAATTCCAAAACCATCAAAGTAGGAATGCCCGTGAGAACGAACATGGCCAAGCTAAAGTGATGCGCGACCTAACATAGCTGAGCTAAAGACTGCAATGGAACGACCTAAAGTAAAATAGGTCGAACGAATTAAGGTCTAGCGACCTAAGGGGTTAACGACCTAAGCACGCGACCTATGGATGGAGCGACCCAAGCACGCGACCTAGGTGGGAATGGGGTCAAACGACCAAACGGAATGCGAGCTAAGAGCAGTAGCATGGTGCGACTTATATAGGCCGAGCGACCTAAGGGAGAACGACCTAACGAAATAAAGGCCGAGCGACCTAAGGAGTTAAAGCAGGCCGAAACGTTGCGACCTAAAGTGGTGAGCGACCTAACAAGGTTGCACATGCCGAGCGACCTAGTGAAGAGGACGAGCGACTTAAGGTGATTCGACCCAAGTGGCGAACGACCTAAGGTGCAGACCGAACGACCTAGTGGTTGCGACCTAATATGGCAACAGGGTCGAGCGACTTAAAGGTGTAAGGCCGAGTGACCTATGGAGTTGCGACTTAACTTGGTAACCTGGCCGAGCTAAGGTAAGGCGCGACCTAACGAGGTGCGACCTAATAAATAGGTAAGGTCGAGTGACTTAATGAAGTGGGCATGAGGCCAAGGTGGTGCGACCCAAGGGGTACACGACCTAAGGAGGTGGGGATTAAATAGGTCGATCGACCTAAAGCTTCGAACGACTTAAGGTCTAACGACCTAACGGGAAAACGACCTAAGGTCCAGCGACCTAAGCGGGACGAGCTAATTCCGAGGCAGAACGACCTAAGCCCAGGAATTCTCCAAAAACACTAAAATTGGAGTTTTTCGCCAATCCAATCCAAACCAAATGCAAATGTACATGCTAAAGTGATAGGGAATCATTCCCAACAATCCAAGATAGTTATAGACAAGAATGTGAGATAAAAATCTCACCTTTTCACAGAAATTGATGGAAATCAAGCTTGAAAGCAAAGTGAGAAGCAACCACAAGCTTGAATCAATGCTTCACTTTGAATTTGGAGTTAGATGTTGAATTTGCAAATGAACTTGAGCTTGGAATTTTAATTTCCCATTCCCTCCACCATTTTTGATGAAGCTTTGTTGTTAGGAATTTATGAAGAAGGAAGTGATGAAGAGGAGATGGGTTAGGACTGAGTTAGTAAGTGGTTCAGCCCAAACCAAAGCCCTAAGCGAAAAAGTGACAAAATTCCACTAACTCCAAACATATCGAAGTTTATACTCAAAAAGATCGCAAACGTCATTTTGAACTCAATGGGAGTGGTCTTGAGTCCTAATTTGACCGTTTGCAAAAAGTAGCTTTTTGGACCAAAATCCGATTAACGATAAAATATTTAAATAAAATATTTAAATATAAAATCGATAAATGTGCGGGTTGTTACAATGATGACTTGTTTCTAGAAAATGAAGTAGGGTGCTTTGAGGAGAGGACTTATTTTATGATAATTTTATTTGTGTTGAGAAGTCGAGGTCAAATCATCTGGTCATGGAGTACTAGAAGCAAGGAAGGTATCGATGAAACTTAGCCAAGAATTGGCTAAGTGGAAAGATCGATGCTGAATTCATAGGTCGGTGCCGACTTCTAGAGATAGGTCCAGTTGGGATAAAACTTCTGAAAGGTGAAGTAGAGGTCATGTAGATCGTGTTGGAGGTGTTGGCTTGTGCATATCAGGTTGGATGATGATATAACAGCATGATGAAAAGCTTTAGTCTTCAGATGTTGGCTCGTGTTGGGAGTAGGTTTTGAAGAAGAGGGGTCGCAAAGGGGCTGGGCCATGGGATCGGGGAATGTGGAAGGGTCCTTCGTGAATAATGGAAACTAGATTGAGTAAGAAGGGCTTGTATCCAAATGGAGCAAAGAAGGACTCGGGAGTATGTTCTAAGGAATTGGGGATGCTTGGATTGTTTTTAGTTGTACTCGAAGCAGGGGTATTATAAGTGGGGACGCCTATGGGCCAATGAAGGGACTCGTATGCCGTATACCTAAGTCCAGTATCCAACTTATTATCTTGGGTACTCTTAAATGAGTATACTAGATAACAGGTCTAGGTGATGCAATAATTGTTCGGAGGATGAGTTGGATAGAGCTATCTCGTATTATAAACATATATGTAGTTTATGCTTATTCCACTTAGCAACGCTGTGGAGCCCGTGATAGTGCTTGCTTATTACTATTTGTTAAGATGGTTTATTTGAGTTTGTTCCTATTGTATAATCTCTACTATTGATGTATAACTCTTTGGATATTATACTTTGATGATGATGGTCTATTTATATTGTTAGTATAGTCTCTTTTGTTATATCTATAATATTATATTTTATCCAGGTAATGTAAGATATGACAGGTTATATGCTATATTTCAACTTTGATGATCGTCTTATATCGGTCGGGCATGGACAACGCACTATTTATATACTCTTGGTGTCGGTAGGGCAGTCATCATATTTGGTATCAAAGCTTTGGTTACACGATTAACTTAAGTTGATACCATGATCCAGTAAAGATAGGGAGGGTGTTATCGCCTTAGACTTGGTCGGGAGTGTGTGTATATACATATGAGAGAGTGTGTGCTTGTTATAAGTTTGGTTTTCATAACTGCATAGTAATATATTATATAATATAAGTTGCATGCACATGAGCACTATAGACACACTTTTCTTTATGAGCGACTGATCATTCTTGTTACAGATAAGAATGATCCAGCATACAAGGAATGCTGTGAGTGATTCTGCTTCAGGATAGAGGAAGGAGCCAGAACTGGAGCTGTTAAGCCTAACATCCAAGTCATGTTCAATACTATGATGGAAAATATGATGTGGAATGCTCGTGGAGTGATGATAGGTGGAGGTGCTCCAGTGCAAGCGCCTAGGGCTAATTTCGCCAAGTTAAGCCAAGATTACTCTACCCTTGGAGGAAAGTCGTTCAACTGGACGGAGTTAGTCATAAAAGTGCAAGATTGGTTAGATACTTGTGAGTGAATCTTTGGTGATATAGATGTGGAAGACGCTATGAAAAGAAAGTTGGCTTCGAGACAGCTTCAGGGCCGAGTCATGAATTGGTGGAATGCTGTTTCAATTGCTACACTGGAGGATCAGTTCAGTTAGGATCAGTTCAAGGCAACGTGCGAGGAGAAGTTTATTTTGACTGCTCAAAAGTCATTTTTATTCAGAAAATTTGTCGATCTCAAGCAAGGAGAGATAACAGTTTTTGAATATGTGGCAGAGTTTGATGCTTTGTCTAAGTATGGAAAGTCGTTCATCGACACTCCATAGATGGAGAATGAAAAATTCATCCTTAGTTTGGATGACTACTTAGGGGAAAAGCTAGTGGACCATATAGATGAGGCGTTTGAGAAGCTTGTAGAGAAGGAGCTTCACCATGAGAGCTTGTACCATAAGGCTAAGATTGCTATTGTTGTTTCTGCTGAGAAAGAGGAGCGAAAGCCCAGGCAAGGTGGTGAAGGTAGGAAGAAGTGGAATGGAAAGAGAAAGCACTCCCAAGGTAAGGGTGGCAAGAAGAAAGGTAAATGGGAACCTGTTTGCTTTGGATGCAGCGAGAAGGGTCGTTTAATTAAAGACTACAAGACAAGTGAGAAGGAGAAATGTTACAACTGTGACAAGCCTGGGCATTTGAAGTGTAATTGTCCAGAACCGGTGAAGGGTAAACAGGTGGTGAAGGCATATGCTTGGATGAAGTCCCGACTTCGTCAACTACTCCCTTAGTGAAGGAGAAAGGGAAGGGAGTCGTCATTCAAGGTATGCTTTCTATTGCTGATGTTCCTGTTCAAGTTTTGTTTGATACCAGTGCTTCTCATTCATTCATCTGTAGTGACCTAGTTGATAGATTGGGATTGAAACCTGAGATAGTAAACCGACCCCTAATCACGACGAACCCAGTTGGAGGCTTTACTAGTATTTGCATGGTTTTTCGTGGCCTAGTTTTATCCAGTCATGGATGTTCTTTGGTATGTAATAGTTTTTTTGGAACTTTGTTGGGTTTAGAATTATCTTGGGTATGGACTAGCTTAGGAAGTATGCAGCCATAGTGGATTGCGAGAAGCTGTTGGTGATAGTCAGATATGTGGATGGGAAAATGGTAGTGATTAGCTGCCTACCAGAGGATGGGGTGATAGTTACCTTACTATATTTGCTTGAGGTTGCAGAGGAGGGATTGTCATCTGTACCTATCGCTAGAGAGTATCAAGATGTTTTCGAGGAAGTGACTAGATTGCCGCCTCATAGAGAGATCGAGTTTCAGATAGACTTGGTGATGGAAGCCAGACCGTAGTTATTCTTTTGAGGCATATGGCACCTAAAGATCGAAGGAATTGGAGGTGTAAGTGAATGACCTATTAAGGAAAGTGTTCATTCGGAGAAGCATATCTAAGTAGGGTGTACATGTAGTATTCGCAACAAAGGCGGATAGCTTTTTGAGGTTGTGTATAGATTATCGTGAGCTGAATAAAGTGATGAGGAAAAACAGGTACCTACTCCCATGCATTGATGACTTGTTTGCTACATGGTGCGAAGGTGTTCTCCCAAATGGATTTGGCGATGGGATTTCACCGGTTGAGAGTAGCAAAGGAGCGTGTGTTTATTACTGCGTTTCGTACGCCATCGGGTTTCTATGAGTGATTGGTGATGCCATTAGGATTGCCAACGCTCCGACATACTTTGTGAATCTCATGAATCGGGTTTTTAGAGACCAGTCGAATAAGTTTGTGCTTTTGTTTGTAGGTGATATTCAGATTTACTTCAGTACTGGAGAAAAGCACAGGACACAGTTGAGGATTGTGCTGAAGATATTGATAGAGCACAAGCTGAGAGTGAAGTTCTCTTAGTGTCACTTCTGGAGAGAAGAAGTGAGATTCTTGGGTCATGTCATTTCGAGATAGGGTATAGTAGTGGATCCTTGCGAAGGGACAACGGTCCATGATTGGAATCAGCCAAAGAATGCTACATATGTGAGATGTTTTCTAGGATTGGCGGGATACTCTAGACACTTCATAAAGGACTTCTCGAAGGTAGTAGCACCATTGACTAATTTAACGAAGAAAACTCGAACTTTTTTATGGGATGGGAATTGTGAGCATGCAATTGTGAGTCTGAAGGAGAGTTTGACCAGTGCACCAGTGTTGACCATTCCAAGTGGAAATAAAGAGTTCACAGTATACACCGATGCATGTAGTACTGGATTAGGTGCGGTGTTGATGTAGAAAGAAAAGGTTATTTCTTATGCTAGTGGACAACTAAAGCCACACGAGAGGAATTATCCGACTCATGATTTGGAGTTGGCGGTGATCATTTTTGCTTTGAAGATATGGAGGCACTATCTGTCGGGAGAAAGGTTCGAGCTATTTAGGACCACAAATCGTTGAAGTACTTTCTCTCTCACAAGGATCTCAACCTTTGATAGCAATTGTGGTTGGAATTCTTGCCCTTTTATGATTTTAATAATTCCTATACTCCAAGAAAAGGGAATGCAATCGTTGATGCATTGAGTAAAAGACACGCTGGGTTGGGAGCAATATTCTTGGAATGGAAGCAGATAGATTATATCGCTGGATTTGATTTCAGGCCCCACCACGAGCTAGAACCTGAAATGTTGGCAAGTTTGTCAATTAGAACTATTCTAATTGAAAGTTTTGGTACTAGTTAGAAGCGGGATGCTAGGCCAGTGGAGATCATAGCGAAGATAGAATAGGGAGTACAGTCTGAAGAAATGAAGCAATACGAATTCGACCGAGAAGGTTGGCTTTGCAAGAAAGGAAAATTATTTGTTCCCAATGTTAATGGACGGCAAGATGAAATGCTAAGAGAATGTCATCTTTCCAGATAGACCAATCATCCCAGCAGTAACACAATATACCGAGATACGAAGTGAACTTATAACTAGGAAGGTATGAAGAGGGAGTTGGGGCATTCATCTCGAAGCTTATAAATTGTCAGTTGGTAAAGGCAGAGCAGATGAAACATAGTGGATTGTTGCAACCATTAGATATTTCTGAATGGAAATGGGAACAAGTATATATGGATTTTATTAATGGATTACCGAGGACACGAGCAAAGTACAATGAAATTTTGGTCATAGTATATCGGTTGACCAAGAGTGCAAGGTATATACCTGTCAAGTCAAGTAGAATGACATCCAAGCTGGCAGAGTTGTATTTAAAGTGGATACTATGATTTCATGGTATGCCAAAGAGCACTGTGAGCGACCGAGACACGTTGTTCACTAATGGGTTTTGGAAGAGCTTACAAGAGGCATTACGGACAGAGCTACATCTTAGTACAGTTTATCACCCGTAAACAGATAGGTAGATCGAAAGAGTAAATCGTATATTGGAAGATCTCTTGCGAGCATGCATTATAGATTTTGGTGGGTTGTGGGATGATCATTTGCATTTGGTGGAGTTTACATACAACAACGGTTATTAGTCAAGTATTGGTATGGCTCCGTATGAAGCATTGTATGGCCGATCATGTAACGCTCCTTCATGTTTGTGGGAAGCGAGCGAGAAAATAATGCTTGGGACAGATATGATTAGAGAGACTTCAAAGAAGATTGAGGTTATTCGGCAAGGAATGAAAGCTTCTCAAGGTCAACAGAAAAGCTATGCACATAAGAGACGAAGGGAGTTAGAGTTTTTTGTCGGAGATATGGTCTTTGTAAAGGTTTCTTCTCTAAAGAATGTAGTTTGGTTCGGTAGAAAGGGGAAGTTGGCACCAAGATTCGTAGGACCTTTTCCAACGGTCAAGAGAATCAGAAGGCTAGCATTTAGGGTCGACTTACCTCAGAAGACGGCGAGCGTGCACAACGTTTTTCATGTCTCTTATCTATGGAAGTTTGTGCACAACTCAGGCGTGAAGATCACACTGAATCAGCTAGAAGATGTAGGTGTAGAACCAGAAGATTCTATACCTCGTAGGTCACTTCGTGTTGTTGGGAACGATACGAAATAGCTTAAGAGAAAAACGGTAAAGTTAGTTAAGGTATAAAGGAGCAAATGTAAGGACGATTGTACAAGGGAGATGGAAGAGAGCATGAGGACTTCATATTTGGAGCTCTTTGAATGGTAAGATCCACTGTTTATCATATTTAATTTCACCATTGTATGTTATATTTGATAGGTTAGTATTTCGCATAGTAGGATAGGTCACCTATGATATTGATTGCATGGCTGCTTATGTGAGATGTTTGATGGTTTCTTATGATTAGGTATGTAAGATGACCATGGTTGCTTATAATTTGACTTGCTTAGGGATTTCAGGGGCGAAATTCCTAAAGAGGGGAGAATGTAACAACCCATATTTTACGTATCGGAGGATCGAAAAATATTTTTATTTTATTCATATGAGGTCGTAGGATTCAATAATTCTAAGATATGACTCTTAGGGACATTTTACACACCTATGATTTTTCTCGAATTTATATGTGACCATTTTGACCTTGGAAATCTTGTTTGGGATATAACTTTTGATAGGAATAGAATTAGGATCTCAAACTAGTTCCATTGCTTTACGATAATGGTTTCCAATTCCATATAGTTGTCATAGTTGAAAAATGGACATACCTTTAGAAAGTTATGCATGTTTAAAGTTTTTAAAGCTGCTGGCCAAGATTAGTATGTAATTAATTAAGCTCATTAGTCTAACTAGCTAATACTATAAATCAAAATAGATTGCGAATTAGAGATTAGATCATCCACTAGAAGATAGAGATCATCTTTCTGCTTGATTTGAAGTGCATTCCATTACTGTCTAGATTGGATTTACATGCATATTGGTTGGATTTGGTAATTAGTGAGGCCTTCTCACTATACTACACATGTTTATATGGTAGAATCATAGCATATAACATGTTTTAAATCGATTTTAGGCCATAAAACCTTTTCGAATTTTAATTACATGTTAAACTATGTATATGATTTAGATTGATTAGAAATCACCCTTGCTCATGCTCATATATTCATTTTATATGTAGATCTATGTTAGTAATTGACTTATTTGTCTTATTTTGATGGATTGCATGTTTGATTGGATGATATTTCTTGTTATTCTATGTAGGATGATATGATTTGATGTTATTTGCTATTGTTGTGATTGCATAGAAAGTTAGATTGGAGAATTGAGAAAATTGGAGGCAAAGTTGGTCAGAATTGGACGAAAATTGAAGAGAAAGCTATGGAGTATGTGAGGAGCTTGGGGTTCAAGTCACAAGTCCAGATTGTTTAAACATATAACTCGGTACCGACATGAGTGGTCGGTACCAAGTTCTGAGGGTTAGTCTAACAAGTTGGCGGCTTTTGGGGGAAGTAAGAGTATTGCTAGTACAGATTACCCGAAGTGATGGATAGGTGATTGGATAAGTATTGGAGGCTATGATGACTTGTTTCTAGAATATGAAGTAAGGTGCTTTGAAGAGAGGACTTATTATGTGAGGACCTGATTTTTGTAGAGAATTCTAGGTCAAAGCATCTGGGCATGGAGTAATAGACGCAAGGATGGAGTGGAAGAAAACTTAGCTAAGTTGAGAGATCAGTGTCAAGTTCAAAGATCGGTGCCGACTTCTAGGGATAGATCCAAATGGGTTGAAACTGCTAAGAGGTGAAGTAGAGGTCATGTAAATCGTGCTGGAGGTGTTGGCTTGTTCATATCAGGTTAGATGAAGATATAATAGCAGATGAAAAGCTATGGTCTTTGGATGTTGGCTCATGTTGAGAGTAGGTTCCGAAGATGGAGGCATGCAAATTGGGTGGGTCGTAGGATTGGGGAATGTGGCAGGGTTGCTCATGAATAATGGAAACTAGATTGAGCAAGAAGGGATCGGTATCCAAATGGAGCAAAGAAGTGTTCGGGATTATGTGGTAAGGAATCATTAATGCTCAGAGTGTTTTTAGATATACTCGAAGCATGGGTATTGTTAGTGGGGACGCCCATGGGTCAATGAAGGGAAATGTATACCTTGGACCTTTAGCTTTGGGTCTAGTGTCTAGCTTTGGGCTGCAAGACACATATCTAGCTTTGGGCTATGAGATACAGAAGCACAATAGAGATACAGGATTTCCATTAGTCCCTAGTAGAAAGGAGGCTATACGAGCCATCGTATATTTAGAGCGCATGGAGTGATAGTTATGATTGTTTGATGGATGCTATGGTTGCTTTAGTTGCTCTGTTTAGTAGGCTATCACTCGTAGGTATTAGAGGAAGTAGATATTAGAGATAGGAATACCGGTAATACTGATATCTTTTATTTGGTTTGTGGTATATCTTTCTAATATTGTAGAGTGGCATATTATAGTGTTGTATGCTAACTCTTTGATTGCAAGGATAGGTCGGGTATGGTTCGTTTGATCTTGTTCCTTACCATATTTACGTTTTTAATATTTTGAGACTCATTTACCATTCACACAAGGCTGTTGCCTGACCCAAGGATTCATTCTTTGCCTCTTACTATCTTGGGTACTCTTAAATGAGTATAATAGATAACAGGTCTAGGTGATGCAGTAGCTAATCGAAGGACGAGTTGGATAGATCTATCTCGTATTATATACATACTGGTGTCTACGCTTATTCCGTCGAGCAACGCTGGGGAGCTCGTGACAGTGCTTGCTTATTAATATTTGTTGATATAGTTTATTTGAGTTTGTTCGCGTTATATAAATTATACTATTGATGTATAACTCTGCGGATATTATACTCTGATGATGATGGTATGTTCACGTTGTTATTGTTGTCTCTTCTATAATATCTATGATATTATATTTTATCTATATGCTGTGAGATACGATAGGTTATATGCTATATTTCTACTTTGATGATTGTCCTACATCGCCCAAGCACGGACGGTGCACTATTTATATACTATTGGTGCCGGTGGTATAGAGCGGTCGTCACAAGATGTGACATTTTTTTCAAAAATTTAAATAAAAATAAAAAGAACGTAATGTCACATTATCTCTTACGTCATGGTACAAGGAAAGTGTAATGGATGTTGGTCACAAGGGAGAGCCTTGGCACTTGTGTGTGGAAGTGACGGAAGGAGGTGGATGGTGATGATGTGGCCAAAAAATGGATGGAGGGTATGCACTAAAGGGCTTTTTGGTAATTTAATTATTTCATTTTACATAAAAACAATTCCAAAATTTCTCTCTCTTATTTTTCCGTTTCGTTTCTTCTTTTTCAAACTTCATCCTTTTCTTTCTTAAGTTCAAAAACCTTTTAATGGCTTCCTTAGTTTCAAAATTTAAAAATCATGTCTTTTTCAATTTTTAAAACTCTTAAAAATTGTTTAAAGGTTTTTTCTTCTCTTCTTACACATCCTCTTTCTAAAACAATCCCATATCTCCCTTAACCACCTTAGGCCGAGCCTCTATACTCCTAGGGTGAGCCCAAAAACCCTCCTCCTTAAGCAAAAAGTTATTTTTCTTAAAGTAAATACAAGATCCGAAGTTGGTACAAGTTATAGTGGTATGGTTTGGATTTCCTTTAATTTTTTATGAGTAAAATTCACTTCTTTTAGGGAAAGTTTAAACTTTTATTGTGTTGTTCATTATTGTTGTAAACAATTGGTTGTTTGATGGATTATAGTGTTTATTTGTTATGCATATATGTGCTTTTATATCATGATGAATTTAGACTTGAAATATGAAGTCTGATGTTGAGAATGGTTAGAAAGTTATGATTTTGCTTATGGCTTGTTGTTATGACATATGAATGAATGATCATGCTCATGTATGTGATGTGTATGCTAAGAGAAGTTAGCATTTGGACTTGTATAAGTGACCTTGAGATCCCTAGAATTAAAACATGTTTACTATTTTAATTCGCTAGAAAAAGTTACAAAGTTTTAAACTTTACTTTTAGTTTTACAAACTTCATACTTTGTTTATAAAGTTATGTATATAAGAGAAAATGATTGTAGGTATTTGCATGTAAAACTAGTTTAAGAGTATGGTACCCATAGCGATAGTCGCTATGGATGCAGTTTGGTAAAACAAACACTTTTTGTAAACTAAAGTATTTTTCTTTTAAGTAGTTTTGAAATTATTTTCAAATCATATTTTGATGTAGCTCAGGCCAGGGATGAAGGCATAAGTCGTACGCGACTTATGGAAGGAGCTATGAGTCGTGACCGACTTAAGAGAGTGGAAGACTTAACTCGTAGAAAGGTGCGCATTATCAAAGATCTTAAGTCACCAGGAAGACCTACCGAGTTACTCAGTGAGAAGGCAAAGAAAACTGTGGAAGTGATAGGTCGTAAACGACTTAACAAGTCAAATGATAAGTCGGAACCGAGTTATGACTTAGTTAAGTCACCTGAACGACCTATCGAGTCACACAGTGAAAAAACAGAGCAATTTGATGAACTGTTAGGTCGTGAACGACCTAACGAGTCAACAGATAGGTCGTTGAAGACTGGAGCCGTGGATCTTGTTTGCCGACTTAATCTCAGCTGTTGATTTCTTAAGTCGTTACTTGTTTGTTTTTAGGTCGTTACCGACCTAAGTTAAGTCGCTGAAGACTGAGGCCGTGGATTTCTATGCCGCTTTAATCTGAGCCGTAGAATGATAAGTCGTCTGGTTCTTATGTCGTAACTCGTATGTTTTAGGTCGTCTGCTTTAGAGGCGCTACTGGTTGAGTCGTGTAACCTGTTTGTAAGTCGATGGAATAATGTAGCTAGGTCGTTACCGACCTAAGTGGAGTCGTGTACCTTGTAATACTGTTAAGTCGTAGGTCGCAACTTTTATAAGTCGTGAGTCGTTTGTAATATACATGTATGTTGAGTCTCCTTTGTTTTTAAGTCGTCTGTAACTGGTAAGTCGTGTACTTTGGCTGAGTCGTAAGTCGGAGGTTGTTAGGTCGGTGCCGACTTAGGAGTTGATGTAATTTTGTGTTTTCTTTGCGTGAGTTGTAAAACGCCTATAAATAGGCCGTGTGAGTCATTTGTAAAGGTTGTTGATTTTTGAATAAAATTCTCTTTTGATTGCTGTGTGCTTTCATCTAAATTGGTAGTTGAGTGTAATCTCCTATCTCCTCTTTCGGATAATCGAGTGCGCTCGATTCAACGATTGTAGAAGCCGATTCGCGGAATCTAGTGCGCTAGATCAACGCTCGAAGAATTGAAGATCTTTGAACTCGGTATCGTGCGCGATCAACGAGTTCGGGATAGCTAGAGTTCGGTATCTTCGGATCAACGAATTCGGGCAATTCAGTATCTTCCAATCCATCGATTACTACATTCAACGATCTACATTGTTTTTGTAATATCCGCTGCGTCATTTGGTATCAAAGCTTGTTCTAGCTAATCATAGCTAGATCGAGACTTGGAGCCTATTCATTTTGAAGTTGAAGTGATAGCCGAGAACTTGAGGTGTTGAGCCGTGATCAAGTTGAAGTGTTCGACTTTGTATTCAAGTTGTTTGATCGGATTTGAGTGGGAGGCCGAAACTTTGTCCATCGTGTTCATCGCGATTTGCAACAAAGTGGAAGTTTTCGATCCGTTTCATTTTGGATCAAAATTCGAAAAGTGTTTGAATTTTGAAGTGTTGAAGAGTTTGGAAGATTTCAAGTATGCCGCCAAGAAGAGCTAATCGCCACCAAAACATAGAAGCTTTGTATCGAAGGGAGGAAGCTGATGAGATGGAGCAAAGAATCAATGAAAACTTTAGTGAAAAGCTTAACGAAGGAATTGGCCGGTTAGAGAAGCTTATGACGGAGATGAATCAAAATCGGAGAAGGGTTTCACCTGAATCTAACCATGGGGGTAGTAGAGTCTCGCCACATTCCAATCGAGACAGAAGTGTTGAAAATGATCAAGGGCGTGGGAGGAACGTGAATGATCGTGAACGGAGGAATGTAGATAGAAGGGATGATGGTGGAAGACGTAATGGTAGTAGAGATGTGGGTGGACGAGATAGATAACGATATACATCTGATTTTGAAGAGGAGTATGATGGTGGTAGTGTTCGAGGACAAGGACGAGGACAAGGAAGAAATTACTCTGAGTATGATCACAAGTGGGAGACGGGGATGAAGACTGAAATTCCTGAATTCAAAGGTGGTATGCAAGCGGAGGAGTTTCTAGATTGGGTGGCTAATGTTGAGGAGATTTTTGACTTCAAAGAAGTTCCAGAACATCGTAGAGTGAAGTTGGTTGCTACGAGGCTGAGGGGTAGAGCTTTGGCATGGTGGCAGCAGACCAAACTTACACGTGCTCGGATGGGAAAGTCAAAAGTTGAATCTTGGGAGAAGATGAAGAAATTGATGAAAGCAACGTTCTTACCTTACAATTATCAATCTTTGATGTATCAACGTTTGCAAAACTTGAGACAAGGGACGAAATCTGTGAATGACTATGCTGACGAATTTTATCAACTTATTGCGAGAAATGATATTATGGAGACAGAAGAACAATTGACAGCCAGATTTTTTGAGGGATTGCGAATGCCGATTCAGGATATGGTTAATATATTCGATCCAAGATCTGTAGCGGAAGCACATCAGAAAGCGTTGGCTTGGGAGAAACAGGGACGACGAGGAAGTGGTGTGTTTACTAATTCTAACAATCAAGTGAAGGGTGTTGGTGGAAGTTCTAATGTTTCTAAACCTATCAGTAGACCAGTAGTGAAGGAGGCTGAGAAGACAAAGGTTAACAACGGTTTCAAATGTTACAATTGTCAGGAATTTGGTCATAAAAGTAGCGAATGTCCAAAGCCGAAGAAGAGAGCTATGATAGCGGAGGTTGAGGATGAGGATGAAGAAGCTGAATGTTCCAATTCACCACCTGATGAGGAGGAAGAAGAAGTGTCGGGAGACGAAGGTTATAATCGCATGATGAAGAGGTCCTGTTTAACACCAAAGCAAGAGGAGGATTGTAGTTGGTTGAGGAGCAATATTTTTCAGTCAACATGTACTATTCTGGGGAAAGTTTGTAAATTTGTTATTGATGCTGGAAGCTGTGATAATATAATTTCTTCAGAGGCTGTGAGGAAGTTGGCATTGAAGACTGAGAAACATCCGAAGCCATACAAGCTAGCTTGGTTGAGGAAAGGCGGGGAGGTGAAGGTTGGACGAAGGGCTCGTGTGAAATTTTCAATTGGAAAGAAATATAACGACGAAATCTGGTGCGATGTGGTAGATATGGACGTTTGTCATTTGTTGCTGGGGAGACCGTGGCAGTATGATAGGGCGGTGCAACATGACGGGCGTCCCAACAGTTACAGTTTCATATTTGAAGGCACAAAGATTACTCTAGTTCCAAAGAAGCGACAACAGGAGGAAAACAAGTTGGAGGAGATTGAAGAGCTCAAAACTTTGTTATCTTTGAAGGAGTTTGTGAAGGAAGTAGAGGAGGAGCCTGAAGTATTTTTATTGATTGGGCGTGAGAGCAAAGAAGAGGTTGAAATTCCGGAAGAAGCAAAGCCAGTTTTGAAAGAATTTGACGATGTATTTCCAGAGGAGTTACCAACGGAATTGCCACCGTTGAGGGATATACAACATCAGATAGATCTTGTTCCAGGTGCTGTGTTTCCACACAGACCACATTATCGAATGAGTCCGAAGGAACATGAAGAGTTGCGGAGGCAAGTGGAAGAATTGCTTGAACAAGGGCGAGTGCAGGAGAGTTTAAGTTCTTGTGCTGTACCAGCTTTATTGGTACCCAAAAAGGATGGAACGTGGAGGATGTGCACTGACAGTCGAGCATTGAATAAGATTACTGTGAGATATAGATTTCCGATGCCGAGGCTTGATGATTTATTGGATCAGATCAGTGGGTCCGTAATCTTTTCTAAGATTGATTTGAAGAGCGGTTATCATCAGATTCGCATTAGACCAGGGGATGAATGGAAGACAGCATTCAAGACGAGGGAAGGATTGTATGAATGGCTGGTAATGCCGTTTGGTCTATCGAATGCACCGAGTACATTCATGAGGGTGATGAATCAAATTTTCAGACCGTACATTGGAAAATTTGTGGTGGTTTACTTTGATGATATTCTGATCTACAGTGCGAGTACAGAAGAGCATGTTCAACATTTGAAGAAAGTGTTAATTATTCTTCGTGAAGAACAATTCTATGCTGCTACAAAGAAGTGTGTCTTTATGGCGAGGAGTGTTTTATTTCTGGGATATGTTGTATCGGAAGAAGGAATACAGGTTGACCAAAGTAAAGTCGAAGCGATTAGAGATTGGCCACAGCCCAAGACGATAACGGAAGTTTGTAGTTTTCACGGGTTGGCTTCATTTTATCGGAGGTTTATTCCACACTTTAGTAGTGTGATGGCACCTGTTACGGATTGCATGAAGGGTAAACAGTTTGCATGGACGGAGGAAGCCGGGGTTGCTTTTGAGCGAATCAAAGAACTTTTGACGTCTGCACTAATTCTAATATTACCAGATTTTCAGTTAGTGTTTGAACTACATACTGATGCATCCAAGGTTGGAATTGGAGGAGTATTGAGTCAGAGGGGACGTCCGATTGCATACTTTAGCGAGAAGTTATTAGGAGCAAAGATGAGATACAGTACATATGATGTGGAATTCTATGCTGTTGTGCAAGCTATTAAACACTGGAGACACTATCTATTTCAGAAGGAGTTTGTTCTTTACACTGATCATGAGGCGTTAAAGCATTTACAAGGGCAAGACAAGATTTCAGCGAGACATGCATCGTGGATTGCATATCTGCAATAGTTTACTTTTGTTGTTAAACACAAGTCAGGGGTGACGAATCGAGTGGCTGATGCTTTGAGTAGGAGGAGTCATTTGTTGACTACACTGAAAGTTGAGGTGAAAGGGTTTGATGTGTTTCTAGAATTATTTGTTGATGATCCTTACTTTGCAAAGTTTGTTGATAAAGTCAAGGAGGGAAAGACGGATGAGTTTTTGATGGTAGATGGTTTTCTGTTCAAGGGAAATCGATTGTGCATACCTGATTGTAGTTTGAGAATGAAGATTGTAAAAGAGCTACATGAAGAAGGACATGTTGGGAGAGACCGTACGTTACAGTTGATTTCACAGTCTTACTTTTGGCCATCGATGAGGAAAGAAGTGGTGAGGTTTGTGGAGCGATGTCATATCTGTCAGGTTTCAAAAGGAACTGCAACTAATGCTGGATTATATATGCCGTTACCTGTACCAACTAAGCCTTGGGTTGATGTGAGTATGGATTTTGTTTTGGGTTTGCCTCGAACTCAAAGGGGAAACGATTCCATTTATGTGATAGTTGACCGATTTTCGAAAATGGCATATTTTATTGCTTGTAAGAAGACGGCGGATGCTGTTCATGTTGCTCAGTTGTTTTTCAAAGAGATATATCGACTTCATGGATTGCCAGAATCGATTGTGTCGGATAGGGATACTTGTTTTCTGAATCATTTTTGGCTAAGTTTGTGGAAGATGGTCGGAACGAAGTTGAAGTTTAGCAGCGCTTATCATCCGCAAACTGATGGACAAACGGAGGTGGTTAATCGATCGTTGGGGAACTTGTTGAGATGTCTTGTGCAGGACAATCTGAAAAGTTGGGACATGAAGTTATGCCAGGCAGAGTTTGCTTATAATCATGCGGTGAACCGTAGTACGGGTTTCAGTCCATTTCAGATAGTGTATTCAAGCTTACCAAAGGGACCATTGGATTTGATAGTAGTACCACAATCAAAGAAGACAGTTAAGAAAGCTGCTGATTTTGTTGATGGATTGGCGGAATGTCATAAAATCGTTCAGGAACGATTGAAGAAAGCAAATGAGAAGTACAAACAATCTGCAGATTTGAAATGAAGAAATGTTGAGTTTAATGAAGGAGATATGGTTTATGCAGTGTTAACAAAAGATCGTTTTCCAGTAGGCGTTTATAACAAGTTGAAAGCCAGAAAAATTGGTCCGGTGGAAGTTGTGAAACGAATCAATGAAAATGCTTATAAATTGAAGCTACCAGATGATATGTATACGTCTGATGTGTTCAATGTTAAACATCTCGTACCATATCATGGGGATGAACGAGCAGATGTGGAAGAATTTACAAATTCGAGGTCGAATTTCTCTCAACCTGGGGAGGATGATGTAGCTCAGGCCAGGGATGAAGGCATAAGTCGTACGCGACTTATGGAAGGAGCTATGAGTCGTGACTGACTTAAGAGAGTGGAAGACCTAACTCGTAGAAAGGTGCGCATTATCAAAGATCTTAAGTCACCAGGAAGACCTACCGAGTTACTCAGTGAGAAGGCAAAGCAAACTGTGGAAGTGATAGGTCGTAAACGACTTAACAAGTCAAATGATAAGTCGGAACCGAGTTACGACTTAGTTAAGTCACCTGAACGACCTATCGAGTCACACAGTGAAAAAAATAGAGCAATTTGGTGAAGTGTTAGGTCGTGAACGACCTAACGAGTCAAGAGATAGGTCGCTGAAGACTGGAGCCGTGGATCTTATTTGCCGACTTAATCTCAGCTGTTGATTTCTTAAGTCGTTACTTGTTTGTTTTTAGGTCGTTACCGACCTAAGTTAAGTCGCTGAAGACTGAGGCCGTGGATTTCTATGCCGCTTTAATCTGAGCCGTATAATGATAAGTCGTCTGGTTCTTATGTCGTAACTCGCATGTTTTAGGTCGTCTTCTTTAAAGGCGCTACTGGTTGAGTCGTGTAACCTGTTTGTAAGTCGATGGAATAATGTAGCTAGGTCGTTACCGACCTAAGTGGAGTCGTGTACCTTGTAATACTGTTAAGTCGTAGGTCGCAACTTTTATAAGTCGTGAGTCGTTTGTAATATACATGTATGTTGAGTCTCCTTTGTTTTTAAGTCGTCTGTAACTGGTAAGTCGTGTGCTTTGGCTGAGTCGTAAGTCGGAGGTTGTTAGGTCGGTGCCGACTTAGGAGTTGATGTAATTTTGTGTTTTCTTTGCGTGAGTTGTAAAACGCCTATAAATAGGCCGTGTGAGTCATTTGTAAAGGTTGTTGATTTTTGAATAAAATTCTCTTTTGATTGCTGTGTGCTTTCATCTAAATTGGTAGTTGAGTGTAATCTCCTATCTCCTCTTTCGGATAATCGAGTGCGCTCGATTCAACGATTGTAGAAGCCGATTCGCGGAATCTAGTGTGCTAGATCAACGCTCGAAGAATTGAAGATCTTTGAACCCGGTATCATGCGCGATCAACGAGTTCGGGATAGCTAGAGTTCGGTATCTTCGGATCAACGAATTCGGGCAATTCAGTATCTTCCAATCCATCGATTACTACATTCAACGATCTACATTGTTTTTGTAATATCCGCTGCGTCATATTTTAAGCATAAAAAGGTAATTATTGCTATTAATTAAGCATCATTTTTACATATTAAGTAATTAAAGATAATTAATATTAAATTAGTAATTAAGTAAAGGTAATTAGTACTTAAGTGTTAATTAAGTAAGATAATTATAATTAATTAAGGGGAGATTAAATAATCATTAATTAAGTAAAGAGTTTATTAGGTATTAATTTTAATTTAATTAAGATTTAATTATTTAATTAATTAGTTAGGGTTTAATTATTAATTAATTAACAATCCTGCAGGTTTGGTTATTAATTAATAAATTAAGATTTAATTAGTAAGTAAATTAAGATTTAATTAGTAATTAAATTAAGATTTAATCATTATTAAATAAAGGTTTTATTTATAAACTTATTTTTACTAAGATAAACTGTATTTAAAAGCTGCTTCTTTTATAAGTGAATGAGTTTTAAACAAGGGATTCTCTTTATTTGTGCCATTAAGTAGCCAAACTAAAATGAATAGGTTACAACTAAGATGTTGACACATTTTAATGGAAGTAAGTCATCTTGTATTCAACACTAAAAGCCGATGAGTGGGCTTTCCCTATTTGTGAGATTTAGAACTTTATTTTCTAAGGGAAGGACAGTGAAGTTGAAATGTCAGAATGTGATAAATACAAGGGAGTTAATTTCAATGAATGGGTCATGATAAATTATGTATGTGGAAGAGATCTTCCACGTACAAATCTATACACACCCCAGATAGTAGAGTGGTCCATTATCAATAACTTGACTCTTTTAAAATAATCGAATGTTGTTTCGAAGAGACCGGGATTGGATAACGTGTATTATCTGAAGACCACTTTGAACCAACATAAGCTTCCGAATTGGAAACAAATAGAATCGAAGATGAAGATATTTGAAGTGCAAGGGCTACTTGCTACTAATCCTGAGGTTGATTCCAAAATGGATGTAGTAGAGGTAATGCCTTGGTTTTTCCATATCCTAAACGACTTGTATGGACGAATGCTAACATTGCATTATCACCTGGAAGGCAGTGTTAGCATTCCAAGTGGGAATTGCTAAAATAAGGTAGTGTATCCTCACACCTCGTTAATGTCTAAAACATGGGATATGCCACAAGGCTATGTGGTTTGTTACCATTAGGGTATAATCATTCCTGATCTAGATCAAAAATTTTTTCTTTGATGTATGCTTCGGGGCCTAGTGCGGTTGTTTATCACAACAAAGGATGATTATATTCGATACTATCCAATAAGGGGTAAGCCGGTCTTACCATGCAAGGCTCAAAATGTTTCCTACCTCGGTACATTTTATCTAGAGGTGTACTGTGGTTGGCGGTACCCTAGTAGCTCTGTCATTGATGGAATCTAACTTCCAAGAAGTGCCTTACGGACTTAGTTGTGCCCAAATATGTTGAAATGTGAGATGTAAGCATTTCAACTATGTTCTATATTTATTTTTCAAAACCCTTAAACATTGTTATAATATCACTGGATTTCCTATAAAAGGTATTTTTGGTTATGGTCGGGTAAAAAACCATCCGTCTTTATGTGCAGCGTTGTCTTACGAGATATCTTTGTTCTTATAGAGTTCTATAAGCAATAAATTAAGTTTTTGTAGTTTACTCACACAAAACCCATGTCCGACCCGGAGTTTCACTTCCTTCCCAAAAATCTTGGGTACTCAAATTTGTATGAGTAGTCAAGTATTCCAGCTTTCTCACGGATGCATTTTGGACGAGGTTGGAGCAGGTGGCATCATCGATATCTAACTACTTACTGTATTTCCACTATGAAAGTACTTATTTTGTATTAGCAAATGTGGGGACATACAGTTATCACTGTCCCTAGCTAAAATTTGTAACTATGTGACTCTGTTGTATTATTGTGGAAATGACTATGTATTATCTTATGTTAACTATAATATGCGATTGCCTTACTTTGTTAGATTCTATGATTCTTTCTTCTTGTCTTTTTACCCCAATGGCTCGTCTTTCGGATTAAGAAAGACGGATCGTCACACTTTCCATTACATTTCATAAATGCTACCAAAAAGTAACATATTGCAGCGTTATAAAAACACAACCAAATTTTTTATGGTAGCGATGTATAAATGCCAGTAAAAAGTATTGTTGACACTACTATAAAATGTTATAGTTGCGTTTTTGGTCTGCCGCCATATATACTTTGGCAGCGATTAA
The DNA here is from genome assembly GCA_030737815.1 of Allium fistulosum. NCBI lineage: Eukaryota > Viridiplantae > Streptophyta > Magnoliopsida > Asparagales > Amaryllidaceae > Allium > Allium fistulosum. Next base: position 307,475,897 of record CM060904.1, on the reverse strand, counting down.
TAAATGCTGCTAATTTTTTTTGATTTTTATGCATTTTTCCCTCGCTGTGATAGGTCATTTAATTTCCACTTTATTTTGTTCACAACATATATTATATAGTAATAATTAACATGTTTCCGTATGAAACCAACGATCACTCATATAATTATTAAATTCAAACAACTGAAAAACGCATTAATCATATAATGAAATACGATATACAAACAATTCGATACAAAATATTTTAAATAAAATACCTACATTCACATATAAATATAATTGTTTTAAGCAAACCAGTTTATATAACTAGTGCTAACAATGATGTAACATTATAAAAAATGGCAATTCAAAGCTTCTTTCGAACCTATAGCGCTTGAAGGAAATCTTGTTTCATTCCTCCTATTGACTTGAAGTTCGGGCATCTTATCAACTAGATTAAACTGCATTATATAATATAGATGATAATTAAATAAACCAAGCAAAAGACTTTCAATTTGCGTTTACACATTGCACCAGAAAAGGGATTTGGTCACTATCACCATATATTTCTATATCAACAATAATACTACCTTTTATATGTCCGCTATACATATCCTCTAGTTTCATGCTCTCTTTTAGCTACATACAAATACGATTGAAAGATATAGGTTAATTATAATTTTTAGAATGAATGAGGTAAATCATTATAATATTCGCATAGAGCAAGGGTAACAGTTCATATATCTATAATTATGCACGCACAACATGTGGGCGTTTTGCAAAGGAAACCGCTTGCTCTGTCATGCGTACTCCTCCAAAAAGCTACAAACCAAAAATAATATATCAAACAAACCAAATAACTGAATCAAAGCAAACTAAAACAATATATTAATTTTTTCAATCTCTCATACATGCTGATCATTTTAACACCAAAATAAGAAACACCAATTATTAGGTTACATTTACTTGTATAGGCCAATGTGTTTTGGTACAAAAAAGTAGGTACAAATTTAATTGTATGGGCCAACATATTTTGATTCAAAATCTCTCATACACTGCCTAACATTTCAAAGTTCAAATACCAAGATTTTTGGTGCACAGCATAAACAAAGAACCATAATACACATCAGGAAAGTTGAGTGCATTGATGCATCTCAAGAGAAAAAAGCATTAGGTTATAATAAGTCATGAAGTAATTTTCAACTACCATTGCATTACAAAAGAATAAGGAAGCTTGACTCAGTTCTAAGTTTCATGTCGTCCTTTCAAGGGAGTACGAAATTTGCATATCCTCTATCAAACCTGTAAATCAATATAACTTGTTAAATATTATAATATCAAAAACAACAATAGGATGAACTGAAGCATGGTTCGTATAACAATATAGGCTATATACATGGCCATAAAGGTAATGTTTCATATAATAAAATAGGCTATATATATAGCCATAAAGGGTATAAATATTAAATCTAGATCAGAAACATCTAAAGCACATGTATTAGCTTATACTTAAATATATGTCGATATACTTGAGATTGTCCTAACTATAACGCTACAAGGACTTACCTGACAGCCTAAGTGATAAAATTCTAAGACCTGAAGTGTCCATCTTTGTTATAATTAAACTCCAGAAAAGTCTCAATTACAAGGGTATGAACTTCTACATGAATATTAAATAATCTAGCGAAAACGTGTACTCTATTAGAAAAATACTCACATTGAACATAAACATCATTCACTTTCTTGAAATCGTTGATGTCCACCAACCTAAACTAAGAAGTTAGTACAAGCATGACACAAAACCAACTGCTTTGAGCTATATATATATATATATATATATATATATATATATATATATATATATATATCACTTAAAACAGCATAAAAAAATTCAGGCTTCTTAACTATGAATACAAGATTATAGATTATCATAAAATGTGGAGGATCAGATGGTTAGATGTATGAACTAACTGTAAGTGATACTTACTTGGATAGTTAGAATTTTCTTGAATTGTTAGTTGCAGATATTTTTTTGAATCATTTCCCCAAAGTATGCAGTTCCCTACTGATTCCACTACCAAAAAATCCTTTAATAGAGACCGGAAATTAAAGACTGAAAAATTTAGTTTCTAATAGAAACAGATTTAGCGACCACAAATTTTAGTTTTAAACTTTTAATATTAAAGACTGAGAATCAGTCACTAATTGGTTTGAATAATTCAAAACTGCCTAGTGACCGAAATTTCAGTCTCTAGTAGATTTCTAATCCATACCTAAGTTACTAAATATCTAATGGTTGAAACTTTTAACGTAATTTTATATCTCATGGTCAAAATTTGCGATCCATGTGAATTGTTGTATTTCCTACATTTAAGATCCATTATCTGATAAAAAATGTCCACTTTCCCAATTTAAATCAAGTCCTTTCCTTCTCGTTCGCAGAACCTAAGAATCACTTTCTTTCAACTCATCTTGTCATCCACACGCACTACAATGCATCTCATTTCTTTCAAATAGATTTACAAAACAAACTTTTCTTCAATTAAACTCATGAAATTCGTTTCTTCAATTTCCTCCAAAAATCATGCTCTTGTCTAAGACAAACCTCCGGATTTCCCATTTCAATTCCACGTTTTCTTCAAAATAACACTCTATGATGATGAAAATTCGAAGCTTCGGCAAGTGAGTTAAAGACACGCTTCAAATGTTTAAGCAAGTATTTTAATAAATAAAGGATGAGCCAATGGTGGAGTAGCATAAAGACATGATATGTGAAAGATTTCCTTATTGCAGCCACACTATTGAGAGGAATGATGGACGTAACCATACTTTTGTTCCCTGAAACGAAACTGAATGCAAAGTTTAATCAAATCTGTATTCCAATCCAACATGTGTTCCCATGCGCCATTTGTCTCAACTTCCAAGTGAAATCTATTGTTGTCCTCTACTTTCTGTATCCAAACTCAATCCCAAGCCATCAAAATTTCATGGCAGTGCATGGTTGGAAGGTTGTTGTTTTGTTCATGAGAAGTGACAACAAAACTATCAAAGGGCAGAAAAACTTTGGAAGTTTGAGTCGGCCAAGTTGTTTTATTTTTCTATTTTGTTAGATAACAGTGGTAACTCAATTGTGCACCATAATTCTCCATTTCTTGTTTCGTGTTAACGAGGCCTGAGTGGAATTAATGGGCCTCGATTTTTAGGTTGTGCAAATGATAGCCTAGGATATGTGTGTTGATTAAAAATTAATAATGATGAGTGATTTTGTATATTTTGTATGTCCATGTGCATTATGTTATTTTCATATGAATTGAGTATGTCTAGATTCAGCGTAACATGATTGAATGATTTTGTTTCAATACTTTATAAATTAGAGATAAAATTATACACGGACCCTTATACATATGTTAATATATGCAAGATGTGTGTATAGATATATGAACATTTACAAATATTTATAAATTTAAGACTGCTTAGTAACTATATTTCAGTCTTTACAGTTCAGTTTTTAAATATATTTGAAACTGAATGTTTGGTCTTTAAATTTCAGGACTGAAATTTTAGTTTTAAAAATTATTTGGCCTAGAGAATTAATGACTGAAATTTCAGTTTTTATTCAGTCTCAATATGTTAATTAGAAACTGAATTGTTCAATTAAAGACTGAAATTTTCAGTCTCTATTTTATTGTTTTTTGTAGTGTTTTACGTGCCCTTTGAAAGTATGGAGTTCTCGAAGCCTAATCTAGTACATATATCAAGAAAAGGTCATATATAAAAGTGTAGAAGATGAAAATATAATGAACTGCAAATTTTATCCATTTATTTACAAAACTTTCCACTTCAGCCTTTTTCTTTGCGTGCTCTATAATTTCTAAAAGCTCCAGGTAACTATTTTTATCAGCAAAGAGATTAACAGCTTCTGGGGGTTGCAGGCCATGTAGTGTTCTTTAAGCCATAGCCCATTGGGCTTCCCTTTCTTCTCTTTCATAATCTTTCTGTCGAGAAGGACGTCCGTAGATGTTTCATAGTTGTTTGAACTTATAAGCACTTCATGTTAGAGAAACATTTTACACTATGTATAAAAAAATCATGTTAAAGCAACATTTTACACTATATGGTAGATATAACTATATTTACATTTTATGGAAATAAATCTGTAAAAATAGTGATGATATACCTTTTTTCTAGGAAATAAATCTGTAACTAGGAAAGAAAATATTAATCTAATTCCAACTATTTGCAGTTACACAGTTATGTTCAAAAAGCAAACCAAAGCATACAACGATGTCCAAAGAGCAAATCAAAACTATTATTTAAACAAGTGCATCATATTCATACTGAATATTCTATTTACTTTTCTTTTTTTAATTTTTGGTCAAGATTATTTAGCTAAATTATGATGCTTAAGACCAAGGAGTAAGGACAATAGGAGCTCTACGCTGTGAAATTAAACTGATGCATCAACCTGGTTTATTTGACATTTAAAGTTATGTAATCCACCGCCATAATATCAGTTTATGTTAACAAGCTTGGAAAATATGGTTTATAAGTTTTATAGTACATTGATACAGATCTCACAGTCTAAACCAAACTTCCAAGCACTGGTTTTAGATAGACTAACATCCGCTTGCTTCTAAACCGAGAAACAACATACTATAGGTCCACACCAACATTAACTTATCAAGTCATACTCGCACCAAGGTCAACACAAAGCTCATTTACAATATTAAATGCCTTAAAAGTCGCTGAGTGAGCTAACAATAATGAGCAACCAAGCAGTTCTACTCACCTTCTCATTCTACTCTAAAAGTTATACGAGCTCTCAATACTCATAAGCACTCTATTTCCTTGGAACATGCTTGTTCCATATCTCGCACCTTTGCATACTCCTTTACAAATTCGATATTATATCCTATTATATATCATTAAAATCCCAACTTAGGTAAATAACTACCCTTTGAATCTCAACATAAATTTTTAATGTTACAAATAATTTGCTCACCAACTGTTTATAGTTTATAGTACTAGACCGACAACTTGGATAAAGAACTTTTTTTTGAATATGAAGGAATCTTTCTCACATAAAAATCAATATTATACACTAAACGAATGTTGCTCTACTGTGGACACCCATCTCAATGAAATTTTGATTGCATTAGAACATAAACTTCAAATACCAAGAAAAACACCTAAACACCAAGTACACCAATAACTAGAACTTCTTATCAATAAATACACCACTTGCTCATAAAATGATTGAAAACGCATATATCCAAAATCACACATTAAATAATACTAGTGCCTTGACATATGGAAACACTTATGGTAATCCCTGCTTGATTTAATGCTCTATATTAATTTTTTCTTTTAAACCATTGATCTACAAACTCTCCATGCCACCCTAACCACCTAAAGTCACCCCGTGCACCTAATCACCATTGATGTACATGGCTAATTTTTGGCACCTAACTCTAACTGTAGCATATAATTTATCAGAACACTCTATATGTTCTATCCTATAGTAATCTAGACTTCAAATCATCAAAATCGACACCAATCTTATATTAATTGAACATATTGTCCAAGTTAAAGCATTGTTCAGGAGTCATAAATTCATCGTAGATGCCAACTATTGTAGATGTCATAGGAATAATTACTAATCTAATTCCTATGAATCCTAGTTAAAGCAAATTTAGGATATTTACGTTTTAAATGACCCTTAAATGGTAACTCAATTTTGGATCAACCTATACTTGTCTATAGTGATGATCATTAAAAAGGTATACAAATAGGAACTTAGTGGTACAAAATTAAAAAACTTACGCTGAGGTGAATTCCTTTAGACTCCCAAATTAAATGAAGCTTCTTCTGTTGCCAATCAGGGTGGCATTCAACTTGGTTAATAGCAGGAGGAATACGTGCAACTGCAAGAAAATCTTCTATTTTCTTTGAAGTGAAATTGCTCAAACCAATCGCTTTAGCATTTCCTTTGAGATTACTAGATAAAACTTATAAGATGATGATTACAATTTACAAATGTATAACTATACATTTCCAAGTTTGTATATATTAAAATGTTCATTAGCAAGCATCTTGGCAATGCCTAATAACGTAGATGATCAATAACTTGTCACCGACTCACCGCATATGACTTAATGTTATCAAAATTCATTTTTTTAAAGGAATACAGTTAGTATAATATCTTAAATACAACCAACAATTAAACATTATTCAGAACCCAACTTAAATATGACATGCAATAATTCTATATCTCAGTTTTAGATAACCTTTCTTCAATTTTGCACTAGAGTAGCCAAACTAATTCTGAACAAACTTCTCCCTATAAAACAACTTAAGCATGAATTTTCTTGCTTCATTTAAATCAACACAGAGCATAATAGATAATGAATAAGGTAAAAAGTGAGAAGTATAAGTAACTGACTAATCTTTGACATGCGTCGTGCATAGTGGCGTACACAAGATGCAGCACGTGCAACCATCCATGCCATTTCCTCAGGGTTGTATTTATCTCCTAGCCTTTTGTCACTTAGCTCATCATAATCTTCATGTTACATAGCTTTTTGCAGTAATGGCCTTGCCTACAATGCATAAGAAATTAACTGTAAATTTTTCAAGACTATTATGTACATATATCTTTTGAAACATGATGTATAGCTATAACTTGCCATATGTATGATAATATTTACTAATGAATTGTTTAACGTCACTCTCATAATATATCCAGTAACTAATTATTTAATATATATCTAAATCTAATGAACGACTGCTTCCAATTTTGGCTTCAATCTTGTTGTTAAACTACAAGATAACCTAGTTTCATAAGCTACGAACATACTGCATCAGAAATGTAACTTTAGTTCGCATTACTTCTAATATTTAATAACATGCACAAAGACAAAATAAAATCAAAATATTGAAGTTCACCATGATGTAGGCCGAGTGTTTTTTATTTCATTTTTTCTAATTTTTGGGACATTAGATAGTAAACTAAACAAACATCTTGCACATAGGTATATAATCATGAACTTAAACAACTCAATTACTTAACTATAATATCATATGTAGGGAAACATAAAAAAATACAAAAGAATTGGTTGGTTGAAGTAATCAAACAAACATCTTGCATTCACATAGCACAATATGAGTGTAAAAAAAAATAAAAAATGACAATGAATCAAAAATATAATCTAAGATTTCATCAGTTATCTAAATGCTCTTGCCTCGGATTTTTTAGTTTGTCTAGGCGAGAGACACAGGTGTAACATGTAACGAATCGGATTTTCGACCCTCGAAATTCGACACTAATACGTCCACTGTATCATATGTCGAACATTCAAGTGTCGAAAATACCGATTTGTTCGAGCGAAAGAAGAAGATAGAAGATAGAAAAAAACTAAACAACATAGAATCTCACAACATAGCAAATAATATATAATACAACAATGATATTTACAAAAAGAAAACATCTTTATTCATATATACAACATCAGAGTACACTAAACTTATTCTAAATTTGAATGATTATAGAAACCTGTCCTTACATTGTCAAACATTTAGACTCTATAATAAAGAGGAAGAAAAATATATGTGAATACGTCTTGACCATACAGCTCCTCTCCAACTCCAAAGTATCCAGCTAAACCTGGAAAACATGCTTGGTCTTACCGGAGCATTACATGGAATAATGCCCGGGTCAATCTGGTAAACCTGCGTGAGTAAAACTCGATAACAAGTAACAACCAAACTGATTTCTACATTTGAAACTTTTCAAACAAAAGTATATCGTAAGACCACATCGCACATAAAAATGGACTGGTTTTACCTTACGATAATCAAAACATTTTATATCAAAATCCAGTGATATTATCATAGTGTCTAGGTTTAAAATAAATAGACAAAATAGCTGAAATGCTTGCATCTCACATTCCAATATACTAGGATCTACAATCGAAAACATAAGGCACGTACTGGAGAATGAATTCCAACTAATGATTGGGCTACTGGGGTACCGCCCGCCACAATACACCTCTAGAAAAATGTACCAAGGACATACCTAACGACCCCTACCAACACAGAATCGGCTTACATCTTGTTGGATAGTACCGAATATATCATCACCATGTTCGCTTTGCAACCTTTAACCGAGCACTCCTACGTACATGAATTCATTGATTATTGTGTGTATATCTAGAAGGGCGATGATATACCCTAATGGGTGCAACCCACATAGCCCTGCTGCATATCCCTTGTTTTAGTCATTCTCGGTTGATGAGGCTTGAGACTATGTTTTACCTTTCTAAATAGCAATCCATCTTGGAATTCTAACACTGTCCTTCAGGCGTCAATGCAATGCCAACATTCATCTATACAAGTTCGTTATGGGCCTGAACGAAACCAAAGGCACTAACTCTACTACATCCATTTTGGAATCACCCTCAAAATTAGTAGCAGTAGCCCTTGCATTTCAAAGAGCTTGGTCTTCTATCATCTTCAAAATACCTTCCACTCGAATGCACATGTTGGTTTAGAGTGGTTTCAGATATAGATCCGATTCTTGTCTCTCCATATCCACAAACCGATAATTTCCTATTAACTCATTCCCAGTTCTTTTGGAAGTAAGTTTTCTAGTCTTCATCGAGGAACTTGGATTTACATTCATACTTCCTAAGTCAAATTGGATCAAACTTGATTGTTAGTTATTTAACTATCAAACAAACAACAACCAATTCCATTTGAGATTTATATATCCATAGCAATCACTAAGCCTCAAAACATATCTTTGTTTAATAAATCTCTTTCAAAAACATCCATATACTTATCTTTCTGATATAAGTATATTCACATAACATTTGTAAGGTTTCCCATTACCAAATCTCTAAAAAGGATTTAACTACATTATTTAATTGAAGAAAATGATAACTCTAATCATTATTCATTCGGTGTAAAGTGTGGAATGGATGTTCCATACCACGATTTTTTAAAAGGTCACCCTCGAGAAACCCAAACCTCGAATTCCTATTGTAATTATCTTCAATAAATCCTTTTATACATTCCCCTTACCCATGAAATCCTTTTTTCTTTAACCCAAACCCGTTTATAAAACATTTATCAACCTCCATACTCATTTATGAGTCTTTTTAAAATATTCAAACCCGGTTATATAAACTTCTTTATAAACTTTCAAACCTCGTATAAAACTTCCCTTTATAGACATCCAAACCCATTTATAAAATCTTTTTATAAACATTCAAAACTATTTCTAAAACTCCTTTTATGAATACCTGAAAATCATTCATGAACTTCTTTATATAATATTCAAAGCAATTGTCAAATCATTTTTCAAATATCTTGTTCAAAATAAAATAACCTTGAAGACCATTTTAAAAGAAAATGAAATATTAATTTTCCAAAACCAAACGGAAGCTTAATGACTACAATAGGTCATTAAATTTGGGTATAACTAACTTAAGTTATATCATAGATACTGCCAAACATCAGGTATGTAAGGGATTCACACATAACATACAATCAATGATAGGTAGATATCCAAGTTATAAATATAGGTGTTATCCCGCCTTTTGGCAAGGCCGTAACACCAAGGAATTGACTAATAACCAATGACGGCCCATCCTAGAAATCAGTTATACACGGGCTCACTACGGATACCAGCGAATTTTGTCCGAGTCTGGATCGAGCCAAAATTGGTAGGACATGACAAGCTAAGCCATGGAATCCAACGTTCAAAATCTCAAGTGAATCCGAGTTCGTATGCTCAAGTTATGAGGGATGCAAAATTGGGCAAAAATCAGATACCATTCGACTCGCCCCTTCGACTCGCTCCGGTTCCCTTAGATATCAACTTCGACTCGTTCCTGTTTGACTCGCTGCCATCTGGAATACCTATTCCGACTCGCTTCGCTCAGCTACCCACTTCGACTTGCTAAAACCAAGTGCTTACTTCGACTCGCTCGAAACGACACCCATCAGAGAGTCCCCTTCGACTCGCTCCATTCCACATCCATCAGAGAAGTCCTCTTCGACTCACTCCACAGCCTTCATAGAACCACTGTTCGACTCCGTCTAGTTCGACTCTAACAAAGTGCCACATCACCGAGTCGAAACATGAGCGAGTCGAAACGGAAGCGAGTCGAAGGAAACAGCCTACCGAAAACTCCATTTCGTATCGATCATATGTCCCAATCTACAAGTCCAAATGCTATGAAATTTTCACAGAAGACTACGTGGATGCTAAAGAATGTCCACCCCAAATTTCGACTCCATTGGATGAAATCTCGAGCGAGTCGAAATCTGCTCGTGTCGATCACGGATCAGACCGAAACTTCACGGGCTTGGGCGTGTGGGCCTGGTCACGTGCCAAAGAGGGTCTCCCTAGATCTAGGTGAAATACCAGCCTCCTACACCTATAAATAGCCCCCCAAAGCCAACAGAAAAGGGGTTCTTCTTCTTCCTCTTCGAGATCTCCAACGCCTGGACTCCGCCAGATCCAGATCTGAACTCCATTGCTACTGCTACCAGCGAATTTCACTGCTGCAAATCATTGTTGTTCGATGTAATTCATTGAATCCAATTGTAAACATCAAAGAAAGATCAATAAAATCATCAACTTCATAGTGGACATAGGCAATACGCCGAACCACTCTAAATTCTTGTGTCTCCCTGCATTTTAGTTATTCTCATTTCTAAAATTTGGAGTTTTTGTTAGATAAATTCCTCTTTTTCCATTTAATTTCTTCACTTTATCTCTTCAAAGACTTCCGAAGAGTGTTGTGCCCAATTTTGGTGCAAACACTTTGGTGCTTTCAATGAGAGAAACCCAATTTTTCTCCCACTCTTTGGATCTCCTATCTATATTGGATTGCATAAATCTAAGGAGAAGATCCAGATCTAGAACTTCGAAGCCCTTCCATTTTACTCAGATTTGCAATCAGATCTAGGAAAGGACTTCATCAATTCATTAAGGTGAGCACACGTACCACCTCTACAGCTGCTAATCAAGGAGCGCGGGACCGACAAAATCCCGCGCAATCACCTCCCTCCAACCAAAATGCTGCAGGACCTTCAGATCCATCAGGTCCAATCATTAGACAAGAATTCCAGACATTTGCTTCAAGAGTTGACTCAAAGTCGACAACAGCTAGCGGAGCAACTACGCGCCAACACGGAGTTGACTAACCAGCTAAATCGCCAAAGGCGAAGAAGGTCTAGAAGAGATCAAGGTTCTCACTCCTCCACAGAGAGCTCAGCCTCCTCGGATGGCCAAACTAGATCCACACGACCACGGTTGGGTGGAAGCTACACCCAGGTCACGGGACACCAACCTGCTTCGAACCTTGGGCAACCTAGAGCTGGACCGTCCGATAGCCTCTGCACAGAACCCTCAACTCGGGGAGGAGCTGCTCCTTATCATGTTACCGGCAACATTGCTACTACCACCACTGCCGGACGAGGAGGTGATGCTAGGAACCAAGCTGATCCTCAACATAGCCGACGAGAGCAGACTCCTGAACCTTATATCCCTGAGGATGTTGAACCGAGGAGGCGAGGCACGGACCGTCGACCACGTCCGGTCCAGACTCGCGCTATGGAACCCGACCACGCCTTGGCACAACATGCTCCAAGTGTCCAAACGACAGATATACCAGCGATGATCCGCCAAATGATCCGTGAAAGTCAGGGTCTATCTAATGACGACTGAGGAATCTCCCGAAGTCATACCCCTTTCACCGATAATGTTTTATATGCTGAACCACCTCGGCACTTCAGGATGCCAGCTCTGCCAGTTTATGAAGGGAGTTCTGACCCCAATCAACACGTCCTGAAATACGAATGGCTGATGAATGCTGCTAGAGCTGATGACGCAGTAAAGTGCCGTAGTTTCCCCATTTCCCTAGGGAGCATCGCTACCATGTGGTTCACTCGTTTGCCACCGCTATCCATCTCTAACTTTGACCAGATGGCCACCAAGTTTGTCGACCAATTCCGTATGCATGTGGCGAGGCCGAAGGACGTTAACACTCTGTCTAGTGTTACGCAAGCTCCCGGAGAAACGCTTAGACGTTACCTGGAGCGATTCCATGCCGCGTGTGCGGAAATAAGCAATCCCAACAATAACTCTATCCTGATGGCTCTGACTAAGGGGATTGATACTGATTCAGAGTTTGGAAGTTGGTTAGCTGGGAAACCACCTGCGTCATTGGACCGTTTCTATTCCAAGGCAGCCCAATTCCTGAGAAGGGAGGATGCGAGACAGTCTAGGAAGCAAGATGACGTAGGACCCAACATCGAAGGTATCCAGAGTAACGTCGTTGTTAAACAGTTCGGAGATAGTTCTAGAAAAGTTCAGTTGAACGTCCAAAATAAACAGAATCAGCAGAGGGACAATAGAAATCAGAACAAAAAACGCGATCAGGATCGTGGACCACGGCGTAGAGCTTCCATGTACGAAAACTACACTCCATTGAACACGTCATTGGAAAATGTGTATTTGCAGACCTGCAATACCATGAAGTATAAGAAGCCTGCCCCGAAACCACCAACTGAAAGACAAATCCAAACAGGAAAGTTCTGTAGATTCCATGAGAGTTATGGCCACAACAGCAATGAGTGTCGTCACTTACAAGACCTCATTGAAAAACTGATACGAGAGCGGAAGTTGGATCAGTATGTACGGGCGCCGCAATCCGGTGGTGCGGGCCCATCAAATCAGAATCGTACACCGAACCAGGAAAGACAGGAAGAACCCGCTCGTGCAGACGGGAGGTTGGTCATCAATACAATAAGTGGTGGTCCTCACCCAGCAGATCGAAGCTGGAAGGAAATGGAGTCGTATGCCAGTTCTATCGGGCATGCGGACTTCGAGTGTTGTAGTAGTTTTAATGAGGGGGCTCCGGCCAAGCAATAGAAAATGATGATGGATGACATCGTGTTCAGAAGCAGAGACGCAGATAAAATCGAAGCTCCTACTATCGACCCACTGGTCATCTCTGCACAAGTAGGTCCCGTTGGGATAAAAAGGATCTTAGTTGACAGTGGAAGCTCTGTGAATATTTTGTTCAAACGAGCTTATGATCAAATGAAGATGGAGGCCGCAGACTTGAAGCCTTGTCAGTCTCGAGTCCATGGTTTCAACGGAAGTGCCACAGTTCCCACTAGGATGGTGGAACTGCCAGTGGAGTTGGGAGTAGGAGAACGTCGGAGAGTACGGATGTTACAATTCATCGTTCTGGACATAGACTCCCCTTACAATGCTTTCTTGGGCCGACCGGCCCTCGCTGAATTCAGAGTAGCCATTGCCCCATGGTGTTTAACCTTAAAATTTCCCACTGATCATGGGATAGGAATCGTTCATGGAGATCAGGCCACTGCTAGAGCCTGTTATGTTGCCGAGCTACGGGAGGCGCAGCGGAAGGAGAAGGGAAAGGGCATAGAGGAATCTCTCTGCGTCCGTTTCGCCGACAATTGACAACTAACGCCCCGGCTCAGGCCCGGGCGCCCCAGCCAATTCCTCAAGGACCTTGACCCGAGAGAAACTGAAGATGAAGGAGAGTCTAAAGAAATTCAAGCATCCCCAGCCGAACTGACGATTGATGTCCCAATTGACAATAACGATGATTCAAAAATAATAAAGATTGGATCTCAGCTAAGCCAGCAAACTCAAGAGGAATTGGTTGAATTTCTACGGGCAAATCTTGACGTATTTGCCTAGACACATTCTGATATGTGTGGGATTTCGCCGGACATCGCGAGCCACACTCTGAACATTGACCCGCGGCATGTCCCGGTCAAACAAAAAAGGCGCGGTATGGATCCAGAGAGATATGCCGCCCATAAAGAGGAAGTAGAAAAGCTTGAAGCGAACAGATTCATTCGAGATGCGCTATATCCCAAATGGGTGTCAAATCCCGTGCTCGTCCGAAAGCCAAACGGGAAGTGGAGAACATGTGTCGACTATTCCGATCTGAATAAAGCGTGCCCCAAAGACAGTTTCCCGCTTCCTAGAATTGATCAGCTAGTGGATTCGACAGCTGGACATGAACTCTTATCCTTTATAGACGCGTATTCAGGCTACAATCAAATACCGATGCATTTACCCGATCAAGAACACACCAGCTTCGTAACCAATCTGGGACTTTACTGTTACAAGGTTATGCCGTTCGGACTCAAGAATGTCGGAGCTACTTACCAATGATTGGTCAATCGGATGTTCGCCAATCAAATCGGGAAGACAATGTAAGTATATGTAGACGACATGCTTGTGAATTTGCAACTCTCCACCGACCATGTAAAAGACCTGGAAACTATGTTCAACATATTTCGGGAGTACAAGATGAAGCTCAACCCACTGAAATGTCATTTCGGAGTTGCGTCGGGAAAGTTCCTTGGGTTCATCGTTAACACCCGGGGAATCGAAGCAAATCCTGAAAAGATTTGGGCAATCAGAAATCTTGAAACTCCCAAAACTATAAAGCAAGTCCAGAGTCTCAATGGAAAGGTAGCAGCATTGAGCAGGTTCATTTCAAAGTCCACTGACAAATGCATTCCCTTCTTCGATTTGATTCGAAAAAGGAAACAAAACTTTGAATGGACCACGGAATGCGAGAGCGCTTTCCAAGCACTAGTTCAACACCTATCCACACCACCAATACTGTCAAAACCTATCAATCATGAAAAGCTGTTCGTATATTTGGCGATATCAGAAAACGCTATCAGCGCTGCATTAATCCGAGAAGAAGACAAGATACAGAGGCTAGTATACTATGTCAGCAAACGATTGACTGGGGCTGAAAGAAATTATCCGAAGCTGGAAAAGTTGGCTTACTGCCTTGTCATTGCATCAAGAAAACTCCGACCATACTTCCAAGCACATTCCATTATTGTTTACACCGACCAGCCGTTACGACAGGTCCTTTCGCGGCCTGAGACGTCTGGTAGGTTACTCAAGTGGAACATCGAACTGAGCCAGTTTGACCTTACTTACGCTCCAAGACGGGCCATACAAGGACAAGTCCTAGCCGATTTCATAGCTGAATTTACCATCCTAGAGGACTTGCCCAAAGCCAGTGAATCCCCCGAATACGTTTGGAAACTTTATACTGACGGAGCATCAAACGACCGGTGTTCAGGCGCTGGTATTGTGCTTGAAACTCCCGAGGGTCGATCCATATGTTATGCCTTAAAGTTCGAATTCCATGCGACTAATAATGAAGCTGAATATGAAGCCCTCCTAGCTTGCTTGAAACTCGCTAGAGATTTGAGAATTATCGCATTGGAAGTTTATTGTGATTCACAGTTAGTTGTGTGTCAGGTACGAGGAGAGTATCAAGAAAGAGATCGAAGGTTGGCTGCCTACTGGCTCGAGTTAAGGAAGTACTAGACCATTTCGATTACTACGCCATCTACAGTATACCCCAAGAATGCAACCAAAAGGCCGATTCGTTGGCGAAGCTAGCCAGCACAAGCGAAGCTCAACAAATGGGACTCGTTCCCGTAGAAACGCTATCTTCCCCAAGTATCGACCGGGCGGAAATAAACCAGGTATGCGAAACCATCCCCGAAAAAGATTCATGGATGACTCCACTCAAAAATTACATTGAACACGGGACCCTGCCGGAGCGCAGGAGTGAAAAAAGATAGGTCCTTCGAAAGGCCTCAAGATTTACCATCCAAAATGGACTCATGTAAAGAAGTGGGTACTCGGTTCCCCTACTCCGATGTAACGCTCACGATGAAATTAAACAAGTGTTACGCGATGTGCATGAAGGAGAATGTGGCGATCACACCGGGGGGCAAGCGCTTGCCAAGAAAATACTTCGCTATGGATATTACTGGCCCACCGTGAATCGCGATGCGTTAGACTATGCAAAGAAATGTGATAGGTGCCAGAAATATGCCCGAATCCCTAGGGCTCCTCATACTGAGATAACGCAAATGGTCAGCCCATAGCCGTTCACAATGTGGGGCATCGACATCATCGGTGCTCTACCTCTGGCAAAAGGTGGTGCGAAGTACGCCATCGTCGCAGTTGATTACTTTACGAAGTGGGCTGAAGCCGAAGCTCTCGCTACCATTACAATGAAGAAAGTAATCAACTTTGTGGTTCGTAACATCATCTATCGATTCGGTCTCCCACGCACCATAGTCACAGACAACGGAACCCAATTCGACAGTACCGAGTTCAAAGATTTCTGCAAACGATTTCACATCCAAAAGAAATTCTCCCCAGTTGCACACCCTCAAGCGAATGGACAGGTCGAAGCAGTTAATAAAGTCATAAATTCCATCCTGAAGAAACGACTAGAAAAGGTCGGGGGCAAGTGGGTCGATGAACTTCCTATGGCTCTATGGGCTTACCGAACAACCCACAAGACCGTGACCGGCCACACTCCGTTTTCTCTTTCTTATGGTTCAGAGGCCGTTATTCCAGTCGAGCTAGAAGTACCTTCTCATTGTGTGACATACTATGATCCAAAGACAAATGCTATATTACTTGCTGAATCTCTTGATCTACTGGATGAGAAGCGTGAAGAGGCTGATTTGAGGGCAGCTGCGCATCGAAGTCGAGTCGCCCGATTGTACAACGCCAAGGTCCGTCCTTCGAACTAGGCGATCTCGTCTTAAAAAGAATCTACCCGGTTCCTTCACACATGAAGCCGACATGGGAAGGACCATATGTTATTGAACAAAGGCTCGGAGATGGCACATTTAAGTTATCGACCGTCGACGGTCTTACTCTGCCAAGAGCTTGGAATAGCGAGAACCTTCACCGCTATTACACCTGACAGGCTATCTTTATCCATTTAGTTTACTTTCCTTTTCTGTAATTTGTTTATGCATTTCGAAATTAGAACTTGTAAAAAGGCAACTGACTTTGCCATACTTTCTTATTTCAGCAATAAAATGCAACCTCTTCGAGCCAGAGCTGTGATTTACTTGAAATACTTCATATGACCATCACTATGCATGGAGAGCTATGTCTCATCATACGGTGGGATTTATTCAAATAGAGAGTGGCTGCGGTGCAACCAATCACTCCCTAAGTGAAACCCAAGCTCGGGGGCAAGCCATCACATCAAAGTCAAAAAAGGGATTGGTACACGACAATCCTTCCTCAACTCCGAACTCCCAGAGCACGAGTCGGAGTATAAACATTCAACTCCATACTCCCAGAACGCGAGTCAGAGTATAAACATTCAACTCCATATTCCCGGAGTGCGAAGTGGAGTATAAACATTCAACTCCGTACTCCCAGAACGCGAGTCGGAGTATAAACATTCAACTTCATATTCCTAGAGTGCGAAGTGGAGTATAAACATCCAACTCCGAATTCCCAAAGCACGAAACAGAGTATAAATATTCAACTCCATATTCCCTGAGTGCGAAGTGGAGTACAAACATCCAACTCCAAATTCCCAAAGTGCGAACCGGAGTATAAACATTCAACTCCATATTCCCGGAGTGCGAAGTGGAGTATAAACATCCAACTTCGAATTCCCAAAGCGCGAACCGGAGTATAAACATTCAACTCCATATTCCCGGAGTGCGAAGTGGAGTATAAACATCCAACTCCGAATTCCCAAAGCGCGAACCGAAGTATAAATATTCAACTCCATATCCCCGGAGTGCGAAGTGGAGTATAAACATCCAACTCCGAATTCCCAAAGCACGAACCGGAGTATAAACATTCAACTCCGTACTCCCAGAGCGCGTGTCGGAGTATAAACATTCAACTCCGTATTCGTAGAGTGCGAAGCGGAGCATAAACATTCAACTCCGTATTCCCGGAGTGCGAAGTGGTGTATAAACATCGGTTCCGAATTTCCAGAGTACAAGTCGGAGCATAGACGTCAACTCCGGATTCCCAGGATGCAGAACGGAACCTAAACACCAACTTCAAGTTCCCGAAGCATGGATCGAAGTATAATTATCAACTCCAAACTCCCGGAGCGTGAGTTGGAATACAAAAACCAATTCCAAGTCCCCAAACGGCGGGCATGTGATTGAAACTCAAGCCAGCATGACCAACCACCAGTAAACAAATGAGGATCACCGGAATGCGGATATGATCATCAGCGATTGGACAAGCGCGGATAAACCGCTCAACCCCCGTTTGCCTTAAACGCCCGTCCAGCGGCACTAGACTCGGCGTGTTAGGAGAAAAGGGTAATCGCTGACTGATGTTTTACAACATGCCACCAAGGCTGGGGGGCAAGGCTTGAGCATCAACCATTGACTGATGCAATACGACGTCAAAGTTTGACTCGTTTCCCGGTCGCAAATCATGTCCACAATACCCGAACTTGGCGAACAGGAACAAACTTCATTCGGAAACTGAAACTTCACAAGTACAGTCCAGACACTGAAACACTTAGACAAATACACAACGACAAAAAAGAAGTCGAAAAGGAAAAGTTTCATTTCTATCAATTATAGAAGAAGTTCGTATACAAGTTCCCAAAAAATTCCTACTAGCAGGGGCCGAACCCGCATCTATACACGACTAACAAAATGCAAACCAAAATACACGGGGAGAGCATGCCTAATCTTTCTTTTCCCTTAGCTTCCTCCTCGATGTGGACCCGCCGGAGCCATCGCCAGTCTTCCTCTTCGAGCCTTTGCTTTGCAGCGGTTGGTCTTTAGGCGAGGGCATTATGTCGACGTCCTCCTCCGAACTCGTGTGAATAAGAATGCTCCCTATGGGCGGAGTCAGAGGAACGGGGTCAATTACAGAAGGTGGAATGGGCAGGCTGGTAAGAAAGACAAAACCACCAGGAGACATCATTCCGAGCGGGGCAGGTCCCGATGCTGCCATCCCACCTCCAAAGCTGCCACCATAACCAGCTGCTGCCAGTTCAGCGTCAATCTGGGCAAACATCTCCTCTTCGGTCACTGCTCGAGCCCAGCTGGGGGCATCAGCAGTCGGCATTGAAGAGCTTGCAGCAGGGTCAGTTCCGCTCATAACAGATGGCAAGTCAGCACGAGGATCGTCGTGGTAGCGAAAAAGTTCTTCCATCAGCTGCTCATTGAACACGATCGAACCCCTCTGCATATCATCAATCGGGGCAGCTGTGCTCACAGTGGTTGCTTCGGTCATGAAAGCCTCCTGCGTCTGATGTAATCCTTAAGTAGCAGGAGGCATGTGCGGCGCAGCCTCAATCACTGGACAAGGAATAAAAGAATTGTTAGAACCTAAACTCGATCGAAGATTTCGACTCATGAAAGACATGTGGAATGTTCGGAGTACCTTCCTCAGTTTGGCTTGTAAGCGACGGGGCGGCTTCAGTCGCTGGCGCTGTAGTCAAAGACATCCGTGGCTGATCCGGATTATAGGCAGGAACAGCTTGAGGATTAGCCGCAGGCACAGATTCAGGCTGGGTTGACACCGAAATGTCAAGACCTGCATCATGATGCCCAACCCCGGAGCCCTCTCCTACCTCCAGGTGCTGGGTGCCGAGCCTCTCCTTCTCATAAGAGATCATTGAATCATGGAGAATCTTCTTTTCGTCATCAGTTAACAGACGATTCTCGAGCTCGAATTCATACACAGACTCACCCTGGTGCGCCTCTTTCTCTTCCTCAACCAGTCAGCCCTAAGCACTATGGAGATGCGTCGGATATTCATCGAGCCAGGCCAGAACCCCTGTGCCTCAGCACATTAGCGTTGTAAACAACAAGGAGGTCCTTGATGTCGGCCTCTAACTTGGACTCGACCAACTTCACCCTCTCCTCGACCTCAGTCTCCACTTTCTGGACTTTGGCCACCGCCGCATCCCGTTCTCCCCTGAGCAGAACAGCCTGATCGCACCCCTCCTAGGCTGCGTTGTTCGCGTCATCTTTTTCTTTAACCAAGCTGGCGAATTTGGCTTTTAGTTCATTAAGCTCCTTGACTGCCGCATCCCGCTCGGCGATAACTTTGGTATTCCGGTGGCCCATCTCCTCCACCAGGGCAACATGTGTCTGCCCCAACCTCTCCATCTCCGCTTTCGCTTCATCAGCCTTCTTGATGGCCTCAATCTCAGATTTCCGATAAGACTCGGACTCAGCAGAGAGTACCTGAATAATACGATCCCTTTTCGCAAGCTCGGTCTCTATCTTCTCGATCTCTTTAGCCCGCTCGAAGGCCACTTTAGAAGCTTTTTTGGCAGCCTTCGCCCACTCTCGATATTGGGTATAGATGTCGTGGACAAAGTCATGCATCGTGCCTTCTACCCCTAATGGAATTCTCTTCAAGTGGGGAGGGAAAACATAACCGTCGAAGCAAATATTAGGAAAATCCTTCTTCATTTGAGCCAACTTAAGGGCCCCTTCTCCGGTGGGATCAACGGGGACTTGATCTGTAACCATGGAAGATGTATTCTCGACTCTCTGAAGATGAGTCTCAGATCTGGAAGTGTCAGAAGAAGGCATGTGACGAGAAGGCTCTGACGGTGGTGGAACATGAGCAGGAGGTGGAGATGGAAGCCTAGGAGGAGGAGAACGTGATCTAGACCGGTGTCGGTATTCTCTATCCCTGTCACGCCCATACCTATCCTGACTAGAGTGCTCACGATCGCGATCCCTATCAGAATCCCTCCTGCGGGAATCGTAGTAACTAGAAGCCTTTCGGGCTGAGCGAAGACTGTTCAGCATTGATCCTCTTCCAGACATAGTACCTGAAAAGGAGAAGCGAAGAAAGAGTTAGCTACTTCCTAAGCTGGACGAAGTATAGTTGTGGATCATGTAGTGTAGTGATGTGTATGCATGTGCAATACCCCGACCAACCAGAAATGTCGGCCGCACTCATAGCAAGCGACCCACTCGGTTCAAAAGCACTATCAAGCCCTTCCATCCTAGCGTCGTGTGGAGATGACACAAAATCTGGGATCGGGATATCATTAAGCCCTCCAAAAGGACTCTCCATTTGCGGGGGAGGAGCTTCTGAAATTCTGATCCCCTGGAAAGGTAAAGACATGACCACGGACTTAAATCTCTTAGACTTAGGGCGTTTGTGAGCAGCGGCCTTGCCTTTTCTTCTTCCACCCGAATCCAGGACATCAGCAGAAGGTCCAGCCGGGAGTTCAGTATTGGTGGGCGTCCTTTCTGGATCGACTTCTTCGGTGATCACAACTGCGGGCGCTTTGCGCTTCACGCGTTTCTTCGGGGTCACTCTATGTACCACTTCCAGATGAATGCTATATCTCCGCTCTATCAGCCCGACAGCCCTCAAATTCCTGTCGGTCAGAACTAAGTCTATGTGCCTTTCTTCTCTTGGAAACGCTTGAAGAATCCGAACAAGCTCTTTGAAATATGCGCCATCGGGACGGGAGATTGCAGCTATAAGAAAGAAAAAGTGTGTCAGTTTTTGAAGTCAATTACTAGTATCTCAATGATTCAAGAGATAAGTGGCAACACTTACGTCTATCCAACCACCGCCCAGCAAATCCAGGAGGGCACCGAATGTAGAACCATTCGGTTTTATAATAACTTAGCCTTCCCCAGGAGCCCTGTACAATGTGGCAGCTCCTAACCGCTTCCAGGAAGGTGAAAGAGGGGCTGTCTCCACGGCTCTTGACATTGAATAAATAACGGATCTCGATCGGTTTCGGCGGTCGAAAAAGGACCTCCATGAAGAGAACAAAGATGCTATTTAACAAGGCATATCCATTGGGATGTAGCTGAGATGGAGCTATGCCGAGAAACGACTGCATCTCCCTTATATAATCATTGAAGGGAGGGAGTGTCCCCGCTGTGCAAGTGTGACGGTTAAAAGCAGTAAACCCCTCCGGGGGATTGTGTGGCCTGTCGGTTGGCCCAGGTTGTAGCACGTCGTCAAGCGACGAACCATGCCTTAAGCAAATACGTCCAAGCATATCTTCGAAGATACCCGACGGCACAGAATCTATTGGATTGAGAATAAACCGAGCACCCGGACGCTCGTCCGGAGCTGGCTCTATAACTTCGGCTTCTATAACCGGTATCTCTGTAGTAGGAGGAACATAAAATGGAAATTCCGGCTGCTGAGAACTTGAAGGATCCATAACCAGCTAGCTTATAAAAAATCATTGTTAAACTGACTAATAACACCCGTGCATCCCCCAGTGAAAAGTGTGTGAGTGTGTTGTGCAGTGCGGTACTGTATATTATTTGAGATGATCAACCGGATTAAGGAAAGCATGTAAATGACGAGACTTCGGAATTCAGTCATAAAGACCGTCATCACTGACCGTCACAACCGTGCCATCCAGTTATTAACTATCACTCCAAATCAAAGTTTGGTGTCATTTTTATAAGTTGCAGTTTCATCGAGGAGCTTCGATAGGAAGTCAAATATGCAGTGAAACGGTTAAGTCCAAGTATGCCAATTTGAAGCTCATCGGAGGCAGTTGTTCGAATGTGTGAGAAGTTTAAAGTTTTTTTTGATGATCAAATTTGTGTTTCTCACGAGAGCCAGGTTCGCATCAATGAATTATAGTCATGTGCGTTTGAGTTAGACTCGGTCAAAAGGATGGAGTGCAAATTCAACTCGTTCCAGAGCCATCTACTTCGACTCCATCCAAAAGTCATGCATTTCGACTCGGTCCAAAGCAACCACTTCGAATCGCTCCCAAGGCTCTACACTTCAACTCGATCCAGAGCCATTGACTTCGACTCGCTCCGAAGCTACCCACTTCGATTCGATCAAAGGCCATCGTTTCAAATTGATCAAACACAGCCCCTTCGTATCGATCCATAGATTCAGGGCGTTCGACTCGATGCGAAGCTCTACCATCAATCGATACAAAAGCCTCTGCCTCATCTTCTCGAAACCTCCCACTCCAGATCGACTCGAAGCTAAGATCCTGAAACTTTCGATCAATCACAACTTAGGTTGATTTAGTGCTAGAAAACCGAGTCTCATCGTTCACGCGTTGGATTCGTTTAATGGGTTACTTAGATCTGTCAGATTAGTTCGAATAAGTGATGGTGCGAATCGATTCGAAGGCAAGGATTTTCGTTCTTTCTTCTCGAGTCTTAGAGCGATACGAAGGCAAGGAAGATAAAGATGAAAAGTAAAAAGTGAAAAAACGGCTAAGTGCCAGGTATTTATATGGACTCGAAAGTAAGGGGAATAACCGATTCGAATTCCAGTGGGGTCGAACACGTGCTTCGACTCCCTCTTCAGCACACTGATGCAGAGCTCCCTTTCGTGTCGCTCCTTCGACTCCATCCCCGTGACCAGTTCGACTCCCTCCTGCAGCAATGAAAGACATGACTTCGAATCCGTCTTTTCTTCGACTCGCTCCATTTCGACTCGCTCGGGTCACGTCCATCATCGAGTCAAACAAGCGCTTCGAGAGGATCGTTACAAAGGAACATTCAAAACCAACTGTCAAGCATTGTTGCAACGAATTTCACATCGGTTCAGGAGAGGATCGATACGGAATTCAGAAAACAATAAACTGACAATGACTCGAGAACGTACAAACGTCAACGGGAGTCAGATTAACATATATGCATGAATGTCGGACTAATATTCAATATTCTAGATTTTTAGAAATAAGAAATTCATCTAATAACGATTACAATGGCAAATGGGTAACCACCAGCATACAGCAATCGGTTACAACAATACATGGTACATCGGTCAACAGTTTACATTATCAAGAAGAACGATCAAATATTACAGCTTTCATCGACGAGACAATAACTATTCAGAGTAGAAAAGACAGTATTTCAAAGCACGCCATGTTCCCACAAGACGTACTTTGGGGAGCAAATGTTATCCCGTCTTTTGGCAAGGCCGTAACACCAAGGAATTGACTAATAACCAATGACGGCCCATCCTAGAAATCAGTTATACAAGGGCTCACTACGGATATTAGCGAATTTTGTCCGAGTCCGGATCGAGCCAAAATTGGTATGACATGACAAGCTAAGCCATGGGAGCCAACGTTCAAAATCTCAAGTCAATCCGAGTTCGTATGCTCAAGTTATGAGGGATGCAAAATTGGGCGAAAATCAGATACCATTCGACTCGCTCCTTCGACTCGCTCCTTCGACTCGCCCCTTCGACTCGCTCCGGTTCCCTTAGATATCAACTTCGACTCGTTCTTGTTTGACTCACTGCCATCTGGAATACCTATTTTGACTCGCTTCGCTCAGCTACCCACTTCGACTCGCTCAAACCAAGTGCTTACTTTGACTCGCTCGAAACGACACCTATCAGAGAGTCCCCTTCGACTCGCTCCATTCCACATCCATCAAAGAAGTCCTCTTCGACTCACTCCACAACCTTCATAGAACCACTGTTCGACTCCATCTAGTTTGACCCTAACAAAGCTCAACGTCACCGAGTCGAAACATGAGCGAGTCGAAATGGAAGCGAGTCGAAGGAAACAGCCTACCGAAAACTCCATTTCATATCGATCATATCTCCCAATCTACAAGTCCAAATGCTATGAAATTTTCACAGAAGACTACATGCATGCTAAAGAATGTCCATGCCAAATTTCGACTCCATTGGATGAAATCTCGAGCGAGTCGAAATCTGCTCGTGTCAATCACGAATCGGACCGAAACTTCACGGGCTTGGGCGTGCGGGCCTGGTCACGTGCCAGAGTGGGTCTCCCGAGATTTGGGCGAAATACCAGCCTCCTACACCTATAAATAGCCCCCCAAAGCAAACAGAAAAGGGGTTCTTCTTCTTCCTCTTTGAGATCTCCAATGCCCGGACTCCGCCAGATCCAGATCTGAACTCCATTGTTGCTGCTACCAGTGAATTTCACTGCTGCAAATCATTGTTGTTCGCTGTAATTCATTGAATCCAATTGTAAACATCAAAGAAAGATCAATAAAATCATCAACTTCATAGTGGACGTAGGCAATACGCCGAACCACTCTAAATTCTTGTGTCTCCCTGCATTTTAGTTATTCTCATTTCTGAAATTTGGAGTTTTTGTTAGATAAATTCCTCTTTTTCATTTAATTTCTTCACTTTATCTCTTCAAAGACTTCCAAAGAGTGTTGTGCCCAATTTTGGTACAAACAATAGGTAAATCCATAATTGGGTGAAAAATGTACATATAGAAGTATATTCTATATGCCTAAATTACCATGTCCCGCTTATTGAAATTAACTTCCTTGTTTTTATCAGGTTACCGATATTCAACATTTGTGCTAAACACAAGTTAACTTACTTCCCATAAAACGTGTCAATGTTTTATAATTACTACTTTATTCATTTGGCTACTTAATGGTCTGGACGAGAGATCCTTTGATTTAAAATCAATTAATCTTAAAAGAAAATTATTAAAAACATAACCGATTGGGTTTGAAACAACCTTTGAAAGATTAAAGTATATGTAGTTGGCTTAACCCTATTTATATCTTAATTAATCATAATCAAAATCAAGATTAAATCATAATTAAACTTTAATTAACTTAATGAACTTAGTTAAGTCCTAATTAACTTCCTAATGTATCTTAGTTAAGGTTTAAACAATTCATTATTAGTTAAACCCTAAGTAATTAAAAGTCAATTAAATAATCACTTAATTAAATAATAATTAACTAATTAACTTAATTAAATAATAATTAATCATTAAATTACTTCTTATCTTCATTAATCACTAATTAAAACCTTATTAATCAATAATTAGTCATTAACATTCCTTAAGTGTTACTTAACCACTAATCACTTAATTAATTACTAATTAAATGCTAATTACCTTTAATTATTTTATTAAATAAATAAATTATTAAATAATCTAAACTTGATCGCTTTCTATATTACTAATTAAGTTTGAAAAACTTTTGCAAAACAATTCCAAAATGAATCACTTAAAGATGGAAATCGTGAATTTTTGTCGAACCACGTCCATAGCAACTATCGTTATGAGCATAGTTCGCTCTATCTTATTTTAAGTGAAATACTTCACCTAAATTCTTGCTCCTACATGTTTTGAAATAATATTTATAAATTTTTTGAAACCTTAAACCAATATTAAACTTAAAACCATTTCCAAACTTTGAAACTAGAAATCATAGTTTTGATTTCAAATCGGATCTCACATCCGTCTCACCACAGAAAGTTGTTAACATTGTTTCAAGTCAACATACTTGATTCTTAAATCACAACCATATATCCATACTACCATACTCTTAACATCACAATGAAACACACATGTAAACATAAGGTTATATGCTTACTAACTCGACAACATTATATTCAAATCTTAAATTCAATACTAAACATAACATCCATCAAATCGCCATCGACCAATATAATAACCATTCAATTTGCTCATCATATTCTCACCACAATAACACATCATTGTAAAGTCAAAAACCTTTCCAAAACAAAGTAGTTTTACTCACTGAAAATCTTTGAAACCTGAAATGCCTTCAATGCACCAAAAATCACCCCAAAAATATGTCAACTTCTGCTTTATTTTTGGACATATTACTCTCGGATTTTGGAAACATGATCGAAATAAAAGTATTAGAAAATTCTTTTCTCTACAAATAAAAAAAGAAATGCTCAAATCAGATTTCATTTGAGGCAAATATGATCAAAAGAAGGGATAAAAAAGAAAGTTGTGGCTACTAAAATTTTATAAGATTGAAAAAAGAAAATCTTGATTTGGTGTAAAATTGAGGAAGTTATGGCCAAATAAAGTGGGAAAAAAATGGAGGAGAAAGAGTTTAAAAACAAGTTTGCATCTTTAAAACAATTTAAATCTTTTGATTTTAAATAAAAACTTAAACTAACATAAGAAGCCATGAAACATGAAGAAAGATTTAGGAAAATGGAAATGGAAAAGTAAATGAAAATAAGATGAAGGAGACGTGTATTTATAGATGAAAGAAAGTAGGAAAATTTCCATTTTAACCTTAGTTTTAAAATATCCTAACATATCATTATTTTGACAAGTTATATCACCACATTCCTCCCCCTCATATGTAACATCCCCCCTCTCTAGTCACATCCTCTAGGTCATGATGGATAATGATGATAATGCTAAGATATGACAAGAGATAATGATATATACTTGTATATATAAGTTATTATTTTTAAAACCATGACTTGTCACATCACTTGATAAACATAATTAACATAAGATAATATTTTATTAGTGTATTATTAATATTTGGTTAATTAACTCTTATCTATGTGTGTGTATAGTGCACAAAGACGAACAACGTTCCCGACAACTTTTCGGTGTCGAAAAGTCGAAATTCCGAAAAACGTTCTTCTGTCACATTTTCTATTTTTCTACGAACTATCTATTTTGGTAAAAAAAATTTAAAAAACTATTTTACCATCATTATTAAATGATTAAAATAGGTTTACTTGTAAATAAAAACCCATTTATTTAATATTTAAAATTAACTTGAATTTTCGAAGAAATATATAAAATCGATGATATCAACGGTCGATGTCATAAACATTTTATTTTCAAAAAAATAAAATAAATTTTTTTATTTTATAATCTTGTTTGAATACACATATTAGTGTATGATTCCAGAGCTGTGCATGATCCTTATTTTTTAAAAGCAGTTTTATTGATAAACAATTTCTGGTTGTTTTATCGATATTTTACCTATGACGATATTTACAAATTTTCAATAATTTACCTAGGTAATTTATTCACAAATATTTTTCCAAAACAAAATAATTATTACTATTTACCACTTAAAACATGATTATTGCTTACTTTTAAACCCATGTCTAAATATTTTAAAAATAAATATATTTTATCCAAGCGATAAATTTGCGGGTCGTTACATTCTTCACCCCTTAAAAGAATTCCGTCTCCGAAATTATACCACTATCCTATTCCCAGAAATACTTAAACTATTCATCAATTTGTATGATGTACATAGATCATTCCTATGTAAAAATCTGGTTCGATCACTCACTTGAACACATAACTTTCCTTTCGAACTAGTATCGCTTAGTCAACTTCCTAGTGCGGACTTTGATAAGGCTTCTTAATTAGAACCCTTTGTGCTCCTTGCATAGCCATAATCTATGATAGACAACCTTTGGTTCCACATAAGACCCCTCATCAACACTCACTGTAAAAAATTAGACGATAAATCCCTATTCGGAATGGTGTGAAACACCTTGAGTCATATACTCGAATCTTGGATCAAGAACTATGTGAAAAGGAGAAATGATCTATGTACAACCTAGGTACTAATCCCATTGGTTCCTACTTCCCTAGATTATAATTACCCTTTTTAAAGAATCACCATTTTACTTAAGAACATTACTTAAGTTTATTAACATTCTATAAAAAATTCATTTTAGTATGATACACTTCTATATCCTAAAGAGTATATACAACTCCAAATCTTAAATTGGTTTAACTTAACCTAGGATGTTCAAAAAATTGAAAACTTTATTCATTAACCCGCTCTTAATCAAGACATCTTTTTATTTTGAAAACTTTTATGGGGTTCGAGAACACAATATCCGGGTTTTATTTCAAAAACCTTCTGAAATGATACTTTATATTTAACCCTTTTGAAATTATAATATATAGCCCGAGTAACTCTAAAATGATATCAAGGAACCGGGTACTACCAATTAGTATCATATATCATTTTACTAAGTAGGGAAATACTCAAGAGAAGTGTCTATCATTCGAACACATCTCTTACCTATTTTTAGTCATTTTCAAGACACTCGAACTAGTTAATCATAAAAATATTTCTTTCTTCACAAATTCCTTTTTGAAACAATACTATTTATAGATAAATAGTTCTTTAAATAAAATCATCCACTAGCTTTGGATTCATTTGGATTTGAACTTGTTTCGATTGTACAATGACAAAGAGGATAATTTACTAAGTGCATTATCTATTCTGCCTAAGCAAGCATTCGATTGTCACTTAGAAGATTATTCTGATTATCACAAAACAGATCGAAACTCCTTCCCGAACTGTCCAAATAAAACTTTACTTTCAAATCCATTTAAAAATATTTATATCTTAAAATCTCTTTAAGTACAATTACTATAACTTTTCCAAAATCATTTAAATCTTTATCAAAGCCACCAGGATTTAATATTCTCACAATCCTTTTCATTTTTATAAGGTCATCTAAAGATTTTCTTTTAACTTAACACATTCTATTCTAAACCCAATTTTAACCCTACATCTCATTGGTAACTATATAGACTTTTGAAAATCATTCTTTTATATATAAAATATATCCTAAGTTAAATTATTTCATTTACCAATTTTAAAATAATATTACGTCAATTGGACTTGTTCAAGTGTTTAGGAAATCCCTATCGATAACGCTGGCCAAACGCATCGACCAGAATTCTTAAGCCACTCAATAAATCAAACAACACAATATAAAACATTTTCTCATTAACAAATACGCACTCATATTTATAATACACTCAGGCTCATTCTAGGGTCTCACTCACCCATTTCCAAATGAGTTTACCCCTTCAGGGCCAAGGTTCTCGCTTAACCTTAAGCTCTGATACTAAATGTAGAAAGCAGTTTGGTTGTTACTTGTTATCGATTTTTACTCATGCTGGTTTACCAGACTGACCCGGGCGTTATTCCATGTAATGCTTGGGTGAGACCAAGCATGTTTTCCTAGGTTTAGCTGGATACTTTGAAGTTGGAGAGGAGCTGTATGGTCAAGATGTATTCACGTATATTTTTCTTCCTCTGTATTATATAGTCTATATGTTTGTCAATGTAAGGACATGTTTCTATAACTGTCCAAATTTAGGATAAGTCTAGTGTACTCTGATGTTGTATATATGAATAAAGATGATTCCTTTTTGTAAATATCATTGTTGTATTATATATTAAGCGTTGCGTTGTGAGATTCCATGTTGTTTAGTTTTCTTCTATCTTCTACCTTCTTCTTTCGCCCTAAAAAATCTGTATTTCCGGCACCTGAATGTTCGGCATGTGATATGGTGGACGTATTAGTGTCGATTTTCGAAGGTCGAAAATCTGGTTCGTTGCATTTGGTCAGCATGTTTTACCAGGTTTAGCAGGACACTTCAGAGCTGGAGAAGAGCTGAATGGCCAAGACGTATTCACGTATTTTACTCTGCTGTACTATAAAGTATATATGATTGGTCAGTGTAAGGATGGGCTTCTATAACTATCCAAATTTAGGATAAGTCTAGAGTACTCCAATATTGTATATATGAATAAAGATGTTTCCTTTTTGTAAAGATCATTGTTGTACTATATATTATTCGCTACGTTGTGAAATTCTGTGTTGTTTAGTTTTCTTCTATCTTCTACCTTCTTCTTTCAACCTAACAAATCGGTATGTCCGTGTAACATCCCCTATCTAGAGGCCCAAAACTAAGCGCTATAGATGTTGCAGCCATCTATATTATTAGCTTCCGGCGACTAAATATGGCTATGTTAATGGTATCAATAATATCAGAGGCACTTGAATATGAAACAAAACACAGATTTCAAAAACAAATTTTACTTCATTACATTTTAAAATCAAATGTTTCACATTCCCAACACATAATCCCAAATTCGTTCCTAAGAATAGATAAAATATACTTATTACAAATACGCCAAGAGCGGTATGTGAAGATACCCCCTTGGATGATCAGAGTCATAGAGTCATAATAGACTTAATACAAAACATGGTGGAAATACATCAAAACATAAAACAAGAACTGCAACTCTTAAATAGCTATCCATTTGCCTCCTGCATGCCTCCGGTAGCTTATTCGTCATCCTACTAAACCTGAAAAGACCTTAACCCCTTAGCCTACTCAAATTAATTTTTAGCACCCGAGAGTTTAAGGGGAAAACATAAAATTCGAGTCAGACATAAAGCCCATTGTGAATAATATTATACATCCCGGTTTAATCATGTTAAGTGAGACCACGCCGCTTAGCGGAACGGGTTCCCCTCACTAACATCCTTTTAAAGCATTTCTTTGCAAAACCTTTCACAAAACCATATACTATACTCCTGCTTCCACATTGGTTAAATACTATAAAGCAATCGTTATGTAAACATACATAAATATCAAGTAATAATGAACTATCTGTTCGAACACACATGTTTTGTTTGGATAACTTTTAACCTTTGGCTGACTCGGGCCTACTAGACAATATAATCAAAATTAACCAAACACATGTTAGATATTCTTCTTCTGGATTATCTATCCTTAACTATCTATTAAACGCTTCCCATCTGGACGGTCTGTCCTTAACTATCTGTTAAATACTTCACTTCTGGACGGTTTGTCCCTAACTTAATCATTTCCCAGGTCTTCCCAATCCTAATGGTTTTTGGGGCTCACCAATAACCTATCTGTATACAAAAATATCTTCCTTTTGGTGTGTAACCATAATTTTAATCTACCTGTGACAAAGCCCTACACATTGGAATTTTGGACAACAATTAGCTGGGTCTATTAGCCAATGTATAGGGCGCGACCCCGTACTAGTCCCATCTGGTATTCTAATATCTGAGTCATTTTCACTTAAGGATCCCCTCCCATGAATTTTCCTTGAAAACATTTTTAAAGCGATTTAAAACTGTTAAATAAAACTTAAACAAGGAAAAGTATATAATCTTTGTACTTTACACAAAATCATATCACCATGTTATATATATTCTTTACTCAAACTTTAGTTGATGAAAACATTTAACCATTTGAAAGAACCTCTTTCTATACTTTTGAAATCATCTCTTTCAAAATCACACTTTAAACCCTTCGAAATCAAACCTTTTGAAAACATTAAAACTTTAAACATCCTTCTTTAAAATTACTTTAAAACATTTCCTTAGAAAAACTTTGGAAAACCTGCCATCTCAAACCTTTCGAAATCATTCACTTAAACCTTTCGAAGTCATTCACGATAACCTTTCGAAATCATTCATTTAAACCTTTCGAAGTCAATCATCGAACCTTTCAAAATCATTCATTTAAACCTTTCGAAGTCATTCACTAAAACATTTCAAAACCATTGAACTTAAACCTTTCGAAGTCAATCATCAAACCTTTCGAAATCATTCAACTAAAACCTTACTAAACAATTGAACATAACCCTTTTAAAGACTTTCTGGTTTCAATTTAAAACAAGTGGAAAACCTTCTTTTAAAACCTTTCGAAGTCATTGGAAGCAACCTTTCGACTAAGTCGAAATCTCTGCTTCGAAAGCTTGGTTATACTTCAAGTACAAACAAGGGTAAATCACCTAAGTTGAAAGCTTCCTTTTGAAAGCATTGGGAAAAGAGGCTGGTTTTTAAAAACAAGTAAACCATTCATCTTTGTTGAAAGGTTCAAAACAAAACAAAGCGGCAGTAACCCTTCGACTATGTTAAAAGGTTTCAAAACGAAACAGCGTTAAAATAGTAGTAACCTTTCGATTGTGTCAGAAGGTTTAAAACCTTTATATTTGACCTGGTTGAAAGCAACCAAGTCGAAAGCTCTTATTCGAAAGCAAAGCAGGTGAAAACTTTTGGTTTATAAAACAAACATACCCCAACCTCTTTGGCCATTAACCTTTCGACCTTATCCAATTCATTACATACCAAGTAACTTGATACCATATGCATTGGTTTGACCTTGTCGAAGGCTTTGAACCTCTCAATCTTAACGGATGGTCTGGGTCGGAAGGTTTATTGCCGTAAAGGCTGAAACATGTAAAAAATGTGATTTCTTTGTTTTTAACTTAAAAAGGAAACCTTTTCAACTAACCTGCCTTTATTTGTCAAATTCTCATTGGTTAACAATTACTTTTCAGAAATATGCTGCCACTATTTTAATAATTAAATAATCATTTTACTTTACAAAATGCCCCTTCTCCTTAATTAAATATATAAAACATTTAAGTTCCATACCTTAAATAATTTTATATATTCATCAAAACACTTAGGAAATATCTGAAAAAATAACAGAAAATCTATTTTAATATGTTGCCTAACATATAAAAATTTCAACCTCAAGTAATTATTACTTTAGCCGAAAATAATTTATGACACAATAAACAATTTCCTTCACTAGAAAATTAATATAAAATCCATATTAATTCCAAAAATTATGAAAATCGAAATCCATATCTAAAATATCATTTCTGACCTATAGTTAAATTTTCATGGCATTAGGATGTCATTAAATAGGGTTTTCATGTCAAACATAAAACTAACATGAACATATATAATTCATCAACAACATATATACATAATTTTAATCATCATAACATGACATATACTTGCGAAATCATTTCGGATCTAATCTTAAAATTGAAAAGTAAAAGAAATTGCGATGTAATAATTATTCACCTTAGGTTTGAGATTATAGATGTGGGATTTGATGTTGATTTGTTGAATTATTTCCCTTCCCTTGAATCATAGCATTAATCTTCTTCTTGAAAATGATAATGGTGGTCGGCCTTAGTATTTTTAGTTTCAGTAAAATGAAATGAACGAGAGCATTCTATCTCCTAAGTGTTTAGGGTATAAGCTCCACCTATTTCCCATATTGCTCTTCTCATATCCTAACACATTAGCTTAGGTTATTTCATTTTAGTTTGCACATTAACATGGCACGGTTACCCTTAGCTAATCAATTATCAACTTATTAATCTCCACATTATTTATTTAATTTATCCAATTAATTATTCTAATTAATGTTGTAAAAATATGGGGTGTTACAGACTCCTCACCTTAAAGAATTTCGTCCTCGAAATTATGATAAAGTACACAATAAAACAATCAAAGGTAGAACATACCATCAAACAAATCAGGGTAAGAGTCTCTAATCCTGCTCTTCCTCTCCTAAGTACAATCTCTAGCATCATTACTCCACTGAACCTTTACTAACTTGACTGTCTTGTTCCTCAACATCTTCTCATCTCTAGCCACAATCTAAATCGACTTTCTAACTATAGTCAAATCCAGCTCTACTACTAAATCTTCTAACACTTTAGGTGCTATAGTAGTCTCCGGGTCTCTAACACATTTCCTAAGATGAGAAACATGAAAAACATCATGAACTCCAGCCAAACTACTCGGTAACTCTACTCTATAAGCGAGTTTTCCAATCCTCTCAACAATACGGAAAGGTCCAATGAATCTAGGTGCGAACTTTCTTGACTTTCCAAATCTAATCATACCCTTCATCGGTGAAACCTTAATAAACACAAAGTCTCCAACAGAAAATTTCAAGTCCTTCCTTCTTCTATTAGCATAACTTTTCTGCCTAGACTGAGGTTCCTTCATCCTAGTTCGAATCAACTCAATCTTCTCTGCAGCTTCCTTCATCAAATCCGAACCAAGAACCAATCTATCCCTAGTCTCTAACCAACATACAAGAGATTTGCATGGTCTTCCATACAA
Source organism: Allium fistulosum (assembly GCA_030737815.1). NCBI lineage: Eukaryota > Viridiplantae > Streptophyta > Magnoliopsida > Asparagales > Amaryllidaceae > Allium > Allium fistulosum. Next base: position 307,441,576 of record CM060904.1, on the reverse strand, counting down.
AGCTTCAAATGGTGTCATCCCAATACTAGTCTGATAACTATTGTTATACGAGAACTCGACTAGATGAAAATGGTCCTCCCATGATCACCGAAATCCAATACACAAGCTCTTAACAAATCTTCCAAGATTTTGTTAACTCTTTCCGTTTGCCCATCAGTCTGTGGATAGTAAGAGGTACTCATGTTGAGCTTAGTTCCTAATGCTTCCTGTAGACTTTTCCAAAACCCACTAGTAAATAAAGAATCTCTATCACTAACAATACTACTAGGAATCCCGTGCAGTCTAACTACATTCTTCATAAATAACTTCGCCAAAATAGGGGCCGTCCTAATTGACTTTACCGAAATGAAATGGGAACTCTTAGTCAGTCTATCTACTATAACCCATATGCTTTCATTTCTTTTACTAGACCTTGGCAACCTATCAATAAAATCCATAGAGATGGAATCCTATTTCCACAACGGAACTTCTAACGCTTGAAGCAATCCACTAGGCTTCTGGTGTTCAGCCTTTGCCTGTTGGCAATTCAAGCACTGCTTAACACACAAACCAAAGTCCGGTTTCATACCTTCCCAGAAGAAACTTCTCTTCATATCCTGATACATCTTTGTTCCTCCTGGATGGATAGTGAACTTCGAACGGTGGCACTCATCCAAAACTTCCTTCCTCATGTCTCCTACTTTCAGAACACACAACCTTCCTTTCTTCCTCAACCACCCATTTTGGTTAAGACTGAAATCCTTTAGGTCATCGCTCTCTATTCCTTCTCTCAACCTTCTGATTCATTCAGCCAAAAATGGATCCTCCTCCTGTTTAGAAGAAATCTTCTCAATCATTACTGGTCGAACTTCTAAACAAGACAACATAGCACTTCCCGCACTTGAACCTACCTCGGATCTAAACTGCACACTACAAGCTGATAATGCTTCCAAATCTTTCCACTCAGCAATCATAGCCAATACAGCATTCTGATGTTCCCGGCTGGATGGTCTGTCCTTAACTATCTATTAAATACTTCACTTTTGAACGATCTGTTCCTAACTAAATCATCTCCCAGGTCTTCCTAATCCTAATGGTTTTTCGGGCTCAACAATAACCTATATGTATACAAACATATATTCCATTTGGTGTGTAACCATAATTTTAGTCTACCTGTGACAAAGCCCTATAGACTAGAATTTTGGTCAACAATTAGCTAGGCTATCAGCTAATGTATAGGGCGCAACCCCATATTAGTCCCATCTGGTATTCTAATATCAAAGTCATTTTCACTTAAGGATCCCCTCCTATAAATTTTCCTTGAAAACATTTTTAAAGTTATTTAAAACCATTAAATAAAACTTAAACAAGGAAAAGTATATAATCTTTATACTTTACTCAAAATCATATCACCATGTTATATATATTATTTACTCAAACTTTAGTTGATGAAAACATTTAACCATTTGAAAGAACCTCTTTCTATACTTTTGAAATCATCTCTTTCAAAATCACACTTCAAACCCATCGAAATCAAACCGTTCGAATACAATAAAACTTTAGACATCCTTCTTTAAAATCACTTTAAAACATTGCCTTAGAAAAACTTTGGAAAACCTTCCATCTCAAACCTTTCGAAATCATCCACTTAAACCTTTCGAAGTCATTCACTAAAACCTTTCGAAATCATTCATTTAAACCTTTCGAAGTCAATCATCGAACCATTCGAAATCATTCATTTAAACCTTTCGAAGTCATTCACTAAAACCTTTCAAAACCATTGAACTTATACCTTTCGAAGTCAATCATCAAACCTTTTGAAATCATTTAACTAAAACCTTACTAAACCATTGAACATAACCCTTTTGAAGACTTTCTGGTTTCAATTCAAAACAAGTGGAAAACCTTCTTTTAAAACCTTTCGAAGTCATTGGAAGCAACCTTTCGACTAAGTCGAAAGCTTTGCTTTGAAAGCTTGTTTATACTTCAATTAAAAACAAGGGTAAATCACCTAAGTCGAAAGCTTCCTTTTGAAAGCATTGGGAGAAGTGGGTGGTTTTTAGAAACAAGTAAACCTTTTGTCTTTTTCGAAAGGTTCAAAACAAAACAAAGCGGCTGTAACCCTTCGACTATGTCGGAAGGTTTCAAAACGAAACAGTGTTAAAACAACAGTAACCTTTTGACTATGTCGGAAGTTTTAAAACCTTCATATTCGAAAGCAAAGCAGGTGAAAGCTTTTGGTTTATAAAACAAACATACCCCAACCTCTTTGGCCATTAACCTTTTGACTAAGAACCTTTCGACCTTGTCCAATTCATTATGTGCCAAGTAACTTGATACCATATCCATTGGTTTGACCTTGTCGAAGGCTTTGAACCTCTCGACCTTGTCGGAAGGTCTGGGTCGGAAGGTTTATTGCCGTAAAGGCTGAAACATGTAAAAAAAAAGTGATTTCTTTATTTTTAACTTAAAAAGGAAATCTTTTCAACTAACCTGCCTTTGTTTTCCAAATCCTCATTGGTTAACAATTACTTTTCAGAAATGTGCTGCCACTATTTTTAAAATTAAATAATCATTTTATTTTACAGAATGCCCCTTCTCCTTAATTAAATATATAAAACATTTAAGTCACATACCTTAAATAATTTTATATATTCATCAAAACAGTTAGGAAAAATCTGGAAAAATCCTAGAAAATCTATTTTAATATGTTGCCTTACATATAAAAATTTCAACCCCAAATAATTATTATTTTAGCCGAAAATAATTTATGACCCAATAAATAATTTCATTCACTAGAAAATTAATATAAAATCCATATAAATTCAGAAAATTATGAAAATCAAAACTCATCTCTAAAATATCATTTTTGACCTATATTTAAATTTTCAAGGTATTTGGATGTCATTAAATAGGGTTTTCATGTCAAACATATCATAAAACTAACATGAACATATATAATTCATCAACAACACATATATATATATAGTTTTAATCATCAAAACTTGGCATATACTAGCAAAATCATTTTGGGTCTAACCTTAAAACCGAAAAGTTAAATAAATTGAGATGTAATAATTATTCACCTTAGCTTTGAGATTATATATGTGAGATTTAATGTTGATTTAGTTGATTGTTTCCCTTCCCTTGAATCCTAGCTTTAATCTTCTTCTTGAGAATGATAATGGTGGACGGCCCTAGTACTTTTAGTTTGAATAAAATGAAATGAACGTGAGAATTCTATCTCTTAAGGGTTTAGGGTTTAAGCTCCCCTTATTTCCCATGTTGCCCTTCTCATATCCTAACACATTAGCTTAGGTTATTTCATTTTAGTTTGCACATTAACATGGCACGGCTACCCTTAGCTAATCAATTATCAACTTATTAATCTCCACATTATTTATTTAATTTACAGAATTAATTATTCTAAATAATGTTATAAAAATACAGGGTGTTACATTCCGGCACTTGAATGTTCAGCATGTGATACGATGGACGTATTAGTGTCGATTTTCGAGGGTCGAAAATCATGTTCATTACATTTAGGTTTATGGGCAAGACACTCACATCTAAAGTATTTGATAGGGTCTCGACAGTCCTTGACTCTATGACTAGATCCACCAGAGTGGTCGCATATCGTTGTTGTGCTTAGTTGATGAATCCACGGATTGCAATTTAGCTTAGGTCGAGTGACACTACGATTTGCTTGTGGCATAATAGAGGAGATAGCTTGAGAGTAAAACTAGTTGAAAGAAGCAATAGTAAGAGGAGGAGTGGGATTAGAACGAGTGAAAAGTTAAACTTAGGGCATTGGTAATTTCGACGGAAGAGATGAGTGAAAGAAACTTATGAAAAATGAGAGCGGGCAAGGGAAAAAAATTCACTGCCATTTAAAATGTTGGCGGGATTGATTTAGCCGTGTTGGTTCTTTTAATTTTATTTTGTTTTTATGTCAATAGTTGCACTTAGTCATCAAATGCTACTATTCACTGCCACCAATAACAGATTTTTTTTGTAGTGCCTAAAGGAATTGGGTTTAGATTTAATTGAAATTCGGGCCCATTAAGATGCGGGTTGTTGCAAGTACCGACAAAATCAAATCGGTACCGACATGATTTCTTTTATAAATCTACTTATATAAATAGTTGGGACTTAAGATTTTTGCTCCACTTTCATTTCTTAGCACTGACCCATTTTTCCTCCTACGATTTGGAGCCTCTGATCGCCGCTGTTTAAGCTACTTCAACATTGCCAACAAGTTGTTGCTGCTTCCATTGCCTCATCGACAACCGCCACTATCATCTTTGGCGATCTCTCCACCATCTAATTAGCTCGACCCCAACTCCTTTTTCCCCAATCTTTCATTTTTAGATCTCGATCAAGACAAGGTGGGTTCTTGAGCCTTGCTGCCATTATGGCTGGGTGATGCCACACTTCGACCGACATCATGCTCCAGTCGCCATCACTCAACTATGGACAATAGGCAATTGAATTCATGGCCGACCATTTGCTAATGCCTTGCCATCCACTACAAAGCCAATAATGAAGCTAACTATGGAAAGAATCGGGTTGATCTATAGGAAAATACCAAGAGATCTCGAGCTTCCCTTTGTTTTTCACCGCTTGATTTTTGCTTTGAGTTTCTAGTGCTCACACTTTGGATTATTTTTCATAGTTGGTTTTAGATTTGCAATAGCAATAAGTTTTCCCATGTGTAAGTTGATATGGTTGGATTTATCAGGTCTCGTTCGTACATTAATTGATGGTTAAGTTTTGGTGAGGAAATTCAGAAGAACCTTCGCATCAAACGCACTTCGATGTCCATATTTGATATTCAATATTTCAAGTTTTGCAACACGATTCTATGTCCCTACAAAGAAAGCTCCATGTCACTCCGAACAACGGTTCCCTTATCATTCACTCTATGATAAGGGTTAAGATCCAACACACAGTTCTATCGTGTGACGGAGCTCGTTTACCAACACGAGCAAGCTATCTACATAGGGTGATTCGTTCATCATGCTTCGAACATAGGATGCACACTGCATAGAATGACATTTAACGTTGCTTTGGTGGATGTCTTGAATCTGATTAGTCAACACATGTCGACATCCATTTGATTCTACATGTAGGATACATCGGTTTTAAATAAAGTAAACAATACATATATAACCACCTTTGCCATCAAGCTTTTCAGTTCATAGTAACTCGATGATCTCCCTGTCTCAAAGTCGATGTTGATCCTTCAACTCCTTATGAAGCCCGCTCTTCTACCACTCAGGTATATATGTGTAACAACCCGCATATTTATTGATTTTTATAGTTTTATATTTTATTTAAATATTTTATCGTAAGTCGGATGTTAGTCCGAAAATCTACTTTTTGCATACGGTCAAATTAGGACTCGAGACCACCTTCATTGATTTCAAAATGACGTTTGCGATCTTTTTGAGTGTAAACTTCGATATGTTTGGAGTTAGTGAAATTCTCGCCACTTTTTCCCGCCTTTGACTTTGGTTGGACTGCACCTTCTAACTCAGCCCCCAACCCACCTCCTCTTCCTCACTTCATCAAACACTCCAAGCTTCATCGAAAATGGTGGTGGGAAGTGGAAATTAAAACTCCAAACTCAAATTCTATTGCAAAGCCAACATTCAACTCCAAATTCAAGAAGAAGATAGTGGATTCAAGCTTTGGATTGCTTCTCCTTGCTTTTAATCTCCATCTTCATTCATTTTAGTGAAAAGGTGAGATTTTTAATCTCACACCTTGCCTATAATCATCATTGGACTGTTGGGGATGATTCCCCATCACTTTAGCATGTTCGTTTGAATTGGGTTTGGATGGAATGGGCGAAAAGCCTTAATTTTCAGTGTTTTTGGTGATTTCCTGGCACTAGGTCGCTCTGGGGTGTTAGCTCGCTGGCTTTAGGTCGTTTTCGACCTATCATTACTCGGCAGCGTTAGGTCGTTCGACTTCGCTAAGTCGTAGGTCGTCTCCGACCTTATATCGCCTTGCTTGTTTGAGTTAAGTCACACTGGGCTTAGGTCGTAGGTCGCTCAGCCTTCCCCTTAGTTCGTTCAGCAGCTAGGTCGAAACTCTAGGTCGCTCGGCTTGCTTTCATTTTTTAGGTCGTTCAACCTTTTTAGGTCGCTCGCCTTTTTAGCTCGCTAGGCTTTAGGCCGTATAACCTGTTATGTGCTAGGTCGCGTTGTTTCTTAGCTCGCAAACATATAGGTCGCGATAGGTCGCGATGCGTTAGGTCACGTACTCATTAGGTCGTCCCATTTCTTAGGTCGAGAACACTTAGGTCGCTCGGCCATTCCACCTCCATAAGTCGCTCGCATGTTAAGTCGCTTGACTTGCCTGCACTCTTTAGCTCGACTCAGATAGGTCGCGTAGCTCCTTAGATCGACCGAGTTAGGTCGCCCACCTCGATAGGTCGCTTGGCCTCTACATTTTAGGTCGCTCGGCCTTGATTAAGACGTTGGCTTACTACCCTTAGGGCGCATGACCACTTTTCCTCTAGGTCGCTCGACCTGCCTTCCCTTAGGTCGCATGACCACTTTTCCCCTAGGTCGCTCGACCTGCCTTTCCTTAGGTCGCTCAACCTGTAGGTCGTTCCAATTGCTCTTTAAGCTTGGCCTTGTTAGGTCGCTTAGATATTTCTACTTGATGGTTTTGGAGCTGATTTCCTTGGATTTTATTCACGTCTTCGAATGTGAAAGTTTGTGATACGATTTGTTTCAACAATCAATTTGTGACTTGTCACTTTAAAAATGTGAAGACTTCAATACTAGTAGTGAATATCAAAACTCTTTCATCAAAGCAATTTCAACACTGTTTTAACTTCAAAGCTCTTTTCCTCAAACTGTTTTCCAATCTACTAGTATATACAAGCCTTTACTTCACTCGGATGAGAAATCGAATTAAACGACTTAGTAAAACGAGTTGAATGAAACGCTTGCGTTCACTTCGTCGGTTAGCTCTTGGACTTGTTCGATTGAACCCTTTTTGTGACAATTTCCTAGTGGAGATCTACAGTTTGTTCGTAAATATTTAAGTTAAGCTAGTGGTTATGGGACATGAAGCTAAACTCATATATTTACTGGCTTAGTGTAATTGACACTTCCTTATGATCATGACGATCATTTTTGTGATTTAGACTAGCGATTGAGCGATGTCTCTTTGTCTGCGAGGGAGACTAGACCCCGCTTTTGTGATGTTTCTCCATCACATATATAGGGTAGCACCCCATGGTCTTCGGGCCATTTCTGTGTGGAAATTTAATGGATGGCTTCCATGAGATAGCTTCTCATTCATGTGTTTACGCGTAGGTGAGTTTTCATGCTCCCATTCATGTGTTAGGCCTCCCCCTTTTATGTGTTTTCTGGATTTCTGGTGATGATTTCTGGAATTTTGTGCTTCACCAATTTTCATGATTTTCATTGATATGATATCAGTTTTTGTGCATTGGTGAATTTATGTGTTATTGACTTGTTATGAATACAAGTTTAGGGTATGATACCCTATTTTATCTTTGAGAAGATTCTTGTGATATTGATTGATCTTTTGTTGATTATCATTTACATACTTATAGTAGTATGCCGTTATGGTTGTTACATGTTCATGTCATATTATTTATCCTATACCTTATCATCTGATATTTATAGCTAGACTGATCCGTTTATTATTTTCTTATAAATAATACTCGGGTCAGACCGAGATGTTACAGGTGCTTCTGCTTTACTTCTCTTCAGGATTATTCTGACTTTTGGCTAATTCCATAGATTAGTAGTTTTTTTGGATGTACACATTTGAGATATAGACTCTATGTAGTGTACTTATTCTTTTGTATAGCACGTGATGCTATTCTTTTGTATTATCATGGATCTTTCTGACCACTACTCTGATGTACACTTTCATGTGTTATATATATTTGTTCATATCTTCTTCCGCCTTTGTGATATGGATGTCTGTGACTGATTTATGTTATGATTACTTCTATGTTTGTTTCCGAAGATTATATATAGCCACCGTGTGATAGCTTTGTGTTTGTATCGGTATGTCGGATTTCCTCCTTAAAAGATATGCATTCTATTCTATCTGACATATCGGTGCTCGCCCAAAGAAGTTACCTGGATGGTCGCTCCTCCACAGCCTTATTCTCTGTGCTAATTGACAGCACTACATCGTAGTGTTCTTGGTTAGCGTGGGTATAGAGGTGGGGCGTCACAGCTTGGTATCAGAGCCAAACTTCGGAACAATGTAGAATAACTTAACAAGGATCATCGTCCTAAGTCCACCTTAGGAATTGTATTTCAGGATTTAGTTCGAGGCTTCGAACCAATTCATCATGTTTTCTTTATGATTCCTTGTTTCATCTATCAAGAATTGCTTGATATTCATTTGGTGAATAACCTTTTTCTTCTTCTCTCTTTCTTAAAGAGGAGAATTTTTAGACCAGGCCGTCCCAGAGCTGGACCATCTACTATCACTCCCCAGGATGGTGTTTTTATGACCGCTCAACAGCTTCTTGATTTAGTAAAGAATGCTCAAGCAGCCGGTCCTAATCAGGAACCTACTCATCCAAAATCTGGATTTGCACGTTTGTGCAACGATTATACCAACTTGGGTGGGAAACCATTCAAAGGTTCCGAAACTATTATCGAGGTCCAGGCTTGGTTAAGAACATGCGATAGAACCTTTTCTCGCATGAATCTTGTCGATCTTCATCGTGTTCAGGTGGCCTCCAGTATGCTCCAAGAGAGAGCATTGGATTGGTATGAACTTCTTATTTCTGAAATTAATGAAGCCGATCTCACCTGGGAGCAATTCCGAGAACGCTTCAAATTGAAATTCGTACCAGAAGCAGAGAAAGTGATATTAGCTCGTCGTTTCATAGACCTTGTTCAAGGTACATCCTCTGTGACAGATTATGTCGCATCTTCGAGTCACTATCCAAATACGGGGTTGAATACATCAACACCCCATTGAAGAAGAACCAGAGGTTCGTCTATGGCTTAAACAAAAATCTCAAGAAGCCACTACTTCTAAAATTAGAAGTTTCTTTCGATCAACTCATTGATATCGCCCTTCGTCTTGAAGAGGCTGATAAGGACAGTGATGTTGAAGTGGTGGCTGCTAAACCAAACTTCAACAACAAGAAAAGGCCTAACAAGTTTAAAGGTCCTTATCCTAACAAAAAGGGTAAGCAAGCAACTCCTGCTACAAAGACATTTTCCCCCATTGATCAGAAATGCTTCAACTGTGGTGCTAAGGGCCATTTTTCGAACAAGTGTTCAAAGCCCCGCTCTTGCCGCTATTGTAAAAGTCCAGATCATTTTATGCACCAATGCCCTAGGCTTCAAGAGAAGGAGGGAAAGTTAAACGTTGCTCAAGCCCCTGGCAACACATCTCGCGGTCAAGGTATGTCTCATTCTGTCCTTGATGGCATTATATTATTTCATGATCAACCTATTAGAGTTCTCTTTGATACGGGTGCATCCCATTCTTTTATATCAAAGGAACTTGTCGATACTTTTTCTTTAAGTGTTGTTGCTTTAATGACTTCTTTAAGAATTGCGAATCCAGTTGGTGGATCCGCAACTCTTAGTCTGCTTTGTAAAGATGTCGAGATTATTTTGTGTGATTTTTCTTTCCTAGCCGATTTGCATGTCATGCGTTACTTAGGCTTTGGAATGATTTTGGGTATGGATTGGCTTACTCGTTATGAAGCTCATATCCTATGTCCTGAGCGGACTATTTATCTCCGACATCCGCAATCTGTTAACCAGATTTCTATTATTCTTAAAGATTCGGATTCCGCTTTGGTTGCATCTTTATATTCTTTAAATCCTCGTGATAATGATAATGATGATGAGGAAGACGTCATTTCTCTTATTCGCGTCGTTCATGAATTTTCTGACATCTTTGAGCCTTTTTTTAGGATTACCACCTAAACGAGCAATTGAGTTCAAAATTAATCTTATACCTGGAGCTCAACCTATTACCCGTCCTCCTTATCGCATGTCCAATAAGGAGAATGAAGAGATGCACAAACAACTATTCGAGTTGGAGACGAAGCAACTTATTCGCTCTAGTTCCTCGCCTTGGGGAGCTTCAGCTATTTTCGTAAGTAAGTCCGATGGTACGTTTAGGCTTTGCGTCGACTACCGCAAGCTTAATGATCTTACTATTAAGAATAAATATCCCTTGCCTCGGATTGATGATCTGTTTGATCAACTTAGTGGTGCTAGAGTCTTTTCACAATTAGACTTGGCTACCGGTTTTCACCAGCTTCGTATTGTAGAGGATAGCATTCCTTTGACTTCGTTCCGTACTCGTTATGGATCTTATGAATGGCTAGTTATGCCATTCGGTTTAACGAATGCTCCGGCTTATTTCGCTGACCTCATGAATAGAGTTTTCAAAGATTTTCTCGATCAGTTTGTTCTCATCTTTATTGATGATATTCTTGTGTATTCCAAAACCGAGGAGGAACATGAAAAGCATCTTCGGATTGTATTGGAAACTCTTAGGAGCAATCAATTAAAGGCAAAATTTTCTAATGCCATTTTTGGAAATCTAGTGTGAAGTTTCTCGGTCATATTATTTCCGAATCTGGAATATCAGTGGATCCTTCAAAGATTGAAGCGATTCAAAATTGGAAGAGACCGGAGAGCGTGACTGAAATCCGTAGCTTTCTCGGATTGGCAGGTTATTACCGCCGTTTTATAAAAGACTTTTCTAAGATTGTCGTTTCTCTTACTGGCTTAACAAAGAAAGGTGTTAAATACATTTGGTCGGACAAATGTGAAACTTCTTTTCAGAAATTAAAAGAACTCCTTTCTGATGCTCCTATTCTTATTATTCCCGAAGGGAATCAAGACTTTGTCGTTTATACCGATGCTAGTCGCGTTGGTTTGGGTGTCGTTCTTATGCAAAAAGAACGTGTTATTGCTTATGCTTCTAGGCAATTGAAGCCGGCTGAGACTAGATATGCCACACATGATTTAGAACTCGCGGCTATTGTTTTCGCCCTTCGAATTTGGCGACATTATCTTTTGGGAGAAAAGTTTATACTTTATACTGATCATAAGTCTTTGAAATATTTATTTTCTAAAAAGGAACTTAATTTGCGTCAACAGCATAGGCTCGAATTTCTTGCCTCTTATGATCTTGACATTCTTTATACTCCCGGAAAGGGGAATCGAGTTGCCGATGCACTTAGTCGCAAGCAACAAGTGGTTGTTTCCATGATGATATCTGAATGAAACGATCTCGAACTTTTATCCACTTATGAAATTCGAGATCGCGTTTCCGATTTATGTTCATCTCTTGTTTTATGCAGCCTTGAGGCTCGTCCTTTTCTATTAGACCGCATTCTTGAAGCTCAATAGTTAGATCCTGAATTGGCTTTGCTTGGCCAAAATCTTAAGGATAAAACCGATATTGAAGGTTTGAAAGACTTTGGTATCGATTCTCGTGGCGGCATTCGAAAATTTGGTAGACTTATCGTACCAAATATTAGTGATCTTCGTAAAGATATTCTTGAAGATTCACATCGTTCCAAATATTCCATTCATCCCGGTAACAGTAAAATGTACGCGGATATGAAGCGACATTATTACTAGGAGGGAATGAAATCTGATGTTGCTAACTTTGTTAAGTATTGCATGACTTGCCAACTTGTCAAGGCTGAACATCAAAGGCCCTGTGGGTTATTGCAACCATTGGAAATTCTAGTATGGAAGTGGGATCAAATTTCCATGGATTTTATTGATGGCCTTCCCCGTTCTCGTTCGGATCATAATAGCTTATGGGTGATTGTTGATAGACTTACTAAATCTGCCCATTTTATTCCAGTTCGGTCGAACCGAACCGTTCCTCTTCTGGCCAAACTCTTTGTTAGAGAAATTGTTAAACTACATGGAGTTCCTTCTTCCATTGTTAGTGATCGAGATCCATTGTTTACTAGTGGATTCTGGAAGAGTCTTCAAAAAGCTTTGGGAACGAAGCTTAATTTTAGCACCGCTTATCACCCCCAGTCCGATGGACAAACTGAGCGTGTAAATCAAACACTTGAAGATCTTCTTCGAGCTTGTGTTCTTGACTTTGGTGGAAGTTGGGAAGATCATATTTCACTTGTTGAGTTTTCCTATAATAACAGCTTCCAATCTAGTATTGGTATGGCTTCTTTCGAGGCACTTTATGGAAGGCCATGCCGATCTCCTTCTTGTTGGCTTGAGGCCGGTGAGAGGCTGGTTTTAGGACCAGATTTTATTCGAGATTCCACAGAAAAGATTGAACTTATTCGACATAGGATGAAAGAAGCCCAGAGAAGACAAAAATCCTATGCCGATAACCGAAGAAGAAAATTAGGATTTTCTGTGGGAGATCTCGTATTTATTCGTGTTTCACCTATGAAGAGTGTTGTACGTTTCAGTCGATCGGGAAAGTTAGCGCCTCGATATATTGGGCCATTTCCTATCACTGAACGTATTGGTTCCTTGGCTTATCGCCTTTTATTACCGGTTCAGTTTTCTGCCATGCATGACGTGTTTCACGTTTCTCAAATACGGAAGTGCCTTCGGGATTCCGATTCTATTCTTGAGCCTGGTGTTGTGGAAGAGATTGAAGTTTCGCCTAATTTAACTTATGAGCAGCAGCCTGTTCGAATTATAGCTTCGGAGATCAAACGACTTCGAAATAAAGACGTTCCGCTTGTTAAAGTTCAATGGTCATCTAATCCTAAGGATTGCTCTTGGGAAACTAGAGAATTCATCGAGCGGACACATCCGGAATTACTTTCTCAGGCTCCTTAAGGTAAACTTCTTAATTCCAATTTATTTTGTGTTAATATGCTTTTATGGTTGTTACTTTTTATTTTCCACTGTATATATTACGAGAACACAATTTCTTTAAGGAGGGGAGTCTATAACAACCCGCATATTTATTGATTTTTATATTTTTATATTTTATTTAAATATTTTATCGTTAGTCGGATGTTAGTTCGAAAAGCTACTTTTTTCATATGGTCAAATTAGGACTCGAGACCACCTTCATTGAGTTCAAAATGACGTTTGCGATCTTTTTGAGTGTAAACTTCAATATGTTTGGAGTTAGTGAAATTCTCGCTACTTTTTCCCGCCTTTGACTTTGGTTGGACTGCACCTTCTAACTCAGCCCACAACCCACCTCCTCTTCCTCACTTCATCAAACACTCCAAGCTTCATCAAAAATGGTAGTGGGGAGTGGAAATTAAAACTCCAAACTCAAATTCTATTGCAAAGCCAACATTCAACTCCAAATTCAAGAAGAAGATAGTGGATTCAAGCTTTGGATTGCTTCTCCTTGCTTTCAATCTCCATCTTCATTCATTTTAGTGAAAAGGTGAGATTTTTAATCTCACATCTTGCCTATAATCGTCATTGGACTGTTGGGGATGATTCCCCATCACTTTAGCATGTTCGTTTGAATTGGGTTTGGATGGAATGGTCGAAAAGCCTCAATTTTCAGTGTTTTTGGTGATTTCCTGGCACTAGGTCGCTCTGGGGTGTTAGCTCGCTGGCTTTAGGTCGTTTCCGACCTATCATTACTCGGCAGCGTTAGGTCGTTCGACTTCGCTAAGTCGTAGGTCGTCTCCGACCTTATATCGCCTTGCTTGTTTGAGTTAAGTCGCACTGGGTTTAGGTCGTAGGTCGCTCAGCCTTCCCCTTAGTTCGTTTGACAGCTAGGTCGAAACTCTAGGTCGCTCGGCTTGCTTTCATTTTTTAGGTCGTTCAACCTTTTTAGGTCGCTCGCCTTCTTATCTCGCTAGGCTTTAGGCCGTATGACCTGTTCTGTGCTAGGTCGTGTTGTTTCTTAGCTCGTAAACATTTAGGTCGCGATAGGTCGCGATGCGTTAGGTCGCGTACTCATTAGGTCGTCCCATTTCTTAGGTCGAGAACACTTAGGTCGCTCGGCCATTCCACCTCCATAAGTCGCTCGCATGTTAAGTCGCTTGACTTGCCTGCACTCTTTAGCTCGACTCAGATAGGTCGTGTAGCTCCTTAAATTGACCGAGTTAGGTCGCCCACCTCGATAGGTCGCTTGGCCTCTACATTTTAGGTCGCTCGGCCTTGATTAAGACGTTGGCTTACTACCCTTAGGGCGCATGACCACTTTTCCCCTAGGTCGCTCGACCTGCCTTCCCTTAGGTCGCTTGACCACTTTCCCCTTAGGTCGCTCGACCTGCCTTTCCTTAGGTCGCTCAACCTATAGGTCGTTCCAATTGCTCTTTAAGCTTGGCCTTGTTAGGTCGCTTGGATATTTCTACTTGATGGTTTTGGAGCTGATTTCCTTGGATTTTATTCACGTCTTCGAATGTGAAAGTTTGTGATACGATTTGTTTCAACAATCGATTTGTGACTTGTCACTTTAAAAATGTGAAGACTTTAATACTAGTAGTGAATATCAAAACTCTTTCATCAAAGCAATTTCAACACTGTTTTAACTTCAAAGCTCTTTTCCTCAAACTATTTTCCAATCTACTAGTATATACAATCCTTTACTTCACTCGAATGAGAAATCGAATTAAACGACTTAGTAAAACGAGTTGTATGAAACGCTTGCGTTCACTTCGTCGGTTAGCTCTTGGACTTGTTCGATTGAACCCTTTTTGTGACAATTTCCTAGTGGAGATCTGCAGTTTGTTCGTAAATATTTAAGTTAAGCTAGTGGTTATGGGACATGAAGATAAACTCATATATTTACTGGCTTAGTGTAATTGACACTTCCTTATGATCATGACGATCATTTTTGTGATTTAGACTAGCGATTGAGCGATGTCTCTTTATCTGCGAGGGAGACTAGACCCCGCTTTTGTGATGTTTCGCCATCACATATATGGTGTAGCACCCCATGGTCTTCGGGCCATTTCTGTGTGGAAATTTAATGGATAGCTTCCATGAGATAGCTTCTCATTCATGTGTTTACGCGTAGGTGAGTTTTCATGCTCCCATTCATGTGTTAGGCCTCCCCCTTTTTATGTGTTTTCTGGATTTCTGGTGATGATTTCTGGAATTTTGTGCTTCACCAATTTTCATGATTTTCATTGATATGATATTAGTTTTTGTGCATTGGTGAATTTATGTGTTATTGACTTGTTATGAATACAAGTTTAGGGTATGATACCCTATTTTATCTTTGAGAAGATTCTTGTGATATTGATTGATCTTTTGTTGATTATCATTTACATACTTATAGTAGTATGTCGTTATGGTTGTTACATATTCATGCCATATTATTTATCCTATACCTTATCATCTGATATTTATAGTTAGACTGATCCGTTTATTATTTTCTTATAAATAATACTCGGGTCAGACCGAGATGTTACAGGTGCTTCTGCTTGACTTCTCTTCAGGATTATTCTGACTTTTGGCTAACTCCATAGATTAGTAGTTTTTTTGGATGTACACATTTGAGATATAGACTCTATGTAGTGTACTTATTCTTTTGTATAGCACGTGATGTTATTCTTTTGTATTATCGTGGATCTTTCTGACCACTACTCTGATGTACACTTTCATGTGTTATATATATTTATTCATATCTTCTTCCGCCTTTGTGATATGGATGTCTGTGACTGATTTATGTTATGATTACTTCTATGTTTGTTTCCAAAGATTATATATAGCCACCGTGTGATAGCTTTGTGTTTGTATCGGTATGTCAGATTTCCTCCTTCAAAGATATGCATTCTATTCTATCTGACATATCGGTGCTCGCCCAAAGAAGTTAACTGGATGGTCGCTCCTCCACAGCCTTATTCTCCGTGCTAATTGACAGCACTACATAGTAGTGTTCTTGGTTAGCATGGGTATAGAGGTGGGGCGTCAAAATATGTCTACTCCCTCCAAAACAAGACATTTAATAACAACCGAACTCCAAAGGAAAATCATCCTAGTAGCACCTATTCAAAATCATCGTCCTCCATTGAACGAGTAGTATGCCTTGAGAGTCTTCGACAACCCTTCGACCAGACACCATCTTTTTAACTACGAAATTGGTTCAAACCATCTGCTTCCGTTATGGAATCCCAGAGAGAGACATTCTATTACCGATGATTGACCAACGGGCACATAATCCACATCAAGGATATACTGCTTGTAATAAATATATATTCTTGGGTGTAGTCATTCTGTCCTTTAATGAATTCCTGAAATTCTTCCTTCATGAGCTTAGGCTATCTTCGAATCAAGTGCATCCCAACGGATGCGCTCTACTTAATTCTCTATATATGCTTCTCATGATGAGATTGAATTGTCCTCCAATCTTCAGGGACTTACATATCTCCTAAGCTTCAAGAAGAGAGCAAACTCACCTTATTAATGGACCGTTGAAGTTTGGAACCGCTGTAAAGTAATCAATGCGCTTCACAATTAGCATAGTTATCAAATGTGAATAAATATTCATTCATCGTCTTTACGAATTCTACTGCCTTTGGCCGGACAAGAGTCTCTTCTTCCATCCTCTCATATTCACTTAGATTTTGTTTATCCAAATGCTTAGCTCCTTTTCCATGCTCTTCATACACCTTCCCAATCGAGATGACAATAGGGCATATATTGGTACTCTAGCACTCCTAAAAGAATTTGAATACCAATTATTTACCACCTCCTTCTTACTTACCAATGAAAGGCTTCACTAGTACGACCTGCTATAGTCCAACAAACACACCATTCCTTTTCTGCTTCCATTCAACAAATGTCGATCAACTGCCATGCCTCTTACCCTTATCCACAACTCTAGTGATGACGGTCAAGCAGATGGTGAAGATCATGTCGGCGAAGTGAACGTCGATTAAGGAGAAGAGAGGATTGCAGGAGAGAATGTAGTAAGGGAAGGAGAGGAGGGAAGAAGAGAGAAGAAGGAAGAGGAGAAGAAGGAGAAGGGGAAGGAGGAAAATGAAGGAAGAGAAGGAAGAGTAATTGGGAGAGGAGGAGAAAAAGAGGACGTAGGAGATGACGACGATGACAACGAAGACTACAACTTCGACGAGAATAAATCATATGGGGAGACATCCCATGAAGGTGACATGGTTCCTATGTCATCTCACTTGATGCGATTGGTTATCAAGTCCTCTCAACAAGCACCCGGTCTAAGTTTAGCGCCAATCGATGAGGTAACACCACATGTAGGCTCTTTAAAGAATATATTCGGCTTGTTGAGTGATATTGGTGTTCTCTCGGCCTTTGGTACTGGAGGCGCTACCATTGAAGATATCTTTAATAAACATTCTGGTGAATTTACTTTCCTATCTAGGGATATCCTTGCTGAGAGTAACGAAACTCCATCCTTGCAACTCCTCGAGCATGATCCGTAGAGTATTTAAGGAAATATCAAGACTTCGCACACTTTAAGGTTCATGAACACCAGCATTCCACATTCGCTCTTTATTTAGTGTGTTTGTTCTAATACAACTTCTTTTTTCCAGCTACAATGGCAAGAGATTGCATGAATTATCATCACTTTGGCATTATCCAACATTATTCATGGACTCCTGACCATTAGATACATTGTCACAGCTCACACCAAGAGTCGGAGGTGGAGATAAGGAGAACGAAGGAGAAATAATATTGAAATAAAGAAGAAAAAAGGTGTCTATCATAAGAAAAGGAGCGTCATGATTTGGAGAAGAGACTAGTGATTCTTCTGATCAATCTGGGCATTTCATTAACGCTTCTTAGTTGCAATCTACAACCTAGGTTCCTCAGTAGCAACCTCTAACAACTCACCTCTAACTACCACTGTCTCGATCTCCTAAAAATCCAAAGTTGCTACAATTCACATTGCTCCACCTCCGCCCCCTCGAGCCCCATCCACAGCTATCAACACTAGGATGCATACAACTTTGCTTGATTATTAACTAATAGGGATCATGCGACTATAACGTCAAAGATGTTTCTCACCAGGAGGCTAGCCACAAGGTCGATGGAGTCAATAAAACAGTAGACCAATTCTTTGAGTGTAAGAAAATAACTAAGGCCCTCTTCGATATTTGTGGATTCAATCAAATACAAATGCAGTCATTCGAGATCGAGAGGAAAGATCATGACAAGATAGTCAGGGTTTACAAAATAGAATTAACTAGCATTACCAAAAAGAGGGATGAATCTCTAAAGTCCGCTAAGAATGCTAAATAGAAAAATGAAGAGAAGTTGAGAGTTCACACCCAAGCCACTAATGCATTCGAAGATTAGATTAAATCGGCCCAATAAGAGAATGCCGAGCTCGTGGAGTAAATCAAGGCTAGGGATAAGAAGTTATAGTCAAGGAGTCAGAGTGGAAGCACTTCAGGCTAATGTTGATGGCCTCAAGGCCCTTTGAAAAATCAGAAATAGACTCTAAGGCTCAGGTTTAAAGTGACCTTATTGTGGCTCTAGATAAAACCATAGAGCTTAAGGCCCAGAATACCAAGAATGCTGAGGAGGTGAATGCTACTCTCCAACAGTTTTTCGCTAATGCCATCGAAAATAAGAACCTAAGATGGTTGGGGGATAACTATGCCATCACATTGGCCGATGCCTAAGAGGAAATACTTCATCGAGCAACTTTGTCTAGTGGAGGCTTGACTAAAGAAGAACTGAAGGCAAAGCTCTTAGACAAGCAAGATATTGCATTCTTATGGAAGGCAAAGCCATTATAACTGCCCAGGAAGCAACCGGGGGGAAGAAGTTATCGAGGCTTCTTCTAGTTCCACTACATTGATTGGACATAATCAACCACTTCGTAATCAAAAAAGCCTACAATAGAAACTACAACTTCTGCATTGACTACCTCTGAGGCCGCCCGTACTGAAATCCCTATCTCCACTACAACAATTTCCGATGAACTTTATATTCCTCTTCCTATCATTCAACTCCCCTTATCATTCATCGAAGAGGGTGAAATCTCCAAGTCTCCAACTAAAGGAACTTCACTTATTTCTCTCATCTCCCCAGTGTTCGAGAAGCTTTAGTTCTATAACGACCCGTAAATTTTCGATAATTAAATTTGTTAATTTAATAAGATTTTGGTAATTTAATTATGAAGAAATAAAAATCTGTAATTTAACAATGAAATGAAAACTAAAATAAAGTGTAACAATGTTAATGTAAGTGATTATTAACAATGTGTATGAAACTCCAATTAGTTGTAATAATTTAAATTGTTTACTTGGCTATAAATTGAATATAAGAAAACAAATGTAAGTATGGAATAGATTAGTGGAATAGTATGTAATTGATGACAATTGGATTAAATCAGTGTTACATAAGTAAGTATAATACTTTTTTGAAATATAATGAACTTATAAAAGGGTGATTAAGAGTTAATGGCAACAATTATTATAATTTGCCTATATATTTAATCTAGTATATTAAATTTGAAATCAATTGCAATTAAATGGAATTAAACATCACCTTAACAGGGATTTGGATAAAAGTGGAAATTTTTAGTGTAATAAAATATAAACTAGTGTAATTATAACTTTAGGATAATAATTGGTTTAATAACAAGATGGAAAGCAAATTAAATCGAACTATTGGAAATAAAATTTTAATCTTTGAATATATTGAAATTGAAATTAAAAACTTTGTAATTGTGAAATATTCCATAGTAAATTGATATAGGAATTGTTTTAAAAGGACTATAAATCACTAAGTAATCCAGAGTGATAGAAATTGTAAATTTTTAAATATTGAATCGAAAAGCGATTTAATTAATTTAATATTAATTTATTTAATTAACTAAAATATAGCCATTTTGGCAACTATCTCGGATTTCGACGAAACCAGTTTCATCGGATCCGTAACGGTGAATTATTGTAGGATTTCAAGTTTCGTAGTGATCGGACTTGTCGTTTGATCGTACGGACTCGAAACGCCTAGAAATCAATTTAATTGAAATCAATTTAATTGAAATCAATTAAAATCAATTTGAAATAAGCTGATTTTAACGTAACTTCTTCATACAATGGAATTAGGACTTGAAACCTATTCCATTTATTTTAAAACTATCGAAAACATCTATTTTGATATATGGATTGACTCATTTGCGTTTCGGAGGCAGAACGGGCTTTTCGGGTCATTTATCGTTCAACGTGTAAATCAATCGTATCCATTCATTCTATCTCTGACCTACCTATTTATACCTCGTTATAAACCCTAGCCACTATTTATTCTCATTTGTCTGTACATACATCTCCTTCTCAACTCCTCATTCCAATGGCAGACAAAACCTAATTCCCAAATTTCAAATTCAATTTCAACTTCAACTTCAAAAATTCATTCTCCTAAAACTATACCGAATTATATATCGATTTGAAGCTCTCGACGAGCGCACCTTAGATCTGTAATTCATTTTCCAATTTGAACCACTGTTTGTCCAGAACTTTATGAACTATTTTCGGTCGTTCGTTGATCGTCGATCAACTTCGTCTAATTGAAAAATCGAAGGCACAGTTTGGTAGAGAGGACCGAGGGGAGTTCATCGGCCTGGTTCGTTCGTCGATTCGATGGTTGGATTGAGCACATAAATTTGATTAGGGTTTTAAAACTTGGCGGCTGCTGGTTTGTGTACGGGGTCGCGGCCTTGGAGGAGGAGTGGCTGTGTCGGCGTGGTCGGCGACCGGAGTTTGGGACGGCGGCGTGCTCGCGTGCGAGATAGTGGTACGGGTTGATCGAGCGTTGTACAAGCGGAGGCTTCTAGGGATTTGGGTTTGAGTGTTTCTGCGCGTGAACGTGAGGATGGAGATAGGCTGTTGACGTGGCAATATCGTATTGATACTTCTATTTTATGTAATTTAAAATTCAATTTGAATTCCAATCTTCTAATTTACATAACTTTCCCATACGTGGTCCAATTCATGTGCGGTTTTCTCTAGTGGGATCGTATTGGAATTCCAGACATTTTGACGGTGGTTTGGATGAATTCTGAGACCGTTCAAATTTTGGGCTTATTTTGAATTTAAATTCAATTTAAATTCAAAGGTGAGTGTTTTAACCCACTCACAACTTCTAAAATTTCTTATGTTAGTTAAATTAATTTTTGATATGATTAGAAATTTTTTTATTGGTGTTTGATATATTTTAAATCATCATCTCAGTTAATTTGTTATATTTTTAAATTAAATCGTTATTTAATTTATTATTGAATATAAATTGCCAGTTAAACACCCGTTATTGATTATCAGTTCTATATTGATATTTATTGATTGATTTGGATGATGTTTGTAATGGATGTTGATTGTTGATATTGGATGAATGGATGTTTTATTTTATATCGTTATAACACTGCAAGTTCCCTATGGGTTGAAATGATACATACCCGAATGATTTATAGATTAGAAAAAATTCATTATGGGTCGAAATGATAGACTTGAGCGATTTTATGGATTTCGAATATTTTCGGGATTTCGGATTGAAATGATATATATCCATAAATATAAAAATTTTAAATTGCGGATTGAAAGGATAAATATCTGTATCACTTGACCCTAGGGTAGAGAATTATATACGGACACCGGATTGGTTAAATTTAAATGATTTTGAATCCTTAAATTTTGCATTGAGTTAAAAGATATTTTTGAATTAAAATTTGGGTTATATAAATCGAATTTTTATCGAATTTCGAGTTTTATATTAAAATCGAATTGTTTTGAAAGATTTGTTGAAGGAATATTGAAATTTTATAGTGAATTTGAAATATAAGTGAAGTTATCGAAATTGAGTTATTAAAAATCGTTGAAGTATAACTTTGAAATATATTGAAATTGGAGTAATTAAATCGATGTTTTAACATGGATTTAAGCGATATTGAATTTAATATCTATTTAGAATTCTGAATCGGAAAAATTTGAAATGGGGTTTTGGGACATTGTAATGGTCAAAATGTGTTGGAATGATATAAATAGTTTAAATTGATATAAATTTCAAATTCATATTTTCGTATAAACTGTTTTAAATATATTATTTAAAAAGACTATAATTATTAAGACTTTCAAACTTTTAAACTAATTAAACCATTTGACTTATTTTAAATCTAATTAATCTATTTTAAAGCTATTTTATCTATTTTAATTATATTTAATCTATTTTTAGTCTATAGTAACTATTTATAACTATTTAAACTATTTTCTTCTAAATTCCAAACTAAGTAAAATGGATGGGTTTATATTCAAATTCTCGATTTTTAAGTGAATATGGTTAATGATGTTATAACCTAAGTTGGGATTTAAATAACATATTTGGTTTGATATGATATTTTGAAATGAGAGTTTAACCTATTTTGGGAATATGACTTTTGAAAGGAAATATAATTTCGAACTATGATTTCAATGTGATATAATTTCAGAAGTAAGTCATGATTTCAAAAATGATATGATTTGAATTGAATATGATATTTTGATATCAATTATGAAATGGTTTTGGAAATGTAAAAGAACCATCCGGTGTGTAATAAGCGATTGGTTGTTAAAGAGACCGGGATCAGATATTGTCATACTCTCTGCCAATACCGAAAACCACTTTGACAACTGTGTACGCGGTGGAGATTCCAGAATGAACTACGATGGTGGCGACGATCCTAAAAGTATACATACGTGGACCTGACTCCCGTGAGTTAGCATAAGGTGGCTAAAACAGGAGCAATTGACGGGCTAAGTGAGGTCATTCCTCCGATTGGGCACATTCCATCGATATTATATTCTAACTTTGCGATTTATTTGGTGGCCACCCTCGATTTTTTTTTAATTTGGGAGTGTGTTCCGAGTTGGGCGGTAGTTGCGGCTATGCGTTACCAACAGTCCGGAAGTGTAATTGGTATATCTACCTTGGTATTGCCTAGTTGTGTCGTGTCACCTACCCTAGCGCGCCTTCTACGAGTTTGTTTTATGTCATACCTATGTGGTATCCTTTGGCGGCTACAGTTTACGGGGAGTTACGGTACTGTATAGACTATTGGCATTATAAAATGTGCTAAGGGGGATATGGGTAATGCTTTAACGCTATTTTAATACTTTTACTTTACTGTAGACATATTATAATAGCGTATTGTACTACATGGTAGATAGTTGAACGGATCCTTAGGAGATGTGAATGCCGAACATCTCTTATGTTACTACACTCATGTTAGACACTAGATAAGAGATGTCAAACCCCGTAAACAACTCCGACGCCGTTTACACTCATATTTATTAATCGTTGATTTGACTTACATAAGATCTTTTAGTTCTGACTCGAGTGTTTTGTCTTTTCAATTCGCTCGGGTCAGCCTGAGCAATTCAGGATTTGAAGACCTTATTTCTGGAGGACGAAGACGAAGATTTGTACTACTATTATTTACTATATTATTCCACTACATCATACTGTTCCGCTGCATTATTTATTTATCTCTGATATGTGTAACTCTGATTTGTATTGTATAAGTATAATCAAAGGTTTTGTATACAGCTTCATGAACTGTTATCTGATTATTATATATTTTCATTCTGCTGCGAGATTCTGTTTTGTTTTTTTCCTTCTCTTTTTCTTATTCACCCCAATAACAATCCGCCCTTCTGTATGGTTTGAGTCAGCATGTGTGTCTGCTTAAAATGTACAAAAAGGCGGGATGTTACAGTTGGTATCAGAGCGAGGTTTAGCAATAACCTTAGCTTTGTGGGGTCTAACTCTTTAAAAATAGGGTAGTAATACCCTAGAATGAGTCATTGAGAGTATATATATGAGAGAGCGTATTTGTTAGTGTTATAAAATGTTTTATATTGTGTTAATTTGTTCCGATTTGTATTTATAAATTTTGGTCGGTACATAGGACGCTATGACATCAATAGGGATTTCTAAACACTTAATAGGACAGACCGACACAATATGTGTTTTGAAATATAGGTAAATGAAATAATTTTACCTATTATATATTTTTATATATAAAATAATGATTTTATAAATGATATATTTGGTTGTAATATGTTGGTTGTTAAGAAGTGAAATTTATAAATATTGGTTGGAAATAAGATTTGAAAATAAAATAAATGAAATTTGGAAATTTAGAACTTAAGTTCTGGGGTTTTTTGAAAATTTCTTTCGAATGATTGGAATATGATACTTGTATTATTTAGAAGTATTTTCTGATATAAATATTTCAATATAATTTGAAAGAATTGTTTTAAAGAAATTTTGGAAAGAAATAAGTTCTGTACTCCCCTCTTTGTCGCTAGAAAATAATTCAGTGATGAGTGCACGCATCATCGACGTTCATTTTCGAGTTTCAAAGTGGGAAGGCCATTGTAGTAGTTTTACTACAGATCTATTTTGATAAATAAATAAATTTTTAAAGTTTAAATATGATTGGATATAAAAGTTATGAGTATATATATATATGTATGTATGTATTATTTTAAAAGATTTGAAATGGAACCCGACATTTAGTTCTTAAATTTCTATGAATTAGAGATTTCAATTATTGAAATGGAATAAAAATTTTAACTACTTAATAATTGAAACTTCTAAATGAAAATAAGAAATGATAATTATTGAACCTTAAGTTAATTAAAATAAGTAAGTCAAACTTGTGTAACTTTCAATTGCATTTTAAAGACATATATATATATATATATAACTTACCAATTATAAAAAGTTGAAATGTTAAAAGAATATGTAATGGAAATTTTTACAAGTAAAACTTATGTAATGGAAGTGTTCAATGAAATTTACTTTTATAAATAAGAAATTTGATATGAAAATAGTTATAAACTTGAGTTAAAATTGTAATACTACTAATTAAATGAAATAGAAAATGAGTACTGTAAGTAAAGGATTTTGAACTTAAGTTAATATTGAAACTATTTATAATTAAAGTAAATAATAAAATGAATGTAATGCAATAAAAGAAATTGACATGATATGAATAAATGAAAATGAATGTTTGTAAGTAATAAAGGAAAAATAAATGAAATAAACACTTAATGAATGAATGGGAATAAAATTTTGTAAGAGATAAATGTAAGTTAAAGAAATAATCCTTGTATGAATGAAAAGAAAAATAAAAACTGTAAAATGTTGTGAAATAAATTTAATACAAATAACTCAAGTACATTGTAAATTATTGTTTTTTTGGTATATGGGTTGTTTGGGATAAGATACTTCTAATTGTTTAAGATGTATGAATAATCTATTGAGTTTACCTAAGATTGTTGAGTAAATGGTATACTTAGTAGTTATTTGTCATTCTATGTGATTAAAAGTGTCTTAACCCGAACAAACTATTTGTTTTGTTTGATATGGATGGATAATTGATTTGTGTTGATTTCATATGATGATTGTATGCTGTGGTTACAAGTGACTGTTGTTTTATATTGATTTGTTTGTTAGTGGTTGAAACAACGTTAAACATTTCATTTTATATAATTATTAACTCTTTTAGATTATATAAGTGAAATACAGGTTATGGAAGCAATATCTACTGCTTTTGGTTTCGTAATTAAGCATTGTTTGCCTGACAAATAGCTACGTTCTCGGATTACGGTTTTCTAGCGATATTATATTGTTTTCCAGCTATTGGGATATATTATTTTGAAAATTTTGATATATATTATTATTATTGATATTATTATTTTCTCCCGAGCCTCTCCGTACAAAGTAGACTCTGTCGAAATTTTCGGTAAATTTTGGACTTAGAAAATTTTGTGAAATATTTTCCAAACTTTTATTTACTTGAATATAAAAGGATTTAAGTGTTATAAATTGATATATTTTGTTTAAATTATTTGATTTTGTAAATTAATTTTTATAGAGTTAATATTTTG
Organism: Allium fistulosum; assembly: GCA_030737815.1. NCBI lineage: Eukaryota > Viridiplantae > Streptophyta > Magnoliopsida > Asparagales > Amaryllidaceae > Allium > Allium fistulosum. The sequence continues at coordinate 307,415,769 of CM060904.1, read as the reverse complement.
AATAAGGTATATTGATTCTTAATTCCTCATTTTCCCTTCTTTTTTTTCCTTTTCGAGGACGAAAAGTTTTAACTGGGGGAGAGTGTAACGACCCGTAAATTTTCGTTAATTAAATTTGTTAATTTAATAAGATTTTGGTAATTTAATTGTGAAGAAATAAAAATCTGTAATTTAATAATGAAATGAACAGTAAAATAAAGTGTAACAATGTTAATGTACATGATTATTAACAATGTGTATGACACTCCAATTAGTAGTAATAATTTAAAATGTTTACTTGGCTATAAATTGAATATAAGAAAACAAATTTAAGTATGGAAATAGATTAGTGGAATAGTATGTAATTGATGACAATTGGATTAAATCAGTGTTACATAAGTAAGTATAATACTTGTTTGAAATATAATGAACTTATAAAAGAGTGATTAGGAGTTAATGGCAACAATTATTATAAATTGCCTATATATTTAATCCAGTATATTAAATTTGAAATCAATTGCACTTAAATGGAATTAAACATCACCTTAATAGGGATTTGGATGAAAATGGAAATTTTAAGTGTAATAAAATATAAACTAGTGTAATTATAGCTTTAGGATAATAATTGGTTTAATAACAAGATGGAAAGCAAATTAAATCAAACTATTGGAAATTAAATTTTAATCTTTGAATATACTGAAATTGAAATTGAAATTAAAAACTTTGTAATTATGAAATATTCCATAGTAAATTGATATAGGAATTGTTTTGAAAGGACTATAAATCACTAAGTAATCCAGAGTGATAGAAATTGTAAATTTTTAAATATTGAATCGAAAAGCGATTTAATTAATTTAATATTAATTTATTTAATTAACTGAAATATAGCCATTTTGGCAACTGTCTCGGATTTCGACGAAACTAGTTTCATCGGATTCGTAACGGTGAATTATTGTAGTATTTCAAGTTTCGTAGCGATCGGACTTGTCGTTTGATCGTACGGACTCAAAACGCCTAGAAATCAATTTAATTGAAATCAATTTGAAATAAGATGATTTTAACGTAACTTCTTCATACGATGGAATTAGGACTTGAAACATGTTCCATTGATTTTAAAACTATGAAAAACATCTATTTAGATGTATGGATTGACCCATTTGCGTTCCGAAGGCAGAACGGGCTTTTCGGGTCATTTATCGTTCAACGCGTAAATCAATCGTATCCATTCATTCTATCTCTGACCTACCTATAAATACCTCGTTATAAGCCCTAGCCACCCCTTATTCTCATTTGTCTGTACGTACATCTCCTTCTCAACTCCTCATTCCAATGGCAGACAAAACCTAATTACCAACTTTCAAATTCAATTTCAGCTTCAACTTCAAAAATTCAATCTCCTCAAACTATACCAAATTATATATCGATCTGAAGCTCTCGACGAGTGCATCTCAGATCTATAATTCATTTTCCAATTTGAACCACTGTTTGTCCAGAACTTTATGAACTATTCTCGGTCGTTCGTTGATCGTCGATTAACTTCGTCTAATCGAAAAATTGAAGGCACGGTCTGGTAGAGAGGACCGAGGGGAGTTCATCGGCCTAATTGGATTGAGCGCATAAATTGGATTAGGGTTTTTAAAACTTGGTGGGGGCTGGTCCAGTTTGGGTACGGGGTCGCGGCTGCGTCGGCGTGGTTGGCGACCAGAGTTTGGGATGGCGGCGTGCTCGCGTGCGAGATAGTTGTCTGGGTTAATCGAGCATTGTACAGGCGACGACTTCTGGGGATTTGGGTTCGAGTGTTTATGCGCGTGAATGTGAGGATGGAGATAGGCTATTGACGTGGCAGTATCGTTTTGGTACTTCTATTTTATTTAATTTAAAATTCAATTTGAATTCCAATCTTCTAATTTACATAACTTTCCCATACGAGGTCCAATTCATGCGCGGTTTTCGGTGAGTGTTTTAACCCACTCACAACTTCTAAAATTTCTTATGTTAGTTAAATTAATTTTTGATGTGATTAGAAATTTATTTATGGCTGTTTGATATATTTTAAATCATTATCTCGTTAATTTGTTATATTTTTAAATTAAATCGTTATTTAATTTATTATTGAATAAAAATTGCCAGTTAAATACCTGTTATTGATTATCAGTTCTATATTGATATTTATTGATTGATTTGGATGATGTTTGTAATGGATGTTGATTGTTGATATCTGATGAATGGATGTTTTATTTTATATCGTTATAACACTGCAAGTTCCTTATGGGTTGAAATGATACATGCCTGAATGATTTATAGATTAGAAAAAAATCGTTATCGGTCGAAATGATAGACTTGAATGATTTTATGGATTTCGAATATTTTCAGGATTTCAGATTGAAATGATATATATCTGTAAATATAAAAATTTTAAATTGCAGATTGAAAGGATAAATATCTGTATCACTTGACCCTAGGGTAGAGAATTATATACGGACACCGGATTTGTAAAATTTAAATGATTTCGAATCCTTAAATTTTGCATTAAGTCAAATGATATTTTTGAAATAAAATTTGGGTTATATAAATCGAATTTTTATCGAATTTCGAGTTTTATATTAAAATCGAATTGTTTTGAAAGATTTGTTGAAGGAATAAAATTGAAATTTTATAGTGAATTTGAAATATAAGTGAAGTTTATCGAAATTGAGTTATTAAATATCGTTGAAGTATAACTTTGAAATATATTGAAATTGGAGTGATTAAATCGATGTTTTAACAGAAATTTAAGCGATATTGAATTTAATATTTATTTAGAATTCTGAATCAGAAAAATTTGAAATTGGGTTTTGGGACATTGTAATGGTCAAATTGTGTTGGAATGAAATAAATAGTTTAAATTGATATAAATTTCAAATTCATATTTTCATATAAACTGTTTTAAATATATTATTTAAAAAGACTATAATTATTAAGATTTTCCAACTTTTAAACTAATTAAAACATTTGACTTATTTTAAATCTAATTAATCTATTTTAAAGCTATTTTATCTATTTTAATTATATTTAATCTATTTTAAATCTATATTACCTATTTATAACTATTTAAACTATTTTCTTCTAAATTCCAAACTAAGTAAAATGGATGTGTTTATATTCAAATTCTCGATTTTTAAGTGAATATGGTTAATGATGTTATAACCTAAGTTGGGATTTAAATAACATATTTGGTTTGATATGATATTTTGAAATGAGAGTTTAACCTATTTTGGGAATATGACTTTTGAAAGGAAATATAATTTCGAACTATGATTTCAATGTGATATAATTTCGAAAGTAAGTCATGATTTCGAAAATGATATGATTTAAATTGACTATGATATTTTGATATCAATTATGAATGGTTTTGGAAATGTATAGAACCATCCGGTGTGTAATAAGCAATTAGTTGTTAAAGAGACCGAAATTGGATATTGTCATACTCTCTACCAATACCGAAAACCACTTTGACAACTGTGTACGCGGTGGAGATTCCAGAATGAAGTAGAATGGCAACGACGATCCTAAAGGTATACATACGTGAACCTGACTCCCGTGAGTTAGCATAAGGTGGCTAAATCAGGAGCAATTGACGGGCTAAGTGAGGTCATTCCTCCGATCGGGCACATTCCATCGATACTATATTCTGACTTTGTGATTTATTTGGTGGCCACCCTCGATTTTTTTATATTTGGGAGTGTGTTCCGAGTTGGGCAGTAGTTGCGGCTATGCGTTACCAACAGTACAGAAGTATAATTGGTATATCTACCTTAGCATTGCCTAGTTGTGCCATGTCACCTACCCTAGCTCGCCTTCTACGAGTTTGTTTTATGTCATACCTATGTGGTATCCTATGGCGGCTCCAGTTTACAGGGAGTTACGGTACTGTATAGACTATTGGCATTATAAAATGTGTTAAGGGGGATATGGGTAATGCCTTAATGCTATTTTAATACTTTTACTTTACTGTAGACATATTATAATAACGTATTGTACTACATAGTAGATAGTTTAATGGATCCTTAGGAGATGTGCATCCCGAACATCTCTTAAGTTACCGCACTCACGTTAGACACTGGATAAGAGATGTCAAACCCCGTAAACATCTCCGACGTCGTTTACACTCATATTTATTTACCGTTGATTTGACTTACATAAGATCTTTTAGTTCTAACTCGAGTGTTTTGTCTTTTCAATTCGCTCGGGTCAGCCTGAGCATTTCAGGATTTGAAGACCTTATTTCTGGAGGACGAAGACGAAGATTTGTACTACTATTATTTACTATAATATTCCACTACATCATACTGTTCCGCTGCATTATTTATTTATCTTTGATATGTGTAACTCTGATTTTGTATTGTATAAGTATAATCAAAGGTTTTGTATTCACTATCTATCAACTTACAAGCCATCCAACGCTTCCTCCTCCACCACTAGCAACTTGGGTCTTAGGTCCTAGCCCTATCTCTATCATGTCAACCTCCATTACTACAGAGCCGATCGTCGAAATTCCGCCTTCTAGCTCTAACTCCGGCTCAGATTCAAAGAAAATTGATGCTTTGGAAGGGCTTGAAGGTGTTGATCTGTCCCAGGAGTAGATATTACTATCAAAGTGCAAAAGACCCTAGCAATCACATTATTATTGTAAAGAGGTTGAAGCTCGATTTTGAGAAAATCATTGTCAAGAAAGAGCTGCGAACTAAAAGGTCCACCGGCTCAGAAAAATCAAGAACTATACCAAAGCTTCCTCCCCTCAAATTCAAGCCTCCAAAAGGTCGTATAGCTGATGGTACTTCAAAATCTTTTGACCCTGCCATTGATAAGCCCAAGGACCACATCAACTTGACGACTAAAGGAGAAACTACACCTTTCAAGGGGAGCACTCCAGAAAAGGGGAAGGCTAATGATGGAAAGGAATTAAAGAAGCACAATCAAAGAATGAAGCCAAAAGCCGGAGAAATAAGAAGTAGGTTCTCAGCTTTGTTATTTGTGAAATCAATTGTTTTGCTTTTTTGATGTATTTTGTTTTTCTTTTGTATATAGGATACTACTATGCGGGAGTGGGCCTCATGATTCTTGATAAAAAGTGAACGTAAATAAAAGACTTTATCTAGACAAACTTTGTTGTATTTACATTTCCACACTTTTTAATTATCTACCAACATATTATTGCCTGCGTATGCAATATAATCATTTGAGATTCTATTTCATTTTTATATATACATGCCTTGCCTATGCAATTCCATTACTTATTGCAGCTATATACATATAAGTAAATTTCTATGATTGCTTGGTGATATTTTCTTATTCGATTCAAATTATTGTTGCTAAAGTACTTCTTTCTTGGCTAAACAAAACTTGTTATTCATTGACCAACTCTATGGCCATCCTTGCTTATTTTGGGTCGTGTTCTATCCGACCGTAAACAAGATTATAGTTAGAGAAGCATTCGGCTTGGTATTGTTTCCTGTCTCTAGGAAACAACATTCCGACATCTGTCTCTTGATATGAAACTTCAACCTTATCTATCTCCTGACGTGTATCGAATTCTTTCTTTGACCTTCATCACTTATCATCGACCAAGCATGGTTTGTTGGGCCGTAAGTGTGGTCATAGTTATAGATAGTTCATTTATTCATCGACCCCTATCTCTGAGGATCGATATTTCTGATGCTTGACTCTGAGCGTCGATTTTCGACCTTGCCTATCTACGAGCATTGATCGAATTAACTCACTGACCATCATTGTTTATCTTCGGTCGGGCATGTCTTGTCGGGCTATAAACATAGATTGAAAGCTTTGATTGTAGATCAATTCCTATCTCCAAGAAATGGTGCTTTGATTGCCTAACTATGGGCATCCCTCATTAACTTTGCCAATCTCCAGGCATTAGTCAAAGATTGGAGGGATGAGGCAGAATCCTCTTGTAATAATCCGATTTTTAAGTAATAATTAATTAAAGTTAATAATAATAATTTAATTAATTAAATTAGAACTTGGAAAATTATTTGAGAATTGGTTTAGCAATTTTTTTAAATAAAAGGATTTTTATTATGAAATATAATATTTAAAATTTAAAATAAGATAAAAATATGAAAATAATGTTCTATAAAAGGGATGTAATTAAAATAAAATGTTAGTTTGGAAAAAAATTAATTTGAAATATAATTTATATTTATTTAAAATTAAATAGAAGTTAGATTTATAAACAAAAGAAAATAAAAGCATACATACATACATAGATACATACATACATATATACATACATATATACATACATGTGTGTGTGTCTCTCTCTATATATATATGTGTGTGTGGGGGGTGTTAGCTATTTTATTCTATTAATTTCCATTAGAAACAAAAATTAAATAAGAATCTCACGGAACAAAGAAAACAACACATGCTTAGGATTCACTGCCTTTGCCTACGTTTTTCAAATGATAGTCGCACTCTATCCTGTTCACACTACTCATTTAGAATTTCCTCCCCTTTGCTATTAACACTCCTTTCGCTACTGCCCTACAAATAAAACGTACGTCATTATCCTTAATAGTAAATCTTACTCTTCTCAACATGCTCGCTTCCTTTTCCTTCTCAGTCAATAAACAACATGCATCAATATTCAAATCTACTGCTAAAGCTTTAGGTCCAAGCCCAAAAGACTTTAAGTCCAAATCCATTTTCCACGTTTCTTTATTTCTAGAATTCTCCTATCTCCCCTGTACACACTCGCTTATACTCGGTCTTGATATTGTTCCGTCTTCCTGAAGCCAAACATTAATAAACTCTTCCAAATTCTTAATTCAATAGAAAAATTGTATAAATTAAAATAAATCATTAAATTTAAATATTGGGATCTCTTCGTCAATTTGCATTTATGGCAAAAATAAACTTCAACTTTTGGTGGTTCATGGGGAATTTATGCGATTGCGTTCATAGGGAGGAGAAGAAGAAGAATATGCAATAGTCAGGTGAGTGTATTTACTCACAAAATCTATGTTCTGATCAATAATTCATGAAAATTACATTGTTTGGATTGCTGCTTGTATTGTTTATGTGTATTTCTTTATGTTTGCATATGTGGGTTGCTGGGTTTATGTGTGCATTTTGTGTTAGTGTATGTTCTGTGTTGAGTGTGTGAGTATATTAGTGTATATATTTATATATGTGCTACTGAGTTTATCTGGTAGAAGTTTGTGAGTGTGCAATGGTAGGTGACTCTGTATTGCTGGATTTGTTTGGGAGGCACTACTGTACGGGTGCATAGACCTGGGTGAGAATTCATGAGTGCATATGTGTATTTTGTGTGTGAATGGTGGTGTCGTGCGTGACCAGTTTTTGTTGTGGCTTTTCGTGAATGTGTGGGTGTATCTTTGTGTATATGTATAGATGTTGTGTTGTGTAATATATGTAACGACCCGATTGTTGGGTGTATTTCGACCGGTCCAACATCTCTGCCGAACCAAGAACCATCTCCCCCATCACCGAACCAATGCCTCTCCATCCCACTGCCGAACCAGCCTACCGAACCAGCCACCTCCAAAGTACCACCGGACCAACATGCATCCCACCTCAATGCCGAACCAAGTACACCGGTCCACTCACCTCCTTCCACCGAACCAAGCTTCACCGGACCACTCATCTCCTACCACCGAACCAAAGTAAACCGGACCAGCTCCACCGGGCTAGATTACGTCAGCCCAGGCCCGCCAGCTGCTATATACCTCCAAGACCCCTACCCCCAGCCTCACTCTATAAGTAGAGGGACAGATGTACAACAATGAGGGACAAGTTTGAGAGCTCAAGCACGGAGAGAACTTTCAAACAACTTTCTTTTACTTGTATCAAAGCTTTGTACTTGTAATCTAAACAAGAGAAGAGAAATAATATATAAAGTGGACGTAGGCACATTCTGGCTGAACCACTATAAATCTGCGTGTCTTTTTACAGTTTAGCCCCTGTTTTTCATATATTTGCATAAACCACCAAAATCACTAAGAACAACATAAGATCTACTAAATCATACGACTTTGAGGTGTTTGTCCATTTTTTGTGCAAACATTTTTTGTGCTTTCATTGAGAAGGGCTAGAAGCTCGAAGCTTCAGCTTCATCCACTTAACATTTTTCCTAAACAGCATCGTTCGCCACTTGGAAAACATGCCTCCCAAACAGAGAAAAGATGTTAACAAAAGAAAAAACATCGCATCCAGCAGTCTTTCAGATCCAGCTGTCACGAATCAAGTAAATCGTCCTCCTCCAGCAGCAGTACCAAATGAAGGACAGGCTAATCCGACCACTCCTGCCACAGAACAGCCCGCAGCAATTACTAGGGCAGATTTAGACAGGGTTGTGGTTGAAGTAACTAACCGCTTCACGTCCCAGCAGGAAGCCTTGGTGGACCATCTCATGTCACGCTTAAGGGATGCTGAAGAGTGCAACCGCAACACTGAATCATGGGGCGAGTCCCAGTTTGGAGGATCTCAAAGACAACAAAGGTCTTCATTCTTCGAAGGAGATAACGGCAGAAGTAGCTATGGTAGGAGCCGAGATCGAGCACAGCCCGAAGTTAGGCCTGAGGAAACGTTTGGTACCGAACCCAACGGAGGAGGTACCGGACGAAGGTCAACTGTAGCTGAGCCTGTCATACTGCCTAATCACGGAAACGCCAGTGAACGAGGCCGAGCTAGAGTCCAGCCCGAAGTTGGACCCGAGGAAGTGCTTAGATCAGAACCCAGCAGGGGAAGATCGAGGCAAGGGCCAACTGTAGCTGACCCTAGCATGCTCCCAGAAGATCAAAGGCAGCCACTGGAAAATATGAGGAATGATAGACGATACCATCCCTACAGGTCATCTGGACGGAATCAATCCCACAGAACAGAACCAAACTCATTTCTATCTGCTCCAAATGCTGATGAAAGGATGGCATGCTTATTCAGAGAGTGCGTCCAACGGGAGCAAAGAGATCGAGGGATAGGCGCTAGAGTAACCAGCCCTTTCGCTCGCAATATCGAAATTGCTATCACCCCCCGAGAATGGAAGATGCCAACAATGGAACCTTACAAAGGAACCTCCGACCCCGTTGTACACTTACAGAGGTACACACAACATATGCTCATGAGTGGAGCGACAGAGGGAGTACTGTGCAAATGCTTTCCGCTCTTCTTAGCAGATCTCGCTACCTCCTGGTTCTGTCATCTACCCCAGAGATCTATCAGCTCGTGGGAATGTTGAAAGAAAAGTTTATCAGTCAGTTCTGCATTCATGTGGAACAACCTAAGGACGCTTATTCCTTATCCAACGTCAAACAGAAACCTGGAGAGAAACTGCAGCAATACCTAACCCGATTCAATGCCGCAGCAACCGCAGTCCAAGATGCCGATGAGAAGCTTATCCTAATGGCCCTCAGTAGTGGTGTGCATCCGGACACTAAATTTGCTAGAAGGTTGACAAAAGAAAAACCAGCTACTTTACCCGATTTCTTCCATGAAGCCGGGAAATATATGAGGCTTGAGGATGCTGCCGTTGAGGGGCAGTCAGGACAGCAAAATAAGGCAACTCACGGCAACGCCCCTGCTGTGGCAAGGGACGTTCGAAGAAATGATTCCAGAGACAATGCTGGGGGCAAGAAGGGAGAAAAGCGCCTATATCGGCCAGGACCGAGATTCGACACTTACACTCCTTTGAACGAGACCGTCGAAAATATCTTCCTTGCCACCCAAGGCGAAGTTAGATACAAACGCCCACCATACAAGAAGGAATCAGATAACGCACAGAAGTCTGGAAAGTTCTGCCGCTTCCACGAATCTCATGGGCATGATACCAATGAATGCCATCATCTCCGGGACTTGATTGAGGAACACATCAGAAGGAAGAAACTGGAACGCTATGTAAAAGGTCAGGTGAGGACTCCAGCTTCTGCCAATGAGAACCCAAGGCTACCCTCACCGGAGATCGGCAGAGGAAACCGCAACACTAGCGGCTCTAGTCAAGAGAAGATAGTGGTCCATACCATCTCGGGAGGACCGCACATCGCAGACAGAAGCTGGAAAGAGATGGAAAGATATGGAAAGTCGCTTAGAGACAATAAAGACTGTGTCAATTCGGTTATAGAAGAGCGCCACCCGAAGCGGAAAGAAAGTGATGACATCACATTCGGTAAGCGTGACCTAGAAGGAAGACAATACCCTCACATGGATCCCATGGTTATCTCTGCCCGGCTCGGCCCCGTCGAAGTTTACCGAATCCTAGTAGACACTGGAAGCTCAGTAAACATCCTGTTCAAACATGCATTCGACAAAATGAACTATCAATGAAGGATGTATCTCCCTGCGATAAACCACTACACAGTTTCACTGGGGATGCAAAGATGCCCCTCGGGCAACTGGACCTCTTTGTTGAGATTGGAAGCCATCCCCGCTCCGTTGTACGGAAACAGACGTTTGTGCTAATAGAAAACCATTCGGCCTACAATGCCTTCTTAGGAAGGCCAGCCTTGTCTGACTTCCAAATTGTCCTAGCCCCATGGTGCCTAAAGATGAAATTTCCAACGGACAATGGAATAGGGGAAGTAGAAGGAGATCAGGACGTTGCTCGAGACTGCTATGTGACTGAACTTCGCAACAACCACAGGAAGGATAAAGGGAAGGGTGTAGAGGTTGCCCTTTGCACGAAAAGTCTAGACGCGTAGCAACTAAAGAAAGCCCCTCCTCTTTGATATACCAGCGACCCTTTCAATGAATTAGACCCTAAGGACAAAGAGGAGGAGGCCACCGCCGAGCCTGCAGAGGCTATGGAGTTTGTATCTGTAGACAAGCACGACTCAAGTAGACTATTGAAAATTGGGTCCCAACTAAAAGCAGAGTTGAAGGAGCAACTCATTGACTTTCTCCGCCACAACTTGGATGTATTCGCATGGTCACACGCTGATATGACCGGAATCTCCCCCGACGTAGCATGCCACGTACTAAACATTGATCCTACCAAGGCGCCCGTAAAACAAAGAAAGAGAAGTATGGGGGCAGAGCGATCGACAGCCCTCGATGAAGAAGTAAAGAATCTACTCGCCAATGACTTCATACGAGAAGCCATCTACCCAGAGTGGATCGCTAACCCGGTACTGGTGAAGAAGGCTAATGGGAAGTGGCGAACATGCATTGACTTCTCCAATCTAAACGACGCCTGCCCAAAGGATTGCTGCCCACTCCCCCGAATCGACCAACTTGTAGACAGCACAGCCAGGCACGAGCTCTTATCTTTTATGGACGCATACTCAGGGTATAACCAAATTCCTATGCATGCTCCCGACCAAGACCACACTAGTTTCATCACCGACCGGGGTTTATACTGCTATAAGGTAATGCCTTTCGGACTTAAAAATGCAGGAGCCACCTACCAGCGCCTCGTCAACAAGATGTTTGCAGGGCTAATAGGGCAAACTATGGAAGTATACGTGGATGACATGCTGGTAAAGTCAAGGAAAGCCGACGATCACGTAAGCCACCTAGGCAAGATGTTTCAAGTACTTCGCCAGTATGGAATGAAGTTGAATCCTCTAAAATGCTCATTCGGAGTGTCATCAGGAAAGTTCTTAGGATTCATCGTCCATGCCAGAGGGATTGAAGCAAACCCTGAACAAGTCCGAGCGCTAAGGGATATCAATATACCTTCCAATCGAAAGGAAATGCAAAGCTTGAATGGAAAAGTGGCCGCCCTAAGCCGATTCATCTCCAAAGCAACGGACAAGTGTGTCCCCTTTTTCGAAGCTCTAAAGAAAGACAAAGGAAAGTTCGAATGGACCGACAAATGCTTGACCGCTTTCCTTAACTTAATCGAACACCTCCAGAAACCACCGGCACTCTCGACTCCAAGCGAAGGCGAAGAATTATACCTATACCTTGCTGTGTCATCCCACGCCCTAAGCGCTGCCTTGGTAAGTGAAGACAACCGCACGCAGCGGTCAGTTTACTTCGTCAGTAAGAGGTTTACAGGGGCAGAAGTCAGATATCCTAAACTTGAGAAGCTATCATACTGTTTACTAATCACATCACGGAAACTGCGTCACTACTTCCAGTCCCATTCCATCAAAATTCTGACCGATCAACCACTGAGGCAGGTACTCCATCGTCCCGACACTTCTGGGCGACTACTTAAATGCTGCATTGAACTGAGTCAGTATAATATCACCTATCACCCTCGCACCGCCATCAAGGGACAAGCCGTGGCTGATTTCATTGCAGAATTCACTACCAACGAAGATAAGGAGCAATTGGAAATAGCAGAAGATATCAAGTGGAACCTCTTTGTGGACGGTGCATCAAACGAACAAGGCTCGGGGGCAGGTGTGGTGATAATCACTCCCAGGGGAAATAAGTTGCACTATGCTATAAGGTTGGAGTTCGCCGCCACCAACAACGATGCAGAATATGAAGCAGTGATAGCTGGATTAGAACTTGCCATAGAAATCGGAGCCAATTCTTTGTGTCTTCATAGCGATTCTCAACTTATTGTTAATCAAATACTAGGAGAATTCCAAGCTCGAGAAGAACGACTCATAGCATATTTAAAGAAGACCAAGTTACTTCTCAGCCGATTGGACCACTACTTAGTCAAACACATCCCTCGGGAAGAGAACCAAGAGGCCGACGAATTGGCAAAGCAAGCAAGTGTGAGAGACATCGCCATCTTTGGAGCAGTAACCATCTCAAAGCAACTGGCCCCAAGTTTTGAGCAAGTGAATCTGATAGCTGCAACCGAAGAAGCAACTTGGATGACTCCCATCCGAGACTACCTACAAAGCGGCACGCTACCCAACGGGCGTAACGAAGTCAAGAAAATCTTGAGGAAAGCATCCCGCTACACAATACAAGAAGACATCCTCTATCGGCGCGGATTCTCTAACCCGTTATTAAGGTGTGTCGGTGGGAGGGAAGCCAAGGAAATCTTATTCAACATTCATCAGGGAAGCTGTGGAGATCACACCGGAGGGCAAACATTAGCGAAATAAATACTCCGATATGGATATTTCTGGCCCACCTTAAGCAAGGACGCCTTAGATTTCGTCAAAAAGTGCGACAGATGCCAGAAGTTTGCTAAGATTCCGCAGCTACCAACAACTGAGATTACTCAAATGACCAGCCCTTGGCCCTTCGCAATATGGGGAATTGACTTAATCGGCGAGCTACCAATGGGCCGAGGCGGGGCCAAATATGCTATAGTGGCAGTCGACTATTTCACCAAATGGGTGGAAGCGGAACCTCTGAATAAAGTATCTTCAACAAAAGTTATTAACTTCTTGATCAAAAATGTTTTGTGCAGGTACGGAGTCCCACTCAAAATCATATCAGACAATGGGCTTCAGTTTGACAGCGAGGAATTCGCCAACTGGTGCCGAGAGCACGGAATTCACAAAAGCTTCTCATCCGTGGCGTATCCCCAAGCAAACGGACAAGTCGAAGCCGTCAACAAAATTCTGAAAACCCTAATAAAAAAGAAACTCGAAAAGTCAAAGGGCGCTTGGGTGGATGAACTCCCCACGGCACTGTGGGCCTATCGCACATCCTTCAGAATTTCAACGGGGCACACTCCTTTCTCTTTGGCATACGGATCGGAGGCTATGCTCCCAGTTGAAACTATTGTGCCTTCCCACCGTAGGATCCACTATAACCCAGAAGAGAACGAAGAACTCCTTCACATATCTTTGGATCTGGTTGAGGAGAGAAGAAATAATGCAATCCTTAAAGTAGCAGCCCACAAGCAAAAAGTGGCAGCACAATACAACTCCAAAGTCAAGCATCGTACCTTACAAGAAGGCGATCTTGTCCTCAAGCGAATCTTCCCTCGCCCCGGAGCACTAGACCCAATCTGGGATGGACTATATGTAATTCATAAAGATCTCCACAATGGAGCTTATATTTTGTCAACAGTGGACGGAGAGGTGTTCCAGAGGGCATGGAACATCCAACACCTCCGTCGATACTTTTCTTAACTTGTACTGCCCATATGAAGTGAATTAACAAAGAGAATCAGTGGACGTAGGCCTTTCCGTGCCGAACCACTTTAAAAAACCTTGTCTCTTTTTTTACTTGTTCCTTTATATCTTGGCTGCTTGTTAACTTTATCCTTTTCGGTTGGACAAAATCCTATGCTTATAGCATTTCCACCCAAAGCACTCCACAGCGCAACTTCACCTAGACAAGACCTAACATGTACTATGCGAATCTATGCCCTCGCCAATGAGACACTTTCGCTCCAGCATCCCTCTGTTGCGGGTTAACTCATTGCTCGCGACGGCCCTTAAAGCCAACTGTAATGAGCCGATTATAAGCCACCGAGAAGGCTGATTATAGCCGAGGCAGCTCATTACGGCGTTCGGCTCGCCGGCAACTGTGAACCGACTATAAGCCCCAACATAAGGTGTGGCCAGCCAGGGGCAGTTCACGGTTGACGATCGGCACCCACGCTAGCCGGCCACAATAAATCGAATAATACCCACGATTACGGGCCATAATGGCCCGGGTAGTTACTGTGCGCGATCTCGGCTCCGATGTGTCTTAAGTGCGGCTGTGGTAAAAAAGAATTAACTCCCCGCGGAGGCGTAAGATGGGTGACAAATGTCTCCAAGACCCACAGCTAGGGAAAGTGACTACAAAGCCCGTTTGCCACGAACTTAAGCACATCGAAGGCCTTCCGTGATTGGAAGTTTTACCTTTTCACATATTTCAATTTTACTTAAGCAACTTTTCTCATATCCTCTGTAACAATCCCTGAAGTACAGGACATAGAGCAGGAGACATTCACTAATGGAAGTAGACGCTCACGACGAGATACTGGACCACATCCCTTACTCAGTCACACAAAATATTCAAAGCTGCCATCCACAAGCAAGATGTAAAGGGCGGTATTTCCTTCTTTCATATGCAAACATGTGACTATAATTTATTCACACCTCACGCTAACATTACAAGTCATGAAATTATGTATTAAACAAAAACCTGACATCAAACACGATTTGATTACAAGAATATGCATAGCTATATTTCTCATACGACATGTCAAAATAGCAAAAAATATTCAAAAGACGACAAAATCAGCTTAAGTTAAAGAATTACACGTCAAGAATAGAGCTATTTATTACAAGTAGCAAAAATTACCACCTAAGAGTTACTTTACTAGTTTAAGACTAACATATACAACCATGTTAAGAATTTTCCAGGCCTAATCAAGGAGCCGGCTACGTCGGAGTTTTGTCCTTGTCCTGTTGCCCACCTGTCCGGTCAGAAAAAGAATTCGTCAGTGATAAGCAACCAAGTTAACGGAAAGACTAGAAAGGAAGACTTACCAGCATCTGCTCCTTGATCAACTTGATCATCATCCTCCGCTTGCACACCTGTCTCCTCAGCTGCAAGCAACCACATGCCCTCCTTCACCGCCACCTTCTCCTCCTTGGTAAACTGGACGGTAACAGTATCCATCCTAAAGGCCACGCCACCCTCCTTATCTGCCTCGGCCTGGGCCTCCTCTAGAGCCCTAAGATAGATCCTAGCCATAACCCGAGGGTAATCATCCATCCAGGACAAGTTACCCTGCCTCCAAGTACGGAAGTACATATCCTGGAGCATCCCCTCCATCAGCCCCTCGTTCTCTTCAAACTCCCTCGCCCGGGCCTCGGAATCCGACAACCTTACGATGGCAGCATCTCTCTCCAATTGGTATCTCGAGCAGTTAGCCTGAAGGGATTTCCGCATCGCCTCCATCTCCTCCCTCAACTTGGCTTGAGCAAGCTCTGCAGCCTCAAGCTTCCCAGATAACTCCTCTATCTGCTCAAGATCCGCTTTCCAAACCTCGTCCACCGTGGCGATGGCCATATCGATCCGTTCCTTGCAAGTAGCCTCCATTTTCCGCAGTTCGGCCCGGTTGGCCTCTTCCATAGTTTTCTTTAGACGTCCAGAGGCGGCCTCGTGTTGAGAGATCTGGATGGCCTGATCAGCGAGTTGCTTGGCCTGGTCGGAAACCACTAACCGCAATCTTATGTTGACACTCCCAATTTCCTCCCCGGCCTTGACCAGTCGGGCATGATGCCCCATCAACTTCCTAGTTTCCTCAACAACCCGGTCGATGTTTTCCTTAGCTTCGTTCCCCATAATGACAATCTGAGTAGTAAGCAAATCGAGGTCTAGGGACTTGGCCTCATCTAGCACATTTATCATATGGTTGCGAGGAAGAAGGTGCTCACCGGTAACCTCGTCGAAGGAAATATCATGAGAACTTGGATCCAGATCAAGATGACCCACAAATGGATTACGAGCCAAGCGAAGACGATCAATCTGAGTAACGGTAGGATTTTCAGACAGGTGCAGAGAGGGTGTGAACTCAGTGTCCTCCTCCGTGATATCATGAAGAGGCTGAATTGGGGGCTGAGGACCAAGTGAAGGTTCGGATAGGTAGCGACTCCTCTTTCTCTTTTGAATACCCTCTTCAATAACCCCGAGAAGAGGACGGTAGCCGACGACACCCCCGGAACGGTGGGCCGGAGGCTTCGGCTTGGCGGAAGCTTTGGAGAGCTTGTATTATTCAAGCCTGTGCCGAAGATCTGAGGTCTTGGCCATTTTTCCAGCTCCTGATATGAAAACCAAGTGTTACCAACATGTATTGGGCCATCACTCAAGAATTGAAAGAGTAAAGTGAAATTCACCTTGAACCGCCGAAGTTGTTTCAGTAGAGGCGCTCCCGGAAGATAGATCGATGCCGGTCCCAACGTTATCGGCTTTCTTGGACTTCTCCGTCCCCTCCAAACCTTCGAAAGCTTGGCGGAAAGCGTCATTCGTCCACTCCTGCATCTCGCATACTTGCCCAGAAGATAAAGCCCCGACACCGTCGCCTCCTCCAGCGCTTTCTCCTCCATCTTCGCCTTGCTCCTCCTCAACGTCTCCCTCCTCCGGGATATCTGGACATGAGCTGGGAGAGGGACCGTCAGACTTTTTGAGCTTCTTCCCCCCGGCAACCGTGTGTTTCGGAAAGGGCCTCCTTTTACTGCTCTTTAACTCGGCCCCTTCTTTAGCTTGGGCAGCCTTCTCTTCAGCCGTGTCCCTCTGCTTGACCACGGATTGCTGTGGAAGGATCAAGTTGTACTCCAAGAGTGTAGCGTTCGTGATCAGGTAGGCAGCCGACCTATCTCTCCCAGTAATAGCTTCTATTTCTGCTGCCGTCTAAACCAGGCGGTCATTCTCCACGACCGCAAAACCACCTGTCGCTAGCAAAAAATAAAAACACATAAGAAAGAGTATTGCAACGAGGACGAGATTTAAAAATAGAGCTTTGACTTACATCCGGAGGTGAGACGCCGAATGGAAACGGAATCATCCCTGACGAAGAACCATTCCTTCTTGAACATACTATACTTGGAGTATAAATCCAGGACCGGCTTAAAGGTTACGGCCGATTCCAAGCTGATGTAGGGAGACCCCTTCTTGTAGCCTCTCAAGTTATACAAATACCAGATCTCCCGGTTGGAAGGAGGACGCCCATATCTCCTTTGGAAGATGACGAAGAGACTCACCAGAATGGCATAAGAGTTAGGCTGAAGCTGGAATGGAGCTACCTTTAGATATGTAAGAAAGCTGACTAACCAGGCGTTGAGAGGCGGGATGGCACCACACATGCAATGGTATCTGCTGTATGCAAAGTATCCATCGGGAGGATCATACGGCATCACTCAAGCATTCGGCAATAACATGCGTGCTCGATCAATCCCGAAAGAGCGAGATATAACATCGAGTTGCTCGCCCTTGAGGGAGCTGGGAAAGCAATCGGGCGGGGAGTTTAGAAGCTCCTGAGGGCCGTACCCACCCACCAGTTATCTCAGGGCAGGTCCATGACGTTCCGGTCCTGGCCGAGCAGGGGGCACTGCGGAAGATTCTCCTTCGCCCTGGGACTTCTTTCTATCCGATCGGGTTTCCACTCTTTGAGACATTTATCTGCAACACAAGGGAGTACATCGTTAAACATATGAATGGTGTAGTCTGAAAATTTCACTCATAATTTAAAACGCTCAGAACTCCTAGTATCATTCGGTAAAGCAGATACAAAGGTTCATTCGGTATTTGGGATCTCAAGAGATCATCCGGTAATTCAGAATAGGCCCATTCGGCACTCAAACATACCTGGTTCGGTACTCAGATTGATTCGGTAATCAGGTTGGTTCGGTCCTCAGATTGATTCGGTGCTCAGACTACTTCGGCTATCTCAAAACGATAAAGGATAACAGTAACCTGAAGCCCCTATTTATAAGCGAAACATGTCAACCGGACCAACTGGTTCGGCACACCCAAGACCGAACGAAGCTATCTCAACTACAGGAAAGCAAAGCGCGGAACATGCGAGCACGTACCCCACTTTGGGGGGCAAGTGTTGGGTGTATTTCGACCGGTCCAACATCTCTGCCGAACCAAGAACCATCTCCCCATCACCAAACCAATGCCTCTCCATCCCACTGCCGAACCAGCCTACCGAACCAGCCACCTCCAAAGTACCACCGGACCAACATGCATCCCACCTCAATGCCGAACCAAGTACCCCGGTCCACTCACCTCCTTCCACCGAACCAAGCTTCACCGGACCACTCATCTCCTACCACCGAACCAAGCTTCACCGGACCACTCATCTCCTACCACCGAACCAAAGTAAACCGGACCAGCTCCACCGGGCCAGATTACGTCAGCCCAGGCCCGCCAGCTGCTATATACCTCCAAGACCCCTACCCCCAGCCTCACTCTATAAATATAGGGACAGATGTACAACAATGGGGGACAAGTTTGAGAGCTCAAGCACGGAGAGAACTTTCAAACAACTTTCTTTTACTTGTATCAAAGCTTTGTACTTGTAATCTAAACAAGAGAAGAGAAATAACATATAAAGTGGACGTAGGCACATTCTGACTGAACCACTATAAATCTACGTGTCTTTTTATAGTTTAGCCCATGCTTTTCATATATTTGCATAAACCACCAAAATCACTAAGAACAACATAAGATCTACTAAATCATACGACTTTGAGGTGTTTGTCCATTTTTTGTGCAAACACCGATATTTTCAACCATTCGCATCCATTATAAGTGTATAGGTTGTCACGTACCGAAATTTTCGACTTTCGAAAATTCGACATCGATACTCACTTTATCGACTGCTGAGAAATCGAGTGCCGGAAACTCCAATAGTGAGGGTTTTAAATAGAAGAAAAAGGTAGAAGAAGAAGAAAGTAGAAGAAAGAGAGAAGAACAACAGAACAACATCAGAACAGAAAAACAATATCAGAATCTTACACATCGCAGCGGAACAATATGTAATAAATAAACACTAGTCTTTTAAAACAAAGAACTATATTAGTTTATACATACATCAATCATCAGAGTCAATATACAACTCGATACAACAGTGGACAGTTATATAAACTTGTCCTCATACAAAATACACAGCGGAATAAATAATATCAGATACAAATACTACGTCTCGTCATCCAGCTTATCTCCAAAGCTCCAGAATATCCAGAATATCCTGATAATCTAACTCTAGACTGCCCGTGTGGAAATTTTGTGGGCACCCAGAGTTTAGAAGGGAACAATAAACTCCGAGTCAGTCATGGTGACTGGTGTGAGATCGTAAAACAGTTATTTTTCACAAAGAAAATAAAACAAATTCGCAATGCTTTTGGAAAATGAAACTACCATAAGACGTCCCACCACACACACAATGCAAACGCAGAATTGGAGGAGATTTCTTCTTATGATAGTCAAAGATGCTTACTACGCCAAAATCAAATCATTTTTGATATTATTATTAGTGCATAGAGTCAAAACATTTCGAAAGTATAATATAAATCTTAGCCAGCATAGGACATCCGCACTTATGCCTACTATAGCTACTATGTTCAATAGCAGGTTACCGCCACATTCCATAGCAGGTAATACAACTAAAACCGTACAAGTCGCGTATTGTTTCTTTGGATTTCCAACAAATGGTCAGGCTAAGGAACTTCCTATGCCACGATGGGTACGCCCCTGGAATAGACGACCCGAGAAATAACCTAACATTACGGTTAGATCTCTGCCAACACAAGGCCGGGTTACCTCTGCAAAAATAGGTAACTACTGACACGCGTATGTCATCCCCCGATCGTAACCGATCTTCCCGAGGATCCCCGATTTCCAACAAACCACATCAAAATAATAATGCAGCAACCACATAGGTTAAGTATCTGGGCTCCATACCATGATACCACCTCTATCCAGAAGGAATGACATACACTAAGGGGCGCTACTCCCTAGAACCTTGCTGCATCCTTCATGTTTTGACCATTTCCGGGGTGTGAGGCTCGATGAAGTCTCGTCCACAAAGCTACGCTTTCTACAAAGCCATGCTTCGGGTCAAACAAAATGATCAACCTATGATCACAAAGATATAAGATCAAACAAATGATCATATCGCAAATGATCAAACACTGATCATTTCACAGCAACACTCAGTATGCCACGTTACCAAATTGGGATATATCGCTGATAAATTTCAACTACATAACCTCTGAGCTCGTACGTCTCAGAGAAGGGTGTTAAGCTAAGAGAATAAATTCTCCACCACCAACAGAAATGTATTTGAAAGAAATCAGCTTTATATCTCAAATTGTAACGTCAGACACACAATCCATACAAGTCTGTTCCGGGATCGAACAGAACCGAAGGCACTTCTCACGAAGCCCTTGCAATTCCGGATAATTTTCAATCACGTCCGGACTTCCCGTCACTAAGGGTGATAAAAACCTCTAAATCGGAGATCAACCGATGTAGAGTAACTCGACGGTAATCCTTCCGTTTTCAAAAATATCCGGTCTTCAACACCGGTCTTCGAATGCAATTCATAACGACGTATCACATATTCGGAATGGGTTATACGACCCCATGGTCCTTTCCCGGCTAACCCGAATAGTGAGCGATTATTCAAAAATAAGTGTGGCATTCAAATTCATCCAATTCACAACAAATACCATTCAAGGTAATTATTGTTAGTCGGTTATTTAACTATCAATAAAGATGCGCAACATCATCAGATTCCAAATAATTTTCCAAATTATTTATTTTCAAAAATATCTTTACTAGATATATAATTTCCACACTTCAAAAATAAATCAACGTTTATTTTTAAACAGATTCCCTTTTCTTTTATAAATTCCATAGTGAATTTATATTTTTCGAATACCTACTGATATACGATTTTCAAATCGATTTCAATATTCAATTTCAATTTATCTTTAAAAAGATAAATTCTCAAAAACATTTCATTTCATATTGGAAAAGCATTTCCATACTTATTTAATAATAAGTAATTCACAAATCATTTATTTTCAACACTTGGAAAATATTCGATATACTTAAATCAAATTAAGTATATATTTCATTCTTTAAGGAAATCTATTTTCTATAACAACATCAATTTGAGTCAAAACGAATGTTACGTAAAACATCGTTACGACGACTCAAAAATTACTAGTGTAGGGATTCGAAATTAAGATAGATATGTAAATCCCAATACTATATAAAAACATTTCCTTTCGGAAATCATTTACTATAACAACAGTGTTATAGTCCACCATTTCCTTATTTTTCGAAAACGTCTATTTCAACAATAAAATGTTGAAATCTATGGTTTCGATATTTAACATATTTTAAAACATCTTTAAAATGTTTAACTTCATTTTTAATATCACTTCTTCAAAAATAAATCCATTTTACTTAACGATATATTCACTATCCAAAATCGTGAATATACTTCACTAACCACATTTCAATCTTTTCTACACATTTATTTCAAGAATTATCCACTATCCAAAATCGTGGATAAAATTTCCTTAATAACCTTCTATATTAAATTCATCAAATTTGATTAATTTCCGAATTTATAAAACAACGTTTATAAATTCCATTTTCTATTTTCTATAACAACTCCGGTTTATAAATCTCATTTTATTAACTTCTATAATTCACTTATAAAAATAAGTGATTTCGGATTTATAAACAACGTTTATAAATCGCATTTGTACTTTATAACGATTTCAACTTTAAAAAGAATCATTTATGAACAAATTCGATCAATATTCCATTTAAAGGCAAAAATCCAATTTATAAGTAAATTACTTATAAATCCTTTATTCTATAACTTCATTCATTTTTTAACTTCATAATATAAATCTATTAATTTCATTCACTTATGAAATCCATTTATACTTCTTTTTAACACTTATAAAAATTCGTTTTATAAGTCCAATATTTTGATTTATAAAATATCAATTTTATAAATCTTTTTATACAAATCGTTTATAGTTATTCAAAAATCCCAACTTAAACCATTTTCTAAATAAATCAACTATTTATTTCAAACATCACACTTTGGTTAAATTTCACCAAAAATCTTAACTTTTATAACTTTAAAATTTTAGACGCTTATTTATTTGAAATAAATCAATTCAAAAATTCAATAAAACGTCTATTTTAAAAAATCACTTTAAAAATCCTTTTAAAGTAAAAGTCGTTATTTTTAAAACTTGAATCCGATGATGCAACAGCACCAATTAGTCAATCACAACAACAAACATCATATATCAATATGATAACAGAATATACATCAATATCTGTAAATAAATAAATACTGGTGAGGAATCCAGTTGGATCCCTCCAACCTGTTTCCCTGCATCCAAAGACGTTAGCATAATACCAATTCCACTTCGAGGTGGAATATCGCGGTATATGGGTTTTATAAAAATATCCGCTTACTAACGGCGCAATAGGGTCTCATCCGCTATACGAGGCGGGAAATCAATCAATCCAATATATACATATGCCAATATGTATATATTGCTATATATATAATAGATATATCCTACTATATCTAATATCACATCCAATAGCAATCAATCAGTCAATAAATAACTGCAATACAAAATTTATTTGAGTGAGAAAGATCTCACCTTAGCTTTTATTTAGCAATCCGTTTCCAATCCAGTTTATTTCTCCATTTCAGACCTTGTATCAACAATTTTATAAAATTCATTAATATCCGAAATAAATCGAATAACCAATTTTTTTTATCTGATTAATTAAATTAACCGATGGTTTTACTTTTAAACTTTTTTTTTTCTTTTTTAAATAAATTTATTTAATCAAAATTTAAATTTAAAACTAAGTTTCCTTTTAAAATAAATTTATTTAGCTACAAATAAAATCTAAAACCAAATTTCTTTACTGTAAACATCTATTCTTTAATTGTTTTATCTTTCTATAACCACTTATAAATTTGGAAAACCATATTTCCTTTATTGTTAAAATTTAAAACCTTATCTATCTAGATTTTCTTTTTATGAAATAACTCCAGTGACTTATACGATAATCTATATACATTTTTAATTAACTTTACTGTTAATTTCCTGTATAGACAACATTCAGTTAGACAAAAATGATGATACCTCACTACGAGTTTGAAGGCGAACAAAACCCCAACCCTTCGCGAGTGCCAGCCATCGCCTCGCGCCTCAGTCGCGCTCTTGTCGATGCTGCTGTATCCATCTCAGCTGCTCCATCGCCGAGTGCCAAGTCTCCGCCTCCTCCACCATCCACTTCGATCACCACGGCGCCGCGATGCCCTAAATCGTCGCCTCCAAAGTCGCGTGCTCGAGAACGCGTTCGCGCTCCACAATCGCGACCTATCGCTGCCCCCTTCGAATTGCGCGCGCACACCAGATCGCCTCGACCTCCCCAATACTCGCGCGCCTCCCCTCCGCCTCTCGTACACGAGATCGAGCTCGCCATTTTTGATTTCGAGATTTCATTTTTTTTTCTTTGGAACGAATTGAAACTGGGGGAAAAGAGGAATTTTGTTGGTCTGCTTTTAAATTTGAACGAGAGAAATGTGGTATACGCGGCCATTAATTTGGTTTGAACGAAAAAGCTTTCGTTCGATTTTTTCTTTGTTTCTGATTCGAATAGAAGGAGGAACGTGATTTATCAGAGAAGATCGTGCTTGCTTGATTTTTCGTTCGTGATTCTCGGCTGAAACAAAGGAGCGTGCCTTAAGGAACGAAAAGTAATTGACGTGACAAATTTTAAAATTTAAATTTAAATTGAATCCGTTTACATTTCAATGCGTTTTCTCACCGTATGGTCACGTATCAACTTCGAAAAATATGAAATTGGAAATCCGACAATAATTCAATATTACGGACCCAATGGGACTGGTTTCGTCGAATTCCGAGACTGTGCCTCGGACGGCTATTTTTAAATTCAATTCGAACAATAAAATTCAAAACTGAACAAAACAGTTTCAAATTAAATTCTGAAAGTTTCTATTATCTTCAGTGTTATCAATATAAATTTTACAAGCGTTTGAAATATTTTTCTTCGACTTAGAATTGAAGATACAAATTTTTATTCAGCATTTAATAGATTAAATTTTAAAGTTTAATCGCAAAATTCAGAGTTATATCGGGGATTCAAATTAAATCATCGTTCAAATATTTAAAATTAATTAAATATTCTCAATTTAATTTGTTCAAAATTCAGGGTCGTTACAGACTTCCCCCCTTAAAAGAATTTCGTCCTCGAAATTACAAGTTAGGAAAAAATGTCCTTAACTCGTCTACTATTTTTCACAATTCAATAGTTTTATCAAATTATCGAAACAAATCTTCCTACTAAAGATTCGTTATTAATCCAACTAGCTTTCTAAACCCTTTCATAATTTTCAAACAATATTGTTTCTTTAACAATTCAAATTTAAATTTAAATTGAATTTTAAACTTTCAAAATTTCCTCAAAATTTTCTAACACTCGAAATTTTCGAAAAATTTCGCCAGCGTCTCCTTTGCGTGGCTAATACGGTACGACTACAAAACGTCCCTACGGACTCTCAGATTTCAAAAAGAAAAGAGAAATGCCAAGCGGCTAGAGAAGAAATCATCAAATTTCATATTGAAATTTAAAATACATACCTTTTGTCGAGCAATTCAAATTATCTTTGAAATCAAAATTCCCAATTCCTTTATACACCTGTATATCCTACTAGCCATAATATCTAGTTACAATATTTAAACCATTTTGCAAATTCCATTACAAATTTTTTTTGATACTTACTTCTTATACATTTTTACTTCACTGTTGAAGTTATATATCTATTTTCATTCAATTTCACATTTCGAATTTCATTTGAATTCAATTCACCATTTCCATTCAATTTAACCTCTGAATATTGAATTTATCAACTATCTTTTATTCACAACTGTACTATTTTAAATTAGTTCCAATTACTAATTCGTTACAAATTCCAATTTCCAATATTCAGCTTGAATTACATTTGCTAACAAATTCAAAACAAAGTTTAACATTCATCTTTAATTTCATTTACTTGCAATTGTAAATTCCATTCATTCAGAAATTTATTTCTACTTACTTGAATTTATCTGCAAATTCGAACCATTCTTTTATTTAGTCACAATTCAAGTTTCAATTTAACTAATTCAACTTCCATTTCATGAATCAATTAATTATCAAAGTAGTTTATTCGGATTCAATCCTTATTCATTTTTTTCTTTTCCAAGTTAGGAATTTTCTATTCAACGTGATTCAAATCAAATCACATTCCATTATTGAAATTTTAATTCATCTTTCATTTATTCAAATTTATTCACTTATACTTTCTTTAATTTAACTCCATCCTTTAAGTTAAATTTATTCTATCAAAATTCAAATTGTATAAGTTATCAACTCATTTATTATTCTCATAAATATTTTTATATAGCATTCCAGAGTTTTAATAACATTTTCAAAACCATTTTTGAAAACAATTCAATTTATCCCTTGAATTTCCAAAACAAAACCCAAATTTTTCCAAACAACCTCCATTTAAAAACAATTTAGCAGCACTTCCTCTTTTGGAAACCCGAAAATGAACACCGGTGATGTCGTGATCATCATCGGAATTATTTTCCAACGACCGAAAAGAGTTTAGAGCTTTTCATTCCTTCAAAATACTTTTCAAACCTTCGAAATCCATTTTCAAATCAAAAATGATTTAAACTTTCCAAATCTCCAAAATTTTCAAATTCTTTTCAAAACATTTCCAAAAACTTCTCTGGAATTCCGTTTCAAATTACAATTCACATTTACAATTTACGTTCTTTAATTTCATTTGTATATGAATTTTATTTCTTAACTTTGGAGTTATGATTTCAATTTCTTATTCAATTTCAGTGATGATAATTCGCTATTATTACTTCCTAACATCCATGCAACCATATACTATAGTACTTTATAGAAAAAAACATTTCTTTTTTTATACAAAAATAGTTTTGGGCAAAATTATCTCATTCACCCTATTCAAAAACAATACTGTGCCGAATTGTTCTATTCGAGTGTTTAGAAACCCCTTCGATCCAGTTTTGCAGACTGTGCCGACGAAGGTTCATATGCCACTCAATAAACCAATCATCACAATACAAAACAATTTTATATTCAATAACAAATACGCGCTCATATCTATTATTACACTCAACTCATTCTAGAGTACTACTGACTCTATCTCTAATGAGTAACACCTAACAGAGCAGGGTTGTCGCTTAACCATATGCTCTGATACCACATTGTCACGTACCGAAATTTTCGACTTTCGAAAATTCGACATCGATACTCACTTTATCGACTGCCGAGAAATCGAGTGCCGGAAACTCCAATAGTGAGGGTTTTAAAAAAGGTAGAAGAAGAAGAAAGCAGAAGAAAGAGAGAAGAACAACAGAACAACATCAGAACAGAAAAACAATATCAGAATCTTACACATCGCAGCGGAACAATATATAATAAATAAACACTAGTCTTTTAAAACAAAGAACTATATCAGTTTATACATACATCAATCATCAGAGTCAATATACAACTCGATACAACAATGGACAGTTATATAAACTTGTCCTCATATAGAATACACAGCGGAATAAATAATATCAGATACAAATACTACGTCTCGTCATCCATCTTATCTCCAAATCTCCAGAATATCCAGAATATCCTGATAATCTAACTCTAGACTGCCCGTGTGGAAATTTTGTGGGCACCCAGAGTTTAGAAGGGAACAATAAACTCCGAGTCAGTCATGGTGACTGGTGTGAGATCGTAAAACAGTTATTTTTCACAAAGAAAATAAAACAAATTCGCAATGCTTTTGGAAAATGAAACTACCATAAGACCTCCCACCACACACACAATGCAAACGCAGAATTGGAGGAGATTTCTTCTTATGATAGTCAAAGATGCTTACTACGCCAAAATCAAATCATTTTTGATATTATTATTAGTGCATAGAGTCGAAACATTTCGAAAGTATAATATAAATCTTAGCCAGCATAGGCATTCCGCACTTATGCCTACTATAGCTACTATGTTCAATAGCAGGTTACCGCCACATTCCATAGCAGGTAATACAACTAAAACCGTACAAGTCGCGTATAGTTTCTTTGGATTTCCAACAAATGGTCAGGCTAAGGAACTTCCTATGCCACGATGGGTACGCCCCTGGAATAGACGACCCGAGAAATAACCTAACATTACGGTTAGATCTCTGCCAACACAAGGCCGGGTTATCTCTGCAAAAATAGGTAACTACTGACACGCGTATGTCATCCCCCGATCGTAACCGATCTTCCCGAGGATCCCCGATTTCCAACAAACCACATCAAAATAATAATGCAGCAACCACATAGGTTAAGTATCTGGGCTCCATACCATGATACCACCTCTATCCAGAAGGAATGACATACACTAAGGGGCGCTACTCCCTAGAACCTTGCTGCATCCTTCCTGTTTTGACCATTTCCGGGGTGTGAGGCTCGATGAAGTCTCGTCCACAAAGCTACGCTTTCTACAAAGCCATGCTTCGGGTCAAACAAAATGATCAACCTATGATCACAAAGATATAAGATCAAACAAATGATCATATCGCAAATGATCAAACACTGATCATTTCACAGCAACACTCAGTATGCCACGTTACCAAATTGGGATATATCGCTGATAAATTTCAACTACATAACCTCTGAGCTCGTACGTCTCAGAGAAGGGTGTTAAGCTAAGAGAATAAATTCTCCGCCACCAACAGAAATGTATTTGAAAGAAATCAGCTTTATATCTCAAATTGTAACGTCAAACACACAATCCATACAAGTCTGTTCCGGGATCGAACAGAACCGAAGGCACTTCTCACGAAGCCCTTGCAATTCCGGATAATTTTCAATCACGTCCGGACTTCCCGTCACTAAGGGTGATAAAAACCTCTAAATCGGAGATCAGCCGATGTAGAGTAACTCGACGGTAATCCTTCCGTTTTCAAAAATATCCGGTCTTCAACACCGGTCTTCGAATGCAATTCATAACGACGTATCACATATTCGGAATGGGTTATACGACCCCATGGTCCTTTCCCGGCTAACCCGAATAGTGAGCGATTATTCAAAAATAAGTGTGGCATTCAAATTCATCCAATTCACAACAAATACCATTCAAGGTAATTATTGATAGTCGGTTATTTAACTATCAATAAAGATGCGCAACATCATCAGATTCCAAATAATTTTCCAAATTATTTATTTTCAAAAATATCTTTACTAGATATATAATTTCCACACTTCAAAAATAAATCAACGTTTATTTTTAAACAGATTCCCTTTTCTTTTATAAATTCCATAGTGAATTTATATTTTTCGAATACCTACTGATATACGATTTTCAAATCGATTTCAATATTCAATTTCAATTTATCTTTAAGAAGATAAATTCTCAAAAACATTTCATTTCATATTGGAAAAGCATTTCCATACTTATTTAATAATAAGTAATTCACAAATCATTTATTTTCAACACTTGGAAAATATTCGATATACTTAAATCAAATTAAGTATATATTTCATTCTTTAAGGAAATCTATTTTCTATAACAACATCAATTTGAGTCAAAACGAATGTTACGTAAAACATCGTTACGACGACTCAAAAATTACTAGTGTAGGGATTCGAAATTAAGATAGATATGTAAATCCCAATACTATATAAAAACATTTCCTTTCGGAAATCATTTACTATAACAACAGTGTTATAGTCCACCATTTCCTTATTTTTCGAAAACGTCTATTTCAACAATAAAATGTTGAAATCTATGGTTTCGATATTTAACATATTTTAAAACATCTTTAAAATGTTTAACTTCATTTTTAATATCACTTCTTCAAAAATAAATCCATTTTACTTAACGATATATTCACTATCCAAAATCGTGAATATACTTCACTAACCACATTTCAATCTTTTCTACACATTTATTTCAAGAATTATCCACTATCCAAAATCGTGGATAAAATTTCCTTAATAACCTTCTATATTAAATTCATCAAATTTGATTGATTTCCAAATTTATAAAACAACGTTTATAAATTCCATTTTCTATTTTCTATAACAACTCCGGTTTATAAATCTCATTTTATTAACTTCTATAATTCACTTATAAAAATAAGTGATTTCGGATTTATAAACAACGTTTATAAATCGCATTTGTACTTTATAACGATTTCAACTTTAAAAAGAATCATTTATGAACAAATTCGATCAATATTCCATTTAAAGGCAAAAATCCAATTTATAAGTAAATTACTTATAAATCCTTTATTCTATAACTTCATTCATTTTTTAACTTCAAAATATAAATCTATTAATTTCATTCACTTATGAAATCCATTTATACTTCTTTTTAACACTTATAAAAATTCATTTTATAAGTCCAATATTTTGATTTATAAAATATCAATTTTATAAATCTTTTTATACAAATCGTTTATAGTTATTCAAAAATCCCAACTTAAACCATTTTCTAAATAAATCAACTATTTATTTCAAACATCACACTTTGGTTAAATTTCACCAAAAATCTTAACTTTTATAACTTAAAAATTTTAGACGCTTATTTATTTGAAATAAATCAATTCAAAAATTCAATAAAACGTCTATTTTCAAAAATCACTTTAAAAATCCTTTTATAGTAAAATTCGTTATTTTTAAAACTTGAATCCGATGATGCAACAGCACCAATTAGTCAATCACAACAACAAACATCATATATCAATATGATAACAGAATATACATCAATATCTGTAAATAAATAAATACTGGTGAGGAATCCAGTTGGATCCCTCCAACCTGTTTCCCTGCATCCAAAGACGTTAGCACAATACCAATTCCACTTCGAGGTGGAATATCGCGGTATATGGGTTTTATAAAAATATCGGCTTACTAACGGCGCAATAGGGTCTCATCCGCTATACGAGGCGGGAAATCAATCAATCCAATATATACATATGCCAATATGTATATATTGCTATATATATAATAGATATATCCTACTATATCTAATATCACATCCAATAGCAATCAATCAGTCAATAAATGTAACGACCCGAAATTTTCGAAGCCAAAAATTCCAGATAGTTATGAAAAAGAAGAAAGAGGTAGAAGAAGAAGAACAGAAACATCAACAACTCACATTCGCAGCGGATAAAATATAATAATAATATAATGACAGTTTACAAAAGATTATTATATCTATCGATTACATTTTCATACATCAGAGTTTTACATATCCACAGTCACTGAAATATACAGTAATCATATCTCAGAATTACAATAATACACTACAGCAGAAATACTCTATACGTACTTGCCATCCAGCTCGTCTCCTGAGCTCCAGAACGTCCTACCTGAAATCTGTAATACTCGGTCTGACCCGAGCATTACATCAAAGTAACACCCGGGTCAGGCTGGAAACCAGCGTGAGTAAACCCAATCAACATGGAATATCCAAGTAATCAACTTATATAAACCCGGGGTAACTTATATCAATTTAACAAATTAACAATTTGCTATAAACAACACTTATTTCACACGTCAATTTCTAAGTACCAAACTTAGGTAAAATAATTCCAATTCACTTAAATCATTTATTTCAGCCTATTGATTTCACAAATTAATTTATAAAATTCGAAGTGGTTTCGGGTATTCCGAATACCCGACCCCGGTCTCTCCGAAACTCATATCGTCCTAACCCAAGTTACCCAAAGCAATACACAACATTTCATATCAGAGATACCAATTCATTCAAAGCAACCAATACCAATCAATCATCCATAACAAAGCTTAATCACATACATATCAATTCAATTAATTCTAATTGAATTTCAAATCTCAATCACTTAGATTCTTTCATTTATAAATTCCAAATTAATTAATTATCAACCCTGGATTAATTATCTTCCAATTCCATTTAAGTAAATATCTTTAATAAATTTCACGATATTAATTATTCTTAGCCCAAAGTCAATAAGTAATTTTACTTACTTCATAAATTAATTAACTATTTGAATTACATTAATCCTAAATCACTTATTATCTAATTTCTCATAAGTCATTTTTTCTTGATTTATAATCTTAGTTAACCAATCTTTTATTACGTTATTGGTTTTATAAACTATGATTTTCCATTTACATTTCAATTTATTCTAATCTAATTTAATTACCTTAAATAATTAATCATTTATTAAACCACACATATTAATCACTTTCGATTTACCTCAACCTGTAATGATCTCCTTGTTATTTACTCCATTAAATACATTAATTAATTACCTTAATTAATCTCTCGATTTATTTCACAAGGTAATTATATTTTATTAATTGCATTAAGTGATAACATATCAAACCATCCATTGATTATTCTACATTAATTAACTTAATAAATGAACTTAAACCTTCATTAATTAATAAAACCCTTAATTACTAATTTAATCAACCCAAATCATTAATTAATTGAATTAATTATCTATTTTAATTTCCCTACTAACTTGATGAATCAGAAATCATTAATCCCTTAACAAACATTGGAATGGAAGCACTTACTTTTTTTTTTATAACTTAAATCTAAAACCAATGAAAACCCGAATACTCCGAGTCAACCCGCAATTAACTCGAAATCCAACCAAAACCAAAGTCACATCATCATCAGCACACATCCCACCAATTTATTCATCCCCATCATTTAAATTTAACCATTTAAATTTAATTAAAAACCCAGAAGAGTGGGTTTTACTCACTTTGATTTTCGTTTTGCAAACCCGATCCAAACTCGACTTGGCTTCACGGTTTCAACCTTGTATAAACATTTTATAATTTATTAATAATTTGATCAAATCTGATAATTTATCTTGAACAAATTTCCCTTTTATAAATTCATTTAACCAAAATTAAATTTAGACAATTGAATTCCCGTTTAATAAAATATTTTTACCAGCTAAAATAATTTAATATGCTTATATGAAGTTAAACAGAACTGTTTTCATTTTCTTAAGTAAGTAACAAGACTGTAGCTTCGTTTACAGTAAAAAAAAACTTCTTGAGGGATACCATGAATTCACATAAACGTAGCATAAGTTTAAACATATATAATGATTTAAATGATTAGATCGGAAGTTCATGAGTTTGAAAACTCACTTTTGTTTTACTTGCAGTCATCCCGGTTTGCTCTTCATCATTTCGACCGATGATATCCTACTCTTCAAGCAACTTCGGCCCAAACTCCAAAATCAAAATTTGACAAAACCCTAGTTAGCTTGACCTGCTACCCAACCCATGTCGTGAGCTCAAATCGCGAGCGCCGACCCATGCCACCACGCTCGACCTTCACCGCCGCCACCTTGAAATCATCACAGCAATCGCCCTCCCCTCTGAACGAAAATCAATGCGTGAAGCTTACCCCCCCAGGTCGATCGCGACTTCGACCAGACCCCTTGAGCACGAGCTTGATTTTTTTTTTTTATTTTTTTTTTTTTTTTTTTGAAGACGAAAATTATTTAGGAAATCAAGCAAAATCGGCTTTGGCCATTTCTTTTTTTTTTTTAGAACGGTTTCGATTATGCTTCTCAAAGTAACGAGGGGGCGGTAATGAGATGTATGATGGTGTGAGGCTTCTCGAGTACGCTGGAAATGAAAATATCTTTGACTGATTGACCCTAAATTCTATTTTATTATAAAACTCCCAAAACATCTCTAAATTGCCATATAAAAATTTCGAATACAATAGAACGTGATTCAGAGGCTGGTTTGATCGTACGTAGAAGCTAGCTTTCTGAATCGATTTAAAATATTAAATTATCGATTTTAATTTCAATGTGTTTCTTACTTGTACGAGCAAACGGTAAATCTAAATGCTATGAAAATTGAAATCCGATAATAACTAACTATTTCGGATCTAATGGAACTGGTTTCGTCGAATTCCGAGACTGTGCCTCGGAAGACTATTTTTAAATATCGATTTAAACGGTATATTATTAAAACTGAACAAATCACCTTTAAATCAAATTTCAACCATCCTATTATCTTCAGTATCATCGTTATAAATTTTACAAACCTTCAATTTATTTTAACAGGCTTAGAAATTCCAGATTCAACAATTTACCCAATTTTAATTATTAAATGCAATATTGAACTATAAAATTCAATGATTTAATTATCAATTAAATATTGATATCTCGAATTATAGTCAACATCAACTTGTAAATGTTTAAAATAAATTCAATTATCCCATTTTAAATTGTTAAAAATTCCGGGTCGTCACATTCCTCCCCCCTTAGAATAATTTCGTCCCCGAAATTACTAGTTAGGAAGAATGGTCCAAACCCGTCCACTTTTTCCCCCAACCCTACAGTTCAACATTTTATCAATTATCTTTTATACAAAACCCCATTATCATTCTTATTAACTTCTCAAACCCACCCACAATTTGGAGACAATACCACTTATACTCAATTATTCAAATTTCAATTTAAAACCAATTTTCGAATTATCAAAATTCTCTCAAAAAAAATTTCTAACTCTCTAAATTTTCGAAAATTTTTGCCAGCGTCTCCTTTGCGCGGCTAGCTCGGTACAACTACAAAAGGCCACTACGGCTCTCAAAATCTCAAAAGAAACAAAAGCCAAGTGGCTATATCCAAAACTCAATCCAATTTCATACATAAATTTTAAATACATACCTTTTTGTCGAGCATTTCGAATTTATCTTTTGGAATCAAATCCAATTCCTTTTCCCTTACTACCTGCATATCTTACTTAGCACTAATATCCAATCCCAACTGTCAAAACATTTTATTGACTTCCTTACCCAAGTCAATACTTATCCACCCAAATATCAACTAGGATATCTTTCTAATATTCAATTTCCAATTAAGGATTTATCATTGTTTACTTAAGTTAGCATAAGCATTTTATATGCTCCTTTATTTATTTCACTTTATCACTTTAGTTTATATCTATTTCTATTCAATTTAGTTTTCACACTCCACATAAATTTTAGTTATTTCCAACTTTGAACATTAAATTTTACCTTCCATTTATAACTAGTTTATGTCGTTTTAATTTAGTTTCCTTCACTAATTTATTTCAAATTTTCAGTTAGAAACCGTTTTGTCATTAACAAAATTTTCCAAAAATCTTCAAATTATTCTCCCAAAATTTTCGGAAAATTTTGGCAGAGTCTCCCTTGTACGGAGGGACTTCTGCGATATCGCAGGATGCACAGATATATATATACATCGGCCTCAGGCCGGAAATCACAATATATATCAATATATGCAATTCATATCTCCTATTTTGAATTCTTTTGCGTAAGCGTACCTTAATTTAGCATTTTTAAAGCAAGCGGCTTATTATTTAGCAATCATCGCATCCAAATCCAGCCAAACGGCCCTCAGGTACCTGTACTATCTCAATTTAAACATGTAAGTGTCATATATAGAAAATATATTAGCATTTCACTTACTTTTAATGGCAAACACAAACATTTCAAAAGCATCAAACGCCAACGCTTACCATAAGCGATTTATATAATTTAAAGCTAATTTCCTTGCTTCCCGCCACATTTATATGTCATTTCATTAAATTTTATTGGCTTATAATTCACATTTCTTACATTCGATTTATTTTTAATCCAAACAAGCTCATATTTACTTTAAATGATTCAAAAATCTATTTTATTTGTTTCTATTAATTCACAGAATTTCTTTACCTTCGTTTACATCAAACGTCAACTATTTTTATGCAAATTTGACGATAGTCACTTAGTAGAGTATCCATTTTAGTTTATAACTACTTCAAATCAATTTCAACTCATTCTGTATGTAATTCCATTTCCCAAATAAATTTAACCCAACCTTTATTTAATGGTCCACCACTTTGCTCGAAACCAAGCTTTTATTGAATTAAATAATTTTACCTTAAAATTTATATGCCTCATAACTTAAGTTCATTTCGAGAACCCAACTTCAATTAGAACTCTGATTTGATTTCCATTCAATCAGACTTCATCCATTCATTATTTAATTCCATTAACCCATTTTGAATTTTTAACTCATTTACTTTATCCATTTTCGAAGCCATTCTCACTTTATTTTTCTTTACCTGGGTTTTGTTTGCAACACAAATCTTTTCATTAAATATTAATCAAATCTCACTTAAATTCAATGGTAATTCAAACCATCACTTTTTCAATCCAACTCTATTTTATTTTTACAACATCCCCACTTATTTAATTCATTATCAAATCCCAGTCGAATTCTATTTACAATTCAAATAATATTATTAAAATAGCTTTTTATAAAAATACTTTTTATAACTCGATGTC
Source organism: Allium fistulosum (assembly GCA_030737815.1). Taxonomy (NCBI): domain Eukaryota; kingdom Viridiplantae; phylum Streptophyta; class Magnoliopsida; order Asparagales; family Amaryllidaceae; genus Allium; species Allium fistulosum. The sequence goes on along the minus strand of CM060904.1, from coordinate 307,379,970 downwards.
TCAACCAGTCCATCCTTGTTCTCACATAAATTCAGTCATACGTTGATCAGGCGTAGGACTGAAAATCTATAAGTACTTAGCAGACTCATTTTCGACATCCAGTGAAAATACTTCGAAAGTAATTTTACTTGAAAATATCGAAAATAGTTTTTGAAAACAGTTTACTGAAAATATCTTTGGTGAGAATGCTCTGGAAATCATCACACCCATCTATGGTCACAGTTACATCCAGGGTTACGTTGCCGTCGCAGCAAAAGTCCATGTAACTGATTACACCATAGAACCCACGACAGATCGCAGTTACATCCAGGGTTACGTTGCCGTCGCAGCAAAAGTCCATGTAACTGCAGGCTCTCAGCGGCCTCACGATTACGCTGTCGAAATGAAACTTCTCCACTCCTACATAGGTCGCAGTCTACCGATGTAAAATCAAACATAGACTGTTGGCTCTCAGCGGCACACACGACTTTCGCTATGTTACCATAGTGTCACAGTCTACCGATATAAAATCAAACGCAGACTGCTGGCTCTCAGCGGCACACATGACTTTCGCTATGGTATACTACTCATAATCCTCAGGAACTAGTTTTGTCCGGACTCCTCACAGGATCAAATTTAGAACCTCCCCCTAGAGGCTCAAGGCAGTACCACCCAGTGGCACTCCTGAGAAACTCATTTCAAGGGAGCGCCTTTTTCCCCAGAGCCAATCTCAAAACACTTTATACTATACACATATAGTATTTTCAAATCATACACCTAGTATGAATTTCACATAGGTACCTTTACACAAAATCGATTCCCAAAATCGATAATTCACAGATCAGGCTTTTCCAAATTCCAATATTGATTTTACCCAAAAATCAAAAGCCTTTCAAATTCACAGGTTCCTAAAACCTTTTCCAAAATTCTCATAAGATCCTTTATATATATATACAGATATATATAATTTTTAAAACTTTGGATCATTTTCAAGCTTGTATAAAACTCCTTTTATACTTCAAACACTTTCAAAAATCCTTTTCTATTTACATTCACTTGAATTTCCATTCACATACTCACAATTGCTTTAATTTCATGGGATTATCACTTCAATCCTTATCTCAATTGAGTATTTAACCAATAACAGTTTGAACTCCGACCGGTTTATATTTAGAAAATAGCTTGAAATTTTTAAAACAGATAAGTAGTTGAAAATAATTAATAGTTTGTAAAATAGCCATAAAATAATTAACTAGTTGCAAAATAATTAGAAAATAGTTAAATAGTTATAGAAATTTTAGATAATTGCAAAATAGTCGTAAAATAACAATTAATTTATAAACTAGTTGAAAAATAGTAATTAGTTTAGAAACATTTGAAAAATGGTTAAATAGCTCCAAAAATATATAAAATAATTTGTCTTAAGGAAGGAAGGTTGTATATATTTAATAGCTTGGAAAAATGAATTTATATTAAACAATTTATACTGAAGATAGTCCAGAGTCAAAACTGTCCATTTAAATTGACCCAATTCCAATTTAAATACTCCAATTTCCATTGGACTTGATTCATTCCCAATTCAACTTTAATTAATTCTCAAATTTCTTTCAAATTTCAAATCAAATTCCATTTGAATTTTACTTACTCGACTTTATTTATAACTTCAATTTTACAACTTCTATTTATAATCAATTTCATTCACATTTTACTTTTAACTCGGAATTATACATTTTAATTAGCCAATATATTTTTATTATTCCATAAACCTTTTAATCAAGATTCCAGAGTTTAAACAAATTTCCAAAATTTCAGTATCTCCTTAAAATTCAACTATATCCAAAATTCTTTGGAAAATTCAATTATCTCTTTGAATTTCAAACCAAAACCAGTTCACGAACAATTCCAATTTAAAACAATTTGTTAGCAATTTCTCTTCTAGGAACTTGAAAATGAACATCGATGATGCTGCAGTCATCACCGACGTTATTTTCCAGTGACCGAAAGAGTTCAATGCTTTTATCTCATTAAAAACATTTCCAAATATTTTTAATTTCAAATCTCCCAGATTTCAGATTCAACACAAAAATATTTTTGAAATGATACTATTATTTCTCCAAACCTTTGGAAACCACCTTCAATCCAAGGAATTTTAAATTTTCCCAAAAATCTTCAAATCCCCAATCCATCCAATTCATATTTAAACATTACTCCGGAATTTTCATCTTACTTTATTTTCAAATATTCTCCGGAATTCTATTTCAAATTATAATCCCATTTATTTCAATTTATAAATTACATTTACTATCTATATTTCAAATTCCAATCCATTTGAACTGATACCACCCACTTCAGTTCCAATCACTTCAATTTAATCCAATTCAAATTGTCCATTTGAATTTTTAAACTTATCCATCTTCAATCACAAATCCAATTAATTCCAACCGAATTCAATTTAAATGAATTCAATTCCAACTTCAAATTTTAACCATCTCGAATTATATAAATTCAAGTTAAATTCTCAAAGATTGGTTTAACTTTTTAAACCAAATTGACCTTGTTCATTCAAAGTTTTAAACAATTTTTTTTTTTTTTTTTTTTTGAGTTCTAATTCTAGAATTCCATTTTAATCAATTTGAATTTTAATTTGGTTGTATTTTCTGTTACCACTTAATTTAATTTCAATTTTCAAGTTTTCAATTAGGTTATATTTTATATTACTTCTTAATTTAATTTCAATTTAACAACCAATCACCTAAATATTTATTGGAAGGAAATATTGCTTTATATCTCAAAATATATTTTTATATAAAATCATTCAAAACCTTTATATAAGAAAATAACAAGTACGCTCTCATATAAATATATTCAACTCATTCTAGAGTACTACAGACTCTATTAAATGAGTAATTCCCACCAGAGCCAAGGTTCTCGCTTAACCTTTCAGCTCTGATACCAAATGTAACGACCCGAAATTTTCGAAGCCAAAAATTCCAGATAGTTATGAAAAAGAAGAAAGAGGTAGAAGAAGAAGAACAGAAACATCAACAACTCACATTCGCAGCGGATAAAATATAATAATAATATAATGACAGTTTACAAAAGATTATTATATCTATCGATTACATTTTCATACATCAGAGTTTTACATATCCACAGTCACTGAAATATACAGTAATCATATCTCAGAATTACAATAATACACTACAGCAGAAATACTCTATACGTACTTGCCATCCAGCTCGTCTCCTGAGCTCCAGAACGTCCTACCTGAAATCTGTAATACTCGGTCTGACCCGAGCATTACATCAAAGTAACACCCGGGTCAGGCTGGAAACCAGCGTGAGTAAACCCAATCAACATGGAATATCCAAGTAATCAACTTATATAAACCCGGGGTAACTTATATCAATTTAACAAATTAACAATTTGCTATAAACAACACTTATTTCACACGTCAATTTCTAAGTACCAAACTTAGGTAAAATAATTCCAATTCACTTAAATCATTTATTTCAGCCTATTGATTTCACAAATTAATTTATAAAATTCGAAGTGGTTTCGGGTATTCCGAATACCCGACCCCGGTCTCTCCGAAACTCATATCGTCCTAACCCAAGTTACCCAAAGCAATACACAACATTTCATATCAGAGATACCAATTCATTCAAAGCAACCAATACCAATCAATCATCCATAACAAAGCTTAATCACATACATATCAATTCAATTAATTCTAATTGAATTTCAAATCTCAATCACTTAGATTCTTTCATTTATAAATTCCAAATTAATTAATTATCAACCCTGGATTAATTATCTTCCAATTCCATTTAAGTAAATATCTTTAATAAATTTCACGATATTAATTATTCTTAGCCCAAAGTCAATAAGTAATTTTACTTACTTCATAAATTAATTAACTATTTGAATTACATTAATCCTAAATCACTTATTATCTAATTTCTCATAAGTCATTTTTTCTTGATTTATAATCTTAGTTAACCAATCTTTTATTACGTCATTGGTTTTATAAACTATGATTTTCCATTTACATTTCAATTTATTCTAATCTAATTTAATTACCTTAAATAATTAATCATTTATTAAACCACACATATTAATCACTTTCGATTTACCTCAACCTGTAATGATCTCCTTGTTATTTACTCCATTAAATACATTAATTAATTACCTTAATTAATCTCTCGATTTATTTCACAAGGTAATTATATTTTATTAATTGCATTAAGTGATAACATATCAAACCATCCATTGATTATTCTACATTAATTAACTTAATAAATGAACTTAAACCTTCATTAATTAATAAAACCCTTAATTACTAATTTAATCAACCCAAATCATTAATTAATTGAATTAATTATCTATTTTAATTTCCCTACTAACTTGATGAATCAGAAATCATTAATCCCTTAACAAACATTGGAATGGAAGCACTTACTTTTTTTTTATAACTTAAATCTAAAACCAATGAAAACCCGAATACTCCGAGTCAACCCGCAATTAACTCGAAATCCAACCAAAACCAAAGTCACATCATCATCAGCACACATCCCACCAATTTATTCATCCCCATCATTTAAATTTAACCATTTAAATTTAATTAAAAACCCAGAAGAGTGGGTTTTACTCACTTTGATTTTCGTTTTGCAAACCCGATCCAAACTCGACTTGGCTTCACGGTTTCAACCTTGTATAAACATTTTATAATTTATTAATAATTTGATCAAATCTGATAATTTATCTTGAACAAATTTCCCTTTTATAAATTCATTTAACCAAAATTAAATTTAGACAATTGAATTCCCGTTTAATAAAATATTTTTACCAGCTAAAATAATTTAATATGCTTATATGAAGTTAAACAGAACTGTTTTCATTTTCTTAAGTAAGTAACAAGACTGTAGCTTCGTTTACAGTAAAAAAAAACTTCTTGAGGGATACCATGAATTCACATAAACGTAGCATAAGTTTAAACATATATAATGATTTAAATGATTAGATCGGAAGTTCATGAGTTTGAAAACTCACTTTTGTTTTACTTGCAGTCATCCCGGTTTGCTCTTCATCATTTCGACCGATGATATCCTACTCTTCAAGCAACTTCGGCCCAAACTCCAAAATCAAAATTTGACAAAACCCTAGTTAGCTTGACCTGCTACCCAACCCATGTCGTGAGCTCAAATCGCGAGCGCCGACCCATGCCACCACGCTCGACCTTCACCGCCGCCACCTTGAAATCATCACAGCAATCGCCCTCCCCTCTGAACGAAAATCAATGCGTGAAGCTTACCCCCCCAGGTCGATCGCGACTTCGACCAGACCCCTTGAGCACGAGCTTGATTTTTTTTTTTATTTATTTTTTTTTTTTTTTTGAAGACGAAAATTATTTAGGAAATCAAGCAAAATCGGCTTTGGCCATTTCTTTTTTTTTTTTTAGAACGGTTTCGATTATGCTTCTCAAAGTAACGAGGGGGCGGTAATGAGATGTATGATGGTGTGAGGCTTCTCGAGTACGCTGGAAATGAAAATATCTTTGACTGATTGACCCTAAATTCTATTTTATTATAAAACTCCCAAAACATCTCTAAATTGCCATATAAAAATTTCGAATACAATAGAACGTGATTCAGAGGCTGGTTTGATCGTACGTAGAAGCTAGCTTTCTGAATCGATTTAAAATATTAAATTATCGATTTTAATTTCAATGTGTTTCTTACTTGTACGAGCAAACGGTAAATCTAAATGCTATGAAAATTGAAATCCGATAATAACTAACTATTTCGGATCTAATGGAACTGGTTTCGTCGAATTCCGAGACTGTGCCTCGGAAGACTATTTTTAAATATCGATTTAAACGGTATATTATTAAAACTGAACAAATCACCTTTAAATCAAATTTCAACCATCCTATTATCTTCAGTATCATCGTTATAAATTTTACAAACCTTCAATTTATTTTAACAGGCTTAGAAATTCCAGATTCAACAATTTACCCAATTTTAATTATTAAATGCAATATTGAACTATAAAATTCAATGATTTAATTATCAATTAAATATTGATATCTCGAATTATAGTCAACATCAACTTGTAAATGTTTAAAATAAATTCAATTATCCCATTTTAAATTGTTAAAAATTCCGGGTCGTCACAATAAATAACTGCAATACAAAATTTATTTGAGTGAGAAAGATCTCACCTTAGCTTTTATTTAGCAATCCGTTTCCAATCCAGTTTATTTCTCCATTTCAGACCTTGTATCAACAATTTTATAAAATTCATTAATATCCGAAATAAATCGAATAACCAATTTTTTTTTATCTGATTAATTAAATTAACCGATGGTTTTACTTTTAAACTTTTTTTTTTCTTTTTTAAATAAATTTATTTAATCAAAATTTAAATTTAAAACTAAGTTTCCTTTTAAAATAAATTTATTTAGCTACAAATAAAATCTAAAACCAAATTTCTTTACTGTAAACATCTATTCTTTAATTGTTTTATCTTTCTGTAACCACTTATAAATTTGGAAAACCATATTTCCTTTATTGTTAAAATTTAAAACCTTATCTATCTAGATTTTCTTTTTATGAAATAACTCCAGTGACTTATACGATAATCTATATACATTTTTAATTAACTTTACTGTTAATTTCCTGTATAGACAACATTCAGTTAGACAAAAATGATGATACCTCACTACGAGTTTGAAGGCGAACAAAACCCCAACCCTTCGCGAGTGCCAGCCATCGCCTCGTGCCTCAGTCGCGCTCTTGTCGATGCTGCCGTATCCATCTCAGCTGCTCCATCGCCGAGTGCCAAGTCTCCACCTCCTCCACCATCCACTTCGATCACCACGGCGCCGCGATGCCCTAAATCGTCGCCTCCAAAGTCGCGTGCTCGAGAACGCGTTCGCGCTCCACAATCGCGACCTGTCGCTGCCCCCTTCGAATTGCGCGCGCACACCAGATCGCCTCGACCTCCCCAATACTCGCGCGCCTCCCCTCCGCCTCTCGTACACGAGATCGAGCTCGCCATTTTTGATTTCGAGATTTCATTTTTTTTTCTTTGGAACGAATTGAAACTGGGGGAAAAGAGGAATTTTGTTGGTCTGCTTTTAAATTTGAACGAGAGAAATGTGGTATACGCGACCATTAATTTGGTTTGAACGAAAAAGCTTTCGTTCGATTTTTTCTTTGTTTCTGATTCGAATAGAAGGAGGAACGTGATTTATCAGAGAAGATCGTGCTTGCACGATTTTTCGTTCGTGATTCTCGGCTGAAACAAAGGAGCGTGCCTTAAGGAACGAAAAGTAATTGACGTGAAAAATTTTAAAATTTAAATTTAAATTGAATCCGTTTACATTTCAATGCGTTTTCTCGCCGTATGGTCACGTATCAACTTCGAAAAATATGAAATTGGAAATCCGACAATAATTCAATATTACGGACCCAATGGGACTGGTTTCGTCGAATTCCGAGACTGTGCCTCGGATGGCTATTTTTAAATTCGATTCGAACAATAAAATTCAAAACTGAACAAAACAGTTTCAAATTAAATTCTGAAAGTTTCTATTATCTTCAGTGTTATCAATATAAATTTTACAAGCGTTTGAAATATTTTTCTTCGACTTAGAATTGAAGATACAAATTTTTATTCAGCATTCAATAGATTAAATTTTAAAGTTTAATCGCAAAATTCAGAGTTATATCGGGGATTCAAATTAAATCATCGTTCAAATATTTAAAATTAATTAAATATTCTCAATTTAATTTGTTCAAAATTCAGGGTCGTTACATAGGTAGACACTCATGCCGGAATTGAATTGCTCAAAATATCGCGTTGTAAATAAAAATTTGGCAAATCTCAGAATATACAGTAAATAAATAAAATCACAGATCACAGACATAGAGTAAAATAATGCAGCGGAAGTAAAAGAAAAAGTAGTTCATGAAGCTACTATGTAAATATATCAGAGTTAAATAAGATACAACAGAAGAAATAAAATACAACAGAAGTCTCAATATGATAACCAAGTACAAGCTGAACAGAACAACAGAACTGAAATAGATAGGACAAGACAAGCAGATAATCTCCAGCGATTCAAATCTCCAAGAGAGCGGAAATCCAAATCTGTGAATAACTCAGGCTGACCCGAGCGTAAATAAAAATACAAACACTCGAGTCAGGACATACATACTTATACAATGTAAACCAACTCAAGTGAACTGTAGTAAAGGTACAAGTAACTTAGAAGATGCTTTGGACTGCCCATCCATTAAGGATCCGTTAAACTATTTACTATATAGTAATATACGCTATATACAGTAGTGTCTAATCAGTAAAGTATAATCATATAGAAAATAGCATTAAGGGGATGGTGAACCTTAACGCGGACGGATCTTTAAACCAAAATCGTAGTGGGTTCGATATGGTAGTTGACACGACACACAAGGCAATGCCAGGGTAGATATACCAATTACGCACACGGACTGATGGAAACGCATAGCAGCCACTACTGCTCCACCTCGAACAACACTCCCAAATCAAGGGTGCGCACCAAATCAATCACAAGTAATAGAATGGTATCGAAGAAGTGTGTCCGATAAGAGGTGCTACCTCACTAGTCCGAGATCGCTCCTGTTTTAGCCACCTTATGCCAACTCACGGGAGTTGGGTCCACGTATATACCTTAGGATCGTCGCCACCATCCTACTTCATTCTGGAAACTCCACCGCGTACACAGTTGTCAAAGTGGTTTTCGGTATCGACAGAGAGTATGTCCATATCCGATCCCGGTCTCTTTAATAACCAATCATTATTATAACCCATGGTTATAATTTAAAAACAGTTTATACTTCAAAATAGAATATTATTTCAAATCCAAATCTTTATCAAAATAAAGATTAAATCGATTCCAAACCATTTCAATATATTTAAAATATCATATCTTTCCAAACTTCATTTCAAATCATTTCAATATATCAAAATATCATATCTTTCCAAAAATTCATTTCAAATCATTTTAATATATCAAAATATCAAATCTTTCCAAAACTTCATTTCAAATCATTTTTATATACCCAAAATATCATTTGAGTTCAAATCTAAATATTCAACTTTAAATACTTTTTAAATTCAAAGATATCATTCATTTATTATCATTTCAAGTCACCTTTTAAATAGTTTATATTTCAATCAAAATAATCCATCTAAACCATTTAAAAGTGTAAGTATTATATTTCAAATCAAGTATTCAATTTCCAAAGTTTCAATTCAATTCAATCATTTATTTCAATTAAATTTCCATAGACCATTTCAAATCTTATAAATTTCAAATATAGATTTAATCCACAAAATAACTATTCAAATTATAAAATAAATTCCAAAGCTTTATTATCCTATATTTCATAAGTCCAATATCTTTTAAATAGATTCAAATTACAAGTAAACCAAATATTTTTCATACTAATATAAACTTCAATTATTCATTCCAAGATTTAATATCATTTCAAATTCATTTCAAAATATCAAAATATCATTTCAAAACATCATTTATTTAATTTAAATTTAAATACCATTTAATCACATTTCAAAATAGTTGTATTTCCTAAATCAACTATTCCATTTAAATCATTTAAAGTCAATTCATTATATTTAATAATTAAATATTTTATTTCCAAAATTTAATCTTTTTCAAAGATCACTTATTCATTTGAATTTATTAAACAAAGAAAATTCAATTTTTGCAGCACTTAGAAAATGCTACAAAATATTATGTTTAAAAACAGTTCATTAACAAAAGACGGCATTTAAAATGCTGTAATATTTTACTTTAGTTTCAATTAAAATCTTAGTTAAATTTAACCACTATAGCACTAACAAAGTGCTATAATAATCCTTAGTTCAAATTTGTTACTTGGTTCATTTAAAACAACTACAGCATTTTCCAATGCTGTAATATCTTTACATTACATTTCAAAAATGCTATCAAATCAAATTCAGAGTTTTATTTACCATTTCACACATAATTAACTTTTAATATAAATCATTTTAACTTATAAAAGCATATATTTTCACATTTTAAAAACAATCATTTAAATACCTTTATTTCTATGATTTTATAAAGTCAAATTTCCATACAAAAAAACCAAATTAAATAACAATTAAATTTCATTTCTTTAATTAAATTCTTAACTTAACAACTAAGTTTAGATTTCCAAAATATAACTTATTTCCATTTATTTTACATAATTAAAATTTCACTTTTAAACAAATTTCACAAAATTCAATTTAAGTTATACTTCCAAATTCAGCTTAACAATTCATTTATTTCATATTTTAAGTAATACAAAATCATTAACATTTTTGAAATTATTATTACTTAATAAAAATCATTAAATTCATCCTTTAAATAAAATTTGTCATATATTCATACTTTACATAAATTCCATTTATAAACAAAATCATAAATTTCAAAATTTACTTATATTTCAAATTCTACTTCACCATTTACTTAATTCATTATTTAATTTATAGAAAATCACTAATATTTCTATAAAAGTCATTTTTAATTAAATTTAAATCAAAATATTATACATTTTACAATTTAAAATATTTTTCAAACATTTAAGAAAAATATTATATAAGCCACGGGTCTGTATATAGTTTTCTAACCTAGGTTAAGTGATACGGATATATATCATTTCAATCCGCAGTTTACAAAGAAAAACCGGGTTCTATCATTTCAAACCCGCAATCCCAAGTTAAATGAATGAATTTGAAAACTGCTCAGGCCTACCATTTCAGCCCATAACGATATTCCCTTATTCTAAAGTCCGTTCGGGTATGTATCATTTCAACCCATAGTGATTCTAGTCTATAGGGAACTTGCAATGGTGATAACAGATATAAATAACAGAATAGCATGAAATAACAGTAACATATGATATAACAAGTGTGAACATCATATGATAATAATATAAGCATATATAACATGATGATATACATTACAGATTCAAATGGTGTCGGTTTATCAGTTATATAGGTACATATTGTCTGGTGAGAATAACTCACCTGTATTGAGCTGGAGATTACAACCAAGGCACACAACACAAACACAATGAAGGCACGACAACTCAAATACAACTTGAAAGTGGAGAGCCAAAGCTAATAGCCTTGAATACATTTATACAAAACAATACAATTTATATAAGTTTCAAAACAATTCAACACTAGACAATGTTAGAAATCAATGCCCAAAACCAAGACAAATGTTTTGCACTTGTTCTCAACATCACATACTTTAGTTATGGACTGAAATAGCACAGCAAAGGCATGAATTAAGGTCTGGTTTGGGTCCCTATAGGGTTGGCCTAGCATGGGTTTGATGGTGAAGAGAGGTATAGGTGCAACAAATCTACACTACAAGGCAAATACAAGGCAAAAATCAACATTTCAAGGCTATGAATGGGTTCGACCAGAGGCTATGTGGGTAAGGCATGAAGTCCAGATGGTGGTGGATGATGTGGCAGAGGGTGGAGGTCAAGTCAGAGGTGGTGGTGGTGGAGGAAGTGGCGGCTAAAGGTGGTAGAAGGTGATGGAAGGTGATGTTGCAATTCTAGGCTTGGTTTGCATAGTATGTGATGGTTTTGTGCATTTTGGTGGTGAGGCTTGCCTTGGGGTTGCTCGACCTGATGGGGTGGAGGACTGGAGGAGGTGATGATCATAGAATGAGGTGGTGGAGGTCGGCCAAGGGCTGGTGGAGTGTAACGACCCGATATTTTCAACCATTCGCATCCATTATAAGTGTATAGGTAGACACTCATGCCGGAATTGAATTGCTCAAAATACCGCGTTGTAAATAAAATTTGGCAAATCTCAGAATATACAGTAAATAAATATAATCACAGATCACAGACACAGAGTAAAATAATGCAGCGGAAGTAAAAGAAATAGTAGTTCATGAAGCTACTATATAAATATATCAGAGTTACATAAGATATAACAAAAGAAATAGAGAACAACAGAAGTCTCAATAAAATAACCAAGTACAAGCTGAGTAGGACAACGGAACTGAAGTAGATAGGATAAGACAAGCAGATAATCTCCAGCGATTCAAATCTCCAAGAGAGTGGAAACCCAAATCTGTGAATAACTCAGGCTGACCCGAGCGTAAAGCAAAACACAAAACACTCTAGTCAGGACAATATATACTTATATAATGTAAACCAACTCAAGTGAACTGTAATAAGGTACAAGTAACTTAAAGAAAGCTTGGGACCGCCCATTCTTTAAGGATCCGTTAAACTATCTACTATGTAGTAATATACGCTATATACAGTAGTGTCTAATTAGTAAAGTATAATCATATAGAAAATAGCGTTAAGGGGATGGAGAACCTTAACGTGGTCGGATCTTAAAATCATAATCGTAGTAAAGCTCGATATGGTAGGTGACACGGCACAACTAGGCAATGCCAGGGTAGATATACCAATTACGCATCAGGACTAGTGGTGACGCATAGCAGCCACTACCGCCCACCTCGAACAACACTCCCAAATCAAGGGTGGCCACCAAATCAATCACAAGTAATAGAATGGTATCGAAGAAGTGTGTCCGATCAGAGGTGCTACCTCCTTGGTCCGTCAATCGCTCCTGTTTTAGCCACCTTATGCCAACTCACGGGAGTTGGGTCCACGTATATACCTTAGGATCGTCGCCACCATCCTACTTCATTCTGGAAACTCCACCGCGTACACAGTTGTCAAAGTGGTTTTCGGTATCGACAGAGAGTATGTCCATATCCGATCCCGGTCTCTTTAACAACCAATCGTTATTATAACCCGTGGTTATAACTTTTAAAACAATACTTTACTTCAAAATAAAATATCATTTCAAAACCATATATTTATCAAAATAAAGATTAAATCAATTCCAAACCATTTCCATATATTTAAAATATCATATCATTTCAAAACTTCATTTCAAATCATTTCAATATATCAAAATATCATATCTTTCCAAAACTTCATTTCAAATCATTTTAATATATCAAATATCAATCTTTCCAAATCTTCATTTCAAATCATTTTAATATAATAAAATATCATATCCTTACAAATCCAAATATTCAACTTTAAATACCTTTTAAATCCAAAGATATCGTTCATTTACTATCATTTCAAATCACCTTTAAATAGTTTATATTCCAATCAAAATAATTCATTTAAACCTTTTAAAAGTGTAATTATTATATTTTCAAATCAAGTATTCAATTTCCAAAGTTTCAAACCATTCTGAGTTCGTTTACTAAGTCAAAAACCCTAATTATTAAAATTTCAGCATTTCACAGCATTTAAAAACAACTGCTACAAGTTATATTTGAAAACATTTTTAATTCAGCAAAGACAACACTTAAAACTGTTGTTAAAACTCAGTTTTAGTTGAATTATAGTTCAAAACAGAAAAGACAACATTTCAGAAGTGCTGCGGTAGTTCAGATTTCAAAATAAGGGTTAAATTTGGTTTCAACAAAGACTGCAGACCATTATAGCATTTCCAGAGAATGCTATAATAGGCCTGAGTTCAATATTAGCCTATAAGTTCAACTACAGCAACTACAGCATTTCAGAAATGCTGTAATAGCTCCTTTTTACACAATTTTAGTTCAAAACAGAATCTATAGCATTTCTGAATGCTATTAAAAGTTAATTTCAGGTGTTAGTGTATTTCCAACAATTAAATAACTTTAATTTAAAACACATAAACATTTTAAAAATCATATTTTAACATTTAAAATGTTCATTTACATATCATTTAACATATATCTTTTCACAATAAATTCCTTATAATCAAATCCAATTTCAACAATTTACTTAATAAATTTAAGTGTAAAAGTGTCCAATTCTTCACTTTTCAACAAATAAACTTAACACTTTAAATTTAAATTACCATTTCACAATTTAACTAAATTTCCAATTTTATTTAATTAACTTAAACCTTTAATTAAAACCAAATTTCACATTTCCTAGTCAAGTTATATTTTAAAAGATCACTTTTAAACATTCATTTATTTAACCACTTAAATTCATAGAAAAATCAATAATACTTTAATAAATCACTTAAATTCAAATTTAATCAAATTATCATATTTACCATTTCCAAATAGAATTTAATATCCATTTTATTTATATAACTTAAATATCATTTTTAACCAAAATTCCAAATTTCCAACTTAAGTTATATTTCAAAAATCCAGTTAAACCATTCATTAATTACATTTTTAACACATAGAAAAATCATAATTTCTTTAATTCAAAATATTTCAAAATCTGTTTAAATCAAATTTCATAAATTTATATTTTTAAAATACTTAAAAATATCCAAAACACTTTATAAAATAACCACGGGCCTGTATATAGTTTTCTAGCCTAGGTCAAGTGATACAGATATGTATCATTTCAATCCGCAGTTTAAAAAGAAAAATCTGGGTTCTATCATTTCAAACCCGCAATCCCAAGTTAAGATAAATTAAATAAAAACCGTTCAGGCCTATCATTTCAGCCCATAACGATTTTTCCCTATTCTAAAGTCCGTTCGGGTATGTATCATTTCAACCCATAGTGAATCTAATCTACAGGGAACTTGCAGTGTGATAAACAGATATAAAATGAACAGTATACAAAATATAACAGTAATAGATGAGATGACAAGTAAATTAACAGGTTTAACATCATATAATTAAATCATCACAGGCAGTTATAACATCATATAAAATTCTACACATTCAATTGTTGTCGTTTCACAATTGCATAAGTATAAATGTCTAGTGAGATTTACTCACCTTTTGTGCTGGAGTTATCAATTCAAATGATATAAACGGATACTAGAAAGCATGATGACACAACAATGGATTCAAGTGGAAGAGAACCAAGCTAAAGAACACGTGTTACAACCTAAAACAAAACCAAGATAAATCAAAATTCAATACAACATTGAATTTGAATAACTTTGAAATGAAAACAAATATGAATACAACGACTTTTGCCTTGCTTTCTCTATCCTTTTGCATGGCCTAGGGAATGTTTTGGTTCAGGTTTGGACATGGTTTGGGTTTGGGTTGGACCAAGGGATGCACGGCTACAAGCTAGAGATGATGGGGAAGTTACAACATAGGCATGTGAAGAGTTTTATGCAATATGGTGGAGTTTTGGTTCATCTTTGGCTCGGTCTACAAGGTCCTAGGCTCGGCCATGACTTGCTACAGGTCTGGACAGAGGAGATGGTGATGTGTAGTGGTGGTAGCAAGGTGGTGGTGGCGGCTAGAGGTGGTGGGCGAAGGTATGTTGCAACTAGTGGTGGCTATGCATTGTTTTAAGGGATTTGTGCAAGGTTTTGTGTGGTTTTTAGTCAAGAGGAGTGCATGGCCTGTCATGGTCAGAGGAGGAGGGGGTTTGGTCGTGGATGGTGTGGGGAAGGAAGTGGTGGTGGTTGGTGGAGGAGATGGTGGAGGTGTTAGGCCAAGCAAAGCAAGAGAAACATGGCAAAAATCATTGAAAATGAAGAGAAAAGTAGAAAAAAGAGAGAAGAAACCATTATCACTTCCTTTGGCCATGAAGATAAAATGAAAAAGAAGTTTTTCTCGTGAATTATGACTGAGAAACTCAAGGCTAAAGATCAGGTAGGGTATGGCCAAGCAAAGTATATGAAAAGAAAAAGAAAATGAAAAGACCAGCAGCCGAAAAGTCACACGTTATAGAGCTTTTTAGTCCCTTCAAATTTCCATTTCTATTAAATCAAATAAAACAAATAAATTTCAGTAAATAAATTTTAAAACTGAAAACAAAGTAAAAGAAAATAAAAATAAATAATTCAATTTAAAGAAAATAGAGAAAGAATAAAAGAAAAAGCTTAAAAATTGGAAACAGAGTCCAAAAATTACAAATAAATTATCACTATCTTTTAGAAAATTTCTACTTCACTTAAAATGGTTTAAAATAAATATTTGAGATACAAAATAAAGTGAAAATGAAAAATAAAGTGAAAATAAATAAATAATTTTATGGAAAATAGAAAAAGAATTAAAGAAATAGTTCATTAATTTAAAACAGGGCTTAAAAATTACAAATAAAACATCACTAGTTTTATAAAAAATTTATTTCACTTTAAAAAAAATAAAAGTCCAATAAATAAAATAAAATGAGAAACAAAATAAAGTGGGAATGAGAACAAATAAGTTCTTAAGAAAAATATAAAGATAAATAAAGAATTTCTTTTATTAAATGAAACTGGAAATTAGAAATTATAAACATAATACAACTGACATTGGAAAATGTCAATTACACTTTGAAAAAAATGTTTTAAAACCAAAATATATACATAACAAGTTATTTTACCCATATTAGAACATTACATGACCAAATAAAATATTATTTATATAATTTAAAATAAACAATTTTGTTAAATACAGCAAATTACACACAATATTCAAAAGGGCATAACTTTCACATTATAAATCAGATTTCAACGAAACGAAAAGCGGTATTCTTGAAATTTTATTTACTTTCATAATAAAAGATAAAATTCAAAAATTTCAAACTTTTAAAATTTAAATTAAAAGTCAAAGTTTGACCATATTGACCAAAATTCACTATTCTGGAAAAACTCTATTTATTCATGTTTGGAATTATAATTCACATACAAATAATAATTAATATTTAAAATAACAACATTTTCCATTTAATAAATAAAATAAAGTTTTTAAATCAGGAAATTCAATTTAAAAATAATTGCAAAATATAGGGTTGTTACACTCTCCCCCACTCAAAACTTTTCGTCCCCGAAAAGGAATGAGCTACGCGAAAAACACAGAAAAAGATAGAATGAAATAGGATTAAGACAAAATGACAAGAAGATTGAAATCATACCTGATAACTGTTGTTATAGGTAAGTTTAAAAAGGTAGAGATGATCTTCCCAAGATCCTCCAGAATCAAGAACACAAGCACGTAAAAGATCATCGAGAATCTGATTCACCCTTTCCGTTTGACCGTCGGTCTGTGGATGGTAAGCAGTGCTCAGATTCAGAATAGAGAGAAGTAAGAACCACAGAAGAGATAGAAAAGTTAAATGATGAAGAAGAAAAAAGAGAAAGAAAGAAAGACTAGAACAACTTATTAAGCACACTACGAAAAACACGATTCATCAAATCAACAAAGAGAGCAGGAGCATTAGTCAAACCAAAAGGCATGACTAACTATTCATAAAAAAAACTACTCTCAGTACGGAAAGCAGTCTCGGGAATACTTTCCTTAGCACACTGAGTTGGTGAGAATCAGTGGCAAGATCAAGCTGAGAGAGAACAGTAGTCCCAAGGCTAACCAATTAGAATTTGATTTCCTACTTAGAAGGTAGGAGAATGGAAACAACTAGAAAGACAATAGATTGGAAAACAGAATAAGATAATAAATTTAAAACCATGAAAAGTTCAACTTACATTTCATTTGATTTCACTTAAGTTAAATAAATCTTATTTATTTTTAAAATTTCATTATCTCATCTTCAAATCAACAATTTATAAAGTCATGAATTTGAACAATCATTTATTATATCCATCTTTATTCATTAAATTTCATTCTTCTTTATTCCAATTTAAAATTAAATTTATTCTCAATATATTTTATCACCTATGTTAAATATGTTTACACTTATTATAACTGCTTTAATTTATTGTTACTTCCTTTAACATCCTTTTATTGTGTAAATTATTCCATTACTCTCTTACTCTATTTACCTCTGTTAATATTTTTATAACCAAAATTTAAGTGTATAAAATTTATTATAACTACTTAAATTCTATTTATAAAATCTTTTTATATTGTATATTATCCAATTACATATTCAACTTCTGAATAATTTAGGTAAGTTATATTGGAATGTAATAGAATATTATACAAATAAATTCTTCAATTTCAATTATTCAAGTTTACATATTTATTCAAACTTTTATAATTGAAATTATCCTTTAAGATAAAATTTAAGAATTAAATTACCGATTATCTTCAAACTATTTAGAAATAAATAAATATATATATATACATACACAATATATCAAATCAAATTTAAATCATATATCAATATATATTATAAGTCAAGTCATATTTAGAAATTCAAATCAATTTAATTTTCAAAGCAAAACTGAAACAATGCTACAGAATAGTCTCTTCACTTCGAAACCCGAAAATGAATGTCGATGATGCTGCAGTCATCACCGAAATTATTTTCCAGCGATAAAGAAAAGAGCACTGATTTACAATTTTTAAAATTCTTTGAAAACGATTTCTATTAGAAATACTTTTAAATAATACATCCTTTTAAAACTTTCAAAACAAAGTTCGAAATCATCGAAAATTAAATTCTCACATTCTTGATTTAAATCCATTTAAATTTCCAAATTAATTTATAACCATGTTTAATTATTTAGATATGAAACTAAAGCCAATGATTATAAAATACATGCAAAGTTAAATATTATTTCTTAACACCAATTCCATTAATTATCAAAATTGAGAAAATTAACCTTATACATATAATAATTATACATATTTATCCATCTACTAAATTTTGAAAAGAAATATAACATCTTTAATATATAAAATTTTCAAATACAAGATTAATTTTCAAAATAAAGATAGGGATTCGGATTTAATGGACTCAAATCAAGGAGAATTCTGATTTGAATATAAGTTGGAGATAAAAGATAAAATGATTAAACAACAGAATAGGAAGATGGGTAAGCCTATCCATATTGCGGGCAACCTTAACCAGGTCAATCGTGACTTAATGAATAAGATTGTTGTGGATCTTCTAGGGTAAATCTACATTCGATCTCAAGAGATAGAATTCAGAATAGTAAGAGATACTAGTATCTAAACCGAGGATATATACAATCTCCAGTGAATCAATGTCATTGTAAAGGAGTTTCACCCTTTTACAAATCATTAGAATATTGGCGGGACCGCCAATTCATTAGAAAGATTATTCGGAGTGGAGTTATGGGACACTCTAGAATTATGAAGACACGAATAGGGGAGGACAAGAATGGACTTTGGAACTGAAGGGAACGTTCCAAAATTCGAAGGAAACCGAATTGAAGAAGAAGGAATTCATGTTCGAACGAAAGTGATTCTATAATTAAATTTACTCTATATGCTGAGTTTGCCTAAAACCAGAGCTCTGATACCAACTGTAACGACCCGATATTTTCAACCATTCGCATCCATTATAAGTGTATAGGTAGACACTCATGCCGGAATTGAATTGCTCAAAATACTGCATTGTAAATAAAATTTGGCAAATCTCAGAATATACAGTAAATAAATATAATCACAGATCACAGACACAGAGTAAAATAATGCAGCGGAAGTAAAAGAAATAGTAGTTCATGAAGCTACTATATAAATATATCAGAGTTACATAAGATATAACAAAAAAAATAGAGAACAACAGAAGTCTCAATAAAATAACCAAGTACAAGCTGAGTAGGACAACAGAACTGAATTATATAAGACAAGACAAGCAGATAATCTCCAGCGATTCAAATCTCCAAGAGAGTGGAAACCCAAATCTGTGAATAACTCAGGCTGACCCGAGCGTAAAGCAAAACACAAAACACTCGAGTCAGGACAATATATACTTATATAATTTAAACCAACTCAAGTGAACTGTAATAAGGTACAAGTAACTTAAAGAAAGCTTGGGACCGCCCATTCTTTAAGGATCCGTTAAACTATCTACTATGTAGTAATATACGCTATATACAGTAGTGTCTAATTAGTAAAGTATAATCATATAGAAAATAACGTTAAGGGGATGGAGAACCTTAACGCGGTCGGATCTTAAAATCATAATCGTAGTAAAGCTCGATATGGTAGGTGACACGGCACAACTAGACAATGTCAGGGTAGATATACCAATTACGCATCCGGACTAGTGGTGACGCATAGCAGCCACTACCGCCCACCTCGAACAACACTCCCAAATCAAGGGTGGCCACCAAATCAATCACAAGTAATAGAATGGTATCGAAGAAGTGTGTCCGATCAGAGGTGCTACCTCCTTGGTCCGTCAATCGCTCCTGTTTTAGCCACCTTATGCCAACTCACGGGAGTTGGGTCCAGGTATATACCTTAGGATCGTTGCCACCATCCTACTTCATTCTAGAAACTCCACCGCGTACACAGTTGTCAAAGTGGTTTTCGGTATCGACAGAGAGTATGTCCATATCCGATCCCGGTCTCTTTAACAACCAATCGTTATTATAACCCGTGGTTATAACTTTTAAAACAATACTTTACTTCAAAATAAAATATCATTTCAAAACCATATATTTATCAAAATAAAGATTAAATCAATTCCAAACCATTTCCATATATTTAAAATATCATATCATTTCAAAACTTCATTTCAAATCATTTCAATATATCAAAATATCATATCTTTCCAAAACTTCATTTCAAATCATTTTAATATATCAAATATCAATCTTTCCAAATCTTCATTTCAAATCATTTTAATATAATAAAATATCATATCCTTACAAATCCAAATATTCAACTTTAAATACCTTTTAAATCCAAAGATATCGTTCATTTACTATCATTTCAAATCACCTTTAAATAGTTTATATTCCAATCAAAATAATTCATTTAAACCTTTTAAAAGTGTAATTATTATATTTTCAAATCAAGTATTCAATTTCCAAAGTTTCAAACCATTCTGAGTTCGTTTACTAAGTCAAAAACCCTAATTATTAAAATTTCAGCATTTCACAGCATTTAAAAACAACTGCTACAAGTTATATTTGAAAACATTTTTAATTCAGCAAAGACAGCACTTAAAACTGCTGTTAAAACTCAGTTTTAGTTGAATTATAGTTCAAAACAGAAAAGACAGCATTTCAGAAGTGCTGCGGTAGTTCGTATTTCAAAACAAGGGTTAAATTTGGTTTCAACAAAGACTGCAGACCATTATAGCATTTCCAGAGAATGCTATAATAGGCCTGAGTTCAATATTAGCCTATAAGTTCAACTACAGCAACTACGGCATTTCAGAAATGCTGTAATAGCTCCTTTTTACACAATTTTAGTTCAAAACAGAATCTATAGCATTTCTGAATGCTATTAAAAGTTAATTTCAGGTGTTAGTGTATTTCCAGCAATTAAATAACTTTAATTTAAAACACATAAACATTTTAAAAATCATATTTTAACATTTAAAATGTTCATTTACATATCATTTAACGTATATCTTTTCACAATAAATTCCTTATAATCAAATCCAATTTCAACAATTTACTTAATAAATTTAAGTGTAAAAGTGTCCAATTCTTCACTTTTCAACAAATAAACTTAACACTTCAAATTTAAATTACCATTTCACAATTTAACTAAATTTCCAATTTTATTTAATTAACTTAAACCTTTAATTAAAACCAAATTTCACATTTCCTAGTCAAGTTATATTTTAAAAGATCACTTTTAAACATTCATTTATTTAACCACTTAAATTCATAGAAAAATCAATAATACTTTAATAAATCACTTAAATTCAAATTTAATCAAATTATCATATTTACCATTTCCAAATAGAATTTAATATCCATTTTATTTATATAACTTAAATATCATTTTTAACCAAAATTCCAAATTTCCAACTTAAGTTATATTTCAAAAATCCAGTTAAACCATTCATTAATTACATTTTTAACACATAGAAAAATCATAATTTCTTTAGTTCAAAATATTTCAAAATCTGTTTAAATCAAATTTCATAAATTTGTATTTAAAATACTTAAAAATATCCAAAACACTTTATAAAATAACCACGGGCCTGTATATAGTTTTCTAGCCTAGGTCAAGTGATACGGATATGTATCATTTCAATCCGCAGTTTAAAAAGAAAAATCCGGGTTCTATCATTTCAAACCCGCAATCCCAAGTTAAGATAAATTAAATAAAAACCGTTCAGGCCTATCATTTCAGCCCATAACGATTTTTCCCTATTCTAAAGTCCGTTCGGGTATGTATCATTTCAACCCATAGTGAATCTAATCTACAGGGAACTTGCAGTGTGATAAACAGATATAAAATGAACAGTATACAAAATATAACAGTAACAGATGAGATGACAAGTAAATTAATAGGTTTAACATCATATAATTAAATCATCACAGGCAGTTATAACATCATATAAAATTCTACAAATTCAATTGTTGTCGTTTCACAATTGCATAAGTATAAATGTCTAGTGATATTTACTCACCTTTTGTGCTGGAGTTATCAATTCAAATGATATAAACGGATACCAGAAAGCATGATGACACAACAATGGATTCAAGTGGAAGAGAACCAAGCTAAAGAACACGTGTTACAACCTAAAACAAAACCAAGATAAATCAAAATTCAATACAACATTGAATTTGAATAACTTTGAAATGAAAACAAATATGAATACAACGACTTTTTCCTTGCTTTCTCTATCCTTTTGCATGGCCTAGGGAATGTTTTGGTTCAGGTTTGGACATGGTTTGGGTTTGGTTTGGACCAAGGGATGCACGGCTACAAGCTAGAGATGATGGAGAAGTTACAACATAGGCATGTGAAGAGTTTTATGCAATATGGTGGAGTTTTGGTTCATCTTTGGTTCGGTCTACAAGGTCCTAGGCTCGGCCATGACTTGCTGCAGGTCTGGACAGAGGAGATGGTGATGTGTAGTGGTGGTAGCAAGGTGGTGGTGGCGGCTAGAGGTGGTGGGCGAAGGTATGTTGCAACTAGTGGTGGCTATGCATTGTTTTAAGGGATTTGTGCAAGGTTTTGTGTGGTTTTTAGTCAAGAGGAGTGCATGGCCTGTCATGGTCAGAGGAGGAGGGGGTTTGGTCGTGGATGGTGTGGGGAAGGAAGTGGTGGTGGTCGGTGGAGGAGATGGTGGAGGTGTTAGGCCAAGCAAAGCAAGAGAAACATGGCAAAAATCATTGAAAATGAAGAGAAAAGTAGAAAAAAGAGAGAAGAAACCATTATCACTTCCTTTGGCCATGAAGATAAAATGAAAAAGAAGTTTTTCTCGTGAATTATGACTGAGAAACTCACGGCTAAAGATCAGGTAGGGTATGGCCAAGCAAAGTATATGAAAAGACAAAGAAAATGAAAAGACCAGCAGCCGAAAAGTCACACGTTATAGAGCTTTTTAGTACCTTCAAATTTCCATTTCTATTAAATCAAATAAAACAAATAAATTTCAGTAAATAAATTTTAAAACTGAAAACAAAGTAAAAGAAAATAAAAATAAATAATTCAATTTAAAGAAAATAGAGAAAGAATAAAAGAAAAAGCTTAAAAATTGGAAACAGAGTCCAAAAATTACAAATAAATTATCACTATCTTTTAGAAAATTTCTACTTCACTTAAAATGGTTTAAAATAAATATTTGAGATACAAAATAAAGTGAAAATGAAAAATAAAGTGAAAATAAATAAATAATTTTATGGAAAATAGAAAAAGAATTAAAGAAATAGTTCATTAATTTAAAACAGGGCTTAAAAATTACAAATAAAACATCACTAGTTTTATAAAAAATTTATTTCACTTTAAAAAAAATAAAAGTCCAATAAATAAAATAAAATGAGAAACAAAATAAAGTGGGAATGAGAATAAATAAGTTCTTAAGAAAAATATAAAGATAAATAAAGAATTTCTTTTATTAAATGAAACTGGAAATTAGAAATTATAAACATAATACAACTGACATTGGAAAATGTCAATTACACTTTGAAAAAAATGTTTTAAAACCAAAATATATACATAACAAGTTATTTTACCCATATTAGAACATTACATGACCAAATAAAATATTATTTATATAATTTAAAATAAACAATTTTGTTAAATACAGCAAATTACACACAATATTCAAAAGGGCATAACTTTCACATTATAAATCAGATTTCAACGAAACGAAAAGCGGTATTCTTGAAATTTTATTTACTTTCATAATAAAAGATAAAATTAAAAAATTTCAAACTTTTAAAATTTAAATTAAAAGTCAAAGTTTGACCATATTGACCAAAATTCACTATTCTGGAAAAACTCTATTTATTCATGTTTGGAATTATAATTCACATACAAATCATAATTAATATTTAAAATAACAACATTTTCCATTTAATAAATAAAATAAAGTTTTTAAATTAGGAAATTCAATTTAAAAATAATTGCAAAATACAGTGTTGTTACATGGAGGAAGAGCCAAGCAAATCTATTGAGAACAAGAGCAAAACAACATAAGAAAAATCAAGAAAAACAAGATAAGAAGAAGAAATCTTTACCCAAAAATTTCTCAAGCAATGGAGGTCGGCTATTTTGGTGAATGAGATGTTTTATTTACGAAAATGACGTGAAAAATGATCAGCTGAAAGAAAGAAAGAGATCTGCCAAAAGAAATGAATGCAAGTGTTAAGAAAATGAAGAGACGGGAAAACAAAAGGACAAAAGCAACTAAAGAGACACAAACCTTTTCAAATTTATTTTATATATATTTGTAATCTATAAATACATATAAAAACTGAGAAATAA
This sequence comes from Allium fistulosum, assembly GCA_030737815.1. Taxonomy (NCBI): domain Eukaryota; kingdom Viridiplantae; phylum Streptophyta; class Magnoliopsida; order Asparagales; family Amaryllidaceae; genus Allium; species Allium fistulosum. The sequence continues at coordinate 307,355,339 of CM060904.1, read as the reverse complement.
ATATAACAACTCAGAAATAAATATAAATATATAAAATAAATAATTAAATTAAGAAAATGGCTTAAAAATGCAAACTAGGTTTTAAAAATTAGAAATAACTTCAGTACACTTTGGAAAAATCTATTTTAATTTAAATACATGTAGAATGAATATAAATAAAGTAAAAACAGCAAATAAAAGTGAATTCATAAAATAAATAAATAATTTTAATTATATATAATTAAATTAAGAAAATAGCAAAGAAAATGGAAACTAGGTTTCAAAAATTGAAATAAATTCAAGTAAACTTTAGAAAAATTATACTATCACTTTAAAATTATTAAAAGATAAAAAATATACATAAAATAACATATTAACACATATTAAAATAAAATATGAAAAAGAAAATATAATTTATACAATTTAAAATAACAAAATTGCAGAATAAAACAAATTGCACTCAATATTGAAATATACATAACTTTTACAGTTTAACTCCGTTTTCAACGAAACAAAAAGCAGTGTTCAAGTTATTACATCTATTTTCATAATAAAAGATAAAATTTAATATTTTATATAATTTATATTTGAAGTTTAAAAGTCAAAGATTGAATAGTTTGACCAGAAATTCACTTTTCAGTAAACTAACCAATTTATACTAGTTTGAAATTATAGTTCACATAATAATTAACATATATTTTAAAAAAAATGAAATGTTTGAAATCAAACAAGTTTAAAATAGTTTCAAAATAAAAATAAAGTCAAAATTAAAAATATAGGCCAAATTCTAGGGTTGTTACACTCTCCCTCACTCAAAACTTTTCATCCCCGAAAAGGAATGAGGTGCGGGATACACAGGAAAAATAAAATTGAAATGAGATTAAGACAGGATGCCAAGGAGATTGAGATTATACCCGACAACTATTGTTATAGGTAAGTTTAACAAGGTGGATGGCAAGCAATGCTCAGATTAAAATAAGTACCAAAGATTATTAAAGATTATAGAAAGATTTCTAAATAGAAAGATTATAGAAAGATACCTATACTAGTCTATAGCACGATAAGGAAAAATAAGGACAACTAACAGACAGTTTGAAAACAAAATAAGATAACAAGCTTGAAAAACAAAATAAGATAATAGGTTTGAAATTTCCATGGTTTTAGCTTAAATTGATAATTAATTTTACACAAGTTAAATAAATTTTACTATCTCTAATTTCATTATCTTATCATCAAATTTTCTTAAACTAACAATTTTTAAAAATCATGGATTTGCAAAATCATTTATTATACTCATAATGTACTTAATAAATTTAATTCCTCTTTATTCCTAATTAAAATTAAATTTATCCCTCTCAATCTATTTTATCACCTATGTTAAATATACTTACACTTATTATAACTGCTTTAATTTATTCTTAATTCCTTTAACATCATTTATATTGTAAATTATTCAATTAATCCTTTTATTCAATTTACCTCTGTTAATTTTTTTTATAACTAAAATTTAAGTGTATAACATTTATTATAACCACTCAAATTTTATTTATAAAACTTTTTATATTGTATATTATCTAATTACATTGTTAACTTCTAAAAATTAAGGTAAGTTATATTTGAAAGCAATTGAGTATTATACAAATAAAACTTTCCAATTCAGTCATTTCAAGTTTGAATCATTTATTCAAAATTTTGATTTTCTTTTTATACTTGAAGTTATTATTTAAGATAGAATTTAAGAATAAAATTTCCGATTCCTCTCAAACCTTTTAGAGATAAATAAATGTATGTACATAATTTGTCAAATCAAATTTAAATCATATATCTATATATTTTCTAAATCAAATCATATTTTAGAAATTCATATCAATCAAGTTTCCCAAAACAAAGCTGTAGCAAGACGACAGAATGGTTTCTTCACTTCGAAACTCGAAAATGAACGTCGATGATGCTGCAATCATCACCGAAATTATTTTCCAGCGACAAAGAGAAGAGCGCTGATTTTTAAACTTTAAAATTCTTTGGAAATAAATTTCTATTCAAAAATACTTTAAATAATATATCCTTTTAAAGCTTTAAACACAAAGTTTGAAACCTTCGGAAATTAAATTCTCAAATTCTTGATTTAAATTCATTTCAGTTCCCAAGTCAAATTTATAAACAACTATTTAAAAATTCATTTATATAATGATAAATCAAGTATTATCATTTCAAATAATCAATTTAAATCAATTTATTAAGTTCCATAATATTTACTTATATTAAAATTTATTTCATTAACCAAATTTTAAAATAATATTGTGTCAGTTTGTTCTGTCACAGTGTTTTAGAAATCCTATCGATAGCGTTGATCAGACGAATCGATCGGAAGCCCAAATCAACATCAACAACTCAAACAACACAATATATAAAACAAACATATATTTACAAGTACAATTCAAAATGTTTGGAGATATTTTGGAAACAAAAACAAGACGATTAATTGACAAAATATGAAGATGGATAAGCTTAGATAAATCGCGGGCAACCTTAACCGGGTCAACCGTGACTTAATGAATAAGAATAAAATATGGATGTTTCTGGGGTAAATCTACATCCGATCTTAAGAGATAGAGTTTAGAATAACAAAAGATATTAGCATTGTAAACCAAGGATACAGAAGTCTTTGGTGAATCAATGCTTTTTGTAAAGAAGTTTCACCCCTTTACAAGTCATTAGAATATTGGCGGGACCGCCAATTCATTAGAAAGGTTATTCAGAGTGGAGTTATGGGACACTCCAGAATCAAGAAGACACGAATAGGGGAGGACAAGAATGGACTTTGGAACCGAAGGGAACGTTCCAAAATTCAAGGAAACCGAATCGAAGAAGAAGGAATTCAAATTCGAATGAACGTGATTTTGTAATTAAATTTACCCTATATGCTGAGTTTGCCTAAAACCTGGCGTTGATACCAACTGTAACGACCCGATATTTTCAACCATTCGCATCCATTATAAGTGTATAGGTAGACACTCATGCCAGAATTGAATTGCTCAAAATACCGCATTGTAAATAAAAATTTGGCAAATCTCAGAATATACAGTAAATAAATAAAATCACAGATCACAGACACAGAGTAAAATAATGCAGCGGAAGCAAAAGAAATAGTAGTTCATGAAGCTACTATGTAAATATATCAGAGTTAAATAAGATACAACAGAAGAAATAAAATACAACAGAAGTCTCAATATGATAACCAAGTACAAGCTGAACAGAACAACAGAACTGAAATAGATAGGACAAGACGAGCAGATAATCTTCAGCGATTCAAATCTCCAAGAGAGCGGAAATCCAAATCTGTGAATAACTCAGGCTGACCCGAGCGTAAATAAAAATACAAACACTCAAGTCAGGACATACATACTTATACAATGTAAACCAACTCAAGTGAACTGTAGTAAAGGTACAAGTAACTTAGAAGATGCTTGGGACCGCCCATCCTCTAAGGACCCGTTAAACTATTTACTATATAGTAATATACGCTATATACAGTAGTGTAACGACCCGGAATTTTGACCAAATTAAATTGAGAATATTTAATTAATTTTAAATATTTGAACGATGATTTAATTTGAATCCCCGATATAATTTTGAAATCCTCAATTAAATGATAAAATTTAATCGATTGAAAGTTGAATAGAAATTTAAATCTTCAATTTACAGCTGAAGAAAAATATTTCAAAAGCTTGTAAAATTTATATTGATAATTCTGAAGATAACAGAAGCTTCAGAATCCAATTTCGAATTGATTTGATCAGTTTTGAAATTTATATCGTTTAACCGATATTTAAAAATAGTCATTTTTCAAACAGTCTTGGAATTCGACGAAACCAGTTCCATTGGGTCCGTAATATTGTATTATTGCCGGATTTCAAATTTCGTATTTTTCGGGTTTGATATGCGATCGTACGGCGTGTAAACGCATTAAAAATCTTTATCGAATTTAAATTTGAATTTAAATTTAAAATGGTCAACATCACCACACGTTCATCTCCTTAAAACACGCCAAGAATCAATATCGTGCAACCATGCCTCCACTGTTTTTTAAACACTCCTCTCCCTCTTCCATCAGTTCGAACGAAAAAAAAGAGAAAAAAAATCATCTCGTTCCAAAACAGTTTATAAAAAAAAATGGCCGAACAAATAAAACTAAATCCCCTTTCCTCATTCTCTGTCCTTAACAAATCAAAAGCGTGCTCGTTCAAATGGGGCAACAATCGGCAGACAAAGTCGAGCATCATTCGAACACGTGATATCGATTCGAGCCTTCATGGTCGCGTCATTCGAGAGGATTGGGCCGCGAGTTCGTTTCGCGATGGCGGAGGGCGACGAATTGAAGGCAGCGCGACCGCGTGGGCGATGATGTGTGTGGCGCGCGATCTCGTGAGTGGGAGGATGGCACACACTCGCGTACGAGATGGCGGCGACTGGCGTTAGCACGTGGAAGGGGGGTGTCGCGATTGCGAGTCGTGTGCGCGAGCTAGGGCAACAACTGGGTGGCACGAGCAGCTAGGGCTTAGGTCGATTTCGAAGCTGGGCCACGTTTTTGCAGTCGTGATTTTGGGAAGGAGGCCGTGATCGATGGTCAATTTGGGGGAGTTGTAGTCGGCGACGTCGACGTGTATTCTTGACGAGGCTGAGAGGTATATGCAGTAAGGTATTGGTTTAAAATTTGTTTAACTTCATTTTGTTAGAAATTATTAATTTGATATTAACAGAATAAAGTGAAAATTCTCTGATAGGCAGTTTTCAAAATGTCTGATGTAAAAGGAAATTGATTTAAAGATACTAATTTAAAGTAAAATAATTAGTTAAAATAAATTTATTTAAAAGAAATTGGTTTAAAGTCAATGGTATTAGTTGAAATAAAATCAATAGTTGATTTAATTGTTAAAACGAAATAAATTGTTCGATTATTCCAAATATTAATAAATTGTATAAAATATTTATACAAGGTCTGAAATCGAGAAAACAAACTGGATGGAAAAATGGGATTGCAAATAAAAGCTAAGGTGAGATTTTCTCACTCGAAGGAAAATTGTGTTTTACAGTTATTGATTGATGATATGATTGCTATGTTGATGTGATATTAGATATGATAGGATATATCTATATATATATAGCAATATATACATATTGGCATATGTATATATTGGATTGATGATTTCCCGCCTCGTATAGCGGATGAGACCCTATTGCGCCGTTAGTAAGCGGATTTTTATAAAAACCCATATACCGCGATAATTCCGTACTGGAGCGGAATTGGTATTGTGCTAACATCTTTGGATGCAGGGAAACAGGTTGGAGGGATCCAACTGGATTCCTCAACTGTATTTATTTATTTACAGATGTTGATATGTATTCTGTCATCATATGATGATATATGATGTTTGATGTTGTGATGGACTAATTGATGCGTTGCATCATCGGGTTCAATTTTAAAGTTTAAAAATAAACGATTTTTTACTTTAAAAGGGATTTTGAAGTGATTTTTGGAAAGTATACGATTTATTAAATTTTGGAATTTATTTATCTTAAATAAATAAATAAATGTTATAAATTTAAAGTTATGAAAATTTTAAATTGTGAAATATACCTGAAAGGTGATTTTGAAATAAATAGTCAAGTGATAAATAAAATAGTTTAAGTTGGATTTCTTTTGAATTATTTAAGAATGATATATATAAAAGATGTACAGAATTGATATTTATCAATTAATAGTATTGGAATTTTTAAACGAGTTTCTATAAGTGTTAGAAATTTATAGAATTATAAATTGTGAAGACATGAGATTTATAGAATTATAGATTGTGAAGATTTGAAGTTTATAGATTTATAAAGATTGAAGTTTATAGATTTATAAAGATTGAAGTTCATAGATTATAAAGTATGAAGTTATAAAATGAATCTTTGAGAAATCAGCATGGGAATTTTATTTAAAGTTGAAAATAAATTTAGAAATCAATATTGAAACTGGTTTGATATGAAGTTTTATAAATAGAATTGAAACTTATAAAAGTTGTTTATAAACCCAAAGTCACTTATTTTGGATAAGTTAAATATAGAAGTTGATAAAAGAAGGTTTATAAGTCGAAGTTGTTATAAAAAAAAAGAGAAATAAAATTTGTAAACGTGTTTATAAATTCGAAATAGCTTGAATGTGATAAATTAAATATAGAAGGTTATTAAAGAAGTTATATTCACGATTTTGGGACAGTGAATATATTGTTAAGTAAAATGGATTTATTTTTGAAGAAGTAATATTTTAAAAATGAAGTTAAACATTTTAAAGGTGTTTTAAAATGTGTTATGAATCGAAAGCATAGATTTCAACATTTATTGTTGAAATAGACGTTTTCGAGAAATATAAGAAATGATGGACTATAACACTGTTGTTATAGTAAATGATTTCTGAAAGGAAATGTTTTGATATAGTATTGGGATTTATATATATCTATCTTAATTCCGAATCCCTATACTATTGATTTTGAGTCGTCGTAACGATGTTTTACGCAACATTTATTTTGACTCAAAGAGATGTTAAAATTATGATTTCCTTAAAGAATGAATATATACTTAATATTGATTTAAGTATATCGAGTATTTTCAAATGTTGAAAATAAAAGATTTGTGAAACACTTATTTTTGAATAAGTATGGAAATACTTTTCCAAAATGAAATGAAACGTTTTGAGATTTTATCTTCTTAAAGATAAATTGAAATTGAATATTGAAAACGGTTTGAAATCGAATATCAGTAGATATTTTGAAATATAAATTCAATATGGAGTTTATAAAGAAAAGGGAAACTGTTTAGAAAAATAAACGTTGATTTATTTTTGAAGTGTGGAAATTTTATATCTAGTAAAGATATTTTTGAAGATAAAATAATTTGAGAAAATTATTTGGAATCTGATGATGTTGCGCATCTTTATTGATAGTTAAATAACCGACTATCAATAATTACCTTTAGATAGGTATTTGTTGTGAATTGGATGAATTTGAATGCCACACTTATTTTTGAATAATCGCTCACTATTCGGGTTAGCCGGGAAAGGACCATGGGGTCGTATAACCCATTCCAAATATGTGATACGTCGTTATGAATCGCATTTGAAGACCGGTGTTGAAGACCGGATATTTTTGAAAACGGAAGGATTACCGTCGAGTTACTCTACATCGGCTGATCTCCGATTTAGAGGTTTTTATCACCCTTAGTGACGGGAAGTCCTGACGTGATTGAAAATTATCCGAATGTGCAAGGGCTTCGTGAGAAGTGCCTTCGGTTCTGTTCGATCCCGGAACAGACTTGTATGGATTGTGTGTCTGACGTTACAATTTGAGATATTGAGCTGATTTCTTTCAAATACATTTCTATTGGTGGCGGAGAATTTATTCTCTTAGCTTAACACCCTTCTCTGAGACGTACGAGCTCAGAGGTTATGTAGTTGAAATTTATCAGCGATATATCCCAATTTGGTAACGTGGCATACTGAGTGTTGCTGTGAAATGATCAGTGTTTGATCATTTGTGATATGATCATTTGTTTGATCTTATATCTTTGTGATCATAGGTTGATCATTTTGTTTGACCCGAAGCAGGGCCTTTTGAGAAAGCGTAGCTTTGTGGACGAGACTTCGTCGAGCCTCACACCCCGGAAATGGTCGAAACAGGAAGGATGCGGCAAGGTTCTAGGGAGTAGCGCCCCTTAGTGTATGTCATTCCTTCTGGATAAAGGTGGTATCATGGTATGGAGCCCAGATACCTAACCTCTGTGGTTACTGCATTATTATTATCTATGTGGTTTGTTGGAAATCGGGGATCCTCGGGAAGATCGGTGACGATCGGGGGATGGCATACGCGTGTCAGTAGTTACCTATTTTTGCAGAGGTAACCCGGCCTTGTGTTGGCAGAGATCTAACCGTAATGTTAGGTTATTTCTCGGGTCGTCTATTCCAAGGACGTACCCATCGTGGATAGGAAGTTCCTTAGCCTGACCATTTGTTGGAAATCCAAAGAAACAATACGATCTTGTACGGTTTTAGTTGTAGAACCTGCCATTTAATATGGTAGCTATAGCAAGCATACTATAATGGTACCTATGCTGGCTAAGATTTATATTCTACTTTCGAAATGTTTTTCTACACTATGCACTAATAATAATATCAAAAAGAATTTGATTTTCGCGTAGTAAGCATCTTTGACTATCATAAGAAGAAATCTCCTCCAAGTCTGCGTTTGCATTGTGTGTGTGGCGGGAGGTCTTATGGTAGTTTCATTTTCCAAAAGCATTGCGAATTGACATTAAAGTTTTCCTGTTGGTTGTTTTAAAAGAATAACTGTTTTACGATCTCACACCAGTCACCATGACTGACTCGGAGTTTATTGTTTCCCTTCTAAACTCTGGGTGCCCACCAATTTCCACACGGGCAGTCTAGAGTTAGATTATCAGGATATTCTGGAGCTTTGGAGATAAGCTGGATGACGAGACGTAGTATTTGTACCTGATATATTTATTCCGCTGTGTATTCTGTATGAGGACAAGTTTATATAACTGTCCATTGTTGTTTATTGACTCTGATGATATGATGTGATGTAATGTAATAACAGATATAATTCTTTTGTTTTTAAATGATATTCATTTATCTATTATATATTGTTCCGCTGCGATGTGTAAGATTCTGATATTGTATTCTGTTCTGCTGTTGTTCTGTTGTTCTTCTTTCTTTCTTCTCTTTTTCTTCTGTTCTCTTTTTCTGCCTTTTCCTTCTTTCTAAAACCCTCACTACTGGAGTTTCCGGCACTCGATTTCTCGGCAGTCGATAAAGTGAGTATCGATGTCGAATTTTCGAAAGTCGAAAATTTCGGTCGTGACAAAGTGGTATCAGAGCATATGGTTAAGCGACAACCCTGCTCTGTTGGGTGTTACTCATTAGAGATAGAGTCAGCAGTACTCTAGGATGAGTTGAGTGTAATAATAGATACGAGCGCGTATTTGTTAGTTAATATAAAATTGTTTTGTATTGTGATGATTGGTTTATTGAGTGGTATATGAACCTTCGTCGGCACAGTCTTGCAAAACTGTATCGAAGGGGTTTCTAAACGCTCGAATAGAACAGTTCGGCACAGTATTGTTTTGAATAGGGTAAATGAAATAATTTTACCCAAAACTATTTTTGTATAGAAAAGAAATAATTTTCTATGAACTACTATAGTATATGGTTGCATGGATGTTAGGAAGTAATAATAGTGAATTATCATCACTGAAATTGAATAAGAAATTCAAATCGTAACTCCAAAGTTAAGAAATAAATTCACATACAAATGAAATTCGAGAATACAAATTATAAATGTGATTTGTAATTTAAAACGAAATTCCAGAGAAGTTTTTGGAAATGTTTGAAAAGAATTTGAAAATTTTGGTGATTTGGAAAGTTAAATCTTTTTGATTTGAAAATGAATTTCAAAGGTTTTGAAAAGTATTTTAGAGAGATGAAAGCTCTAAACTCTTTTCGGTCGCTGGAAAATAATTCCGATGATGATCGCGACATCACCGGTGTTCATTTTCGGGTTTCCAAAAGAGAAATTGCTGTCAAATTGTTTTAAATAGGAGTTGTTTGAAAATTTGGGTTTTTGTTTTGGAAATTCAAATGGAATTTGAATTGTTTTCAAAATGATTTTTTGAAAAAAATTGAAACGACTCTGGAATCCTATTTAAAATACTTACGAAGTATTAATAAGTTGATAACTTATAGAATATTGAAATTTGATTAGAATGAAATTCAAATTGAAAAACGAATGAATTAGTGAATGAATGAATAAATTGCAATTGCAAGTGCAAGAAAATGAAATTGAAAGTTAAAATTCATTTTGAATTTGAAAATAAATAAAATGGGAATTGAACTTGATTTGTGAAAAAATAAAGTGAAGTATTAAACTCAAATTAGTAAGTGAAGCTAATTGAATATTGATCAAATGAATTAGTAATTGAAACTAATTTAAAATAGGGCAGTTATGAATGAAAAATAATTGATAAAAGTCAATATTCAGAAGTTGAATTGAATCCAAATTAGATTGGAATTGTGAATTGAACTCAAATGAGAATTTGAAATGTAAAATTGAAGATAATGGATGTAACTTCAATCGCGAATTTAAAGAGAATATAAGCAGTTTATATTGAAAATTTTGTAATAGAATTTGCAAAATGGTTTGAATGTGTAACTAGATATCATGGCTAGTAGATATACAGGTATAAAGGGATTGGAAAATTTATTTCACAGATAATTCGAATTGCTCGAAAAAGGTATGTATTTGAATTATAATATGAGTTTTTGATGATTTCGGGTCTAGCCGCTTGGCTTTTTCTTTTTCTTTTTGAAATCTGAGAGTCCGTAGGGACGTTTTGTAGTCGTACCGTATTAGCCGCGCAAAGGAGACGCTGGCGAAATTTTTTGAAAATTTAGAGTGTTAGAAAATTTTTTGAGAAAATTTGGAAGTTTAAATTTGAATTTAAACTTAAATTTGAATTGTTAAGTAAAACAATGTTGTTTTGAAACCTATAATTGAAGTGGGACATTTAGTTGAATGATAACGAATCTTTAGTAGAAAGATTTGTTTTGAGAATTGATAAAACTATTGGATTGTGAAAGATAGTAGACGAGTTAAGGGCCACTTTTCCTAACTTGTAATTTCGAGGACGAAATTCTTTTAAGGAGGGAAGTTTGTAACGACCCGGAATTTTGACCAAATTAAATTGAGAATATTTAATTAATTTTAAATATTTGAACGATGATTTAATTTGAATCCCCGATATAATTTTGAAATCCTCAATTAAATGATAAAATTTAATCGATTGAAAGTTGAATAGAAATTTAAATCTTCAATTTACAGCTGAAGAAAAATATTTCAAAAGCTTGTAAAATTTATATTGATAATTCTGAAGATAACAGAAGCTTCAGAATCCAATTTCGAATTGATTTGATCAGTTTTGAAATTTATATCGTTTAACCGATATTTAAAAAAAGTCATTTTTCAAACAGTCTTGGAATTCGACGAAACCAGTTCCATTGGGTCCGTAATATTGTATTATTGCCGGATTTCAAATTTCGTATTTTTCGGGTTTGATATGCGATCGTACGGCGTGTAAACGCATTAAAAATCTTTATCGAATTTAAATTTGAATTTAAATTTAAAATGGTCAACATCACCACACGTTCATCTCCTTAAAACACGCCAAGAATCAATATCGTGCAACCATGCCTCCACTGTTTTTTAAACACTCCTCTCCCTCTTCCATCAGTTCGAACGAAAAAAAAGAGAAAAAAAATCATCTCGTTCCAAAACAGTTTATAAAAAAAAAATGGCCGAACAAATAAAACTAAATCCCCTTTCCTCATTCTCTGTCCTTAACAAATCAAAAGCATGCTCGTTCAAATGGGGCAACAATCGGCAGACAAAGTCGAGCATCATTCGAACACGTGATATCGATTCGAGCCTTCATGGTCGCGTCATTCGAGAGGATTGGGCCGCGAGTTCGTTTCGCGATGGCGGAGGGCGACGAATTGAAGGCAGCGCGACCGCGTGGGCGATGATGTGTGTGGCGCGCGATCTCGTGAGTGGGAGGATGGCACACACTCGCGTACGAGATGGCGGCGACTGGCGTTAGCACGTGGAAGGGGGGTGTCGCGATTGCGAGTCGTGTGCGCGAGCTAGGGCAACAACTGGGTGGCACGAGCAGCTAGGGCTTAGGTCGATTTCGAAGCTGGGCCACGTTTTTGCAGTCGTGATTTTGGGAAGGAGGCCGTGATCGATGGTCAATTTGGGGGAGTTGTAGTCGGCGACGTCGACGTGTATTCTTGACGAGGCTGAGAGGTATATGCAGTAAGGTATTGGTTTAAAATTTGTTTAACTTCATTTTGTTAGAAATTATTAATTTGATATTAACAGAATAAAGTGAAAATTCTCTGATAGGCAGTTTTCAAAATGTCTGATGTAAAAGGAAATTGATTTAAAGATACTAATTTAAAGTAAAATAATTAGTTAAAATAAATTTATTTAAAAGAAATTGGTTTAAAGTCAATGGTATTAGTTGAAATAAAATCAATAGTTGATTTAATTGTTAAAACGAAATAAATTGTTCGATTATTCCAAATATTAATAAATTGTATAAAATATTTATACAAGGTCTGAAATCGAGAAAACAAACTGGATGGAAAAATGGGATTGCAAATAAAAGCTAAGGTGAGATTTTCTCACTCGAAGGAAAATTGTGTTTTACAGTTATTGATTGATGATATGATTGCTATGTTGATGTGATATTAGATATGATAGGATATATCTATATATATATAGCAATATATACATATTGGCATATGTATATATTGGATTGATGATTTCCCGCCTCGTATAGCGGATGAGACCCTATTGCGCCGTTAGTAAGCGGATTTTTATAAAAACCCATATACCGCGATAATTCCGTACTGGAGCGGAATTGGTATTGTGCTAACATCTTTGGATGCAGGGAAACAGGTTGGAGGGATCCAACTGGATTCCTCAACTGTATTTATTTATTTACAGATGTTGATATGTATTCTGTCATCATATGATGATATATGATGTTTGATGTTGTGATGGACTAATTGATGCGTTGCATCATCGGGTTCAATTTTAAAGTTTAAAAATAAACGATTTTTTACTTTAAAAGGGATTTTGAAGTGATTTTTGGAAAGTATACGATTTATTAAATTTTGGAATTTATTTATCTTAAATAAATAAATAAATGTTATAAATTTAAAGTTATGAAAATTTTAAATTGTGAAATATACCTGAAAGGTGATTTTGAAATAAATAGTCAAGTGATAAATAAAATAGTTTAAGTTGGATTTCTTTTGAATTATTTAAGAATGATATATATAAAAGATGTACAGAATTGATATTTATCAATTAATAGTATTGGAATTTTTAAACGAGTTTCTATAAGTGTTAGAAATTTATAGAATTATAAATTGTGAAGACATGAGATTTATAGAATTATAGATTGTGAAGATTTGAAGTTTATAGATTTATAAAGATTGAAGTTTATAGATTTATAAAGATTGAAGTTCATAGATTATAAAGTATGAAGTTATAAAATGAATCTTTGAGAAATCAGCATGGGAATTTTATTTAAAGTTGAAAATAAATTTAGAAATCAATATTGAAACTGGTTTGATATGAAGTTTTATAAATAGAATTGAAACTTATAAAAGTTGTTTATAAACCCAAAGTCACTTATTTTGGATAAGTTAAATATAGAAGTTGATAAAAGAAGGTTTATAAGTCGAAGTTGTTATAAAAAAAAAAGAGAAATAAAATTTGTAAACGTGTTTATAAATTCGAAATAGCTTGAATGTGATAAATTAAATATAGAAGGTTATTAAAGAAGTTATATTCACGATTTTGGGACAGTGAATATATTGTTAAGTAAAATGGATTTATTTTTGAAGAAGTAATATTTTAAAAATGAAGTTAAACATTTTAAAGGTGTTTTAAAATGTGTTATGAATCGAAAGCATAGATTTCAACATTTATTGTTGAAATAGACGTTTTCGAGAAATATAAGAAATGATGGACTATAACACTGTTGTTATAGTAAATGATTTCTGAAAGGAAATGTTTTGATATAGTATTGGGATTTATATATATCTATCTTAATTCCGAATCCCTATACTATTGATTTTGAGTCGTCGTAACGATGTTTTACGCAACATTTATTTTGACTCAAAGAGATGTTAAAATTATGATTTCCTTAAAGAATGAATATATACTTAATATTGATTTAAGTATATCGAGTATTTTCAAATGTTGAAAATAAAAGATTTGTGAAACACTTATTTTTGAATAAGTATGGAAATACTTTTCCAAAATGAAATGAAACGTTTTGAGATTTTATCTTCTTAAAGATAAATTGAAATTGAATATTGAAAATGGTTTGAAATCGAATATCAGTAGATATTTTGAAATATAAATTCAATATGGAGTTTATAAAGAAAAGGGAAACTGTTTAGAAAAATAAACGTTGATTTATTTTTGAAGTGTGGAAATTTTATATCTAGTAAAGATATTTTTGAAGATAAAATAATTTGAGAAAATTATTTGGAATCTGATGATGTTGCGCATCTTTATTGATAGTTAAATAACCGACTATCAATAATTACCTTTAGATAGGTATTTGTTGTGAATTGGATGAATTTGAATGCCACACTTATTTTTGAATAATCGCTCACTATTCGGGTTAGCCGGGAAAGGACCATGGGGTCGTATAACCCATTCCAAATATGTGATACGTCGTTATGAATCGCATTTGAAGACCGGTGTTGAAGACCGGATATTTTTGAAAACGGAAGGATTACCGTCGAGTTACTCTACATCGGCTGATCTCCGATTTAGAGGTTTTTATCACCCTTAGTGACGGGAAGTCCTGACGTGATTGAAAATTATCCGAATGTGCAAGGGCTTCGTGAGAAGTGCCTTCGGTTCTGTTCGATCCCGGAACAGACTTGTATGGATTGTGTGTCTGACGTTACAATTTGAGATATTGAGCTGATTTCTTTCAAATACATTTCTGTTGGTGGCGGAGAATTTATTCTCTTAGCTTAACACCCTTCTCTGAGACGTACGAGCTCAGAGGTTATGTAGTTGAAATTTATCAGCGATATATCCCAATTTGGTAACGTGGCATACTGAGTGTTGCTGTGAAATGATCAGTGTTTGATCATTTGTGATATGATCATTTGTTTGATCTTATATCTTTGTGATCATAGGTTGATCATTTTGTTTGACCCGAAGCAGGGCTTTTTGAGAAAGCGTAGCTTTGTGGACGAGACTTCGTCGAGCCTCACACCCCGGAAATGGTCGAAACAGGAAGGATGCGGCAAGGTTCTAGGGAGTAGCGCCCCTTAGTGTATGTCATTCCTTCTGAATAAAGGTGGTATCATGGTATGGAGCCCAGATACCTAACCTCTGTGGTTACTGCATTATTATTATCTATGTGGTTTGTTGGAAATCGGGGATCCTCGGGAAGATCGGTGACGATCGGGGGATGGCATACGCGTGTCAGTAGTTACCTATTTTTGCAGAGGTAACCCGGCCTTGTGTTGGCAGAGATCTAACCGTAATGTTAGGTTATTTCTCGGGTCGTCTATTCCAGGGACGTACCCATCGTGGATAGGAAGTTCCTTAGCCTGACCATTTGTTGGAAATCCAAAGAAACAATACGATCTTGTACGGTTTTAGTTGTAGAACCTGCCATTTAATATGGTAGCTATAGCAAGCATACTATAATGGTACCTATGCTGGCTAAGATTTATATTCTACTTTCGAAATGTTTTTCTACACTATGCACTAATAATAATATCAAAAAGAATTTGATTTTCGCGTAGTAAGCATCTTTGACTATAATAAGAAGAAATCTCCTCCAAGTCTGCGTTTGCATTGTGTGTGTGGCGGGAGGTCTTATGGTAGTTTCATTTTCCAAAAGCATTGCGAATTGACATTAAAGTTTTCCTGTTGGTTGTTTTAAAAGAATAACTGTTTTACGATCTCACACCAGTCACCATGACTGACTCGGAGTTTATTGTTTCCCTTCTAAACTCTGGGTGCCCACCAATTTCCACACGGGCAGTCTAGAGTTAGATTATCAGGATATTCTGGAGCTTTGGAGATAAGCTGGATGACGAGACGTAGTATTTGTACCTGATATATTTATTCCGCTGTGTATTCTGTATGAGGACAAGTTTATATAACTGTCCATTGTTGTTTATTGACTCTGATGATATGATGTGATGTAATGTAATAACAGATATAATTCTTTTGTTTTTAAATGATATTCATTTATCTATTATATATTGTTCCGCTGCGATGTGTAAGATTCTGATATTGTATTCTGTTCTGCTGTTGTTCTGTTGTTCTTCTTTCTTTCTTCTCTTTTTCTTCTGTTCTTTTTTTCTGCCTTTTTCTTCTTTCTAAAACCCTCACTACTGGAGTTTCCGGCACTCGATTTCTCGGCAGTCGATAAAGTGAGTATCGATGTCGAATTTTCGAAAGTCGAAAATCTCGGTCGTGACAGTAGTGTCTAATCAGTAAAGTATAATCATATAGAAAATAGCGTTAAGGGGATGGTGAACCTTAACGCGGTCGGATCTTTAAACCAAAATCGTAGTGGGTTCGATATGGTAGGTGACACGGCACACAAGGAAATGCCAGGGTAGATATACCAATTATGCACACGGACTGATGGAAACGCATAGCAGCCACTACCGCTCCACCTCGAACAACACTCCCAAATCAAGGGTGCGCACCAAATCAATCAAAAGTAATAGAATGGTATCGAAGAAGTGTGTCCGATAAGAGGTGCTACCTCACTGGTCCGAGATCGCTCCTGTTTTAGCCACCTTATGCCAACTCACGGGAGTTGGGTCCACGTATATACCTTAGGATCGTCGCCACCATCCTACTTCATTCTGGAAACTCCACCGCGTACACAGTTGTCAAAGTGGTTTTCGGTATCGATAGAGAGTATGTCCATATCCGATCCCGGTCTCTTTAATAACCAATCGTTATTATAACCCGTGGTTATAATTTAAAAACAGTTTATACTTCAAAATAGAATATTATTTCAAATCCAAATCTTTATCAAAATAAAGATTAAATCGATTCCAAACCATTTCAATATATTTAAAATATCATATCTTTCCAAACTTCATTTCAAATCATTTCAATATATCAAAATATCATATCTTTCCAAAACTTCATTTCAAATCATTTTAATATATCAAAATATCAAATCTTTCCAAAACTTCATTTTAAATCATTTTTATATACCCAAAATATCATTTGAGTTCAAATCTAAATATTCAACTTTAAATACTTTTTAAATTCAAAGATATCATTCATTTATTATCATTTAAAGTCACCTTTTAAATAGTTTATATTTCAATCAAAATAATTCATCTAAACCATTTAAAAGTGTAAGTATTATATTTCAAATCAAGTATTCAATTTCCAAAGTTTCAATTCAATTCAATCATTTATTTCAATTAAATTTCCATAGACCATTTCAAATCTTATAAATTTCAAATATAGATTTAATCCACAAAATAACTATTCAAATTATAAAATAAATTCCAAAGCTTTATTATCCTATATTTCATAAGTCCAATATCTTTTAAATAGATTCAAATTACAAGTAAAGCAAATATTTTTCATACTAATATAAACTTCAATTATTCATTCCAAGATTTAATATCATTTCAAATTCATTTCAAAATATCAAAATATCATTTCAAAACATCATTTATTTAATTTAAATTTAAATACCATTTAATCACATTTCAAAATAGTTGTATTTCCTAAATCAACTATTCCATTTAAATCATTTAAAGTCAATTCATTATATTTAATAATTAAATATTTTATTTCCAAAATTTAATATTTTTCAAAGATCACTTATTCATTTGAATTTATTAAACAAAGAAAATTCAATTTTCGCAGCACTTAGAAAATGCTACGAAATATTATGTTTAAAAACAGTTCATTAACAAAAGACAACATTTAAAATGCTGTAATATTTTACTTTAGTTTCAATTAAAATCTTAGTTAAATTTAACCACTACAGCACTAACAAAGTGCTATAATAATCCTTAGTTCAAATTTGTTACTTGGTTCATTTAAAACAACTACAGCATTTTCCAATGCTGTAATATCTTTACATTACATTTCAAAAATGCTGTCAAATCAAATTCAGAGTTTTATTTACCATTTCACACATAATTAACTTTTAATATAAATCATTTTAAATTATAAAAGCATATATTTTCACATTTTAAAAACAATCATTTAAATACCTTTATTTCTATGATTTTATAAAGTCAAATTTCCATATAAAAAAACCAAATTAAATAACAATTAAATTTCATTTCTTTAATTAAATTCTTAACTTAACAACTAAGTTTAGATTTCAAAAATATAACTTATTTCCATTTATTTTACATAATTAAAATTTCACTTTTAAAAAAATTTCACAAAATTCAATTTAAGTTATACTTCCAAATTCAGCTTAACTATTCATTTATTTCATATTTTAAGTAATACAAAATCATTAACATTTTTAAAATTATTATTACTTAATAAAAATCATTAAATTAATCCTTTAAATCAAATTTGTCATATATTCATACTTTACATAAATTCCATTTATAAACAAAATCATAAATTTCAAAATTTACTTATA
The DNA here is from genome assembly GCA_030737815.1 of Allium fistulosum. NCBI lineage: Eukaryota > Viridiplantae > Streptophyta > Magnoliopsida > Asparagales > Amaryllidaceae > Allium > Allium fistulosum. The sequence goes on along the minus strand of CM060904.1, from coordinate 307,337,051 downwards.
TTTCAAAATCTACTTCACCATTTACTTAATTCATTATTTAATTTATAGAAAATCACTAATATTTCTATAAAAGTCATTTTTAATTAAATTTAAATCAAAATATTATACATTTTACAATTTAAAATATTTTTCAAACATTTTAGAAAAATATTATATAAGCCACGGGTCTGTATATAGTTTTCTAACCTAGGTCAAGTGATACAGATATATATCATTTCAATCCGCAGTTTACAAAGAAAAACCGGGTTCTATCATTTCAAACCCGCAATCCCAAGTTAAATGAATGAATTTGAAAACCGCTCAGGCCTATCATTTCAGCCCATAACGATATTCCCTTATTCTAAAGTCCTTTCGGGTATGTATCATTTCAACCCATAGTGATTCTAGTCTATAGGGAACTTGCAATGGTGATAACAGATATAAATAACAAAATAGCATGAAATAACAGTAACATATGATATAACAGGTATGAACATCATATGATAATAATATAAGCATATATTACATGATGATATACATTACAGATTCAAATGGTGTCGGTTTATCAGTTATATAGGTACATATTGTCTGGTGAGAATAACTCACCTGTATTGAGCTGGAGATTACAACCAAGGCACACAACACAAACACAATGAAGGCACAACAACTCGAATAAAACTTGAAAGTGGAGAGCCAAAGCTAATAGTCTTGAATACATTTATACAAAACTGTAAAGACCCGCAAATCCGTCTTCCGAAAACCCGACACTGCTACGTCCACTGTAGCAACTGTCGAACGATCGGGTGGCGGAAACGCGAACTTTAATGTTTAAAAGAAGAGATAGAAGAAAAAGGTAGAAGAAGAAGGCAGAAGAAGAAGAAAGAAGAGAACAACACATCAGAACAGAGACAATATCAGAATCTTACACATCGCAGCGGAACAATATATAATAGATAAACACTAGTCTTTTAAAACAAAGAACTATATCAGTTTATACATACATCAATCATCAGAGTCAATATACAACAATGGACAGTTATATAAACTCGTCCTCATACAGAATACACAGCGGAATAAAATAATATCAGATACAAATACTACGTCTCGAACTCCAGCTTATCTCCAAGCTCCAGAATATCCAGAAATATCCTGATAATATAACTCTAGGCTGCCCGTGTGGAAATTTGTGGGCACCCAGAGTTTAGAAGGGAACAATAAACTCCGAGTCAGTCATGGTGACTGGTGTGAGATCGTAAAACAGTTATTTTATCTTTAAAATAAACAACAGAAAATTTTAAAGTCAATTCGCAATGCTTTTGGAAAATGAAACTACCATAAGACCTCCCACCACACACACAATGCAAACGCAGACTTGGAGGAGATTTCTTCTTATGTTAGTCAAAGATGCTTACTACGCAAAAATCAAAACCTTTTTGATATTATTATTAGTGCATAGTGTAGAAAACATTTCGAAAGTATAATATAAATCTTAGCCAGCATAGGTACCATTATATTATGCCTGCTATAGCTGCCTCCTGAGGAGACAGGTTATACAATTGAAATCGTAAAGGCTCGTATTGTTTCTTTGGATTTCCAACAAATGGTCAGGCTAAGGAACTTCCTATCCACGATGGGTACGTCCCTGGAATAGACGACCCGAGAATCTAACGTTACGGTTAGATCTCTGCCAACACAAGGCCGGGTTACCTCTGCAAAAATAGGTAACTACTGACACGCGTATGCCATCCCCCGATCGTCACCGATCTTCCCGAGGATCCCCGATTTCCAACAAACCACAAAGTAATAATAACTGTGCAGCAACCACAGAGGTTAAGTATCTGGGCTCCATACCATGATACCACCTTTATCCAGAAGGAATGACATACACTAAGGGGCGCTACTCCCTAGAACCTTGCTGCATTCGTCCTGTTTCGACCATTTCCGGGGTGTGAGGCTCGATGAAGTCTCGTCCACAAAGCTACGCTTTCTCAAAAAGCCCTGCTTCGGGTCAAACAAAATGATCAACCTATGATCACAAAGATATAAGATCAAATAAATGATCATATCCCAAATGATCAAACACTGATCATTTCACAGCAACACTCAGTATGCCACGTTACCAAATTGGGATATATCGCTGATAAATTTCAACTACATAACCTCTGAGCTCGTACGTCTCAGAGAAGGGTGTTAAGCTAAGAGAATAAATTCTCCGCCCGCCAACAGAAATGTATTTGAAAGAAATCAGCTTTATATCTCAAATTGTAACGTCAGACACACAATCCATACAAGTCTGTTCCGGGATCGAACAGAACCGAAGGCGCTTCTCACGAAGCCCTTGCATTTCCGGATAAATTTCTAATCACGTCCGGACTTCCCGTCACTAAGGGTGATAAAACCTCTAAATCGAAGATCAGTCGATGTAGAGTAACTCGACGGTAATCCTTCCGTTTTCAAAAATATCCGGTCTTCAACACCGGTCTTCAAATGCAATTCATAACGACGTATCACATATTCGGAATGGGTTATACGACCCCATGGTCCTTTCCCGGCTAACCCGAATAGTGAGCGCTTATTCAAAAATAAGTGTGGCATTCAAATTCATCCAATTCACAACAAATACCTACTCAAGGAAATTATTGATAGTCGGTTATTTAACTATCAATAAAGATGCGCGACATCATCAGATTCCAAATAATTTTCCCAAATTATTTATTCTTCAAAAATATCCTTACTAGATATATAATTTCCACACTTAACCATTTGAAAACAATTTCAAATCAATTCCCACATTTCATTTTATCTTTGAAGATAAAATCTCAAAACAGTTCATTTCATATTGGAAAAACATTTCCATACTTATTTAAAAATAAGTATTTCACAAATCTATTTATTTTCAACATTTGAAAATATTAGATATACTTAAAATCAAAATTAAGTATATATCTCATTCTTTAAGGAAATCATTCTTAAATCACATTTATTTGAGTCAAAACGAATGTTACGTAAAACATCGTTACGACGACTCAAAATCACTAGTATAGGGATTCGGAATTAAGATAGATATATAAATCCCAATACTATATAAAACATTTCCCTTTTGGAAATCATTTACTATAACAACAGTGTTATAGTCCACCATTTCCTTAAATTTCTCGAAAACGTCTATTTCAACAATAAATGTTGAAATCTATGATTTCGATATTCAACCCATTTTAAAACATCGTTAAAACAATGAATCTCATCTTTAATATCACTTTCCAAAAATATTACCCATTTTACTTAAAAATATATTCACTGTCCAAAATCGTGAATATACTTCCCTAACCACATTTCAATCTTTTCTACACATTTATTTCAAAGATAATTCGCTATACAAAATCGCGAATATATTTCCTTTAATAACCTCCTATATTTGATTTACCAAATTTAATTGATTTCGAATTTATAAAACAACGTTTATAAATTCTCTTTCTATTTTATAACAACTTTGACTTATAAAATCTTCTTTTTTATTAACTTCGATCAATATTCCATTTAAAGGCAAAAGTCCAATTTACAAGTAAATTTCTTATCAGCCTTTATTCTACAATTTCATTCATTTTATAAATTCATACTTTATAAATCCATAAACTTCAAACTTTATAAATCTATAAACTTCAAACTTTACAATTTATAATCCTATAAATTTTCTATCTTCCCGAGTTATAATTCTATAAGTTTCATATCTTTACAATTTAACACTTATAAAAACTCGTTTTAAAATTCCAAAAATTTTAATTGATAAATATCCATTTTATACATCTTTTATATACCTCGTTTTTAATAATTTAAAAATTCAATTTTTAAAACTATTTTATAAATTACTTAACTGTTTATTTCAAAAATCACCTCTCGGTTATATTTCACCAAAAAATTAACCTTTATAACTTTAAAAATTTTAACGTTTGTAAATTAATTCAAAATTTTAATAACGTATATTTAAAAACAATCACTTTAAAAATCTCTTTTAAAGTAAAAATCGTTATTTTAAAACTTCAAAAATTGAATCCAATGATGCAACGCATCAATTAGTCAATCACAATATCAACATCATATATCAACATATGATAACAGAATATACATCAATCCTGTAAATAAATAACTACTGGTGAGGAATCCAGTTGGATCCCTCCAACCTGTTTCCCTGCATCCAAAGATGTTAGCACAATACCAATTCCGCTCCAGTACGGAATTATCGCGGTATATAGGTTTTTATAAATCCGCTTACTAACGGCGCAATAGGGTCTCATCCGCTATACGAGGCGGGAAATCATCAATCCAATATATACATATGCCAATATGTATATACTGCTATATATATAATAGATATATCCTACTATATCTAATATCACAATCAATAGCAATCAACACAATCAATAAATAACTGAAAATTCCACTTTCATTTTTGAGTGAGAAAAATCTCACCTTAGCTTTTAATTTTGCCATCCAATCCAATCCTATTTGTTTCTCTCCATTTTTAACCTAGTATAAACAATATATAGATTTATAAATATTCGGAATTAACCTAATAACCAATTTTCGTTTGGTAATTTAGATTATCCAATGATTTTTATTTCAAACCAATTTCCTCTTTAAATAAATTTGTTTAACTAAGCATCTTAATTTTCAAAATAACTTTCCTTTATTGTATATAATATATATACATATGCAAATTTACATTTTTCAAACTTACTGTATATATCAAATTTTCCTTTGATAAATTTTCTTAACCAATTATTTATTCAAATAAATTCCCCAAAAAAAACATTTTTATGTCACTAAACAACGAATAAACTTTGTTAAACTAGTTAATCCATATATTTATTTTCATATCATTTCCTTTACTGCCAGTATAAATAATGGAAACTGCATATATATATATTTTTTTATTCAACTTTACAAATATAAAAACTTCACCAAAATTCCTATTTTTAAACTTCACTGTTAATTTCCTACATAAACATATGTATATATATTCACTCGCATATACGTATGTTTAATAAAATAAATCAAGAAAATAAATAAAATACCTCACTGTCTATTTCGAACTTGAACAAACCCTAGCCGTCGACGAACCACACCGTCGATCGACCATCGAAGCTGCGATCGATGCCCATGTCTCACGCGTGATACTGCCCCCATCAACTATCGTCTGCTCCACTTGCCCAAACTCCCCTTGCCTCTCTGCATTGTCGACTACCTTTCCGCACGCGAGAAGCCTCGCGTTTGACCATGTGGCCTAGAACGATCACCACGACTGCCGCCTCGAGTCGAAGTTCGCCAGCCCCTTCCAGTCGCAGTCGCGATTTCCAGAACATCACATGCCAGCGCAATAGCGACTCGCAACCACCTTTGTTTGCCATCAACCCGAGTCGCCAGCGCCTCCTCTTCGAGTCGATGTTTCGCCACCGTGACCTGACCCCGCGCGCGCGTACGCGAGTCATCCCATCTCGACGCGTCGCCTCACCCTCCTGCGAACATGCCTCGCGACCCCCAAATCGCGAATCAATCGAATGCGAAACCTACGCTGGTCCTTTGCCTGGAACGCTCGCCAAGCTACGCGAGCTCGCCCTCAAATTTTTATTTCGATTTTGGTCCCTAGGTTTTGAAGAGGGAATGTGATTTCGTTCGATTTCAGAACTGTCGCCATTTTGTTTTGTTACTGATTTTTTTGAACGAGAGGAATGAGGAGGATGTATTTGAAACGAAAGGAGATGGGTCGCACGATTTATTTTCGTGATCTCCGCGTGATTTCAGGCTGAAGCTAAGGGAAGAGAACGTGCAGACATTTGACTTAAATTTAAATTTCAAATTTAAATTGAATATCGTTAAAGCTTTAACGCGTATATATATCGTGTGCTCACGTATCAACTCAGAAAATTATGAAAATTGAAATCCGGCAATAATACAACATTCCGGACCCAATGGAACTGGTTTCGTCGAATTCCGAGACTGCGCCTCGAGACGCTATTTTTAAATTCGGTTGAACGATATGAATTTCTAAACTGATCAAAATAGTTTGAAATTTGATTCTGAAGCTCCTGTTATCTTCAGTAATATCAACATAAATTTTTACAAGCGTTCGAAATATTTTTCTTCAACTTTAAATTGAAGAATCAATTTTTTATCCAGTTTCAATAGATTAAATTTTCATAATTTAATCACCAAATTCAAACTTATATCTGGGATTCAAATTAAATTATCGTTCAAATATTAAAATAAATTAAATATTTCCAATTTAATTTGGTCAAAATTCAGGGTCGTTACAGACTTCCCCCCTTAAAAGAATTTCGTCCTCGAAATTACAAGTTAGGGAAAGTGGTCCTTAACTCGTCTACTATCTTTCACAATCCAATAGTTTTATCAATTCTGAAAACAAATCTTTCTACTAAAGATTCGTTATCATTCCAACTATCTTTCTAACTTCAACTCTAAGTTTCAAACAACATTGTTTAACTTCTCAATTCAAATTCGAGTTTTAAATTTCAAATTTTAAATTTCCAAATTTTCTCAAAATTTTTCTAACGCCCTAAATTTCCGAGAAATTTCGCCAGCGTCTCCTTTGCGCGGCTAATACGGCACGACTACAAAACGTCCCTACGGACTCTCAGATTTCAAAAAGAAAAAGAAAAAGCCAAGCGGCTAGACAAGAAATCATCAAAAACTCATATTATAATTCAAATACGTACCTTTTGCCGAGAAATTCAAATTATCTGTGAAATCACATTCAATTTCCTTTATACCTGTATATCTACTAGCCATAATATCTAGTTACAGCATTCAAACTATTTTGCAAATTCAATTACAAAATTTTCAATATATGCTTATATATTTACGGTTGAAGTTACATTCGTTTTTAAACAAAATGAACTCATATCCATTCTAGTTTATAACCAATTCAAATTGATACAAATTCAATTTATTTTAATTCTACTTCATTTGCAATTGATTCCATTCAATTTAATTTGCATTTCATATTTTCATTCGGTTTATTCTATTAACCAAACAACTTTCATTCATAATTGCTCTTTTAGCTTAGTTTCAATTACTAACTCATTACAAATTCCAATTCACTTACAATTTCAAATTTGTCTTCAATTTCATTTACAATTGCAAATTATTCATTCATCCACTAATTCATTCATTTTCAATTTGAGTCTCATTTCATTTAATTGATTCACTTGCAAATTTATTCGTTCATTCACAATTTTCATTTATTTTCATAATTCAGTACTCAATTCCAGAGTCTTTTCAACCTTTTCAAAACCATTTTTGAAAATAATTCAAATTATCCTTTGAATTTCCTAAAACAAAAATCCAATTTTTTTCAAAACAACTTCCATTTAAAACAATTTGGCAGCAATTTCCTCTTCTGGAGACCCGAAAATGAACATCGATAATGCTGCAGTCATTACCGAAGTTATTTTCCAGCGACCGAAAAGAGTTTAGAGCTTTCATCTCTCTCCAAAATACTTTCCAAAACCTTCGAAATCCATTTTCAAATCAAAAAGATTTAAACTTTCAAATCTCCAAAATTTTCAAATCCTTTTCAAAACATTTCCAAATACTTCTCTGGAATTCCGTTTCAAATTACAAATTACATTTATAATTTACATTCTTAAATCTCATTCGTATATGAATTTTATTTCTTAACTTTGGAGTTTTCAATTTCAATTTCTTATTCAATTTCAATAGTAATGATAACGTTTCAATATCATCACTTTCCTAACAACCAAACATCCATATATTATAATAATTCATAGAAAATCATTTCTTTTCTATACAAAATAGTTTTGGGTAAAATTATTTCATTTACCCGTTTTAAAATCAATACTGTGTCGGTTTATCTTGTTTAAGAGTTTAGAAACCCCTATCGACTACAGTTAGCTAGACTGCACCGACCAGAATCCATAAACAATCAACCGATAAGTCAACATAATACAAAACAATTTTATATTCAAATAACAAATACGCGCTCATAACTATTATTACACTCAACTCATTCTAGAGTACTGCTGACTCTATCTCTAATGAGTAACACCCAACAGAGCAGGGTTGTCGCTTAACCATATGCTCTGATACCAAATGTAAAGACCCGCAAATCCGTCTTCCGAAAATCCGACACTGCTACGTCCACTGTAGCAACTGTCGAACGATCGGGTGGCGGAAACGCGAACTTTAATGTTTAAAAGAAGAGATAGAAGAAAAAGGTAGAAGAAGAAGGCAGAAGAAGAAGAAAGAAGAGAACAACACATCAGAACAGAGACAATATCAGAATCTTACACATCGCAGCGGAACAATATATAATAGATAAACACTAGTCTTTTAAAACAAAGAACTATATCAGTTTATACATACATCAATCATCAGAGTCAATATACAACAATGGACAGTTATATAAACTCGTCCTCATACAGAATACACAGCGGAATAAAATAATATCAGATACAAATACTACGTCTCGAACTCCAGCTTATCTCCAAGCTCCAGAATATCCAGAAATATCCTGATAATATAACTCTAGGCTGCCCGTGTGGAAATTTGTGGGCACCCAGAGTTTAGAAGGGAACAATAAACTCCGAGTCAGTCATGGTGACTGGTGTGAGATCGTAAAACAGTTATTTTATCTTTAAAATAAACAACAGAAAATTTTAAAGTCAATTCGCAATGCTTTTGGAAAATGAAACTACCATAAGACCTCCCACCACACACACAATGCAAACGCAGACTTGGAGGAGATTTCTTCTTATGTTAGTCAAAGATGCTTACTACGCAAAAATCAAAACCTTTTTGATATTATTATTAGTGCATAGTGTAGAAAACATTTCGAAAGTATAATATAAATCTTAGCCAGCATAGGTACCATTATATTATGCCTGCTATAGCTGCCTCCTGAGGAGACAGGTTATACAATTGAAATCGTAAAGGCTCGTATTGTTTCTTTGGATTTCCAACAAATGGTCAGGCTAAGGAACTTCCTATCCACGATGGGTACGTCCCTGGAATAGACGACCCGAGAATCTAACGTTACGGTTAGATCTCTGCCAACACAAGGCCGGGTTACCTCTGCAAAAATAGGTAACTACTGACACGCGTATGCCATCCCCCGATCGTCACCGATCTTCCCGAGGATCCCCGATTTCCAACAAACCACAAAGTAATAATAACTGTGCAGCAACCACAGAGGTTAAGTATCTGGGCTCCATACCATGATACCAACTTTATCCAGAAGGAATGACATACACTAAGGGGCGCTACTCCCTAGAACCTTGCTGCATTCGTCCTGTTTCGACCATTTCCGGGGTGTGAGGCTCGATGAAGTCTCGTCCACAAAGCTACGCTTTCTCAAAAAGCCCTGCTTCGGGTCAAACAAAATGATCAACCTATGATCACAAAGATATAAGATCAAATAAATGATCATATCCCAAATGATCAAACACTGATCATTTCACAGCAACACTCAGTATGCCACGTTACCAAATTGGGATATATCGCTGATAAATTTCAACTACATAACCTCTGAGCTCGTACGTCTCAGAGAAGGGTGTTAAGCTAAGAGAATAAATTCTCCGCCACCAACAGAAATGTATTTGAAAGAAATCAGCTTTATATCTCAAATTGTAACGTCAGACACACAATCCATACAAGTCTGTTCCGGGATCGAACAGAACCGAAGGCACTTCTCACGAAGCCCTTGCATTTCCGGATAAATTTCTAATCACGTCCGGACTTCCCGTCACTAAGGGTGATAAAACCTCTAAATCGAAGATCAGTCGATGTAGAGTAACTCGACGGTAATCCTTCCGTTTTCAAAAATATCCGGTCTTCAACACCGGTCTTCAAATGCAATTCATAACGACGTATCACATATTCGGAATGGGTTATACGACCCCATGGTCCTTTCCCGGCTAACCCGAATAGTGAGCGCTTATTCAAAAATAAGTGTGGCATTCAAATTCATCCAATTCACAACAAATACCTACTCAAGGAAATTATTGATAGTCGGTTATTTAACTATCAATAAAGATGCGCGACATCATCAGATTCCAAATAATTTTCCCAAATTATTTATTCTTCAAAAATATCCTTACTAGATATATAATTTCCACACTTAACCATTTGAAAACAATTTCAAATCAATTCCCACATTTCATTTTATCTTTGAAGATAAAATCTCAAAACAGTTCATTTCATATTGGAAAAACATTTCCATACTTATTTAAAAATAAGTATTTCACAAATCTATTTATTTTCAACATTTGAAAATATTCGATATACTTAAAATCAAAATTAAGTATATATCTCATTCTTTAAGGAAATCATTCTTAAATCACATTTATTTGAGTCAAAACGAATGTTACGTAAAACATCGTTACGACGACTCAAAATCACTAGTATAGGGATTCGGAATTAAGATAGATATATAAATCCCAATACTATATAAAACATTTCCCTTTTGGAAATCATTTACTATAACAACAGTGTTATAGTCCACCATTTCCTTAAATTTCTCGAAAACGTCTATTTCAACAATAAATGTTGAAATCTATGATTTCGATATTCAACCCATTTTAAAACATCGTTAAAACAATGAATCTCATCTTTAATATCACTTTCCAAAAATATTACCCATTTTACTTAAAAATATATTCACTGTCCAAAATCGTGAATATACTTCCCTAACCACATTTCAATCTTTTCTACACATTTATTTCAAAGATAATTCGCTATACAAAATCGCGAATATATTTCCTTTAATAACCTCCTATATTTGATTTACCAAATTTAATTGATTTCGAATTTATAAAACAACGTTTATAAATTCTCTTTCTATTTTATAACAACTTTGACTTATAAAATCTTCTTTTTTATTAACTTCGATCAATATTCCATTTAAAGGCAAAAGTCCAATTTACAAGTAAATTTCTTATCAGCCTTTATTCTACAATTTCATTCATTTTATAAATTCATACTTTATAAATCCATAAACTTCAAACTTTATAAATCTATAAACTTCAAACTTTACAATTTATAATCCTATAAATTTTCTATCTTCCCGAGTTATAATTCTATAAGTTTCATATCTTTACAATTTAACACTTATAAAAACTCGTTTTAAAATTCCAAAAATTTTAATTGATAAATATCCATTTTATACATCTTTTATATACCTCGTTTTTAATAATTTAAAAATTCAATTTTTAAAACTATTTTATAAATTACTTAACTGTTTATTTCAAAAATCACCTCTCGGTTATATTTCACCAAAATATTAACCTTTATAACTTTAAAAATTTTAACGTTTGTAAATTAATTCAAAATTTTAATAACGTATATTTACAAACAATCACTTTAAAAATCTCTTTTAAAGTAAAAATCGTTATTTTAAAACTTCAAAAATTGAATCCAATGATGCAACGCATCAATTAGTCAATCACAATATCAACATCATATATCAACATATGATAACAGAATATACATCAATCCTGTAAATAAATAACTACTGGTGAGGAATCCAGTTGGATCCCTCCAACCTGTTTCCCTGCATCCAAAGATGTTAGCACAATACCAATTCCGCTCCAGTACGGAATTATCGCGGTATATAGGTTTTTATAAATCCGCTTACTAACGGCGCAATAGGGTCTCATCCGCTATACGAGGCGGGAAATCATCAATCCAATATATACATATGCCAATATGTATATACTGCTATATATATAATAGATATATCCTACTATATCTAATATCACAATCAATAGCAATCAACACAATCAATAAATAACTGAAAATTCCACTTTCATTTTTGAGTGAGAAAAATCTCACCTTAGCTTTTAATTTTGCCATCCAATCCAATCCTATTTGTTTCTCTCCATTTTTAACCTAGTATAAACAATATATAGATTTATAAATATTCGGAATTAACCTAATAACCAATTTTCGTTTGGTAATTTAGATTATCCAATGATTTTTATTTCAAACCAATTTCCTCTTTAAATAAATTTGTTTAACTAAGCATCTTAATTTTCAAAATAACTTTCCTTTATTGTATATAATATATATACATATGCAAATTTACATTTTTCAAACTTACTGTATATATCAAATTTTCCTTTGATAAATTTTCTTAACCAATTATTTATTCAAATAAATTCCCCAAAAAAAACATTTTTATGTCACTAAACAACGAATAAACTTTGTTAAACTAGTTAATCCATATATTTATTTTCATATCATTTCCTTTACTGCCAGTATAAATAATGGAAACTGCATATATATATATTTTTTTATTCAACTTTACAAATATAAAAACTTCACCAAAATTCCTATTTTTAAACTTCACTGTTAATTTCCTACATAAACATATGTATATATATTCACTCGCATATACGTATGTTTAATAAAATAAATCAAGAAAATAAATAAAATACCTCACTGTCTATTTCGAACTTGAACAAACCCTAGCCGTCGACGAACCACACCGTCGATCGACCATCGAAGCTGCGATCGATGCCCATGTCTCACGCGTGATACTGCCCCCATCAACTATCGTCTGCTCCACTTGCCCAAACTCCCCTTGCCTCTCTGCATTGTCGACTACCTTTCCGCACGCGAGAAGCCTCGCGTTTGACCATGTGGCCCAGAACGATCACCACGACTGCCGCCTCGAGTCGAAGTTCGCCAGCCCCTTCCAGTCGCAGTCGCGATTTCCAGAACATCACATGCCAGCGCAATAGCGACTCGCAACCACCTTTGTTTGCCATCAACCCGAGTCGCCAGTGCCTCCTCTTCGAGTCGATGTTTCGCCACCGTGACCTGACCCTGCGCGCGCGTACGCGAGTCATCCCATCTCGACGCGTCGCCTCACCCTCTTGCGAACATGCCTCGCGACCCCCAAATCGCGAATCAATCGAATGCGAAACCTACGCTGGTCCTTTGCCTGGAACGCTCGCCAAGCTACGCGAGCTCGCCCTCAAATTTTTATTTCGATTTTGGTCCCTAGGTTTTGAAGAGGGAATGTGATTTCGTTCGATTTCAGAACTGTCGCTGTCACATACCGAAATTTTCGACTTTCGAAAATTCAACATCGATACTCACTTTATCGACTGTCGAGTAATCGAGTGCCGCAAACTCCAATAGTGAGGGTTTAAGAAAGAAGAAAAAGGCAGAAGAAGAAGAAAGAAGAAAAAGAGAAGAAAGAACAACAACAGAATAACATCAGATACAGAAACAATGTCAGAATCTTACACATCGCAGCGGAACAATATATAATAGATAAACACTAGTCTTTTAAAACAAAGAACTATATCAGTTTATACATACATCAATCATCAGAATCAATATACAACAATGGACAGTTATATAACTTGTCCTCATACAGAATACACAGCGGAATAGATATATCAGATACAAGTACTACGTCTCGCCATCCAGCTTGCTTCCAAAGCTCCAGAATATCCAGAATATCCTGATAATATAACTCTAGGCTGCCCGTGTGGAAAATTTGTGGGCACCCAGAGTTTAGAAGGGAACAATAAACTCCGAGTCAGTCATGGTGACTGGTGTGAGATCGTAAAACAGTTTATCTTTAAAATAAACAACAGGATAACTTTAAGGTCAATTTCGCAATGCTTTTGGAAAATGAAACTACCATAAGACCTCCCACCACACACACAATGCAAACGCAGAATTGGAGGAGATTTCTTCTTATGATAGTCAAAGATGCTTACTACGCAAAATCAAATCATTTTTGATATTATTATTAGTGCATAGTGTAGAAAACATTTCGAAAGTATAATATTAATCTTAGCCAACATACGACCAGTATCGTATGCCTACTATAGCTACCATCTAAACAGTGGTGACCACCGTACGTAAATGGCAGGTTCTACAACTAATACCGTACAAAGTTCGTATTGGAGTTTGGATTTCCAACAAATGGTCAGGCTAAGGAACTTCCTTTTCCACGATGGGTACGTCCCTGGAATAGACGACCCGAGAACCTAACCGGATCTCTGCCAACACAAGGCCGGGTTACCTCTGCAAAAATAGGTAACTACTGACACGCGTATGCCATCCCCCGATCGTCACCGATCTTCCCGAGGATCCCCGATTCGCAACAAACCACATAGAAAAAATAATGCAGTAACCACAGAGGTTAAGTATCTGGGCTCCATACCATGATACCACCTTTATCCAGAAGGAATGACATACACTAAGGGGCGCTACTCCCTAGAACCTTGCTGCATTCTTCCTGTTTCGACCATTTCCGGGGTGTGAGGCTCGACGAAGTCTCGTCCACAAAGCTACGCTTTCTCAAAAAGCCCTGCTTCGGGTCAAACAAAAATGATCAACCTATGATCACAAAGATATAAGATCAAACAAATGATCATATCACCAATGATCAAACACTGATCATTTCACAGCAACACTCAGTATGCCACGTTACCAAACTGGGATATATCGCTGATAAATTTCAACTACATAACCTCTGAGCTCGTACGTCTCAGAGAAGGGTGTTAAGCTAAGAGAATAAATTCTCCGCCACCAACAGAAATGTATTTGAAAGAAATCAGCTTTATATCTCAAATTGTAACGTCAGACACACAATCCATAAAAGTCTGTTCCGGGATCGAACAGAACCGAAGGCACTTCTCACGAAGCCCTTGCATTTCCGGATGATTTTCAATCACGTCAGGACTTTCCGTCACTAAGGGTGATAAAACCTCTAAATCGAAGATCAGTCGATGTAGAGTAACTCGACGGTAATCCTTCCGTTTTCAAAAATATCCGGTCTTCAACACCGGTCTTCGAATGCAATTCATATCGACGTATCACATATCCGGAATGGGTTATACGACCCCATGGTCCTTTCCCGGCTAACCCGAATAGTGAGCGATTATTCAAAAATAAGTGTGGCATTCAAATTCATCCAATTCACAACAAATACCTATCTAAAGGTAATTATTGATAGTCGGTTGTTTAACTATCAATAAAAATGCGCAACATCATCAGATTCCAAAAAATTTTCCAAATTATTTCATCTTCCAAAATATCTTTATTAGATATAAAATTTCCACACTTCAAAAATAAATCAATATTTTTTTTTTTTAAAACAAATTCCCATTTCTTTTTATAAATTCCATATTGAATTTACATTTTTCGAATATCTACTAATATTCGATTTTTCAATCGTTTTCAAATATTCACTTTCGATTTATCTTTAAGAAGATAAATTCTCAAAAACACTTCATTTCATTTTGGAAAACATTCCATACTTATTTAATAATAAGTGTTTCACAATCTATTTATTTTCAATACTTGGAAAATATTCGATATACTTAAATCAAATTAAGTATAATTTCATTCTTTTAAGGAAATCATTTACTTTGACGACATTTGTTTGAGTCAAAACGAATGCTACGTAAAACATCGTTACGACGACTCAAAACCACTAGTGTAGGGATTTGAAAATTAAGATAGATATTTATAAATCCCAATACTACATAAAAACATTTCCTTTCGGAAACCATTTATTATAACAACAGTGTTATAGTTCACCATTTCCTTAAATTTCTCGAAAACGTCTATTTCAACAATAAATGTTGAAATCTATGCTTTCGATTCATAACACATTTTAAAACACCTTTAAAATGTTTAACTTCATTTTTAAAATATTACTTCTTCAAAAATGAATCCATTTTACTTAACAATATATTCACTGTCTAAAATCGTGAATAAAATTTACTTAACCCCATTACAATCATTCCTACACATTTTTATTTCAATAAAAATTCGCTATTCAAAATCGTGAATATATCCTCTTAAATAATCTTCTATATTACATTTATCACATTCAATCTACTTTCAAATTTATAAGCCCGTTTATAAATTCTATTTCTCTTTTTAATAACAACTTCGACTTATAAACCTTCTTTTATCAACTTCTATATTTAACTTATCAAAATAAGTGACTTTGGGTTTATAAACAACTTTTATAAATTTTAATTCTATTTATAAAAGCTTCAATACCAAATCAATTTCAATATTGATTTCTAATTTTATTTTCAACATTTGAATAAAACTTCCATATTGATTTCTCAAAAATTCATTTCTAAATATTAAATCAATTACAGATTGATTTCAATTTTTATTTATCACTGCTAAAATAAATTCCTTATTTTTCTCAAATTATTCAATATTCTGTTTTAAAATGGATTCTTCAAATTGAAATCATTTTACATTGATTTCACAACTCATTTCAATTTACCAATTAAATTTTCAAACTGAATTTCCAACTTATCTTCTTTTAAATAAATTCCTTTTTAAGAAAATAAATTTCAATCGTTTCTTTCAATCTATTTAAAAATCCAAGTTTAAATTAAATTCTTCAAATTATAATCACTATTTTACGAAATCCATTTATTTAACATTTTCACTTGATTCTGGAATTTATTCAATACGATTATAAAAATTTACTTTTTATACTTCAAAAATTCCTTTCTTCAAAATTATTAAATTTCTAAAATCAAATTCACTTAGAAATTTCTATTTTGATTTCCAAAAATTCAATTCCGTTTATTTTTGGAATCCAATGATGTCAAAACATCCATTCAGCTAAATTTTAGCTCTCAACAATTTTCCAGACATCGATATGATCAATAACATCAATATAATCATTCACAGATTTATACCACAGTATAAATAAAATCAATCAATGTGAGGGGTCCAGTTGGATCCCTCCAACCTGTTTCCCTGCATCCAAAGATGTTAGCACAATACCAATTCCGCTCCAGTACGGAATTATCGCGGTATATAGGTTTTTATAAATCCGCTTACTAACGGCGCAATAGGGTCTCATCCGCTATACGAGGCGGGAAATCAATCAATCCAATATATACATATGCCAATATGTATATACTGCTATATATATAGATATATCCTATCATATCTAATAGCACATCAAATAGCAATCAATAACTGCAATTCAAAATTAAATCTGAGTGAGAAGATCTCACCTTAGCTTTTTAATTGCAATCCCATTTTCCATTTTCGGCTTGATTTCTTTACAGATTTTTACCTAGTATAAACAATTATACACAATTAATTAATATTTGAGTACTTTTAATTAACCCGTGATTTTATTTGAAAATAACACCTTTAAATTTTTAAACAGTTTTCTATTTGATAATCAAATTTAACCAATGATTATATTTTAGTCCAATTTCTTTTAATTTATTTATTTTAACAAATTATCCTTTAAATAAATTTGGTAAATTTAAAATATACATTTATAAATCTAGTACCGAATTACATTATCCTTTACTGTCAATACATTTTCTACAAATTAATCTATATTTTTCTGTTAAAATTTCGTTATATAAACAGAAAAATATTCTCTGTGAATATATAAACATATAAATTAGGCAAAATAAAAATATACCTATCTGCCTACTGCAATCGATCGCGACTCGTTTGTGAACGCTTGCTCGAGCACAGCACTGCCTCCTCCTGCTGAGCCTACAGTAATCACCATTTTCCAACGAACTCCTCGACTACCCAGCATCACGTGAACACGCGTGTCTCACTGCTGCCACCCATCGCGCCCCCAACCGGACCACTCACGACCTTGACAGCGCCTCTCGAACAACCCCACACTTCATCGATTTCGATCAAGAGGAGCTCCACCAGCCTCGACCTCGTGCTGCCACTCGGTCACGCGACCCAAACCCTAGCTTCGGTCATCGCCCAGACAGTTTCGCCTCCCCGCGAGATCGCGCCCCAATCCATCGCGATGCCAACCCCTTCCACGCGTACGCGTAAGCGCGCGCGAACCCCCAATTGCCTTGCTCGAGCCCATCACCGAATCGCGATACGTTCGATGCTAAACCGCCGCGTGACTCGAGCTTGACTCGCGAAAAAATGATTTGGGAATTTTATTCACCCAATACTCGATTTGAACGAGCAGTGGGGTTTTGATTTTAGAGAGGGAGGGGACTCGATTTCTATTTACACTGGAAGTGAAGACAATAGCGGCCATTGTTATATCCTTTGAACGAAATTTAAATTTTCTCTGAAATCTTCAATTGAGGAAACAGAGAAGGTTGCGTGGGATTTAAAAAGAAAAGAGGGGACAAAAGAACGATGATTAAGCAGAGTAGGTCGACTTGTTCAGAAGTAGGGTGGCTGATGTGAGTATATATTTTAATTTGTTTCAAAACAAAGTTCAACGCGTTTAAAATTTCGTATGCTCAAACAACAACTCCAAAAATTACGAAAATTGGAATCCGGTAATAATTCAATATTACGGATCCAATGGAACTGGTTTCGTTCAATTCTGAGACTGTTTGAAAATTGACTATTTTATAAATATCGGTTCGAGTGATTATTTTCAAAACTGAACAAAACAGTTCGAAATTAAATTCTGAAGCTTCTATCATCTTCAGTATTATCAATACGAATTTCAAAAGCTTTCGAAATATTTTTCTTCAGCTTAAAATTGTAGATTCAATTTTTTTTTTCCAGTTTCAATCGATTAAATTTTATCATTTAATTGCGGATTTCAAAATTATATCGGGGACACAAATTAAATTATCGTTCAAATATTTAAAATTAATTAAATATTCTCAATTTAATTCGTTCAAAATTCTAGGTCGTTACAGACTTCCCCCCTTAAAAGAATTTCGTCCTCGAAATTACAAGTTATGAAAAGTGGTCCTTAACTCGTCTACTATCTTTCACAACCTAATAGTTTCATCAATTTTTTCAAAACAAATCTTTCTATTAAAGATTCATTATCAATTCAACTAACTTTCCAAACACTTTCATAGTTTTCAAACCAAATTGTTTTACTTCAAAATTCAAATTCAAATTCAAATTCAAATTTTCTCAAAAATTTTCTAACGCCCTAAATTTTCGAAAAATTTCGCCAGCGTCTCCTTTGCGCGGCTAATACGGTACGACTACAAAACGTCCCCACGGACTCTCAGATTTTAAAAAGAAAAAAGAAAAAGCCAAGCGGCTAGAGAAGAAATCAGCAAAAACTCATATAGAAATTTAAATACATACCTTTTTCGAGCAATTCAATTTCTCTTCAAAATTAAAATCCCAATTCCTTTACACCTGTATATCCTACTAGCCATGATATCTAGTTACATATATTCAAACCATTTCGTACATTCAATTACAAAATTTTCAATATAACTGCTTATATCATCATTACTTCACTATTGAAGTTACACCTATTCAATTTTGTTCAATCTTTACATTTCAAACTTCATTTGAATTTACTTTACCATTTCAATTCAATTCAATTTGGATTCTATTTATCTCCTGAATATTGAATTTTATCGATTAGTTTCAATTACTAATTCATTTCTAATTCTAATCCACTTACAAATTCAAATCTGCTTTCAACATTCAGTTTTCAATTCCAGTTTTATCTTCATTCAATTAGCTTCACTTACTAATTTTAGTTTAATACTTCACAATCCAATTCAAATTCAGTCTTACATTCTTACAAATTCAAAATGAATCTTAACATTTCAATTTTATTCTCTTGCACTTACAATCGCAATTTTTATTTGTTTGTTCTCACATTCTTTCATTTTCAATTCGAATCCCAATTTTATTCTTTTGTTCAATTATCAACTTAGAATAATTTCACTATCAAGTTTCACTTAAAGAATTTCACTCTTCATTTAATTGATTCACTTTTACTTACTTTGATTTAACTTCATTTCTTAAGTTAAATTTATTCGACCAAAATTCAAATTGTATAAGTTATCAACTTAGTTATATTTCATAGTATTCCAGAGTCTTAGCAACATTTCAAAATCATTTTGAAATCAATTCGAATTATCCTTTGAATTTTCTAAAACAAAAATCCAAATTCTCAAGACAACTTCCATTTAAACAATTTGGCAGCAATTCCTCCTTTGGAAACCCGAAAATGAACACCAATGATGCCGCGGTCATCATCGAAGTTATTTTCCAGCGACCGAAAAGAGTTTAGAGCTTTTCATCTCTTCAAAATACTTTTCAAACCTTTGAAATTCATTTTCAAATCAAAAAGGAATTTAAATTTCCAAATCTCCAAAATTTTCAAACTCCTTTCAAAACATTTCCAAAAACTTCCCTGGAATCCCGTTTCAAATTATAAATCACATTTATAACTTATATTCTCAAATTCTACTTGTATATGGATTCATTTCTTAATTCTTTATTTTTTTTGATTTCAATTTCATATATAATTTTTCACATATATATATCAATGATGATAATTAACATCATCACTCCCTAACAACCATGCATCCATATCATAATAATTTACAGAAAATCATTTCTTTTATATACAAAAATAGTTTTGGGTAAAATTATTTCATTCACCCTATTTCAAAACAATACTGTGTCGAATTGTTCTATTCGAGTGTTTAGAAACCCTTTCGATACAGGTTTGCAAGACTGTGCCGACGAAGGTTCATATACCACTCAATAAACCAACCATCACAATATAAAACAATTTTATATTAAAATAACAAATACGCGCTCATATCTATTATTACACTCAACTCATTCTAGAGTACTGCTGACTCTATCTCTAATGAGTAACACCCAACAGAGCAGGGTTGTCGCTTAACCATATGCTCTGATACCACTTTATCACATACCGAAATTTTCGACTTTCGAAAATTCAACATCGATACTCACTTTATCGACTGTCGAGTAATCGAGTGCCGCAAACTCCAATAGTGAGGGTTTAAGAAAGAAGAAAAAGGCAGAAGAAGAAGAAAGAAGAAAAAGAGAAGAAAGAACAACAACAGAATAACATCAGATACAGAAACAATGTCAGAATCTTACACATCGCAGCGGAACAATATATAATAGATAAACACTAGTCTTTTAAAACAAAGAACTATATCAGTTTATACATACATCAATCATCAGAATCAATATACAACAATGGACAGTTATATAACTTGTCCTCATACAGAATACACAGCGGAATAGATATATCAGATACAAGTACTACGTCTCGCCATCCAGCTTGCTTCCAAAGCTCCAGAATATCCAGAATATCCTGATAATATAACTCTAGGCTGCCCGTGTGGAAAATTTGTGGGCACCCAGAGTTTAGAAGGGAACAATAAACTCCGAGTCAGTCATGGTGACTGGTGTGAGATCGTAAAACAGTTTATCTTTAAAATAAACAACAGGATAACTTTAAGGTCAATTTCGCAATGCTTTTGGAAAATGAAACTACCATAAGACCTCCCACCACACACACAATGCAAACGCAGAATTGGAGGAGATTTCTTCTTATGATAGTCAAAGATGCTTACTACGCAAAATCAAATCATTTTTGATATTATTATTAGTGCATAGTGTAGAAAACATTTCGAAAGTATAATATTAATCTTAGCCAACATACGACCAGTATCGTATGCCTACTATAGCTACCATCTAAACAGTGGTGACCACCGTACGTAAATGGCAGGTTCTACAACTAATACCGTACAAAGTTCGTATTGGAGTTTGGATTTCCAACAAATGGTCAGGCTAAGGAACTTCCTTTTCCACGATGGGTACGTCCCTGGAATAGACGACCCGAGAACCTAACCGGATCTCTGCCAACACAAGGCCGGGTTACCTCTGCAAAAATAGGTAACTACTGACACGCGTATGCCATCCCCCGATCGTCACCGATCTTCCCGAGGATCCCCGATTCGCAACAAACCACATAGAAAAAATAATGCAGTAACCACAGAGGTTAAGTATCTGGGCTCCATACCATGATACCACCTTTATCCAGAAGGAATGACATACACTAAGGGGCGCTACTCCCTAGAACCTTGCTGCATTCTTCCTGTTTCGACCATTTCCGGGGTGTGAGGCTCGACGAAGTCTCGTCCACAAAGCTACGCTTTCTCAAAAAGCCCTGCTTCGGGTCAAACAAAAATGATCAACCTATGATCACAAAGATATAAGATCAAACAAATGATCATATCACCAATGATCAAACACTGATCATTTCACAGCAACACTCAGTATGCCACGTTACCAAACTGGGATATATCGCTGATAAATTTCAACTACATAACCTCTGAGCTCGTACGTCTCAGAGAAGGGTGTTAAGCTAAGAGAATAAATTCTCCGCCACCAACAGAAATGTATTTGAAAGAAATCAGCTTTATATCTCAAATTGTAACGTCAGACACACAATCCATAAAAGTCTGTTCCGGGATCGAACAGAACCGAAGGCACTTCTCACGAAGCCCTTGCATTTCCGGATGATTTTCAATCACGTCAGGACTTTCCGTCACTAAGGGTGATAAAACCTCTAAATCGAAGATCAGTCGATGTAGAGTAACTCGACGGTAATCCTTCCGTTTTCAAAAATATCCGGTCTTCAACACCGGTCTTCGAATGCAATTCATATCGACGTATCACATATCCGGAATGGGTTATACGACCCCATGGTCCTTTCCCGGCTAACCCGAATAGTGAGCGATTATTCAAAAATAAGTGTGGCATTCAAATTCATCCAATTCACAACAAATACCTATCTAAAGGTAATTATTGATAGTCGGTTGTTTAACTATCAATAAAAATGCGCAACATCATCAGATTCCAAAAAATTTTCCAAATTATTTCATCTTCCAAAATATCTTTATTAGATATAAAATTTCCACACTTCAAAAATAAATCAATATTTTTTTTTTTTTTAAACAAATTCCCATTTCTTTTTATAAATTCCATATTGAATTTACATTTTTCGAATATCTACTAATATTCGATTTTTCAATCGTTTTCAAATATTCACTTTCGATTTATCTTTAAGAAGATAAATTCTCAAAAACACTTCATTTCATTTTGGAAAACATTCCATACTTATTTAATAATAAGTGTTTCACAATCTATTTATTTTCAATACTTGGAAAATATTCGATATACTTAAATCAAATTAAGTATAATTTCATTCTTTTAAGGAAATCATTTACTTTGACGACATTTGTTTGAGTCAAAACGAATGCTACGTAAAACATCGTTACGACGACTCAAAACCACTAGTGTAGGGATTTGAAAATTAAGATAGATATTTATAAATCCCAATACTACATAAAAACATTTCCTTTCGGAAACCATTTATTATAACAACAGTGTTATAGTTCACCATTTCCTTAAATTTCTCGAAAACGTCTATTTCAACAATAAATGTTGAAATCTATGCTTTCGATTCATAACACATTTTAAAACACCTTTAAAATGTTTAACTTCATTTTTAAAATATTACTTCTTCAAAAATGAATCCATTTTACTTAACAATATATTCACTGTCTAAAATCGTGAATAAAATTTACTTAACCCCATTACAATCATTCCTACACATTTTTATTTCAATAAAAATTCGCTATTCAAAATCGTGAATATATCCTCTTAAATAATCTTCTATATTACATTTATCACATTCAATCTACTTTCAAATTTATAAGCCCGTTTATAAATTCTATTTCTCTTTTTAATAACAACTTCGACTTATAAACCTTCTTTTATCAACTTCTATATTTAACTTATCAAAATAAGTGACTTTGGGTTTATAAACAACTTTTATAAATTTTAATTCTATTTATAAAAGCTTCAATACCAAATCAATTTCAATATTGATTTCTAATTTTATTTTCAACATTTGAATAAAACTTCCATATTGATTTCTCAAAAATTCATTTCTAAATATTAAATCAATTACAGATTGATTTCAATTTTTATTTATCACTGCTAAAATAAATTCCTTATTTTTCTCAAATTATTCAATATTCTGTTTTAAAATGGATTCTTCAAATTGAAATCATTTTACATTGATTTCACAACTCATTTCAATTTACCAATTAAATTTTCAAACTGAATTTCCAACTTATCTTCTTTTAAATAAATTCCTTTTTAAGAAAATAAATTTCAATCGTTTCTTTCAATCTATTTAAAAATCCAAGTTTAAATTAAATTCTTCAAATTATAATCACTATTTTACGAAATCCATTTATTTAACATTTTCACTTGATTCTGGAATTTATTCAATACGATTATAAAAATTTACTTTTTATACTTCAAAAATTCCTTTCTTCAAAATTATTAAATTTCTAAAATCAAATTCACTTAGAAATTTCTATTTTGATTTCCAAAAATTCAATTCCGTTTATTTTTGGAATCCAATGATGTCAAAACATCCATTCAGCTAAATTTTAGCTCTCAACAATTTTCCAGACATCGATATGATCAATAACATCAATATAATCATTCACAGATTTATACCACAGTATAAATAAAATCAATCAATGTGAGGGGTCCAGTTGGATCCCTCCAACCTGTTTCCCTGCATCCAAAGATGTTAGCACAATACCAATTCCGCTCCAGTACGGAATTATCGCGGTATATTGGTTTTTATAAATCCGCTTACTAACGGCGCAATAGGGTCTCATCCGCTATACGAGGCGGGAAATCAATCAATCCAATATATACATATGCCAATATGTATATACTGCTATATATATAGATATATCCTATCATATCTAATAGCACATCAAATAGCAATCAATAACTGCAATTCAAAATTAAATCTGAGTGAGAAGATCTCACCTTAGCTTTTTAATTGCAATCCCATTTTCCATTTTCGGCTTGATTTCTTTACAGATTTTTACCTAGTATAAACAATTATACACAATTAATTAATATTTGAGTACTTTTAATTAACCCGTGATTTTATTTGAAAATAACACCTTTAAATTTTTAAACAGTTTTCTATTTGATAATCAAATTTAACCAATGATTATATTTTAGTCCAATTTCTTTTAATTTATTTATTTTAACAAATTATCCTTTAAATAAATTTGGTAAATTTAAAATATACATTTATAAATCTAGTACCGAATTACATTATCCTTTACTGTCAATACATTTTCTACAAATTAATCTATATTTTTCTGTTAAAATTTCGTTATATAAACAGAAAAATATTCTCTGTGAATATATAAACATATAAATTAGGCAAAATAAAAATATACCTATCTGCCTACTGCAATCGATCGCGACTCGTTTGTGAACGCTTGCTCGAGCACAGCACTGCCTCCTCCTGCTGAGCCTACAGTAATCACCATTTTCCAACGAACTCCTCGACTACCCAGCATCACGTGAACACGCGTGTCTCACTGCTGCCACCCATCGCGCCCCCAACCGGACCACTCACGACCTTGACAGCGCCTCTCGAACAACCCCACACTTCATCGATTTCGATCAAGAGGAGCTCCACCAGCCTCGACCTCGTGCTGCCACTCGGTCACGCGACCCAAACCCTAGCTTCGGTCATCGCCCAGACAGTTTCGCCTCCCCGCGAGATCGCGCCCCAATCCATCGCGATGCCAACCCCTTCCATGCGTACGCGTAAGCGCGCGCGAACCCCCAATTGCCTTGCTCGAGCCCATCACCGAATCGCGATACGTTCGATGCTAAACCGCCGCGTGACTCGAGCTTGACTCGCGAAAAAATGATTTGGGAATTTTATTCACCCAATACTCGATTTGAACGAGCAGTGGGGTTTTGATTTTAGAGAGGGAGGGGACTCGATTTCTATTTACACTGGAAGTGAAGACAATAGCGGCCATTGTTATATCCTTTGAACGAAATTTAAATTTTCTCTGAAATCTTCAATTGAGGAAACAGAGAAGGTTGCGTGGGATTTAAAAAGAAAAGAGGGGACAAAAGAACGATGATTAAGCAGAGTAGGTCGACTTGTTCAGAAGTAGGGTGGCTGATGTGAGTATATATTTTAATTTGTTTCAAAACAAAGTTCAACGCGTTTAAAATTTCGTATGCTCAAACAACAACTCCAAAAATTACGAAAATTGGAATCCGGTAATAATTCAATATTACGGATCCAATGGAACTGGTTTCGTTCAATTCTGAGACTGTTTGAAAATTGACTATTTTATAAATATCGGTTCGAGTGATTATTTTCAAAACTGAACAAAACAGTTCGAAATTAAATTCTGAAGCTTCTATCATCTTCAGTATTATCAATACGAATTTCAAAAGCTTTCGAAATATTTTTCTTCAGCTTAAAATTGTAGATTCAATTTTTTTTTTCCAGTTTCAATCGATTAAATTTTATCATTTAATTGCGGATTTCAAAATTATATCGGGGACACAAATTAAATTATCGTTCAAATATTTAAAATTAATTAAATATTCTCAATTTAATTCGTTCAAAATTCTAGGTCGTTACAGTCGCCATTTTGTTTTGTTACTGATTTTTTTGAACGAGAGGAATGAGGAGGATGTATTTGAAACGAAAGGAGATGGGTCGCACGATTTATTTTCGTGATCTCCGCGTGATTTCAGGCTGAAGCTAAGGGAAGAGAACGTGCAGACATTTGACTTAAATTTAAATTTCAAATTTAAATTGAATATCGTTAAAGCTTTAACGCGTATATATATCGTGTGCTCACGTATCAACTCAGAAAATTATGAAAATTGAAATCCGGCAATAATACAACATTCCGGACCCAATGGAACTGGTTTCGTCGAATTCCGAGACTGCGCCTCGAGACGCTATTTTTAAATTCGGTTGAACGATATGAATTTCTAAACTGATCAAAACAGTTTGAAATTTGATTCTGAAGCTCCTGTTATCTTCAGTAATATCAACATAAATTTTTACAAGCGTTCGAAATATTTTTCTTCAACTTTAAATTGAAGAATCAATTTTTTATCCAGTTTCAATAGATTAAATTTTCATAATTTAATCACCAAATTCAAACTTATATCTGGGATTCAAATTAAATTATCGTTCAAATATTAAAATAAATTAAATATTTCCAATTTAATTTGGTCAAAATTCAGGGTCGTTACAAAAACAATACAATTTATATAAGTTTCAAAACAATTCAACACTAGACAATGTTAGAAATCAATGCCCAAAACCAAGACAAATGTTTTGCACTTGTTCTCAACATCACATACTTCAGTTATGGACTGAAATAGCACAGCAAAGGCATGAATTAAGGTCTGGTTTGGGCCCCTATCGGGTTGGCCTAGCATGGGTTTGATGGTGAAGAGAGGTATAGGTGCAACAAATCTACACTACAAGGCAAATACAAGGCAAAAATCAACATTTCTAGGCTATGAATGGGTTCGACCAGAGGCTATGTGGGTAAGGCCTGATGTCCAGATGGTGGTGGATGATGTGGTAGAGGGTGGAGGTCAGGTCAGAGGTGGTGGTGGTGGAGGAAGTGGCGGCTAAAGGTGGTAGAAGGTGATGGAAGGTGATGTTGCAATTCTAGGCTTGGTTTGCATAGTATGTGATGGTTTTGTGCATTTTGGTGGTGAGGCTTGCCTTGGGGTTGCTCGACCTGATGGGGTGGAGGACTAGAGGGGGTGATGATCAGAGAATGAGGTGGTGGAGGTCGGCCAAGGGCTGGTGGAGGAAGAGCCAAGCAAATCTATTGAGAACAAGAGCAAAACAACATAAGAAAAATCAAGAAAAACAAGATAAGAAGAAGAAAGCTTTACCCAAAAATTTCTCAAGCAATGGAGGTCGGCTATTTTGGTGAATGAGATGTTTTATTTACGAAAATGACGTGAAAAATGATCAGCTGAAAGAAAGAAAGAGATCGGCCAAAAGAAATGAATGCAAGTGTTAAGAAAATGAAGAGATGGGAAAACAAAAGGACAAAAGCAACTAAAGAGACACAAACCTTTTCAAATTTCTTTTATATATATTTGTAATTTATAAATACATATAAAAACTGAGAAATAAATATAACAACTCAGAAATGAAAATAAATATATAAAATAATAATTAAATTTTGAATAAATAGAATTAAATTAAGAAAATGGTTTAAAAATGCAAACTAGGCTTTAAAAATTAGAAATAACTTCAGTACACTTTGGAAAAATCTATTTTAATTTAAATACATGTAGAATGAATATAAATAAAGTAAAAACAGCAAATAAAAGTGAATGCATAAAATAAATAAATAAATTTTAATTATATATAATTAAATTAAGAAAATAGCAAAGAAAATGGAAACTAGGTTTCAAAAATTGAAATAAATTCAAGTAAACTTTAAAAAAATTGTACTACCACTTTAAAATTATTAAAAGATAAAAAATATACATAAAATAACATATTAACACATATTAAAATAAAATATGAAAAATAAAATATAATTTATACAATTTAAAATAACAAAATTGCAGAATAAAACAAATTGCACTCAATATTGAAATATACATAACTTTTACAGTTTAACTCCGTTTTCAACGAAACAAAAAGCAGTGTTCAAGTTATTACATCTATTTTCATAATAAAAGATAAAATTTAAGATTTTATATAATTTATATTTGAAGTTTAAAAGTCAAAGATTGAACAGTTTGACCAGAAATTCACTTTTCAGTAAACTAACCAATTTATACTAGTTTGAAATTATAGTTCACATAATAATTAAAATATATTTTTTTTAAAATGAAATGTTTGAAATCAAACAAGTTTAAAATAGTTTCAAAATAAAAATAAAGTCAAAATTAAAAATATAGGCCAAATTCTAGGGTTGTTACAATATACATGTGTGTATATTATGGTGAGTGGCAGTGCGTGTGTGTGTTATTTGTGTGGGTATCGATATATATATTTTATATATGGATGCGTGTGTACAAATATATATAAGCGGTTGGAATTTGTGAATGCATTTGTTTGTGACTGAGTTACCTGCTTTCATGTTTTCTATTGGCTATTTATTTTGGCCTAAATATTTCTTACTACCTCTGCCTTGTCGTGCGTGTCCATGTATATATATATAGGAGCAATCTTGTGTTATGAAAGGTGTGTTTGTACACAAATTTGGAAATAAATATGTTTATTTATATTTTGCAACAAACTAAATTTATGTGATTAAACTTTAGTATATGTATTTAGATAATTATATAAGAATGAAAATATAAGTTCAATAAATTGAAAAGGAGAATTAGATTATATTATTTAAATGGAAAATATATATGTATGTATGTATGTATAAAATGGTTTTTTATGGATATATAGTAGTTTTCAAAAGTGAAAATCATTATATTTTAATATGATTCACGTTTCGAAATTTATTTGATTATTATAATTGAATATTTTAAACTGATTGGGATGTTTTTATAATTATTTACAAATTGTATTTATAGGAAGTTATGAAATAAATTTTAAAATGTGATATCTGATTTTACAGTATATTTTGTGTTGTCAAATGAGAAAGAACGGATTTTTAAATATTATTTGTAAATACTAAATTATTCATAAAAGATTGGAGAACTATTTGTTTATTGTAAATAATAAATTTATAATAGAATATAAATTTTAGTTAGCCCAAGAATATATATTTATTGTTTATTTCTAAGTATTTAGTTTCTTATATTAGACGTAAAATGTTGTGAAAGAATTAGTATTAAGTATTGCTTTTCTTATTTCATATTTATTTGAATAATCTATGTTTTGGCAAAGCCAGCGGAGTTAAAAGGGCCCCTACCTTTTATTTATACCAAGTAAAATGAATTACAAGTATAAAAAAAGAATGACAAAGGAGAACAGAAGGAGTGAAGAAAACAGATGATGTGCTTGCAAAAAAGAGAGAAAACCCTAATTGCAGCACCAAAAGTGAAACCCAAGCGGAGCAAAAATATACTCGAAGCAGAACACCAAGTTGAGCATCAAATGACTCGAAGTAGAAACGAAATCACTAAACTACATCCAGGACTCAAAGAAGGATCCAAAACAACCCGAAGCAGCCACAGTAACCCAATAATACAACCCTCTGCCATTCAACTGAAATACAATGTGCACTTCAGAGTTTCCTAACTAAGGCACGAAAGAGATCGTGTTTAGAGGTAGAAATTCCTGAAAACATATGCGCATTTCTTTCAACCCAAATTAGGTGTATAAAATGTATTTGATATTACTATTATGATATTTCTTCCTTGTTTATGAAATAATAATTATATGGGTGATCGTCGTTGATACATGATTGATTGGGATTTTAATATGATACGGTGATGATATCTTTTTTTTATTATGATTTAATTGTATTTAATTCTGTATGACGAGAAATTTGAATAAGCAGAGTTATAATACCATTAGGATGGGGGCATTCTGTAATATTTCTCCAGTTATTCTTTAGATTCGCTATACAGAATATTGAATAGTTTGAGTGTAATTTATGAGCAGTGAATAAACCTTTGAGTATCATGCAGTGGTATGCGACGTTGTTGTGATATTTATTCGGTTATTCATTGTAAGTAGATGACACTCACGTGATGGGTATAGACGTTATTATATATGGCTCTATGCCTATATTTAGTGAGTATGGCTTTGTGCCTAACGATGACCATAACTTCGTATCTATATATTGTAGTCCTATATGCCACTATTACGATGTACTCCTATTATGTTTGTTGGAGAGGACCAAATGGCCAGTATCCACCCTGGTAGCCTGATCCAGGGATCGCTCCCCAGATCTGTTACACTCTAGATTCATAGAGCTCCGTATATATAGCTTAGTGCTTTTGCTTTATGCCTATGCCACTGTGTCATGTAAGCCGTTATATATAGGGGCATTTGTAGTGTCATGACTTAAAAGTCCTTGCATTGACGAGCACACCGATGGATATGTGTCACAATGACTATGAGGAAACTAAAGACTAGAGACTTAGTGTCTTTGGAGCTTACTTAGTGCTATCAGCCTCCCTTCTGGTACTAACGGAGTGGTAGATTGGCATATACGATTGATACACCTCATTGTAGTATTGATATGTGTCGGGTGAACATATATTATTATATAGATGGCTACTTGGGTACTTCGGGTCTGTTGTACATCCATTTCGTATCACGATATTTTACAGATAGATATTATAAAAGGGAATGAGATTATACTTGTACCATATGTCCAAAGTATAATAGATTCTCATTTGTGTTGATAGGCAGCCTATCCCATTTTATATTAATGATGTTTAATCAAGATTGACAGATATATTTAGGAATGCTTCGTTCTAGCCTAATTTTACTTGGTGATATCTTGTTTATTGATATTTCTAGATTTGATGATAATTTTGGATGTGTATGATTCGCCTATTTTAGTTTATTATATGATTTTAATTTGATGTGTTTATAAATGGGTGATGACATCTTTTGTGTGACGACCACGACTTTCTCTCCACAGAAAGTCGCATCGCTAATAAGAAAGAAAGGGGTGAGAAAAGAGAAAAGAAGAGAAGAAAGAAAGAAACAACAACAACGATCTCACAACGGAACGAATAAATTATATTAATAACATAAACTATTACATAGTATACAACACTTATCAGCGTTACACAACATATACATCACATACTAGTCAGTTATAAACATCTGTCTACACATTACAGCTCAAATACAATACAAACACTATCACAGAGATCTACACAGCGGAATACTATATCTACGAACGCCGAAGCCTCCTGCTCCATTGCTCCTCCAGAATATTTGTCAAAGCTAAACCTGAATCCCTTGGCTACTCGTAAAAATTTGAGTACCCAAGAGTTTATAAAACAGAAATAAACACTTGGGTCAGACATGGGTCTGGTGTGAGTAACAGGTTAAACTTGCTTAACTTCAAAACCTTTAGAAAGAAAAGGTATCACGTAAGACTCCCCACAAATAAACATGGGTAAGTTTTTACCTTACGCTAACCAAAACATTTGATAGGAAATCTGATTTTATTATAATAGGGTCTAGGGTTTTCAAGTAAAATATAGAAATAGCTGAAATGCTTACATCTCACATTCCAACATAGTTGGGCACAACTAATACGTACGACACTTATTGGAGTTTGGATTCCATACAATGGCAGGGCTACTGGGGTTCCGCCCGTCACAGTACGTGGCCTAGATCACCGTATCGAGGAGTACGCCCGCTCCCCTGCAACACAAAGCCGGAACCATCCCTTACTGGATAATTCCGAACAAGATAACCCCGTAGTTGGCGCGACCAACCACACACTAAGCCGAATAAAAGAAAAGGGACCTCTAGACAGGGATCTATCTTGCTCTCAGTGGGTGCTACCCACGAAACCTTGCTGCACCTCCCCTGTTTTAGCCATTCCCGGTTGATGAGGCTTGAGGTTACGATTACCTTTAATCAGAACATATCACTTAGAATGCTCATCGTCCGCCTGACGATGTGCTGAAAGCATTCAATCCATATAAGTTCGTTCCGGGTTCGAACGAAACCGAAGGCATTATCTCGTTACACTCGTTTTGGAATCACCCTCAGAGTTAACGACAATAACCCTTGCACTTTGAATCTTCATCTTCACTTGAGATTCACGACCTATCGTTAATTTGGATCGATGTGGTATTCGGGTCTCCAGACCTGGAATCCCGGTATACGGAAACCCGATCCCGGTCTCATCGAAATCCAAAACGTATCTTTTAAGGGCCAAGTTGTTTTAAGGTTAAAACAATTCAATTCTTATCTATATACACAAAGATAGATAATTCAATAGATAATCTCCATTATCATCCCAAACAGATAATTCACATTATCATTATAATTCAACCAAACATCCATATCATATATCAATCATATCTCATCAGAGATATCAAACAATGAAATACATTCAATCTCATTCATCCATCCTTAAGCAATGATTTATATCATTTAATTAATTTAAAGTGAATTAAACTAATTACTTCATTCTATAAATCCTGCTTACTTAATTATTAATTAAACCAATTAATTAATCATTACTCTAAGTATCCATCTTAATTAATCATTCCTGATTAATAATCCTTTAATTACTTTAAGTAATTAATTCTTAATTAATTTCACAAATTAATTAACTTAAACCATTACAGTAATTAATCTTTAATTACATCATCTATTAATTAACTGTACTTAATTACATTACTCCTTAATTAATTATAATTAATTAATTTCTTTAATCACTTATTATTTATTAATTAATCTTAATTAATCAATTCTTAATTACATCATTAATTTTATTAATTAATGATCCTTAATTACTCTTAATTAATTATCTTATTTAAATTAATTACATTTAATAATTAATTAGTCACATTTATTAATCACCTTTGATTAATCTCATTTAGTAATTAACTTCCCTTAATTACTCCACTTCATAAATTAATTACTCCTTAATTAATTATCCTTTAATTAATCCCCTGATTAATTATTCAAAAGTAATTAACTCAAATTTCTTTTATTATTAAATCATCTTCAGTTAATTACATCCAGTAATTACCTTTAATTACTTTCCTAAGTAATTATACTTTCACTAATTACATTTAAGTAATTATCAAATTTCCAAATCATTATCTTAAATTAATTTAACTAATTAATTTAAACTTATCAAATTTATTTAATTAATTACCTTAAGTAATTAATTACCTTAATTACTTCCATTAAGTAATTATACTTAACCCATTTTCGTATTAACTAATTAATCTAATTGATTATCAAATTTAATCATGTTAATTAATTAATTACTTATTTATCTAATAATCCCTAATTAATGATCTTTCATTAATTATTAACAATTCTTTAACTACTTCCTAAGTAATTAAACTTTAATCAACTATTTATAAATTACAACTTAATAAATTCTTAATTACCAATTAATTTAACTCTATTACTTAATTAATTGCTAAATAAACCTTTAATCACTTGATAAATAAATTTCTAATCATTTATTAAAATCTATACTTATCTAAATAAATGATTCTTAATCCCAAATTAATTAACCCTTAATTAATTAACTTAAAATCCTAATTATTTAATTAATTAACACTAAACCATTAATTAATCAAATTATTAAATTATTCTTTAATTATCTTATTAATTTAATGACTCATATATCATTAAACCTTAATTACTTTCTAAATTAAAATATTAACCTTTTAACTACTTTAATTATTATTAACAAAGACTTTAAAACATTTTTACTTTAAAATCTTCTTTTAATTCATTTTAAAATAAATTACAAATTTAACTTTATCCAATTTTTAAATCAAATTTACAAAATCTTCTTAAATTCAAATGTTAAGAACACTTAACATTTATAAAGGAAATTTATAAGATTTTTAAATTCAAACCTTTATAAAATTATACCTTTAACATTTTTAATTTTGTTAAAACATTATAAATTTTTATAAACTTATTAATCTTAAAAATCTAGAATACCTTTTTAGATTTTGAATCCAGACTTAAATTTTGATTTAAAACTTGGTTTTAAATTCTGCTTTTAATTTAAACTTATTTTAAAAATTCTAAACCTCTGACTGGTTTTAAAACTACAATTCTAAATGACCCGAGACCATCACACTTTGCTTCGAGTAAAAACCCTAGCTGCTTCGAGTTATTCACGCTATCACTCGAGAAATACTCGAGACCTTCTTCTTCCTCTAACCCAAATACGAAAACCAACCATTGCCGATACACTTGTGCACGTGCAC
Organism: Allium fistulosum; assembly: GCA_030737815.1. Taxonomy (NCBI): domain Eukaryota; kingdom Viridiplantae; phylum Streptophyta; class Magnoliopsida; order Asparagales; family Amaryllidaceae; genus Allium; species Allium fistulosum. The sequence goes on along the minus strand of CM060904.1, from coordinate 307,302,500 downwards.
AGATCAACCCAGCCTCTCCGATCACCTACGACCACTTCCTCAAGTCGACGATCACCTTCACACTAAAATCCGATCATCAGAGTTTCGGCAAGTACTCGAATTCAAAATCGAGCTTCACATCCCACCTGGAACAAAAATCCTGGAACAACACTTCAACCTGGAAGCATCTCGAATTCGCCTATCCGATCATCAGAACATCTGAACGTCTGGCCGCGACTTCGACTACGTCCCCACTTCAATTTCCCACGGCCTGGTGGAACTCGATCCACCAGAGCTTCCTTGACCACCAATTTCTCGACCATGCCAAAATCTAGGGCTACAGCCTAAATCAATCACCAGCCACCACTCCGGTGATTTGAATACCTTCCTGGCATTTTTCTCGAATTCTACGATCGTTCTACTTCCTCCTCTAAAGACCACGACCCTTCAGATTTCATCGATCGCCAGAATTTGATCGATTTCCAATTTCCGTTCATACTAACATATCTCAATATTTACAAACTTAAAAATTGTGATTTTTCTTTTAAAAATCATAATTTGGTTTAAAGATTCAGTTAATAATCCTGGATTTCTAAATTAACATTTTTGAATTTTATATAAAACTTAAACTTCCCTGTTCCTTTTTATTTACAGAGTAGTTTTCATTTTATTTTAACTTAATAAAATTTTAGACTGTAATCCATGATTTAAACAAACAAATATAGTTTGAATTCTAAGTCCTATCAGAGATTATATCAAGAGGAATTAAATTCGATCATGATTTAAACTTCTAAAAGTAAGAACAGGTAAGAACAGGTATAACAGTAAACATGCATCTATATATCCAACTATATACATAGAAATTTCAATCATATTCATCCATACAATACACATTTTATTCCAGAATTCCACATGCAAACAAATACCTATATACTTAAATTTATAAGAAGAAAGTTACTCACCTATTTGAGAATGAACAGAGCTTAAATCTGAAAAGCCTTTTGACACTTTTAAACTTGAATGTTTGCTACAGAAATTTGCATTGCTTGCTGGAAACTTGCATGCATGACATGATTTTGTATTGTTGAGATGTTGTTTAAGATTCCAGATTTGCTTGCTTTAAACAGATCCCAGATTTGAAGAAAATAGCTAACATGTTTGTTTTGAGAAAAGCTGAAGACTTGATTTTGAAATGAGTTACAGGGTATTGAAGAATTTGTTACAGGCTCTTGTTTTGATTGAGGAGAGGTTACAGGTTTTCAGATTTGAAAAGAAGAAATTGCAGTCTTTGTTTGCAGGCTGAAGTCTTTCTTAATGTTTGAAAATGTGAAGATGAAAAGGGAATGAAGATAAAGAAAAAATGTTTATATAGGCTGAAAATAATTTTCTTAAAATAAAAGAAAATTGAAATTTTAAAAGATGGACACTTGTCTTTCTCATACTCTAATTTTACAACACATGTTATAATGGTTACTTAACATATTAACACTTGTCTTTTATTTAGTTTATATTTATTTTAAATGTAAATAAACCTTTTACTTAATTTATAAATGCTTGTTTATATATATATAAGTTACTTAAAAGAAAATAAAACTAATTATATATAAATAAAAGCTTATCCATATATATATACAAATCCAAAACTATTTAAATATTACCTCTTTTGAATTTCAAATTAATTTTAAATTCAAATGTAAATTATATTTTAAAATCCAATTTAAAGTAAATTTAAAACAACACATTCAAATTGAAAATAACCATTCAATTTCTTACAAATCTATTCATATCTATAAACAAAACAATACATTATTAATATTGTTTTATAAGTAACAAATTTGTCAATTTAAAATAATTTATAAAAGAGATTATAGATTACTACTATTATTAAATGAATTAACATCTCATATGTAAATTGTATTTTAAACTTATATATATATTCTTAAACCATATTTATTAAGCAATATAAAATAAACCTTATTATTAACCTTACTTAAAACCATATAGTTATTTTGTTTTAAATAGCTTTGTAAAGCTAATATTTAAATAAATCATAATTTCCAAACTATAAGAATATACATTAGAAATTTAAAACAAGATTTCATTTATTATTTAAATTTCAAATCCAAGCTTATCTATTTACAATATATACATATATATATATATATACACATTATAAATAGAAATCATTTTATTAGTTTTTAAAGGATAAAATTCACTAATTAAATATTCATTTAATTAGATTTTTAAACCAATTCAAAAATTTTTATCAAAGATTAACAAATTAATTTAATTATTTAAACAGATTATTAAATTGATATTGCCCCAAATTTCCGGGATATTACATTCCTCCCCCCTTAAAATAATTTCGTCCCCGAAATTTAAATCAAAGGTAATTTAATAATCTATTTAAATCACAAGCAAATATTATCATCCATATGCTAACAACCATAGCAACCAATTCATCCAATCAAACAATTCTAATTATCCAAACAAAATTCTGAATACAATCTCCTCGAGTTTCCCCAAGTATAAATATACCGGGATACTCGCTCTACAAAATCCAAACAATCAACAATACTAAGCTATAGAGTTCTTACTCATCTAGATCTATAGAACTAACAAGATATCAGACTACAGACGAGTCTGACTCAACAACCAAATCTTCCAGAACTGCTGGTTCCAAAACCAGAGATAGATCAAACACGTATTCCCTCAGAGATACGTAAAATACATTGAATTCCAGTTATCCAAACTGACAATTCAACCTTGTGTATCAAAGTACTTATCCAAATTAGATCACAGAAAAGATCCAAAATAACTCGGAGCTAACTTCCGAGACTTACCCAATCTTATAGCTCCCTTTAACCAGAGAAAAACTTCACAACAACGAAGTATCCAACTTCGAATTTCAAATTCCTTCGTCTCTTATCCACAAAATCCTTCAGACGATCCTGTGCTGACTACAAATCCTTCCTGATCAACTCAACCTTCGTTGATGCTTCTTGAAACAAACAGGACCAAAGATAACTCAATAGAATGATCTCTCCAAAATCTACCCATAATCCAAAACACAAATCTACTCACAACATCAGAAGACCGAACTAACTTCTCCTATCTGGAAAAGACAAACAGATGCACTCGCCAAACTACTTCCGCCGTACCATTCTGATCTGGAGTAGAATGAAAATACTGATGAAGAACACAAGCACAAACTGGACAACACATCCCAGAAAATCTCAGATAACTCAAGAGAACACTCAACAATCGCAAGTCACTTTTGCGATCAACTCAGCCAAATGAAAAGAAACTGTTCTCTCTTTACCAATTAGAACAGCTTACGCTTATTTATCCAATCCATTGAAGAAATGGATCCACTTTGCTGTTTCTGAACTCCACTTCAGAAAAAAATGCTCAGTCAGAAAATTTCCTGCCAACACAAAGAATACTCCCGAGCTGCACTGCTGCCACAGATGCCAAAGACTTCTCAATCCAAAGCTCTTCGAGAAACTCGGACCTCAAACAGAATCACCATGCTGAACTCAGCCACCACACTGAAGCAGACACACTTCCTTAAACTTGTTCCAAAGAAAACATCTTCGGGAACATCCATAGTCACTACATCTCATCACACAGCTACTATTACCTGAGATACCATCACTCGCTTCTGTTCTCCGACAGATCCAACTCTACTCATCCAACTCCTAAGATGAACTCCGAACCTTAACAGGTTTCCTTCAGAGATTGTGAAATCCTTACACAACTGTAAAGTTCACTCGAGACGGTATTAGGTCTACAGTCTCGACAAATACACTTCCAACCTCAACACTCAGACTCCTAATCCTAGATGATAAATTATTATCATCTCAACCAATCATTACAAATACCATATACATTTAAAATGATACTTTTTTATATAGAAATTATATCTGGGTAAAATTATTTCATCTACCTTTTTAAAACAATATTGTGTCCGTTGGCCTGGTCCAAGTGTTTAGAGATCCCTATCAATAACGTTAGCTACTCGTATTGACCAGAATCCATATACCACTCAACCGATCAATTAACACAATATAAAACCATTTTATATAACTAACAAATACGCGCTCTCGTATATATATATATACACTCAGACTCAAACAGGTTGCTACAGATCCTATCTCTAATGAACAATCCTTCCGAACCTAGGTATTCACTCAACCTAGTGCTCTGATGTTCACTTAACCAATAGCTTAGGTATTCGCTCAACCTATGCTCTGATACCAAATGTGACGACCACGACTTTCTCTCCACAGAAAGTCGCATCGCTAATAAGAAAGAAAGGGGTGAGAAAAGAGAAAAGAAGAGAAGAAAGAAAGAAACAACAACAACGATCTCACAACGGAACGAATAAATTATATTAATAACATAAACTATTACATAGTATACAACACGACCGGTAGGCTTTTCAACCATCCCAGCCCCGCTGTGGCTCACAGTGATACCTCGGGTTTGCTTTTACGGCCACCCTCTCGAGTCGCAACCAACCCCAAAAGGCCTTATACTACCCCCGGGGACATGTAGGGGTAAGAGTCTCCCGTTCGCCACCTAACGCAAAGCGAGAACCCCCTATCACGCTGTAATGTAGCAAACCCGATCCCGGTCTCATCGAAATCCAAAACGTATCTTTTAAGGGCCAAGTTGTTTTAAGGTTAAAACAATTCAATTCTTATCTATATACACAAAGATAGATAATTCAATAGATAATCTCCATTATCATCCCAAACAGATAATTCACATTATCATTATAATTCAACCAAACATCCATATCATATATCAATCATATCTCATCAGAGATATCAAACAATGAAATACATTCAATCTCATTCATCCATCCTTAAGCAATGATTTATATCATTTAATTAATTTAAAGTGAATTAAACTAATTACTTCATTCTATAAATCCTGCTTACTTAATTATTAATTAAACCAATTAATTAATCATTACTCTAAGTATCCATCTTAATTAATCATTCCTGATTAATAATCCTTTAATTACTTTAAGTAATTAATTCTTAATTAATTTCACAAATTAATTAACTTAAACCATTACAGTAATTAATCTTTAATTACATCATCTATTAATTAACTGTACTTAATTACATTACTCCTTAATTAATTATAATTAATTAATTTCTTTAATCACTTATTATTTATTAATTAATCTTAATTAATCAATTCTTAATTACATCATTAATTTTATTAATTAATGATCCTTAATTACTCTTAATTAATTATCTTATTTAAATTAATTACATTTAATAATTAATTAGTCACATTTATTAATCACCTTTGATTAATCTCATTTAGTAATTAACTTCCCTTAATTACTCCACTTCATAAATTAATTACTCCTTAATTAATTATCCTTTAATTAATCCCCTGATTAATTATTCAAAAGTAATTAACTCAAATTTCTTTTATTATTAAATCATCTTCAGTTAATTACATCCAGTAATTACCTTTAATTACTTTCCTAAGTAATTATACTTTCACTAATTACATTTAAGTAATTATCAAATTTCCAAATCATTATCTTAAATTAATTTAACTAATTAATTTAAACTTATCAAATTTATTTAATTAATTACCTTAAGTAATTAATTACCTTAATTACTTCCATTAAGTAATTATACTTAACCCATTTTCGTATTAACTAATTAATCTAATTGATTATCAAATTTAATCATGTTAATTAATTAATTACTTATTTATCTAATAATCCCTAATTAATGATCTTTCATTAATTATTAACAATTCTTTAACTACTTCCTAAGTAATTAAACTTTAATCAACTATTTATAAATTACAACTTAATAAATTCTTAATTACCAATTAATTTAACTCTATTACTTAATTAATTGCTAAATAAACCTTTAATCACTTGATAAATAAATTTCTAATCATTTATTAAAATCTATACTTATCTAAATAAATGATTCTTAATCCCAAATTAATTAACCCTTAATTAATTAACTTAAAATCCTAATTATTTAATTAATTAACACTAAACCATTAATTAATCAAATTATTAAATTATTCTTTAATTATCTTATTAATTTAATGACTCATATATCATTAAACCTTAATTACTTTCTAAATTAAAATATTAACCTTTTAACTACTTTAATTATTATTAACAAAGACTTTAAAACATTTTTACTTTAAAATCTTCTTTTAATTCATTTTAAAATAAATTACAAATTTAACTTTATCCAATTTTTAAATCAAATTTACAAAATCTTCTTAAATTCAAATGTTAAGAACACTTAACATTTATAAAGGAAATTTATAAGATTTTTAAATTCAAACCTTTATAAAATTATACCTTTAACATTTTTAATTTTGTTAAAACATTATAAATTTTTATAAACTTATTAATCTTAAAAATCTAGAATACCTTTTTAGATTTTGAATCCAGACTTAAATTTTGATTTAAAACTTGGTTTTAAATTCTGCTTTTAATTTAAACTTATTTTAAAAATTCTAAACCTCTGACTGGTTTTAAAACTACAATTCTAAATGACCCGAGACCATCACACTTTGCTTCGAGTAAAAACCCTAGCTGCTTCGAGTTATTCACGCTATCACTCGAGAAATACTCGAGACCTTCTTCTTCCTCTAACCCAAATACGAAAACCAACCATTGCCGATACACTTGTGCACGTGCACAGATCAACCCAGCCTCTCCGATCACCTACGACCACTTCCTCAAGTCGACGATCACCTTCACACTAAAATCCGATCATCAGAGTTTCGGCAAGTACTCGAATTCAAAATCGAGCTTCACATCCCACCTGGAACAAAAATCCTGGAACAACACTTCAACCTGGAAGCATCTCGAATTCGCCTATCCGATCATCAGAACATCTGAACGTCTGGCCGCGACTTCGACTACGTCCCCACTTCAATTTCCCATGGCCTGGTGGAACTCGATCCACCAGAGCTTCCTTGACCACCAATTTCTCGACCATGCCAAAATCTAGGGCTACAGCCTAAATCAATCACCAGCCACCACTCCGGTGATTTGAATACCTTCCTGGCATTTTTCTCGAATTCTACGATCGTTCTACTTCCTCCTCTAAAGACCACGACCCTTCAGATTTCATCGATCGCCAGAATTTGATCGATTTCCAATTTCCGTTCATACTAACATATCTCAATATTTACAAACTTAAAAATTGTGATTTTTCTTTTAAAAATCATAATTTGGTTTAAAGATTCAGTTAATAATCCTGGATTTCTAAATTAACATTTTTGAATTTTATATAAAACTTAAACTTCCCTGTTCCTTTTTATTTACAGAGTAGTTTTCATTTTATTTTAACTTAATAAAATTTTAGACTGTAATCCATGATTTAAACAAACAAATATAGTTTGAATTCTAAGTCCTATCAGAGATTATATCAAGAGGAATTAAATTCGATCATGATTTAAACTTCTAAAAGTAAGAACAGGTAAGAACAGGTATAACAGTAAACATGCATCTATATATCCAACTATATACATAGAAATTTCAATCATATTCATCCATACAATACACATTTTATTCCAGAATTCCACATGCAAACAAATACCTATATACTTAAATTTATAAGAAGAAAGTTACTCACCTATTTGAGAATGAACAGAGCTTAAATCTGAAAAGCCTTTTGACACTTTTAAACTTGAATGTTTGCTACAGAAATTTGCATTGCTTGCTGGAAACTTGCATGCATGACATGATTTTGTATTGTTGAGATGTTGTTTAAGATTCCAGATTTGCTTGCTTTAAACAGATCCCAGATTTGAAGAAAATAGCTAACAGGTTTGTTTTGAGAAAAGCTGAAGACTTGATTTTGAAATGAGTTACAGGGTATTGAAGAATTTGTTACAGGCTCTTGTTTTGATTGAGGAGAGGTTACAGGTTTTCAGATTTGAAAAGAAGAAATTGCAGTCTTTGTTTGCAGGCTGAAGTCTTTCTTAATGTTTGAAAATGTGAAGATGAAAAGGGAATGAAGATAAAGAAAAAATGTTTATATAGGCTGAAAATAATTTTCTTAAAATAAAAGAAAATTGAAATTTTAAAAGATGGACACTTGTCTTTCTCATACTCTAATTTTACAACACATGTTATAATGGTTACTTAACATATTAACACTTGTCTTTTATTTAGTTTATATTTATTTTAAATGTAAATAAACCTTTTACTTAATTTATAAATGCTTGTTTATATATATATATAAGTTACTTAAAAGAAAATAAAACTAATTATATATAAATAAAAGCTTATCCATATATATATACAAATCCAAAACTATTTAAATATTACCTCTTTTGAATTTCAAATTAATTTTAAATTCAAATGTAAATTATATTTTAAAATCCAATTTAAAGTAAATTTAAAACAACACATTCAAATTGAAAATAACCATTCAATTTCTTACAAATCTATTCATATCTATAAACAAAACAATACATTATTAATATTGTTTTATAAGTAACAAATTTGTCAATTTAAAATAATTTATAAAAGAGATTATAGATTACTACTATTATTAAATGAATTAACATCTCATATGTAAATTGTATTTTAAACTTATATATATATTCTTAAACCATATTTATTAAGCAATATAAAATAAACCTTATTATTAACCTTACTTAAAACCATATAGTTATTTTGTTTTAAATAGCTTTGTAAAGCTAATATTTAAATAAATCATAATTTCCAAACTATAAGAATATACATTAGAAATTTAAAACAAGATTTCATTTATTATTTAAATTTCAAATCCAAGCTTATCTATTTACAATATATACATATATATATATATATACACATTATAAATAGAAATCATTTTATTAGTTTTTAAAGGATAAAATTCACTAATTAAATATTCATTTAATTAGATTTTTAAACCAATTCAAAAATTTTTATCAAAGATTAACAAATCAATTTAATTATTTAAACAGATTATTAAATTGATATTGCCCCAAATTTCCGGGATATTACATTTTGATATTAGTTGTAACGACCCTAGATTCTAAATATATTTAAATTGATAATTAATTGAATTTTAAAGACAATTTGTAAAATTAATCGATTTAAGTGAGCGAGTTTCCCCGGATTCAAGTATATTCTGTATGAATTATTTTAAATTTAATGAATATTGTATATATGTGAACATTTGATTTGAATTTAATTCTTAGACAAATGGTTTAAAAACAAATGAAAAATAAATGAAAAATAATAATAAAAGCAAATACAAAATACTTAAGCTAATAAATATAAGACAATAAATATGAAGTAAAATAATTATAGAATCTCATTTAAAATAATAGGACAAAAACATAGAAATAAAACGATACATAAGTTAAGAATTTATAACAATAATTTTTATATAGCTTTATATCTATATACATGAAGTATAAAACAAACTAAATAGCAAGTATATAGGTAAGTGAGTAACAAGGCCAAAATAAAAAAACTATAAGTATAAAGGCTGCCTGGTAAGTAATAAAATCTATTGACATTAAGTATGTAACCTGTAAAGAAGTTTGGTATTGCAAGCAAAAAGGAATAAAATATATATAAAACAACATTATATACATTCAAGTATAAACAAATGAAGCTTGTAAAAGAAGCACATCAAGACATATCCTCTCAGCCGAAATGCAATGTATAAAATAAAGCAAAAGAAAATGATATGAGTACATACGAATATGAGGCTGTAAGTAAAAATAAAAACATCTTTTGTACAACTAAGATAAGCAAGGAAGACATAAGGTACAAATAGCATTTAATGTCTCCATTTATTAGCAGCAAACAAAGTCTATTCGAGTTGTAGAAAAAATCCTTCAGCCTCCATTTTGTTAAAAAAATCTCTGAAATTGTACAAGTGTGTACACTGCTTTGTATAGGATATTATAACCCGTAACTTGTTTAAACATCACTCTGTAAACTTCTTTCCCTTATCACCTTTTCATTTCCAATTCGAGCTAAGTAAATAAAAAGACTAAGATAAAACTTCATTTGAAAACCCAAACAAGTCTTCATCTAAAACATCATCAGCAACTACAACTAAAACAAAAGCAAGGGACTTGGCAAAAGGATGTAAATGAAAACACTTTCCAGTTTTTCAAGTTCAAACTGTTTCAACATGGGTGCTCTGTTCTTTTTCATAAAGCTGGTGAGTAACTTCACATTTTAAACCATAAATGTTAACTAGCAGTTGCAGGTAGATAACTAGAATGAATATGCTTTTAAATGTTTGGTTTGTGATGATACCTCTGTGTGTATATGCAAATACATAAGTATTGCTAAGAATCTATTTTGCCTGTGTTTGTTTAAAACTAAGATTTTGATAAAGAGGTCTTTACCACTTGATTTAATCCCAGTTAGGATTTGAGTTGTAAACAAAAGTGGTTAGTTTGGTTATGATTTAAGTAGTAAAAATTTATTAAAGTGGAAACAAACTGTATTTGCCTCTGGAAATCAAGTAAACAACATCCAACTTCAAATAAGTTTAAAAATAAATTTATTGTTTTAAGAATTCAGGAGTATATGGTGAAACTACATAGAAAAACAAGATTTTTAAAACAAGAATTATAATTTTTAAAGAAGGGGGTGAAGAGCAGTTTTGGCTTGACTGTTTTAAGTGTTTTGGGTTGCCGTGGTCGATCGCGTCGTCTAGAGTTGTCGAGTTTTCGTCTGAGGGTTGAGGGGTGACCAGTGGTTCATGGAAAAATGGTGCGGTGGTGGTTCGTCAACGGTGGAGGCGATGGCGTCGAATTTGTTTTCGTAAACCTAGTTTTAAGGCGTGGTGGTATTTCATCTCGTTCGATGTCGAAGGTTGATCGAGTGTAGCGAGTTTCGAGGTGATGGAAGCTGGGTCGATGATGAGTCTATGGCCGAAGTTTGGTGGCCTACGGTGGTCGGAGCGTCAAGCGAACGGCGTTGACAGGTTGGGAAGTCGAGGCGGGTGAGTGTTCAGGTTTCGAATTTCACTCGAATTCGCGTTCGAGTTGAACTGGCCGGAGTTGGGTGGTTGGAAGCGGAGCTGGGGATGACCTTCGACTTGCTCGAATCATGGGTGGCGACCGGAAGTGGCGAACGATGATGTGCATGTGCACGAGGTTGAGAGTGTCAGTGTGGGTATGTTGTCTTGGAAGAGTTGAATTTCCTCGCATCGTACTCGAGTAGATCGAGCAGTTTACTCGAAGTAAATTCGTGGGATCTCGGGTCAAAATTTTAGTTACAGACTTCAAACTGAAACTGTTTTGTTTGAAATTTTTAAAACCAAATTCAAATTTATCAAGCAAGGTTATTAAACTGAGTTTAAAACCAAAATTGTAAATAAAGATTCCAATTGAAATAGAATTCAGTTTTGAAGATAAATAAAGTTTTAAAATTCAATTTGTTTATTTAAAATAAAAGAAATTAAATGTATGAAGAATTTGAATTTAAAATAGAATGGAAATTGAAAATGAAATTTAAACAAGTTGAATTTAAAAGTAAAACCTGGAACTAATCCTAAATCAGATGTTAAAATTTAATATAAGAAATTTCTTTGGAAAGGAAATTAAAGAAATTTAATAAAGATCATTAACTAAGATTTTATTTGAAAAATTAATTAATCTGATAAATTTTAACAATAAATTTAGATTGATTAATTCAATAATAATCAATTGTGGAACTATTAAGTAAAATTACTTAATAACAATAATTGTGAAATTAAATATTCGGTGAATTTAAGAAGTACTTAGTTTGAAATTGAGTTTTATTGATTAATAACTTGGTTTTATTAATCAATTAATGAATAAGAAATAATTGATCTATAGAGATTAATTAAGGATTAATTAATGTAATTAATAAAATGGTAATTAATTAATTTAAGGTTAATTTATTTATTGAAGATAATTAATTAAATAGTGAATTAAATAATTAAAAGTTAATTCTTTAATAATTAAAGGTTAATTAATAAATGATAAAAGGTCAATTAATTAAAATGGTTTATAATTAATTTATGATTAATTAACCAAGATTTGTAGTTAACTCATATGAAATTGATCTGATTTTTATTTATCAGATTTAACTGACCTTACCTATGGATGTTTGGATTCTATTGATTGTCGAGTTGTTTGATATCCCTGATATATGATGCTTTGTTATACACCCTGATTTATGTTGTGATCTGTAATTTACTTATCTGTGATATTTATATATCTGTGATCTGTGCATGAACGATAAGCGTTATAGTTTATATCGCTTATCAACTATATCCTGTATTTTGCTCTGTGATGATTCATTGTGTTGCACCTTTGTGTGAAACCCCTGGACTACACTATACACACACAAATATGGATTTCACGTGGAAATCGGTTAAGTCACAGATAATTTAAATTTGATGTTTTTGAAATGGAAATTTTAATTTCAATTGATTTTGAAATTGGAAATTTGGGTTTGAAGTGGAAAGCTTTTGAAATAGAATTTCAAAGATAAAAGTTATTTTGAATAACTTAATCGAGTTTTGAAAATTTAAATAATTTGATTTAAATTTGAATTCAAGTTTGAAATTGAATCCTATGATTTGAAATTAGGGATTGAAAATGTTATAAATGTGTTTATCTGAATTTAAACCATTTAAAAATGTAATTTTGAGAATTTGGATTTAACCCAAGGACTTTAACTCGTATGAATGAATCAGATTTTCTGAAATGAAACTGTTGTTTTAAAAAAAGATAAAAGCTTTCAGATAAGAAATGAAATTCCAGTTTAATTAAAGGAACTTCAAGATTGAATTGAAAAAATGGTTTTCCAAGTTATGAATGAATTCTTTTTGAAAGCTATAAATTAAATCTGTTTATTTTTAACGGATTTAAAATGATGTTTTGTTTAAACCATTCGAAATGAAATTGTTTTGAAAGCTATAAGTTGATCTTTGTTTTAAAGATTTAACGAGTTAAACTGAAATGGAAATTGATTTAGAAAATCTATGAATGAATCTTTTGTTTAAAAAGATTTAAATGTGGAAATTGTTTAAACCGTTGAAGGTTGTTTAAAATAAATCTTTTTGTTGAAAAGATTTGAAATGGTAATCGATGGAAACCATTTAAAAAGAAGTTGAATTTTTAAGTTGTGACTTAATTGAAATCCCATATCCATATGTTTTAAATATTTCGCTCACTATTCGGGTTAACCGGGAAAGGACCTTTGGGTCGTATAACCCATTCCGAATATGTGATACGTCGTATTTGGATGGCATTTGATGACCGGTGTTGAAGACCGGATATTTTTGAAAACGAAAGGATTACCGTCGAGTTACTCTGCATCGGCTGATCCCCGATATTGAGGTTTTATCACCCTTAGTGACGGGAAGTCCGGACGTGATTGGAAATTATCCGGAATTGCAAGGGCTTCGTGAGAAGTGCCTTCGGTTCTGTTCGATCCTGGAACAGACTTGTATGGATACATGTCTGACATTACACTTTGAGATATAAAGCCGATTTCTTTCAAATACATCTCTGTTGGTGGCGGAGAATTTATTCTCTTAGCTTAACACCCTTCTCTGAGACGTACGAGCTCAGAGGTTATGTAGTTGAAATTTATCAGCGATATATTCCCAATTTGGTAATGTGACATGTTGAGTGTTGCTGTGTGATGATCATTGTTTGATCATTTGCGATATGATCATTTGTTTGATCTTATATCTTTGTGATCATCTCTTTGATCATTTGTTTGACCCGAAGCATGGCTTTGTGAACAAAGCGTAGCTTTGTGGATGAGACTTCGTCGAGCCTCACACCCCGGAAATGGTCAAAACAGGAAGGATGCGGCAAGGTTCTAGGGAGTAGCGCCCCTTAGTGTATGTCATTCCTTCTGGATAAAGGTGGTATCATGGTATGGAGCCCAGATACTTAACCTATGTGGTTACTGCATTATTATTATTATGTGGTTGTTGGAAATCGAGGATCCTCGGGAAGATCGGTGACGATCGGGGGATGGCATACGCGTGTCAGTAGTTACCTATTTTTGCAGAGGTAACCCGGCCTTGTGTTGGCAGAGATCCGGTTAGGTTCTCGGGACGTCATTCCAGAGGCGTTTCCATGTGGCAATGGGAAGTTCCTTGGCCTGACCATTTGTTGGAAATCCAAAGAAACAATACGAGTCCTTTACGATTGCAAATTGTAGAACCTGTCTCCTCAGGAGGCAGCTATAGCAGGCATAATATAATGGTACCTATGCTGGCTAAGATTTATATTCTACTTTCAAAATGTTTTCCACTATGCACTAATAATAATATCAAAAATGATTTGATTTGATTTTTTGTTGCGTAGTAAGCATCTTTGACTAACATAAGAAGAAATCTCCTCCAAGTCTGCGTTTGCATTGTGTGTGTGGTGGGAGGTCTTATGGTAGTTTCATTTTCCAAAAGCATTGCGGATTTCAATGTTTAAACCCTTTTGTGTTTGTTTAAAGATAAACTGTTTTTGTTGCTCACACCAGTCCCACGACTGACTTGGAGTTTATTGTTCCCTTCCTAAACTCTAGGTGCCCACCATTTTCCACACGGGCAGTCTAGAGTTGGGTTTCTCAGATATTCAGGTTGAGTAGATTATCTGGAGCTAGTCAGTCCTTGGACGACTGAACTTGCTTTCCGCTAGCTATGGATTGGAGCATTCTATTGGAGATATTCTATCCGTTGCTGATGTTATCTTTTCTTTCCGCTGCTATTTCTTGTATCATATCTCTGATGTATATTGATATCAGTTGTATCACTCTGTTGTATCAGATATTGTATATCAATGTATTATTCATTTATTCCGCCGTGTTATTTACTTAACTGTGTTATAAGCTCCGGCGACTCGGATTTGAACGGTCGAATCTACGGCATTCGAGTACGATGTAAAGTATGAGTGTCGATTTTCGAGCGCGAAAATCCAAATCGAGACAAGTGGTATCAGAGCTAAGGTTGAACTTTAGCTCAGGAGTATAACACGTTAAGTAGCTCATTAGAGATAGAGTGAAGTAAACTCTAGAATGAGTATATCCCTAAGATATCCGTCTGAACGTCTTAGTAAATTCTCTTACTATCCACTGATAGTGAGTATGAGTGCAAGAAGAGGACGAGATAGGGGACAGGGAAATACGACTATAAATGGTCAATACCCTGCAACAGTGGAAACAACTTTCTTATCAATATTCTTTGATTCGTTTCCAAATTCTTTTGATTTCTTCGTGACAACTTCAGAAAGTAGTTTCGGTGTGATGATGGCCCTACGAATCGTTGTAGGAAATTTTACTTCGTATCTTGTGTTTGAGGAACTATAGGAGATCAAATATGTCTATCTCTGTGTTGTTTCGTGCCTGCAAATTTCGAGGACGAAATTCTTTTAAGGGGGAAGTTTGTAACGACCCTAGATTCTAAATATATTTAAATTGATAATTAATTGAATTTTAAAGACAATTTGTAAAATTAATCGATTTAAGTGAGCGAGTTTCCCCGGATTCAAGTATATTCTGTATGAATCATTTTAAATTTAATGAATATTGTATATATGTGAACATTTGATTTGAATTTAATTCTTAGACAAATGGTTTAAAAACAAATGAAAATAAATGAAAAATAATAATAAAAGCAAATACAAAATACTTAAGCTAATAAATATAAGACAATAAATATGAAGTAAAATAATTATAGAATCTCATTTAAAATAATAGGACAAAAACATAGAAATAAAACAATACATAAGTTAAGAATTTATAACAATAATTTTTATACAGCTTTATATCTATATACATGAAGTATAAAACAAACTAAATAGCAAGTATATAGGTAAGTGAGTAACAAGGCCAAAATAAATAAAACTATAAGTATAAAAGCTGCCTGGTAAGTAATAAAATCTATTGACATTAAGTATGTAACCTGTAAAGAAGTTTGGTATTGCAAGAAAAAAGGAATAAAATATATATAAAACAACATTATATACATTCAAGTATAAACAAATGAAGCTTGTAAAAGAAGCACATCAAGACATATCCTCTCAGTCGAAATGCAATGTATAAAATAAAGCAAAAGAAAATGATATGAGTACATACGAATATGAGGCTGTAAGTAAAAATAAAAACATCTTTTGTACAACTAAGATAAGCAAGGAAGACATAAGGTACAAATAGCATTTAATGTCTCCATTTATTAGCAGCAAACAAAGTCTATTAGAGTTGTAGAAAAAATCCTTCAGCCTCCATTTTGTTAAAAAAATCTCTGAAATTGTACAAGTGTGTACACTGCTTTGTATAGGATATTATACCCTGAAACTTGTTTAAACATCACTCTGTAAACTTCTTTCCCTTATCACCTTTTCATTTCCAATTCGAGCTAAGTAAATAAAAAGACTAAGATAAAACTTCATTTGAAAACCCAAACAAGTCTTCATCTAAAACATCATCAGCAACTACAACTAAAACAAAAGCAAGGGACTTGGCAAAAGGATGTAAATGAAAACACTTTCCAGTTTTTCAAGTTCAAACTGTTTCAACATGGGTGCTCTGTTCTTTTTCATAAAGTTGGTGAGTAACTTCACATTTTAAACCATAAATGTTAACTAGCAGTTGCAGGTAGATAACTAGAATGAATATGCTTTTAAATGTTTGGTTTGTGATGATACCTCTGTGTGTATATGCAAATACATAAGTATTGCTAAGAATCTGTTTTGCCTGTGTTTGTTTAAAACTAAGATTTTGATAAAGAGGTCTTTACCACTTGATTTAATCCCAGTTAGGATTTGAGTTGTAAACAAAAGTGGTTAGTTTGGTTATGATTTAAGTAGTAAAAATTTATTAAAGTGGAAACAAACTGTATTTGCCTCTGGAAATCAAGTAAACAACATCCAACTTTAAATAAGTTTAAAAATAAATTTATTGTTTTAAGAATTCAGGAGTATATGGTGAAACTACATAGAAAAACAAGATTTTTAAAACAAGAATTATAATTTTTAAAGAAGGGGGTGAAGAGCAGTTTTGGCTTGACTATTTTAAGTGTTTTGGGTTGCCGTGGTCGATCGCGTCGTCTAGAGTTGTCGAGTTTTCGTCTGGGGGTAGAGGGGTGACCAGTGGTTCATGGAAAATTGGTGCGGTGGTGGTTCGTCAACGGTGGAGGCGACGGCGTCGAATTTGTTTTCGTAAACCTAGTTTTAAGGCGTGGTGGTATTTCATCTCGTTCGATGTCGAAGGTTGATCGAGTGTAGCGAGTTTCGAGGTGATGGAAGCTGGGTCGATGATGAGTCTATGGCCGGAGTTTGGTGGCCTACGGTGGTCGGAGCTTCAAGCGAACGGCGTTGACAGGTTGGGAAGTCGAGGCGGGTGAGTGTTCAGGTTTCGAATTTCACTCGAATTCACGTTCGAGTTTAACTGGCCGGAGTTGGGTGGTTGGAAGCGGAGCTGGGGTTGACCTACGACTTGCTCGAATCATGGGTGGCGACCGGAAGTGGTGAACGATGATGTGCACGTGCACGAGGTTGAGAGTGTCAGTGTGGGTATGTTGTCTGGGAAGAGTTGAATTTCCTCGCGTCGTACTCGAGTAGATCAAGCAGTTTACTCGAAGTAAATTCATGGGATCTCGGGTCAAAATTTTAGTTACAGACTTCAAATTGAAACTGTTTTGTTTGAAAATTTTAAAACCAAATTCAAATTTATCAAGCAAGGTTATTAAACCGAGTTTAAAACCAAAACTGTAAATAAAGATTCCAATTGAAATAGAATTCAGTTTTGAAGATAAATAAAGTTTTAAAATTCAATTTGTTTATTTAAAATAAAAGAAATTAAATGTATGGAGAATTTGAATTTAAAATAGAATGGAAATTGAAAATGAAATTTAAATAAGTTGAATTTAAAAGTAAAACCTAGAACTAATCCTAAATCAGATGTTAAAATTTAATATAAGAAATTTCTTTGGAAAGGAAATTAAAGAAATTTAATAAAGATCATTAACTAAGATTTTATTTGAAAAATTAATTAATGTGATAAATTTTAACAATAAATTTAGATTGATTAATTCAATAATAATCAATTGTGGAACTATTAAGTAAAATTACTAATAACAATAATTGTGAAATTAAATATTCGATGAAATTAAGAAGTACTTAGTTTGAAATTGAGTTTTATTAATTAATAACTTGGTTTTATTAATCAATTAATGAATAAGAAATAATTGATCTATAGAGATTAATTAAGGATTAATTAATGTAATTAATAAAATGGTAATTAATTAATTTAAGGTTAATTTATTTATTGAAGATAATTAATTAAATAGTGAATTAAATAATTAAAAGTTAATTCTTTAATAATTAAAGGTTAATTAATAAATGATAAAAGGTCAATTAATTAAAATGGTTTATAATTAATTTATGATTAATTAACCAAGATTTGTAGTTAACTCATATGAAATTGATCTGATTTTTATTTATCAGATATTAACTGACCTTACCTATGGATGTTTGGATTCTATTGATTGTCGAGTTGTTTGATATCCCTGATATATGATGCTTCGTTATACACCCTGATTTATGTTGTGATCTGTAATTTACTTATCTGTGATATTTATATATCTGTGATCTGTGCATGAACGATAAGCGTTATAGTTTATATCGCTTATCAACTATATCCTGTATTTTGCTCTGTAATGATTCATTGTGTTGCACCTTTGTGTGAAACCCCTGGACTACACTATACACACACAAATATGGATTTCACGTGGAAATCGGTTAAGTCACAGATAATTTAAATTTGATGTTTTTGAAATGGAAATTTTAATTTCAATTGATTTTGAAATTGGAAATTTGGGTTTGAAGTGGAAAGCTTTTGAAATAGAATTTCAAAGATAAAAGTTATTTTGAATAACTTAATCGAGTTTTGAAAATTTAAATAATTTAATTTAAATTTGAATTCAAGTTTGAAATTGAATCCTATGATTTGAAACTAGGGATTGAAAATGTTATAAATGTGTTTATCTAAATTTAAACCATTTAAAAATGTAATTTTGAGAATTTGGATTTAACCCAAGGACTTTAACTCGTATGAATGAATCAGATTTTCTGAAATGAAACTGTTGTTTTAAAAAAAGATAAAAGCTTTCAGATAAGAAATGAAATTCCAGTTTTATTAAAGGAACTTCAAGATTGAATTGAAAAAATGGTTTTCCAAGTTATGAATGAATTCTTTTTGAAAGCTATAAATTAAATCTGTTTATTTTTAACGGATTTAAAATGATGTTTTGTTTAAACCATTCGAAATGAAATTGTTTTGAAAGCTATAAGTTAGATCTTTGTTTTAAAGATTTAACGAGTTAAACTGAAATGGAAATTGATTTAGAAAATCTGTGAATGAATCTTTTGTTTAAAAAGATTTAAATGTGGAAATTGTTTAAACCGTTGAAGGTTGTTTAAAATAAATCTTTTTGTTGAAAAGATTTGAAATGGTAATCGATGGAAACCATTTAAAAAGAAGTTGAATTTTTAAGTTGTGACTTAATTGAAATCCCATATCCATATGTTTTAAATATTTCGCTCACTATTCGGGTTAACCGGGAAAGGACCTTTGGGTCGTATAACCCATTCCGAATATGTGATACGTCGTATATGGATGGCATTTGATGACCGGTGTTGAAGACCGGATATTTTTGAAAACGAAAGGATTACCGTCGAGTTACTCTGCATCGGCTGATCCCCGATATAGAGGTTTTATCACCCTTAGTGACGGGAAGTCCGGACGTGATTGGAAATTATCCGGAATTGCAAGGGCTTCGTGAGAAGTGCCTTCGGTTCTGTTCGATCCTGGAACAGACTTGTATGGATACATGTCTGACATTACACTTTGAGATATAAAGCCGATTTCTTTCAAATACATCTTTGTTGTTGGCGGAGAATTTATTCTCTTAGCTTAACACCCTTCTCTGAGACGTACGAGCTCAGAGGTTATGTAGTTGAAATTTATCAGCGATATATTCCCAATTTGGTAATGTGACATGTTGAGTGTTGCTGTGTGATGATCATTGTTTGATCATTTGCGATATGATCATTTGTTTGATCTTATATCTTTGTGATCATCTCTTTGATCATTTGTTTGACCCGAAGCATGGCTTTGTGAACAAAGCGTAGCTTTGTGGATGAGACTTCGTCGAGCCTCACACCCCGGAAATGGTCAAAACAGGAAGGATGCGGCAAGGTTCTAGGGAGTAGCTCTCCTTAGTGTATGTCATTCCTTCTGGATAAAGGTGGTATCATGGTATGGAGCCTAGATACTTAACCTATGTGGTTACTGCATTATTATTATTATGTGGTTGTTGGAAATCGAGGATCCTCGGGAAGATCGGTGACGATCGGGGGATGGCATACGCATGTCAGTAGTTACCTATTTTTGCAGAGGTAACCCGACCTTGTGTTGGAAGAGATCCGGTTAGGTTCTCGGGACGTCATTCCAGAGGCGTTTCCATGTGGCAATGGGAAGTTCCTTGGCCTGACCATTTGTTGGAAATCCAAAGAAACAATACGAGCCCTTTACGATTGCAAATTGTAGAACCTGTCTCCTCAGGAGGCTTCTATAGCAGGCATAATATAATGGTACCTATGCTGGCTAAGATTTATATTCTACTTTCGAAATGTTTTCCACTATGCACTAATAATAATATCAAAAATGATTTGATTTGATTTTTTTTGCGTAGTAAGCATCTTTGACTAACATAAGAAGAAATCTCCTCCAAGTCTGCATTTGCATTGTGTGTGTGGTGGGAGGTCTTATGGTAGTTTCATTTTCCAAAAGCATTGCGGATTTCAATGTTTAAACCCTTTTGTGTTTGTTTAAAGATAAACTGTTTTTGTTGCTCACACCAGTCCCACGACTGACTCGGAGTTTATTGTTCCCTTCCTAAACTCTGGGTGCCCACCATTTTCCACACGGGCAGTCTAGAGTTGGGTTTCTCAGATATTCAGGTTGAGTAGATTATCTGGAGCTAGTCAGTCCTTGGACGACTGAACTTGCTTTCCGCTAGCTATGGAATGGAGCATTCTATTGGAGATATTATATCCGTTGCTGATGTTATCTTTTCTTTCCGCTGCTATTTCTTGTATCATATCTCTGATGTATATTGATATCAGTTGTATCACTCTGTTGTATCAGATATTGTATATCAATGTATTATTCATTTATTCCGCTGTATTATTTACTTAACTGTGTTATAAGCTCCGGCGACTCGGATTTGAACGGTCGAATCTACGGCATTCGAGTACGATGTAAAGTATGGGTGTCGATTTTCGAGCGCGAAAATCCAAATCGTCACATTAGTCATGGATGTTTATGTGATTTTGAGATATTTATGAGACGTGATGCCTTAATGATTATTTATAGTATTCTATATAGATTCTAGACATATATCATTATATTTTTATGCTTTCTTTGGCATGTTATCTAATGATTGGCTTACCGGTGTTAGAGTTATTATGGTATTATTATTCCTTATTTGCACCGTATTACCCTTATTAGATACTTGATTAGGCATAGTCTGACCCCTGTGTTATTTTATAATATTCGGGTCAGTCCGAGACATTTTAGGTACAGGGACGACTTGATCAACATTAATTTTATTGGGCTTAGAGGAGATTATGCGAGGATTATGATATGTTATTGCATGACGCTGATTCAAAGTACATAATATAGAGTTATATATTGATTGTTTATCACATTATTTTGAAATAGTTGACATTGGAGATATATCTGTATCTAAATAGTATCATTTATTTTATATTATATTATCTGTTATCGATGCGATTGACTCTATGTTCTCTGTAACTTATTGTATATTATGTGTTGTTCTATCCTAGAGATACATGTGTTTATTGTTTTGTACCATTACTGTATACGTATAGATGATTTATTTATTTAATCTTTTAAAATGTACTAGTGTTAGTCTAAAGGAATATTCATGTGTGTACCCCATATAACCTCATTCTATGTATTATCTGACAGCATTACTTTGTAATACTTTTAGATAGTATGGGTATAAAGGTGGGGTGTTTACACCTCTAATCGAACCCCGCATGATTATACTTCCCTGACCCAATCGTGGTTCAAAGGAGTCGGTCGGTATCTGTCTTCGGGTACATATTGCACTGCTAATCGCACAACACAAGGTTTATCTTACAAGAACATAGTTCTATTGGTTTTAGAAGCTAGCTTTATTTATAAAGGAGAAAGGGAATTCATGCCTTATTACATTGCCCCCAGTTCAATAGGGTAGCTTATTTGCAAAAAATAAAATAAACAAATCTAAGTGAAATAGCGCCATAAGTGTGTGCTATTCTATGCTTATGGAATTGGTATTCCATCAATAGTCGATAGCTTGAAAGTTCAATATTTAGGCTTCTGTTCAATCGCACAGGGACTTTCCTAATTTAGACCAGCCCGTCGAATCTCTGTTTCTAATGTTTTGATGATTACAACTATATCATCATATATTTCTAGTTTATAATGGTATTGCAGTTAAAAAAGCCACAACAAAGAAAATATGACCATCAGGATTGATCACATTCAAGAAATTCAAAGATCATCTTCATCAAACTAGAATATGTCTATGATCGTAGAATTATATGTAAAATCTCCTTGGTATCTCATATACACATATGTATGCCTTCATACACAACTGCTCACAAAGAACGTGTTTATTTCTATGCTTCGACAAAGAAAAAATAAAAATATACTTTTTTTTAAGTTTATTCAGTTTAGACGGATAAGGTATTTCTCAATCGGCTGAGGGTAGTCGACTGAGAAAATACCTCAGTCGACTGAACCTTCAAATTATATTACTTTTCCAGTTTTTTAAATTTTGGCGTAATCTCTTCTGTTCTTATTCAATTGACTGAATTTTATACTCAGTTGACTGAACGCTGTATAACGGCTAATTTCTGAAAAGTCACGATGATAAGTTGCAACCTTTCTAAACAGTAGTAATCATCTACAAAGGATTACAACCCTTTAGATATACCTCTTTGATTTCTATAAATACACTACAAGATCAGAATTCAAGATTAACTTTCTTACTTACCATTGTATATTTTCTGATCTCTTTGTACTTATTGCAATTCAATATTCACTCAAACTACTTCTGTAACAACCCTAGATTTTTGTATATTATTTAAATTTGAACTTTATTTTTTATATTTTAAATTAGTTTAAACATGTTTTATTAAAAACATTTCATTTTTAAATATAAATGTTGATTATTAAGTGATTTATAGTTTAAACTATTATAATTTAAATATTTTACTTAAAAGGGAAATTCTGGTCAAACTGTTCAATCTTTGACTTTTAAATTTCAAATTTAAATATATATAATCTTAAATTTTATCTTTTATTATGAAAATAGATTTAAAAATATGAATACTGCTTTTCGTTTCGTTAAAAACGGAGTTAAAATGTAGAAGTTATGCACATTTCAAATTTTAGTATAATTTGTTTTATTGTGCAATTTTGCCTATTTTAAATTTTATAAATCATATTTTCTTTCTTATATTTTTTATATGTATCAATATGTTAATTTATGTATATTTTAATCTCTAAATATTTTTAAAAATAATAATCGAATTTTCCAAAATGTACTATGATGATTTCCTATTTTTAAAAGCTGTTTCTATTTTTCTGCTATTTTCTTCATCTAAACTATATTTAAATTAAAATTTATTTATTTATTTTATACATTCACTTTTATTTGCTGTGTTTTAATTTATTTTATTCATTTTACATGTATTTAAATCAAAATATAATTTTTCCAAAGTTATAGAAGTTATTTCTAATTTTTAAAGCCTAGTTTGCATTTTTAAGCCATTTTCTTAATTTAAATTCTATTTAATCAAAATTTAATTATTTATTTTATATTTTTTTATTATTTCTGAGTTGTTATCTTTATTTATCAGTTTTACATGTAATTATAAATTACAAAATATATAAGAAGGAAATTTGAAAAGACATAAAGGCTTTAAACCGATGACTTTTCATTTGCTAGACCTTTCACATTTTGACCGTTCCTTCTTTATTGATAGCCATATGTTTTATTTTGTTTTTCAACTGAATACACTTCTCATTTCATCAAATTTTCGGCCAAAACACCTCTGAAAACATTTGGTAATGGCCTCTTCTTTTTCTTCTCTTCCTTCTTCATTTTTACTTTGTTTTGCCTTGATTTCATCCACAATTGCTTGGCCAAACTTTCCACCATCTCCACCATAGCCTCCACCACCTTCCTCCTCATCATTCTTGGCTTCAACCACCTCACATCCCCTCTGACCAGATCAGGCCATGGCCTTTAGATGATGAAAACACCACAAACAAATGTTGAAACCCCTTAAAAACAACACTAGCTGACCTATATCGCTTCACCACCACCATACATCACCTTGGCCGCGTCCTATTGCTCCACCACCACCTTGATACCACCTCTGGCCATCCACCTACCCACTGTCCAGACCGGAACCATGCAAGGGCCAAGCCCCACTTGCCTTTGGTTGAGCCAAAAATGCACCAAAACTCCACTTATTTTGCCTTGACCCTTTGTCTTATTCATATGTAACTCCTACCATCATCATCTCTTTGTTGCCATGCTATTTTGATGTCATAACCTGAGATTATGTCCAGCTATGGCTGAGAAAAAGATCCCCTTGGTCATGCTCTTGAATAGTTAAAGGAAGGTCGAATCACTTTGCCCTTTGTTGCTTTTTATTTCAAGTCATTTCTATATTGTTTTGTGTTACATATTTACGTATACATTGTCTTGTTTTGTTTATATGTATACAAGGCAATTATATTTGGCTCTCCACTCTCATGTTGTCGTGCCTTCAAAGATTCTGTGTTGTGTGTTTGGTCGTCATCTTCAGCTTAAACAAGTGAGTTATTCTCACCAGACAATATGTACCTATATAACTAGTAAATTGACACCCTGCGAATCTGTAAAAATATATTATCATGTTATATATGCTTATATTATTATCATATGATGTTCACACCTGTTATTACACCTGTTATATCATATGTTACTTTTATTTAATGTTATTCTGTTACTTATATCTGTTATCACCATTGCAAGTTCCCTGTAGACTAGAATCACTATGGGTTGAAATGATACATACCCGAACGGACTTTAGAATAGGGAAAAATCGTTATGGGCTGAAATGATAGGCCTGAACGATTTTTATTTAATTTATTTTAACTTGGGATTGTGGGTTTGAAATGATAGAACCTGAATTTTTCTTTTTTAACTACGGATTGAAATGATACATATCCGTATCACTTGACCTAAGTTAGAAAATTATATACAGGCCCGTGGTTATTTTATAAGTGTTTTGGATATTTTTAAGTATTTTAAAAATTATAAATTTATGAAATTTGATTTAAATAGATTTTGAAATGTTTAAAAATAAAGAAATTATGATTTTTTCTATGTGTTAAAAATGTAATTAATGAAAGGTTTAATTGGATTTTTGAAATATAACTTAAGTTGGAAATTTGGAATTTTGGTTAAAAATGATATTTAAGTTATATAAATAAAATGGATATTAAATTTTATTTGAAAATGGTAAATATGATAATTTGATTAAATTTGAATTTAAGTGATTTATTAAAGTATTATTGATTTTTCTATGAATTTAAGTAGTTAAATAAATGAATGTTTAAAAGTGATCTTTTAAAATATAACTTGACTTGGAAATGTGAAATTTGGTTTTAATTAAAAGTTTAAGTTAATTAAATAAAATTGGAAATTTAGTTAAATTTGTGAAATGGTAATTTAAATTTGAAGTGTTAAGTTTATTTGTTGAAATGTGAAGAATTGGAAACTTTTACACTTAAACTTATTAAGTAAATTGTTGAAAATTGGATTTTATTATAAGAAATTTATTGTGAAAGAAACGTGTAAAGTTCTAATTAATGAAAGAAATATGTAGAGTTTTAATTTATGAAAGAGACATGTAAAGTTTTAATTTATGGAAGAATATGTAAAGTTTTTAATTTATGAAAGAAACATGTGAAGTCTTAATTAATGAAAGAAACATGTAAGTCTTAATCATTGTAATATTGAATAAAATAATAAATGCCCTTTTTGTAATAAAACGTAAATTAAAACGTACATTTGATAATGTAAGTTTAATTAGTGTAATATTGATTAAATGATAAATGCTCTTTACTGTAATAGAAATGTAAGTTAAAAAGTACATTTAATATGTAAGTTTTAATTTATGTAAATGACACATTTTAATGACTAAAATAATAAAGTTTCTTTATTGTAATGATAATGTAAGTTAATAAGGTACTCTTAACTTAACATAAGAATTTCAACATTAAATTGGATATTACAGTAACAAAGTTTATTTAACTATAAGGCTATGATAAAATGACCATGTTAAAAATTTGTAAGTATATAAATACTTTGATTATATAAAATGTTAAATTGGAAAGTATTACATTCCAAAAATGCTATGATTACTTAAGGTTACATTACCAAAATGCTATGATAATTTAAAGGAAGATTTCAAGTTTAATAAATTAAAGGAAATATTCAGTGATTTTGAAATTTGGGTTTTATTGAAATGATATATTATTGAATTGGTTTTGAAATGGAAATGATATATTTTTGAATTGGTTTTGAATAGATATGTTTTGGGTTTGAAAGTATGTATTAGTTTGAAATAAATGATATGATTTTGAAATGGTTTAAAGGATGTATTTTGATTTGAAACATAAACTATTTTTAAAAGTTATAACCACGGGTTATAATAACGATTGGTTGGCAAAGAGACCGGGATCGGATATGGACATACTCTCTGTCGATACCGAAAACCACTTTGACAACCGTGTACGCGGTGGAGATTCCAGAATGAAGTAGGATGGTGGCGACGTTCTTAAGGTATGTTACGTGGACCCAACTCCCGTGAGTTGGCATAAGGTGGCTAAAACAGGAGCGATCTCGGACCAGTGAGGTAGCACCTCTTCTCGAACACATTTCTTCGATATTATACTCTTACTTGTGATTGATTAGATGGCCATCCTCCGATTTAGGAGTGTTGTTCGAGGTGGAACGGTAGTGGCTGCTATGCGTATCCATCAGTCCGTGTGCGTAATTGGTATATCTACCCTGGCATTGCCTAGTTGTGCCGTGTCACCTACCATATCGAGCTTTACTACGATTATGATTTTAAGATCCGACCGCGTTAAGGTTCTCCATCCCCTTAACGCAATTTTCTATATGATTATACTTTACTTATTAGACATTATTATAATAGCGAATATTACTACATAGTAGATATTTTAACGGATCCATAGAGGATGGGCGGTCCCAAGCATCTTATAAGTTACTTATACCTTTATTACAGTTCACTTGAGTTGGTTTACATTATATAAGTATATATTGTCCTGACTCGAGTGTTTTGTGTTTTGCTTTACGCTCGGGTCAGCCTGAGTATTCACAGATTTGGATTTCCACCTTCTGGAGATTTGAATCGTTGGAGATTATTTGCTAGTCTTGTTCTATCAACTTCGGTTCCGTTGTTCTATTCAGCATGTACTTGGTTATTGTATTGAGACTTCTGCTGTACTTTATTTCTTATGTTGTATCTTATGTAACTCTGATATATTTTCATAGAAGCTTCATGAACTACTATTTCTTTTACTTCCGCTGCATTATTTTACTCTGTGTCTGTGATCTGTGATTATATTTATTTACTGTATATTCTGAGATTTGCCAAATTTTAATTACAACGCGGTATTTTGAGCAATTCAACTCCGGCATGAGTGTCTACCTATACACTTATAATGGATGCGAATGGTTGAAAATATCGGGTCGTTACAGTTGGTATCAGAGCTTTGGCTTTGAGGCAAAACTCAGCATATGGAGTAGATTTATTTACAGAATCACTTTCGTTCGAGTTTGAATCTTTTCCTCTTGATTCGAATTTCCTTTGAATTTTTGGAACGTTCCCTACGGTTCCAAAATTCATTCTTGTCCCTCACAATTCATCTTCTTTTGATTTTGGAGTATCACATAACTCCACTTCGAATGATCTTTATAGTAAATTGGCGGTCTCGCCAATATTCTAATTTTCTTGTAAAGGGGTGAAAATCCTTTACAATCAGCATCGATTAACCAGAGATTTATATTTATCCTTGGTTTAGATGCTAATATCTTTTGTTATTCCAAACTCTATCTCTTGAGATCGAAGGTAGATTTACCCTAGAAAATCCACATTTGATCTTATCCATTAAGTCACGGTTGACCCGGTTAAGGTTGTCCGCGATTTATCTAAGCTTACCCATCTCTCTACTCTGTTTAATCATCTTGTCTTTTGTTCCAATCTATCTTCCAAACATTTTGAACTGTACTTGTAAATTAATGTTTTGTTTTATATTGTGTTGTTTGAGTTGTTGATGTTGATTTGGGTTTCCGATCGATTCGTCTGATCAACGCTATCGATAGGATTTCTAAAACACTTTGACAGAACAAATTGACATAATATTATTTTAAAATTTGGTTAATGAAATAAATTTGGATATATAATTTTATGGAACTTAATAAATTGATTTAAATTGATAATTTGAAATGATAATACTTGATTTATCATTTATTGTTCTACAAATGAATTTATAAATAGTTGTTTATAAATTTATTTGGGAACTGAAATGAATTTAAAATAAGAAATTTAAAGAATTTAATTTCCGATGGATTTTAAACTTTGTGTTTAAAATTTTTAAAAGGATATTATTTAAAGTATTTTTAAATAAAAATTTGTCTCTAAAGGATTTTAAAGTTTAAAAATTTAGTGCTCTTCTCTTTGTCGCTGGAAAATAATTTCGGTGATGACTGCAGCATCATCGACATTCATTTTCGAGTTTTGAACTGAAGAGACCGTTCTGTAGTCTTACTACAGCTTTGTTTTGAAAGATTTAATTTATTTGAATTTCTAAATATGATTTGATTTATAATATATATAGATATATGATTTAAATTGATTTGACATATGTAACGACCCTGAATTTCGAACAAATTAAATTGGAAATATTTAATTAATTTTAAATATTTGAACGATGATTTAATTTGAATTCCCGATATAAGTTAAAAATTGGCGATTAAATTTTATAATTTAATCTATTGAACTGAATAAAAATTTGAATCTTCAAATTTAAGTTAAAGAAAAATATTTCGAAAGCTTGTAAAATCTATAAAGATAATACTGAAGATAATAGAAGCTTCAGAATCGAATTTGAAGATGATTTGTTCAGGTTTGAAATTATATCGTTCGAACCGATATTTAAAAATAGTCATTTTTCAAACAGTCTCGGAATTCGACGAAACCAGTTCCGTTGGGTCCGTAACATTGAATTATTACCGGATTTCAATTTTCGTATTTTTCGGTGTTGATTTGTGAGCACACGATAGGTAAATGCATTGAAATTTAAATTGAATTCAATTTACATTTAAATTTAAAATGGGTCAAAGGCAGCACGTTATCTTCCCTGGAATCGTGCCTAATATCACGAGACTATCGTGCAAACCATACTCTGTCGTTTTCAAATACCCTCTCCCCTCTTCCTTATCTGTTCAAAACATGGCAGAAGAAATGTTCCTTGGTTCGAAAATTTATGGTTCTTCCCTCAGCTAATAACGAACGAAACCCCCCAGTTCAAATAAAAATTTAAGTCGCAAGGCATTCGAACATCGTCAAACTCATCCTTGCCCCTACGCGATATTTCTACTGCCGATTGGAAGTTCTGCTACAGTCTCTTATACTCGAGTTCGAGCAGCGATGGAAGGGGGGATTTCGTTCGAGAAAATAAAGGGCGGCGGTGTCGTTCAGATGTCGATTTTGGGATCTCACGACTTCGACTTCGATGGGATGGGAGGCTGGCACTCGCGCGCACGCGAGGTGGTATCGGAGGAGGGGGATTTCGTGAGGCGCGATTTAGGGCATTCGCGAGGCCAGGCATTCGCGAACGCGGCAGCGGCGAGTAGGAGGAGGAGGCCGAAGTCAATGGGGAAGGGCATCAAGGCAGTCTCGAATTGTGAATTGGGATTCGCGAGTTCACCAGTTTTGTCGCGTTCAGTGTCGAGGCAATCGAAGGGATGGGGGTGGCTCGCGATGGATAAGGCAGCGACGACGAGGTGGGGTTGGTGGGGTCGCGTGGAGGCAGAGCGGAATCGAGGGGCTGGCGACGTGAGTTTTTATTCTCATGCCTGGGGTTACGATTTTTACCTGAAGCATTTGGGAAGAAGGTATTCATCAATCTCAGTTTTGGTTAATTTGGTAAAATAAAATAAATATGCATATTAGAAATTTACCTGATCTTAAAACATATTGATTAAATTTAAATAGTTAACTAATTTATTCATTTGGTTACAATAAAAATAATAATTTAAGGGAAATTTTAAGTTAACGGTTAAACAGTAAGGTATTGTTTTATAAATTGCAAGTTTGATTTTACAGTAAAAAGTAATCTGTTAAATAACGTAATATATTCATTTGTTCAATTACTAATTTTATTTAAATAATTTAATATGGGATTTATTTATTAATGAACTCATTAATTTATTTTAATCAATAAAGATCTTTTATAAAATAAAGTGTGGATTTAATTTAGTTTTAAATTTAAGTGGTTGGTTAGATAAATTTATTTAAAGGAGAAATATTGGTTTAAATAAAACTATCAATTTATTTAACTATTAAAATGAAACCACTAGTGAATCGAAATTATCAAATGAAAATTTGTTATTCGATTTGTTCGAATATTAACGAATTGTATAATTATTTATACTAGGGCAAAATCTGTAAAGAAATCAAGCCGAGAATGGAAATGGATGGCAAATTTAAAAGCTAAGGTGAGATCTTCTCACTCAGATTTAATTTTGAATTGCAGTTGTTGATTTGGTTGATTTGTTTGGATTGTTGATATTAGATATTTTAGGATATATCTATATATATAGCAGTATATACATATTGGCATATGTATATATTGGATTGTTGATTTCCCGCCTCGTATAGCGGATGAGACCCTATTGCGCCGTTAGTAAGCGGATTTATAAAAAACCTATATACCGCGATAATTCCGTACTGGAGCGGAATTGGTATTGTGCTGACGTCTTTGGATGCAGGGAAACAGGTTGGAGGGATCCAACTGGATTCCTCAACTGTATTTATTTATTTACAGATGTTGATATATATTCTGTCATCATATGATGATATATGATGTTTGATGTTGTGATGGACTAATTGATGCGTTGCATCATCGGGTTCAATTTTAAAAAGTTTAAAAATAAACGATTTGTACTTTAAAAGGGATTTTGAAGTGATTTTTGGAAAGTATACGATTTATTAAATTTTGGAATTTATTTATCTTAAATAAATAAATAAATGTTATAAATATAAAGTTATGAAAATTTTAAATTGTGAAATATACCTGAAAGGTGATTTTGAAATAAATAGTCAAGTGATAAATAAAATAGTTTAAGTTGGATTTCTTTTGAATTATTTAAGAATGATATATATAAAAGATGTACAGAATTGATATTTATCAATTAATAGTATTGGAATTTTAAAACGAGTTTCTATAAGTGTTAGAAATTTATAGAATTATAAATTGTGAAGACATGAGATTTATAGAATTATAGATTTATAAAGATTGAAGTTTATAGATTTATAAAGATTGAAGTTTATAGATTATAAAGTATGAAGTATAAAAGGAATGAAGTTATCAAATGAATGAAGTTGTAGAATAAAGACTGATAAGAAATTTACTTGTAACTTGGATTGTTGCCTTTAAATGGGATATTGATCGAATTATTAATAAAGAAGATTTATAAATTGTAGTTTTTATAAATGGAAATAGAATTTATAAACGTGTTTATAAATTCGAAATAGATTGAATTTGATAAATTCAATATGGAAGATTATTAAAGAAGATATATTCACGATTTTGGACAGTGAATATATTATTGAATAAAATGGATTCATTTTTGAAGAAGTAATATTTTAAAAAAATGAAGTTAAACATTTTAAAGATGTTTTAAAATGTATTATGAATCGAAAGCATAGATTTCCGCAGTTCTTGTTGAAATAGACGTTTTCGAGTAATTTAAGGAAATGGTGGACTATAACACCGTTGTTATAGTAAATGATTTCCGAAAGGAAATGTTTTGATATAGTATTGGGATTTACATATCTATCTAAATTCTCGAATCCCTATACTAGCGATTTTGGGTCGTCGTAACGATGTTTTACGTAACATCCGTTTTGACCCAAATAAATGTGTTAAAAGAATATTTTCTTAAAGAAAGAAATATATACTTAATTTGATTTAAGTATATCGAATATTTTCCAAGTGTTGAAAATAAAAGATTTGTGAATTTCTTATTATTAATAAGAATGGAATTGCTTTTCCAAAATGAAATGAAATGTTTTTGAGAATTTATC
The DNA here is from genome assembly GCA_030737815.1 of Allium fistulosum. Lineage (NCBI taxonomy): Eukaryota > Viridiplantae > Streptophyta > Magnoliopsida > Asparagales > Amaryllidaceae > Allium > Allium fistulosum. Next base: position 307,270,007 of record CM060904.1, on the reverse strand, counting down.
TTCTTAAAGATAAATCGAAAGTGAATATGTGAAATGGATTGAAAACTGTATATCAGTAGATATTTTGAAAGATATAAATTCACTATGGAATTTATAAAGGAGATGGAAACTGTATAGGAAAATAAACGTTGATTTATTTTTGAAATGTGGAAATTTTATATCTAGTAAAGATATTTTTGAAGATGAAATAATTTGGAAAATTATTTGGAACCTGATGATGTTGCGCATCTTTATTGATAGTTAAATAACCGACTATCAATAATTACCTTGAATGATAATTGTTGTGAATTGGATGAATTTGAATGCCACACTTATTTTTGAATTAACGCTCACTATTCGGGTTAGCCGGGAAAGGACCATGGGGTCGTATAACCCATTCCGAATATGTGATACGTCGTTATGAATCGCATTTGAAGACCGGTGTTGAAGACCGGATATTTTTGAAAACGGAAGGATTACCGTCGAGTTACTCTACATCGACTGATCTTCGATTTAGAGGTTTTATCACCCTTAGTGACGGGAAGTCCTGACGTGATTGAAAATTATCCGGATATGCAAGGGCTTCGTGAGAAGTGCCTTCGGTTCTGTTCGATCCCGGAACAGACTTGTATGGATTGTGTGTCTGACGTTACAATTTGAGATATAAAGCTGATTTCTTTCAAATACATTTCTGTTGGTGGCGGAGAATTTATTCTCTTAGCTTAACACCCTTCTCTGAGACGTACGAGCTCAGAGGTTATGTAGTTGAAATTTATCAGCGATATATCCCAATTTGGTAACGTGGCATACTAAGTGTTGCTGTGAAGTGATCAGTGTTTGATCATTTGTGATATGATCATTTATTTGATCTTATATCTTTGTGATCATAGGTTGATCATTTTGTTTGACCCGAAGCAGGGCTTTTTGTAGAAAGCGTAGCTTTGTGGACGAGACTTCGTCGAGCCTCACACCCCGGAAATGGTCGAAACAGGACGAATGCAGCAAGGTTCTAGGGAGTAGCGCCCCTTAGTGTATGTCATTCCTTCTGGATAAAGGTGGTATCATGGTATGGAGCCCAGATACTTAACCTCTGTGGTTACTGCATTATTATTATCTATGTGGTTTGTTGCGAATCGGGGATCCTCGGGAAGATCGGTGACGATCGGGGGATGGCATACGCGTGTCAGTAGTTACCTATTTTTGCAGAGGTAACCCGGCCTTGTGTTGGCAGAGATCTAACCGTAACGTTAGGTTCTCGGGTCGTCTATTCCATGGACGTACCCATCGTGGAAAAGGAAGTTCCTTAGCCTGACCATTTGTTGGAAATCCAAAGAAACAATACGATCTTGTACGGTTTTAGTTGTAGAACCTATCATTCACTTATGGTGGTCACCACTGTTTGGATGGTAGCTATAGTAGGCATAAGTGCGGAATGCCTATGCTGGCTAAGATTAATATTATACTTTCGAAATGTTTTCTACACTATGCACTAATAAAAATATCAAAATGATTTGATTTTGCGTAGTAAGCATCTTTGACTATCATAAGAAGAAATCTCCTCCAATTCTGCGTTTGCATTGTGTGTGTGGTGGGAGGTCTTATGGTAGTTTCATTTTCCAAAAGCATTGCGAATTGACTTTAAAATTCTCTGCTATTTATTTTAAAGATAAATAACTGTTTTACGATCTCACACCAGTCACCATGACTGACTCGGAGTTTATTGTTTCCCTTCTAAACTCTGGGTGCCCACAAATTTCCACACGGGCAGTCTAGAGTTAGATCATCAGGATATTCTGGATATTCTGGAGCTTTGGAGATAAGCTGGATGACGAGACGTAGTATTTGTATTTGATAGTATTTATTCCGCTGTGTATTCTGTATGAGGACAAGTAATATAACTGTCCATTGTTGTTTATTGACTCTGAGGATATGATGTGATGTAATGTAATAACAGATATAATTCTTTGTTTTTAAATGATATTCATTTATCTATTATAGATTGTTCCGCTGCGATATGTGAGATTTTGATATTGTTTTCTGTTTCTGTTTCTGCTCTTGTTCTGTTGTTGTTCTTCTTCTCTTTTTCTTCTACTTCTTCTTTCTAAAACCCTCACTATTGGAGTTTCCGGCGTTCGATTTCTCGGCAGTCGATAAAGTGAGTATCGATGTCGAATTTTCGAAAGTCGAAATTCAAAGGATGTGACAACATATTATGTACATATATTTATTTATCTCTAAATGGTTTGAAGGAAATCAGAAATTTAATTCTTACATCTTTTTTCTTAAAGAATAATTTCAATTATAAAAAGAAAAATCAAAATTTTGGATAAATGATTCAAACTTGAGATAATTGAATTGGATAGTTTTATTTGTATATTACAATTGCATTCAAATATAACTTACCTTAAATTTTTTTAGAAGTTAACAATGTAATTGGATAATATACAATATAAAAAGGATTTTATACACTTAAATTTTAGTTATAAAAGATTAACAGAGGTAAATAGTGAAAAAGGAATTTAAAGAGATTTTATTTAAATAACTTAATAATCAAATTGATTTAATATGGAACCTTAAGTCTAACCTAGGAATTTTAATAAAGGTTATTTTCTGAAATGAATATGTTGTATAATAAATAATGTATCTTTGAATAGATAAAATAAAATACATTTGAATTGGACTTTTGGTAATAAAGTTTATTTAACTTGAATTCATAGTTTAATTGATGTCTAAATGAATAAATGTGTAAAGAAATTTGATTGTTATATTTGCTATATAAATGTTTTATTTATGAAATAGATATGTCTTGGAAATTGAAAAATTATGATTTAAATAGTTAAAATGTATTTTAACATCACTAAAATTTGATAATTGAAAATTTGGTTTTCAAATGGAATTTTAAGTGTAACTTATTAAAGGAATATCTATTTATGAAATGGGTATTTTAAATAAGTGTTAGGTTATGTGTTAAATTAAGAGCTAACTAAAATAGTGAGCTTTTGACTTAATAAATGAAGTATAGTTTATTTGGATATTTCATTCATAAAGGTTTGTTTTAATAAGTCATAAGTTAAATGATATCCAAATGAATATTTCTGAAATTAAACTGATTTGAAATATTAATATATCTACTGTAGCATTTTATAAGTGCTGCTGTTTTGAAAATACAATGTTTTGGAAATTTTATAATTGAATGAACTTAGAAATGTTACAGCTTTGAAATGAATATTATTTGATATTGGATTTAAATGGTTTAAATGAAGATTATTTTTAAAAGGTGTTATGATTTTCAAAGTATTATGTTTTTTTTAAAGAATAACATTTCCAAAGTGTTGTGATTTTAGTAGTATGATTTCCAAATGATAAACATCCCTAAATTGTTATGATTTCAAAGCATTATGGTTTCAAATTTATTATCTTACTTTGTTTTTTCAAACTATCTTTTGCTTGTCCTTATTTCTCTTATCTTGTTACAGAATGGGAAGACTATTGCTTATACCAGTCTGTTTAGAAATCTTTCTGTAATCTTTGATAATCTTTGTTACTCATCTAGATCTGAACACTGTTTTTCCATTCATAGACCGTCGGTCAAGTGAAAAGGGAGATTCAGACTCTAGAGGATCTTTTTCGTGCTTGTATTCTTGATTTGATCACCTCCATCTTGTTAAACTTACCTATAACAATAGTTATCAGGTGTAATTTAAATCTTCTTGTCATCTTGTCTTAATCATATTTCACTCTATCTTTTTCTATGCTTTCCCGTACCTCATTCCTTTTCGGGGACGAAAAGTTTTGAGTGGGGGAGAGTGTAACAACCCTAGATTTTTGTATATTATTTAAATTTGAACTTTATTTTTTTTATTTTAAATTAGTTTAAACATGTTTTATTAAAAACATTTCATTTTTAAATATAAATGTTGATTATTAAGTGATTTATAGTTCAAACTAGTATAATTTAAATATTTTACTTAAAAGGGAAATTCTGGTCAAACTGTTCAATCTTTGACTTTTAAATTTCAAATTTAAATATATATAATCTTAAATTTTATCTTTTATTATGAAAATAGATTTAAAAATATGAATACTGCTTTTCGTTTCGTTAAAAACGGAATTAAAATGTAGAAGTTATGCACATTTCAAATTTTAGTATAATTTGTTTTATTGTGCAATTTTGCCTATTTTAAATTTTATAAATCATATTTTCTTTCTTATATTTTTTATATGTATCAATATGTTAATTTATGTATATTTTAATCTCTAAATATTTTTAAAAATAATAATCGAATTTTCCAAAATGTACTATGATGATTTCCTATTTTTAAAAGCTGTTTCTATTTTTCTACTATTTTCTTCATCTAAACTATATTTAAATTAAAATTTATTTATTTATTTTATACATTCACTTTTATTTGCTGTGTTTTAATTTATTTTATTCATTTTACATGTATTTAAATCAAAATATAATTTTTCCAAAGTTATAGAAGTTATTTCTAATTTTTAAAGCCTAGTTTGCATTTTTAAGCCATTTTCTTAATTTAAATTCTATTTAATCAAAATTTAATTATTTATTTTATATTTATTTTTTTTATTTCTGAGTTGTTATCTTTATTTATCAGTTTTACATGTAATTATAAATTACAAAATATATAAGAAGGAAATTTGAAGAGACATAAAGGCTTTAAACCGATGACTTTTCATTTGCTAGACCTTTCACATTTTGACCATTCCTTCTTTATTGATAGCCATATGCTTTATTTTGTTTTTCAACTGAGTACACTTCTCATTTCATCAAATTTTCGGCCAAAACACCTCTGAAAACATTTGGTAATGGACTCTTCTTTTTCTTCTCTTCCTTCTTCATTTTTACTTTGTTTTGCCTTGATTTCATCCACAATTGCTTGGCCAAACTTCCCACCATCTCCACCATAGCCTCCACCACCTTCCTCCTCATCATTCTTGGCTTCAACCACCTCACATCCCCTCTGACCAGATCAGGCCATGGCCTTTAGATGATGAAAACACCACAACCAAATGTTGAAACCCCTTAAAAACAACACTAGCTGACCTATATCGCTTCACCACCACCATACATCACCTTGGCCGCATCCTATTGCTCCACCACCACCTTGATACCACCTCTGGCCATCCACCTACCCACTGTCCAGACCTGAACCATGCAAGGGCCAAGCCCCACTTGCCTTTGGTTGAGCCAAAAATGCACCAAAACTCCACTTATTTTGCCTTGACCCTTTGTCTTATTCATATGTAACTCCTACCATCATCATCTCTTTTTTGCCATGCTATTTTGATGTCATAACCTGAGATTATGTCCAGCTATGGCTGAGAAAAAATCCCCTTGGTCATGCTCTTGAATGATTAAAGGAAGGTCGAATCACTTTGCCCTTTGTTGCTTTTTATTTCAAGTCATTTCTATATTGTTTTGTGTTACATATTTACGTATACATTGTCTTGTTTTGTTTATATGTATACAAGGCAATTATATTTGGCTCTCCACTCTCATGTTGTCGTGCCTTCAAAGATTCTGTGTTGTGTGTTTGGTCGTCATCTCCAGCTTAAACAAGTGAGTTATTCTCACCAGACAATATGTACCTATATAACTAGTAAATTGACACCCTGCGAATCTGTAAAAATATATTATCATGTTATATATGCTTATATTATTATCATATGATGTTCACACCTGTTATTACACCTGTTATATCATATGTTACTTTTATTTAATGTTATTCTGTTATTTATATCTGTTATCACCATTGCAAGTTCCCTGTAGACTAGAATCACTATGGGTTGAAATGATACATACCCGAACGGACTTTAGAATAGGGAAAAATCGTTATGGGCTGAAATGATAGGTCTGAACGATTTTTATTTAATTTATTTTAACTTGGGATTGCGGGTTTGAAATGATAGAACCCGGATTTTTCTTTTTTAACTGCGGATTGAAATGATACATATCCGTATCACTTGACCTAAGTTAGAAAATTATATACTGGCCCGTGGTTATTTTATAAGTGTTTTGGATATTTTTAAGTATTTTAAAAATTATAAATTTATGAAATTTGATTTAAATAGATTTTTAAATGTTTTAAAATAAAGAAATTATGATTTTTTCTATGTGTTAAAAATGTAATTAATGAAAGGTTTAACTGGATTTTTGAAATATAACTTAAGTTGGAAATTTGGAATTTTGGTTAAAAATGATATTTAAGTTATATAAATAAAATGGATATTAAATTTTATTTGGAAATGGTAAATATGATAATTTGATTAAATTTGAATTTAAGCGATTTATTAAAGTATTATTGATTTTTCTATGAATTTAAGTGGTTAAATAAATGAATGTTTAAAAGTGATCTTTTAAAATATAACTTGACTTGGAAATGTGAAATTTGGTTTTAATTAAAAGTTTAAGTTAATTAAATAAAATTGAAAATTTAGTTAAATTTGTGAAATGGTAATTTAAATTTGAAGTGTTAAGTTTATTTGTTGAAATGTGAAGAATTGGAAACTTTTACACTTAAACTTATTAAGTAAATTGTTGAAAATTGGATTTTATTATAAGAAATTTATTGTGAAAGAAACGTGTAAAGTTCTAATTAATGAAAGAAATATGTAGAGTTTTAATTTATGGAAGAATATGTAAAGTTTTTAATTTATGAAAGAAACATGTGAAGTCTTAATTAATGAAAGAAACATGTAAGTCTTAATCAGTGTAATATTGAATAAAATAATAAATGCCCTTTTTGTAATAAAACGTAAATTAAAACGTACATTTGATAATGTAAGTTTAATTAGTGTAATATTGATTAAATGATAAATGCTCTTTACTGTAATAGAAATGTAAGTTAAAAAGTACATTTAATATGTAAGTTTTAATTTATGTAAATGACACATTTTAATGACTAAAATAATAAAGTTTCTTTATTGTAATGATAATGTAAGTTAATAAGGTACTCTTAACTTAACATAAGAATTTCAACATTAAATTGGATATTACAGTAACAAAGTTTATTTAACTATAAGGCTATGATAAAATGACCATGTTAAAAATTTGTAAGTATATAAATACTTTGATTATATAAAATGTTAAATTGGAAAGTATTACATTCCAAAAATGCTATGATTACTTAAGGTTACATTACCAAAATGTAATGATAATTTAAAGGAAGATTTCAAGTTTAATAAATTAAAGGAAATATTCAGTGATTTTGAAATTTGGGTTTTATTGAAATGATATATTATTGAATTGGTTTTGAAATGGAAATGATATATTTTTGAATTGGTTTTGAATAGATATGTTTTGGGTTTGAAAGTATGTATTAGTTTGAAATAAATGATATGATTTTGAAATGGTTTAAAGGATGTATTTTGATTTGAAACATAAACTATTTTTAAAAGTTATAACCACGGGTTATAATAACGATTGGTTGGCAAAGAGACCGGGATCGGATATGGACATACTCTCTGTCGATACCGAAAACCACTTTGACAACCGTGTACGCGGTGGAGATTCCAGAATGAAGTAGGATGGTGGCGACGTTCTTAAGGTATGTTACGTGGACCCAACTCCCGTGAGTTGGCATAAGGTGGCTAAAACATGAGCGATCTCGGACCAGTGAGGTAGCACCTCTTCTCGGACACATTTCTTCGATATTATACTCTTACTTGTGATTGATTAGATGGCCATCCTCCGATTTGGGAGTGTTGTTCGAGGTGGAACGGTAGTGGCTGCTATGCGTATCCATCAGTCCGTGTGCGTAATTGGTATATCTACCCTGGCATTGCCTAGTTGTGCCGTGTCACCTACCATATCGAGCTTTACTACGATTATGATTTTAAGATCCGACCGCGTTAAGGTTCTCCATCCCCTTAACGCTATTTTCTATATGATTATACTTTACTTATTAGACATTATTATAATAGCAAATATTACTACATAGTAGATATTTTAACGGATCCTTAGAGGATGGGCGGTCCCAAGCATCTTCTAAGTTACTTGTACCTTTATTACAGTTCACTTGAGTTGGTTTACATTATATAAGTATATATTGTCCTGACTCGAGTGTTTTGTGTTTTGCTTTACGCTCGGGTCAGCCTGAGTATTCACAGATTTGGATTTCCACCTTCTGGAGATTTGAATCGCTGGAGATTATTTGCTAGTCTTGTTCTATCAACTTCGGTTCCGTTGTTCTATTCAGCCTGTACTTGGTTATTGTATTGAGACTTATGCTGTACTTTATTTCTTATGTTGTATCTTATGCAACTCTGATATATTTTCATAGTAGCTTCATGAACTACTATTTCTTTTACTTCCGCTGCATTATTTTACTCTGTGTCTGTGATCTGTGATTATATTTATTTACTGTATATTCTGAGATTTGCCAAATTTTAATTACAACGCGGTATTTTGAGCAATTCAACTCCAGCATGAGTGTCTACCTATACACTTATAATGGATGCAAATGGTTGAAAATATCGGGTCGTTACAACTTCCATAATCACAAACGATACACTTTCACATTACCAAGGAGATTATAGGAAGAATTTTACCGACAGCCAATATATGTGTTATTTGAAGCACAAAGTTTATCAAAGAAACTTAGTTGTAGTAGCTTATTTCTCCGGGAGAAGTGAGGGTTATTTGGTTAAAGGAAATACCGAAGGGGAGCTTCGGGACTGAACGTAGGATGGAAGGTCCGAACCAGTACAAAATATTTGGTGTGATTACTCTTATTTACTTTATATTATACATAATTATATATTTTTGCTTAGATTAGAATATACACACACACATAAGCCATATTATATATAAATTACATTATTCAAAGATCCTATAGCGACTTTCATTTGGTATCAGAGCACGGTTATTTCAATCTACGGTAACACATAGTTGAAAAATCATTAATATGGCAAGTACTTTTCAAGAAGGTTAATCAACTGCACAACCTCCACTATTTACTGGTTCTAACTATGCTTACTGGTTAACTCGTATGAGAATTTTTATGGAACCAAATGGGTTAGAAATATGGCTAGCAACTCAAGACAAATATGAAGTACATAACACTGACATTAGCACTTGGACTGATGCACAAAAAGCAGTGGCATCTAACAATGCCAAAGCTATGAATGTACTATTTTGCTCACTTGACAATAATGAGTTTTCACGTGTCCTGCTTTGCACCACTGCATATGATATATGTCGCACTTTATAAGTCACATACGAAGGAATAACTAAAGTCAAGCAAACTAAAATCAAGCAAACTAAAATCTCAATTTTACAAAATCAATTTTCATCTCTCAAAATGAAAGCAAATGAATTATGCTAGATTTCAAACCATTTAACACGATCTCATGGCACTTGGGGTCAAATTCACAAATTTTGATTTAGTCACATGAATTTTAAACTGTTTCACAAATGAATGGGAAAGAAAAGTTTTAGCCATCGAAGAAGCTAATGATCTTTCTCAACTCAAAGTCGAAGAGCAGATAGGAAATTTGATGTCATATGAAGCTAACTTGCAGGCAAGAAAGGATCAAAATCATGAAAAGTAAAACATAGCATTCCAAGCAAGTAATGAAAGATTCAGACCTAAACGAAGATGAGATTGTTTTTATTGCCAAAAACTACAACAAATTCAAAAAGTTCAAAAAGATGACCAGATTTCAAAATGCTGGTAAACCAAACTCCTTAAATCAAACATCGATTAAATGTTATGAGTGTGAAAAATTTGGCCACATGAAGAGGGATTATCCACAGCTCAATAATGATAAAAAGAAAAGAAAGTTTGAGAAATTCAAGAAAAAGAAAAGAGCTTTTCAAGTAACATGGGACGATTCAGATTCGTCTTCTTCATTTGACAGTGATAGTGAAAGATGCTTGGAATAAGCAAATGTGTGTTTTATGGCTAACATTGATGAGGTACGACCTGAACTTACTTATGATGAAATAATGGAAATTAGCATTGAATCAGCTGATTAGTATAGAGAAACAAAAAAATAAACAAGGAATATATAGGAAAGTTAACTAGTGTAGAATAAGAAATTGGATTATTAAAAGATGAAAAAACGATCTTAGAAGAAGAATTAGAATTTACTAAAAAATAGTGCAATGTTGTTATCTCAAAATGACAATTTATTAAATGATTTAGAAAATTATAAGTTAGAAAAAGTTAATTTTGAAAAAGAAAAGCTATAATTACAAGCGAAGATTCTAGAAATATTGAAATTGGTAATCTTAAAAGTAAGTTAGATAAAATAACAAATAATGTGATAAAATTCAACAAAGGAAAACAAAAGTTAGACAATTTGATTAAAATATCTAAACCATCTGGGAATCGAAATGGATTAGGTTTTAAAAGCAAACAAAAGTCAAAGAAATATAAAACATTATACACCAAATTCAAAAAGCCAAAGTTAGAAAGTAAGATTAAGAATTCATATTCAAATATGGTCAAAATATGGATTCCTAAAACAAATAATAAACTTATTCGAGAAAAATATATTGATGAATATTTAAAGAAAGTTGTATATAACAATAATTACATTTCTAAAGGAACCAAATCCTCGTGGATATGGCTACCTTCTTCCACTAACACGTAGGACCTTAAACAAAGAATGTAGGTACCAATTAATTTTTTTATTTGTAGGTACCCAAAATAAAAATAAAAAGAAATGGATACTCGATAGTGGTTTCTCTAAGCACATGACTGGAAATGCTCATATGTTATCATATATAACATATATCGATGGTGGCACTGTGACATTTGGAGATAACTCAAAAGGATTTGTCATCGGCATTGGAGAAGTCATCAATATTGGTATTTCTAATTCTCCTATTATCACTAATGTTTTATTGGTAGAAAATTTAAAACATAACTTACTAAGTATAAGTCAATTATGTGATAAAGGATTTAAAATTGATTTTGAGAAAAACAAATGCAGTATCTCTAACCAGAATAAAAATCTAATTTTTTGAAGGTTTTAGAAATCGAAACATATATGTTTTAAACATGAATGTCAAAAACAATACAAATTTATGCTTAGCTGCAAATCATGATGATCCATGGCTATGACATAAACATTTTTGTTATATAAATTTTAAGAATATTAACAAATTAGCTAAAAATGAATTAGTTAGAGGATTACCAAAAATTAACTACAAGGTTAAAAACCTGTGTGACGCTTGTCAATTTGTAAATTAAAGAAAAGTTCTTTTAAATCTAAAAAGGAAATTTCCACAAAGCAACGTCTCGAACTACTCCATCTAGATTTATTCAAACCAACTCAAGTACATTCAATAAATCATAACAAATATGTTTTTGTAATTATTGATGATTTTTCGAGATATACTTGGACATTATTCCTAAAACATAAACGTGACACTTTTGAAATGTTCAAAACTTTTGCGAAACGAATTAAAAATTTGATGAATTTAAAAATTAAAAAAATACGAAGCGATCATGGAGGTGAATTTGAAAATGAATTATCTACAAATTTTTGTAACAAAAACGAAATTAGTCATAATTTTTCAATTTCATGAACACCGAAACAAAATAGTGTTGTAGAAAGAAAAAATCGAACTTTACAAGAATGTGCACGAACCTTACTAAATAGTAGTGACCTATCAAAATTTTTTTGGACCAAAGCCGTTGCTACTACTTGTTATGTATTGAATCAAGTAACACTTAGACCAATCACTAAAAACACATGCTATGAAATATTTTTTAATAAGAAACCTAAAGTATCGTATTTTCAAGTATTTGGATCAAAATGCTTTATTTTAAATACAAAAAATAATCTAGGAAAATTCGATTCTAAAGCTGATGAAGGAATTTTTGTTGGCAATTCGGATAGAAGTAAAACATATAGAATTTTTAATAAACGAACAAACATTATAGAAGAAAGTCTTCATGTTTCATTTGATGAAAACTTTAGAAATAATAGAAATGATGATGATGGAGAAGTTATAAATAAAACTAGTATACCTATACATGAAAACAGTAATTATAATATCAATAACAATAATGATAATGTGATAACTTCACCACGTAGAATATTAAAAGACCATCCAATTAGTAATATTATTGGTGATTTAAATACAAAAGTATCAACCAGAAAACAGTTAAATCAAATGAGTCATGTTGCATTTATATCAAATTTTGAACCTAAAAATTATAAAGAAGCATAAAACGATGATTTTTGGATTATTGCAATGCAAGAAGAACTTAATCGATTTGAATGAAATGACGTATGTGAACTTATACCAAGAACAAACGATCAATCTGTAATTGGAACTAAATGGATTTTTAAAAATAAAGCGGATGAAAATGGAAATATTGTTCGAAATAAAGCAAGATGAGTAGCTCAGGGATATAATCAAAAAGAAGGAATTGATAATGTAGAGACATTTGCTTCGGTAGCACGTCTCGAAGCAATACGAACATTACTTGCTTTCGCATGTCATCATAATTTTAAACCTTTTCAGATCGATGTAATAAGTACACTTTTAAATGGATTTATAAAAGAAAAGGTGTATGTTGAACAACCTTCGCTATTTATCCATGAAAAATATCCTAATCATGTATTTAAACTTAAAAAAGCCTTATATGGTTTAAAACAAGCACCTCGTGCTTGGTATGAAAGATTAAAAACTCATTTACAACATTCCGGTTTTCAAATTGGTAAAATTGACTCCACTTTATTTATAAACATCAAAATAATAATATATTAGCCGTACAAATATATGTTGACGACATTATATTTGGATCTACTAATGAAAAATTATGTACTGAATTTTCTGATATCATGAAAATGAATTTGAAATGTCACATATGGGTGAATTAAACTATTTCTTGGGGTTCGCAAATAAGATAGCTAGAAAATGAAATTTTTATAAATCAAGAAAAATACTGTCGAGATTTATTAAATCGCTTTGGAATGGAAAATATCTCAAGTAAACTGACTCATATGAGTACTACTCTACATTTAGATAAAGATGAAAATCGAAAAGATTTCGATCAAAAATTATACCGAAGTATGATAGGATCTCTGCTATACTTAACGGCTAGTAGACCAGATATTATGATGAGTGTAAGTTTATGTGCACGGTTTCAAGCAAAACCAAAGAAATCACATCATCGAGCGGTTAAATGAATTTTAAGATATTTAACCAACACTAAAGTTACGATCTTTTTTACCCGAAAGGCAGCTCGTTCGAACTCGTGTCATATAGTGATGCTGATTTCGAGGGTTGTAAAACAGATAGTAAAAGCACAAGTGGCACAAGTCAATTTATTTTTCAATCTTTAGTTTCATGGTTTAGTGAAAAACAAAATTGTGTTTCGCTCTCGACATGTGAAGCCGATTACATCTCAGCGGCTTTAGCATGTGCACAAGTTATGTATATGCAACAAACTCTTCTAGATTTCGGTAAAATCATAACAAATTCTCCTATATATTGTGATAATACTATTACTATAAATTTATCAAAAAATCCTATTAATCATTCTCGAACAAAACATATTGATATTCGTCACCATTTCTTAAGAGATAATGTTGAAAAAGGAATTATATCTCTTGAATTTGTGAATACCGAAAATCAGATTGTAGATATTTTTACCAAACCACTAAACGAATCAGCATTTATAAAAGACGAGACCACGAATTTGTTCTTACAATGAATTAGTAAATTAAACATATATTACTTAAATAAAATACACAAAACAATTTTGTAAAAGTGTTTACAAATGTTTCCTTTTTGTCAATACAACAAATAACCAACAATAGCTTTTGTTAAAATTCCATGGTTACAATTCTACCACCCTAACAAATAAACTACTAAAAATAGTAAACAACTCTTATATTAAAGAAGTCTTATTTGATCTAAGAACCTATATTCTTATATTCAAAACCTTACAACAATTCTATTCAAAATGTCGTCTGATCACGACTCCACCTATTCAACTATCGATTGTAGCTCACCTTTATCAAATAAAACCTATATATCTCCAACTAAAACCATACCTCCATCAATTCGATCAGCCTCTCTTAACATTATTGCATTACCTACATGTCACACCGGCGTTTCTCCTAAGGAAAAGAAAGCCAAACGAGCAATTGATTTGGAATCGAGATCTCTCAACACCAAAGTTGATGCAATATATCACTGTCAACAAGCAATAATAAGAGTTCAACGAGAAATGTATTACGAACAACATTTTCAAGGATCTCATCTTAACTTTCTTAAAAAATGTACTCTAACTATCGGTGGTCATTCACCAACAAAAAATTGCATTCATCAAAAATCTTCTCGTTTAATCGAAACTCCTGTAAAAGCTTATAACATTACTCCAACAAATTTATGCAAGCCAGGACCATCAATCCAAGACTGGATTACTACCCCAGCTCTCCTAAGTTGGTGTCCATAAAGGTCCTTTGATGAAGAAATAAAAGTTGAGCCGAATTCATGGGACTTACAAGAAATTAGAAAGTCAAACTCTTTTGACAAAAATTAAAATTTATGATAGCATTACGTCTAAAGATTTTTTTAAATAGTTTCTATTGTTGAATGTAATAATCATTTGATTTAAGAAATAAATTATATTCTAGAAATCATTCGGAACTTAGAAAACTTGCTAATAGTAGGTCAGTGGACTGAAAATAATGTTTAGTCGACTGAACCAATCAACTCAACCTTCTAAAAATTATTTTAGTCTACTGAGTTTCGTCCTTATTCTCTGTATACAATTTAACCCATTTCAGTCGATTGAAATCAAGGGTCAATCGACTGAAATAGGTTGTAACGACCCGGCTTCCTATGCCCAGAAAGTCGCATCGTTAATAAGAAAGAAAGGGGTAGAAAATAGAAAAGAAGAGAAGAAAGAAAGAAACAACAACAACGATCTCACAGCGGAACGAATAAATTATATTAATAACATAAACTATTACATAGTATACAACACTTATCAGAGTTTACACAACTATACAACACATACTAGACAGTTATAAACATCTGTCTAGACATTACAACTCAAATACAAGACAAGACACTATCACAGATATCAACACAGCGGAATACTATATCTACGAACGCCGAAGCCTCCTGCTCCATTGCTCCTCCAGAATATTCGTCAAAGCTAAACCTGAATCCCTTGGCTACTCGTAAAAATTTGAGTACCCAAGAGTTTATAAAACAGAAATAAACACTTGGGTCAGACATGGGTCTGGTGTGAGTAACAGGTTAAACTTTCTTAACTTCAAAACCTTTAGAAAGAAAAAGTATCACGTAAGACTCCCCACAAATAAATATGGGTAAGTTTTTACCTTACGCTAACCAAAACATTTGATAGGAAATCTGATTTTATTATAATAGGGTCTAGGGTTTTCAAGTAAAATACAGAAATAGCTGAAATGCTTACATCTCACATTCCAACATAGTTGGGCACAACTAATACGTACGGCACTTATTGGAGTTTGGATTCCATACAATGGCAGGGCTACTGGGGTACCGCCTGTAACGACCCGGAATTTTGACCAAATTAAATTGAGAATATTTAATTAATTTTAAATCTTTGAACGATAATTTGATTTGAACCCCCGATTTAAATTTGAATTTGGCGATTAAATTATAAGATTTAATCGATTGGAGTTGAGTAAAAATTTGTATCTTCAGTTTTAAGTTGAAGAAAAATATTTCGAAAACTTTTAAAATTCGTATTGATAATACTGAAGATAACAGAAGCTTCAGAATCTAATTTCAAACTGTTTCGTTCAGCTTTGAAATTATATCGTTCATACCGATATTTGAAAATAGCGTTCCGGGGAACAGTCTCGAAATTCGACGAAACCAGTTCCATTGGGTCCGTAATATTGAATTATTTTCGGATTTCAATTTTCGTATTTTTCGAAGCTAATGCGTAACCGTACGTCACATAAACGCGTTGAAAATTTTAAACAAATTCAACTTAAATTTAAATTTTGAAAATTTGTGAACATCTGAAAATCACGTGCTCTCTTCTCTCAGCTTCCTTTAATCACGCCTTGAATCGCGCCTAATATCACGAGAGAAATCGTGTAAACCATGTCGTCTTCAATTTTTAAATAACCGATCCCCTCAGTTTTAAATCGACTGAACCCTTCATTCAAAAAAAAAACAAAGAAAAAAAAAACGAAGCCTTACTCAGTTCAAATAACAATGGCTGCTCTCCCCTTTTCTAATTCAATCCTAAAATCAATTCGAGAACGATAACGCGATCGAACGAAATCGCGTGGAAAGCAGGACGAGCGGCAGTTCGAAGGGTTGTTCGTGGTCGCAAGCGAGGCCAGGCAAGAGGATGGAGGCGTTCGACAGGTTCTAGGGTTTTCAACTATCACGAGATCAATGGTCGCGTGATTGAGGGTCGCGACACTGGAAATCGAGATGAGGGGTTTCGTGAGTTCGAGGCAGAAGTGGCGATCGTTGGTGAGTCGCGATGGGTCTGGCGAGGCGACTCGGTGGGATTCGAGGCAGGCGAAGGCGAGTGTTGTTCGCGATGGCATTCGCGAGAAGATATTGGTCGCGACTCGTCTTTGAACGAAGCAGAGCAGGCAACGCGACTATGGTAGTTCGCCTGAGATGTCGCAAACCAGTGGGGAGATCGAGCGACGTCCCAAGCTATGATGGTGGCAGCGAGCGATTGTCTGGGTTCTAGGACTGCGTTCGAGTAGGTAATCAAAATTTTTAAAATTAAGTAAGAGTTTCATAAGTAGAAAATTTGTTACAGATAATTTTAAAAATAAAAATATGCCTGTTTGAGTATATAAAGTTTGAAAATAGAAAATTTATTTGGAAAGGATTTCGATGTATATATGAATGTTAAAAATGTTGAAGGTTTATATGTATAAAATTCAAATTTTTATGGAATTTATTATAGCTGATTTTATAAAATATATGTGCAGTTTGAAAATACATATATGCATACTATTTTTAAAATAAACAGAAATTAATTTACATATGGATAGGATTGTGAAAATTGATGTTTTAACTGTTAAAAGGAATTGGTTTAAAAATTAAAAGTAATAGTTAATTTGGTTATTTATGGTAAGTGATTGTTCAATTAGTTCAAATATTTTATTAAAAGGAAATCTGTTTGAAATTAAATTGATTAGATAAAATAAAATTTTACTAAATGGAAATTGGTTATTCGATTTAATTCGAATATTAACGAATTGTGTAAATATTTATACAGTTTGAAATCGTAAAGGGAACAAGACGAAATGGATTGCGAATAAAAGCTAAGGTGAGATTTTCTCACTCAATTGAAAAGTGGAATTTTCAGTTATTGATTGATTGCTGTTTGTATTAGATATGATAGGATATATCTATATATATAGCAGTATATACATATTGGCATATGTACATATTGGATTGATTGATTTCCCGCCTCGTATAGCGGATGAGACCCTATTGCGCCGTTAGTAAGCGGATTTATAAAAACCTATATACCGCGATAATTCCGTACTGGAGCGGAATTGGTATTGTGCTAACGTCTTTGGATGCAGGGAAACAGGTTGGAGGGATCCAACTGGACCCCTCACATTGATTGATTTTATTTATACTGTGGTATAAATCTGTGAATGATTATATTGATGTTATTGGTCAAATCGATGTCTGGAAATTGATTGAAAGCTAAAAATTTAGCTGAACGGATGTTTGACATCATTGGATTCCAAATATAAACGGAATTGAATTTTTGAAATCAAAATAAAAATTTCTAAGTGAATTAATTTTAGAAATTGAATAAATTTTGAAGCAAGGAATTTTAAGGTATAAAAAGTTAATTTTTATATTCTTATCGAATTTATTCCAGAATCAAGTGAAAACGTTAAGTAAATGAATTTCGTATAATAGTGATTTTAAATTGAAGAATTTAATTAAAATTTGGATTTCTAAATAGTTGGAAAAAGATAAAAGGGATTTATTTTCTTTAAGAGGAATTTGTTTAAAATGAAATAAGTTGGAAGTCCAATTATAAATTTAATTGGCAAATTGAAACGAGTTTAGAAAAAATCAATATAAAATGATTTGGGATGGAAAATTAATTTAGAAATGAATATTGAAATTGATTTGTTATTGAAGTAAAATTAGGAATCAATTTGGGATTTGATTTTGGGGTTAAAAGTGAATGTTTGGGAATGTGGATTTAAAAAAATTGGAAGTGATGTTAAAATGGGTTTCTTTACAGTTTGTAAAGTTTAAAAGAACGATTTCTTTTAAAATAAATAAATTATAAGTATTTAACTTATAATATGGATTTTTGATGTATACGTTGAGTTAGAAAATTGGATGGGTCATTAAAGGAAATTTATAAAATCGAAGTTGTTATAGAATAGAAAATAGAATTTATAAACGTTGTTTTATAAATTCGAAATCAATTGGATTTGATAAATTAAATATAGAAGGACATTAAAGAAGATATATTCGCGTTTTTAAATAGCGAATTTTTATTGAAATAAAATGTGTAGAAAAGACTGAAATGTGGTTAGTGAAGTATATTCACGATTTTGGACAGTGAATATATTTTTGAAGTAGAATGGATATGGTTTTGGGAAAGCGATATTATAAAAATGAAGTAACTGTTTTAAAAGATGTTTTAAAACGTGTTAAGTATCGAATACATAGATTTCAACATTCATTGTTGAAATAGACGTTTTCGAGAAAAATAAGGAAATGGTAGACTATAACACTGTTGTTATAGTAAATGATTTCCGAAAGGAAATATTTTTATATAGTATTGGGATTTATATATCTATCTTAATTCTGAATCCCTATACTAGTGATTTCGAGTCGTCGTAACGATGTTTTACGCAACATTCGTTTTGACTCAAATAGATGTTAAAATTTATGATTTCCTTAAAGAATGAAATGTATACTTAATATTGATTTAAGTATATCGAATATTTTCTAAGTGTTGAAAATAAATGATTTGTGAATTACTTATTTTTAAATAAGTATGGAAATGTTTTTCCAATGTGAAATGAACTGTTTGAGTTTTTATCTTTTAAAGATAAATTGAAAACTGAATATTTGAATTTGTTTTCAAATGATTAAGTGTGAAATTTTATATCTAGTAAAAGATATTTTGGAAGATGAAATAATTTGGAAAATTATTTGGAATCTGATGATGTCGCGCATCTTTATTGATAGTTAAATAACCGACTATCAATAATTACCTTTAGATAGGTATTTGTTGTGAATTGGATGAATTTGAATGCCACACTCATTTTTGAATAATCGCTCACTATTCGGGTTAGCCGGGAAAGGACCATGGGGTCGTATAACCCATTCCGAATATGTGATACGTCGTTATGAATTGCATTTGAAGACCGGTGTTGAAGACCGGATATTTTTGAAAACGGAAGGATTACCGTCGAGTTACTCTACATCGGCTGATCTCCGATTTAGAGGTTTTATCACCCTTAGTGACGGGAAGTCCTGACGTGATTGAAAATTATCCGGAAATGCAAGGGCTTCGTGAGAAGTGCCTTCGGTTCTGTTCGATCCCGGAACAGACTTGTATGGATTGTGTGTCTGACGTTACAATTTGAGATATAAAGCTGATTTCTTTCAAATACATTTCTGTTGGTGGCGGAGAATTTATTCTCTTAGCTTAACACCCTTCTCTGAGACGTACGAGCTCAGAGGTTATGTAGTTGAAATTTATCAGCGATATATCCCAATTTGGTAACGTGGCATACTGAGTGTTGCTGTGAAATGATCAGTGTTTGGTCATTTGTGATATGATCATTTGTTTGATCTTATATCTTTGTGATCATAGGTTGATCATTTTGTTTGACCCGAAGCAGGGCT
Source organism: Allium fistulosum (assembly GCA_030737815.1). Taxonomy (NCBI): domain Eukaryota; kingdom Viridiplantae; phylum Streptophyta; class Magnoliopsida; order Asparagales; family Amaryllidaceae; genus Allium; species Allium fistulosum. Next base: position 307,250,161 of record CM060904.1, on the reverse strand, counting down.
TTTTGTAGAAAGCGTAGCTTTGTGGACGAGACTTCGTCGAGCCTCACACCCCGGAAATGGTCGAAACAGGAAGGATGCAGCAAGGTTCTAGGGAGTAGCGCCCCTTAGTGTATGTCATTCCTTCTGGATAAAGGTGGTATCATGGTATGGAGCCCAGATACTTAACCTCTGTGGTTACTGCATTATTATTATCTATGTGGTTTTGTTGCGAATCGGGGATCCTCGGGAAGATCGGTGACGATCGGGGGATGGCATACGCGTGTCAGTAGTTACCTATTTTTGCAGAGGTAACCCGGCCTTGTGTTGGCAGAGATCCGGTTAGGTTCTCGGGTCGTCTATTCCAGGGACGTACCCATCGTGGATAGGAAGTTCCTTAGCCTGACCATTTGTTGGAAATTCAAAGAAACAATACGTGACTTGTACGGTATTAGTTGTAGAACCTGCCATTCACTTATGGTGGCGCCCCACTGTTTGGATGGTAGCTATAGTAGGCATACGATACTGGTCGTATGTTGGCTAAGATTAATATTATACTTTCGAAATGTTTTCTACACTATGCACTAAAAATAATATCAAAAATGATTTGATTTTGCGTAGTAAGCATCTTTGACTATCATAAGAAGAAATCTCCTCCAATTCTGCGTTTGCATTGTGTGTGTGGTGGGAGGTCTTATGGTAGTTTCATTTTCCAAAAGCATTTCGAATTGACTTTAGAATTCTCTGCTATCTATTTTAAAGATAAATAACTGTTTTACGATCTCACACCAGTCACCATGACTGACTCGGAGTTTATTGTTCCCTTCTAAACTCTGGGTGCCCACCAATTTCCACACGGGCAGCCTAGAGTTATATTATCAGGATATTCTGGATATTCTGGAGCTTTGGAAGCAAGCTGGATGGCGAGACGTAGTATTTGTATCTGATAGTATTTATTCCGCTGTGTATTCTGTATGAGGACAAGTTTATATAACTGTCCATTGATGTGATGTATTGTATTGAGTTGTATATATAAAACTGATATAGTTCTTTGTTTTAAAAGACTAGTAATTATCTACTGTATATTGTTCCGCTGCGATATGTGAGATTCAGATATTGTTTTCTGTCTGATGTTGTTCAGTTGTTCTTTCTTTCTCTTCTTCTTCTCTTTTTCTTCTATTTCTTCTTTCTAAAACCCTCACTATTGGAGTTTCCGGCACTCGATTGCTCGACAGTCGATAAAGTGAGTATCGATGTTGAATTTTCGAAAGTCGAAAATTTCGGGATGTGACAAAGTGGTATCAGAGCATATGGTTAAGCGACAACCCTGCTCTGTTGGGTGTTACTCATTAGAGATAGAGACAGTAGTACTCTAGAATGAGTTGAGTGTAATAATAGATATGAGCGCGTATTTGTTATTTGAATATAAAATTGTTTTATATTGTGATGATTGATTTATTGAGTGGTATATGGATTCTGGTCAATACGAGTAATTAACGATCATTGATAGGGATCTCTAAACACTCGAATAGAACAATTCGGCACAGTATTGTTTTTAAATTGGGTAAATGAAATAATTTTGCCCAAAACTATTTTTGTATAGAAAAGAAATGATTTTCTATTAATTATCATAATATATGGATGTTTGGTTGTTAGGAAAGTGATGATATTGAAATGTTATCATCACTATTGAAATTGTATAAGAAATTGAAATCGTAACTCCAAAGTTAAGAAATAAATTCACATACAAATGAAATTTGAGAATATAAATTATAAATGTGAATTGTAATTTAAACGGAATTCCAGAAAAGTTTTTGGAAATGTTTTGAGAAGAATTTGAAATTTTTGAGATTTGGAAAGTTTAAATTCTTTTTGGAGTTGAAAATGAATTTCAAAGGATTTGAAAAGTATTTTGAAGGAATGAAAAGCTCTAAACTCTTTTCGGTCGCTGGAAAATAATTCCGATGATGATCGCGACATCATCGGTGTTCATTTTCGGGTTTCCAAAAGAGAAATTGCTGCCAAATTGTTTTAAATAGAAGTTGTTTGAAAATTTGGATTTGGTTTTAGAAAATTCAAAGAATGATTGGAATTGTTTTCAAAAATGGCTTTGAAATGATGGTAAGACTCTGGAATACTATATAAAAATATTTATGAAATATTATGAAATTGATAACTTGTAAAGTTTAAAGTTTAAATAAAAATCCATTTAACGAATGAAATTTTAAATATGAATTGGAAGCATAAGGAAATGAATTCATATATGAATTAAAAGTGTAAATATAAATTGTGAATGAATTTATAACTTGGAATGGGATTCCAAGAAAACGATCGAAAATTAAAATTTATTAGGGGAATGGAACTAGTAATATGAATGTAGAAGCGATTTGTATAAATCAAGATGTAAATAAGTTATTAACTTATAGAATATTTGAAATCTGATTGGAATGGAATTCAAATTGAAGACGAATGAATTAGTAATTGGAACTAATTTAAGACAGTGCAGTTGTAAATGACAGATAATTGATAAAATTCAATATTTCAGAATTGAAAGTGAATTGAATCCAAATTAGATTGGAATTGTGAATTGAACTCAAATGAGAAACTGAAATGTGAAATAGAATTCAAATAAAATTTGAAATGTAAAATTAAAGATAATGGATATAACTTCAATAGTAAACTAAAGATGATATAAGTAGTTTATATTGAAATTTTTGTAATAGAATTTGCAAAATAGTTTGATTAATGCTGTAACTAGATATAATGGCTAGTAGATATACAGGTATAAAGGGAATTGAATTTGATTTCACAGATAATTTGAATTGCTCGACAAAAGGTACATATTTGAATTATAATATGAGTTTTTGATGATTTCTCTCTAGCCGCTTGGCTTTTTCTTTTTCTTTTTGAAATCTGAGAGTCCGTAGGGACGTTTTGTAGTCGTGCCGTATTAGCCGCGCAAAGGAGACGCTGGCGAAATTTTTCGAAAATTCCGAGTGTTAGAAAATTTTTGAGAAATTTTTAAAAGTTTAAATTTAAATTTGAACTTAAATTTGAATGGTTAAGAAAACAATATTGTTTGAAACTTTAATTGGAGTTGGAAAGTTAGTAGAAATGATAACGAATCTTTAGTAGAAGATTTGTTTTGGAAAATTGATAAAACTATTTAAATTGTGAAAGATAGTAGACGAGTAAGGACCTTTTTCCCTAACTTGTAATTTCGAGGACGAAATTTTTTTAAGGAGGGAAGTCTGTAACGACCCGGAATTTTGACCAAATTAAATTGAGAATATTTAATTAATTTTAAATCTTTGAACGATAATTTGATTTGAACCCCCGATTTAAATTTGAATTTGGCGATTAAATTATAAGATTTAATCGATTGGAGTTGAGTAAAAATTTGTATCTTCAGTTTTAAGTTGAAGAAAAATATTTCGAAACTTTTAAAATTCATATTGATAATACTGAAGATAACAGAAGCTTCAGAATCTAATTTCAAACTGTTTCGTTCAGCTTTGAAATTATATCGTTCATACCGATATTTGAAAATAGCGTTCCGGGGCACAGTCTCGAAATTCGACGAAACCAGTTCCATTTGGTCCGTAATATTGAATTATTGTCGGATTTCAATTTTCGTATTTTTCGAAGCTAATGCGTAACCGTACGTCACATAAACGCGTTGAAAATTTTAAACAAATTCAACTTAAATTTAAATTTTGAAAATTTGCGAACATCTGAAAATCACGTGCTCTCTTCTCTCAGCTTCCTTTAATCACGCCTTGAATCGCGCCTAATATCACGAGAGAAATCGTGTAAACCATGTCGTCTTCAATTTTTAAATAACCGATCCCCTCAGTTTTAAATCGACTGAACCCTTCATTCAAAAAAAAAACAAAGAAAAAAAAAACGAAGCCTTACTCAGTTCAAATAACAATGGCTGCTCTCCCCTTTTCTAATTCAATCCTAAAATCAATTCGAGAACGATAACGCGATCGAACGAAATCGCGTGGAAAGCAGGACGAGCGGCAGTTCGAAGGGTTGTTCGTGGTCGCAAGCGAGGCCAGGCAAGAGGATGGAGGCGTTCGACAGGTTCTAGGGTTTTCAACTATCACGAGATCAATGGTCGCGTGATTGAGGGTCGCGACACTGGAAATCGAGATGAGGGGTTTCGTGAGTTCGAGGCAGAAGTGGCGATCGTTGGTGAGTCGCGATGGGTCTGGCGAGGCGACTCGGTGGGATTCGAGGCAGGCGAAGGCGAGTGTTGTTCGCGATGGCATTCGCGAGAAGATATTGGTCGCGACTCGTCTTTGAACGAAGCAGAGCAGGCAACGCGACTATGGTAGTTCGCCTGAGATGTCGCAAACCAGTGGGGAGATCGAGCGACGTCCCAAGCTATGATGGTGGCAGCGAGCGATTGTCTGGGTTCTAGGACTGCGTTCGAGTAGGTAATCAAAATTTTTACAATTAAGTAAGAGTTTCATAAGTAGAAAATTTGTTACAGATAATTTTAAAAATAAAAATATGCCTGTTTGAGTATATAAAGTTTGAAAACAGAAAATTTATTTGGAAAGGATTTCGATGTATATATGAATGTTAAAAATGTTGAAGGTTTATATGTATAAAATTCAAATTTTTATGGAATTTATTATAGTTGATTTTATAAAATATATGTGCAGTTTGAAAATACATATATGCATACTATTTTTAAAATAAACAGAAATTAATTTACATATGGATAGGATTGTGAAAATTGATGTTTTAACTGTTAAAAGGAATTGGTTTAAAAATTAAAAGTAATAGTTAATTTGGTTATTTATGGTAAGTGATTGTTCAATTAGTTCAAATATTTTATTAAAAGGAAATCTGTTTGAAATTAAATTGATTAGATAAAATAAAATTTTACTAAATGGAAATTGGTTATTCGATTTAATTCGAATATTAACGAATTGTGTAAATATTTATACAGTTTGAAATCGTAAAGGGAACAAGACGAAATGGATTGCGAATAAAAGCTAAGGTGAGATTTTCTCACTCAATTGAAAAGTGGAATTTTCAGTTATTGATTGATTGCTGTTTGTATTAGATATGATAGGATATATCTATATATATAGCAGTATATACATATTGGCATATGTATATATTGGATTGATTGATTTCCCGCCTCGTATAGCGGATGAGACCCTATTGCGCCGTTAGTAAGCGGATTTATAAAAACCTATATACCGCGATAATTCCGTACTGGAGCGGAATTGGTATTGTGCTAACGTCTTTGGATGCAGGGAAACAGGTTGGAGGGATCCAACTGGACCCCTGACATTGATTGATTTTATTTATACTGTGGTATAAATCTGTGAATGATTATATTGATGTTATTGGTCAAATCGATGTCTGGAAATTGATTGAAAGCTAAAAATTTAGCTGAACGGATGTTTGACATCATTGGATTCCAAAAATAAACGGAATTGAATTTTTGAAATCAAAATAGAAATTTCTAAGTGAATTAATTTTAGAAATTGAATAAATTTTGAAGCAAGGAATTTTAAGGTATAAAAAGTTAATTTTTATATTCTTATCGAATTTATTCCAGAATCAAGTGAAAACGTTAAGTAAATGAATTTCGTATAATAGTGATTTTAAATTGAAGAATTTAATTAAAATTTGGATTTCTAAATAGTTGGAAAAAGATAAAAGGGATTTATTTTCTTTAAGAGGAATTTGTTTAAAATGAAATAAGTTGGAAGTCCAATTATAAATTTAATTGGCAAATTGAAACGAGTTTAGAAAAAATCAATATAAAATGATTTGGGATGGAAAATTAATTTAGAAATGAATATTGAAATTGATTTGTTATTGAAGTAAAATTAGGAATCAATTTGGGATTTGATTTTGGGGTTAAAAGTGAATGTTTGGGAATGTGGATTTAAAAAAATTGGAAGTGATGTTAAAATGGGTTTCTTTACAGTTTGTAAAGTTTAAAAGAACGATTTCTTTTAAAATAAATAAATTATAAGTATTTAACTTATAATATGGATTTTTGATGTATACGTTGAGTTAGAAAATTGGATGGGTCATTAAAGGAAATTTATAAAATCGAAGTTGTTATAGAATAGAAAATAGAATTTATAAACGTTGTTTTATAAATTCGAAATCAATTGGATTTGATAAATTAAATATAGAAGGACATTAAAGAAGATATATTCGCGTTTTTAAATAGCGAATTTTTATTGAAATAAAATGTGTAGAAAAGACTGAAATGTGGTTAGTGAAGTATATTCACGATTTTGGACAGTGAATATATTTTTGAAGTAGAATGGATATGGTTTTGGGAAAGCGATATTATAAAAATGAAGTAACTGTTTTAAAAGATGTTTTAAAACGTGTTAAGTATCGAATACATAGATTTCAACATTCATTGTTGAAATAGACGTTTTCGAGAAAAATAAGGAAATGGTAGACTATAACACTGTTGTTATAGTAAATGATTTCCGAAAGGAAATATTTTTATATAGTATTGGGATTTATATATCTATCTTAATTCTGAATTCCTATACTAGTGATTTCGAGTCGTCGTAACGATGTTTTACGCAACATTCGTTTTGACTCAAATAGATGTTAAAATTTATGATTTCCTTAAAGAATGAAATGTATACTTAATATTGATTTAAGTATATCGAATATTTTCTAAGTGTTGAAAATAAATGATTTGTGAATTACTTATTTTTAAATAAGTATGGAAATGTTTTTCCAATGTGAAATGAACTGTTTGAGTTTTTATCTTTTAAAGATAAATTGAAAACTGAATATTTGAATTTGTTTTCAAATGATTAAGTGTGAAATTTTATATCTAGTAAAAGATATTTTGGAAGATGAAATAATTTGGAAAATTATTTGGAATCTGATGATGTCGCGCATCTTTATTGATAGTTAAATAACCGACTATCAATAATTACCTTTAGATAGGTATTTGTTGTGAATTGGATGAATTTGAATGCCACACTCATTTTTGAATAATCGCTCACTATTCGGGTTAGCCGGGAAAGGACCATGGGGTCGTATAACCCATTCCGAATATGTGATACGTCGTTATGAATTGCATTTGAAGACCGGTGTTGAAGACCGGATATTTTTGAAAACGGAAGGATTACCGTCGAGTTACTCTACATCGGCTGATCTCCGATTTAGAGGTTTTATCACCCTTAGTGACGGGAAGTCCTGACGTGATTGAAAATTATCCGGAAATGCAAGGGCTTCGTGAGAAGTGCCTTTGGTTCTGTTCGATCCCGGAACAGACTTGTATGGATTGTGTGTCTGACGTTACAATTTGAGATATAAAGCTGATTTCTTTCAAATACATTTCTGTTAGTGGCGGAGAATTTATTCTCTTAGCTTAACACCCTTCTCTGAGACGTACGAGCTCAGAGGTTATGTAGTTGAAATTTATCAGCGATATATCCCAATTTGGTAACGTGGCATACTGAGTGTTGCTGTGAAATGATCAGTGTTTGGTCATTTGTGATATGATCATTTGTTTGATCTTATATCTTTGTGATCATTGGTTGATCATTTTGTTTGACCCGAAGCAGGGCTTTTTGTAGAAAGCGTAGCTTTGTGGACGAGACTTCGTCGAGCCTCACACCCCGGAAATGGTCGAAACAGGAAGGATGCAGCAAGGTTCTAGGGAGTAGCGCCCCTTAGTGTATGTCATTCCTTCTGGATAAAGGTGGTATCATGGTATGGAGCCCAGATACTTAACCTCTGTGGTTACTGCATTATTATTATCTATGTGGTTTTGTTGCGAATCGGGGATCCTCGGGAAGATCGGTGACGATCGGGGGATGGCATACGCGTGTCAGTAGTTACCTATTTTTGCAGAGGTAACCCGGCCTTGTGTTGGCAGAGATCCGGTTAGGTTCTCGGGTCGTCTATTCCAGGGACGTACCCATCGTGGATAGGAAGTTCCTTAGCCTGACCATTTGTTGGAAATTCAAAGAAACAATACGTGACTTGTACGGTAATAGTTGTAGAACCTGCCATTCACTTATGGTGGCGCCCCACTGTTTGGATGGTAGCTATAGTAGGCATACGATACTGGTCGTATGTTGGCTAAGATTAATATTATACTTTCGAAATGTTTTCTACACTATGCACTAAAAATAATATCAAAAATGATTTGATTTTGCGTAGTAAGCATCTTTGACTATCATAAGAAGAAATCTCCTCCAATTCTGCGTTTGCATTGTGTGTGTGGTGGGAGGTCTTATGGTAGTTTCATTTTCCAAAAGCATTTCGAATTGACTTTAGAATTCTCTGCTATCTATTTTAAAGATAAATAACTGTTTTACGATCTCACACCAGTCACCATGACTGACTCGGAGTTTATTGTTCCCTTCTAAACTCTGGGTGCCCACCAATTTCCACACGGGCAGCCTAAAGTTATATTATCAGGATATTCTGGATATTCTGGAGCTTTGGAAGCAAGCTGGATGGCGAGACGTAGTATTTGTATCTGATAGTATTTATTCCGCTGTGTATTCTGTATGAGGACAAGTTTATATAACTGTCCATTGATGTGATGTATTGTATTGAGTTGTATATATAAAACTGATATAGTTCTTTGTTTTAAAAGACTAGTAATTATCTACTGTATATTGTTCCGCTGCGATATGTGAGATTCAGATATTGTTTTCTGTTTGATGTTGTTCAGTTGTTCTTTCTTTCTCTTCTTCTTCTCTTTTTCTTCTATTTCTTCTTTCTAAAACCCTCACTATTGGAGTTTCCGGCACTCGATTGCTCGACAGTCGATAAAGTGAGTATCGATGTTGAATTTTCGAAAGTCGAAAATTTCGGGATGTGACACCGCCCGTCACAGTACGTGGCCTAGATCACCGTACCGAGGAGTACGCCCGCTCCCCTGCAACACAAAGCCGGAACCATCCCTTACTGGATAATTCCGAACAAGATAACCCCGTAGTTGGCGCGACCAACCACACACTAAGCCGAATAAAAAGAAAGGGACCTCTAGACAGGGATCTATCTTGCTCTCAGTGGGTGCTACCCACGAAGCCTTGCTGCACCTCCCCTGTTTTAGCCATTCTCGGTTGATGAGGCTTGAGGTTACGATTACCTTTAATCAGAACATATCACTTAGAATGCTCATCGTCCGCCTGACGATGTGCTGAAAGCATTCAATCCATACAAGTTCGTTCCGGGTTCGAACGAAACCGAAGGCATTATCTCGTTACACTCGTTTTGGAATCACCCTCAGAGTTAACGACAATAACCCTTGCACTCTAAATCTTCATCTTCACTTGAGATTCATGACCTGTCGTTAATTTGGATCGATGTGGTATTCGGGTCTCCAGACCTGGAATTCCGGTATACGGAAACCCGATCCCGGTCTCATCGAAATCCAAAACGTATCTTTTAAGGGCCAAGTTGTTTTAAGGTTAAAACAATTCAATTCTTATCTATACTACACAAAGATAGATAATTCAATAGATAATCTACATTATCATCCCAAACAGATAATTCACATTATCATTATAATTCAACCAAACATCCATATCATATATCAATCATATCTCATCAGAGATATCAAACAATGAAATACATTCAATCTCATTCATCCATCCTTAAGCAATGATTTATATCATCTAATTAATTTAAAGTGAATTAAACTAATTACTTCATTCTATAAATCCTGCTTACTTAATTATTAATTAAACCAATTAATTAATCATTACTCTAAGTATCCATCTTAATTAATCATTCCTGATTAATAATCCTTTAATTACTTTAAGTAATTAATCCCTAATTAATTTCACAAATTAATTATCTTAAACCATTTCAGTAATTAATCTTAAATTACTTCATTAATTAATTAACCATACTTAATTACATTAATCCTTAATTAATTACAGTTAATTAATTACTTTAATCACTTATTATTTATTAATTACTCTTAATTAATCAATTCTTAATTACATCATTAATTAATTAATGATCCTTAATTTTTCTTAATTAATTATCTTATTTAAATTAATAATTAAATAGTCACATTTATAAATCACCTTTGATTAATAACATTTAGTAATTAACTTCCCTTAATTACTCCACTTCATAAATTAATTACTCCTTAATTAATTATCCTTTAATTAATCCCTTGATTAATTATTCAAAAGTAATTAACTCAAATTACTTTTATTATTAAATCATCTTTAGTTAATTACATCCAGTAATTACCTTTAATTACTTTCCTAAGTAATTATACTTTCACTAATTACATTTAAGTAATTATCAAATTTCCAAATCATTATCTTAAATTAATTTAACTAATTAATTTAAACTTATCAAATTTATTTAATTAATTACCTTAAATTAATTTCTTTAATTACTTTCATTAAGTAATTTATACTTAACCAATTTATATTAATTAATTAATCTAATTGATTATCAAAAATTAATCACATTAATTAATTATTTAATAATTCCTAATTAATGATCTCTCATTAATTATTAACAATTCTTTAATTACTTTCTTTAAGAAATTTAGCTTTAATCAACTATTTATTAATTACAACTTAATAATTTCTTAATTACCAATTAATTTCTAATTACTAAATTAATTGCTTAATTAATCTTTAAATTAAAGTATTAACCTTTAACTACTTTAATTATTATTAACAAAAGCTTTGAAATAATTTACCTTTAAATCTTTCTTTTATTTCATTTCAAATTAATGATTTAAATTTGAATAACAAATTTAACTTTAACCAAGACTTAAATCAAATTTACCAAAATCTTTTTAAATCTAAATGTTAAGAACACTTAACATTTATAAAGAAAATTTATAAGATTTTAAACCCATTCATTAAAATTCAAACCCTTTTAAAATTATTCTTTTAAATATTTAAGTTGTTAAATAAAACTCATTTATTTCACAACTGGAATTCAAGTTTAAATTTGAATCCACATTTAAAAATTTGATTTTTAAACTCTGTTTAAATTTAAAAACAAACAGGCTCTGTAACCTGTAACACTTCAATTAACCCGAGCCTTATATCAAAATACCCGAGACAATCTACAGAAATCCCGAGACCAGCTTCGAGTTTTCCCTTCCCCTCTTTAATAAACTTTGTTATGTTTAAAAATTTAAAAATAGTTAAAACTCACGCGAGTTCCTCTGCACGAACCCGAGCCATTTCCCTTCTTTCCCGAACATGACTTCGAGTCATTCCACCATCTACTTCGAGAACAACATCTTCTTCCTTAAACTCATTCCAGACATTGCTGCTACCTTGTGCACGTGCACAGGCAACTCGATCGCCTTCGACCACCCATGCCAACGCCGGCACATCGTCTACGACTCCCATCCACGATCGCGACCTCCAGAACCACGAACAAGCATCCCCATCGAATTCGAGCCATCTCAATCACAAAACTGGAATAGACCCAAACTTGTCAACGACTTGCATTCCCTCCTCCGACCACCATCGCCATTGAAACTCTGGTGAAGTCCTCGTCAACTCACCATCTTTCAATACCCAAAACCCCTGGCAACTCGATCAACAAGTGAAATCAAACCCAAACAAAAACCGTAGCCCAGTAAAACTAGGTTTAGAGACTCAATCGTCCAACCACTATCGCCACGATCATCTATACGATCATCTAATATTTTTCCCTTACTCACTGATAGTTCCTTTCCCCTCAGAATGAACCACAACCCTCCAGACAAATGAGATCATCAGAAACTACCCAAAATGCAATTTCTGATCAACCTGACATTTCTCATCTAATCCAAATCTAAAAATTATGATTTCTCTTCTAAAAATCATGATTTTGAATAAGCTTCCAGATTATATATTTAGATCAGTGAATTAATATAATTGAAATTTAACATAAATGTTTTTGCACTGTTGTACTGAGTTTTCCAGAGACATGAAATGTTTATTTTAACTTGATTACAAGTTTAAGCCTATCCTATGATCTAACAAACATATTCTGTTAATACTTAAACCAAAAACAATAGATTGGATCAAGAGAAAAAGAATTTGACCAAATCTTGCTTAAACTTGAACATATATGTTTTAAAAGAAACAACTTGCACACATAATATACATTCAATACATATATGCAGAATTACCTATAAATACTCACATGCATCCATCTTTTATTCAGAACTTAACAGGAAATCAGAGTCAAATTAAGTTATTTTAAAGATGTTACTCACCTGTTCAAATGAAACAGAGGACAGTTTTAGCTTTTGTAAACCTGGATTGTTTTAAAACTGGAAATTTGCATTGCCATTGCTTTTGAAAACTTTAAACTTGAAACTTGAATGCTTCTTTGATTTAAATACTTGAGTTGCTTGCTTCCAAACAAAATTTAAGTTGCTGGAATATGCTCCGGGTTGAAGAAATGCAGGTTTTTGAATTTCCAGTTTGAAGGATTTGATTTACAGGCTTTGATTTGAAAACGAATTACAGATTTTAGATTTGATAAATCTCTGGTTTGAGGAGTTTTGATGATCAAATTATTTTAGAGAATTGGTTATAGGATTTGGCTTTTGATTTTGGAAGATGTTTACAATGTAATGATTTTTGGTTTTGAGGAATTGATTTACTGAATATCAGATTTTGTTTTGAGATTTTGTTACAGCTGAAGTTTCTTAAGTTTTGAAAAAGAATAGAAAACGAAAAGAAGATGAGATGCATATGTTTATATATAGGCTGAAAAATGATTTAATAAAAATAAAAGAAAAACAAATTTAAATGACACTTGTCTCATTGTTAATTCATTACTTAACACATGTTATTTAGGTGTCTTAATTTTATTACACTTGTCTTTTAAGTTAGTTTATATTTATTTTAAATGTAGATAAAAGACTTTACTTAATTTATTACTTATCTATATATATATATATTATTTTAAAGAAAATAAAACCAATTATATATATATAAATAAAAGCTTATCCATATATTTTAAAATCCAAAACTATTTGAATATTACCTTTTGAATTCTAAATTCAAATTTCATTCAAATTCAAATTATATTTAAAATCCAATTTAAAGTTAATTTTAAACAACACATTCAATTTGAAATAACAATCCTATTTTATTAAAGTCTATTTATATCTATAAAACAATATATTATTAATATTGTTTGAAACAAATAAATATTCATTGAAGAAGATTATTAAACCAAATTAAACATTTTTAATAAAGATTATCAAATCAATTTAATTATTTAAACAGATTATTAAATTGATATTGTCCAAAATTCCGGGATATTACATTCCTCCCCCCTTAAAATAATTTCGTCCCCGAAATTTAAAACAAAGGTAATTTAATAATCTATTTAAATCACAAGCATATATTATCTTCCAAATGCTAACAACCATAGCAACCAATTCACACAATCAAATAATTCTAACTATCCAGACAAAAATTCTGGATAGAATTTCCCCGAGTTTCCCAAATATAAATACCGGGATACTCGCTCTATAGAATCCAAACAATCAATACTAACTAAGCTATAGAGCTTCTACTCATCTAGATTTACAGAACTAAACAAGATATCAGACTACAGACGAGTCTGACTCAACAATCACAACAACCAAATCCTCCAGAACTGCTGATTCCAAAACCAGAGATAGATCATACACGTACTTCCTCAGAGATACGTGAAACACATTGAATCCCAATTATCCAAACTGACAATTCAATCCAGTAGATCAAAGCACTTATCCAAATCAGAACACAGAAAAGATCCAAAACAACTCGGAGCTGACTTCCCAGACTTACCCAATCTTATAGCTCCTTTTACCAGAGAAAACTTCAACAACAATGAAGTCTCCAACTTCGAATTCCAAATTCCTCCGTCTCTTATCTACAAAATCCTTCAGACGATCTTGGGCTTCCTACAAATCCTTCTTGATCAGCTCAACCTTCGCTGATGCTTCTCGAAACAAACTGGACCAAAAATAACTCAACAAAATGATCCTCTCAAGATCTACCCAAAACAAAACACAACTCTACTCACAAACATCAGAAGACCGAACTAACTTCTCCTATCTGGAAAAGACAAACAGGAGCACTCGCCAAACTGCTTCCGCTACACCACTCTGATCTGGAGTTGATAAGAATACTGATGAAGAACACAAGCACAGACTGGACAATACATATCCCAGAAAATCTTAGATACCCAAAAGAATACTCAAACTATCGCAAGTCACTTTTGCGATTAACCTAGCCAAAATGCAAAGAAACTGTTCTCTCTTTACCAATCAGAACAGCTTACGCTTAATTATCCAATCCATCGAAGAAATGGATCCACTCTGCTGCTTCTGAACTCCACTTCAGAAAAACTGCTCAGCCAGAAAACTTCCTGCCAATACAGAACACTCCGAGCTGCACTGCTGCCACAGATGCCAAAGATTTCTTAACCAAAGCTCTTCGAGAAACTCGAACCTCAAACCAACAGAAACACCGTGCTGAACTCAGCCACAACACCGAAACAGACACACTTCATTAACTTGTTCCAAAAGAAAACATCTTCGGGAACATCCATAGTCACTGCATCTCATCATACAACTACTATTACCTGAGGTATCAAGGTACCATCACTCGCTTCTGTTCAACCGACAGATCCAACTTTACTCATCCAAACTTCAAAGATGAACTCCGAACCTTAACAGGTTTTCTTCAGAGATCGATGAAATCCTCATAATTGCAAAGTTCACTCGAGACGGTATTAGGTCTACAGTCTCGACAGATACACTTCCAATCTCAACACTCAGATTCCTAATCCTAGATGATAAATTATTATCATCTCAACCAATCATTACAAATACTATATACATTTAAAATGATACATTTTTTTTTATATAGAAATTATATCTGGGTAAAATTATTTCATCTACCCTTTTTAAAACAATATTGTGTCTGTTGGCCTGGTCCAAGTGTTTAGAGATCCCTATCAATAACGTTAGCTACTCGTATTGACCAGAATCCATATACCACTCAACCGATCAATTAACACAATATAAAACCATTTTATATAACTAACAAATACGCGCTCTCGAATATATATACACTCAGACTCAAACAGGTTGCTACAGATCCTGTCTCTAATGAACAATCTTTCCGAACCTAGGTATTCACTCAACCTAGTGTTCTGATATTCACTTAACCAAAAGCTTAGGTATTTGCTCAACCTATGCTCTGATACCAAATGTAACGTCCTAGGCTTTTCAACCTTCAGCAACGGTTCACGACCGGTAGGCTTTTCAACCATCCCAGCCCCGCTGTGGCTCACAGTGATACCTCGGGTTTGCTTTTACGGCCACCCTCTCGAGTCGCAACCAACCCCAAAAGGCCTTATACTACCCCCGGGGACATGTAGGGGTAAGAGTCTCGCGTTCGCCACCTAACGCAAAGCGAGAACCCCCTATCACGCTGTACTGTAGCAAACCCGATCCCGGTCTCATCGAAATCCAAAACGTATCTTTTAAGGGCCAAGTTGTTTTAAGGTTAAAACAATTCAATTCTTATCTATACTACACAAAGATAGATAATTCAATAGATAATCTACATTATCATCCCAAACAGATAATTCACATTATCATTATAATTCAACCAAACATCCATATCATATATCAATCATATCTCATCAGAGATATCAAACAATGAAATACATTCAATCTCATTCATCCATCCTTAAGCAATGATTTATATCATCTAATTAATTTAAAGTGAATTAAACTAATTACTTCATTCTATAAATCCTGCTTACTTAATTATTAATTAAACCAATTAATTAATTATTACTCTAAGTATCCATCTTAATTAATCATTCCTGATTAATAATCCTTTAATTACTTTAAGTAATTAATCCCTAATTAATTTCACAAATTAATTATCTTAAACCATTTCAGTAATTAATCTTAAATTACTTCATTAATTAATTAACCATACTTAATTACATTAATCCTTAATTAATTACAATTAATTAATTACTTTAATCACTTATTATTTATTAATTACTCTTAATTAATCAATTCTTAATTACATCATTAATTAATTAATGATCCTTAATTTTTCTTAATTAATTATCTTATTTAAATTAATAATTAATTAGTCACATTTATAAATCACCTTTGATTAATAACATTTAGTAATTAACTTCCCTTAATTACTCCACTTCATAAATTAATTACTATTTATAGAAAATATTTGCTCAACCTATGCTCTGATATTCACTTAGGTCCACTGATCTCTGCCTCCAAAATGACCCAATTCAGTCGACTGAACATTGATTTCAATCGACTGAAACGTGACTATCTGCTTTTTAAACTACCCCAAATCGTCTCTTATCCTCATTCCATTCAAAATTTTTTTTCCTAAATCAATTTCCCTAAGTTATTCTTCCTAAAAATTAATGGCTTCACGTCAAAAGCTTCCCATTTTGAAGAAGAGAGCACACAAAGGCAAAGAACCTGCTGGTCCATCTCATCCTGAATTTGCTCTGGATTAACAATTGCAACAATGGTTGAATGGAAGTAGAAAGTCTCTACAATACTTCAACAAATTAAACGATAAGCATATATTTCAAGAAACTTTTTAGAAAATGTCTGATTTTACTCTATTCAACATTTAAGATCTGGCCCGGGAACATGGATTCCTATCTCTAGTCGATGCTAAGGAGAATAAGGTGAAAATTTATCCCTTTTTAGTACGAATGTTTTATGCAAACCTTCAA
Organism: Allium fistulosum; assembly: GCA_030737815.1. Taxonomy (NCBI): domain Eukaryota; kingdom Viridiplantae; phylum Streptophyta; class Magnoliopsida; order Asparagales; family Amaryllidaceae; genus Allium; species Allium fistulosum. The sequence goes on along the minus strand of CM060904.1, from coordinate 307,233,427 downwards.
GGTGATTTTTACAAACCTCTATATGGTAATGATGATGGGCTATTATGGAGTAGGATTTTAGGGGTTAATATAGTTTTAAATGTTTATGACTTAGGAGTTATTCTTGATTGTAATAACTTTGGTGCAAAACTAGAGGATATCAATCACTATAACATGGCTTATGTTGAAGTAAGCTACCTTTTCCGTACCGAAAAGACAGAAAACATTTCAGTTAATTTATGGCCTCGAACACGTGTAATTAACAAAATGCTCCTTCACACTATTCTACCCCGAACTGGAAGTTACGAAAAGATGTATGACAACAATTATAAAATCTTGTACGTGATTTACTCAAACCAAAAGTTAAATTGGGCATGAATCATTCATGATGAAATCAAAAACTTTCACGCCCGTACTCGTCACACGACATTTTATGGTGCCCACCTAACGAAGATCTTCACTCATTTTGGAATCAATTTTGACACGCTTCAAAACTTACTTGATCCAAAGATTATGGACCAAAAGTCTATTTCTCTAATGAAGCTTGCATCTAAAATAGAGAATCTTCCTCCATACCAAGAATATGTTTCTCGTCTTGTTCATGCAAATATAGGACAATCTTTAACTCAAGAAGTAAAATAAGAAGAGATTCAACAAGAAAATCCGAAGGAAACCCAATGGAGTATGGATAGCAATCAAGGTGTTACTTTGTTCAAACCTTCTACGAATATAACCGCTTCAGATACAATTCTTAAAAATCAGGAAATAATCTTCAATCAATAAAAGAAATTGATCAAACGCCAGCGAACCTTTGAAAAAACTACTCTCGGATTCTTGCAAAAGATTTGGAACAACCTTACTTCATGTTCTCGTTCATCTTCACAATCTAGTACGAAGCCGGAATCATAGACACTTGGGAAATACTATCTACTACTTGTTTTATGCGTATTCGAAATATTTAGAACTCCTTTTTTCTATGTGATCTTTAGAACTTGGTTATTTATTTGTTTGCTTGGTTGAACTTATGTTTCTGTCTAAATGTATGTGTACAAATTTATGTTTCTGTGTAGATATCTATGTATGTAATCTCTTATGAACTTAAGTGTTTATCTTTGGGTAACTACTATTTCACTACCAAAATCTTTATTTTTGTTGATGACAAAGGGGGAGAGGTTGGTGATAGGGGGAGCATACGTATAAAAGATTCAAGATTAACTATATATATATATATATAGTCGTCATCATCAAAAAGGGGGAGATTGTTGAATCTCTATTTCTAACGTTTTAATGATGACAACTATATCATCATATATTTCTAGTTTATATGTGTATTGCACGTAAAAGAGCCACAACAAAGAAAATATGACCATCAAGATTGATCACATTCAAGAAATTCAAAGATCATCTTCATCAAACTAGAGTACCTCTATGATCATAGAATTATATGTAAAATCTCCTTGGTATCTCATATACACATATGCACGGCTTCATACAGAACTGCTCACAAAGAACGTGTTTATTTCTACGCTTCGACAAAGCAAATTTTTTTTTAAAGTTTATTCAGTTCAGTCGACTGAGGATAGTCGATTGAGAAAATACCTCAGTCGACTGAACCTTCAAACTATATTATTTTTCTAGTTTTTTAAATTTTGGTGCAATCTCTTACGTTCTTATTCAGTTGACTGAATTTTATACTCAGTTGACTGAACACTATATAACAGCTAATTTCTGAAAAGTCATGATGAAAAGTTGCAACCTTTCTAAATAGTAGTAATCATCTACGAAGGATTACGAACCTTTTGCTATACCTCTTTGATTTCTATAAATAAACTACAAGATCAGAATTCAAGATTAACTTGCTTACTTACTATTTATATATTTTCTGATCTCTTTATACTCATTGTAATTCAATATTCACTCAAACTACTTCCATAATCACAAACGATACACTTTCAAATTACCAAGGAGATTATAGGAAGAATTGTTCCAGTTGTCAATATCTGTGTTATTTGGAGCACAAAGTTTGTCAAAGAAATTCAGTTGTATTAGCCTATTCCTCCGGGCGAAGTGAGGGTTATTTGGTTAAAGGAAATACCGAAGGGGTGCTTCGGGACTGAACGTAGGACAGATGGTTCAAACTAGTATAAAATATCTAGTGTGATTACTCTTATTTACTTTATATCATACGTAGTTATATAGTTCTGCTTGGATTAGTATATATATATACGCACATAAGCCATATTATATACAAATTACATTATTCAAAGATACTGTAGCGACTTTCACAGCCTCCGTACCAGGGAGGACTCATTTCAAAATGAGATCTCCTACCTCAAAGGTGTGGTTCCTGAACTTGGCATTGAAATGTCGTGCTACTCTTTTTTGGTAAATCGCTACCCTCGGTTCAACCTTTTTCCATTTGTTCGTCAACCAAGTCGAGGGACTCAAGCAAGAGTTCCTCGTTTAACTTGGGAACATAGAGTTTTCTTTGGTAGGAAGGGATTTCCATTTCCATCAAAATCATGAACTTAACTCCGTATGCCAAAGCGAATGGAGTACGCTCTATCGTAGACTTATGGGTCATTCTATAGGCCCATAATGCTAATGGTAATTCATCAACCTACTTGCCTTTGGCTTTTGTCAATCATTTCATTAGCATGGATTTGATGATCTTGTTCATCGCCTCCACCTGTCCATTCACTTGCGGGCATGCTACTACCAAGAAGCTTTTCATAATTTGATACTCTTGAATTGAGTTCCATTATCAGTAATAATCTTTTAGAACTACAAATCTGCATATGATGTTCTTCACCACAAAGTTGATCGCTTTCTTCGTTGTGATCTTGGCTAGTGGTTCCGCTTTAGCCTACTTTGTGAAGTAGTCCACAACTACAATAACATACTTTGCTCTGCCCTTCGACATTGGTAGCACACCGATCATATCAATTCCCCAAATCGCAAATGGCTATGGGTTAACCATTTGCATAAGCTCTACAGATGGGGCTCTCATTATTTTCGTAAACCTTCAGCACCTATCACATCGTATGGTGTAATCAGTTGCATCTCGACAGATCGTCGGCCAAAAGTACCCATAGAGAAGTATCTTCTTGTCCAAAGTCTTTCCCATGGTGTGATCACAACGGCTTCCTTCATGTACACCTGAAAGCATTTTCTTTGCTTCATCCTTGGTGATACACCGCAGTTGGGGGTTGAGAAACCTCTTCCATACACCACTCCTTCTTGTATAAAAATTATGGTACTTTACTAAGGAGTTTCCGTCGTTCGTTCCTTCCATTCAGGAGAGTTCCCTTCAATAGATAGTCTTTGATTGGAGTCATACATGACTCCTTTTCCTCCTCGGTCTCTAAGATCCAATCGACATCCATCTGGTTGATGCTCAAAGCTAACAAAACCTCTATTAGAACAAGGCCCATAAGTTTTCCTAGTGCTTGCCAATTTGTTCGGCGAATCAGCCTTCATATTCTATTCTCGGGTTATGTGCGTGATTGTATAGTCTTTGATATCATATAGCAGTTCCAGTGTCTTCGTTAGGTAAAGGGGAAGTCTCGCTCCCTTAGCTTGAAATTCCTTCTTGAATTGGAAACCACCAATTGGGAGTCATTGAATATATGTACTCTCTTGACCCCTAGTTCTTTCGCTATATTGAGTCCCGTAATCTATGCTTCATACACAGCTTTGTTTTTCTTTGCCGGGATCTTTAGCTTTAGTGCAAAACATATTATCCTTCCTTTTGGGCCACGAGAATCACTCTTGCGCTGGAACTTCGTTTATTGAAAGCTCCATCTACATACAACTTCCTGTGGGAAACTCGAACCACATCATCTTCCTCTTCTCGATCTTGAACAGTGAATTTAGCGATGAAATCAGCTAACACCAGCCCTCATATCGCCTTTCTAGGATGGTATGTTATATCATATTAGCCCAGCTCAATGCTTAACTTCAATCACCTCCCCAAGGGTTCTTGTCGATGTAGTACTTTCCTCAACAACTGGTAAGTGAGCACTTTTATCGAGTGAGCCTGGAAGTACAGTCGTAGTTTCTTTGAAGCAATCAACGAGTAGTATACCAGTGTTACATGGAGGTTTGACCAAGTAACTAGAGGAACAGCATAAGCATCGTTCAGCATCCAGGCTCGCTCGACATTAGGGGTACCGTTCGGCATTCAAAGGACGTTCGACATTAGGGGTACCGTTCGGCATTCAAAGGACATTCGGCATAAGGGGTACAGTTCGGCTTTCAAAGGTCGCTCAGCATTCCAACTTCGATCGGCATTCCAGCCTCGTTCGGCATTACTACCTCGACCGGCATTCCATCCTCGACCGGCATTCCAGCCTCGCTCGGCATTACAGCCTCGACCGGCATTCCAGCCTCGTTCGGCATTACAGCCTCATCTGGCATTCCTGCCTCGCTCACCATTACAGCCTCGATTGGCATTCCTGCCTCGCTCGACATTTATCCTCACAAGGCATACCAAGGTCGTTCGGCATTTGTGGCTCGACACACAGAAGTCACTCGCCACAGGCCGATGTATCTCACTCCTAGGCCCAAGAGGGAAGTCCAACCCATCTTCGTCTATAAATAGAGGGGCAGGGGCACGGTGAAATGGACCTTTTTTCGAGAACACTGGGAGACTCTACCACTTTCAAGACTTATTATTTTCAGTTCAAACTTGTATTCAAGTCATTAATATACGGATTGTATCTGTATTTAACTACTTGTGAAAGCAATAAAGATCAAAACTCAAAGTGGACGTAGGTAGTTACGCTGAACCACTATAAACCTGGTGTTCTATATTTCTATTGTTAATTTAGTCTATATCTCTCTGTCTTAATTTATCTTCTTCATTTATCTCTCTACACAATCTTTCTAAAGGGGGTTAGTGACCAATTTTGGTGCTAACACTTTGGTTCTTTTCACTGAGAGTCGAATTCTCAGGCCACAAGGATCTGCTTTGAAACTACTGGATTGAATAAATCCCCCAAAGTAGATCTAAGTCATTCATAAGACGTCCGTTGATTCTACTCAGAGTTCTTATCAATAACTCTACAATGGGAAGACCACGTACCAGATCAGCCTCTCATAATGCGGACGCCTATGAGATCGCTAGCATACAACAAATAGGACCTAGCAATCAGTAAGCAAATCTGGGTGCAGGGACTGCCACCCAAGACCAAATGGAAGTTGTCACCATAACATAGTTCAACAACTTCATGAGAGAACTCATGGAAAGCAGGAGACAACTTGGAGAACAGATTCAAGCTAACGCCAACCTTATGGCTCAACTCTCTCAACAATAACATCAGAATGCTAGGGGTAGTCCAGCTCCTTACTCTTCATCTGACAGCTCGACTTCATCCGATGAACCTCCCAAGCGTAGACGCCGCAAGACTGAAACTACGCAGGCAGATGCTGCTGATCGAACAACTAGGGATCACTTACACCTCGGAGACCGCAACCAAGTAGGAATGGGAAACTTAGGGTCTAGAGCGCGTGTGGAAGCTGGACGCCCGGCTCACCAAGACGTCGATGATGCCGAACCTCAAGATGCATGTTTGGCAGATCACCATCAGAGGAGGCATCAACTTGATCAATCCCGTAGGACGGACTCCAACCTTCCATCTTCCATACAAATCCAAACCTGCCAGCTATGGTCAGACAGTTGATGAAAGAGAATCAAGGATTATCAAATGATGATTGGGGGGTATCCAGGAGTCATACTCCATTCACAGACACTATTCTACAGGCTGAGTACCCCAGGAAGTTTAGCATGCCAACTATCCCGGCCTACGAAGGAAAGACCGATCCCCGACAGCATGTGATGAGGTATGAATGGATGATGGATTCAGCTAGGGCGAATGATGCAACCAAGTGTAGATGCTTCCCAATAACTGTATCTGGAATCGCTACCATGTGGTTCACCCGACTTCCTCCGCGGTCCGTATCCAGTTTCGAGGAGTTGGCAATGAAATTTATAGAACAGTTCAGAATACATACTACTCGTCCAAAGGACGTGATGTCTCTATCAAGTGTAATCCAAGCTCCTAGGGAGTCGTTGAAGGTGTATTTACAGAGATTCCATGTTGCGGCTACGGAGGTTAGCAACCCTAATGATCACGCAATTCTTATGGCTGTGATGCGAGGTGTGGATCTGGATTCAGAGTTTGGAGATTGGTTAGCAGGAAAACCTCCAACTACGCTAGAGCGTTTTTACTCAAAGGCTCATTAGTTCATAAGAAGAGAGGAAGCCAGGTGGATAAGGCGAGATAAGGCACCGGGGCCCATTCAGGAGACCATGAAAAGCAACATCGCTATGAAGCAATCCGGGGACAACTCGGGGAAAGTTCAGGTCAATGTCCAGAACAAGCCCGGACAATCTAAGGAATCCGGAGGAAGAAATCAGGGGAAGAAAAAAGAAGCGGGGAAATGGAAGCCGAGAATTCCAACCTACAATGAATACACCCCACTAACTGCATCTCTTGAGAATATTTACCTATCAACTTGTAATACCTTTCAATACAGAAAGCCGCGTCCAAAGGAGTCAACCGAGGAGCAAAAGCGGACTGGGAAGTATTGCCGCTTCCATGAGACTTATGGGCACAATACTGAAGAGTGTAGGCACTTTCATGACGCTATAGAGAAGTTGATTAGACAGAAAAAGTTGCAGGAGTTTGTAAAGAATCCTCAAGAAGGTGGACAGGGAACGTCAAATCCCGGTCACGCACCAGCTCCACGTCACCTTGAGGAGCCTGCTCGGATCGTGGGCAGACTGGTCATAAACACGATAGTTGGCGGACCCCACCGAACAGACAAGAATTGGCAGGAAATGGAGAGGTATGCTAATTCCTTGAGGCATGTATATTTTGAGTGTTGTTCCAATGTGGAGGATGGGACCCCCGCTAAACAGCAGCGCATGATGACATACGATATAGTGTTCAGGAGCAGGGACGCTGACCAGGTGGAGGCTCCTACCGTTGACCCGATGGTCATATCTACGACAATCGGGCCGGCCTTTGTGAAAAGAATTTTAATTGATTGTGGAAGTTCTGTCAATATCATCTTCAGGAAGGCTTATGACAAGATGAAGATGGAGACGAAGGATTTGAAGCCATCTAAAGCTCGTATACATGGTTTAATGGCGCAGCGACTGATGCAGTGGGGTATGTTGAGTTGCCAGTTGAACCGGGAAAAGGTGAGCGTAGGAGGGTGCGAATTCTACCTTTCGTAGTTTTGGATGTAGATTCTCCATACAATGTGTTTCTGGGCCGACCGGCCCTGGCTGAGTTTAGGGCAGCAATGGCCGCGTGGTGTTTGACTTTAAAATTTCCGACCGACAAAGGAGTAGGTGTTCTGCATGGCGACCAGGCGACTGGTCATGCATGTTATGTGGCTGTGCTCCGAGAGGCCCATCGGAGAGAAAAAGGAAAGGTTGTGGACAACCCTGTCCGCATTCAGTATACTAACAATTGACAAGTAATGCCCGAGCCCTGGCTCGGGCAACATTCTTGGATCTATAGAGACATAGGTCCGAGAGACGATGATAAGGAACCCAGGGAAGAAAAAGCAGCACCGGCTGAACTGATGATTGACATTTCAGTCAGCCGAGAGGATCCGTCGCGGGTACTGAAGATTGGATAACAACTTAGCCCCTCGATGACCGAGGACCTTAGTGATTTCCTCCGAGCGAATCTCGATGTTTTCGCTTGGACGCATTCCGACATGTGCGCGATTTCTCCCGCTATTACGAGTCATATGTTGAACATAAACCCGAGGTACGTCCTAGTTAAACAAAAAAGGAGAGGAATGGACCTGGAGAGCTCCGTTGCTCTCAGAGAGGAGGTGGACAAGCTCAAATCTAATGGGTTTGTCCGCAACGCCCTCTACCCTGAATAGGTGTCAAACCCCGTGCTAGTGAAAAAAGCGAATGGGAAGTGGAGAACTTGCGTAGATTATTCTGATTTAAACAAAGCATGTCCTAAGGATAGTCTCCCGTTACCTAGAATTGATCAGTTGGTTGACCCCACTGTAGGACACGAGTTATTGTCATTCATGGATGCGTACTCGGGATACAATCAGATCCCGATGCACATTCCGGACCAGGAACACACCAGTTTCATCACAGACGTTGGGCTATATTGCTATGTAGTGATGCCTTTCGGATTGAAAAACGCGAGGGCGACCTACCAGCGTTTGGTGAATCGAATGTTTAAAGACCAGATTGGTAGAACGATGGAAGTCTATGTGGATGACATGCTCGTGAAGTCATGGCAGTCAAACGACCACATTCAAGACTTAGCGGAGATGTTTGGTATACTCAGATACTATGGGATGAAGATCAACCCTCTGAAGTGTTCCTTCAGTGTGGCGTCAGGGAAATTTTTAGGATTCATTGTTAATGCCCGGGGAATCGAAGCTAACCCGGAAAAGATTCAAGCTATTCGAGACATACAAGTACCCAGAACTATAAAACAGGTACAAAGCTTGAATGGAAAGGTGGCTGCACTGAGTCGATTCATATCCAGAGCCACAGACAAGTGTATTCCCTTCTTCGATATAATAAAGAAAGGAAAAAGGAATTTCGAATGGACATCCAACTATGAGGAAGCGTTCCGAGCTCTGGTAAGGCATTTGGAAAGTCCTCCTGTGCTGTCGAAACCAGTAGACCATGAAATGTTGTACGTATACTTGGTCGTATCCCCGCATGCTATAAGTGTGGCTCTGGTCCGCGAGGAGGACCGAGTTCAAAAGCCGGTGTATTACGTTAGTAAACGTTTAACGGGGGCAGAAAGGAATTATCCTAAAATTGAGAAATTGGCCTATTGCTTGGTGATTGCATCACGTAAGCTGTGTCCATACTTTCAGGCACATTCGGTCAGTATTTATACTGATCAACCCTTGCGACAGGTACTCCAACGACCAGAAACTTCTGGAAGGATGTTAAAATGGAATATCGAGTTGAGTCAGTTTGATATTACCTACCTGCCATGGAGAGCCATACAAGGGCAAGCATTAGCAGACTTCATCGCTTAGTTTACTGTATCAGACGAACCAGATAGTCACAATGTCATTCCCCCCATTCGATGGAAATTGTACATCGATGGGGCATCAAACGACCGTTGCTCTGGGGCTGGTGTAGTTCTTGTGACTCCAGAAAATCGATCGATTTGTTATGCTTTGAAGCTCAATTTCCCGGCTACGAATAACGAAGCAGAATATGAAGCATTGATTGCTGGTTTAAAGCTTGTTAGAGAACTCGGGTTAAAATCAGTTGAAATCTTTTGTGACTCGCAGCTGGTGGTGTACCAAGTGGGAGGAGATTACCAAGCAAGGGGACAAAAGCTTGCTCCATACCTCGCTCTGGATCAGGAACTATTGGCGAACTTTGACATTATGACATTTCGCATGCCCCGCCTGAACAGAACAAGGAAGCTGAATCGTTGGCCAAATTTGCAAGTACTGGTGATGCACAACAAATGGGATTAGTTCCCGTCGAAACCTTACACGCTCCAAGCATAGATGTGATGGAGGTCGAATTCGTGTTGGAAACGGAAGTCGAGAAGAAGTCATGGATAACCCCATTCAAAAAATACCTGCTAAACGGAACTTTGCCCGAAAGAAGAAGCGAAAGACGATAGGTCATTCGCAAAGCCGCGCGATATGTGATGCAGGGCGGAGTAATGTATCGGAGGGGGTTTTCGGTCCCCTTACTATGATGCATTGCCCATGATGAGACAAAGCGGGTCTTGGAGGAAGTTCATGAAGGAGAATGTGGCGACCATATTGGGGGGCAGACACTGGCAAAAAGGATCCTCTGCTACGGATACTATTGGCCAACTATGAATCGGGATGCTTTAGATTATGTAAGAAGATGTGACAAGTGTCAAAGACACGCGAAAATACCAAGAGCTTCGCCAATGGAACTCGCGCAAATGGTTAGTCCCTGACCGTTTGCAATCTAAGGGAGCGACATAGTCGGTTCTTTGCCTATATCCAAAGGTGGTGCAAAATATGCAATAGTTGCGGTCGACTACTTTACCAAATTGGCCGAGGCAGAGCCTCTAGCCACAAACACCTCTAAGAAGGTCATTAATTTCATTGTGCGAAACATTATATGCCGCTTTGGCCTCCCGCGAACCATCATTACAGACAACAGAACTCAATTTGAAAGTAAGGAATTAAAAGATTTCTGTTTAAAGTACGGCATTGAGAAAATGTTCGCCGCAGTTGCTCATCTGAAGGCTAATGGACAAGTTGAAGCCGTGAACAAAATAATCAAGTCCATATTGAAGAAACGTTTGGAGAAGGCTGGAGGCAAGTGGGTAGATGAACTTCCAACGGCACTATGGGCTTGTAGAACTACCCACAAGTCCGCGACTGGCCACACTCCATTCGCATTGGCATATGGCTCGGAAGCTGTTATACCCATGGAGCTTGAAGTTCCATCACATCGGGTGACACATTATGATCCTAGGACGAATAAGGATCTCTTGTTGGAATCACTAGACTTCGTTGATGAAAAACGTGAAGAAGCCGAGTTAAGGGAGCCAGCATATAGGCACCGAGTTAAGCGATATTACAACGAAAAAGTCGGCCCAAGAATCTTTGATGTGGGTGATATTGTTTCGAAACGAGTTTTTTTGGTACCATCCCGTATGAACCCCAATTGGGAAGGTCCATATGTCGTAGAACAGAAGCTTGGATAGGGAACTTTCAAGCTAGCGACCGTTGATGGCATGACACTCCCCCGAGCATGGAATAGTGAACATTTACGACGTTATTATATTTAGCCTATTTCTTTCGTGTTTTTGATGTAATTTTTTCCTGTATGTTTTTGTTCCATTGATTCTTAGTTTCTTTTTAAGCATGTAATCAGACGATTTAGTTTGTTTTCATTAATAAAGGCTTGAAGCCATCTTTCCCATGCATCACTAATGTTTTTATGCATAATAATCCGGTGACAAACAACTGGAGTTACATTATTCTGTCTAACATACGAACGCATGAAAATGACTTAAATCTCCAAGTCCTCTGAGTGCGGACTAGGATACTCTAAGTCCCCAGAGTGCGCACTAGAGTATAAATGACTTAAATCTCCAAGTCCCCTGAGTGCGGACTGGAGTACTCTGAGTCCCTAGAGTGCGGACTAGAGTATAAACGACTTAAATCTCCAAGTCCCCTAAGCGCGGACTGGAGTACTCTAAGTCCCCAGAGTGCGGACTAGCGTATAAGCGACTTAAATCTCCAAGTCCCCTGAGCGCGGACCGGAGTACTCTAAGTCCCAAGAGTGCGGACTAGAGTATAAACGCCTTAAATTTCCATGTCCCCTGAGTGCGGACTGGGATACTCAAAGTCCCCAGAGTGCGGACTAGAGTATAAACGACTTAAATCTCCAAATCCCCTGAACGCGGACTGGAGTATTCTAAGTCCCCAGAGTGCGGATTAAAAAATATTCTAAGTACCAGAAATGTGAAATAGGAGATGTACAATTCCAAAGAATCTCTGAGCAATGTGAAAGTCGATTGGGGGTTTATGTGACTCACAAGAACTTGAGTTTCGACCATAGTTATATAGAAAGCTAAAAAACAGAAGTCATTTGAAAGACGAAGAAACTAAACTTTATTTATTAATCCAAAATGGTGTTATACAACCACTCCTCCAAAACTCGGAGTCAAAAGTCTGTCTACATTGACTATGAAGGTAAATAAATAAAAGTAATTACATGATCTAAGCTAACCCTCGTTGAATGAGTGTCGTGGCTACTTCTTCGATTTCTTTAGCTTCTTTTCCTCCTTTGTTTTCTCAGACGACTCCTCCCTCACACGCTTTCTCCTAGACATTTTGCTCGCCAGAGAAGCGGTGTCAGGAGTGGGAGAGGAACATCTAGTGGTTTGGATTTTCCAGGAAGAATGACTTTTAGAGGCATGTTCAACGGGTTGTCAAGCTCTACTACTTGGGACTCGACCTTGATCTCAACTTTCTTCCTTTTCTCTTCCGCAAGTTGCTCCTTCATGCTCACTTTCGAAGTGTGTCCTAAGGCACCCGTAATTTCAATTTCATAATTTCCTTCGACGGGGGACGAAGTTTCAGACTTATCCTCGTCAATCGCCCCAATCACCTAGCATCAGGACTGGGGGTTACTCCCGCGTGAGTAGCATCGTTCGCTTTCCCCATCTCCTCATTGGCGTCATTGCTTCTTGGAGTCGGTTCAGGATCAAAGCGGCCTGCATAAAAACACAAAAGACGAACGTTAGAATACAATAACCTCTCGCCGAAAGCGACGGTTCTTCGAACTTTAGGAAAAAGAGTTATATACCGGTATCTTGCTAGCTTTCGACCGTCCGAGTAGTCTCACCCTCTAGAATGGGAGATAGCACATGAATGCCGAAACTAGGGTCTTCCGGATCGTAACCGGCGTGTTGTTCGAACGAATCAAGTACTGGCCGATCAGCCGATTACATTTATTATAACACTCACATTTTATTTATAAAAATCATCTTATATTGTATATTATCCAATTACATTTTAACTTCTGAATAATTTAGGTAAGTTATGTTGAAATGCAATTTAGTACTATACAAATAAAAATTTCAAATTCAATTATTTCAAGGTTAAATATTTATCCAAAAATTTTGACCTCAGTTGATAATTGAAATCATCTTTAAATCATAAACTTAAGAATTTAAATCTCCGATTTACTTCAAACAATTTAAAGATAAATATATATATATATATATATATATATATACACACACACACACAAACACTATATATATCAAATCAGATCTATAGTCATATAGCAATATATATTATAAATCAAGTTAAAATTTAGAAATTTAAATCAATTTATTTTCCAAAACAGAACCGTAGCAAAGCTACAGAAAGGTCTCTCTACTTTGAAACTCGAAAATGAATGTCGATGATGATGCAGTCATCATCGAAATTATTTTCCAGCGACAAAAGAGAAGAGTACTGATTTAGAACTTTAAATTTCTTTGGAATGATTTCTATTTGAAAATATTGAAAATATATACACTTTAAACCTTAAAACCAAAGTTTGGAATCACCGGAAATTTAAATTCTCAAATTCTTAATTTAAATTCATTTCAATTCCAAATCAATTTATAAAGCATGATTTTATTTATTTAAAATGTGGCAATAGTCAATGGTTTACAAGATAATAAATGATAATTAGAAAATTACCATTTAACAACCAATTCAATTAACTACTTAATTTTAGAAAATTATACTTATATATAAAAAAATTATTTCATTTACCAAATTTGAAATAATATTATGTCAGTTAGCTCTGTTCCAGTGTTTTGGAATTCCTATCGATAACGTTGATCAGACGAATCGATCGAAAACCCAAATCAACATCAACAACTCAAACAACACAATATATAAAACATTTTAATATAAATTAACAAATACACTCCCTTACTTGATAATTCAAGAATGGATTTCAAAGCAAAGATGGGATTCAAAGTAGAGGAACTCTAATCAAATAGAATTCCACTAAAAGATAGACTCGATAGGGAGATAAGATGATTAAATTTCAAATTGGAAGATGGATAAATTTATATAAATCGCAGGTAACCTTAACCGGGTCAACCGTGACATCAAGAATACGATCGATGCGGAATTCTGAATCAAATCGACAACAGATCACAAGAGATAGAATTCGGGTAAAGCAAAAGATAGCAGCATCTAAACCGAGGATACAAAACTCTCTGGTGAATCAATGCTGGTTATAAAGGAGTTTCACCCATTTACAAATCATTCAGAGATTGGCGAGACCGCCGATTTGTTATAGAGATCATTCGAAGTGGAGTTATGGGGATACTCCAGAATCAAGAAGACACAAATATGGGAGACAAGAATGGACTTTGGAACCAAAGTGAATGTTCCAAAATTTAAAGGAAACCGAGTCAAAGAAGAAGGAATTCAAGTTCGAACGAAAGTGATTCTGTAATTGAATTTTACTCTATATGCTGAGTTTTGCCTAAAACCAGACTCTGATACCAACTGTAATGGGACAACGCCAATGAGGTAACGCCCACCGTAGCATACAATGCTAACTGTGTTCTGCTTTTACGGCCAGCCTCTCGACTGCACCAACCCCGCGGGACATGTAGGAGTAAGAGTCATCTGCTCGCTACCAAACCCAAATACGAGAACCCCCTATCATGCTACACCCGCCAAGTGCATAAGCAGACACACATGCCGGACTTGAATAATTCAAAACAATGGATTGTAAATAAAATTTGGCAAAACTCAGCATATACAGTAAATAAAATAACCACAGATCACAGACACAGAGTAATATAACAATAATGCAGCGGAAACAAAAGAATAGTAGTTCATGAAGCCTGTGCAGTTAATGCCCCGCTATATCCCCGCTATAATTCCGATATATCTTATAGCGGATTCCTACCGCTACGATTTTTCCATATATCCCCAACATATAGCCTTTCCGCTTTAATCCCCGCTATTTCCGCTATATCCCGTTATTTCCGCTATATTCCGCTATTTCCGCTATATCTTCTATAAAAATTGGATTGAAAAATGATATTTATACGCTATAAAAATTATGAAATTAATGAATTTCATTGAATTTTTGATATATGTTTAGAAATTATAATACTCTAATATTCTACTAAATTAAATTAAGTTATACAACAATTTTACGTTCATTTACAATACATTTGCACATATTTTTATTTAAAATTATTTTTGTATTAATTATAATTCAATTGAATATTAATTTTTCACATAATTACTATCTATATATTTGTAAAAACAACAAGTATGCGATTTATATGCTATTTTAGAGTAATTCGATATATCCCGCTATATCTTCGCTACATCCCCGCTATGACTTTTTGCACCTCTACCGCATTGAATCCACCAAGCGATTTTACTGCACAGCATGAAGCTACTATATATATAACAGAGTTAAACAAGATACAACAGAAGTCACTAGTACATAGATGTCTCAATACAATAATCAAATACAAGATCTGAATACATCACTGGAATCGACTGAATAACTGAAAGCAGGATAGATAGCTGGATCTCCAAGCGAAGCTCCAACTCCAAAGGTGAGTCTCGAACACTAGTACACTCAGTCTGACCCGAGCGTAAACCAAAACACAAAACACTCGAGTCAGGATTAACATTCTTATATTAATAAATCCAACTCAAGTGAAATATCAACTGAAATACAAGTAACTTAAAGGATGTTTGGGATAACCATCCTCTAAGGATCCGTTAAACTATCAACTATGTAGTAATATTTTGCTAATATAATAATGTCTATAGTAAAATAAACTTACTTTTAAATAGCGTTAAGGGGTTACCCATATAGCCCTTAACACATAATAGTGCCAATAGTCTATACAGTACCTGCATACCCCGAGAGGCTACGAGAAGATACTCCATTGGTACGACACAAATAGAAACTCGTAGTAAAGCTCGATATGGTAGGTGACACGACACAACTAGGCAATGCCAGGGTAGATATACCAATTACGCATTCGGGCTGGTGGAAACGCACAGCAGCCACTACTGCCCACCTCAGAACACACTCCCAATCAAAATCGAAGGGTGGCCACCAAATCAATCACAAAGTAAAAGAATGGTATCGAAGAAATGCGTCCGATCAGAGGTGCTACCTCATTGGCCCGTCAATCGCTCCTGTTTTAGCCACCTTATGCCAACTCACGGGAGTTGGGTCCACGTTCATATCTCAATAGGATCGTCGCCACCATCCTACTTCATTCTAGAATCTCCACCGCGTACACTGTTGTTAAAGTGGTTATCGGTATCAACAAAGAGTATGCCCATATCCGATCCCGGTCTCTTTAACAACCAAACGTTATTATAACACCGCGGTCATTTCAAAATAGTTTATACTTCAAAACCAAAATATCATTTCCATTTCAAAACCAAATCAATACGATATCATTTCCATTTCAAATATATCCATTTCCAAAAATCATATCACTTTCCAAAGTTATAACGCTTTCGAAATCATAGTCCTTAAAAATCAAAACACTTTGGAAATCACAACTTTGAAATCATAGCATTTTGGAAATCCTAACACTTTGAAATTATAGCATCTTGGGAATCATAACACTTTTGAAATTATAGCATTTTTGGAAATCATAACACTTTTGAAATTATAGCATTTTGGAAATCATAACACTTTCCTCTTAAACAGTTTAGATATTAAAATTAGTATATATAGTAAAATAGTTTATAAAATAAAATAGTTATAAGTTAAAATAGCTTATAATAAAATAATTTATATTGAAAATGATTTATATTAAAATAGTTTATATTAAAATAATTTATAAAGTAGAATATAAATAGTTTTAGATATAGTTTTAAAAATACTTTATATAATAAAATGGTTCCACAAATTCATAAATCAATTCGGATCAACTCGAATTACAAAATTCAAATTTAATCAAATCTCAAATCATCAATTTCAACTCGATTTAGTTTCTAAATAAACCATTTCAAATTATCGATTTCAATTACATATTTAAACCATAAAATAAGTCATTTCAATTTCAATATATTTCAAAGCTTTAAATATTCAACGTTTCAAAACTAAATTCGAAAATTTCATATATATATATCAAATTCATTTTACTATTATTTTAGTCTTGAAATATTCACTTAATAAATCCAATATTATTTAAAACAAACCCCAAATTACAATAAACTAAATATTTCCTTCAATTTATTTGAAATATACATTTAAATCACTTTAATAATTTCATATCTTTAAAATCTCAAATTTAATAATTTCAAACCAAACTTATTTAAGTAAAATTCTTAAATAAATATCAAATCAATTTCAAATTTATCTTTCCAATCTGAATCATTATAAACTCTATATTTGAAAATATATATATTAAATAAATACTTAAACATATTATATATATCAACTTTATTAAATCAACCTTG
Source organism: Allium fistulosum (assembly GCA_030737815.1). Lineage (NCBI taxonomy): Eukaryota > Viridiplantae > Streptophyta > Magnoliopsida > Asparagales > Amaryllidaceae > Allium > Allium fistulosum. Next base: position 307,216,453 of record CM060904.1, on the reverse strand, counting down.
ATAAATCTTTAAAATCAATATTTATCAAAATCATATATTTCTTTTCAAAACCATAGAAATCATTTACAAAAAAATATAAATAGACAAACGGTGTCTGTATAAAATTTTCTATCCTATGGTCAAGTGGTATGGATATTTAGCATTTTAATCCGCAATTTAAAACATATTCGGGTATATATATTTTCTATTCGAAATCCCAAATTAAATTCAATGAAAATCTCTTGGGTTTATCATTTCAACCCATAACGATTTTCTCCTATTCTACAAGATCGTTCGGGTATGTATCATTTCAACCCATAGTGAATTCTATACTAACAGGGAACTTGCAGAGTGATAACAGACATATAACATCAATATAAATAACAGATAATGGTGTCAGATGTCACAGGTGAACAGATACAGATAACAACATATATATCAATGTAAATAAATAACAGCAACATATTTCAATTGACATTACAATTGGAATCAGATTTAATAAATAAAAGAACGTTCATGAGTGATTGCTCACCTTTCGAGGCTAGAGAGGATAGACAAAGGAATTGAGTTATGAAATGTAAGCACGACTTCCAAAGCAAAGCTACATTGGCACGAATTCGATGAACGGATCTGATAACAGGAATCGATGGAAACAAATCAAAAATTTGTTTAACATAAACCGAAACAAAAATAAATATTATATCCATATATCTCTAATAGTTAATATAAGTTTTAAACTCATATTTTAAAATAATATATATATTACTAAAGAAAAGTCCAAATATCAATATTTGTTATAAAACCAATATAAACAATTTATGACAGAAATTGAGAAATTTAAACCTATATATATAACATACTATGCCACTTACTCAACTAATAAATAAACTGGCATACATAGTTCATAACTTATAAAGAACTATACAGATTCACATCGAATAACGTAAATCAACAAACAAAATAACTACTATATATATACTGATAACATATAAACTAACATATTAAATTTATAACTATATATATAAAATTTATAAACCAACATAAAATATGTTATTAACCAAAATGTGCAACTTATATTTATAAAGTAGTCGGTTATAAAACTTAAATATACTAACATTATATACTACATATACAATATACATTAGCTGAAATATAACTAATATAATACTCGACACGTATGATACTTCCTCTCAGATCTAGTATACAGTCATATATAAGTATGAACAAAATAGCTAGGTTAATATATATACCATACATATACATTTCACTTTCTTATACAAAGCATTTACCCAAATCATACATATATAACACTTATATAGTATAACACTGTAATCTAATTATATAAAAGGATATTAGTTTATAATATAAAATATCCATATCTATATTATCTATTGAGTCACAAAATCAAGTTATTACACAAAAAATCAAATCTGTAAAACAAATTTATATACGATCGGTAGAATCCTCAGTAAACAACTAGTTGTATAACATATATAAATATATATCTGACTGATACAAAATGACATACTGCATATATATATGTAAGGTATAAACAATATAGATGACAATTGATTACCTAACTTATATATATAAAAAGATATATATATATATACATATATATATATATATATATATGTACAACTAAATGTATGCAGGTAGTATTGTAAACCAACCCTATGTAAGTCATAGGAAAACACACGTATATAAGAAACAAAGTTAGCCGCAACATATATATATATATATTTATATATATAGGCACCGAAGTTAAAAGTATGGTTCACCCAAAAGCAGGAACAAAAACAAAACAAAAAACAAAAAAACAAAAGTATAAAAGTTGCACATATATACGTAACTAAATATAACAAATATATAAGGGAAGGGCTTACGGCCGAGGAGTGAAGCTCGGTCATTGCTTGCGTGAGAAGACTGAGGGGGTGCGCGGGTTGGTGATGAGGGGTGGCTCTAGAGGTGGCTATATGTGAGGTCAAGGGGGAGGAGGCCGAGTGGTGGAGGGATACGTGGTCGAAGGTGAGGTGGATCGGCAGAGGTAGTTGTTTGAAGAAAGCTTGGGTTCGATGGTCTCTAGGCAAAACAACAGAGGAGAGAAGGATTCAAGCAGATGAAAAGAAAATGTGACCTTTCATTAATATATATATTTTTAATATGAACAGAAGCGAAAAGAGTACCAAGGAAAGGAAATGAACCAAAATTTAAAATGAACCAGTATGAAAAGAAATTGAACAGGGAAGAAGAAAAGCCTGAACAGTTATATATGGGAAATAGTAAAAGTTTATGATTATTCGTTTCAGCAGAGGGAAACGAATGGACAGCAAACAAAAGGTTAAAACGGGTACCGAAATGCTGCTATCCCGTGCGGAAAAATCCAAACGGAGCTAGAAACGTTCGAATTTCGTGAAACGGATTACGTAGTCTTATTCAGAGTGTTCTAAATAAATTTTCTCATGTTGACATATTTAGGTTTCGGAACACTTTTATTATCATCAATTTTAACTGATAAATTGAAATAAAATTACACTAGAAAATAAACTTCTAAATTATCTGATGAAAATTTACCAGTTGCTATGTTTAACTGGACGCATTTCAAATATTGAATTTTTATTTCAAAATTTTATTGTTTAAAATTTCACAAAAATCCAATTAATAAATAAATAAAACCACTGAAATTTATGGGTCGTTACACTAATCTTTATCAAAGTTTCCCATGCCTCGGCTAGAGATTTGAGGTAGCCATCGCCAAGAAAAGTCAAGTCCCGATGCATGAGAACACGGGTGTTGTATTCAGCTATCAGCGGGTCGAACATGCACTTGATCTCCTCTCTGCTGGCCTCTGTAGCCGCCTCAAGGTGAGAGTCAATCTCCGCGGATGCTATTCTCTTGCCCTCTTCACGGGCTTCATCCTTCACCGTCCCGACCTTAGAGAGCTCATCGTCGAGGTTTGCCTTCAAGAGTCACGTAGTAACAATTTCGTTGCAGTATCGTTGGGACTCCTCTTGAGCAGCTATCTTCTCTTCCTTCTCCTTAGAGAGTAGTTTTTTCAACTCTTTAACCTGCAGGGCGAGTGCATCCCTTTCTTTTTGGACAGAGTCCTTTTCTAAAGCCAGGGCCCCACAGCGTTGGACTGCTTCATCAATTTCCTTCTTATGAGTCATCTCTAGATGAGTGACGGCCTCCGCAGTATCTTTAGCACTTTGTTCGGCAGCCTCGAGTTGGGACTTGTACGAAGAGAGCTCTTCGTCCTGATTTTTGATAATGTCTTTATCGAAAATGGCTTCAAGCTTCAGGCGGTCGATTTCGTGTTGGCGCTCAATAGAGACTTCTGAGACTTTTTCAACTAGATGGACAAACGCGTCATGTTGAACATAAACGTCGTTATTGCAAGCGATGGCACTCTGCTTGACATGCCCCGGAATGTGATGGATCGTTGGAAGGAATTTCAGACCATCAAAGAAGATTTTGGGGAATTTAACTTTCAGCTCGGCCAGCTTCTCCGATATCGTCGGATTTGTTATGGGAACAAAGGGAGGTGGCTTTGAAAGTTCCGTTTTCTTACGATGTTCCCGAGACTACCGTGTGCTGGATGAACCAGAGTGTTGATCACGGGGAACATCAGATTGAGACCCCTTCTGCGAAGACTTCTCTCTGCCTTGCTCTGATTGAGAAGGAAGATCGCAGGAATATGAAGAGTGGCTGTATGATTTCCTTCAATAAGTTGATTCTCAGGGGCGATTCTCTCGGTCTCTAGAGTCGTCTCTGTCTCGGCGCTTGCTGGTGCTCGAATCCCGGCCTGAATGATGAAAAATGGATGAGCCGCGAAGTCGATCGAGTCCGTGGGTGCGTCCCATGTCACCTGCATAGAATGAGAATAATGACAGGTTATAAAAGATCAGGGTGATGGATGAAATTGAAGTGTAGGGTGAAGTGCACGTGTCCGTGTGTGTCCTAGTGTTCCCCCCGATGGACCGGTTTTTTTATCTTTACTAATAGGAGTTTTCTATCCCTGAACATGAGCTTGAGCGCCTGCATTGCCCCTGGCGGGCGAATGAAGCTTAAGCGCCTCTGAGTCGTCAAAACCATAATTGAGCAGATCATCAGGGATGGTGAGGTTCGAGAGACCTTTTAGCGAACTTTCTAAGGGTTGGGGGGAAGGTTATCTCTCCTTTGGAATAAGGGTAACTTTAGAAGTTCCACCCACTTTCTTTCTCCTCAACTTATAGGTCAATTTCTTCTTTCCCTTGGAAGGGGAAGATGACGTCTCAATACCGTGGACTTCGACTATCGGGTCCTGGGTGGGACTGACATTTTCACCCGGTACTTCGGGCGTCTTGCCTTCTCTGATTTCTCCCTCTTCTGGCGTGTCAGGGGCGCTACGTGCTGAAGGCCCGGCCTGCCTTTTTCCTTTGCCCGAAGCAGGTCTAGATAGAGTGACACATTGGGGGAGGCTTATTCGGCGACCTTCCGCCAGCAGCCCGAACTTCGTAAGTGACTCATTTGAAATGAGAGATCTGATGTCCCGATCTTCTACGGGGAGGGCCCGGATAGTCGCAACAGCTTCAGAGTACCAGGAGCCTTCGGGACGTGGATTGATACTTGGAAAAGTGGATAAAGAGTCAGAGAAGATGCAAATTTCGCCAAATTCAAGTGTTGATCTGAAAATTGAACTTACTTCCTTCTACCCAACTCCTGGCGAAACCGGGAGGACAACGCACGTAGAACCACTCTTGCTTGTACTGGGCAAATTTGCTCCACGCCCCGGTCAGGATTTGGCATTTACTATGTGGCTCTGGAAATATAAAAGATGGGCTGTCTGACCGTCTCTTGAAGCGATATATATAACGAATATCGCCGGAAGTGGGAAGCCTGAAAAGGACACTCATGAAGAGGATGCAAGTCCCGTATATGAATGCGTGGCTATTTGGATGTAATTGTGAGGGGGCAATCTCGATATATTGTAGCACGTCATGAAGAAAAGAATTGAATGGCGGTACGCTGCTGACCCAGCACATAAACCTATTGCAGGTTGTATATCTGACTGGGGGCAAGTGCGGATGATCATGCCCCGATGGAACTAACACGTCATCGAAGGGGATTCCATGGACATAGCATATCCGACGGAGTGTACTTTCATTAATCTTTGAGGCATGTGAATCGATTGGGTCGTCTAAGAAAATTGCTGCCTCCAGAGCGTCGGGAGCCAAGTCGACAGACACCGTCGCAGGACTCGGTAAGTCTTGAGCAGGGGTAGTTGACGGGTTTGAGGTTCCTATAACTTCTTGTCGAGAGGATGGCCTGGGTCTATCCGAGATCGTAGCGGAGCTAGATTTCCTAGACATCTCTGATGAAGATTGAATCTGACAAAGCGCCTATTTGAACTATACTTAAAAAACAATCAACATTAGACTTAGCAACATAAATATTCCCCCCCTCCCACGTGTGGTGTGTGAACTAGTGCGATCATTCAGATATAAGTGCCAAGCAGTGAAAAGATGCTGGATTTAGGAAATAAGTGTGAGTTTTGAATTGTCGTCTTCGAAGACCGTCATCGCTGGCCGTTTACGAAAGCTTGACGTAAGACGGTTTATATTTTGAACTCGACATCGTCACTGCATTTGAAATTTTATTAACTAACAGGCATGTTAAGTCCAAGTTTTCAGTTGTTTAAACACCGGAGTTGTCAGTCTGGATTGTCCAATATGCTTTGTTGTTTAAGTCTGTCCTTATCCATTGTCACGAGTTCAAGCATAAAATATGTATTGAGTCAATTATGCATTAGGTTCAACTTGTGTTGCTGTTGTACACGACCCTCCTACCTAACCACTTCATCGTTCGGCATTCAACTAGTCATGCCGAACCACAATCATGCCGAGCCACATCGCTCGGCATTCTACCTACAACACCAACGTCCTCCTACCTAACCACTTCATCATTCGGCATTCAACTAGTCATGCCGAACCACAATCATGCCGAGCCACATCGCTCGGCATTCTACCTCCAACACCAACATTCTCCTACCTAACCACTTCATCGTTCGGCATTCAAATAGTCATGCCGAACCACAATCATGCCGAGCCACATCGCTTGGCATTCTACCTTCAGCACCAACTCTCCCTCAACATAACCTCCCTACCACTCGGCAAGGACGAGCCATCCAACAAGTTGCGTCGAGCCGCCTTGATCGGCAATCTGCTCAACTAACACTTCTCGCCTGCACTCCCCCTAACATCGTTCGGAATAAAAGAATCATGCCAAACCACAACTTCACTCCAGTATTTCTTCTCCAGTGTCGTTCGGCGTGAGGAAGTCAAGCCGAAGCACATCGACACGTCTCACTCCGACAAACATACTAGACATCTTCTTAGAAGTTCAAAGGATCGCAACTTTGACTCGCGCGACGCCCTCTTCCACTCCACCTAGTCCTAGGGCTAACTAAAACCTCAGATGCGTCTCCCTTATCTACGCGAATTCGTGAGCTTAAGAGATGCCGCAAAATCGAGTCCCATTCAAAGTCCCAAATTGGGAAAGTCGAGTAAGTAAAGGGTTAGTACCTAGTAGAAGGAGGCGAAGTCTAGTGGAGTGTTTGAGATAGGGGCTGAATCTTCTCAGGTTTGTGGATCGAGAGCAGTCGAAGGAACGACGTGTAGGATCTGGGAGTCAAGAAGGAGGTTGAGGTATTGAAAAAGTCTAGACGTAGGCAAGATCGTAAGTTCTATAGTATGAAGGTAAAAGTAAAAAAGAAAAAACAAAAGAAGTATCGCCTTATATAGAGAGAAGAGAAGTTGAAGGGACAGCGACCGGTAGAACCGGTCAAAGCACCTTCCTTGCTCGGCATCAATCTCAATCGGCATTTGTATGTCGACCGGCATTGGTATGTCGATCGGCATTTGTATGTCGTTCGGCATTCAAAAAAGGGACTCGAAGCAAAACACGAAGGACACGTGATTCAAAGCGCACCATGTTCATCCACACGATGCACTTTAGGGGGAAAGTGTTACATGGAGGTTTGACCAAGTAACTAGAGGAACAACATAAGCATCGTTCGGCATCCAGGCTCGCTCGGCATTAGGGGTACCGTTCGACATTCAAAGGATGTTCGGCATTAGGGGTACCGTTCGGCATTCAAAGGACGTTCGGCATTAGGGGTACCGTTCGGCATTCAAAGGACGTTCGACATAAGGGGTACCGTTCGGCATTCAAAGGTCGCTCGGCATTCCAGCTTTGATCGAAATTCCAGCCTCGTTCGGCATTACTACCTCGATCGGCATTCCAGCCTCGACCGGCATTCCAGCCTCGCTCGGCATTACATCCTCGACCGACATTCCAGCCTCGTTCGGCATTACAGCCTTGTCCGGCATTCCTGCCTCGATCGGCATTCCTTCCTCGATCGGCATTCCTGCCTCGATCGGCATTACAATTTTTTTTATAATGGTTTAAAAAATTCTATGGCCTATTACCACTTTAATATTGTTAGATTCAGATTAATTACAAGTATAAGAGCTTTGTAAGTGATTATAGATAAAAATACAAGGATTTCACCCTTAGTGACCAAGGTTGCGTAGAGAATAAGGGATGAAGAAGATGGAGAGAATAAGTCCAAAAGTCATCTCTAATTTTCCATATTGCTTCTGTTTATAGCAAAATCATCCATTTTAGTCACCAAATCATGAAAGAACAGGTAAAATTTTAGATTCGAGAAAGTAGGAAGGAATAGAGATGTTATGGTAACGGTAAATTGACCATTACCATACCATTACCAGTCAATCGGTTACCATTTTAAAGTAAAGTCGATATACCAGTATAATCGGTATGGCAACGGTAAATTTACCATTTTTTACGGTAAAACATCGGTAATAATTTTTCAAAACCAGCGGTAACGGTAATTTACCAGTCCATTTATAATACGGTAATTTACCAGTCCATTAGGGGCATGTAGAAGCAAGAAAATAATTCAATTTATTTCAGTAATTAAACTCAAATGATGATAAATACACTTCTTTTCTATGTCCTTTATTAAGTGACCCACTTAGATATGTAATGAAGCATCGTTCATTGTAAAAATATATCAACTTATTATTTTTCTAGACAAATGGTAATTTACCATTACTAGTGTAACAGTTACCAGTTTATCGGTATACCAGTCATCGGTATATAAGTAAATCGGTAGTGGTTGTAACAACCCAAAATTTAACCCATAATAATTAATTCGTTAATTAGTTAAATAATAAAATAACTTTATGAAATGATCAGAATTGAGCCATGGGAGTTGCACCATTATGTCCGTAGTAATTTTCTAGTCAATTTCCATATATAGAATGTCAGAATCCGAGCTAATATGAGCTAGAAACAAAATAAACAAGAAAAGAGGAAAAAAATGGGCTAGGTCGACCGGCCGGTCGACCTAGGAGGAGGAACGGTCGACCGCCCAGTCGACCCGCCTATAGGTTTGGAACGAAGAAACTTTTCTTCGTCCAGAGCGTTCATACACGTATTTTTGCATTCTTTAGCTTCATCTGGTCCTTCCGTTCTTGCATCCGACGACTCCTATTCAGCCTATGACGTAGTTGCATCCTATTCAATCCCCAAATCTAACGGTCTGAGATCCACTTCTACCCATATAAATAAGACCCTAGGCTTAACACTTTTTCTCATTTTAAGATTTTCTCCAATTGGGTTCACCTTTTCAGGAAGGACCCTAAGCGGATTAATTTTCCAAGAAGAAAATCATTTTAAAATAAATATTTAGCAATCCCAAGTGGATCCGGGAAGACCTAAAGGGAAGAGCTTAGGACCACAGGTGAGTGATTGTAATTATTTTAAAGATTTCTTTAAGTGATTTTAAATAATAGGGTTTCCAATAGTTTTAGTTTTACTACGATTTTTGGAATAACCTTTATAGTAGTTTATTTACAGTTTTTAGAATTATTTTCAGTCTATTTCTTTTAGCAATTCTTTTCAGTTAAATTTAGTTTATTTCTATTAATTATAGCTTTTCCATTTATTTACAGTTTACATACAGTATTTTAATTTATTTACTGTTATTTATGCGTTATTTACATCTTTTTCCTACGCTTTGAATTTTCTTCTATTTTCAGTTTTCTTTTATTTCTCCTTCTTCTTCGCGTATGGATTAAAATAGATTAAACACGAATATGGATTAAAATTATAAGAACACTGAAATAACGAAAGATAGGATGTAAATTGTAAAGGCTGTAATAAAAATGGAATTAAGATTGAAATTGAGCCTAATTATGATATTAAGGTTAGAATTGGACTAATTAAAGATAATTAGCCTAGTTATAACTTAGAATTATAACTAAAAAGAGTATAAGATAAAAGAGGCTTATTTTCACATTCAGACCTTGGGTTAAGTAATAAGCATGATTATAACGTAGGTTATAATAAGAAAAAGAATGGAATGATGCTTATTTTAAGACTTAGGATAAATTAATAAGCGAAGATAGTGAAGATAATAATAAAGGCTTATTTAAATAATTTATCTAAGTTAATAAGCGAAGATGAAAGTAGGACCTGTACCAAAAAGCATTCCCTACTAGACAAAATGGTAGTCCCACATTAGCCTGAAGTGAGATGAGGGCACGCTTATGCTAATAATGGTAGTAATTGGTCAAATAGAAGTCCAAATCATGGTGGATTTGGACAAGGGGCACAACTAGATATTGTTTGGATGACAGGCCAGTACCAACATCATTTCCCCTATTTATTTATGGACACGGTGTTTCACATAATCCTGAAGTGAGACGAGGGGCACGCTTATGCTGGAGCATAGGTAATAAGAAGACCCAATAGGTGGAGCAACAGGTAGCATGAGCATGGTGGCAGTTACGCGTGCGACTTTAATTTCGGTGCTCAGTAATCGCTATGAGTTCCAAGCGCTTAAGTATGTGTGCCTTTCGTAGGCACCATTGCCTTCTGTGTAGGGAGTTATATAATGTCTAGTCCATAATAAATACTGCATCTTTCGTAGATGCCATTACCTTATGTGTAGGGAGTTATATAGCATCTAGTCCGCAGTAAGGTCTATGGAGTAGCAGGCCGATCAAAGGGTAGAATTAGGATTTCAGCCTAATTATAGGATTAGGAATTCAGCCTAATCAAAGCAGCTAACAAAGACAAGTGCAAACAATCAAAGTTAATCAGTTGCGTCAATTTTGTAATTCTTACTTATTTCCACCTTATTCCATTTTTTTCCTATTCTCTTTGTTTCCTTTATATATACTAGAACTATTGTAAGGTCTATTACTTTTACTTTGATTAAAGATTCTAGTAATTACTATCATTCACCAGACTTTTAGTCTGACCCACTCCTCCATTTTCCCCTTTTACCACAATAGGCAATCAAGGGCAAGGAAGATTGACCACAGCTTCTTGGAGACTTGGAAACCCTATCATGTATTCCCTCTTTTTATTTCCACCTTTTTGTTCTTTTATTGTACCGGCACTGTATTGAGGGAAAATTTGTGTTTGTACTCTGGTTTTTCTGATGAGACCGAGATTTTATTATCATAAGACAATTGTATTTGGAATTTGGAACATATGTGGTTTGTCTGAAATATTTATGAAGTATTAATTTTTAAAATCACTTATTGTTTTTTTTATTACTTACGCTGTGTTATTATCTATCTATTTTTTCTTGTGAATCTTAGTCTTTGCTAACTTTAGTTATACCTACAATGCACCATATCTTTTAGTGTGTCCTTTTGGATATACTAAGGAGTGTGGGGATGTTTCATTTGGTATCGGAGCCTAAGGTTATAGGATTCCTAAAAATTTATTTTAAAAGTAAAGTATTTTTCCAAAATAACTTGTTTTAAAATATTTTTCAGAAAATAACCCTTAGAAGTGATTTTTAAGTATAAAAGAGTTTTTATAAAAAATCTCCTCAAAAGTCCAGTTCAATCTTCCTACAACACTTTCCTAAACTCTCTTTTTCTTTGCGTAGAATAGCGGATGCCCCTAATCTTCTCGAGAGCATTCCAATCCCAGGCTGGTTTCGTTGGTATCTACAAACCACGACTCCAGAGGTGCAAGGGCAAGCGCTCAATCCAGCACCAGCGGTTGGGAATCCCATCAACCCACCTGCAACTGTTAATTTCTCTACGCTCTATAAGGATTTTGCAACCTTGGGTGGAAAGAATTTTTTTGATACAGAGACTTTTGTAGAGGCAAGGGCTTGGCTTAGGGACACCGAGAGGATATTTGGCCTATTGGGATTGGATGAACAACAGCGAGTTCAACTAGCATCTTGGCAGCTGAAAGAGGGGCTTCTTATTAGTGGGAAGTTATTGAGTTGGAAGGAAGAGAGGTTACTTGGAATGGATTTCAGGAGCGATTTGTTAGGAAGTTTTTATCTCAAGCAGAAGAGAGTGTTCAGTTTGAGCGATTCATTAATTTGAAGCAAGAGAGTTTGTTCGTGAAGGAGTACATCAATCAATTTTAACGAATTATCGTGGTTTGGAATGGAGTTGGTAAATACACCGCACAAGAAGGCTATGAAGTTTGCGAAGGGATTGAATCAACCCTTTCAAGGGTTATTGCTGACTCACGTGCCGATGGGAGCTACTTATGAGTCGTTGGTAGAGATGGCGCTTATGTCTGATACAGTCAAGGAGGGAGAGTCCAAAGAGGTTGTTGTTAAGATGGAAGGTCCAAAGAAGAAATCTTGGAATAACAATAAAGAGAAGAAGAAAGGTAGAGGCCCTCAGAAGAAAATCAAGAAGGTTATAAAGTGCAATAGCTGTGGAATTGTTGGACATATCGCCAAGGATTGCAGGAAAGATAAGATGAAGGGAAAGTGCTATGCTTGCGGACAGCCCAGTCATATGAGTAAGAATTGTCCCCAGAGAGTGGGGCCAGGGACGAGTGCATCAATAACGCAGATTCAGGCGTTAGACGCAGCACCTTCGGGTAGCATTCTAGATAGAGGTAGGAAAGTCACCGTTGAAGGTTTGATTTCTATTTCTAATTTTCCCATTTGGACTCTATTCGATTCTGGAGCATCACACTCTCTCATCTCTAGTCCTCTAGTAGATTGTTTGCACCTAGACATCTCTTTAGTGGTAGACCCCATCATTGTTTCAAACCCCATAGAAGGATCGACACACTTGTCTATGATTTGTAGGGGTTTGAAAATTTTTATCCTAGGCGTAGAATTTGACTATGACGCCTATGTAGTGGGTTTTTTGGGGTATGGGATGATTTTGGGAATGGATTGGCTTTCCACATATGGAGCTATATTAGATTGCGAGAGGAGAGTCGTTAGACTAGGGACATACGACGGTAGGACTCTCGAGGTTTCTTACGACCCGCAAGGGTCAGTTATGTTGAGCTTTCTTTATTCCCTCGATTCATCACCTTCAGAGTTGGATTCGGTTCCTGTCGTCAGAGATTTTCCAAACGTCTTCGAGGAGGTTATGGGACTACCCCCTAAGAGAGAGATGGACTTCAGGATTTATTTGACTGATAATGCTAAGCTAGTAGCATTACCCATGACACCTAAGGAGAGGAAGGAATTGAGAAAGCAAGATCCGTGAGCTTTTGGAGAAAGGTTTCGTAAGAAGAAGCATATCGGAGTATGGAGCACCAGTCGTCTTTGCTACTAAGGCGGATGGTTCCCTTCGACTTTCCATAGACTATAGAGTATTAAATAAGCTCACGAAGAAGAACCATTATCCACTTCCTAGGATAGATGATCTTTTTGACCTGTTAGTTGGCTCTTCAGTATTCTCTCAACTTTATTTAGCCACTGGATTTCATCAGCTTAGGGTCGCTGATAATAGTATTGATAAGACCACATTTAGGACAGCCGATGGATTCTTTGAGTGGTTAGTCATGCCTTTTGGGCTAACCAACGCTCCAGCCTATTTTGTAGATTTGATGGGCCGTGTTTTTAAAGATTTCCTAAATAAGTTCATGGTGGTGTTCATGGTAGACATTTTTGTGTTTACCAAGAAGTATGGAAGAGCATATTATTCATCTAAAGGAGGTTCTTTGTACGCTTCATGTTCATCAGTTGAAGATAAAATTCTTGAAGTATCACTTTAGGCATAAAGAAGTGTGTTTCTTCGGGCATAGAGTGGGTCAACACATGGAATGAGTTTGAGAAACAGGTTTGTACATCTAGGTTCGGATTATGAAAGCTTAAAGAGTTGTAGGCAAAGATTGGGGATGTACAATAGATTTAGCTAATAATAAAAAAGAAGATAGCCTATGTGTAGGTAGTTGCAGAAATTACAATTGTTTCATATAAGTGGATTTAATGGTAATGCCTTAGAATAAATATAAGCATACAAGAGGAATAAGAATATAAGACTTTAAGTAAGGAAATGAGATTTCCAAGGTTTAGAAAGGATACTCCTAGGGTAGTAAGTAGGAAAATACACTTTATTTCTAACCCAACAAAATGAAATTATTAGAATTGAAAAGTAGAATTGTCAATATTTTTAAAGTAAATATTGGGTTTTTTGGGAATATGGTAAGATATTTAAATTGGATTTTTATATGATATAAATTTTGTTAAGAGTGAAATTCTTTTTCAAGAATTATAGAACGTATATAGCTCACCAGTTTCTTTGTAGGAAAACAAAGATTTTAAATATAAAAACCCAAAATGTATTAAGTATCGAAAACGTAGATTACAACATTTATTGTTGTAATAAGTGCTTTCATTAAAATAAAGGGAGCATAGACTATAATGCTACCGTTATAGTAGGTGACTCCCAAGGAAAATGTTTTTACATAGTTGGTGAGGTTTATTAGTATTTATTTTTAATTGAATCCATACACTAGTATTTTTGAGTTGTAGTAACAGTGTTTTACGCAACATCTGTTTTAACCCACATAAAAATGTGTTTTGAAGAAAATTTTCAAGTATAGAAATAAAAGTGATTTGTGAATACACTTATTAATTAAATAAGTATAAGAAAATGTTTTTGGTTATGGATATATTAAAAAAATTTTGAAGATGAGTTTTTCTGAAGAAAAAAAGAGTGTAAGTTAGATATTAGAAGAAGTCTATCGTAAGAAAATATAATTTAAACATACTTTAATCTATTGGAATGAAAAGAATAATGGTATAATTTTCTATGGAACCAATAATAATGTTTTGTGAAGTTATAAGGAATACATGAAAGAGGTATACAAGGTATGGGAAGCACCATATTTTGTATAGCCTATTTTGAAAAATATAAAATAATTTCCTTGTAATTTCACATAAACATAAAATCCTCTTTTATAGGATTCATAAAAGGTTTTACCATTAACAGTTTCTCATAAGAGAAAGTAGTTCCAATACATTAAGGTATAAAACTGTTCGGTGTAATAAGAAGATGTTTAAAAAAAGGACACAAAAGGATATTTTAAAGATATTTTTAAAGGAAATGGTTTGGTGAAAAAGTAAATAAGTTTTTGAAATGAAAAACTTAATAAAAGTATAATTTGAAAATTTAAATTTTATAGAAAATTGAAAAGGTCTTTAAAAGAAAGCGAGGAATAAGTTTTGGGCTTAGAATTTGAAAGTTTTTCCCTCTAGGTTTGGAAAATAATGTAAATTCAAAAAGATGTAAGGATGCAAATCTAGAAACATAAAATGTTAAGCAACCGAGTATTTTTGAATTTAAGAAGAACTTAAAGATAGCACTTTTAAGGACAAAGATTTTGGGATTTGAAAATTTAGAAGCCCTGGTTTTTGAAATAAAATGATAAATACCAAACCAAACTTTAAAATGTGGAGTAGATAGGAATCATTTCCTAGGTGTAATGGAGAAAGGGTAAGGCTATGTAAGGGATAACAATGATTACTTTTAGAGGTAATAATAGAAGTTTCCGTGAAGTGTATAGGACACTAGTGAGAACCTAGGAATGGTACTTCATATGTGTAGGCTAAAGAAGAATAGTAAAGTGATATTAGTAGGAGACGCGTGGTTGAAGATGTGTATTTTTGATTTTGGAGAAACTTGGGAAAAGTATCTTCCTTTAATGGGATTCTCATATGATAGTAGCATTAAAAGTGGCACCTTTTGAAGCTCTTTATGATAGGCCACGCAAGTCGCCTTCATGTTGGATAGAGTCTGCAAAGAAATTGCCTTGGTTCCGACATAGTTAAGGAGACTTC
Source organism: Allium fistulosum (assembly GCA_030737815.1). NCBI lineage: Eukaryota > Viridiplantae > Streptophyta > Magnoliopsida > Asparagales > Amaryllidaceae > Allium > Allium fistulosum. Next base: position 307,201,329 of record CM060904.1, on the reverse strand, counting down.
GGAGAAGATTGGTTTGATTAGGAGAAAATTCGTATCTCATATCCACATTTCCTTGATAATAAGTTTTCGAATTTCCTATTTCCATCTTTAGTTTTGAATAGGTTCTTTCCTTTATTATCGTTTGGAAGGGTAGAACTTAGGATTTAACCTATGGATGGTAGGATTTGATGTAAACATGTTACTAGAACGTGTTATGTATGATGGATGCAAGTGGTTGCAAGTGTTTGCTAGTGGATGCTAATGGACGCATATACTTACACTAGGCACTATTATCTCTTAGGGGTCGGCCTAATAAGGACACTAGAGCATATGCATATGGATGTGCGCGCATTTTTATCCTATTTTCCATGGTTGCTAAAAATGGATGATTTTCGCATGATTGTTGCATTTGGATGATGTTTTTAACATGCATATAGAACTATCAGTTATCATTAGAGAATTTGCATTCATTTGGATACATGGCATAGACATGATTGTATAAAAGGAGGTCAACTTAATCAGTGGACCGTCTAATCTTTTGCATTAGTTAGGGACATAGACACTACACTAATCACATAAGTATCATAAATTGCATTAGAAAAACTCAAGGACAATGGATGAATGGATGATGGTTGGGTAGTTGGTTGTAGAACTTGGATGAAAACATTTAGTACATTCTTTTATCTTTAGATATTTCGAGGACGAAATCCCTTAAGGAGGGGAGAATGTAACAACCCGAAATTTAACCCATAATAATTAATTCCTTAATTAATGAAATAATAAAATAAATTTGTGAAATTATCAGAATGGAGCCACGGGAGTCACACCATTGTGTCCGTGGTAATTTTCTGGTCAATTACCATATATAGAACTTCAGAATCCGAGCTCATATGACCTAGAAACAAAATAAACAAGAAAAGTGGAAAAAAATGGGCTAGGTCGGTTTATAAACTGATTTAGAATTTGAATTTAACTTAAATTAAGAATTTGAGAATTTAATTTCCATTTTTCTCATTTTCTTTTTTTCCGGTTGCATTTACATTTTTCCACTGTTTCCAAACAGCAGCTGTTACTTTCTCTATTCCCTAAAACTCCATTAATATTCATTTGCATTTACATTTTTCCACTATTTCCAAACAGCAGCTGCTACTTTCTCTGTTCCAAACAGTCGACCTAGGAGGAGGGAAGGTTGACTGCCCGGTCGACCCGCCTACAGGTTTGGAATGAAGAAAATTTTCTTCATTCCAGAGCATTCGTACACGTATTTTTGCATTCTTTAGCTTTATTTGGTCCTTTCGTTCTTGCATCCGACGGCTCTTATTCAGCCTATGACGTGGTTGCATCATGTTCAATCCCCAAATCTAACGGTCTGAGATCCACCTCTACCCCTAAAAATAAGACCCTAGGCCTAACACTTTTTTCCATTTTAATATTTTCTCCAATTGGGTTCACCTTTTCAGGAAGGACCCTAAGCGAAATAATTTTCAAGGAGAAAATGGTTTTAAATTAAAATATTTAACAATCCCAAGTGGATCCGGGAAGACCTAAAGGGAAGAGCTTAGGACCACAGGTGAGTGATTGTAATTATTTTAAAGATTTCTTTAATTGATTTTAAATAATAGGGTTTCCAATAGTTGTAGTTTTACTACGATTTTTGGAATAACCTTTTTAGTAGTTTATTTACAGTTTTTAGAATTATTTTTAGTCTATTTCTTTTAGCTATTCTTTTCAGTTAATTTTAGTTTATTTATGTTAATTATAGCTTTTCCATTTATTTATAGTTTATTTATAGTATTTTAATTTATTTACTATTATTTATGCGTTATTTACATCTTTTTCCTACGCTTTGGATTTTCTACTATTTTCAGTTTTCTTTTATTTCTCCTTCTTCTTCGCGTATGGATTAGAATAGATTAAACACGAATATGGATTAAAATTATAAGAATATTGAAATAACAAAAGATATGATGTAAATTGTAAAGACTGTAATAAAAATGGAATTAAGATTGAAATTGAGCCTAATTTTGATATTTAGGTTAGAATTGGACTAATTAAAGATAATTGGCCTAGTTATAACTTAGAATTATAACTAAAAAGAGTATAAGATAAAAGAGGCTTATCTTCACACTTAGACCTTGGGTTAAGTAATAAGCATGATTATAACGTAGGTTATAATAAAAAAAAGAACGGAATGAGGCTTATTTTAAGACTTAGGATAAATTAATAAGCGAAAATAGTGAAGATAATAATAAAGGCTTATTTAAATAATTTATCTAAGTTAATAAGCAAAGATGAAAGTAGGACCTGTACCAAAAAGCATTCCCTACTAGACAAAATGGTAGTCCCACATTAGCCTGAAGTGAGATGAGGGCACGCTTATGCTAATAATGGTAGTAATTGGTCAAATAGAAGTCCAAATCACGGGGGATTTGGACAAGGTGCGCAACTAGATATTGTTTGGATGACGGGCCAGTACCAACAGCATTTCCCCTATTTTTCTAAGGACACGGTGTTTCACATAATCCTGAAGTGAGACGAGGGGCACGCTTATGCTGGACCACAGGTAATAAGAAGACCCAATAGGTGGAGCAACAGGTATATAACGTCTAGTCCACAATAAATACTTTGTGCGTCTTTCGTAGATGCCATTACCTTGTGTGTAGGGATTTATATAGCGTCTAGTCCGCAGTAAGGTCTATGGAGTAGCAGGCCGATCAAAGGGTAGAATTAGGATTTCAGCCTAATTATAGGATTAGGAATTCAGCCTAATCAAAGCAGCTAACAAAGACAAGTGCAAACAATCAAAGTTAATCAATTGCGTTAATTTAGTAATTCGTTTTTATTTCCAGCTTATTCCTTTTTCTTCCTATTCTCTTTGTTTCCTTTATATATACTAGTACTTTTGTAAGGTCTATTACTTTTACTTTGCTTAAAGATTCTAGTAATTACTATCATTCACCAGACTTTTAGTCTGACCCACTCCTCTATTTTCCACTTTTACCCCCATAGGCAATCAAGGGAAAGGAAGATAGACCGCGACTTCTTGGAGACTTGGACACCCTATCATGTATTCCCTCTTTTTATTTCCAGCTTTTTGTTCTTTTATTGTACTGACACTGTATTGAGGGAAAGTTTGTGTTTGTACTCTGGTTTTTCTAATGAGACCGAGATTTTATTATCATAAGACAATTGTATTTGGTATTTGGAACATTTGTGGTTTGTCTGAAATATTTATGAAGTGTTAATTTTTAAAATCACTTATTGTTTTTTTATTACTTCCGCTGTGTTATTATCTATCTATTTTGTCTTGTGAACCTTAGTCTCTACTAGCTTTAGTTATACCTACAACGCACCATGTCTTTTAGTGTATCCTTTTCAGTATACTAAGGGGTGTGGGGGTGTTTCAATGGTAAACGATTTTAGTTTACCAGTAAAAACGGTACGGTAACGGTATTTACAAAATGGTAACGGTAACCATTACTATAACAGCCCTAGGAAGGGAAAATAGGTCTTTCTAATGATAAAACTCATGTTGGTATCAACTATAATTATGGATGGTATCGATCCTAATGGCCTTCTTAATGTTATGATGAAGTTTACGTTTCTTCAAGCCTTATACCCCAAAATCAATAAATGGACCCCAACATGTCCACCTTGCCACTCCATTCTTTGACTCCCAGCATAAGTCACCGAGTGTCCCATTGAATATCATATTGGTACATACCACTATTGTGGTTGGTACCGACGAAAATACTTTGGTGCATTTTCTATCTGAATTATGTACGTCACCTTCCATGGTTGTTCAAAGCTTGCCCCTAAGTTGTTGAACCATTTCATCTTCATCCTGATGTTCAGATCCACCCAGGAGTTGATCGGTTCAAATGCGGGATAACACCTGCTGTAACGACCCGCTATTTTGGACCATTCAAATCGACAATAAATCCACACATGTCAAACTTGAATAATTCAAAATACTAGATTGTTAATTTAAATTTGGCAAAACTCAACATATACAGTAAATAAATCAATCACAGAATCACAAACACAGAGTAATACAATAATACGCAGCGGAAAAGATAAAATAGTAGTTCATGAAGCTACTATATAAACATCAGAGTTAAAAATAAAATACAATAGAATATCTCAAATACAGTGAAGTCTTCAGTACGAATAGATGACCTCTCTGAACAAATCAACTCGAAAAGCTGAAAGCTGAATCGATAGTTGGATCTCTGATGCAGCCCAGAATGACAACCAGAATGTTGAAGTGTTAGGTCGCGAACGACCTAACGAGTCCTTTAAGTCGTTCCAGGATGATGCAGCTCAAGTTGGTAAAGTGTTAGGTCGTGAACGACCTAACGAGGCTTTTAAGTCGCTCCAACGACCTAGTGGAGACTCGCGAGCTAACGAACTAAAAGGAAAGGCGCTCAAACGACCTAACGAGTTACGACTTGCCTTAGGTCGCGGAGTTACGTTTCGATCTATGTTAGGTCGCAGAGAAAAGGATCGACCTAAGTTAGGTCGTGGGGAGATGTGGAGAGATAGGTCGCTCACTATAGGTCGCGTGGCCTTAGGTCGCGAAGTTTTCTGAAGCCGCTTCTTTTAGGCCGCTCGACCTTATGCCGCTATTCTTTAGGTCGCTCAAGGGGGCCAACGACCTAATGCCGCATATGCTATTCAGACTTAAGTCGTGAGGTGTTAGATCGTGATATGTTTAGGTCGTGGACGACCTATATGTTGTGTTGTAAATATGGAGTTGTAATATGTTGTATTTGTTTGTTTCTTTTTTAGGTCGTCTGTCTTTGTTTTAGGTCATGACTGTTTTAAGTCGTAGGTCGTAAGTCATAACTGTGTAGGTCGTGGACGACCTAAGTGTTGGTCATTTTAAGTCGTGTGTTGTAAAACTCTATAAATAGGCCCGTGGTGCCATTTGTAATAGTTTAGTTGATTTGAATAAAAACTTTGTTTTGTTAGCTTTGTGCTTTCACCAAATTGGTAGTTGAGTGTAATCTCCTATCTCCACTTTCAGTTAATCGAGTGCGCTCGATTCAACGATTGTTGAAGCCGATTCGCGGTATCAAGTACGCTTGATCAACGCTTGAAGAATTGAAGATCTTCTTTCACGGTATAGTGCGATATCAACGTGACGAAGATAGCTAGAATTCGGTATCTTCGGATCAACGAATTTGGGCCATTCAGTATTCTTCATTCCATCGATTGCTACTTTCACAGAATCATCATTTTGTTATTTCCACTGCTGCATCATTAGGTATCAAAGCCAGGTTTTAGCCAATCATAGCTAAATCGTGTCTTGGATCCAATTCTTTTTGAAGAAGTTTGATGGGTTAGAGAGGCCGAGCTACATCACGCAAAGCCGAGTTGAAATCGAAGAGTTTGGGAATCGGATTTGCGTGTTTAAGGAGTTTGGTGTTCGTCGTGTTCATCATACTTTTGCAACAAAGTGGGAGTTTTTGATCCATTTTCCTTTGGATCAAAAGTTTGAAGGTGGTTGAATTAGCGCGGGAAAGATTTGCGTGCCAAGGAGTTTGAAGAGTTTCGACCGAGCTAAGCATTGAAGTCAAGCCGAGCTAAGTTAGGTCGTTTGATCTTGAAACGAGCTAGGAGAGTTTGAAGTTGAAGATCGTACATCATTTGGTATCTTTTGATTTGTCCAAGCCGATAATTGTAGAGTTTGTGAAGATTTAACAATGCCGCCAAGAAGAGCTAATCGCCATCAGAACGTAGAAGCTTTGTATAGAAGAGAAGAAGCTGATGAGATGGAGAAAAGAATTAATGAAAATTTTAGTGAGAAGCTTAATGAAGGGATTGGTCGATTAGAGAAGATGATGTTAGAGATGAATCAAAATCGGAGAAGGGTTTCACCTAAATCCAACCATGGGGGAAGTAGAGTCTCACCACATTCCAATCGAGAGAGAAGTGTAGATAATGATCATCGAAGTGTGAGTCGAGATCGTTATAGAAATGTTGACAATCGAAATCGTGAAAGAAATGAGAATGATCGCGGAGGAATGGTGGTAGTAGAGATGTTGGTGGTCAGGATCGACATCGATATACATCAGATTTTGAAGAAGAGTATGATGGTGGTAGTGTTCATGGACAAGGACGAGGACAAGGAAGAAATCAGTCGGAGTATGATCATAAGTGGGAGTCTGGGATGAAGACTGAAATACCAGAGTTCAAAGGAGGTATGCAAGCTGAGGAGTTTTTGGATTGGTTGTCTAATGTGGAGGAGATTTTTGACTTCAAGGAGGTTCGAGAACATCGTAGAGTGAAGTTGGTTGCTACAAGGTTGAGGGGTAGAGCTTTGGCGTGGTGGCAGCAAACCAAACTGACACGTGAACGGATGGGGAAGTCAAAGATTGAATCTTGGGAAAAGATGAGGAAATTGATGAAAGCTATGTTCTTACCTTACAACTATCAATCTCTTATGTATCAACGTTTGCAGAACTTGAGGCAAGGGACGAAGTCAGTGAATGATTATGCAGATGAGTTTTATCAGCTGATTGCATGAAACAATATCATGGAGACGGAGGAGCAGCTGACAGCTAGATTTGTTGGAGGGTTGAGAATGCAGATATAGGATATGGTGAATATGTTTGATCCCAGATCTGTCGTTGAAGCACATCAGAAAGCTCCAGCTTGGGAGAAACAAGGAAGGAGAGGAGGTGGTGTGTTTACAAATTCTAACAATCCAATGAAAGGGGCTAGTAGCAGTGTGAATGTTTCGAAGGCTGTTGCAAAACCAGTTGTTAATGAAATTGCTAAGACCAGGGTCAATAGTGGTATCAAATGTTTCAATTTTCAGGAGATGGGTCACAAGAGCAATGAATGTACAAAGCCGAAGAAGCGAACGATGATTGCTGAGGTTGAAGAAGAGGATGTAGAAGCTGAATGTTCCAATTCACCACATGATGAGGAGGAAGAGAATGCGTCGGGAGACGAAGGATATTCATTAATGATGAAGAGGTCGTGTTTAACACCAAAACAGGAGGAGGAAACTAGCTGGTTGAGGAGTAACATCTTTCAATCAACATGTACTTTCTTGGGAAGGGTTTGCAAGTTTTTTATTGATGAAGGAAGTTGCGACAATATTATCTCTACAGAAGCTGTGAAGAAGTTATCATTGAAGACAGAGAAGCATCCGAAACCTTACAAGTTAGCTTGGTTGAGGAAAGGTGGGGAGGTGAAAGTTGGACGAAGAGCTTGTGTTAATTTTTCAATTGGGAAGAAATACAAGGATGAAATTTGGTGTGATGTTGTGGACATGGAGGTATGTCATCTGTTGTTGGGGAGACCATGGCAGTATGATCGAGCTGTGCAACATGATGGACGTACTAACAGTTACAGTTACAGTTTCATGTTTGAGGGTACAAAAATCACTTTGATTCCTAAGAAACGACAGCAAGAAGAAAACAAGTTGGAGGAGATTAAAGAGTTGAAAACTTTGTTATCATTGAAGGAGTTTGTGAAGGAGGTAGAAGAGGAGCTTGAAGTATTCTTGTTGATTGGACGTGAGAGTCATGAGGTGGTTGAGATCCCTGAAGAAGTGAAACCAGTGCTGGGAGAGTTTGACGATGTATTTCCTGAGGAGCTACCAACGGAGTTACCGCCGTTGAGAGACATTCAACATCAAGTTGATCTTGTTCCAGGTGCTGTGTTGCCACATAGACCACACTACAGAATGATTCCAAAAGAACATGAGGAGTTGAGGAGGGAAGTGGAAGAGTTGCTTGAGCAGGGGCGTGTGCAGGAGAGTTTAAGTCCATGTGCTGTGCCAGCATTGTTAGTACCGAAGAAAGATGGGACGTGGAGAATGTGCACCGACAGTCGAGCATTGAATAAGATTACTGTGAGTTATAGATTTCCTATGCCTAGATTGGATGACTTGTTGGATCAGCTGAGTGGGGCTACTATCTTTTCGAAGATTGATTTGAAAAGTGGTTATCATCAAATTCGAATCAAACCAGGGGACGAATGGAAGACCGCATTTAAGACACGTGAAGGATTGTATGAATGGCTGGTCATGCCGTTTGGTTTGTCGAATGCACCGAGTACTTTCATGCGAGTGATGAATCTAATCTTTAGACCATTCATTGGGAAGTTTGTGGTGGTTTATTTTGATGATATAATGATATATAGTGGGAATCCAGAAGAACACTTGCAACATCTGAGAGAAGTGTTGATGGTATTGCGACAGGAACAATTTTATGCTGCAACGAAGAAATGCGTGTTCATGACGCATAGTGTTTTATTTTTGGGATATGTTATATCAGGAGGAAGTATGCAGGTGGATCAGAATAAAGTTGAAGCAATCAGAAATTGGCCACAACCCAAGACAATTACCGAAGTTAGAAGCTTTCATGGTTTGGCATCATTCTACCGAAGATTCATTCCACACTTCAGTAGCGTGATGGCACCAGTTACTGATTGTATGAAGGGGAAACAATTTTCATGGTCGAAGGAAGCAGGATTTGCTTTTGAAAGGATCAAGGAGCTTTTGACGACAGCACCGATTCTAGTGTTGCCGGATTTTCAGTTATTGTTTGAATTACATACTGATGCATCGAAGGTTGGGATTGGAGGGATGTTGAGTCAGAAAGGTCGTCCTATTGCATATTTCAGTGAGAAGCTATCGGGAGCAAAGATGAGATATAGTACATATGATATGGAGTTTTCTGCTATCATGCAAGCCGTGAAACACTGGAGACATTACTTGTTTCATAAAGAATTTGTTTTATATACTGATCATGAGGCATTGAAGCATATGCAGGGATAGGACAAGATTGCTGCTAGGCATGCTTCGTGGATTGCATACTTACAACAATTTACATTTGGGGTGAAGCATAAATCGGGAATTACGAACCGAGTGGCAGATGCATTGAGCAGAAGAAATCATGTGTTGACTACAATAAAGGTTGAAGTGACAGGGTTTGATGTGTTGCCTGAAATATTTGTCGATGATCCTTACTTCGAGAAGTTTGTTAATGAAGTCAAGGAGGGAAAGACGGATGAGTTTGTTATGGTGGATGGTTTTATTTTTAAGGGAAATCGATTATGTATACCAGAGTGCAGCTTACGTATGAAGATTGTAAAGGAATTACATGAGGAAGGACATGTGGGCAGAGATCGTACTTTACAATTGATTTCTCAATCTTATTATTGGCCGTCGATGAAGCGGGAAGTTGGAAAGTTTGTGGAGAGATGCTATATTTGCCAAGTTTCCAAGGGTACAGCGATGAATGTGGGATTGTATATGCCGTTACCCGTACCGGTTAGACCATGGATTGATATCAGTATGGATTTTGTGTTGGGATTACCTAGAACGCAAAGGGGGAATGATTCGATATATGTTGTAGTGGACAGGTTTTCGAAGATGGCACATTTTATCGCATGCAAGAAGACAGCTGATGCCGTCCGTGTCGCTGAGTTATTCTTTAAAGAAGTGTATCGTTTACATGGTTTGCCAGAATCCATTGTTTCTGATCGGGATACTAGATTTTTAAGTCATTTTTGGCTAAGTTTGTGGAAGATGGTGGGAACAAAGTTAAATTTCAGTAGTGCTTACCATCCGCAGTCCGATGGACAGACTGAAGTTGTTAACAGATCTTTGGGAAATTTGTTACGGTGCCTGGTGAAGGACAATCTGAAGAGTTGGGATATGAAGTTATGTCAAGCAGAGTTTGCACATAATCATGCAGTCAATCGAAGTACTGGCATCAGTCCATTTCAGATTGTATATTCAAGCTTACCAAAAGGGCCGTTGGATTTAACAGTAGTACCACAACCAAAGGGGACAGTTAAACGGGCTGTTGATTTTGTTGAAGGGCTGACAGAATGTCATAAAATCGTTCAGGAACAATTGGAGAAAGCAAATGAAAAGTATAAACGATCTGCGGATTTGAAACGAAGAAGCGTTGCATTTAATAAAGGAGATTTAGTATATGCAGTGCTAACGAAAGATCGTTTTCCAGTAGGAACATATAATAAGCTTAAAGCTCGAAAGATTGGTCCTGTAACGATTGTGAAACGGATCAATGAAAACGCTTATAGACTAAAGCTGCCGGAGGATGTGTACACTTCTGACGTGTTCAATGTTAAACATCTTATACCAATCATGGGAATGAATTTGTTGTGGAAGAGGAGGGCTCAAATTCGAGGACTAATTTTTCCCAACCAGGGGAGGATGATGCAGCCCAGAATGACAACCAGAATGTTGAAGTGTTAGGTCGCGAACGACCTAACGAGTCCTTTAAGTCATTCCAGGATGATGCATCTCAAGTTGGTAAAGTGTTAGGTCGTGAACGACCTAACGAGGCTTTTAAGTCGCTCCAACGACCTAGTGGAGACTCGCGAGCTAACGAACTAAAAGGAAAGGCGCTCAAACGACCTAACGAGTTACGACTTGCCTTAGGTCGCGGAGTTACGTTTCGATCTATGTTAGGTCGCAGAGAAAAGGAACGACCTAAGTTAGGTCGCGGGGAGATGTGGAGAGATAGGTCGCTCACTATAGGTCGCGAGGCCTTAGGTCGCGAAGTTTTTTAAAGCCGCTTCTTTTAGGTCGCTCGACCTTATGCCGCTATTCTTTAGGTCGCTCAAGGGGGCCAACGACCTAATGCCGCATATGCTGTTCAAACTTAAGTCGTGAGGTGTTAGATCGTGATATGTTTAGGTCGTGGACGACCTATATGTTATGTTGTAAATATGGAGTTGTAATATGTTGTATTTGTTTGTTTCTTTTTTAGGTCGTCTGTCTTTGTTTTAGGTCGTGACTGTTTTAAGTCGTAGGTCGTAAGTCGTACCTGTGTAGGTCGTGGACGACCTAAGTGTTGGTCATTTTAAGTCGTGTGTTGTAAAACTCTATAAATAGGCCTGTGGTGCCATTTGTAATAGTTTAGTTGATTTGAATAAAAACTTTGTTTTGTTAGCTTTGTGCTTTCACCAAATTGGTAGTTGAGTGTAATCTTCTATCTCCACTTTCGGTTAATCGAGTGCGCTCGATTCAACGATTGTTGAAGCCGATTCGCGGTATCAAGTGCGCTTGATCAACGCTTGAAGAATTGAAGATCTTCTTTCACGGTATAGTGTGCTATCAACGTGACGAAGATAGCTAGAATTCGGTATCTTCGGAACAACGAATTTGGGCCATTCAGTATTCTTCATTCCATCGATTGCTACTTTCACAGAATCATCATTTTGTTATTTCCGCTGCTGCATCAATCTCCAAATGAAGCTCCAAACTCCAAGGGTGAGTCTCAAATGCTGTATCACTCAGTCTGACCCGAGCGTAAAGCAAAACACAAAACACTCGAGTCAGGATTAACATTCTTATACTAATAAATCCAACTCAAGTGAAATATCAACTGAAATACAAGTAACTTAAAGGATGTTTGGGATAACCATCCTTTAAGGATCCATGGAACTATCTACAATGTAGAGATATAAACTATAACACCGTGGTCATTTCAATTTAATTTATACTTCAAAACCCAAATATCATTTCATTTCAAATATATCTATTTTCCAAGATAATATATATATTAAATAATTTATAAAGTAAAGTATTTATAATTTCCTCAAGTCTCGCAAATCGATTCAAATCAACTTCAAATTCCAAATTCAAATTTATTCAAAGCTCAATTCATCAATTCAATTCGGTTCTAAATATACCATTTAAATTTTCAATATATTTCAAAGCTTTAATATTCAACATTTTCAAAGTTAAATTTAACAGTTTCATATAGCTCTTGATTTAACTTCATTATTATTTAATCAAGGAATATTCACTTAATAAATTCAATTTCATTTAACTAGCCTTAAATTACATTTTTACTAAATATTTCCTTAAATTTATTTAAACAAGAAATATTCATTAAATTACTTAAATCAAACCCAAGTTATAAATCATATCTTAAATCTCAATTTCAATAAGTTTTAAATCGGTTTAATTAAATAAAATTATCTTCCCAACCTTAACTTATTCAAATTATTACCAAATCTATTTTGAAATATAAATTTAAATACTTAACCATATTATATGTATTAAATCAATCTTAATTAAATTAAATATTATTATTAAATCTATATATATATATAATTACCATTTATATATAATATTTTAAGAATCAACATTTATTAAAAACCATATATTTCTTCCCAAATCCATAGAATTTATTTTCAAAATATTTATATATATGGACCAACGGTGTTTGTATTTATATATATCATATGGTTAAGTAATACAGATATTTATCATTTCAATCCGAAATTTAAATATATACGGGTGGATATCATTTCAACCTGTAATCCCAATTTCAATTCAAATGAAAATCGCTTGGGTTTATCATTTCAACCCATAACGATTTTCTCCTATTCTAAAGTCCGTTCGGGTTTGTATCATTTCAACCCATAGTGAATTCTATACCAATGGGGAACTTGCAGAATGATAGCAGATAATAAAATAATATTAGGCATATATCATCAATAATTTAAATAAAATATAAACAACAGGATATGGTGTCATATCCCAAAGGTGGACAGTTACAGATAATAGCATATATAACAATTTAAATAACTACAGTAGCATATTTCAATTGTCGTTTCAATTGAAATCAAATTTAATAAATATAAGAACGCTAAATCGTGAGTGATTACTCACCTTTCGAGGCTAGAGGAGTTTGACAAAGAAATGGGCTAAGAACCCCAAAGGAAGGCTGGATTGGTACGAATTCAACGAATAGAGCTAAAAGCTTGGAATAGACGAAATCGAATCAAACTGGATTGATGAAGATAAATAGTATAACTGAATTTATATATATAACTATATATATAGATAAAATCATATTCTAAATTCAAATACATTCAATAATAATAATATATATATATATATGTATTTCAAAATCTATTGTTTGAATCTTAAAATACATGTATTAAACTCAGTATATATGTATATATACATCATATACTTAAAAATACTATACTTACACTGCCATATTCAAAAATAGAATTTATAAATCAAATATTATTATATATACATATTTTTTTTAAACATACATTAGAATTAAAATATATATATTATTATAATAAAACCCGACTCATGCATGTAAGTCAATAGTGCATAAATATAAAATGCATCCTAATAGTATATATATATACAATAAAATATGTTTGCAGACCCGTAACCATATATACAACCAACATATTATTACCAGATTTCAAATATATAAATATACACGTAAATAGTCACATATAAGAGATGTATATACATTGTATACTTTTTTAGAAATAAATCTATTTTGTGCCGTGACTATACAACCTACAAGAGCACTTAACAGAACACACCACTATAGGCTAATATATAGTTACTTTATAGCTACATATATATAAACAGATGTATGTTTAAATCGATATACAACTAACAAACAACCCATACAACAACCTATATACTAGGCTCATATATTGATTATAATATATGCAAACCATCACCAGGATAAGTGCAGACTTGATTTGTAATATACTAACATATACAACTAACATGTGCAGACTATTAAACAAATATATAATATGCGTATTTTATACGTAAGTTATAACCCAACATATGTTACACAATCCATTATACAGCTTACATGTACTATATGTATATGATATATAAAAATCTAACACACTATATACAGCTATACCAATTTTGAAATCAACAAGTACAAAAGTGAGTCTAGATATATAACTTAGATAACCTTTAAATAACAGATCTATACGACATAGATAAGTAGATTTATTACAAAATATATATAAGCAGGTTTGTAAAATATAACATATGACAAATTTTTCTTTCCTTTTTAACTTATATACATAAATAGGGTTATATATTATACGGAACACGTCAACATAACAGAGGTTTAGAACATATTATATCTTATACCCTTTAACATATTACAAAATACTACACAACACTTATATATAAATAAGGCAACAAAGAGGCTAAAGAAAATATAATTATGGGTATTGCTATATTATATGTTTACTTTATAAAACAATATACAGCAGATCGTACCAAACTATATGTAAAAACTTTAAATATAACTCACCTGTACAGAAAAGAAAAGAGGATAGAGAGCTCGGCAAGGAGTGGGAAGAGGAGGAGACCAGTCGGAGGCTGGCGCTCGGTGCGTGGATGGTAGAGGTGGATCTGCCTGGTGAGGTGGCCGAGGCGGAGGTTGCGGTGATGGGTTCGGCACTTGGTGAGTGGGGTGGTGCTGCCTAGGGCCGCTTGGCGATAAGAGGGAGAGGGGAAAAAGCTTGGATGGGCGGAGTATGGTGATCGGTTGGTCGAGATGCTGATAAGGAGCGGTGAAGGAGGGAGGGGAGGCCGGAGAAGTGGAGGAAAAAGATGAAGGGGAAGAAAGAGGGTAAGGCTTCAGGGAAGAAGAATGAATGTAAAGCAAAATATGATCTGTTATCTAAATTTCGAATGAATAGAATATAAAAGGTGTAGAGAAACGGAAAGCTGTATAATAAATTGAGATGATGTATTGATAACAGCAGTTTGTTTGAATTTCGTAAAATATTAAAGCAATTAATTATTGCTTGGTAGTCACGGCAAAGATTTGAAAAGGATTGTAAAGTTGAAAGTCACAATTTTTGGTACCGGTACGACACACCGTTTTATTGTTTCCGTCACGTACCGGACCTCAAAATACAGAAATAAATATACCATAGAGATCAGCACGACGTGACGATCAAAACGGTATACAGATACAAGTGGTACGAACATCCGATCGAAAGTCGATAATCGGTACCAGAAATGCTGCTATTTTGCCAGAATTAAGATAAACGGAGCAGTAGAAGTCCAAATTTGAAAAAACGAAAGATGACATCTCACTCAAAAGAAGATTTAGAAATTTACTGTATAAAAATATTCAAGTTTGGAAAACATTTTATTACCGTCAATTATTAACTGATTAAAGTTTGAATAAAATTATATCATAAAATAAACTTCAATATTATCAGGTGAAAATTTACCATTTTCTATAATTAAATAGACGTATTCCAAATAATAAATTTCTATTTTCAAATTTTATTGTTTAAAATTTCACAAAATTTCAATTAATTATCTTATTAAAACCATCAAAATTTTCGGGTCGTTACACTCTCCCCCACTCAAAACTTTTCGTCCCCGAAAAGGAAGGAGGTAGGAGAATAGAAACAACCAGACAGAAAAGATAGATTAAAAGACAAGGATAAAAAATTAATTTAAAACTATATAAATTTACTTGAAATATTCATTTGAAAACTTCATTTGCAATTCAGTTATCTTTAATACTTTAAAACTTTTCAAAACCCACTTGTAAAATTTCTTGTTTCCTTTATAAATACCATTTATATGATTAAATAACAACTTTATAAATATATGAAAACTATTTGAAAACAATTATTTACATTATTACTTATATTTATAAAGAAGCTATTCGAAAACATTAAATCTAAAATTCATAAATTTATTAGTTTTTTTTTCAAATATTATTAATAAATCAATAATCATTTACTTTAAATATGTTTTATTTAATTAATAACTTCTAAAATATTCATACACTAAAATTTTCAATTAAACCATGTAGTATATAAATAAACAATATTTAAAATGGATATGGTTAACAAGGAAAAGAAGGAGGATTTGGAAAAACAGGATATAGGTGAATAAATAAAGCTGAGCAGATAAGGTAGATTCAAAAGAATAGTATCGGGCATGAATAATTAATTTAGAACCATAAGAGTTTTAATTTCAAATATTAATACATAATTTCTTTGTTGAAAAAATTCCTTTGTAATAAATTACCTTTATAATGAAACGAATTTCTTTTCAAAAATACTTTTATAACTCGATGTTTCAACAAGTTTATCCTCGTTCCTGTAGACTCTGGCAGTGCGTTGATCAGGCGCAAAGCTAGAATTCTCTAGGTACTTAGTAGACTTATTTCAACACCCAGTGAAAATAATGGAAAAACTAAAAAAACAGATATGGAAAGTACAATCCAACAAAAAAACAAACAAAACCTTTGTCGATCATGGATCGTGGATACACAATGGTTACGCCTGGATCCCCCAGGAAACATCCGTACCCTTAGGCCGCCCCCCAACCTTGCGATTACGCCATGAAGACTGGTAGTACAGCAGATACACAATGGTTACGCCTGGATCTCCCAGGAAACATCCGTACCCTAGGCTCTCGTAGCCCCTGCTGATTACGCTACCAAGCGATTCAATAGATCGCAGATACACAATGGTTACGCCTGGAGCTCCCAGGAAACATCCGTACCCGTAGGCCGCCCTCCAACCTTGCGATTACGCCATGGAGTCGCGCTCGTAAGACCATGGAGATTGCCATGGAATTCGATGGAAACTCGAGTATCATATCCGGAAAACCAAAATCAGAGAAATATCGATAGAATGAATCCACAATGTGGCCACAAAGCAGATATCAAGCAGAAGGCACTTTACATATCTTTACTTCGAAAATATGTATCATATAGTACCTTTTCAAATCACTTTAAAATATCATACTTATATAAAGTCCATTATATATAAGATTTTATTTTCGAATCAAATACCTTTCCAAAATTAAAAGTATATCAAATCACACTTATGTAGACTTCAATTATATAAGATTTCACTTTTCAAATTGAGTACATTATCAAATCCATAGTTTTCGAATCAACATAATACTTATACAAACCAATTTTTATATAAGTTCGATAACTGCCAAATCAGGTATTTAGTAAAGAATAAGGTTCTCAAATTTAAATTTGTTTCAATATCAGTTCAGTTTCAAAATCATATACAATCCCACCAAATTATTTCTTCTCAATTTAAATATCTTTAGTTTTAAAGTTTCCAACATAATAAATTTTGAAAATAAATCCAAATTTCCAAATCAATATAATTTAAGTCAACCAATTCATTTCCAAAATCAAATGTTTTCAAAATCGTATTATACTTACATAAGGTCCATCTTATATAAGGATCAAATTTTACAAAATAAATTTCGCTGTATGAAGAGCCATATGGGATTGAATATCTTTGCTTTTATGGGTTATATATCTTTTTAATTTAAATTGGAAATTTTCTTTTAGTAAGCAAAGATATTCTAACCCGAAAGCTTTCAATTTCAGCGTCAAAATATATCAATGATATTAGAATATAAGATGTACATACGTCATCATTTCGCAAAATCACATTTGATCGCTCGCTCGATCACACAAGTTCGCTTTCGAACTAGTATTGTCCATTCGACTTCCCTAATGCGGATTTCGATATGGTTTCTCGACTAGAAGCCATCAGTCTCCTTGCATAGCCATATACTATGATAGAGAATTCTAGAATCGAGCCCAAAATCCATATCAAATATTCGCCATTAAGAATCGAATGTAAAATCCTAACACGAAATGGTGTAATTCACCTCGAACTTGTGTACTCAAACCTGGATCAAATTAATTATGCGAATAAAACAGCATACGAACAACTTATATATTTATTCCAACTTGTTAAATATATAGTTTCATAAAGATGTTACTAAGTTAAAACATTTAAACTAAACTTTATTCAAAATATTTTGAAGACCAAATTCTTTTCAAAACATTTCAAATCTAAATTTCATATTAGAAAAATTTAAAATAGCCTTATTCATTTACTTAACAAAACAGTTTCAACTTATTTAAATCATATTACTACATACTTTAACATACATACCAAACTTATATACTTTATACTTTTCAAAATTTCTTAGCTTTGAAAAGTTAACCTTGATTTGGAAGTTCTCGAACCTTCAAAATAGTTGAAGAAATCATTTTCAAATTCAAGAGTTGGAAATCAGCAACAAATCAGTAAATCAATTTTAATAGATAGGGTTATATCAAATCCGAAACTCGAGGTCTGAACACCGGCTTACTTCAAATCATTTTAAATATATATATATACATATATCTTTCGAATATCAAATCTTACTTCGGAATTTGAAATCAAAATTGGTTTCGCAAAATCACTCACGTAGCAATGCTACTAAAGTGGCCTCTCCCCCACTCTGAAACTCGAAAATCAATGTCGATGATGCGTGCACTCATCACCGAAATTATTTTCCAGCGACATAAGTGAGTTCTGGACTTCTATTTTCTCAAACTTCTTTTGAAATTTCTTCGAAATATTCGAAACTCATTAAAATCATTTGAAACATTTCTTATTCGGAAAATACTTTTAAATCATATTATTATTATATATTTCAAAATCTTAAAACCAATTTCAAAATACCGAAGTTCAATTCTCGAATTTCAAATTTAAAATCCTTCAGTTATAAATCATTTTTAGATAAATCAAATTTCTTATATAAATTTTCAAAATTAAAAATCCTTTCGAAACCTCAAATTCTCATTTTAAAAAGGGTATATAATCTTTATCGAAAACATTTCACTTTTATATATAGAATATAATCATACTTATCAAAATAATAATTTCGGTTTAGAAAACAATTTCTAGAATACAACAAACCCGATTTTCAAAGGATGATTCAAGGATGGATTTCAGAACAAAGATAGGGATTCAAATTAGAGGGACTCTAATCAAATAGAATTCTGATTCGAAGATAGGCTCGAACGAAGATGAGATAATTAAATTTCAAAATAGAAGATAGATATACTTATACAAGTCGCGGGCGACCTTAACCGGGTCAACCATGACTTCAGGAATATGATCGATGCAGAATTCCAAGGCAAATCGTCATTTGATCGCCAGAGGTAGAATTCGTCATAACCAGAGATAGCAGCATCTAAACCGAGGGATATATAAATCTCCGGTGAATCAATGCCAATTGTAAAGGAGTTTCACCCCCTTTACAAATCATTCAAAGATTTGCTGGATCGCCGATGTTTTTATAGAGATCATTCGAAGTGGAGTAATGGGATACTCCAGAATCAAAAGAATACAAATAAGGAGAGACAAGAATGAATCTTGGAACCGCACGGAACGTTCCAAAGTTCAAAGGAAATCGAGTCAGAAGGAAGAGATTCGACTCGAGCGAAAGTGATTCTGTAAATAAATTTACTATATATGCTAAGTTTTGCCTAGAGCCAAAGCTCCGAAACCAACTGTAACGACCCGCTATTTTGGACCATTTAAATCGACAATAAATCCACACATGTCAAACTTGAATAATTCAAAATATCATATTGTTAATTTAAATATGGCAAAACTCAGCATATACAGTAAATAAATCAATCATAGAATCACAGACAAAGAGTAATACAATAATACGCAGCGGAAAAGATAAAATAGTAGTTCATGAAGCTACTATATAAACATCAGAGTTAAAAATAAAATACAACAGAATATCTCAAATACAGTGAAGTCTTCAGTACGAATAGATGACCTCTCTGAACAAATCAACTAGAAAAGCTGAAAGCTGAATCGATAGTTGGATCTCCAAATGAAGCTCCAAACTCCAAGGGTGAGTCTCAAATGCTGTATCACTCAGTCTGACCCGAGCGTAAAGCAAAACACAAAACACTCGAGTCAGGATTAACATTCTTATACTAATAAATCCAACTCAAGTGAAATATCAACTGAAATACAAATAACTTAAAGGATGTTTGGGATAACCATCCTTTAAGGATCCATGGAACTATCTACAATGTAGAGATATAAACTATAACACCGTGGTCATTTCAATTTAATTTATACTTCAAAACCCAAATATCATTTCATTTCAAATATATCTATTTTCCAAGATAATATATATATTAAATAATTTATAAAGTAAAGTATTTATAATTTCCTCAAGTCTCGCAAATCGATTCAAATCAACTTCAAATTCCAAATTCAAATTTATTCAAAGCTCAATTCATCAATTCAATTCGGTTCTAAATATACCATTTAAATTTTCAATATATTTCAAAGCTTTAATATTCAACATTTTCAAAGTTAAATTTAACAGTTTCATATAGCTCTTGATTTAACTTCATTATTATTTAATCAAGGAATATTCACTTAATAAATTCAATATCATTTAACTAGCCTTAAGTTACATTTTTACTAAATATTTCCTTAAATTTATTTAAACTAGAAATATTCATTAAATTACTTAAATCAAACCCAAGTTATAAATCATATCTTAAATCTCAATTTCAATAAGTTTCAAATCGGTTTAATTAAATAAAATTATCTTCCTAACCTTAACTTATTCAAATTATTACTAATATCTATTTTGAAATATAAATTTAAATACTTAACCATATTATATGTATTAAATCAATCTTAATTAAATTAAATATTATTATTAAATCTATATATATATCATTACCATTTATATATAATATTTTAAGAATCAATATTTATTAAAAACCATATATTTCTTCCCAAATCCATAGAATTTATTTTCAAAATATTTATATATATGGACCAACGGTGTTTTATTTATATATATCATATGGTTAAGTAATATGGATATTTATCATTTCAATCCGAAATTTAAATATATATGGGTAGATAGCATTTCAACCCGTAATCCCAATTTCAATTCAAATGAAAATTGCTTGGGTTTATCATTTCAACCCATAACGATTTTCTCCTATTCTAAAGTCCGTTCGGGTTTGTATCATTTCAACCCATAGTGAATTCTATACTAATGGGGAACTTGCAGAGTGATAGCAGATAATAAAATAATAACAGGCATATAACATCAATAATTTAAATAAAATATAAACAACAGGATATGGTGTCATATCCCACAGGTGGACAGTTACAGATAATAGCATATATAACAATTTAAATAACTACAGCAGTGTAATATCCCGGAAATTCGGGGCAATATCAATTTAATAACCTGTTTAAATAATTAAATTGATTGATAATCTTTGATAATAAATTTGAATTGGTTAATAATCTAATTAAATAATCAATTGGTGAATTTTATCTTTTATAAGTTAATAAAATGATTTCTATCTATAATATATATATGAGTATATATTGTAAATAGATTGTCTTTGATTTGAAAGTTAATAAATGAAATCTTGTTTTAAATTTCTAATGTATATTCTTATAGTTGGGAATTTATGATTTCTTTAATATAAGCTTTTCAAAGCTATTTAAACAAAATAACTATATGGTTTTGAAATGAGATTAATAAAATAGGATTGTTATTTCAAATTGAATGTGTTGTTTTAAATTAACTTTAAATTAGATTTTTAAAATTTAATTTGAATTTGAATTTAGAATTTGAGAGGTAATATTTAAATAGTTTTGGATTTGTATAAATATATGGATAAGCTTTTATTTATATACATAATTGGCTTTATTTTCTTTAAAATACTTTATCTATATATATAAATAAGTAATAAGTATTTATTTAATTAAAGAAAAAGAGGTTTATTCACATTTAAAATAAATAAAATTAATTAAAAAGACAAGTGTTAATTTATTAAGTAACCATGGTGACATGTGTTAGCTCCTAAGGCTTTAATATAATATGTGTTATAAGATTAAGGCATGAGAAAGACAA
Source organism: Allium fistulosum (assembly GCA_030737815.1). Taxonomy (NCBI): domain Eukaryota; kingdom Viridiplantae; phylum Streptophyta; class Magnoliopsida; order Asparagales; family Amaryllidaceae; genus Allium; species Allium fistulosum. The sequence continues at coordinate 307,179,794 of CM060904.1, read as the reverse complement.
GTGTCCATTTTTTAAATTTCCATTTTCTTTTTCCTATCCTCTTCAATTCAAAAGATAAGTGAATTCAGCTGTAAACAAAATATACTCAAAAAAAAAACCAAATCTGAAGTATACTCAAACAAAATTCTCAAAAACTAAATCTGCAACTTAAAGTATCTTTTCAAAACAAAAAAATTCCCAGAAGAAAAAATCTGTAAAAATCTCTCAAACCAGAAACCTCTTCTTCAATCCCTGTAATGCATTTTCAATCTGGAACAAAAGACTGAAATTTCTTTTCTGGAAGCAAGCAAACCTGAGTTTTAAGCAGCTTTCAAATTTTAAAGTTCAAGAGCAATTTCTTCCTGGAAATCATGACATGCATGCAAGTTTCCAAAGCCAACATTCAAGTTAAAAGATTTTAAAGTTTCAAAGGCAACAGAAAGTTTTAAAAATGACAAAAGCTAAATAAGCTGGAAGCTCTGTCCTCTGCTTTTAAAAAAATTGGTGAGTAACACTTTTAAAAACTTAAATATGGTTATAAGTTTTACTGCATATGATGAATGTTTGAAGTAAATGATGTTTGCATATAAGAATAGATGTTGATATATGTGAAATGGCTGAATATATATATTTCTTCAGTTCTCTGTTATTTATCAAGTGAGTAACCCAACATAAATTCAATTAAGCAAATCTTTATTTGATGATCACCATGCCTGAGTTTGAAGTTGATTAGTATGTAATTATCTTTAAATATGTGTGTGTTGAAATCCTTTGTATATACTTGTGTGATGTTGTAGTGCTGGCTGTCACCATTATTTCCTGTTTGAAATTTTAATATGTCTTGTTTTCAAATAATCATTCCTCTCAATCTCTTTGATGTTTGAACTCAAGCTTCAAACGAAAATTGTTTGTTATAGTTTATACTCAAGAATTGAAATTTTATTTAGGCTATAACAACAAATTAATATCTCTAGAACTTAAGAAACTGAGGAGATCTTTAAATAAGTTTTAACACAAAATTCTTAATTCATAGATTCAGGATTACAAATCGAATTCTTAGATAAAATCATGATTTTTAAAGGAAAAGTCATAATATTTAGAATTTGAAATCAGAGAGTAGTTGGGTTAGTCTTTTTTGAGCATTTCGAGTAGTCTTGGTCAATTTAAAGGGGCGGAGGAATCGAACTTTCTCCTGGAGGTGGTGGAGTGACCGGTGTCGATGGGAAAAATATCTGGTGGTAGTGAATATTAGTGTGGAGGTAGAAATTTTGATTTGAAGACTGGTGACCTAGTTTTTGTCAAGAGTCATTGTTGTATTCGTTCGGCCTCCCCAGTTGATTGAGTGTGGTAAGACTCTGGGAATTTGAAATGGAGGAGTTGACGATGGTGTGACTGGAAGCACTTGCGTTCAGATGATCGGAGACGAGAGTGGGGGTGATCTTGTTGCGTTCGCCTGATTCCAGTTTCGACTGTAAGGGTTGATTTTCGTTCGTACTTTGTGATGTCGACTTGAGAGTGGGAATCGAGTCTGGAGACAATTGCCGATGCGTGGAGCAAGTCGCCGGAGGTGGCGATGCCGCCGATGCTACGTGCACGTGCACGTGCACGTTTTGAAGTTGTTGGGTTTGGCTGTGGAATTTCGTCTTTGGGAAAGAAGAAGAAACTCGGGTCGTTTCTAGTGTTTTAGCGTGCGTGACTCGAAGGAGCTGGGTACGAGAGAGTTGATGAATGTCTCGAGTGGTGGTCGAGTTGCATAAGGGTTAGACTCGGGTAAGCAAGTGTGTTGTCTGAGTTTTTTTTTTTAAAGGAAAAAAACTATACCAGTTTTAAAGCAAGAAAACCCAGTTTTTAAAGTAGGTAAATAATTTGTTTAAAAAGGGAAATTATTTAAACAAGTTAAAGTTGTATTTAAAGTAATCTAGTTTTTTAAAAAAATTAATGTTTAAAGTATAGTTTAAAAGAATTTTTAAATTAAATAAATTGGTTTAAAATCTTGTAAATTTCTTTTATAAATGTTAAGTGTTCTTAACATTTGATTTAAAAAGATTTTGTATATTTGATTTAAACATTGGTTAAAGTTAAAGTGTAATCTATTTTAAATCTTTTAATTTAAAATGAATTTAAAGAAAGATTTTTAAAGTAAAAGGTTTTAAAGACTTTTGTTAATAATAACTAAAGTAGTTAAAGGTTAATACTTTAGTTCAGAAAGTAATTAAGATTTAATTATATAGGAGTAATTAAATTAATAAGGTAATTAAAGGAAAAATTGATAATTTAATTAATTAATTGGTAATTAAGAGTTTATCAAGTTGATTAAAGATTAATTACCTAAAGAAGTAATTAAAGAATTGTTAAATAATTAATGAGGGATCATTAATTAGGGATAAATAAATAATTAATTAATGGGATAAATTTTGGTAATCAATTTGATTAATAAATTAATAATAATTGATTAAGTATAATTACTTAATGGAAGAAATTTAAAGAAATTAATTACTTAAGGTAATTAATTAAATAAATTTGATAAGTTAAATTAATTTAATTAATTTAAGATAATCACTTGGTGATTTGAATAAGTATAATTACTTAAATGTAATTAGTGAAGTGTAATTACTTAGGAAAGTAATTAAAGTTAATTACTGGATGTAATTAAATGGAGATAATGAAAGTAATTTAAGTTTAATTACTTTGAATAATTAATCAAGGGATTAATTAAAAGATAATTAATTAATGAGTAATTAATTTATGGAAGAGTAATTAAGGGTAGTTAATTACTAAATGAGATTAATCAAAGGTGATTAATAAATGTGACTAATTAATTATTAATTTAAATAAGATAATTAATTAAGAATAATTAAGGATCATTAATTAATATAATTAATGATGTAATTAAGAATTGATTAATTAAGATTAATTAATAAATAATAAGTGATTAAAGTAATTAATTAATTGTAATTAATTAAGGATTAAGATAATTAAGTATAATTAATTAATTAATGAAGTAATTAAAGATTAATTACTGAATGGTTTAAGATAATTAATTTGTGAAATTAATCAAGTATTAATTACTTAAAGTAATTAAAGGATTATTAATCAGGAATGATTAATTAAGATGGATACTTAGAGTAATGATTAATTAATTGGTTTAATTAATAATTAAGTAAGCAGGATTTATAGAATGAAGTAATTAGTTTAATTCACTTTAAATTAATTAGATGATATAAATCATTGCTTAAGGATGGATGAATGAGATTGAATGTATTTCATTGTTTGATATCTCTGATGAGATATGATTGATATATGATATGAATGTTTGGTTGAATTATAATGATAATGTGAATTATCTGTTTGGGATGATAATGTAGATTATCTATTGAATTATCTATCTTTGTGTATATAGATAAGAATTGAATTGTTTTAACCTTAAAACAACCTGGCCCTTAAAAGATACGTTTTGGATTTCGATGAGACCGGGATCGGGTTTCCGTATACCGGTATTCCAGGTCTGGAGACCCGAATACCACATCGATCCAAATTTACGATAGGTCGTGAATCTCAAGTGAAGATGAAGATTTAGAGTGCAAGGGTTATTGTCGTTAACTCTGAGGGTGATTCCAAAACGAGTGTAACGAGATAATGCCTTCGGTTTCGTTCGAACCCGGAACGAACTTGTATGGATTGAATGCTTTCAGCACATCGTCAGGCGGACGATGAGCATTCTAAGTGATATGTTCTGATTAAAGGTAATCGTAACCTCAAGCCTCATCAACAGGGAATGGCTAAAACAGGGGAGGTGCAGCAAGGCTTCGTGGGTAGCACCCACTGAGAGCAAGATAGATCCCTGTCTAGAGGTCCCTTTTCTTTTATTCGGCTTAGTGTGTGGTTGGTCACGCCAACTACGGGATTATCTTGTTCGGGATTATCCAGTAAGGGATGGTTCCGGCTTTGTGTTGCAGGGGAGCGGGCGTACTCCTCGGTACGGTGATCTAGGCCACGTACTGTGACGGGCGGTACCCCAGTAGCCCTGCCATTGTATGGAATCCAAACTCCAATAAGTGCCGTACGTATTAGTTGTGCCCAACTATGTTGGAATGTGAGATGTAAGCATTTCAGCTATTTCTATATTTTACTTGAAAACCCTAGACCCTATTATAATAAAATCAGATTTCCTATCAAATGTTTTGGTTAGCGTAAGGTAAAAACTTACCCATGTTTATTTGTGGGGAGTCTTACGTGATACCTTTTCTTTCTAAAGGTTTTGAAGTTAAGCAAGTTTAACCTGTTACTCACACCAGACCCATGTCTGACCCAAGTGTTTATTTCTGTTTTATAAACTCTTGGGTACTCAAATTTTTACGAGTAGCCAAGGGATTCAGGTTTAGCTTTGACGAATATTCTGGAGGAGCAATGGAGCAGGAGGCTTCGGCGTTCGTAGATATAGTATTCCGCTGTGTTGATATCTGTGATAGTGTCTTGTCTTGTATTTGAGTTGTAATGTCTAGACAGATGTTTATAACTGACTAGTATGTGATGTATATGTTGTGTAACTCTGATAAGTGTTGTATACTATGTAATAGTTTATGTTATTAATATAATTTATTCGTTCCGCTGTGAGATCGTTGTTGTTTCTTTCTTTCTTCTCTTCTTTTCTTTTTTCTCACCCCTTTCTTTCTTATTAACGATGCGACTTTTTGTGGAGAGAAAGTCGTGGTCGTTACAAGCAGCATATTTCAATTGTCGTTTCAATTGAAATCAAATTTAATAAATATAAGAACGCTAAATCGTGAGTGATTACTCACCTTTCGAGGCTAGAGGAGTTTGACAAAGAAATGGGCTAAGAACCCCAAAGCAAGGCTGGATTGGCACGAATTCGACGAACAGAGCTAAAAGCTTGGAATAGACGAAATCAAATCAAACTGGATTGATGAAGATAAATGGTATAAGTGAATTTATATATATATCTATATATATAGATAAAATCATATTCTAAATTCAAATACATTCAATAATAATATATATATATATATGTATTTCAAAATCTATTGTTTGAATCTTAAAATACATGTATTAAACTCAGTATATATGTATATATACATCATATACTTAAAAATACTATACTTACGCTGCCATATTCAAAATTAGAATTTATAAATCATATATTATTATATATACATATTTTTTTTAAACATACATTAGAATTAAAATATATATATTATTATAATAAAACCCGACTCATGCATGTAAGTCAATAGTGCATAAATATAAAATGCAGCCTAATAGTATATATATACAATAAAATATGTCTGCAGACCCTTAACCATATATACAACCGACATATTATTACCAGATTTCAAATATATAAATATACACGTAAATAGTCACATATAAGAGATGTATATACATTGTATACTTTTTTAGAAATAAATCTATTTTGTGCCGTGACTATACAACCTACAAGAGCACTTAACAGAACACACCACTATAGGCTAATATATAGTTACTTTATAGCTACATATATACAAACAGATGTATGTTTAAATCGATATACAACTAACAGACAACCCATACAGCAACCTATATACTAGACTCATATATTGATTATAATATATGCAAACCATCACCAGGATAAGTGCAGACTTGATTTGTAATATACTAACATATACAACTAACATGTGCAGACTATTAAACAAATATATAATATGCATATTTTATACGTAAGTTATAACCCAACATATGTTACACAATCCATTATACAGCTTACATGTACTATATGTATATGATATATAAAAATCTAACACACTATATACAGCTATACCAATTTTGAAATCAACAAGTACAAAAGTGAGTATAGATATATAACTTAGATAACCTTTAAATAACAGATCTATACGACATAGATAAGTAGATTTATTACAAAATATATATAAGCAGGTTTGTAAAATATAACATATGACAAATTTTTCTTTCCTTTTTAACTTATATACATAAATAGGGTTATATATTATACGGAACACGTCAACATAACAGAGGTTTAGAACATATTATATCTTATACCCTTTAACATATTACAAAATACTACACAACACTTATATATAAATAAGGCAACAAAGAGGCTAAAGAAAATATAATTATGGGTATTGCTATATTATATGTTTACTTTATAAAACAATATACAGTAGATCGTACCAAACTATATGTAAAAACTTTAAATATAACTCACCTGTACAGAAAAGAAAAGAGGATAGAGAGCTCGGCAAGGAGTGGGAAGAGGAGGAGACTAGTCGGAGGCTGGCGCTGGGTGCGTGGATGGTAGAGGTGGATCTGCCTTGTAACAACCCGCATATCTATCGATTTTATATTTAAATATTTTATCGTTAGTCGGATGTTAGTCCGAAAAGCTACTTTTTGCATACGGTCAAATTAGGACTCGAGACCACCCCCATTGAGTTCAAAATGACGTTTGCGATCTTTTTGAGTGTAAACTTCGATATGTTTGGAGATAGTGAAATTTTCGTCACTTTTCCCACTTGTGACTTTGGTTGGGACTGCACCTTCTTAACTCAGCCCAAACAGGCTTTTAAATCTCCCCGAGATGGCCGAGATGAAAAATCCGAGATATCAGCCAAAATCCGAGATTTGGCAGCCTATTTAGTTATAAGTGTTTTAAATATCGCCCGAGATAGCCGAGATATTTTCCCGAGATATTGGCCAAAATCCGAGATTTAAAACACTGAGCCCAAACCCCCCTCTTCTCTTCATCACTTCATCAAACACTTCAAGCTTCTTCAAAAATGGTGAGGGGAAAGAGAAATTAAAATTCCAAGCTCAAGATCTTTAGTAAATTCAACATCAAACTCCGAATTCAAGGTGAAGAACATAGATTCAAGCTAGGGGTTGACTCTTGCTTCGTTCTTAAGCTCTCCAACATCAATTTCGTGGAAAAGGTGAGATTTTTGATCTCACATCTTGCCTATAATCGTCATTGGACTGTTGGGAATGATTCCTCATCACTTTAGCATGTTTGTTGCATTTGGTTTGGATTGGATTGGCGAAAAATTCCAAATTTTAGTGATTTTGGTGGAAAAACTGCTACTAGGTCGTTCTGGCCATTTTAGCTCGTTCGGAGTTAGGTCGCTCATCCATAGGTCGTAGGTCGCCTGCGAGTTAAAGGGCTTAGGTCGCCTGCGAGTTAAAGGGCTTAGGTCGCATGCGAGTTAAAGGCCTAGGTCGTTTACGAGTTAAGTGTTAGGTCGTTCGCGAGTTAACGCCTTAGGTCGTTCGCGAGTTAACGCCTTAGGTCGTTCGCGAGTTAACTCCTTGAGTCGTTCAAAGCTTAAGTCGTTAGGTCGCGTGCCTTGCTAACTCGTTAGGTCGCATGCCCAGTTAAGTCGTTAGGTCGCGTGCCTAGTCAAGTCGTTAGGTCGTAAGACCTTAGGTCGTGCACCTTTAAGTCGAAGCATTTTAGGTTGCTTTCCCTGGACCTCGTTAGGTCGTTCACCTCTAAGTCGCGTGGCACTTTAGGTCGCATGGTCTTGTTCTCCTCTAGGTCGTGGGACCTTTTAACTGTTAGGTCGAAGACCTTTTTCCATTAGGTCGCAAGACCTTAGGTCGCACCTTGTTAGGTCGCGAACCCAGTTAGGTCGTTCGCCTATCTTAGGTCGCAAACCCGGTTAGGTCGCGCATTCTCTTAGGTCGTGAACACTTAGGTCGCGCCTCACTGTTAGGTCGCGCACTTCGTTAGGTCGCTCGTATTTAGGTCGCAGACCTTAGGTCGCTCGCGAGTTAGCACTTGGTCGTTTTGACCTGTTTTTCCCCTAGGTCGTTCGATCTGTTCTTCTGCTAAGTCGTGTGGCAGTCTCCACTTAGGTCGTATGACCTTATCCCTTAAGTCGTAAGTCGTTCGCGAGTTAGCACTTGGTCGTTTTGACCTGTTTTTCCCCTAGGTCGTTCGCGAGTTAGTACTTGGTCGTTTGACCGGTTTGGCTTCTCGAGACAGCTTGCCTTCACTAAGTCGTACCGTGACGGGGCGCTGCCCCGCACCCCGCCGTGGGCGCTGCCCCGCACCCCGCGACCTGACCGGGCAGGTCGAACCCCGTATTACTCTGCGTAGGCAATCTCATCTGAAAAACATTTGTCAGAATTTCTACTTTGATGGTTTTGGGACTGACTTCTTTGGACTTTACTCACGTCTTCGAACGTGAATTGATTTGTTCTACAATCGTTTTATGACTTGTCACTTTAAAGATATATGAAGGTTTCAATACTAATAGTAAATATCAAAACTCTTTCATCAAAGCGATTTCAACACTATTTTAAATATCTAAAGTTCGTTTTCTCAAACCGATTTTCAATCTACTAGTATATACAAGCCTTTACTTCACTCGAATGAGAAATCGACTTAAACGACTTAGTAAAACAAGTGGTATGAAACGCTTGCGTTCACTTCGTCGGTTAGCTCTTGGACTTGTTCGATTGAACCCTTTTCGTGACAATTTCCTAGTGAAGATTTACAGCTTGTTCGTAAATATTTAAGTTAAGCAAGTGGTTATGGGACATGAAGCTAAACTCATATATTTACTAGCTTGGTGTGATTGACACTTCTCGCTGATCATGATGATCATTTTATGATTTAGACTAGCAATTGTGCGATGTCTCTTTGTTTGCAAGGTAAGACTAGACCGCAATAGTGTGATTCCGACTCACACACATCTCTTTGTCCGCAAGGTTAGTCTAGGCCGCAGTAGTGTGATTCCGACTCACACATATCTTTATGTTTGCGAGGTTAGGCTAGACACCACTTGTGTGATTCCATTCACACATACCTTTCTGCTTTTTGGTTAGCCTAAGCCTCAATCAGTGTGATTCCGACTCACACATATGGGGTAGCTCCCCATGGTCTTCGGACCATCATGTGATAGGCCTCTTTCTCTTTTTATGATTTCTGGATTTCTTGTTTTGATTTCTGGATTTTTATGTCGTTGACTTGTTATGAGTACAAGTTTAGGGTATGATGCCCTCTTTGGATCTTTGAGAAGATTCTCGTGATATTGATCATTTCTCATCGGTTGATCTCCTGTTGATCATCATTTTCATACTTATAGTAGTATGTCAGTATGGATATTCTATGTTTATGCCATGTCTTTTATTTTATATCATGTCATCTGATATTTATAGTTAGACTGATCCGTTTATTATTTTCTTAAATAATACTCGGGTCAGACCGAGATGTTACAGGTGCTTCTGCTTGACTTCCTTCCGGGATTTGCTACTCTGACTTTTGGCTGACTATTTAGTTTAGCAGTTTTTGTTGTATACACTTGAGATATGGACTCATAGTTGTATTCTTTTTGTATAGCACATGTTGCTATTCTTTTGTATTATTGTGGAACTTTTTGACCACTACTCTGATGTACACTTTCATGTGTTAGTTATATATTCATATCTTCTTCCGCCTTTGTGATATGGATGTCTGTGACTGCTTTGTGTTATGTTTATTTCTATGTTTGTTTCCGAAGATTATTTTATAGCCACCGTGTGATAACCAATTACATGGATGGTCGCTCCTCAACAGCCTTATTCTCCGTGCTAGTTGACAGCACTACATCGTAGTGTCCTTGGCTAGCGTGGGTATTGAGGTGGGGCGTCACATGCCTGGTGAGGTGGCCGAGGCGGAGGTTGTGGTGATGGGTTCGGCACTTGGTGAGTGGGGTGGTGCTGCCTAGGGCCGCTCGGCGATAAGAGGGAGAGGGGAAAAAGCTTGGATGGGCGGAGTATGGTGATCGGTTTGTCGAGATGCTGATAAGGAGCTGTCACGACCCGACTTTCTATGCTCAGAAAGACGTATCGTGAATTAAGAAAGAAAGGGATAGGAGAAGAAAAGAAAAGAAGAAAGAACAACAACACATCAGAAATCTCACAGCGGAACGAGAAATATATTATATCACATAAGATATTACATAGTATCATATACATCAGAGTACACAATTTATACATCACAGAATAGACAGTTATAAACTTCTGTCTATTATACAACACAAGTACATCTATCATACACAGCGGAAACTCTATATATCTATTCGCTGAAGCCTCCTGCTCCACAGCTCCTCCAGAATTCGTCAAGACTAACCTGAATTCCCTTGACTACTCATACAAATTTGAGTACCCAAGAGTTTAATAAAACAGAAAATAAACACTTGGGTCAGACATGGGTCTGGTGTGAGTAAACGGTTAAATTGCTTAACTTTGAAAACCTTTGAAAACAAAAGTATCACGTAAGACTCCCCACAAATAAACATGGGTAAGTTTTTACCTTACGCTAACTAAAACATTTGATAGGAAATCCAGTTATATTATAATAGGGTCTAGGGTTTTCAAGTAAAATACAGAAATAGCTGAAATGCTTACATCTCACATTCCAACATAGTTGGGCACAACTAATACGTACGGCACTTATTGGAGTTTGGATTCCATACAATGGCAGGGCTACTGGGGTACCGCCCGTCACAGTACGTGGCCTAGATCACCGTACCGAGGAGTACGCCCGCTCCCCTGCAACACAAAGCCGGAACCATCCCTTACTGGATAATTCCGAACAAGATAACCCCGTAGTTGGCGCGACCAACCACACACTAAGCCGAATAAAAAGAAAAGGGTCCTCTAGACAGGGATCTATCTTGCTCTCAGTGGATGCTACCCACGAAGCCTTGCTGCACCTCCCCTGTTTTAGCCATTCCCGGTTGATGAGGCTTGAGGTTACGATTACCTTTAATCAGAACATATCACTTAGAATGCTCATCGTCCGCCTGACGATGTGCTGAAAGCATTCAATCCATACAAGTTCGTTCCGGGTTCGAACGAAACCGAAGGCATTATCTCGTTACACTCGTTTTGGAATCACCCTCAGAGTTAACGACAATAACCCTTGCACTCTGAATCTTCATCTTCACTTGAGATTCACGACCTATCGTAAATTTGGATCGATGTGGTATTCGGGTCTCCAGACCTGGAATTCCGGTATACGGAAACCCGATCCCGGTCTCATCGAAATCCAAAACGTATCTTTTAAGGGCCAAGTTGTTTTAAGGTTAAAACAATTTAACTTATCTATATTCATACAGATAGATAATTCACAAGTCACAATTGATAATCACATTATCAAATAAACAAATGATCCATAACAAAATAGGTAATCCATATCAACATCACAATAGATAATTCATATCAACATTCATTTCACAAAGCAGCCTATCACATATATCAGAGATATCCAAATCATCCAATATCAACCAATCACCCAATATCAATCATCCAATATTAACCAATCATTCAAAAGCAGAATTGATTAATTCCAAATCAATTTAATTAACCTTAAATTAAATTAATTACTATCACTTGGATTATCATAATCCTGCTTACTATCATTAATTAATTACAAATTAATTAATTAAACATCTTAATGATCTTCCTTAATTAATCTCCTTTGATTAATTATACTTTAATTACCTTTTAGTAATTATCCTTAATCATATTCAGTAATTAACTTTTAATTACTATCATTAATTACAATAATTAATGAACCTTTATCAATTAATTAACTAAAATTAATTATATTAATCCTTAATTAATTACAATTAATTAATCAAACTAAAATTAATTACTTTTATTAATCAACCTTGATTAATTCATTAATCTTTATTAATTAATTAACCTTTTAATTAATTAAATAATTAATTTTTTAATCAACCACTTCATTTATTAATTAGTCTTAATTAATCATAAACAGTAATTAACAATTTGTAATTACTTATCTTAATTAATTATATTAACCTTGATTAATTAATCTAATTAATTAATCTTTAATTACTTCATTAAGTAATTATTAATCAATTTAAATTAACAAATAATCCTTAATTAATTACTTTATTAATTAATTACTCTTAGTAATTAATCTTAAATTAAACGCATTTAATTAATCACATTTATTAATTAACTAAACTAAAATTAAGTAATAAATTCTTAATTACTTACATAAGTAATTATCTTCTAATTACTTCCATTAAAAATCTTGTTTACTTTCTTAATAAATTTCTTAACCAATAATTAATTCCATCATTAATAATTCTTAATACTTTAATTAATTAATTACTTCATAATTAATTAACTTTAAAATAATTATATTAATTAATTCCTTAATTGATAACATTAAGTGATTACCCATTAATTACTTCAGCTAATTACTTCCACGAGTAATTTACTCCTCCTAATTACTTTAAGTAATTATCCATTAATTACTTCATTAAGAAATTTACTCACTTAATTATAAATTTTATCTTAAATTAATTAGGCTAATTAATTAATCTAAAATTAATTACATTAACTAATTAACTAATTAACCATTTCTTAGTCTCTAATTAATTCATTAACCATCTTGTCACATACCGAAATTTTCGACTTTCGAAAATTCAACATCGATACTCACTTTATCGACTGTCGAGCAATCGAGTGCCGGAAACTCCAATAGTGAGGGTTTTTAGAAAGAAGAAATAGAAGAAAAAGAGAAGAAGAAGAGAAAGAAAGAACAACTGAACAACATCAGACAGAAAACAATATCAGAATCTTACACATCGCAGCGGAACAATATATAATAGATAAACACTAGTCTTTTAAAACAAAGAACTATATCAGTTTATACATACATCAATCATCAGAGTCAATATACAACAATGGACAGTTATATAAACTCGTCCTCATACAGAATACACAGCGGAATAAATACTATCAGATACAAATACTACGTCTCGTCCTCCAGCTCATCTCCAAAGCTCCAGAATATCCAGATAATCTAACTCTAGACTGCCCGTGTGGAAATTAGTGGGCACCCAGAGTTTAGAAGGGAACAATAAACTCCGAGTCAGTCATGGTGACTGGTGTGAGATCGTAAAACAGTTATTCTTTAAAAATAAACAGAAGAGAATTTTAAAGTCAATTCGCAATGCTTTTGGAAAATGAAACTACCATAAGACCTCCCACCACACACACAATGCAAACGCAGAATTGGAGGAGATTTCTTCTTATGATAGTCAAAGATGCTTACTACGCAAAATCAAATCATTTTTGATATTATTATTAGTGCATAGTGTAGAAAACATTTCGAAAGTATAATATTAATCTTAGCCAACATACGACCAGTATCGTATGCCTACTATAGCTACTATGTTCAATAGCAGGTTACCGCCACATTCCATAGCAGGTAATACAACTAAAACCGTACACATCACGTATTGTTTCTTTGGATTTCCAACAAATGGTCAGGCTAAGGAACTTCCTATCCACGATGGGTACGTCCCTGGAATAGACGACCCGAGAATCTAACGTTACGGTTAGATCTCTGCCAACACAAGGCCGGGTTACCTCTGCAAAAATAGGTAACTACTGACACGCGTATGCCATCCCCCGATCGTCACCGATCTTCCCGAGGATCCCCGATTCGCAACAAACCACATAGATAATAATAATGCAGTAACCACAGAGGTTAAGTATCTGGGCTCCATACCATGATACCACCTTTATCCAGAAGGAATGACATACACTAAGGGGCGCTACTCCCTAGAACCTTGCTGCATTCTTCCTGTTTCGACCATTTCCGGGGTGTGAGGCTCGACGAAGTCTCGTCCACAAAGCTACGCTTTCTCAAAAAGCCCTGCTTCGGGTCAAACAAAATGATCAACCTATGATCACAAAGATATAAGATCAAACAAATGATCATATCACAAATGATCAAACACTGATCATTTCACAGCAACACTCAGCATGCCACGTTACCAAATTGGGATATATCGCTGATAAATTTCAACTACATAACCTCTGAGCTCGTACGTCTCAGAGAAGGGTGTTAAGCTAAGAGAATAAATTCTCCACCACCAACAGAAATGTATTTGAAAGAAATCAGCTTTATATCTCAAATTGTAACGTCAGACACACAATCCATACAAGTCTGTTCCGGGATCGAACAGAACCGAAGGCACTTCTCACGAAGCCCTTGCACATCCGGATAATTTTCAATCACGTCAGGACTTCCCGTCACTAAGGGTGATAAAACCTCTAAATCGAAGATCAGTCGATGTAGAGTAACTCGACGGTAATCCTTCCGTTTTCAAAAATATCCGGTCTTCAACACCGGTCTTCGAATGCAATTCATAACGACGTATCACATATTCGGAATGGGTTATACGACCCCATGGTCCTTTCCCGGTTAACCCGAATAGTGAGCGTTTATTCAAAAATAAGTGTGGCATTCAAATTCATCCAATTCACAACCAATACCTATCTAAAGGTAATTATTGATAGTCGGTTATTTAACTATCAATAAAGATGCACAACATCATCAGATTCCAAATAATTTTCCAAATTATTTATTTTCCAAAATATCTTTACTAGATATAAAATTTCCACACTTCAGAAATAAATCAACATTTATTTTTAAGACGAATTCCCATTTCTTTTATAAATTCCAAAGTGAATTTATAATTTCAAAATATCTACTAATATGCGATTTTCAAATCGTTTTCAATATTCAATTTCAATTTATCTTTACAAAGATAAATTCTCAAAACGTTCATTTCATATTGGAAAAGCATTTCCATACTTATTAAATAATAAGTATTTCACAATCATTTATTTTCAACACTTGGAAAATATTCGATATACTTAAATCAAATTAAGTATATATTCATTCTTTAAGGAAATCATAAATTTCAACATCTATTTGAGTCAAAACGAATGTTACGTAAAACATCGTTACGACGACTCAAAAATCACTAGTATAGGGATTCGAAATTTAAAATAGATATGTAAATCCCAATACTAGACAAAAACATTTCCTTTCGGAAATCATTTACTATAACAACAGTGTTATAGTCCACCATTTCCTTATTTCTCGAAAACGTCTATTTCAACAATAAATGTTGAAATCTATGCTTTCGATTCATAACACATTTTAAAACACCTTTAAAATGTTTAACTTCATTTTTAAAATATTACTTCTTCAAAAATGAATCCATTTTACTTAACAATATATTCACTGTCCAAAATCGTGAATATAATTTACTTAACCCAATTTCAATCTTTTCCACACATTTTTATTTCAATAAAAATTCGCTATCCAAAATCGCGAATATATCTACTTTGATAATCTTCTATATTTAATTTATCAAATTCCATCGCTTTCGAATTTATAAACACGGTTATAAATTCTATTTCTATTTTAATAACAACTTCGACTTATAAATCTTCTTTTTATCAACTTCTATATTTTACTTATCAAAATAAGTGATTTCGGATTTATAACCAACTTTTATAAATTCCAATTTCCATTTATTAAAACTTCAATACTAAATCAATTTCAATGTTGATTTCTAAATTTATTTTCAACTTTAAATAAAAGAGTCCATACTGATTTCTCAAAGTTCTTCTCCAAATACTAAATCAATTTCAGATTGATTTCTAATTTTATTTATCCCTACTAAAATGAATTCCTTATTTCCTTCAAATTACTCAACATCTTGTTTTTAAATGGATTCTTTAAATTGAAATCATTTTACATTGATTTCCCAAATCGTTTCAACTTACCAATTAAATTTCTAATTGGTTTTCCAACTTATCTCTTTTTAAATAAAATTCCTTTCAAAGAAAATATATTTCAATTGTTTCTTTCAGTCTATTTAAAAATCCAAATTCTTAAATTAAATTCTTCAATTTATAATCACTATTTTACGAAATCTATTTATTTAACATTTTCACTTGATTCTGGAATTAATTCGATAAGATTATAAAAATTAACTTTTTATACTTTAAAATTTTCTTTCTTCAAAATTTATTCAATTTCAAAAATTGATTCACTTAGAAATTTCTACTTTGATTTCAAAAATTCAATTTCGTTTATTCTTGGAATCCAATGATGTCGAAACATCCATTCAGCTAAATTTTAGCTTTTCAAACAATTCCCAGATATCAATTCAATAACAATAATAATCATTCACAGATTATCACATCACAGTAGAAATAAATTCAATCAATGTGAGGGGTCCAGTTGGATCCCTCCAACCTGTTTCCCTGCATCCAAAGATGTTAGCACAATACCAATTCCGCTCCAGTACGGAATTATCGCGGTATATAGGTTTTTATAAATCCGCTTACTAACGGCGCAATAGGGTCTCATCCGCTATACGAGGCGGGAAATCATCAATCCAATATATACATATGCCAATATGTATATATTGCTATATATATATAATAGATATATCCTACTATATCTAATATCACATTCAATATAAATCAAACAGTCAACAATAACTGTAAAAATCAAATTTCCTTCGAGTGAGAAAATCTCACCTTAGCTTTTAATTTGCCATCCATTTTCCATTTCTTCTTTCGTTTTCTCGACTTTAACCTTGTATAAATGTTTTACACAATAAATTAATATTCGAATCAATCGAATAAATTAAATTTCATTTGATAAGTGTACATTTCCATGTGGTTTTATTTTGAACAAATTCTCCTTTTAATAAATTGATTCAACCAGAATTAAATTCGAAACTATATTTTCTTTTATTCACCAGAGATTTTATTTTAAACCAAATTTCTTTTATCAAATTTATTTTCCAAACACTAAATCAATTTCAAACAAATTTTCCATTGATTTATTTTTTTCATTACCAGATTAATCACAACTTTGATTTCTAAAATTTATCACCTTTAAATTAAACAAAATTTTTTTCTCTTTTCAAACTATCTGGATATATATATATAAAAAATTTCTTCCAAAAAATCAAAACAGAATTAGCTTAACAAATTAGAATTAGAATTAGAGATCGAATACTTACAGTATCTACCCACATCCCTTAATTTATTTGCAAACCCATCCGTACTGTCAAGAAGGATGTTTTCAGCCTCGATACTAATCACCATTGCCGACCTACCCCCTGCCCACGGCATCAACGACAAAGACCACGCTAACAAACCTACTTCATCACGTACGCGAGATCGAACTCCTCCTATCGACCATCGTACAGTCATCAACCCCAGATCTCCTTGCGAATTCCAGCATCCAGTCAATCGACATCCCCCTCACCTCGACTTCATCGCGCGCGCGTACGCGACTCGCAATCGCGACCATCCTATCTCGACGCGCCGCCTGCTTCCCACGCAAATCTCTCCACTTTGAGTCTCGAAGTTCGCCACCTCTGACATCGTCATGCTCGAGATCGAGCTTGCGACCACGTACTCCTCGCCCTAAAAATCGCGACACCCAGAAACACGCCGCCCCAACTCTCCCTGTCACGCGCGATTCGAACTCGAGTTCGATACTTCCAAAACCCTAGCACGCTGCGATCTTGACCTCGCGAATGCCTTCACCCAACCACTCGCGTGGACTAACTGTCGAAGACGAAGAGGGAACTCGCGTTTTGATTTGGTAATTGCTTTCGTTTTGAATGAGGATGGAGGGCTTCGGGTTAATGGCTTCGTTCGATCTGATAAAAAGAGTGAAGGGGGATTTTTGTTTTGATTTCGAATGGGTTAAGGAAATGGGGAGAGCGAGAGGTATATTTAAAAATTGGAGGAGCATGGTTATCACGATTTCTTCCCGTGATGCTCGGCTGAAACAAGGGAAGAAACGTGTGATGTGATCAATATAAATTTTAATTTTAATTTGAATTTCATTTTATTTTAACGCGTTTAACTATCGTATGGTCACATAACAACCCCGAATGCTACGAAATTTGAAATCTGACAATAATACAATATTCCGGACCCAATGGAACTGGTTTCGTCGAATTCCGAGACTGCGCCTCGGACGACTATTTTTAAATATCGGCTGAACGATAAAATTTTCTAAACTGAACAATTAACTGTAAACTTAAATTCTGAAGCTTCTATTATCTTCAGTGTTATCAATACGAATTTTAAAAGCTTTCGAAATATTTTTCTTCGGCTTAAAATCGAAGATACAAATTTTTATTCCGCATTCACTAGATTAAATTTTAAAGTTTAATCCCCAAATTCCAAGTTATATTCGGATTCAAATTAAATCATCGTTCAAATATTTAAAATTAATTAAATATTCTCAATTTAATTTGTTAAAAATTCTGGGTCGTTACAAACTTCCCTCCTTAAAAGAATTTCGTCCTCGAAATTACAAGTTGGAAAGAAAGGTCCTTAACTCGTCTACTATTTTTCACAATCTAAATAGTTTTATCAATTCATCAAAACAAATCTTTCTACTAAAGATTCGTTATCATTCAACTACATTTCGACTTCAACTCTAAGTTTCAAAACATCATTGTTTAACTTCAATATTCAAATTCGAGTTTACATTCAAATTTTAACTTTCAAAATTTCTCAAAAATTTTCTAACGCCCTAAATTTTCGAAAAATTTCGCCAGCGTCTCCTTTGCGCGGCTAATACGGTACGACTACAAAACGTCCCTACGGACCCTCAGATTTCAAAAAGAAAAAGAAAAAGCCAAGCGGCTAGACAAGAAATCATCAAAAACTCATATTATAATTCAAATACGTACCTTTTGTCGAGCAATTCAAATTATCAGTGAAATCAAATCCAATTTCCTTTATAACCTGTATATCCTACTAGCCATAATATCTAGTTACATATATTCAAACCATTTTGTACATTCAATTACAAAATTTTCGATACTTACTTCCATATCATCTTTAATTCACTATTGAAGTTATATATTCAATTTCGTTCAATCTTTACATTTCAATTCCATTTGAATTCAATTCCAACATTTAATTGGATTCAGTTCAATTTCTGAATATCGAATTTTATTGATTAGCTTTCATTCGTAACCGCACTCTTTTTTAAATTAGTTTCAATTACTAATTCATCACAGATTGCAATTCACTTATTCAAATTCGGTTTCAACAATCAGTTTTAATCTTATTCACTTCATTTATTTAAATTTATTTACTCATTCACACATTCTTTCATTTTCAATTTGAATCTCATTTCTATCAAATTCCAAATATTTTATAAGTCTTCGACTTATTTACATTTTGATTTATAAAATCATCCATACATTCATATTACTAATTCTATTCCTTTATGAATTTTTTTCTTCAAATATTTTTCTGGAACTTTATTTCAATTTATATCTCACATTAATATTTCATAAATATTTCTACATAGTATTCCAGAGTTTACCAACATTTCAAAAACCATTTTTGAAAACAGTTCAAATTATCTTTTGAATTTCAAAAACAAAATCCAAATTTTTAAACAACTTTTATTTAAAACAATCTGGCAGCAATTCCTCTTTTGGAAACCCGAAAATGAACACCAACGATGCCGCGGTCATCATCGAAGTTATTTTCCAGCGACCGAAAAGAGTTTAGAGCTTTTCATCTCTTCAAAACATTTTTCAAAACCCTTGAAATCCATTTTCAAATCAAAAATGATTTAAACTTTCCAAATCTCCAAAATTTACAAATTCTTTTCAAAACAATTCCAAAAACTTCTCTGGAATTCCGTTTTAAATTACAAATCACATTTATAATTCATATTCTCAAATTTCAATTATATGTGAATTTATTTCTTAACTTTGGAGTTACGATTTTAATTTCTTATTCCATTTTAGTGATGATAATTCACTATTATTACTTCCTAACATCCATGCAACCATATATTATAGTACTTTATAGAAAAACATTTCTTTTCTATACAAAAATAGTTTTGGGCAAAATTATCTCATTTACCCTATTTAAAACAATACTGTGCCGAATTGTTCTATACAAGTGTTTAGAGATCCCTATCGATAGAGTTGTACGGACAATACCGACCAGAATCCATATACCACTCAACAAACCAATCATCACAATATAAAATAATTTTTTTATATTCACTAACAAATACGCACTCGTATCTATTATTACACTCAACTCATTCTAGAGTACTACTGACTCTATCTCTAATGAGTAACACCCAACAGAGCAGGGTTGTCGCTTAACCATATGCTCTGATACCACTTTGTCACATACCGAAATTTTCGACTTTCGAAAATTCAACATCGATACTCACTTTATCGACTGTCGAGCAATCGAGTGCCGGAAACTCCAATAGTGAGGGTTTTTAGAAAGAAGAAATAGAAGAAAAAGAGAAGAAGAAGAGAAAGAAAGAACAACTGAACAACATCAGACAGAAAACAATATCAGAATCTTACACATCGCAGCGGAACAATATATAATAGATAAACACTAGTCTTTTAAAACAAAGAACTATATCAGTTTATACATACATCAATCATCAGAGTCAATATACAACAATGGACAGTTATATAAACTCGTCCTCATACAGAATACACAGCGGAATAAATACTATCAGATACAAATACTACGTCTCGTCCTCCAGCTCATCTCCAAAGCTCCAGAATATCCAGATAATCTAACTCTAGACTGCCCGTGTGGAAATTAGTGGGCACCCAGAGTTTAGAAGGGAACAATAAACTCCGAGTCAGTCATGGTGACTGGTGTGAGATCGTAAAACAGTTATTCTTTAAAAATAAACAGCAGAGAATTTTAAAGTCAATTCGCAATGCTTTTGGAAAATGAAACTACCATAAGACCTCCCACCACACACACAATGCAAACGCAGAATTGGAGGAGATTTCTTCTTATGATAGTCAAAGATGCTTACTACGCAAAATCAAATCATTTTTGATATTATTATTAGTGCATAGTGTAGAAAACATTTCGAAAGTATAATATTAATCTTAGCCAACATACGACCAGTATCGTATGCCTACTATAGCTACTATGTTCAATAGCAGGTTACCGCCACATTCCATAGCAGGTAATACAACTAAAACCGTACACATCACGTATTGTTTCTTTGGATTTCCAACAAATGGTCAGGCTAAGGAACTTCCTATCCACGATGGGTACGTCCCTGGAATAGACGACCCGAGAATCTAACGTTACGGTTAGATCTCTGCCAACACAAGGCCGGGTTACCTCTGCAAAAATAGGTAACTACTGACACGCGTATGCCATCCCCCGATCGTCACCGATCTTCCCGAGGATCCCCGATTCGCAACAAACCACATAGATAATAATAATGCAGTAACCACAGAGGTTAAGTATCTGGGCTCCATACCATGATACCACCTTTATCCAGAAGGAATGACATACACTAAGGGGCGCTACTCCCTAGAACCTTGCTGCATTCTTCCTGTTTCGACCATTTCCGGGGTGTGAGGCTCGACGAAGTCTCGTCCACAAAGCTACGCTTTCTCAAAAAGCCCTGCTTCGGGTCAAACAAAATGATCAACCTATGATCACAAAGATATAAGATCAAACAAATGATCATATCACAAATGATCAAACACTGATCATTTCACAGCAACACTCAGCATGCCACGTTACCAAATTGGGATATATCGCTGATAAATTTCAACTACATAACCTCTGAGCTCGTACGTCTCAGAGAAGGGTGTTAAGCTAAGAGAATAAATTCTCCGCCACCAACAGAAATGTATTTGAAAGAAATCAGCTTTATATCTCAAATTGTAACGTCAGACACACAATCCATACAAGTCTGTTCCGGGATCGAACAGAACCGAAGGCACTTCTCACGAAGCCCTTGCACATCCGGATAATTTTCAATCACGTCAGGACTTCTCGTCACTAAGGGTGATAAAACCTCTAAATCGAAGATCAGTCGATGTAGAGTAACTCGACGGTAATCCTTCCGTTTTCAAAAATATCCGGTCTTCAACACCGGTCTTCGAATGCAATTCATAACGACGTATCACATATTCGGAATGGGTTATACGACCCCATGGTCCTTTCCCGGTTAACCCGAATAGTGAGCGTTTATTCAAAAATAAGTGTGGCATTCAAATTCATCCAATTCACAACCAATACCTATCTAAAGGTAATTATTGATAGTCGGTTATTTAACTATCAATAAAGATGCACAACATCATCAGATTCCAAATAATTTTCCAAATTATTTATTTTCCAAAATATCTTTACTAGATATAAAATTTCCACATTTCAGAAATAAATCAACATTTATTTTTAAGACGAATTCCCATTTCTTTTATAAATTCCAAAGTGAATTTATAATTTCAAAATATCTACTAATATGCGATTTTCAAATCGTTTTCAATATTCAATTTCAATTTATCTTTACAAAGATAAATTCTCAAAACGTTCATTTCATATTGGAAAAGCATTTCCATACTTATTAAATAATAAGTATTTCACAATCATTTATTTTCAACACTTGGAAAATATTCGATATACTTAAATCAAATTAAGTATATATTCATTCTTTAAGGAAATCATAAATTTCAACATCTATTTGAGTCAAAACGAATGTTACGTAAAACATCGTTACGACGACTCAAAAATCACTAGTATAGGGATTCGAAATTTAAAATAGATATGTAAATCCCAATACTAGACAAAAACATTTCCTTTCGGAAATCATTTACTATAACAACAGTGTTATAGTCCACCATTTCCTTATTTCTCGAAAACGTCTATTTCAACAATAAATGTTGAAATCTATGCTTTCGATTCATAACACATTTTAAAACACCTTTAAAATGTTTAACTTCATTTTTAAAATATTACTTCTTCAAAAATGAATCCATTTTACTTAACAATATATTCACTGTCCAAAATCGTGAATATAATTTACTTAACCCAATTTCAATCTTTTCCACACATTTTTATTTCAATAAAAATTCGCTATCTAAAATCGCGAATATATCTACTTTGATAATCTTCTATATTTAATTTATCAAATTCCATCGCTTTCGAATTTATAAACACGGTTATAAATTCTATTTCTATTTTAATAACAACTTCGACTTATAAATCTTCTTTTTATCAACTTCTATATTTTACTTATCAAAATAAGTGATTTCGGATTTATAACCAACTTTTATAAATTCCAATTTCCATTTATTAAAACTTCAATACTAAATCAATTTCAATGTTGATTTCTAAATTTATTTTCAACTTTAAATAAAAGAGTCCATACTGATTTCTCAAAGTTCTTCTCCAAATACTAAATCAATTTCAGATTGATTTCTAATTTTATTTATCCCTACTAAAATGAATTCCTTATTTCCTTCAAATTACTCAACATCTTGTTTTTAAATGGATTCTTTAAATTGAAATCATTTTACATTGATTTCCCAAATCGTTTCAACTTACCAATTAAATTTCTAATTGGTTTTCCAACTTATCTCTTTTTAAATAAAATTCCTTTCAAAGAAAATATATTTCAATTGTTTCTTTCAGTCTATTTAAAAATCCAAATTCTTAAATTAAATTCTTCAATTTATAATCACTATTTTACGAAATCCATTTATTTAACATTTTCACTTGATTCTGGAATTAATTCGATAAGATTATAAAAATTAACTTTTTATACTTTAAAATTTTCTTTCTTCAAAATTTATTCAATTTCAAAAATTGATTCACTTAGAAATTTCTACTTTGATTTCAAAAATTCAATTTCGTTTATTCTTGGAATCCAATGATGTCGAAACATCCATTCAGCTAAATTTTAGCTTTTCAAACAATTCCCAGATATCAATTCAATAACAATAATAATCATTCACAGATTATCACATCACAGTAGAAATAAATTCAATCAATGTGAGGGGTCCAGTTGGATCCCTCCAACCTGTTTCCCTGCATCCAAAGATGTTAGCACAATACCAATTCCGCTCCAGTACGGAATTATCGCGGTATATAGGTTTTTATAAATCCGCTTACTAACGGCGCAATAGGGTCTCATCCGCTATACGAGGCGGGAAATCATCAATCCAATATATACATATGCCAATATGTATATATTGCTATATATATAATAGATATATCCTACTATATCTAATATCACATTCAATATAAATCAAACAGTCAACAATAACTGTAAAAATCAAATTTCCTTCGAGTGAGAAAATCTCACCTTAGCTTTTAATTTGCCATCCATTTTCCATTTCTTCTTTCGTTTTCTCGACTTTAACCTTGTATAAATGTTTTACACAATAAATTAATATTCGAATCAATCGAATAAATTAAATTTCATTTGATAAGTGTACATTTCCATGTGGTTTTATTTTGAACAAATTCTCCTTTTAATAAATTGATTCAACCAGAATTAAATTCGAAACTATATTTTCTTTTATTCACCAGAGATTTTATTTTAAACCAAATTTCTTTTATCAAATTTATTTTCCAAACACTAAATCAATTTCAAACAAATTTTCCATTGATTTATTTTTTTCATTACCAGATTAATCACAACTTTGATTTCTAAAATTTATCACCTTTAAATTAAACAAAATTTTTTTCTCTTTTCAAACTATCTGGATATATATATAAAAAATTTTTCTTCCAAAAAATCAAAACAGAATTAGCTTAACAAATTAGAATTAGAATTAGAGATCGAATACTTACAGTATCTACCCACATCCCTTAATTTATTTGCAAACCCATCCGTACTGTCAAGAAGGATGTTTTCAGCCTCGATACTAATCACCATTGCCGACCTACCCCCTGCCCACGGCATCAACGACAAAGACCACGCTAACAAACCTACTTCATCACGTACGCGAGATCGAACTCCTCCTATCGACCATCGTACAGTCATCAACCCCAGATCTCCTTGCGAATTCCAGCATCCAGTCAATCGACATCCCCCTCACCTCAACTTCATCGCGCGCGCGTACGCGACTCGCAATCGCGACCATCCTATCTCGACGCGCCGCCTGCTTCCCACGCAAATCTCTCCACTTTGAGTCTCGAAGTTCGCCACCTCTGACATCGTCATGCTCGAGATCGAGCTTGCGACCACGTACTCCTCGCCCTAAAAATCGCGACACCCAGAAACACGCCGCCCCAACTCTCCCTGTCACGCGCGATTCGAACTCGAGTTCGATACTTCCAAAACCCTAGCACGCTGCGATCTTGACCTCGCGAATGCCTTCACCCAACCACTCGCGTGGACTAACTGTCGAAGACGAAGAGGGAACTCGCGTTTTGATTTGGTAATTGCTTTCGTTTTGAATGAGGATGGAGGGCTTCGGGTTAATGGCTTCGTTCGATCTGATAAAAAGAGTGAAGGGGGATTTTTGTTTTGATTTCGAATGGGTTAAGGAAATGGGGAGAGCGAGAGGTATATTTAAAAATTGGAGGAGCATGGTTATCACGATTTCTTCCCGTGATGCTCGGCTGAAACAAGGGAAGAAACGTGTGATGTGATCAATATAAATTTTAATTTTAATTTGAATTTCATTTTATTTTAACGCGTTTAACTATCGTATGGTCACATAACAACCCCGAATGCTACGAAATTTGAAATCTGACAATAATACAATATTCCGGACCCAATGGAACTGGTTTCGTCGAATTCCGAGACTGCGCCTCGGACGGCTATTTTTAAATATCGGCTGAACGATAAAATTTTCTAAACTGAACAATTAACTGTAAACTTAAATTCTGAAGCTTCTATTATCTTCAGTGTTATCAATACGAATTTTAAAAGCTTTCGAAATATTTTTCTTCGGCTTAAAATCGAAGATACAAATTTTTATTCCGCATTCACTAGATTAAATTTTAAAGTTTAATCCCCAAATTCCAAGTTATATTCGGATTCAAATTAAATCATCGTTCAAATATTTAAAATTAATTAAATATTCTCAATTTAATTTGTTAAAAATTCTGGGTCGTTACACATCTACTAATTACTTCATTAAGTAATTATCTTTAATTTCAATTAAGTAATTAAGCTTTAATTTAATTATCAATTATCCTTAGTTAAACTCAGATTTATTTACTTTATTAAACCCATTTAAAAATCAATTTTGAAATATGATTTTAATTTTTAAACAAACAATTCAAACACTTAATTTAAACACACTTAAAAATCTTTGAATATCATTCCAAATATGTTTGATTTAAATTAAATAAACAATAATTTAACTTTGGAAATCCCAAATTTTATATCTTTAAACTTATTCATTTAAATATATTTAAAATCTAATTTAAAACATTCCTTTATAATTATTTGAATATAACTTTAACTTGAAAACATTTTTAAAATTAAACTATCAATTTAAACCCAGATCAATCGAAAAACTCCACGAAACACTATTCTTTCCCGAGTCTACCCGCCCATACGAAAACCTACCAGCTTCGAGTCGACCACGCCATCTTCACGAGACTTTCCCCGAGTCACTCGCGACATCACCTACTCCGAGTCTTCCACGCGATATTCACGAGAGCGTCTCGAGTACACCTTCCCTGAAGCCTCGAACTCCAGTTGACACCAACGTGCACCGTGCACCGTGCACGCCAATTCTGGCCATCCACGATCATCGCCGCTACCCTCCTCCAGTCACCCACAACCTCACTAACCCATTCGAATAAACAGAACCACGAGATCGCCTACAGAACGAAATCGAGCATCTCGGTTGCTACCTGGAAACCCCATCGTCATCGAAAATTCCCTCGTCTCCGATGATCCCTGTCGCGAAAAGCCTCGCCGTCTACACTATAACTCCGTCTCGACTTCCAGTTTCGCTTCACATCATCGCGAACGAGTCCGGTCCCATGTCAACGACGAACGAACCTCAACAACTTCGATAGCAAAAACCCAATGCTAAACCCTAATTCCAACAAATTCGAACAGTTCACTCAATAGAAAAATTCTACTGCATTTTTCCTCTAATCTACCATCCACAATCAAGCTTCGATCCAAATATCAAAACAATTTATAGCGTGGATAATCAGCAATCCACAAAAGACCCAATTTCGAACAAACTTCAAATTCAAACGAAATACCCAACTAAAAATTTCAAATTGCATATCTAAATTCATGATTTCCTATCATGGTTACATGCATGTAGTTCAAATTAGAAATTAAGATAGTTGGTTTTTAACAAAAATTCCAGTTCCTCTGTAAATTTTTAATTTAAACATGATTCAGGGTATTTAAAATTCCTGGAATGATTTAAAAACCTTCATCATACAATTACAAACAGTTTTCATTTATATAGCAATATCTAATTTTAATTTGGTTGAGAGATTTTTGAATTTCTTATGAAATCAGTTCAACTATAAAAGAACAGAGAACAACATCAATATACACAGACCCCTCTATAAATATATACATGCATACATTCATATCAGATCTATATAACAATTTAATTTATCACAGAAGTCAATCATCATCAGGTTAAACTGTTTTTAAAATAAATATTTACTCACCTTATTCTATAAGCAGAGCAGACTTTTCACTTCCAGGCTATGAGATTTTAAATCTGAAGAAAACCTTGATTTGCTTTTAATGCTGATGAAAATCTTTTGCATGCTTCAAATTAATGTTTTTAATTTGTATGTTGTTGAAGAAGAATTCCTCTGCATGCCTACAGATTGTTGATTTAAAAGATGTTGAAATTGTTCTTGATTCTTTATTTTTGGTTGCAGGTTTGATCTTGAACTTTGAAATGCAGTTGAACTTCATTTTATTTGCAGGTTGAAGGAAATATGAAGTGGCAGATTTTTTTTTTGAGGTTTTGAAGATCGAAGAAAATAATTTCAGATTTTAGAAAGTATATAGCAGCCATTAATTTGTAGAAGAATGAAGAAAAAGATTTTAAGATGAAGAAAGAAAAGTTTTGAAAACAAAAGAGAAAACACATTTTCTTTGTATATTTAAATATCAAATAAAAGAAAATGAAGGCCACTTGTTAATTAACTTACATTTGTCACTATATTTGTTTAATTGCTTTACAAGTGTTGTTAAGAAGTTTAATATGGTGACACATATTTTCTTGTGTATGTTTAATAAATTTTAATTTAAATTTAAATGTAAATATAAACTTACTTATTTAAGTTACTTAATAAATATAATTTACATATGTATATAATTTTATCTTTTAAAAATATTATAAAACTAATTATAATACAAATAAATCTCTTTACACATGTATTTAAAATCTAAAACATTCATATATACTTTTATAGCCATTTTAAATTAAACACTTTAAAGAAATCAAAAATAAAACATTGATTAAATCCTTTTTAAACTATCTCACTTAAAATAAATAATTATCTTATATTTTTAAAACAATTGAATTTATTTAGACTAAACTTTGAAAAACATTGATTTCAAAACAAAGTTTTTAAATTACAATTCATATATATTAATTATTAATAGTTTAAATTAAATTTCAAAACAATTCCAAATTATAACGTATACATACATATATATTACAATTTGAAAATACACTCTTTAATTTAAAACAAAAGATATTCTATTCACAATATATATTAAATGTATATTATAAATAGAATAAAATTTTATTAACCTTAACAAACAAATCTTATTAATATTGCCAGATTATAAAATTTATTTACCTTTAAAATATTAAATTACCAATTTAAATTAAAATTATAAAGGAAAATTACCAAATCAATTTAATTATTAATATTGATTATTAAATTGATATTGCCCAAAATTCCGGGTCATCACATTCCTCCCCCCTTAAAAGAATTTCGTCCCCGAAATTTAAAAGCAAAGGTAATTTAATAATCTAGCAAAGATTTCAATCTCAAGCAGCAAAGCATACCTATTATCCAGTAACTAACAACCAAAGCAACCAATCAAACAAACAAACAGACCTAACTAATTATCCTGACACAAATCAGAATAAATCTCTAATACTATCTCGAGTTTCCCCAGTATAAATCACCGGGAGACTCGCTCTATAAAGGCTAAACAAACTATACTACTATAAAAATCCAGAGCTCTTCTCATCTCCAGATCCCCTAATCTGAACAGAACATCAGACTATACTCAAGTCTAGCTCAACTTCCAAATCCAACAGAACTGTAGATTCAACAACCAATGATGAATTATACACGCACTCCCTCAGAGATACGTGAAATAAAATGAATTCCAGCTATGCAAACTGGCAACTCAATCTCAAAAATCACTGCTCTCTTAACCAGAGAAATCTTAATCAACAATGAAGTCTCCAACTTCAAATTCCAATTCCTTATCTCATATCTTCATAACTCAACAGATAATCTTGGGCTGCCAATTTCCTTGATCAGCTCAACCTATGTTGATGCTTCCAGAAACAACTAGACCAAAATAATAAGTTCCTGGGTCTACTCATTCAAGGTGGTTTCCCAAAACCCATCAAAATCCAGAACACAAACTCTACTTCCCAAGCAATATCAAACTGAACTTGCTTCCTGCATTGCACAGCTACTACCTTGCTTCCGCTGCACAACTCTGATTTTGAATTAGATGAGAGTACTATTGATGAACACCAGTATAAACTTATCTAAAATATTAATGAAAACTTTGTTCACCAAATCCATAAAATTTTAGTGACTCATCTGACTCGGTCACACGACCCTATAACAGAATCCAACTCATAAATTAGAACTGACCAATCCAAATTCCAAAATAATTCTGAACTGCTAAACAAATTCTGCTTCTTCAAGAATCATCCTACTATCTGACTAACTACCAGTATTGCTTCTGGAACCAAAGAAATATGGAACTCAATTCCAGATGCAGACCATCTTCTGATTACTTCAGTAGCCCCTACTTCCATTTAAGAACTCTCGATCTCAAACAAAAGATAGATTCCCAACTAATCGCAAGTCACTTTTGCGACCCTACCTAGTTCGGATTCCAAGAAACTATCTCCTCTTTACCAATTAGAACAACCTTAAGCTTTTGCAAACAAAGTTAACCCTCCAAGAAAGCCTTCACCATTTGCCCGGACTGCTGATAGAAGAACCACAAAGATTCCGGAACCATCGAAGAAACGGACCATACTGCTGCATCCAAACTCTATCTTGACAGCATACCGAACACTCCGAGCTGCACTGCTACCACGGTTAACCAAAAACTTCTAATCCAAAGGCTCCTCGAACTAAAACCATAACTAACTTCACAACGGACCTCCGAGAGGGCAGACATCTCTCAAGAAACTCAGCCTCCAAACCAATTGCCAATAACTTACTCTTCTTAAGGGAAACAATGAGACCATGTCCGAAGAACAACTAATCGACCTTAGTCCCATACTTCCAACAGATAAAACTCTCTTACTTGATATTAGAGAATTCCTATACAGTCGAGTCTTCCTACGGTAGACATCAACTGTTCCTCCAATACCTTCTTAATCTTGTTCCAAAAGAAAATCTCCTTCGGGAACATCCATAGATACTGTGTCTTATCACACGGCTACTCCTTCCTGAAGTCGCCAAGCTACCATCACTTACTTCTGCACAACTGATAGATTCAACTCTAGAAAATCTGCTCACCCGAGCTCAACCCATCTTACATTCCAATAATGGATTCCGAATCTTGAAAAGGATTTTCTTCAGAGATCCGAGACATCCTTACTCCATACTGCCAACTTACTCGAGACGATATTGGGTTTACAGTCTCGATATATACTTCCAACCTCAAACATTCAAACTCCAACTATTGGTAATTGTGTTACACACACTACCACCTTATCTACCTTTATAACTTATATTGGAAAACCCGAACAGGTAACCCAATAAATAGGTAGAAATACATAAATATATATATTTAAAATGATATATTATTTTTTTTATATAGAAATTATTTCTGGGTAAAATTATTTCATCTACCTCTTTAAAACAATATTGTGTCCGTTGGCCTGGTTCAAGTGTTTAGAGATCCCTATCAATAACGTTAGCTACTCGTATTGACCAGAATCCATATACCACTCAACCGATCAATTAACACAATATAAAATCATTTTTATATAACTAACAATTACGCGCTCTCAAGATAGACACCACTTCAGAGCCTAGGTATTCACTCAACCTACTGCTTTGATACCAACTGTCACGTCCTAGGCTTTTCAACCTTCAGCAACGGTTCACGACCGGTAGGCTTTTCAACCATCCCAGCCCCGCTGTGGCTCACAGTGATACCTCGGGTTTGCTTTTACGGCCACCCTCTCGAGTCGCAACCAACCCCAAAAGGCCTTATACTACCCCCGGGGACATGTAGGGGTAAGAGTCTCCCGTTCGCCACCTAACGCAAAGCGAGAACCCCCTATCACGCTGTAATGTAGCAAACCCGATCCCGGTCTCATCGAAATCCAAAACGTATCTTTTAAGGGCCAAGTTGTTTTAAGGTTAAAACAATTTAACTTATCTATATTCATACAGATAGATAATTCACAAGTCACAATTGATAATCACATTATCAAATAAACAAATGATCCATAACAAAATAGGTAATCCATATCAACATCACAATAGATAATTCATATCAACATTCATTTCACAAAGCAGCCTATCACATATATCAGAGATATCCAAATCATCCAATATCAACCAATCACCCAATATCAATCATCCAATATTAACCAATCATTCAAAAGCAGAATTGATTAATTCCAAATCAATTTAATTAACCTTAAATTAAATTAATTACTATCACTTGGATTATCATAATCCTGCTTACTATCATTAATTAATTACAAATTAATTAATTAAACATCTTAATGATCTTCCTTAATTAATCTCCTTTGATTAATTATACTTTAATTACCTTTTAGTAATTATCCTTAATCATATTCAGTAATTAACTTTTAATTACTATCATTAATTACAATAATTAATGAACCTTTATAAATTAATTAACTAAAATTAATTATATTAATCCTTAATTAATTACAATTAATTAATCAAACTAAAATTAATTACTTTTATTAATCAACCTTGATTAATTCATTAATCTTTATTAATTAATTAACCTTTTAATTAATTAAATAATTAATTTTTTAATCAACCACTTCATTTATTAATTAGTTTTAATTAATCATAAACAGTAATTAACAATTTGTAATTACTTATCTTAATTAATTATATTAACCTTGATTAATTAATCTAATTAATTAATCTTTAATTACTTCATTAAGTAATTATTAATCAATTTAAATTAACAAATAATCCTTAATTAATTACTTTATTAATTAATTACTCTTAGTAATTAATCTTAAATTAAACGCATTTAATTAATCACATTTATTAATTAACTAAACTAAAATTAAGTAATTAATTCTTAATTACTTACATAAGTAATTATCTTCTAATTACTTCCATTAAAAATCTTGTTTACTTTCTTAATAAATTTCTTAACCAATAATTAATTCCATCATTAATAATTCTTAATACTTTAATTAATTAATTACTTCATAATTAATTAACTTTAAAATAATTATATTAATTAATTCCTTAATTGATAACATTAAGTGATTACCCATTAATTACTTCAGCTAATTACTTCCATGAGTAATTTACTCCTCCTAATTACTTTAAGTAATTATCCATTAATTACTTCATTAAGAAATTTACTCACTTAATTATAAATTGTATCTTAAATTAATTAGGCTAATTAATTAATCTAAAATTAATTACATTAACTAATTAACTAATTAACCATTTCTTAGTCTCTAATTAATTCATTAACCATCTACTAATTACTTCATTAAGTAATTATCTTTAATTTCAATTAAGTAATTAAGCTTTAATTTAATTATCAATTATCCTTAATTAAACTCAGATTTATTTACTTTATTAAACCCATTTAAAAATCAATTTTGAAATATGATTTTAATTTTTAAACAAACAATTCAAACACTTAATTTAAACACACTTAAAAATCTTTGAATATCATTCCAAATATGTTTGATTTAAATTAAATAAACAATAATTTAACTTTGGAAATCCCAAATTTTATATCTTTAAACTTATTCATTTAAATATATTTAAAATCTAATTTAAAACATTCCTTTATAATTATTTGAATATAACTTTAACTTGAAAACATTTTTAAAATTAAACTATCAATTTAAACCCAGATCAATCGAAAAACTCCACGAAACACTATTCTTTCCCGAGTCTACCCGCCCATACGAAAACCTACCAGCTTCGAGTCGACCACGCCATCTTCACAAGACTTTCCCCGAGTCACTCGCGACATCACCTACTCCGAGTCTTCCACGCGATATTCACGAGAGCGTCTCGAGTACACCTTCCCTGAAGCCTCGAACTCCAGTTGACACCAACGTGCACCGTGCACCGTGCACGCCAATTCTGGCCATCCACGATCATCGCCGCTACCCTCCTCCAGTCACCCACAACCTCACTAACCCATTCGAATAAACAGAACCACGAGATCGCCTACAGAACGAAATCGAGCATCTCGGTTGCTACCTGGAAACCCCATCGTCATCGAAAATTCCCTCGTCTCCGATGATCCCTGTCGCGAAAAGCCTTGCCGTCTACACTATAACTCCGTCTCGACTTCCAGTTTCGCTTCACATCATCGCGAACGAGTCCGGTCCCATGTCAACGACGAACGAACCTCAACAACTTCGATAGCAAAAACCCAATGCTAAACCCTAATTCCAACAAATTCGAACAGTTCACTCAATAGAAAAATTCTACTGCATTTTTCCTCTAATCTACCATCCACAATCAAGCTTCGATCCAAATATCAAAACAATTTATAGCGTGGATAATCAGCAATCCACAAAAGACCCAATTTCGAACAAACTTCAAATTCAAACGAAATACCCAACTAAAAATTTCAAATTGCATATCTAAATTCATGATTTCCTATCATGGTTACATGCATGTAGTTCAAATTAGAAATTAAGATAGTTGGTTTTTAACAAAAATTCCAGTTCCTCTGTAAATTTTTAATTTAAACATGATTCAGGGTATTTAAAATTCCTGGAATGATTTAAAAACCTTCATCATACAATTACAAACAGTTTTCATTTATATAGCAATATCTAATTTTAATTTGGTTGAGAGATTTTTGAATTTCTTATGAAATCAGTTCAACTATAAAAGAACAGAGAACAACATCAATATACACAGACCCCTCTATAAATATATACATGCATACATTCATATCAAATCTATATAACAATTTAATTTATCACAGAAGTCAATCATCATCAGGTTAAACTGTTTTTAAAATAAATATTTACTCACCTTATTCTATAAGCAGAGCAGACTTTTCACTTCCAGGCTATGAGATTTTAAATCTGAAGAAAACCTTGATTTGCTTTTAATGCTGATGAAAATCTTTTGCATGCTTCAAATTAATGTTTTTAATTTGTATGTTGTTGAAGAAGAATTCCTCTGCATGCCTACAGATTGTTGATTTAAAAGATGTTGAAATTGTTCTTGATTCTTTATTTTTGGTTGCAGGTTTGATCTTGAACTTTGAAATGCAGTTGAACTTCATTTTATTTGCAGGTTGAAGGAAATATGAAGTGGCAGATTTTTTTTTTTGAGGTTTTGAAGATCGAAGAAAATAATTTCAGATTTTAGAAAGTATATAGCAGCCATTAATTTGTAGAAGAATGAAGAAAAAGATTTTAAGATGAAGAAAGAAAAGTTTTGAAAACAAAAGAGAAAACACATTTTCTTTGTATATTTAAATTTCAAATAAAAGAAAATGAAGGCCACTTGTTAATTAACTTACATTTGTCACTATATTTGTTTAATTGCTTTACAAGTGTTGTTAAGAAGTTTAATATGGTGACACATATTTTCTTGTGTATGTTTAATAAATTTTAATTTTAATTTAAATGTAAATATAAACTTACTTATTTAAGTTACTTAATAAATATAATTTACATATGTATATAATTTTATCTTTTAAAAATATTATAAAACTAATTATAATACAAATAAATCTCTTTACACATGTATTTAAAATCTAAAACATTCATATATACTTTTATAGCCATTTTAAATTAAACACTTTAAAGAAATCAAAAATAAAACATTGATTAAATCCTTTTTAAACTATCTCACTTAAAATAAATAATTATCTTATATTTTTAAAACAATTGAATTTATTTAGACTAAACTTTGAAAAACATTGATTTCAAAACAAAGTTTTTAAATTACAATTCATATATATTAATTATTAATAGTTTAAATTAAATTTCAAAACAATTCCAAATTATAACGTATACATACATATATATTACAATTTGAAAATACACTCTTTAATTTAAAACAAAAGATATTCTATTCACAATATATATTAAATGTATATTATAAATAGAATAAAATTTTATTAACCTTAACAAACAAATCTTATTAATATTGCCAGATTATAAAATTTATTTACCTTTAAAATATTAAATTACCAATTTAAATTAAAATTATAAAGGAAAATTACCAAATCAATTTAATTATTAATATTGATTATTAAATTGATATTGCCCAAAATTCCGGGTCATCACAGGAGCGGTGAAGGAGGGAGAGGAGGCCGGAGAAGTGGAGGAAAAAGATGAAGGGGAAGAAAGAGGGTAAGGCTTCAGGGAAGAAGAATGAATGTAAAGCAAAATATGATCTATTATCTAAATTTCGAATGAATAGAATATAAAAGGTGTAGAGAAACGGAAAGCTGTATAATAAATTGAGATGATGTATTGATAACAGCAGTCCGTTTGAATTTCGTAAAATATTAAAGCAATTAATTATTGCTTGGTAGTCACGGCAAAGATTTGAAAAGGATTGTAAAGTTGAAAGTCACAATTTTTGGTACCGGTACGACACACCGTTTTATTGTTTCCGTCGCGTACCGGACCTCAAAATACAGAAATAAATATACCATGGAGATCAGCATGACATGACGATCAAAACGGTATACAGATACTAGTGGTACGAACATCCGATCGAAAGTCGATAATCGGTACCAGAAATGCTGCTATTTTGCCAGAATTAAGATAAACGGAGCAGTAGAAGTCCAAATTTGAAAAAACGAAAGATGACATCTCACTCAGAAGAAGATTTAGAAATTTACTGTATAAAAATATTCAAGTTTGGAAAACATTTTATTACCGTCAATTATTAACTGATTTGAGTTTGAATAAAATTATATCATAAAATAAACTTCAATATTATCAGGTGAAAATTTACCATTTTCTATAATTAAATAGACGTATTCCAAATAATAAATTTCTATTTTCAAATTTTATTGTTTAAAATTTCACAAAATTTCAATTAATTATCTTACTAAAACCATCAAAATTTTCGGGTCGTTACACCTGCATTTATAAAGCATTTGGCATATGAATAAAGTCTTTATTGTTGTTTTGAATACTTATCAAAATCCTCAAAAATAAATCTCTTTGCATTCTGAATCTTCTTCGAAACATATCTGGCCTATATGTTGAATTTGGATTGAAGTAATTTTGCATGAGAGTTTTATGGAATGCATAATTATTACGATTTATTTGTTCCTAACCTATGACTGATCCACCATGCTTTCTAGATGTTTATCCATAAGCTTATTCGTATAGGTATACTATTTCTTGTATTTTAATGGCTTCTTTTCGTAGAATCTCTTCCTCTTCGGAATCACTATCAAAATTCATCATACATTCGAGAAAGGATGAGTATCCATTTTAGTATATAATTGTTTGATGTCTGAGAAAAAATGTAGTTTGTAATGTGTTATTTGAGAATATTGGATTCTTTTTATAAGAGGAGTTTACCACATTGTGGAATCTTCTTTAGAAAAGTTTGTGGGCATCTTTGGAAATTAATTCAAAGTGCTTTCAGCTCAATTTTGACATGTTATGTAGCATACTATATTGATTTTACATGGTGGTGCGGAATCTACTTTAGTAAAGTTTGTGGGCATGTTTAGACAATTATTTTAGAGTGTTGTCAACTTAAACTTAACACGTTATGTAGTATAATGTATCAATTTGACATGGAGGTATGCAATCTGCTTTCGTAAAGTTTGTGGACATGTTTAGACAATTATTTTAGAGTGTGGTCAACTCGTCCTTAACAAATTGATACAGTTCAAATTGTGCAGTAAATTGTATCAATTTGATATAGCAATGTGGAATCTGCTTTAGTAAAGTTTGTAGACATGTTTGGAAAATTATTTCAGAGTGTTGTCCACTCAACTTTAACACATTATCTGGTACTGATTTGATATGGCAGTGTGGAATCTTCTTTAGTAAAGTTTATGGACATGTTTGGACAATTATCTTAGAGTATTGTCAATTCAAATTTAACACATTATGCGGTACACTAAATGAATTCGACATGGCGGTATTGACTTCTTTAGTAAAGTTTGTGAACATGTTTGGAAAATTATTTTAGAATGTTAACATAGTAAACATAGAAATACAAACAAATGAAAGGGTGCATGATACATTACATTACAGAGATTGAACACATTACATATCAAACATAGAAATACAAAAAAAGAAAGGGTGCATGATACATTGCACAGATAGAACACATTAATATTCTCATAAACTATTAATTACGTCGAATAAAAGATGATGTGAGTTGGTGTTTAAGCACCATAATTTCATGCCTTAATTTTTAGGCAAACACTTCAGCTCCTTAAGGGAGCAGCTCTTCGATCCTAAAGTGGATCCCACACCTAAGTTGGGTACATCTAAAGAAACCGTGAGATCCCAAGCACTGGGAGGCGCCCGTAGGGAGGCCTAGTATACCCAGACCAGAGGAAGTAGGGGAATCATTCAACCATGGAGAGCCATTTATACCTCCCTTCGGTCTCCTCGCCCCGTGCCCATTCACTCTTGGAATTAGGAGCCCGACCCCCAATGTGAGCTACAAGGCGATGGTTGTAGTAAAACATGTTACAATTTATCTCTCCAATAAGATTTAACTCTTGCTCTTTGTAACGACCCTAAATTTTCGACCAAATTTAAAATTTTAAATTCATCGTTTCAATATAAAATTTTGAAATTTCTATACGATCTCAATTTACGTCCAAACTTTATTTATGACATACGTCTAGTTAGATATGGACATAGAAAAAGTTTCGTTGCAAATTATTACAGTAAAATACGTTCGCGTTTTACTGTATATCAGTCCATATAAAGCTGCGTAAAATTTATCTTCCAAATCCAAATATTTTTACACAGTTATGTTGTAAAAATTATTCTGATCAAGATTATGTAATTCGTTTTGTCTAAAACTGTCATCGCCTGCTCCGTTTAAATTGTGTTGCAAATCGTACAATTTAAGCGGCGTCAATGTAAATTTTATAAAATCATCGTATCGCAATAATCTGTGTACCGTTGGAAGTGCATCGTCACACTGATCATAACGGTATATTTATTTGCACGAATCGAGGTCCGACATCATCCGTCGCGTTAATTTAATCGCTCCGTACGGTCCGTGTACACAATTGCAACCCAAAATCTTTAACTCGTTTACAAAAGGAAGTTGAAAATAAAGTCAGCCCTGTATTTAATTGGGTAGTTGGAAGCTAAGGGGTTAACTTGGAAATAGTGTGAACGTTGGAAATGAAGGTGACGTTTGTGAGTCCAATAAAATTAATTACCGTAACAAAAATTTAGGTGGTAACTTGGAAACGTACGGGTCTTTTGGGGAGCCATCTCGTTTATGTCCAGCTTATTAAAAGTGAAAGGTTCATTCTCAATCACTGTTCAATTTCAAATCTACAAACTTCAGGTATCACTTCTCCTCTTTCTCTTCTTATACTTTCTGCAGTTCACAAAACAAAAATTGAGATGGCCACAACCATTTCTTCCCAGCCACTGCCTCTTGACAACAATCACTCACACTCCCATCCTTCCCAACCCAGTCACCATCTTTGCACCACCCCGCGCCCCTTGCCACCACCTCATCCCTACCCAGATCCCAACCACTGCCTCCTTGACCCACCACGTCGCCGACCCTTGACCCACTGTCTCCGCCCACCACCAGCAACCCCACTTTCGCACCTCAGCCCAACCACCATCCCCGCCTCCTCTTCTTCCAGCCTTGCCTGGCCACGTGTGAGTGAGTG
This sequence comes from Allium fistulosum, assembly GCA_030737815.1. NCBI lineage: Eukaryota > Viridiplantae > Streptophyta > Magnoliopsida > Asparagales > Amaryllidaceae > Allium > Allium fistulosum. The sequence continues at coordinate 307,140,874 of CM060904.1, read as the reverse complement.
TATGTGCGTGTAGTAGTTGTGGTGTGCGTGCGTGTAGGAGATGTTGGAGTGAGTGTGCTTGTATTGCAAGTCTGTGCATGTATGTGTTGCATGTGTGCATAATGGGAGCACGAGTTGCTTGCGGAAGAAAGATGGGTGGAATGATGTGGAACGTATGGGTGCCATGTGCAGCTTGCTGTAGGAAGATGGGTAGAAAAAAATAGCAACCAACTTTGATGCGTTGCGTCTCGGCTATAAAAAAAATGAAAATGAAATGAAACCGAGATTCGCAAATAGTTTGATACTGCAGAAGAAGTCTGTAGGTAAATATCCACTTGATTACCAAAAATAGTAACCAACTTTTCTTTTCTCGCGTGTGCAGAAACAACCGGTTGAGTTTTTTTGCAGCTGCACAAATTTTCAGCTTCGTTCCTTTCTCCATCTTCGGTAAGCGCATTTATATAAATTTATAAATTATAAACAAACGTTCATTGTATTAATATCGTTTCTTTTGTCGATATTACAGTGTCCGTTGTCCGTGCTGTACCGACTCTTTTCTGCTTCTTCATGCTTCGCCGTCAAATTTCTTTATCCACGGAAGGTGAATTAATTTTCACGACTATATTCTTATACAAGTTTGGATGATGAATGATTGCTATGCGACGTTGAATTGGACGTTACATGTATTGTTAAGTGATAAATTAATTTGCAAGTGAATTTGATATAGGATAGTTAACGAATTAGATTTGGATTATATATGTTGAATTTTGATTTGATAAACCTGACTCCTTCATATGTAAATTTGATTAGTTAAATTGACAATTTAAATTGTAAGTTAATTGACACGTAGAATTTGATAAATTTCACTTTGGACTCTTGAACGTATATTGAATTAACAGTTGTAGTTGAAATTGAACGACAAGTGAAACCATAATGTTATAATCTTTAATCTACTTGAAATGATAGGGTAGATTCTAGAATTAGTTATATTAATTCGCGTAAATAATAAACGCGAATTAATATGATTATTTCGGGATTATTTGAAATTGTTGAATTGTTGTGAATGGTGATATTGCTTGTTTATTTACTTTGACACCATCCCAGCTATCACTCTGCAAGTTCCCTTTGTATGTTTTGTTTTTGAATTGAAATGGAATCGGGTTGAAATGATAAATACCCAAATAACTTTGACTTAGGATAGAAAATTTAAAATAAAACCCGATTGGTAAATGTTTTGATTTAAATAAAATAAAGTTTTATTTTACTAATAACAAGGTTTTGAATAAATTGGAATTTAAATTCGAATGAATGTAAATGTGAGTATTTGAATTTGAAAACAAATATTAAACGTAGATATTGATAAAGGAATATTGTTTAAAATTTAATTATTTAATAATTAAACTTAGAATTATTTGATAATTAATTTTTGAAATTATAAATATTTAAGTTTTGGAATTTTCAATAATTAACTTTTGGGATTATTAATAGTTAAGTTGTGAAATTATTGATAACGAGGTTTGAAATAATTAATAATTAAGTTTTGAATGTAGTAAAAATTAAGTTTGGAATTATTAATGAGTGAGTTTGAAATAATTAATAATTAAGATTTGAATTTATTGAAAATTTGATGAGATCGAATTAAATTAAATTGAATTGAATATTTTTATTAAGAGAAATTTAATTATTGAATAAGTGAAACTAAGTTTCTTTAACTAAGTTTTTTTTTGAAATTTGAAAGGAATTTCTTTGATAAGAAATAGAATGCGCTTTATCGAACAAATGAAAGACTTGTAATTTAAAGAATTGGATTTGACAAATGTAATTGAAAATAAGTTGTAAACTTTGATAATGAAATCGAACTTAAGACGTAACGTAATGAATTGGAAATTTAATCGAAATTGTTTAATGATAAATTAATTTAATGAATATCGAATGAAAGCGATAATTGATTTAAATCGTTTTGAAGGTTAAATATAGTTAAATGATTTTGGAATGAACTTATATACGAAATGCAATGAATATTGGAATTGTTTTAAAGGTGAAACTTTGAAATTGAATTATAGAAATTTTAGAAAACGAAATTGGGAAGTTATGAGACGTAATTTTGGAAATTGATTTCGAAAGACTAACGAATTGTCGATTTACGAATTCCAATTGAAATTGAAATTGTTTTGGTTTTGAAATAATATTAACGACCAATCGATGTTATAATCACGAAGGTTATTAAAGGAACCGGAATCGGTTTGGGACATACTCACTGTCTAAACCGGAAACCACTTTAATAACTATACGCGAAGTGATGATCCAGAATGAAGTGGTTGGATAGACGAACGCGATGATTGAAGAAAGTGAACGATAATGGATAGCCTTGACACTTGTGTCAAATTGGAAATGACTAAAACAGGAGCCGTGCCGGGCCAATGGAGGATTAGCTACCTCAAGTGGACACACTTCTTCGTAAACTATTCATTTACTTTGTGATTGATTGGTGCGCACCCTTGATTTGGGAGTGTTGTTTCACGGTGTTACGGGCGCTGCGGCGTTGCGTTCTCACCAGTCCGGATCAGGCGAACGGTAGTGTCACTACCTTGGGTATTGCCTCATGTGCCTTGTCATACTTGTATCCCTTTATACGCGACCACTTCGATTTTGGTTTGTACCTTTAGTATATGGATTACCCTCTGGTGACTTCCGGTTTTGGGGAAACTACGGTCTTGTATATGCTTTTGGGAATAAAAATGTGTTAAGGGTGGAATAGGCCATGACTTAACACTATTTTGATATCTTTATATTACTGTTAGACATTATCTATTTATCGTACTCTACTATGTATAGATAGTTTATCGGATCCAGAAAGATGTTTATTCCAATCATCTTTGAGTTATTGTTATTTCAAATTTTGAACCATATTATCTGTATAAGAATATATGTCCTGATTCGAGTGTTTGTTTGTGCATATGCTCGGATCAGACTGAGGATTCCTGTTGCTGTGCTATTGGAAGCTGAAGACTTGAAGACTATCATTTATCTTTATCAGTACTGCTCCATTCTATTTTGTTATTGTATCAGACATCTATGTATTTCTTTTCACTATCTACTTGTGACATTGTTGTATTTACTTAGTAGCTTCATGAACTACTATTATGACATTGTTGTAATTCCGCTGCACTATTCTGTTATGTTATATTTTCTGTGATTCTGTGATGATTCTCATTTATATACTTATACTCCATTAATGATTCGTGTTTTGCACTATTTAAGTTGACATGTGTGGATTATTGTCAATTTAAATGGTCCAAATATACGGGTTGTTACAGTTGGTATCGGAGCTTTGGTTCCTGATAACCTTAGCCTGTGGAGTTTAAGCTCATTAGAGATAGGGTAAACATACCCTAGAATGAAGAGAATCATTTCAGAATCCACATCCTTTGATTCATCTTTCTTATTGAAATCGTTGAATAGAATTTCCTTAAGTTCTATAAATTCCTATCTTTGATTCTAAATCACTTTTGGTATTCCAGGATGGCTACGAGAAGAAATGTTAGAGGCAGGGGTGGAAATGCTCCTGGTCCACATGCTCCAGCTCCCGCAGTCCGTTTCTCCACTCTTAGCAAGGAGTATACTCAGCTTGGAGGAGTCAAATTTACTGGCTCTGAGAGTATCATCGAAGCACAGCAATTGCTAAAGGGTTTGGAGAGGATCTTTACTGGCTTGGAGATCACAAACGCTCAGAAGCGTAAGTTGGCCGCTTGGCAGCTTCAGGATGCTGCACAAGATTGGTGGGAGTCAGTCACTTCTCGAACAGATGAGGAAACCATCACTTGGGCCCAGTTTAGGTAGTGATCTATCTAAATTCCAACTAAATGAATTTCTCTCTTATCTCGTCATAATTTTGATTCGTTTCATATCACTTGTAATAGGGATTCCTTTATGGCTCAGTGGATGCCAGCTGCTGGGAAGGCCCAACTCTATCGGTCTTTTATGGACCTCAAGCAAGGCAACATGACCTTCACTGAGTACGAAAGGAAGTTTAACGAACTCTCCAAGTTCGGACCTGGCTTGATTGACACACCTCTGCTTAAGAACGAGAAGTTCATACATGGCGCACGCCTAGAGTATTACGAGCTCCTCATCGCTCATGTACATGGAACTTTCACTGAGTTGATGGATTTTGCTCTTCGATACGAGGGAAAGCCTAAGGGAACATCTGTCCCCAAAGCTCCAGTTACTCAGACACCAGCTAATCAGTCGGGAAAGAGGAAGCAAAATTTTGAGCAACAGAAGAAGAATTGGCAGCAGAAATCCGGGCTTGGCTATTCTCAGAAGAAGCCTATTGACTTATCCTCCATCACTTGCTTCAAGTGCGACCAGAGGGGTCACTACGCCAACAGCTGTCCATCATCTGCCGGTGCCGCTGTTCCGCCCCCTCAGAATACCAGGAACAACCTCTGTCACGTATGTCTGCAGCCGGGCCATTTCAAGAGGGATTGTCCTATGCATAAAAAGGGAAAGATGGCTGGAGTATTTGCTATGACTTCTTCCTCCCATGATCCACCTACCCCACCTGCTCCTACTAATAACCATGGTACACTACAGAGTACTTTTATGTTGCATACTTTACCCGTTAAAGTTCTATTTGATACCGGAGCAACACATAGTTTCATATCTATTGATTTGTGCAATAAACTTGGTTTGGAACCCAACCTTTCATCTACTTTCTTATGTGTATCAAACCCTATTGGAGGGCCCGCTAACCTTAAAAGGGTTTGTAAATATGTCACTCGTATGCATGGCATTCACCACTTCACTTGGGATTTCTATGTCCTTGGATTCGAGGCATTCGATATACTATTAGGCATTGATTGGCTACGGAAGTTCGAAGCCAATATCTCATGCAAAGCTCGAACAGTCTCTCTCATCGATGACAAGAGCATGCCTTTGGTTATTAAAGGCAAATCACCTCAAGAATATGCTGGGAGTTTTATATTTTCACTTGACTCCCATCCAAATGAACTAAGCTCTACCCCAGTTGTTCAATTCTTTTCCGATGTATTTGGAGAAGTCAATTCTCTACCACCTCCGTGGGAAATCGAATTCCGCATTGACCTTATTCCTGGTGCCCGTCCAGTAGTTCTTCCTCCTCGGAGAATGGCTCCTAAAGAAAAAGCTGAACTGAATGCTCAAATTGAAGACTTATTTTCTAAAGGCTTGATTCGGCGAATTCATTCAGAATGGGGTGCTGCAGTAGTGTTCATCACAAAATCAGATGGTTCCCTCAGAATGTGTGTGGACTATAGAGAGCTGACCAAGCTCACACACAAGAACAGATATCCGATGCCCCGCATCAACGATCTATTCGACCAGCTCCATGGAGCTAAAGTATTCTCTCAACTCGATCTGGCTACTGGCTTTCACCAACTCAGAATTGCTGAGGAGAGTATTCCTAAGACAGCATTCCACACTGAGAATGGTTTCTTTGAATGGCTGGTTATGCCGTTCGGCCTTACTAATGCTCCAGCTTATTTCGTCGACTTAATGAATAGAGTTTTCCGGGATGTTCTTAACAAGTTTGTTCTTGTCTTCATCGATGACATTCTTGTCTTCTCTAAGGATGAGGAAGAGCATAGGTCACATTTGGCTTTTGTTCTTGAAACTCTACGCAGTCATCAGCTTAAAGCCAAGTTTTCAAAATGTCACTTTTGGAAGGATGAAGTTCGATTTCTTGGCTATATTGTTTCAGAGAATGGGATTTCGGTCGATCCAGCTAAGATCGCCGTAATCAATGTAAGTTCTATGCTTACTTGTCAATTCTAAAAAAACAACTTATCAATTTCTTAATTCGAATCTTCGGAATTTGCAGGATTGGGAGACTCCCAAAACTCCTACAGACATCCGCAGTTTCTTGGGTTTGGCCGGCTATTACCGTAGATTTATAGAAAACTTTGCCCGTATTGTCGCACCACTTACCGCACTGACCAGAAAGAATGTGAAATTTAGTTGGAGTGAAAAGTGCGAAGCAGCTTTCAACGAGATGAAGCGAAAGTTGACATCCGCCCCAGTTCTTACAGTTATTGACGGTAGCGAAGGATTGACTGTCTATACAGATGCCTGTCGAGATGGACTTGGAGCAGTTTTAATGCAGAAAGGAAAAGTTATTGCCTATGCGGGTCGTCAGTTAAAGACCCATGAAACAAACTACGCAACCCATGATTTAGAGCTTCTTGCGGTTGTATTTGCTCTTAAGCTATGGAGGCACTATCTATTGGGAACAAAATTCGAGTTATTCACTGACCATAAGTCATTTAGATATATCTTCTCGCAAAAGGATTTGAATCAGAGACAAGTCCGATGGCTCGAATTCCTAGCTGCATATGATCTTGATATTAACTACACTCCGGGGAAAGCAAATGCCGTAGCCGATGCTTTGAGCAGAAACCAAGCTATGATATGTTGTAATCTTGTTGAAGGGATGTTATTCCAGCTTTCCGTCTCCCCAGGTCTTATGGATCGTATTATAGCCAAGCAATATGAGGACACTTTGCTTTATCGCATCAAAGAAATAGTTCTTGGCAGAGTTGAAAATGCTGATAATAAATTGGGTGCACATGTTGATAGTAATGGAATCTTGAGAATTGATAATCGGATCTATGTTCCTAATGTTGATGGTCTAAGACAGGAAGTGCTGAGAGAAAACCATAAGTCTTCACTTTCATTTCATCCCGGTGTCACTAAAATGTACCAGAATATGAAAAAGTTATATTGGTGGAGTGGGATGAAGCGCGATATCTCTACATATGTCAGCAGATGCACAACTTGCCAGCAAGTTAAAGCGGATCACAGGAAGACAGCAGGATTGCTCCAACCTCTAGAGATTCCAGGTTGGAAATGGGAGCAAATTTCTATGGACTTTATTGATGGGCTGCCAAGAACTAGAAAAGGTAACGAAAGCATTTGGGTGATTGTCGATAGACTGACGAAGTCCGCTCATTTTATTCCAGTCAAGACCACTCGTACAACTTCGAGTTTGGCCGAGATATGCATGAGAGAGGTTGTTAAACTTCATGGTGTACCATCTAGTATTGTATGCGATTGAGATCCTATTTTCACCAGTAAATTCTGGAAAGCATTCCAGGATACTTTGGGCACCAAACTGAATCTGAGCACAGCTTATCATCCTCAGACAGATGGCCAAACTGAGAGGATGAATCAGATTTTGGAAGATCTTCTCCGAGCTTGTATTATTGACTTTGGTGGATCTTGGGAAGACCATCTTCACTTGGTTGAATTCACTTATAATAATAGTTACCAGGTAAAGAAATTGAATTTCAAATTTGAATAAGTATATTTGAATTTGAATTAATTATCTTCAATAACTAGGCAAGCATTGGTATGGCACCGTTCGAAGCCTTATATGGACGACCGTGCAAATCACCAGCTTGTTGGATAGAGTCAGGAGATCGATTAGTGCTTGGACCAGAAATAATTATGGAAGCTTCTGAAAAAGTCGAAGAAATCAGGGAGAAGATTAAGACGGCACAGGATAGACAGAAGAGCTATGCTGACAAAAGAAGAAGGGATCTCGAATTCAGTATAGGAGACAAAGTATTTCTGAAAGTGTCGCCTTTGAAGAATATTGTTCGATTTGGAAGGAAAGGGAAACTTGCTCCCAGATTTGTTGGTCCGTTTGAGATTACGGAAAGAGTAGGAACATTGGCCTACAGAGTTGCATTACCAGAGAAGTTCGCCGGTGTACACAACGTATTGCACGTCTCACATCTTCGCAAAGTTGTACACGATCCATCTATGACCATCCCTACTGCTCAGTTAGAAGAGATAGTTATTGAGCCTGACTTGACTATTGAGCGAAAGCCACTTCGGATAGTCGATCATGAGACAAAGCAACTCAGAAGGAAGTCGGTAAATCTCGTCAAAGTACAGTGGAGTGCAGATGAGCGAGATTGCACATGGGAAACTGAGGATAGTATTCGGGATTCAAACCCCGAACTATTAATTTCAGGTATTATTCAAATTTCTCGAAATCTATCTTGACTTTTCTACTTATTTCATTTCTACTTCACTTGTCTCGTTCCTTTTCGAGGACGAAAAGTTTTGAGTGGGGGAGATTGTAACGACCCTAAATTTTCGACCAAATTTAAAATTTTAAATTCATCGTTTCAATATAAAATTTTGAAATTTCTAAACGATCTCAATTTACGTCCAAACTTTATTTATGACATACGTCTAGTTAGATATGGACATAGAAAAAGTTTCGTTGCAAATTATTACAGTAAAATCAGTTCGCGTTTTACTGTATATCAGTCCATATAAAGCTGCGTAAAATTTATCTTCCAAATCCAAATATTTTTACACAGTTATGTTGTAAAAATTATTCTGATCAAGATTATGTAATTCGTTTTGTCTAAAACTGTCATCGCCTGCTCCGTTTAAATTGTGTTGCAAATCATACAATTTAAGCGGCGTAAATGCAAATTTTATAAAATCATCGTATCGCAATAATCTATGTACCGTTGGAAGCGCATCGTCACACTGATCATAACGGTATATTTATTTGCACGAATCGAGGTCCGACATCATCCGTCGTGTTAATTTAATCGCTCCGTACGGTCCGGGTACACAATTGCAACCCAAAATCTTTAACCCGTTTACAAAAGGAAGTTGAAAATAAAGTCAGCCCTGTATTTAATTGGGTAGTTGGAAGCTAAGGGGTTAACTTGGAAATAGTGTGAACGTTGGAAATGAAGGTGACGTTTGTGAGTCCAATAAAATTAATTACCGTAACAAAAATTTAGGTGGTAACTAGGAAACGTACGTGTCTTTTGGGGAGCCATCTCGTTTATGTCCAGCCTATTAAAAGTGAAAGGTTCATTCTCAATCACTGTTCAATTTCAAATCTACAAACTTCAGGTATCCCTTCTCCTCTTTCTCTTCTTATACTTTCTGCAGTTAACAAAACAAAAATTGAGATGGCCACAACCATTTCTTCCCAGCCACTGCCTCTTGACAACAATCACTCACACTCCCATCCTTCCCAACCCAGTCACCATCTTTGCACCACCCCGCGCCCCTTGCCACCACCTCATCCCTACCCAGATCCAAACCACTGCCTCCTTGACCCACCACGTCGCCGACCCCTGACCCACTGTCTCCGCCCACCACCAGCAACCCCACTTCCGCACCACAGCCCAACCACCATCCCCGCCTCCTCTTCTTCCAGCCTTGCCTGGCCACGTGTGAGTGAGTGTATGTGCGTGTAGTAGTTGTGGTGTGCGTGCGTGTAGGAGATGTTGGAGTGAGTGTGCTTGTATTGCAAGTCCGTGCATGTATGTGTTGCGTGTGTGAATAATGGGAGCATGAGTTGCTTGTTGAAGAAAGATGGGTGGAATGATGTGGAACGTATGGGTGCCGTGTGCAGCTTGCTGTAGGAAGATGGGTAGAAAAAAATAGTAACCAACTTTGATGCGTTGCGTCTCGGCTATAAAAAAATGAAAATGAAATGAAACCGAGATTTGCAAAAAGTTTGATACTGCAGAAGAAGTCTGTAGGTAAATATCCACTTGATTACCAAAAATAGTAACCAACTTTTCTTTTCTCGTGTGTGCAGAAACAACCGGTTGAGTTTTTTTGCAGCTGCACAAATTTTCAGCTTCGTTCCTTTCTCCGTCTTCGGTAAGCGCATTTATATAAATTTATAAATTATAAACAAACGTTCATTGTATTAATATCGTTTCTTTTGTCGATATTACAGTGTCCGTTGTCCGTGCTGTACCGACTCTTTTCTGCTTCTTCGTGCTTCGCCGTCAAATTTCTTTATCCACGGAAGGTGAATTAATTTTCACGACTATATTCTTATACAAGTTTTGATGATGAATGATTGCTATGCGACGTTGAATTGGATGTTACTTGTATTGTTAAGTGATAAAATAATTTGCAAGTGAATTTGATATAGGATAGTTAACGAATTAGATTTGGATTATATATGTTGAATTTTGATTTGATAAACCTGACCCCTTCATATGTAAATTTGATTAGTTAAATTGACACTTTAAATTGTAAGTTAATTGACACGTAGAATTTGATAAATTTCACTTTGGACTCATGAACGTATATTGAATTAACAGTTGTAGTTGAAATTGAACGACAAGTGAAACTGTAATGTTATAATCTTTAATCTACTTGAAATGATAGGGTAGATTCTAGAAATAGTTATATTAATTCGCGTAAATAACAAACGCGAATTAATATGATTATTTCGGGATTATTTGAAATTGTTGAATTGTTGTGAATGGTGATATTGCTTGTTTATTTACTTTGACACCATCCCAGCTATCACTCTGCAAGTTCTCTTTGTATGTTTTGATTTTGAATTGAAATGGAATCGGGTTGAAATGATAAATACCCAAATAACTTTGACTTAGGATAGAAAATTTAAAATAAAACCCGATTGGTAAATGTTTTGATTTAAATAAAATAAAGTTTTATTTTACTAATAACAAGGTTTTGAATAAATTGGAATTTAAATTCGAATGAATGTAAATGTGAGTATTTGAATTTGAAAACAAATATTAAACGTCGAAATTGATAAAGGAATATTGTTTAAAATTTAATTATTTAATAATTAAACTTAGAATTATTTGATAATTAATTTTTGAAATTATAAATATTTAAGTTTTGGAATTTTCAATAATTAACTTTTGGGATTATTAATAGTTAAGTTGTGAAATTATTGATAACGAGGTTTGAAATAATTAATAATTAAGTTTTGAATGTAGTAAAAATTAAGTTTGGAATTATTAATGAGTGAGTTTGAAATAATTAATAATTAAGATTTGAATTTATTGAAAATTTGATGAGATCGAATTATAATTAAATTGAATTGAATATTTTTATTAAGAGAAATTTAATTATTGAATAAGTGAAACTAAGTTTCTTTAACTAAGTTTTTTTTGAAATTTGAAAGGAATTTCTTTGATAAGAAATAGAATGCGCTTTATCGAACAAATGAAAGACTTGTAATTTAAAGAATTGGATTTGACAAATGTAATTGTAAATAAGTTGTAAACTTTGATAATGAAATCGAACTTAAGACGTAACGTAATGAATTGGAAATTTAATCGAAATTGTTTAATGATAAATTAATTTAATGAATATCGAATGAAAGCGATAATTGATTTAAATCGTTTTGAACGTTAAATATAGTTTTAAATGATTTTGGAATGAACTTATATACGAAATGCAATGAATATTGGAATTGTTTTAAAGGTGAAACTTTGAAATTGAATTATAGAAATTTTAGAAAATGAAATTGGGAAGTTATGAGACGTAATTTTGGAAATTGATTTCGAAAGACTAACGAATTGTCGATTTACGAATTCCAATTGAAATTGAAATTGTTTTGGTTTTGAAATAATATTAACGACCAATCGGTGTTATAATCACGAAGGTTATTAAAGGAACCGGAATCAGTTTGGGACATATTCACTGTCTAAATCGGAAACCACTTTAATAACTATACGCGAAGTGATGATCCAGAATGAAGTGGTTGGATAGACGAACGCGATGATTGAAGAAAGTGAACGATAATGGATAGCCTTGACACTTGTGTCAAATTGGAAATGACTAAAACAGGAGCCGTGCCGGGCCAATGGAGGATTAGCTACCTCAAGTGGACACACTTCTTCGTAAACTATTCATTTACTTTGTGATTGATTGGTGCGCACGCTTGATTTGGGAGTGTTGTTTCACGGTGTTGCGGGCGCTGCGGCGTTGCTTTCTCACCAGTCCGGATCAGGCGAACGGTAGTGTCACTACCTTGGGTATTGCCTCATGTGCCTTGTCATACTTGTATCCCTTTATACGCGACCACTACGATTTTGGTTTGTACCTTTAGTATATGGATTGCCCTTTGGTGACTTCCGGTTTTGGGGAAACTACGGTCTTGTATATGCTTTTGGGAATAAAAATGTGTTAAGGGTGGAATGGGCCATGACTTAACACTATTTTGATATCTTTATATTACTGTTAGACATTATCTATTTATCGTACTCTACTATGTATAGATAGTTTATCGGATCTTGAAAGATGTTTATTCCAATCATCTTTGAGTTATTGTTATTTCAAATTTTGAACCATATTATCTGTATAAGAATATATGTCCTGATTCGAGTATTTGTTTGTGCATATGCTCGGATCAGACTGAGGATTCCTGTTGCTGTGCTATTGGAAGCTGAAGACTTGAAGACTATCATTTATCTTTATCAGTACTGCTCCATTCTATTTTGTTATTGTATCAGACATCTATGTATTTCTTTTCATTATCTACTTGTGACATTGTTGTATTTACTTAGTAGCTTCATGAACTACTATTATGACATTGTTGTAATTCCGCTGCACTATTCTATTATGTTATATTTTCTGTGATTCTGTGATGATTCTCATTTATATACTTATACTCCATTAATGATTCGTGTTTTGCACTATTTAAGTTGACATGTGTGGATTATTGTCAATTTAAATGGTCCAAATATACGGGTTGTTACACTCTTGAACCAATGCTAGACTTGATTTTGTAGTGAGACAAATTCATTTTGTGTTTCCACTATGTAGTCAATTGCATGTTGAGGTAGAAGGTCATCAATTCACTCATGATATTCACATATATGGAAGTAACTTCTTAGATACGATGTCCAACATTAAGGCCATATTTCACAACATACATTGGAGATTCATAAGCATAGAAACAACAGATGTTGCTAAGTCCCCTATTATGACCCCTACTTATTGTTCTTGCAAATGAGTTATTTCTACCCTAGTAGGTCATAGTGGATAAGGAGGTGCATGTACATTGGTTAACATTCTACAAAAAAATGGAAACATTTTTCCCTTATAAAAACTTGAGAAGTGGTTTTGAAAAAAAAACAATATCAGTGTTATTTATTAGGTTTTGAAAGCAAGTACAAGTACACAACACTATGTTTTTACTTATAAACTATATCACTGTACATCTGTAACGACCTGAAATTTTCAACCATTCGCATCCATACATGCCGGATTTGAATTTCTCAAAATATCATATTGTTAATTTAAATTTGGAAAAACTAAGCATATACAGTTAATAAAATAATCACAGATCACAGACACAGAGTAATATAACAATAATGTAGCGGAAACAAAATAATAGTAGTTCATGAAGCTACTATATATATAATAGAGTTAAACAAGATACAACAGAAGTCACGAATACATAGATGTCTTAATACAATAACCAAATACAAGATCTGAATACATCACTGGAATCAACTGAACAACTGAAAGCAGGATAGATAGCTGGATCTCCAAGCGAAGCTCCAACTCCAAAGGTGAGTCTCGAATACTGTATCACTCAGTCTGACCCCAGCGTAAAGCAAAACACAAAACACTTGAGTCGGGATTAACATTCTTATATCAATAAATCTAACTCAAGTGAAATATCAACTGAAATACAAGTAACTCAAAGGATGTTTGGGATAACCATCCTCTAAGGATCCGTTAAACTATCTATTATGTAGTAATATTCGCTATTATAATAATGTCTAATAATAAAATAAACTTACTTTTAAATAGCATTAAGGCTTTACATTTTCCACCTTAACACATAATAGTCCCAGTAGTCTATCCAGTATTAGCATACCCCCAGATCAGGAGCTACCCTCAATACTCCACAAGCTATGACACAAATCCAAACTCGTAGTAAAGCTCGATATGGTAGGTGACACGGCACAACTAGGCAATTCCAGGGTAGATATACCAATTACACATCCGGGCTGGTGGAAACGCATAGCAGCCACTACCGCCCACCTCGGAACACACTCCCAAATCAAAAATCGAGGGTGGCCAACAAATCAATCACAAAGTAATAGAATAGTATCGAAGAAATGTGTCCGATCAGAGGTGCTACCTCATTGGCCCGTCGATCGCTTCTGTTTTAGCCACCTTATGCCAACTCATGGGAGTCGGGTCCACGTATATAACTCATATAGAATCGTCGCCACAATCCTACTTCATTCTGGAATCTCCATCGCATACATAGTTGTTAAAGTGGTTTTCGGTATTGACAGAGAGTATGCCCATATCCGATCCCGATCTCTTTAACAACCAAACGTTATTATAACACCGCGGTCATTTCAAAATAGTTTATACTTCAACACCAAAATATCATTTCCATTTCAAAAACCAAATCAATACGATATAATTTTCACTTCAAATATATATCCATTTCCAAGAATCACATCACTTTCCAAAGTTATAACGCATTCGAAATCATAGTCTTTCAAATCAAAACACTTTGGAAATCACAGCTTTGAAATCATAGCATTTTGGAAATCAGAACACTTTTAAATTAAAGCATTTTGGAAATCATAACACTTTGAAATTATAGCATTTCCCTTAACCCGCTTAGATATCAATAATAGTATGTATAATAAATAGTTTATAAAATAAAATAATTTATATAAAATAGTTGTAGGTTAAAACAATATATATATTAAAATAATTAAAATAGTTTATGTTAAAATAGTTTATAAAATAATATAAAATAATTTTAAATATAATTTAAAATACTTTATATAATAAAATAGTTTCCTCAAATTTCACAAATCTATATACACACATAAAATAAAATCTACATCTATATTTTTAAACTTACTTATATATAAAGAAGGCTGTAGCAGCTTATATAAAATAGTGAACTATTATAACTTTACACATAAAAATCTATATATACATAAAATCAAAAATCAATATCCAAACATATAACATCAAATATATAAACTTAGATAACTATATAACTATATATACAGCTACTTATATAACTTACATACATTAAACAACTTTAAATATATAAAACACTTTATACATATATCCAAACATCCAAACATATAATATATATATATACATATATTATAATATACAAATACTGACATTATATAAACTTAGATAACTATATAACTATATATATAGCTACTTATATAACTTACATACATTAAACAGCTTTAAATATATAAAACACTTTATACATAGACTTACATCATAGACAAAACTATATAATCATAGGTACCATCTTTAATCTATATACTTATATATATATATAACTGCTTATAATCAGATAAAGCCTTTATACAATATAATAAAATTCAGAAACCGATATATATATATATATATATATGTGTGTGTGTGTGTGTGTGTGTGTGTAATACTGCAGCTTATATCAATATATATATCCTTGAAATCATTTATTCGCAAAATATAAATGAAAGCAGCTAATATATAAATACCCATATATATATATAAACTTTATACTTATACATTAAACCCCAAACATTTCAAATATCGGCAAACTGTTATATACATTCCGATTATACTGTAAACTATAAGTTATAAGGTATATAAACTAATATCTAAAAAAAAATTCAACAGATTTCCAACCAGATTTAAAATAACTGCATATATATACTGTAGTATATAACAACCTATATACATCAAATAGTTGTATCATACCATTTCGACAGCCTATGCAAACATATATAACAGTGTATGAAATTCAAAATATATACATATACTTTCGCATAGCATATATATTATAAAATAACACTTTCATAACAATATAGCTGGCCAAACTTCTATATAACAGATATATATTAATACATACGTACAAAATATATATATTTACCATTGTATAAGAGCTTGCAGGCTGTCATGGGGAATTGCTATTTACAAGGATGGTGGGCTCGAGTTTTTGAAGATCAACGTCGAATCTGTTAGCAAGGGGTGGAGCGGTGGATATGGGTTGATGGCGAGGAGGATGCAGGCGTGCATAGCAGGGACGATGGAAGCTTACTGTTTTTTTTGTGAAATGGTATATTGAAGAAGGAGAATGGGAATTAGAGAAAGGAGATGAGGAGTGGAGCAGGCGTGAGAAAAAGTAGGAAATGGAAAGTCAGTCAAGTGAATGGACGTAGAAAATTGAACGACCATAAAATGAATGGTACAAAACAAAACAATAAATAAAAAAAATGAACGTGCATTCAAAATGAACGTACACTCTAATTCAAGATGGAAATTGAATGGTCTAAAGAAATTTGAAAAGTTCGAAACAGTACCAAACAGTACCGATACTGCCAATTGTTTCATCGATCCTGCAGCGATCCGGACATCAAGACACATAATTTAATATACCGCAGATATCTGTACAATGAAACGATCGAAACGGTATACAAATATCAGTGATACGATTATCCGATCAAAAGTTGATAATCGGTACCGAAAATGTTGTCAATTTGATAGAAATAAGATAAACGGAGCAATAGTAATCAAAATCTGGAGGAAGAAATATGACGTCTCACTCAGAAGATGATTTACAAATTTTCTATAGAAAAATATTCGGGTTTGGAAAACATTTTATTATTATCAATTGTTAACTGATTGGAATTGAAATAGAATTATACAATAAAATAAACTTCAATATTATTTGATGAAAATTTACCAGTTGCTATGTTTAATTAGACGTATTCCAAATATCCAAATTATATTTCAAAATTCAATATTTTTAAATTTCACAAAAATTCAATTAAATATATTATTTAAAACAAATAAAATTATTAAAAATTTACGGGTCGTTACACTCTCCCCCACTCAAAACTTTTCATCCCCGAAAAGGAACAAGGTAGGAGAATAGAAACAACCAGAAAGAAAATAGATTGATAACAAAATAAAACAACTAGTTCAAACCATATAAATTTCAATTTAAATTAATTCATATTCAACAATTTATTGATTTATACAATAAAATGACTATTTATTGATTTTACATAAATAGATTTAACTAAATTGTTAAATATTAATTAATTTAATTTCAATTTAAATCAATTAATATTCAATAATTGATTTTTGATTCAAGGTATTTCATTAAGTTGATTCAATTTCAATTTGTTAATTCTTTCAGAACAAAATTTATTTTATTTGTCTCATATGTTGTTCAATTAACTTATTATTCTATTTATCTCTATTTACATTTATAAATAAAATTAAGTGTATAACATTTATTATAAACACTCAAATTTATTTATAAGGCATTTATATTGTATATTATTCAATTACATATCTAACTTCTGAATAATTTAGGTAAGTTATATTGGAATGCAATTTAGTATTATACAAATAAAATTTTCAAATTCAATTATCTCAAGTTTAAATATTTACCCAAAAGTTTAACTTCAGTTTATAATTGAAATCATCCTTTAAGAAAATTTAAGAATTAAATTTCCGATTAACTTCAAACAATTTAGAAATATATATACATATATATATATATATTATATATCAAAATAATCATATACCAATATATATTATAAATCAAGCCATACTTTAGAAATTCAAATCAAATTCATTTTTTTCAAAACAAAAGTGTAGCAAGGCTACTGACGGTCTCTCCACTCTGAAACTCGAAAATGAATGTCGATGATGCGGCCGCCATCACCGAAATTATTTTCCAGCGACAAAAGAGGAGAGTACCGATTTCAACATTTAAAATTCTTTGGAAACAATTTCTATTCGAAATTACTTTAAATAATATACATTTTTAAACCTTAAAACCAAAGTTTGAAATCACTGAAAATTGAATTCTCAGATTCCTGACTTAAATTCACCGGAAATTGTTAAACGACCCACTATTTTGGACCATTCAAATCGACAATAATCCACACATGTCAGACTTGAATAATTCAAAATAACAGATTGTAATAAAATTTGGAGCAAATAAAATCAATCACAAAATCACAGACACAGAAATATCAGAATAACTCGCAGAAGAAGATAAAATACCATAGTAGTTCATGTAGCTACTATAACAAAGTCTCAAAAACAAATACATAATATCAGTCTGAAAGCAAATACAATAGAAATCCCAAATACATAGAAGTCCGCTAATACAATAGCTGAAATAGAACAACTGAAACTGAAATAGATAAATAACTAGATAAGCAGAATCTCCAGCGATCCCTAGCTCCAGAAAGTGAAACCCAAAGCTGTGAATACTCAGGCTGACCCGAGCGTAAATAAAACACAAACACTCGAGTCAGGACATACATACTTATACAATGTAAACCAACTCAAGTGAACTATAATAAAAGCACAAGTAACTTAAAGGATGCTTGGGACCGCCCATCCTCTAAGGATCCGTTAAATTATTTACTATGTAGTAATATTTCGCTATTATAATAATGTCTAATAGTAAAATAAACATACTTAAAAATAGCGTTAAGACTTTACATTTTCCACCTTAACACATAAATAGTGCCAGTAGTCTACACAGTACCTGCATACCTGCAGATCGGGAGGCTACGAGAAGATACTCCATAGGTACGACACAAATCAAACTCGTAGTAAAGCTCGCTATGGTAGGTGACACGGCACACAAGGCAATGCCAGGGTAGATATACCAATTACGCAAACGGGTTGGTGGAAACGCGTAGCAGCCACTACCGCCCACCTCGGACACACTCCCAAGTCAAAATCGAAGATGGCCATCAAATCAATCACAAGGTAAGAGTATAATATCAAAGGAATGTGCCCAATCGGAGGAATGCCCTCACTTGGCCCTAGATCGCTCCTGTTTTAGCCACCTTAAGCCAACTCACGAGAGTCGGGTCCACGTTCATACCTCAATAGGATCGTCGCCACCATCCTACTTCATTCTGGAATCTCCACCGCGTACACAGTTGTTAAAGTGGTTTTCGGTATCGACAGAGAGTATGTCCATATCCGATCCCGGTCTCTTTAACAACCAATCGTTATTATAACCCGTGGTTATACATTTCAAATTGGTTTATATTTCAAATCAAAATACATCATTTAAACCATTTAAAAGTAAATTCATTATACTTACAAATAAAATATTCAATTCCCAAAAATTTAGCTCTTTCTAAGCTCATTTATTCAGTTAAATACTTTAAAACATTGAAATTTTCAGCTTTCGCGGCACTTAGAAAATGCTGCGGTAAGTTATATTTGAAAACAATTCGTTTCAGCAAAGACAGCATTTATAAACTGCTATAGTAGTTCAGTTTCATTTTGAAAAATTAGTTCAATTCAGCAAAGAAAACATTTACAAAACTGCTGCAGTAGTTCAATTACATTTGAAAATCTTCATTTCAGCCAATTGTAGCACTTATCAAGTGCTATTGTAGCCCTTTTATTAGTTTCTGATTTTAACTTTCTTTCTACAACCACAACACTTACCAAGTGCTGCAGTAGCCTTTAGTTAATCTAGCCTTTAGTTCATTTGCATCAACCACAGCACTTACAAAGTGCTGCAGTATCCTTTACTTAAGATTTTAAGTTAGTTTCAAAAATGATAGCATTTCTGAAGTGCTATTAATTCAATTTCCAAATTTATAATAAAATTTCAGAAACAAATAAACTTTGATTTTAACCATTTTAAACTTATAAAAATCATTTTTTTCCACTTAAAATGTTCATTTGAAAACCCTTTAATTTATAATTTTTATAAAGTAAAATTTCATAAATAAATATCAAATTTTTCTTCAGTAATTCACTTATTAAATTCAAGTGTATAATTTTCATATTCTTTGCAGTTTTTCAATTAACTTAACACTTAAATTTAAATTACCATTTCATAAATAAAACCTAATCTCCATTTTTATTTAATTAACTTAAACTTCCATTTAAAAATCAAATCACAAATTTCCAAATTAAGTTATGTTTCAAATCACAATTTTTCTATTCATTTATTTAACATTTTTATTACATAGAAAAAAAATCATTATCACTTTATTAAATCATTTTAAATCCAAATTTAAATCAAAATATCAAATTTTTACATTTTAAACAATACTAAAAAATTTCTAGAAAAATATATAAAATAACCACGGGTCTGTATAATATTTTCTAACCTAGGTTAAGTGATACGGATAATATATCATTTCAATCCGTAATTTACAAAGAAAAAATCCGGGTTCTATCATTTCAAACCCGCAATCCCAAGTTAAATAAAATAAATAAAAATTGCTCAGGCCTATCATTTCAGCCCATAACGATTTTTCCCTATTCTAAAGTCTGTTCGGGTATGTATCATTTCGACCAATAGTGATTCTATTCTACAGGGAACTTGTAGTGTGAGAAACAGAATAAAATAAACAATATAACAGAATATAACATAGCAGATGATGTGACAGGTTTATAACAGGGTTTAACATCATATAATACATATCACAGGCAGGTATAACATGATATAACAGTTCTCCACATTCACTTGTTATCATTTCACAATTCTATAAGTATGAATGTCAAGCGTGAATAACTCACCTCTTTAAGCTGGAGTTCGCAAATCAAAACACACAAATAAATCCAAAAAGCACGATATAGCACGACTTTGGATTCAAGTGGAGAGAGAGCCAAGATTTTGATCTTGTATACACAAATAAAAAAAGCAAATATAAATATATATACAATACAAAGATTAATTGAAACAAAATGGAAATAGAATTAACAAAGAACATCACCAAGCTTTTAAATCAAAATTGTTTGATCTCAACTCAACTTCTGCTTGGCCATACATGTTTATAGGCTCGGCCATGAAGGTTTTATTGGTGGTAAGGCTTGGGTATGGACTCACAAAAACTCGGCTATGCTAGAGAATGTGAAGGGTTTGGAGTTACAAGTGAAGGAATACAGAGGGATAGGGCAAAAGAGAGGGTTTTGGTTGCAACAAGGCTCGGCCTAGGGCAATATTTGAGCTCAGCCATGCCACTACAGGTCAGGCCAGAGGCTGATTTGATGGTTAGGGGTGATGGCACTTGCTGGTGGTGGAGCTAGGGGTGATGGCCGAAGCTAACATGAAGGGAATGGTGGAGATATTTGGCTCGGCTATGCATATTTCAAGGGTTTTTGCAAAGTTTGTGGTGTTTGCTTCATATGGTGGTCACGGCCAGATCTGGTCAAGGGTAGGAGTGGTATGCCATGGATGATGAAGGGAAGGAGGTGATGGTGGTGGCCGGTGGAGATGATGGTGGGTAGGGCCGAGCAAAGCATGAAGAGATCAAGGCAAAAATCAAGCAAAATGAAGAAGAAAATAGTAAAAAGGAAGCCATTACTTACAAAATTATTTTCAGAAATGAAATGGCCGAAAGAATGAAGTGGTGAAGAAGTTTCTCACGTGACTTATCAAATGAAAATGCACGGCCAAAGCTAGAAAATGAAAGGCCAAGCAAATGAAAAGATAAGCAAATGAAAAGTCACGAGTTTTAAAAGCTTTTGTCTCTTTGAATTTCCACTTTCTTTTATTCAAAATAAACCAATCAAAAATCAAATAAATAAAATAAAAGATAAAACAAAATAAAGTAGAAATGAAAATAAATAATAAATAGGCTTAGGAAAATAGAAAATAAATAAAGAAAATACTTTGTTATATTGAAACTAGAATTAAAAAAAATTGTAAACAAAATACAACTACTATTAGAAAATTTCAACTACACTTTTAAAATGTTTTAAAAATAAAATTTTGAAATAAAATCTAATTTAAAAATATTTGCAAAAATCTTGGGTTGTTACATCCACGATTAAAAACATGATCCTCAATCCCATCAACTCTCGATACCCTCATATCGATAAGCATACTCTAGATCTAGATTTGATAATACCCTATAGTGGGTTAACAAAACCCCAAGCTATGCTCCTACTCTGTTTTTAGCCATTCCTGATGTCAAGGTCACGTTCAGCATCTTCCACACGAGTCTTCATCACTCGAATAAAACACGAATCCCAAATTAGATCCTCACATCTCTAATAGATTTGAAACCATATATGGATTCCCATATCTCAAAAGATCTCGGAATAACACATGGATTCACACATTCTGAAAAGAACATGAACAACTACTTGCGTTCGAGCATCTTTGTAATATCCCGGAAATTTGGGGCAATATCAATTTAATAATCTGTTTAAATAATTAAATTGATATTGATAATCTTGACAATAAAATTTGAATTTAATTTAATAATCTGATTAAATAAGTATTTAATTGGTAAATTTTATCTTTTAAAAACTAATAAAATGATTTCTATTTATAATGTATATATATATATGTGTATATAGATTGTAAATAGATAGGCTTTGGTTTGAAATTTAATAAATAAATAAAGTCTTGTTTTAAATTTCTAATATACATTTTAATAGTTTTGGATTTTAAAATATATGTATGAACTTTTATTTATAAGTATAATTGATTTTATTTTCTTTAAAGAAATTTATATATATATAGATAAGTATTTAATAAATTAAGAAAAGGGCTTTATTAACATTATAAAATAAATATAAATTACTTATAGGACAAGTGTAAATATATTGAGCCTAATACAACAAGTGTTAATTTATGCTCATGACAAATGTAAATAGATTAGACAAGTGTCATTTTTGTTTTTAATTTTTCTTTTATTTTTAAAATAAATCATTTATACTTATAAAAACATGTTTTCCTCCTCCTCATTTCTTTTCTAATCTTCATTTTCAAAAGCAAAGAAAAACTCAAGCTTCTCAAAAATGAAATCTGGTAACAACATTCACAAATCAGTAACCAAACTCCTCAAAACCAGAATCATGTTCAAATCAAAAATTGTAATCATTCTTTTTAAAACCAAAATCAAGCCTACATGTTTCAATCCTGTACGTTTTCAAAGATCAAAGAAATATGCAAAACATCTTCCTCAAACCACTAGCCTGCATTTTTCAAAATCATTAACCTGAGCATCTGCATTTTTCCAAACCTGAGAACAACAAAACATGCAAAGCATTTCCAAAATCAAAAGGGTGCATACATTTTTCTTTAATCAGGAATCAATTCAAAAGCCTGCCTGCATTCATCTTTCAAACCTGGGTATATCAAAAGGAAATCTGTAATTCAAGTTTTAAATTCAAAGCAAGTTGAATTTGGAAATCAATGAAGTTGTCTGCAAGTTTCTATAGCAAGCAACTCAAGTTTTAAATCGAAAACCAGAAGCTAAGGCTATTTCAAAAAAAATAAAGCTCTGTTTATTTGCATGCCTGGTGAGTAACACTTTCCTAAAATAACTTTACTCTCTGTTTTTCAAATTAGGGAGTGAACTACCTTTATAAAATCTATTGAACCTTGATTTGCATGTGGAAATACTTAAAGTATGTTTGTATAGTTGTTGAATGTGCCTGCATGTCTGTGTATATTTGAAATTGATGATGTACATGTCTGTGTATATATTTTTAAGTTCTGTTATTTGGTTCAGGTTCAACTTAATCCAAATCAATTCACATCTCTTCATATAATCAATATTAGGTTATAATTCTTGAAAGAAATTTGTTTGTATTAAACTGATATTGTTTTTAAAAATGTTTCCAAAAGAATTTATTAGGAAATTAGTTAGAAAATAGAAGATACAGTAAAAATCAAATTAAGACAGGAAAATGTATTATCTAAATTTCTATGTTTGAGTATATAAACAGATTCGTTGTTGAAATTAATGATTTTTGGAAATGAAATCATAAATTATAAGTAGATAGATCGAGGGATATTAGGGGTTGAACAGATTTTACATTTTTGATGATATCTGATAATCTAAGTATTCGGGGAAGTCGTGGTTCATTCTGGAGGAAGAGGAGCTATCAGTGATTAAGAGAAAAATATCAGCAGTGATGATAATTCACTATGGCGATGGTAGAAGATCGATTATGTTTTTAACCCTAGTTTATAGGTAGGTAGGAAATTTGATTTTCGCGGCTACTATGGTGGATCGAGTTCCACCAGATTTTGGGGAATTGAAGTGGAGACGTTGACGAAGCTTTGGCTGGAAGCACAGATGTTCTGATGGCCGGAGGTGTGAGAACGACGTGGTTTCAGGCTTGGGTTTGGTTCCAGTATTTGGGTCGAACGACTCTTTTCCGATTCGTGATCGTTCACGGTAGTTTAGGTGTTCGTGGCGACTCAGGAGGTGATGGGTGATCTGCTGACGTTAGCAAGGCTGGCCGGAGCTACGGCGATTAGCGATGCACGTGTACGTGCATTTTTGTGTATCGGTGTTTGAGAAGTTGGGGAAGAAGAATGGAAGCTCGAAGTCGTACTCGAGAAAATGGGAACTTGGCTCGGGTTCGTTTGGGGGAAACTCGGGTGGGTTTATAACTAGTTTTTAAGAAATTTTAACATAACAAAGTTTTAATAAAAAAAAAAAGGGAAGACTCGAAGCACATAGGGTTTTGGCTCAGGGGTTTGCAGTTTTTACTCGGGTATTATGATGTTGGGCTCGGGTCATTGACCTGTTACAGGTTTTTAAAATCTGTTTGTATTTAGATTTTAAAACTTATTTTAAAATTTAAAAAGCAAGATTTAAATCCAGTTTTAAATCAAGTTTAAAGTATGGATTCAATTTAAATTTGTATCCTAGTTGAAATAATAAGTTTATTAAATTATAATGTTTAAACAAATTCAAAATGTTTAAAGAAGGTTTGAATTTTAAATGAATTGGTTTAGAAATCTTATAAATTTCTTTTATAAATGTTAAGTATTCCTTTAACATTTGGATTTAAAAGGGAATTCTAAATTTGATTTAAATTTGGTTAAAGTTAAATTTGAAATTATTTTAAATCTTTAATTTGAAATGAATTAAAGGAAAGATTTAAAGGTAAAAATGTTTCAAGCTTTTGTCAATAATAACTAGAGTAGTTATAAAGGTTAATACTTTATTTTAGAGATTAATTAAGGTTTAAATGATTTAGGATAAATTAAATTGATAAGGTAATAAAAGGGTAATTTAATTAATTAATGGTTTAGTGATAATTAATTAAATAATTAGGATTATAAGTTGATTAATTAAGAATTAAGGATCATTTATTTAGATAAGTATAGATTTTTAATAAATGATTAGGAATTAATTAATCAAGTGATTAAAGATTAATTAATCAATTAATTTAGTAATTAGAAATTAATTAAATGGTAATTAAGAATTTATTAATTGGTAATTAATAATGATTGATTTAAGTTTAATTACTTAAATAAGAATTGTTAATAATTAATGAGAGATCATTAATTAAAGATTATTAAATAATTAATTAATGAGATTAATTTTGATAATCAAATAGATTAATTAATAAATGATAATCATTTGTGAAATTGGTTAAGTATAATTACTTAATGGAAGTAATTAAAGGAATTAATTACTTAAGGTAATTAATTAAATGAATTAGATAAGTTTAAATTAATTTAAGATAATCACTTGGTGATTTGATAAATATAATTACTTAAATGTAATTAATGAAGTGTAATTACTTAGGAAAGTAATTAAAGGTAATTACTGGATGTAATTAATTAAAGGAGATTTAATAATGAAGTAATTTGAGTTTAATTTTTTTTTTATAATTAATCAAGGGATTAATTAAAAGATAATTAATTAAGGAGTAATTAATTTATGAAATGGAGTAATTAAGGGTAGTTAATTACTAAATGAGATTAATCAAAGGTGATTAATAAATGTGACTAATTAAAGATTAATTATTAAATGTAATTAATTTAATAGGATAATTAATTAAGAGTAATTAAGGATCATTAATTAATATAATTAATGATGTAATTAAGGATTGATTAATTAAACTAATTAATCAATAATAAGTGATTAAAGTAATTAATTAATTGTAATTAATTAAGGATTAATGTAATTAAGTATAGTTAATTAATTAATGAAGTAATTAAAGATTAATTACTGTAATGGTTTAAGATAATTAATTTGTGAAATTAATTAAGGATTAATTACTTAAAGTAATTAAAGCATAATTAATCAGGGATGATTAATCAAGATGGATACTTAGAGTATGATTAATTAATTGGTTTAATTAATAATTAAGTAAGCAGGATTTATAGAATAAAGTAATTAATTTAATTCACTTTAAATTAATTAGAAAGGATATAAATCATTACTTATGGATGGATGATAATACTGAATGCTTTGCATTGTTTGATATCTCTGATGAGATATATGCTGTGTGATATGGATGTTTAGTTGAATTGTGATGATAATATGGATTATCTGATAATGTTGATTATCTATTAAGAATTATCTTTCTATGTGTATAAAGATAATGAATTGAATTGTTTTAACCTTTAAAACAACTTGGCCCTTAAAAGATACGTTTTGGATTTCGATGAGACCGGGATCGGGTTTCCGTATACCGGGATTCCAGGTTTGGAGACCCGAATACCACATCGATCCAAATTTACGATAGGTCGTGAATCTAAAGTGAAGATGAAGATTCAGAGTGCAAGGGTTATTGTCGTTAACTCTGAGGGTGATTCCAAAACGAGTGTAACGAGATAATGCCTTCGGTTTCGTTCGAACCCGGAACGAAATTGTATGGATTGAATGCTTTCAGCACATCGTCAGGCGGACGATGAGCATTCTAAGTGATATGTTCTGATTAAAGGTAATCGTAACCTCAAGCCTCATCAACCGGGAATGGCTAAAACAGGGGAGGTGCAGCAAGGCTTCGTGGGTAGCACCCATTGAGAGCAAGATAGATCCCTGTCTAGAGGTCCCTTTTCTTTTATTCGGCTTAGTGTGTGGTTGGTCGCGCCAACTACGGGATTGTCTTGTTCGGGATTATCCAGTAAGGGATGGTTCCGGCTTTGTGTTGCAGGGGAGCGGGCGTACTCCTCGGTACGGTGATCTAGGCCACGTACTGTGACGGGCGGTACCCCAGTAGCCCTGCCATTGTATGGAATCCAAACTCCAATAAGTGCCGTACGTATTAGTTGTGCCCAACTATGTTGGAATGTGAGATGTAAGCATTTCAGCTATTTCTATATTTTACTTGAAAACCCTAGACCCTATTATAATAAAATCAGATTTCCTATCAAATGTTTTGGTTAGCGTAAGGTAAAAACTTACCCATGTTTATTTGTGGGGAGTCTTACGTGATACCTTTTCTTTCTAAAGGTTTTGAAGTTAAGCAAGTTTAACCTGTTACTCACACCAGACCCATGTCTGACCCAAGTTGTTTATTTCTGTTTTATAAACTCTTGGGTACTCAAATTTTTACGAGTAGCCAAGGGATTCAGGTTTAGCTTTGACGAATTGTGGAGGAGCAATGGAGCAGGAGGCTTCAGCGTTGTAGATATATATAGTAGTTCCGCTGTGTCTGTATCTCTGTAGTGTATTGAGTTGTAATGTCTAGACAGATGTTATAACTGTCTAGTAAGTGATGTATATGCTGTGTAACTCTGTAAAGTGTTGTATACTATGTAATAGTATATGTTATTAATATAATTTATTCGTTCCGCTGTGAGATCGTTGTTGTTGTTTCTTTCTTTCTTCTCTTCTTTTCTATTTTCTACCCCTTTCTTTCTTATTAATGATTCGACTTTCTGTGGAGAAAAAGTCGTGGTCGTTACAGTGGTATCAGAGCATAGGTTGAGTGAATGCCTAAGCTTTTGGTTAAGTGAATATCAGAACACTAGGTTGAGTGAATACCTAGGTTCGGAAGGATTGTTCATTAGAGATAGGATCTGTAGCAACCTGTTGAGTCTGAGTATATATATACGAGAGCGCGTATTTGTTAGTTATATAAAATGGTTTTATATTGTGTTAATTGATCGGTTGAGTGGTATATGGATTCTGGTCAATACGAGTAGCTAACGTTATTGATAGGGATCTCTAAACACTTGGACCAGGCCAACGGACACAATATTGTTTTAAAAAGGTAAATGAAATAATTTTACCCAGATATAATTTCTATATAAAAAAGTATCATTTTAAATGTATATGGTATTTGTAATGATTGGTTGAGATGATAACAATTTATCATCTAGGATTAGGAGTCTGAGTGTTGAGGTTGGAAGTGTATTTGTTGAGACTGTAGACCTAATACCGTCTCGAGTGAACTTTACAGTTGTGTAAGGATTTCACAATCTCTGAAGGAAACCTGTTAAGGTTTGGAGTTTATCTTTGAAGTTGGATGAGTAGAGTTGGATCTGTCGGTTGGGCAGAAGCGAGTGATAGTATCTTGGTATCTTCTGGAAGAAGTAGCTGTGTGATGAGATGCAGTGACTATGGATGTTCCCAAAGATGTTTTCTTTGGAACAAGTTAATGAAGTGTGTCTGTTTCGGTGTTGTGGCTGAGTTCAGCAGGGTGTTTCTGTTTGGTTTGGGTTTCGAGTTTCTCGAAGAGCTTTGGATTGAGAAGTCTTTGGCATCTGTGGCAGTAGTGCAGCTCGGAGTATTCTGTGTGTTGGCAGGAAGTTTTCTGGCTGAGCAGTTTTTCTGAAGGTAGAGTTCAGAAGCAGTAGAGTGGATCCATTTCTTCGATAGATAGGATAGATAAGTATAAGCTGTTCTGATTGGTAAAGTGAGAACAGTTTTCTTTGCAGTTAGGCTGGATTGATCGCAAAAGTGACTTGCGATAGTTTGAGTATTCTCTTGAGTTATCTGAGATTTTCTGGGATGTGTTGTCCAGTTTGTGCTTGTGTTCTTCATCAGCATTTTCATTCTACTCCAGATCAGAGTGGTGCAGCGAAAGCAGTTTGGCGAGTGCTCCTGTTTGTCTTTTCCAGATAGGAGAAGTTAGTTCAGTCTTCTGATGTTTGTGAGTAGAGTTGGTGTTCTTGGTCTTGGTTGATCTTAAGGGGATCATTGTGTTGGATTGTTTTTGGTCTAGTTTGTTTCTAGAAGCATCGGCGAAGGTTGAGTTGATCAGGAAGGATTTGTAGGCAGCCCAGGATCGTCTAAAAGATTTTGTGGATAAGAGACGGAGGAATTTTGGAATTCGAAGTTGGAAACTTCGTTGTGGTTGAAGTTTTCTCTGGTAAAGGGAGCTATAAGATTGGGTAAGTCTGGGAAGTCAGCTCCGAGTTGTTTTGGATCTCTTCTGTGTTCTGATTTGGATAAGAGCTTGGTCTACAAGGATTGAATGGTCAGTTTGGATAACTGGAATTCATTGTGTTTTACGTATCTCTGAGGGAGTACGTGTTTGATCTATCTCTGGTTTTGGAACCAGCAGTTTTGGAGGATTTGGTTATTGAGTCAGACTCGTCTGTAGTCTGATATCCTGTTTAGTTCTGTAGATCTAGATGAGTAGGAGCTCTATAGCTTAGTAGTATTGGTTGTTTGGATTGTTTAAAGAGCGAGTATCCCGGTATATATATACTTAGGGAAACTCGAGGAAATTCTATCTAGAATTTTGTCTGGATAGTTAAATTGTTTGATTGGATGATTTGGTTGCTATGGTTGTTAGCATATGGATGATAATATATGCTTGTGAATTAAAATTAAAATCTTTAATAAGATTATTAAATTACCTTTGTTTAAATTTCGGGGACGAAATTATTTTAAGGGGGGAGGAATGTAATATCCCGGAAATTTGGGGCAATATCAATTTAATAATCTGTTTAAATAATTAAATTGATATTGATAATCTTGACAATAAAATTTGAATTTAATTTAATAATCTGATTAAATAAGTATTTAATTGGTAAATTTTATCTTTTAAAAACTAATAAAATGATTTCTATTTATAATGTATATATATATGTGTATATAGATTGTAAATAGATAGGCTTTGGTTTGAAATTTAATAAATAAATAAAGTCTTGTTTTAAATTTCTAATATACATTTTAATAGTTTTGGATTTTAAAATATATGTATGAACTTTTATTTATAAGTATAATTGATTTTATTTTCTTTAAAGAAATTTATATATATATAGATAAGTATTTAATAAATTAAGAAAAGGGCTTTATTAACATTATAAAATAAATATAAATTACTTATAGGACAAGTGTAAATATATTGAGCCTAATACAACAAGTGTTAATTTATGCTCATGACAAATGTAAATAGATTAGACAAGTGTCATTTTTGTTTTTAATTTTTCTTTTATTTTTAAAATAAATCATTTATACTTATAAAAACATGTTTTCCTCCTCCTCATTTCTTTTCTAATCTTCATTTTCAAAAGCAAAGAAAAACTCAAGCTTCTCAAAAATGAAATCTGGTAACAACATTCACAAATCAGTAACCAAACTCCTCAAAACCAGAATCATGTTCAAATCAAAAATTGTAATCATTCTTTTTAAAACCAAAATCAAGCCTGCATGTTTCAATCCTGTACGTTTTCAAAGATCAAAGAAATATGCAAAACATCTTCCTCAAACCACTAGCCTGCATTTTTCAAAATCATTAACCTGAGCATCTGCATTTTTCCAAACCTGAGAACAACAAAACATGCAAAGCATTTCCAAAATCAAAAGGGTGCATACATTTTTCTTTAATCAGGAATCAATTCAAAAGCCTGCCTGCATTCATCTTTCAAACCTGGGTATATCAAAAGGAAATCTGTAATTCAAGTTTTAAATTCAAAGCAAGTTGAATTTGGAAATCAATGAAGTTGTCTGCAAGTTTCTATAGCAAGCAACTCAAGTTTTAAATCGAAAACCAGAAGCTAAGGCTATTTCAAAAAAAATAAAGCTCTGTTTATTTGCATGCCTGGTGAGTAACACTTTCCTAAAATAACTTTACTCTCTGTTTTTCAAATTAGGGAGTGAACTACCTTTATAAAATCTATTGAACCTTGATTTGCATGTGGAAATACTTAAAGTATGTTTGTATAGTTGTTGAATGTGCCTGCATGTCTGTGTATATTTGAAATTGATGATGTACATGTCTGTGTATATATTTTTAAGTTCTGTTATTTGGTTCAGGTTCAACTTAATCCAAATCAATTCACATCTCTTCTTATAATCAATATTAGGTTATAATTCTTGAAAGAAATTTGTTTGTATTAAACTGATATTGTTTTTAAAAATGTTTCCAAAAGAATTTATTAGGAAATTAGTTAGAAAATAGAAGATACAGTAAAAATCAAATTAAGACAGGAAAATGTATTATCTAAATTTCTATGTTTGAGTATATAAACAGATTCGCTGTTGAAATTAATGATTTTTGGAAATGAAATCATAAATTATAAGTAGATAGATCGAGGGATATTAGGGGTTGAACAGATTTTACATTTTTGATGATATCTGATAATCTAAGTATTCGGGGAAGTCGTGGTTCATTCTGGAGGAAGAGGAGCTATCAGTGATTAAGAGAAAAATATCAGCAGTGATGATAATTCACTATGGCGATGGTAGAAGATCGATTATGTTTTTAACCCTAGTTTATAGGTAGGTAGGAAATTTGATTTTCGCGGCTACTATGGTGGATCGAGTTCCACCAGATTTTGGGGAATTGAAGTGGAGACGTTGACGAAGCTTTGGCTGGAAGCACAGATGTTCTGATGGCCGGAGGTGTGAGAACGACGTGGTTTCAGGCTTGGGTTTGGTTCCAGTATTTGGGTCGAACGACTCTTTTCCGATTCGTGATCGTTCACGGTAGTTTAGGTGTTCGTGGCGACTCAGGAGGTGATGGGTGATCTGCTGACGTTAGCAAGGCTGGCCGGAGCTACGGCGATTAGCGATGCACGTGTACGTGCATTTTTGTGTATCGGTGTTTGAGAAGTTGGGGAAGAAGAATGGAAGCTCGAAGTCGTACTCGAGAAAATGGGAACTTGGCTCGGGTTCGTTTGGGGGAAACTCGGGTGGGTTTATAACTAGTTTTTAAGAAATTTTAACATAACAAAGTTTTAATAAAAAAAAAGGGAAGACTCGAAGCACATAGGGTTTTGGCTCAGGGGTTTGCAGTTTTTACTCGGGTATTATGATGTTGGGCTCGGGTCATTGACCTGTTACAGGTTTTTAAAATCTGTTTGTTTTTAGATTTTAAAACTTATTTTAAAATTTAAAAAGCAAGATTTAAATCCAGTTTTAAATCAAGTTTAAAGTATGGATTCAATTTAAATTTGTATCCTAGTTGAAATAATAAGTTTATTAAATTATAATGTTTAAACAAATTCAAAATGTTAAAAGAAGGTTTGAATTTTAAATGAATTGGTTTAGAAATCTTATAAATTTCTTTTATAAATGTTAAGTATTCCTTTAACATTTGGATTTAAAAGGGAATTCTAAATTTGATTTAAATTTGGTTAAAGTTAAATTTGAAATTATTTTAAATCTTTAATTTGAAATGAATTAAAGGAAAGATTTAAAGGTAAAAATGTTTCAAGCTTTTGTCAATAATAACTAGAGTAGTTATAAAGGTTAATACTTTATTTTAGAGATTAATTAAGGTTTAAATGATTTAGGATAAATTAAATTGATAAGGTAATAAAAGGGTAATTTAATTAATTAATGGTTTAGTGATAATTAATTAAATAATTAGGATTATAAGTTGATTAATTAAGAATTAAGGATCATTTATTTAGATAAGTATAGATTTTTAATAAATGATTAGGAATTAATTAATCAAGTGATTAAAGATTAATTAATCAATTAATTTAGTAATTAGAAATTAATTAAATGGTAATTAAGAATTTATTAATTGGTAATTAATAATGATTGATTTAAGTTTAATTACTTAAATAAGAATTGTTAATAATTAATGAGAGATCATTAATTAAAGATTATTAAATAATTAATTAATGAGATTAATTTTGATAATCAAATAGATTAATTAATAAATGATAATCATTTGTGAAATTGGTTAAGTATAATTACTTAATGGAAGTAATTAAAGGAATTAATTACTTAAGGTAATTAATTAAATGAATTAGATAAGTTTAAATTAATTTAAGATAATCACTTGGTGATTTGATAAATATAATTACTTAAATGTAATTAATGAAGTGTAATTACTTAGGAAAGTAATTAAAGGTAATTACTGGATGTAATTAATTAAAGGAGATTTAATAATGAAGTAATTTGAGTTTAATTATTTTTTTTATAATTAATCAAGGGATTAATTAAAAGATAATTAATTAAGGAGTAATTAATTTATGAAATGGAGTAATTAAGGGTAGTTAATTACTAAATGAGATTAATCAAAGGTGATTAATAAATGTGACTAATTAAAGATTAATTATTAAATGTAATTAATTTAATAGGATAATTAATTAAGAGTAATTAAGGATCATTAATTAATATAATTAATGATGTAATTAAGGATTGATTAATTAAACTAATTAATCAATAATAAGTGATTAAAGTAATTAATTAATTGTAATTAATTAAGGATTAATGTAATTAAGTATAGTTAATTAATTAATGAAGTAATTAAAGATTAATTACTGTAATGGTTTAAGATAATTAATTTGTGAAATTAATTAAGGATTAATTACTTAAAGTAATTAAAGCATAATTAATCAGGGATGATTAATCAAGATGGATACTTAGAGTATGATTAATTAATTGGTTTAATTAATAATTAAGTAAGCAGGATTTATAGAATAAAGTAATTAATTTAATTCACTTTAAATTAATTAGAAAGGATATAAATCATTACTTATGGATGGATGATAATACTGAATGCTTTGCATTGTTTGATATCTCTGATGAGATATATGCTGTGTGATATGGATGTTTAGTTGAATTGTGATGATAATATGGATTATCTGATAATGTTGATTATCTATTAAGAATTATCTTTCTATGTGTATAAAGATAATGAATTGAATTGTTTTAACCTTTAAAACAACTTGGCCCTTAAAAGATACGTTTTGGATTTCGATGAGACCGGGATCGGGTTTCCGTATACCGGGATTCCAGGTTTGGAGACCCGAATACCACATCGATCCAAATTTACGATAGGTCATGAATCTAAAGTGAAGATGAAGATTCAGAGTGCAAGGGTTATTGTCGTTAACTCTGAGGGTGATTCCAAAACGAGTGTAACGAGATAATGCCTTCGGTTTCGTTCGAACCCGGAACGAACTTGTATGGATTGAATGCTTTCAGCACATTGTCAGGCGGACGATGAGCATTCTAAGTGATATGTTCTGATTAAAGGTAATCGTAACCTCAAGCCTCATCAACCGGGAATGGCTAAAACAGGGGAGGTGCAGTAAGGCTTCATGGGTAGCACCCACTGAGAGCAAGATAGATCCCTGTCTAGAGGTCCCTTTTCTTTTATTCGGCTTAGTGTGTGGTTGGTCGCGCCAACTACGGGATTGTCTTGTTCGGGATTATCCAGTAAGGGATGGTTCCGGCTTTGTGTTGCAGGGGAGCGGGCGTACTCCTCGGTACGGTGATCTAGGCCACGTACTGTGACGGGCGGTACCCCAGTAGCCCTGCCATTGTATGGAATCCAAACTCCAATAAGTGCCGTACGTATTAGTTGTGCCCAACTATGTTGGAATGTGAGATGTAAGCATTTCAGCTATTTCTATATTTTACTTGAAAACCCTAGACCCTATTATAATAAAATCAGATTTCCTATCAAATGTTTTGGTTAGCGTAAGGTAAAAACTTACCCATGTTTATTTGTGGGGAGTCTTACGTGATACCTTTTCTTTCTAAAGGTTTTGAAGTTAAGCAAGTTTAACCTGTTACTCACACCAGACCCATGTCTGACCCAAGTTGTTTATTTTTGTTTTATAAACTCTTGGGTACTCAAATTTTTACGAGTAGCCAAGGGATTCAGGTTTAGCTTTGACGAATTGTGGAGGAGCAATGGAGCAGGAGGCTTCAGCGTTGTAGATATATATAGTAGTTCCGCTGTGTCTGTATCTCTGTAGTGTATTGAGTTGTAATGTCTAGACAGATGTTATAACTGTCTAGTAAGTGATGTATATGCTGTGTAACTCTGTAAAGTGTTGTATACTATGTAATAGTATATGTTATTAATATAATTTATTCGTTCCGCTGTGAGATCGTTGTTGTTGTTTCTTTCTTTCTTCTCTTCTTTTCTATTTTCTACCCCTTTCTTTCTTATTAATGATTCGACTTTCTGTGGAGAAAAAGCCGGGTCGTTACAATCTTAAACAGATCTCGAATCTCCATTTAGATTCCCTTTGCTACCACTACCAAAACATAGAACTCGTGTAACACCCCACGCTTTAATGACTAATAAAATCAATTGAATTAACATAATTGCAAAATAGTGAAAAATATAAATGTCAAATATATTTATTTAAAAAAAATTAAGAGGTTAATAGATATATGCAACCAATGAGTGTGTAATTAATTGACGCATCAATCAATTAAAAGAGGAATTAATTAAGAGATATAGAGGCATCAATTAGTCAGAGAATATGTCACTTTTATAACATTATTTAATTAAGGGATCTTTTAACAAAGGGAAATGTATGTGAGGAATAAATTAAATAATAACATACATATATTAATTTATAATTGAAGCAATCAATTAATTGAGAAATTAATTAAAGACATTAAGTAAGCATCAATTAATAAAAGAGGGAAACTTATATGTCAATTAATTGGGTAATGAATTAGCGGTTTAAATATGTACAACTATTAAATGTGTGATTGAGTGATGCATAGGAATTAAATTGGATATCGATTAAAATGGGAAAACGTGTTAATTAATTAATTGGTAATTAGTTGAGCATTTTAAAAAGGGTGTCAATTAATAAAGAATAATCCATTTTTATAATAGCTAATAATGTAAATTAATTAGCTAGAAGAAAACGCCAGTTATAGGATTATTTGTTTCCAAGTTAAAAAATGGGAACGCGTACAAAAATCAAACAAAGTAATTACGTTTATGATGAAGGTAAATTAATAAAAATAAATTAAAAAGTATAACTTTTATATGCATTCAATTAATAGAGGTATTAATTGACGTGTTCAAATAGGTAAGAAATTATAACGTATAAGAATCAATTAATATTGGATATATATATATATATATGATCTAATTAATTGGATAATTAATGGG
Source organism: Allium fistulosum (assembly GCA_030737815.1). Lineage (NCBI taxonomy): Eukaryota > Viridiplantae > Streptophyta > Magnoliopsida > Asparagales > Amaryllidaceae > Allium > Allium fistulosum. The sequence continues at coordinate 307,105,048 of CM060904.1, read as the reverse complement.
AGAATCTTATTTAGAAGGAAATATGAATTAATAGGGTCGTATAACATAGGAACAAATGAATAACGTTGGAGAGTTATACGTTATAAGCTAATGTAAACAAATCAAGTTCTTATAGTGAGGATTGTTTTTAGGGTTAATTGGATGATTCCTAGTTGTTCACCACACCTATAAATTGAACGTACACACTATTTTCTTTGAATTAGCTGCTGTCATTTATAGCACACTCCTCTTATCTTCTCCCTCTTCCTTTCTCCTCTGTTAATCAAATCTTTCCCTAAACTAAAAATAAAGGGAACGTTTGCCATACATCCTTAATAACTTTCATAATTCACCAAACATCCCTTAGATACAAAATATATAAATTTCATCCCTATTTTTAAAGACCGCGTTTTTTTTTCCCAAACTACCCTCAAAAATCATCGTAAAACCCTGAACCCACGCTTTTTTTATCGTAACCTTTGATACAATTGAAATCACAGTTTCTTCAACAAAATCCGAAAACTCTATAAAATCGAACAACTGAACAACCAAAATCAAGTCGAAAATCTAACACGAGGCAAAATGGGAAGATCGAAGGTGATGTATCTCAATTTCATAAGTAGTCGATTTATATTCCACTGTTTTAAATCAATAGATATTAGGGTTTTTGCAAGGATTTTAGAGATTTTCGAGTTAGCCATGCATGTAATCGAGCTTTTTTACGGTAATACAAAGAAGATTGAGAATGCAGATGATATACTAAAAAACATTCTGTAATTACTGCAATTTTTAAAAAATATTGTTCAAAAAACTATTTCCTCTCTTCAAATTTTAAGCAGATTCATATTTGTATTAATTGTGCAATTATTTAAATTTCGCAGATAATTCAGCAAATTTTAAACGTTTTTGTTTTTTTTTGAAATTTTACAAAATTTGCAAATAATTGCAGATATATCTGCAACTATTGCGTATAGTTGCAGATATATCTGCATCTATGTGCATTAGTCGCAGATATTTCTGCAACTATGTGCAATAGATGCTTAAATTTATGCAACTATTCTGTATAGTTGCAGAAAAATCTGCAACTATTGCACATATAAATCGAGTTAACCATGCATGTAGCACATTCTTCATTTTTTTGAAATTTTACAAAATTTGCAAATAATTGCAGATATATCTGCAACTATTGCTTATAGTTGCAGATATATCTGCAACTATTGTGTATAGTTGCAGATATATCTGCAACTATGTGCATTAGTCGTAGATATTTCTGCAACTATTTCTAATAGTTGCAGTAATATCTGCAACTATTTGCAAATAGTTGCAGAAATGTCTGCAACTATTGCTTATAGTTGCAGATATATCTGCAACTATTGCGTATAGTTGCAGATATATCTGCAACTATGTGCATTAGTCGCAGATATTTCTGCAACTATTGCTAATAGTTGCAGTAATATATGCAACTATTGCACATATCGTTGCAAACATTTCTGCAACTATTGAATATAGTTGCATTTCTGCAACTTTATGCAATAGTTGCAGAAATGTCTGCAACTATGTGCAATAGATGCTGAAATTTATGCAACTATTCTGTATAGTTGCAGAAATATCTGCAACTATTGCACATAGTTGCAAACATTTCTGCAACTATGTGCAATAGTTGCTGAAATTTATGCAACTATTCGGTATAGTTGCAGAAATATCTGCAACTATTACACATAGTTGCAGAAATATCTTAATACTATATATCATCAAATTGAGCCTTAATTCAGTTACATATTCATTATAACTGCAAGTATTTAACATTACCTATCATATTATTAGATTGTGCATAGTTATTTCATAATATTTAATTTACATTTACAGAAGAACACAAAAGAAGATATAAAAGAAGGAAAAAAAGTTATGTTGGAAACATCTATTGTTCCTGTTGAACAACACCCAGGATCAAATATTCTACCGGAAAAAAGAAAAACAATAAGTGAAGGGAAAATCAAATCAACAGAAGATAATTACAGAAATAATTTGAGATCTTTCATCGATGTTCTTCGCAAGATTAAGAATGAAAAATTGCTGACAATATCACATACAAAATATCTCCAGAATCTACCTTTCTACAAGTTCATTCATATGATCTATATTGGAATTATACCTGCAAAAGAAAACACAAAAAACTCAACGACAATAGACATAATCATCAAAGCATACAGAAAGAATTTGACCTGTTTCCAATTTGGAGATATGCTACTAACATTTACAGAGGATGATATAAGCCAATTGCTATCAATTCCTACAGAGGGTCAGCAAATCAAAACTTCTGGCCATATGAAAAAAGAGGGTAAAAGCAATGCTGAGTTTACATCATTCATCAGCAGGCACTTTAAAGGAGAAACAAGTGTCAACAAAAAAAACATAGAAAGGGAATTATTTGCAACAATAAAAGGATCATCAAAAGAAGAACAAGCAGATACTGCAAAGCTTTGGCAGTTGCATTTGGTTGCAACATTTTTAATATCAAATCCAAACTCAAGTATATCATGGAATATGATTCCATATTGTGTTTGTGAAGATAAAATGCAGCAGATATCATGGCCAAAAACGATTCACAAGCATTTGATAAATCAAGTTGAAAAATATATTGACACCCCAAGGAAAATAAATGCATGCGTTACATTATTACTGGTATTAAATTTTTAATTAATTAGATAAATATCCTATTAATTAATAATTTATTCTAATACTAATTGTCTTTTTTGCAGTGGTGGATCTGTGAGAAAACACAAATTTTGAAATCTGCTAAATTCGAATACAACAACTCGTATCCCTTGGCTGGCAAATGGGATATATCAAAACTCAAGCCAATAATGTTATTGACCATAGAGTACAACTCAGTAAGTATAACTGCAATTTAATTTATAGAATTATTAAGCTTTAGTAAAAAAATAGCCAGTACTTTATTTGTTTGCAAACTTATCTGCAACATTTAACAATGGTTGTAGATTTATCTGCATTTATTAGCAGCAGTTGAGCTTTTTTTGGCTGCAATTATTCACTACATATGATGACTTATCTGCAATTTTTATAAAAAATTGCATATTTATCTGCACTTAAAACAACAAAACTGAACATAGTTATACAATTATTTACAATAATTAAAGATATATCTACTATTTTGTATAATACCTGCAGATTTTTCTGCCATTATTAAAAGTATTTATGGACATACATACCAATCATAATTAAAATTATATTCATTTTTCCAATTATTCACAGTTCTTACATAATTACATACAAATATTCTTAAGCTTCAATTTTGATTGAATTATTTATTCCAGGATTTTCAAGGAGAGGAACTAATATTGTTGAAAGATGCAGTTGAAAAAGATGAAGAATATGAAGCATTCTACAAGAAAAGAGAAGAAAAATATAAAGAAATAATAAGAAAACTTGAATTGGACAACAGGAAACTTCAAGCTGAAAATACGCTGCTAAAAAAGCAATTGAGACAAAATGTGGAAACATCATCATCCACAGAATCTGATAATATAGAGCTACAACTAATAGAAAGATCTGGTAGCAAACTAAATTCCTCAGATGAAAGTGAAAGTGAAGAAAACAAAGAAAGTGAGGATAATGAAACAGAAGAGAATACGTCATCTGGTAATACTTTCAGTAATATTTTGTTTTCCAACAAGAATGTAAAAATTTAAAATATTTGATGATATATCTGCAAGTATTCTTACTAAATGAAAAAAGCATTTTTAAAGAATAAATGCAGATATCATTGCAATAAGTGTTAAAAACTGTAGCACATTCTTCATTTTTTACATAACACATTGTAACATAACACAAAATCTATAACTATGTCAAAAATATTAAAGAGTTAAATTGCAAACATATATTTCAGCTCAAAGGACAGAAGAAAATGAAAATTTAGTTGATATTCAAACTGAAGACAAAACTGTTGAAGATGAATCTCAGCTAATGGAGATAGATGAAGAAAAAGAAGAACAAAAAGAAAAAGATGTTGATAATGGGGAAAAAATGAATTTTGAAGCAAAACAGAAAGACCGAGAAGATGGTGAAGAAACAAAAATAGTTGAGGAAGATAAAGCAATTGAACAAGATCCTTCATCTGGTAATGCTTTGAATAACTATAGTTTTTCAACCAGACTGTAAAAATGTAACATATTTGTTGATATATCCGCAAATATTCTTCCTATTATATATTAATAATATGAAGAATAATTGCTGTTATTAATGCAACAACTGCTGTAGAGTGTAGCATATTCTTCACTTTTTCACAATTATTCACAAAATTTTTATTAACCAACAACCAATAATTGTATTTCAAAAACCAATTATGAAATATTAACCATCATTCAAATTGATTTCAGGTGAAAGCATTCAAAAATATACACAGTTACAAGGCAAACAAACCGAAAAAATATCTACTTCAGCAGAAACAAAAACTGAAGAAATCAAAGAAAAAACATTGGAAATTGAAAATCCAAAAAAAAGGGTTAAATTAGCTGAAGAAGTGAATTTTCAGACTGAAAAGAAAGCGAAAAAGGAAAAACAGCCAGTACAAACCCTACCAATAATAATTGAAGAATATGAATCTGAACCTAGATCAAAAGAATTATCTACCAGTACAAAAATAAATGTCAGAAGGAGGTCAAATGTACGAGGTCTATCTGAAGAAAAAATCAAGCTGCTTGAGGACTTCTTTAATAACTCTGACCTCAGGTAAAACTGTATAATTCTTTTAGTAGCCAAGTATACCAATAAATGCTTAACTAAAAGTAATTATTTAAATTTCCTGGGTAGATATCAGCAAATATTTGAAAAATACAAACATTTACTAATATTGATCATTATATCACAGCAAAAGTGCATACTTAAATGGAGACGATGACATAATTATAACTGGAACAGCACTTGGTGAACTAATTATAGGAAGATTTCTTGATGGCCAGGTACAACTTTACTCAAAAGTACATTTATTTACAAATTTATCCGCAACATTTAATTAGACTTGCTGTTTTATCTGCAAAAACCCATTTGTCTGCAATAACTCCATTTATCTGCATATTTATCAGCAATACTTCTTTAAATTTATTGTTTTGTCAGTAAAATTCCATTTATCCAAAACAATATCATTTATCTCCAGAAATATCTGCAACTATTGCACATATAAATCGAGTTAGCCATGCATGTAGCACATTCTTCATTTTTTTGAAATTTTACAAAATTTGCAAATAATTGCAGATATATCTCCAACTATTGCGTATAGTTGCAGATATATCTGCAACTATTGTGTATAGTTGCAGATATATCTTCAACTATGTGCATTAGTCGCAGATATTTCTGCAACTATTTCTAATAGTTGTAGTAATATCTGCAACTATTTGCAAATAGTTGCAGAAATGTCTGCAACTATTGCTTATAGTTGCAGATATATCTGCAACTATGTGCAACTATTGCTTATAGTTGAATATAGTTGCATTTCTGCAACTTTATGCAATAGTTGCAGAAATGTCTGCAACTATGTGCAATAGATGCTGAAATTTATGCAACTATTCTGTATAGTTGCAGAAATATCTGCAACTATTGCACATAGTTGCAAACATTTCAGCAACATTTAATCAAACCTGTTGTTTTTATGCAAAATTTCAAGAACTTATTATTTTTCTGCTAATCATATTATATTATTCTGTAAACAAATATACTATCACTATTTCCTTATAATAATATTTGTAGATCATTGACTGGTATTCACATGAATTGCGTAAAGTTCATCCAGAAAACTTGTACTTCAAAGTTTACGCTACTGTAAGTTTTATAATCTTCTACTGAAGAATTTGTTTAAATGTTCATCAATTCAATTGTCTAATATATTATCCTACAGACATTTCTACTGAGCAATTCAAAGAATGTAACACAAGCCCTAATCGATAATGTAGTTGCTAAAAATTTTGCAAACTGCAATAAAATGTTCTTCCCTATCCACCAAAAATCACATTTTACACTGTTGGAGTTTAATAAACAAGGTAGAATATGGATTCACTACGATTCCATAAAACCACGGCACGAAGCAGATCATCAGAAAGCGGCAAGAAAGATGGTATGTAAATTAAAAAATGAATAAATCAGAGAAAAATAAACTATTTAACAAAATCTTTGTTTTTTTTTACAGAGAGTTTATGTCACTGCCTTACTAAAGAAATTGGAAAAAGGAGAGCATGAACCATCAAAGCAAATCACTTTTGCTAACAGCCCCCAACAACGTTCTGATACGTAAGTACACAACAAAAAAAATGTACAAATATTTCCATATATTAGAACATTTCTTCTAATAATTATATAATACTTGTCAATCATTGCAGAGTTGATTGTGGCATGTTTGTAATGAACATTATGAAACAAAGAAGTGAAGACAAAGAAATCAACAATGAAGACCCTGAATTCTCATATGAAGCTATGGATTCACAAAGAGCTGAAATAGCACATCAAATTCTTTCTTGCAAACCTTATAGTTGGAGCTTAGAAGAAAGCTTGACACAAAAGTTTTTACTTTCTGAAGCAAATCAAAATAATTGATGTATCAAACTGTAATGTTTTATGTAAGAATACTGAAATGTATGTACATATTTGCTAAACTTATGTAGTTGAAAGACAATATTACTGTGTTACCACAATATTAGAGTATATTACAAAAAAATTTATATATAAATTTCTAACAATTGTATTCAGCATTAAAAGCACATATCTGCAGTTATCTTGACAAATGTGTAGGTAATTAAATACTTGCTCTTAAAAATTGCAGAATAATCAGCAATAAAAACATATATCAGCAGATATCTCTGTAATAATTTATTTTTTCCAAATTCTTACTCATAATAATTTCACAAATGTCAGCAAATAAAGCACATATCTGCAGATATCTCTAAAAATATTTAGCTATTGGAAATTCTTTCAACAAATACTTGTAGAAATTTCAACAATAAAATCATATATCTACAGATATGTCTACAAATTTGTAGATATTCGAATTTCTTGAACCAGATAATTTCAGAAATGTCAGCATAACAAATAGATAATTGCCGATACCTCCATATTTATAAACAAAAATTGCACATACTTATGGATACTCTTATTTATTTCGATCCAAACAATTATACAAATATCATCTTCATATAAAAAGCATTATTCACAAAAGGGGTATAAAAAGAAAACAATTATTCAGAAAAACTGCAGAAATATGTGCAATTAACAGTAATAATTGCAGAAAATACTGCAACAATGATTACTCGAAAGCGAACCATGTTTAATACATTACAGACAGTAAACATCCAACCTAAGGATAGAGAAAATACCATAACAATGAATAAGAAAAACATAAACTCAACTCCATACATTTTAGCTTTCCTATATTAAAGAGAGACTACATGTGTTTCACTGAACAAGTCCTTTTATTATGACCCAACTTCTTGCATATGCTGCATCTAATAGTCTTTGAAATTTCACCGGCAGATTTTATCCTCTTAAATGCAGATGGTCGACCAGGCATTCTTCTACCTTTAGGAGGTGCTACAACAACATCTTCAATCAAAACATCTTCTTTCACAAAGTTTATAATAGGATTGATTGGATGAGAATATGCCGATCGAAAATAAACAACTTTGAAATAATCTTCAATGTAATCATAAACATTTAACTTTCCACAGCTCAAAATACATCTAACGGCATGAGCACAAGGAAAACCATAAATTTGCCACAAATTACAAGAACAAGTCCGATTATTTAAATCAACAGATTGATGAACAGGAGAATGAACTTCAAACACATGATCAGATTTTATAACAAACCATGAAGCTCCTTCCAAATGAAGACTTTTCAACCGATTTTCATTCACCGGACAAACAACACTATTCCAACTATTAGCAAGTTCTCGACGATCAGAAATTAACTTCATCAACTTAACTCTAATGCTATCCAAGCATGCAGTGATTGGTAAATGTCTTTCTTCCAAAATCCATTTATTGAAACTCTCTGAACAATTTGATGACATTTCACCATAACGACAAGCAGGGAAAAAAACATTAGTAAATTTCTCAAAGGGAATTCCATTCAAAAAGTTTGCCACTGTAGAACCACCAGCATCTTTAAAATTCTTCAATGCTAAATTGAAATCATCCAAATTAGAAGCATATGCAACACGTCCAAACAAATCTATCAACCATTTCTTTTTTGATTTGGAAAATTCAGACTTTAAAGCAACTTTTAAATTATTGTTTAAATGATAAAAACAGGAACCATGAACTGAATCTGGAAACACTTTGGGAATAGCAACAAGAATACCAGGATGACGGTCAGAAATGAAAACAAACTTTCTACAATCATCTTTCAAAAAATCTTTAAGCTGTTCACAATACCAAATCCAATTATTTTCATCTTCACCAGACACAATTGCAACTGCTATAGGAAAAAAACCTGATAAAACAATAACAAATATATAAATAACTGAACAAATTGCTTAATACTATTCACTTATATTGAAAAAATGCTGACAAAACTGCAACTATTACCAAATATTACTGCACAAAAATTTTCCTTAATTCAAAAAAATTGCATACTTTTCAGCAATTTTTTATGTAAAATTGCTTCGATTTCCGCAATGATTTATGTAAGTAAAATATTTTATTTCTTCTTAATAAATATTGATGTTGCAGAAACATATAATAATTATTGCAGATATTGATGCAATTATAAATTAATGTACAACATACCTTCATTGCCATTTTTACCAGTAGCAGCCATCAAACAACCTTGAGCTCTATCCTTCATAAAAGTAGCATCAACAAATATTAATGGCCGACAAAATTGAAAACCATGTGCACAAGCTTCAAAACCAACGAAAACCCTCTCAAATTGACGAGTATCATGATTACACTCCAAAACTACTTTACTACCAGGATTACTTTCAATTACAGCATCACAAAAAGACTTCAAATGGTGATAAGACATCATATCACTTCCATGTAAATCTTCTAAAGCCAATCTCTTCCCACTATAAGCAAAATAATACTTCAAAATGATATTATACTCAGTTTGAAATAGGTTAATAATGTCCTTTGTCTTCATTAACGGATTAGCTTGAATATGATCATAAACCAACAACTTAATCAATTTACTTGAAACAGGAGGATCATTAATATCATGAATTCCAGCACCACAGGTATGTTCAGGATGAAATCTCTTTATAACAAAATAGCCCGGAAGATTAAACTTAACAGAAGCATGAATTCTGAAAGTACATTTTGTTCGAGAACAAACAACCGTAACTCTTTCCTTATCATTCTTAACCAAATCAAGCTTATACCCTGTCTTAATACTATATATCATCAAATTGAGCCTAAATTCAGTAACACCACCTGGAAATTGTTGACCAACACCCGTAAAAACAGATTGATTGGAATCATTTCTTAATAACTGCCTGAATTGAATATTAGAATCACCGGTACTAACAAATGAGGAATCACTGCTACATGTAACAGCATCTGATCTAATATTGGTAGCTGAAAAACTAGAAGGAACAACATCAACAAAAATAACAAAGTAATCCTCACGGTTATGAGCAGCCAACAACAAAATAGATTGAAGATCAAAATTAGTTTCAATATTCCTTCTCAATCCATCTCTAACATAGTACAATTCAAATGACATTGAACTCAATTCTGTCCATTTACCAGAAATAGCACTTCTCAACATAACAACCGAACTATCAAATTGAAGGCGTAACGAAAAGCTATCATATCCAAACTTCAACAGCACAAGCACTCCAGCATCACCAGGAACACTTTAATTTTAAAAAAACATAATTACAATTATAAAAAAATAAATACAAAAATGCAGGATATATATATTATATGCTGATATGTAAGCAATAATTATAAAAAATTGCAGACAAATCAGCACATAAAATAATATTTTAATACTTAAGCAATATCATTTGCTGATATGTAAGCAATTTTTATAAAAAAAAGCAGATAAATAAGCAGAAGTCTGAGCTTAAACAAATAAGTGAAATACGAACATTACTTGCTGATATGTATGCAATAATTGTAAAAAATTGCAGATAAATCAGCAACAATTAGTAATTTGTACCATTTTCACCATACATATTCAAATTATTTGCGGACAAGACTGTAAAATACCTACAATAATTCCAGACAAATCAGAACTTAATCAAAGCTAAAAAAATAAATCAACGAACAATACCCTATACATACGCATTAATTTTTCAGATAAAATAAACAATAGAATACTTGTAATTTTCATTTACTTCAAACAAAAAAAAACTAACGAAACAGAAATAACAAAATTATAAACGAATATCGCAATATCATTTAAAAACAAACAAAATCGATTACAAATCCAAACAATATTTTACCTGGAAGAAGGTAAAGGCATGATTCCGAAATAATATCTTAAAACAATGATCGAACTGAATCAGAGTTTAAAACTTGAAATCGAAATCACAACCACCATAAAAAATTAGCGCGACATGCAAACAGGGGTATTTATGGAATAAATTGAGGCAGAAATAAAAACAGGGATCGGAAATATAAGTTTTCAAACGGGAGGAGTTTACGCGGACTAAGTTTAATTACAAGGACGTGGGCCTAATTTTCACAAAAATAAAATTAAGCAAGGAAATACATACAAACAAATCAGAGAATTACACAAACAAATCAAGGAATTTACAGCGAATCAAAAAGGGGAAAAAGTGGTGAAAAGCGTAGCAAATTAAAAGGGATAGAGATTGAAGCTAAGGACAACATGTGAGTGGGTTTAAATTATATATCTTTTATGTTTATGATATATTAACGTTAGATTCCCTTTAATATTTTAATTCAGCATTTACTTCAGTAATTAGTTCTGTTGAAAACTGTAAATTGTTTAAGAGAGCTTATATTTAATTATTATTTATATAGAAAAGGAAGATAGTAATCCAATTAAATATGAATAATATAAGGTTTGACAGTTAGAGAAAGGCATAAGCCTAAAAGTAAGAATTTTACAGTTACTATTTTAAAGTTGAAATTTAGCCTGTAAATGTTAGCTTCTTTTTATTCCTTTTTACGCGAATAAAATAGTAAATGAGAAGAATTCACAAATATGGACTAAAATAGAGAAACATCGGGTTTACAGAAATTAGATGTAAAATAATAAAAACTGAAATAAAAGGAGGAAAAGTGGAAATTTACCGTAAATCATGCTAAAAAGGGAGAAATAAATTGATTTGGAAGTTAGTAATAAATTAGTTGGTTGGTTTAGAAAAGAGAATACATTTCCATAGTTTAATATTACAAAAATAACAATAAACGTAATTGCAAGAATAAAAAAAAGAAAAAGGGAATTAGTGTAAAATAGAGACATTTCTATATTTTACATTACCCAATAGTTAAAGAAAGAAATATCTTGCAATTACGAGCTATTGTTTATAGCATTAGTTAGTATTAAAATATGGAAATGGATTTTTAGCGGAGTTTTTGTAACCCCACCAAATAGAATAGAAGTACTTCCTAGAATAAAAGATAATAACTTAAAGGATTAAAGAAATTAAAGAAGAAGAAGTAACCAAGTTAATTATTTGGCAAGGCTAGAAACGATAAATAAAAATGTGCATAGATCTGCATTTACTATGCATATAATAGAGTAAAAGCAAAGTAGTTTTTATGATAAGTAAATTTGTGATAGTCGGACGTAGTCCCAAGCCAAGAATGTCATATAATATAAGTGAACTAAAGAGAATTCAATATCATAATAAGAGAAGACATACTAGAATAGAAAAGAGATACTTGCAATTACATTTAATAAATGTAAATTATAAAAGAATATAGAAGCAACAACTGCAAGTATAATTATAACATAGGTTATAATTAAAGATAACAGAAGAGGCTTATTTTAAAACTTACACTAAGTTAATAAGCAAACATAGAAACATGGCCCATACCAACAGCATTCCCTTTCAGTCAGGAACTGATGGTCTCACAATAGTTAGGTGTGGCTGGGACAAGCTTATGTTGATTAGGGTAAATAAGTAGCCAACAGAATAAGAAAAGTAAACTAAACGCAGAATAAAAGATTGGACATAGGGTCTAATAAAATAGTTAGATGCGTTTGGAGTAGCCCAAAGGATGAAGAGCCTAACGAAGCAGTTCATCATAGATTTCAGCATAGAAGAAGCATGTAACAACCAATCAATTTTAACAAATATTTTAAATTAAATTTATTTGAAAACATTGATTTTAAATCATTTAAATTGAAATTTTGGAATTTTCCAATGTATTTTGGATTTTATTTATAATTTATTTTCCAAATATAATAAAATAATGATTTTCTGGAAATATTATATTTTGTTCAATTTTGTCAAACTTTGATTTTCAGTTGAAATTTGTAAATTTGAATTTTAAATTTCTAATCTTTTTCTTTGAAACGGTATTTGATTCTGATATTCGTTCTGCTTTTCATTTTGTTAAATTCTGTTTTATAATTTTTAAAATCTGATAAATTCAGCGTTTTACAAGAAATTATTTTTAGTATTTTATTGTCAATATTTTCTATGTTTATTTCTATTTTTATTTTGGTTTGGACTTTGATTTTGTTTGGGCTTTGAATTTTATTTGTTGTCTTGAACTTGTTTTGTTTTGGGCTTGACAAATGGCTTTGGAAATTCAAGAGACATAGGTTTTCTTTTCTTTAATGTGATGTGTGCCTCTTCCTTTTCCTATTATTAGCCGTGTATTTCCATGCCTATAGCCGTACATCTCACATTTGTTTCTCATCTCCTTTTCATTTTTATTTCTAACAAAAATTTTACAGTAAGTTTCATGGCTTCCTCTTCTCTTTCTTTTTCTCTTTTCATTTTCCTTTTGTTGTAAGCATAGTTCGGCCATGCTCATTTCCTACGCCTTGCCGACCATTTCACCACCACCTCCATGACCGGCCTCCCCATCCCACCATCACTCCATGTTGTTTCCGTGACCCATAGATCCAATCCATCACCATACCACACTTGAAACCATAGCCGAACCCTATAGAACATCACCTTCCTTGTTTGCATTGGCATCCCCTTGTTCACCACTTTCCCTTGCCTTTGGCCATGACCAAACCTACCCCAAAGCCATGCCATTTCGTGTGCCTTGACCTGAAGTGACCACTTGACCGAACCCAAACTCCATAGGGCTGAACCATATTGCTAGGCCGAACCCACACTTGCCTTGCCTCTTTACCTTCCATGACCTTTTGCCTTCACTTGACTTTTAACTTGCAAATCCCTTCACATACCCTTCATTTCAGTCCATAGCCGTGCACTATTGGGACCATGGCCGAGCCTAGATGCCTCAAACCATGTATGGCCGAGCCTTATGTGGTGATGGTTGAGCCTATTTGCTTTGTGGCCGAGCCCACTTGTTTGGTTAAACCAATTTTACTTCACTTTGTTTCATTTTTGATTCATAAATTTTGTGTTGAATTATATATTTATGTATGGTTTTATTTATTTGTTTACAAGATTTGGATTTGGGTGCTACTTATCCTCTAATCCGATTCGTGCTTTGTCGTGCTTTTTCAGAGTTTTTTCTTGTGTTTTGAATTGTCATCTCTTGCTTTAAAAAGGTGAGTTATCACTCTCGACTTCGTATTTATAAAACTGTGAAACAAAGTCATGTGAATTGTAGTAGTGGTATGCCATGTTGATAGTAAATTCATATATGCCAGTGATGTGATATTATATGATGTTATAACCTGATTATATACCTGATTATATACATGTTTAATCACCTGATATGACATGCTATGTTTTACTGTTTATATTTATATTTCTGTTTCACACACTGCAAGTTCCCTTTCACTATGGGTTGAAATGATACATACCCGAATGGACTTTAGAATAGGGAAAAGTTGTTATGAGCTGAAATGATAGGCTCGAGCGATTTTTATTTGACTTGGGATTGCGGGTTTGAAATGATAAAACCTGGGATTTTAGTTCATTACGGATTGAAATGATATATTATACGTATCACTTGACTTAGGTTAGAAAATATTATACAGACCCGTGGTTGATTTTAAATATAAATATTTTCTGAAATTTCTAAGTATTTGGAATATAAAATATATAAGATTTTAAGTTAATTTGATTTTTAAATGATTTAAATAAATTTTATAGTGATTTTCTATAAGTTAAAAATTATATAAGTCAATAAATGATTAAGATGTAAATTTAAATGTGATTTGACTTAATAATTGAAATTTGATTTGAAATGAAATTTTAGGCTTAACTTAGAAATAAAATATTTTATTTATGAAATGGATATTTTTAAAAGTAAATAAAATATTTAATTGTTTGTTAAATTAAAAGTTAAGCAACGTAAATGTAATTTTGACTTAAAAAATAAATTATGGTTAAATTTGGATATTTTATTTATAAAATTTTATTTATTTAAATCATAAGTGAAATAATATCCAAATAAATAATTTTGAAAAGTGAGATATGTTTTATAAGTTAAAAATTGTGAAAACTGAAATTATAATGTTTCTGAAATATTATAGAAAATCTCAGATTTGTATTGGCAGCATTTCTGAAATGCTGTGGTTTTAAGGTAGCAGTTTATAAGTGTTGCTGTTTTTGTAAATATACTGTTTTCTGAAATAATACTACTATCTAGTGTAGAAGTTTATAAGTGCTGCTGTTTCTGTAAATGTACTGTTTTCTGAAATAATAATACTATCTACTGTAGCAGTTTATAAGTGCTGCTGTTTCTGTAAAAGACTATATTTCTGAAATAATACTATCTACAGTAACATTTTCTAAGTGCTGCTGTTTCTAAAAAGATGATGATTTCGAATGCTAATATATGTATTATCACATTTTCAAAGTGTTACGAATGCTAAAATTACAATGTTTTGAAATTGTTATAATTGAATGAATGAACTTAGAAATGCTACAACTTTGAAAATGAATATTATTTTGAAGGATATTTGCATCGAATTTAAATGGTTTAAAATGAATATGTTTTGATTTGAAATATAAACCATTTTGAATTTATAACCACGGGTTATAATAACGATTGGTTGTTGAAGAGACCGGGATCAAATGTGGACATACTCTCTGTCGATACCGAAAACTACTGTAACAACTGTGTACGTGGTGGAGATTCCAGAATGAAGTAGGATGGTGGCGACGATCCTAAGGTATTTACGTGGACCTAAATCCCGTGAGTTAGCATAAGGTGGCTAAAACAGGAGCGATTCTAGGCTAATGAGGTGGCTTCTCTTATCGGACACATTCCATCGTATACCATTCTATTACTTTGTGATTGATTGGGTGCACCCCTTGATTCGGGAGTGTGGCTCGAGTTGGGCGACTGCTGCGGCTTTGCGTTACGAATAGTCCGGATGCGTAATTGGTATATCTACCCTAGCATTGCCTCGTTGTGCCATGTCACCTACCATAGCGTGCTTTACTACGAGTTTTATTTGTGTCGTACCTATGGAGTATCCTCTGGTAGCTCCAGTTTACGGGGTATTATGGTACTGTATAGACTATTGGCACACCTAAAAATGTCTTAAGGTGGAAAATGTAAAGCCTTAACGCTATTTTTAAATAGTATACTTTACTTTAGACATTATTATAATAGCATATCCTACTGTAGGATGGGCGATCCCAAGCATCCTTTGAGTTATTGATGCATTTCTATTACAGTTCACTTGAGTTGATTTACATTGTATAAGTATGTATGTCCTGGCTCGAGTGTTGTGTGTTTTGCTTTACGCTCGGGTTAGCCTGAGTATCACAGCTTTGGATTCACCTTCTGGAGCTAGAGATTTGCTGTAGTTTATCTGTCTATCTAGTTGTCTTTCCATTTCAGTTATTTCCTATTCAGCTTTGCTTATGTATTTGTGAACTTATGTATTCAGACTTCTGTTGTATCTGTTTTTCAGACTATGGTATTTTGTATCTGTTTTGAGACTATGTATTGTAGAGGCTTCATGAACCACTATGTATTTTATTTCCACTGCAAGTTATTCTGATATTCTGTGTCTGTGATTTTGTGATTGGTTTTATTTTCTCCAAATTTATTTACAATCTATTGTTTTGAATTATTCAAGTCTGGCATGTGTGGATTTATTGTCGATTTGAATGGTCCAAAATAGTGGGTCGTTACAAAGCACGTCCAACTTAGTTATTGTAGGCTAGAAGGAAGTACAAGACTTCAACGGGATGTGAGGGTACTCTAGGATGGCCCTCTGGGGTAGGCCTAACGAAGCAGTCCCCCAGAGGCAGGTCTATAGTGTTCCATCAAGAGAGTATGCCTTGACTGCTTTTGCATGATAGGACCATTGTAGGCAGTTAAAAGGGTTGATGTTTGGAGTAGGATATTCATATGACACCGTACTCTAACTTGCAAGTAGGTTTTAGTGGGCAGGATCCAAAAGGATAGTCGCATGCGGATATCAGGCAAGCATCAAACCAAGAAGCGAGTTCGGGAAAGACTAGAGTTAAACCCAAAATCCAATGATTCTTTCACTATGGAGACATTGGATGAGGGGCACAACCACTTAGCTCTTTAGAGGTCTTTCGATTAGTTGAGGAGTGGTTGCATGGGGCCATAGCCACGATAAGAAAAGATATAGACCAAGTAGAATATCTGTATTGCAGGCCTAACGAAACAGTCCTTTACAGACATAGAAAATCCTCGACCGAGTTCCGTACAAAGTAGACCTTGTTAAGCGGGATTCAGGGAGTAGACAGAATGATTACGTATAGTCCTCAAGGTACGCACTGGGTGGTACATTGTGGATGTCCGAGCATTAGTATAGGCTAGTGTGGACGCAGTTTTACGTTTTCATAGCAAATGATGGAATATCTGTATTATAGCCTCATGAAGCTGTCTTTTACAGATGTAGTCATAGAATGCTCTAGGAACAAGACGATGGAGTCCTTTTCGAGGAGGATACGGAAGGTACTATGGGTAGTACCTAGGATCGATGCGGTCATTGAGCATATAGCTACATATATATTAGTTATTAGGTTTTAATCTACTAGGGAGTAGATGGGTACGATTCACACATAGAGGCAAGAGTATTGTGAACCCAATAAACCTAATATAACAGTAAATGGAAATAAAATGGCATATGTAGAATTAAGCTTAGAAGTGTAAAAATTTTCCATTCACTAGAACTTTAGTTTTGACCCCTTACTCATAACATCCTACAGGTTAGGTAAATGGCAGAGACTTTCCAGCTTTGAGACACTTGTTTAGAAAGTGTTATTATATTGGTGAGTATTTACTTACTATTATATTTTAGTCAGTTCCGTTGTGAGATATTTATCTGAGCTCTGATATATTTGTCTTTGACTATTTGCAGGATACCAGAAACCCAACTCGGGCTTCAGTGGGCTTGGATTTTAGCATTTTTGCGAAAATCCAGACCCACTGGAATTCGGGTTGTTACAACTCGTATACTAGTTTTGAAGGGGTATTCGGTAAGTAGAACACTTACCGATCCCGGACTCTTGAAAACCAATCGATGAATTACCGGTTAACTCAATTCCAGTTCTCTCATAGTAAAAGAAAGCTAGAGATGTTCCATACTAATACTCCTCTTTGGGGGTTCTCATTGGTATGAAATCGTGAAGCCCTTTGATTACTTCCTAACTTACTATTAGGTCAAGTTTGATAGTCGACTAATCGATCATCTAGTCAAAAACAATTGTTTAGATAAATCACGATTCGTACAGTTAACTCGTTTTTGACATTCAAACTTAACTATTCCTCATCCAAGGGTGAAGACATGTAAGTTTGAGCATTGGTTGCATCAAGCTTGCCTAGACACTTCATTCTTGCATCTCACAAATAGATAAGTCTACCTCGTCGTCTTTTAGAATTAATTATAGTATTAATGATTTCCATTAAGAAATCAACACGATTAACACGTTTTCGACATTTTTCAACTTACTATTCCTCGGTTAAGAGGGAAGCCTGGTAGGTTAGAAATTTATTGATCCGTCCCTAATCGACATCAATCTTAACTCTCACAAAAAGATAAGACTTACTTCATCAACTTTTAGTGTTATGCATAGTTGATTGCTTTCCAAACAAGTAATCAAATAATTAACCATTTAGCCACTAAACAATTCTAAGCCCTTTTCGAAAAATATTTGTATATACTTTTAAAATACTTGAATACTTATAATAGGTTTTAAAAATATTTGTCCAAAATATTACTTGAAAATAACAACTTTACAATTTTCCTTAAAACTTGAAAACGATATTTTTTCAACAAAATATCTCTTCTTTAAAAATTCCCAACTAATTATTATAAATTCATAAATATCTTAAACCACTTTCGAAATACTCTAATATGAGTTAGTAAACACCTATAAAATTATTGAAACAAAATATTTAAATTTAAATATCTTTTCAAACCTTTTAAAGTCCAAAATCGAGGCTAAACGTGGCGGTTTTGCAATTGTGATGTTTTGGCCACTTTTGGTGATGTTACTTAACTTTTTATTATTTAAACTTTTGATCGAAACAAACATATATAAGACATTATAAATATGGGGATAAACCCCTAAGGATCTCCCTATAAAGTTCCATAGAAATTTACAAAAACAAGGTAATTCTGAACTACATCTATAGTAACAATCGCTATTTGTGCACTTCTAAATCCGAGTGATATTCCATATATGTTTAACTACAACCTTTGTGCTTTGTTCCAAGGTCTAGTCACATGTCATACAAGTCCAACCAAGTTCGTTCAAGTCCACATATATGTCACTTGCTTTTCAAAGCAATAATCAAAACCATTGTTTTCAACATATGTCCAAGTTAATTTTAACAACTTTCACACAATAAAACACAAGCAAATATGAGTTATATTTTCAATCTAAGTGGCGAGTTAGCTCACCTTAAACCCAACAAACATTGGAGCTCAAGCATCCAAGTTCAAACCTACTCTTTTACATCCCTTCCTCTCTTGCTTCAACCTTGCCTTTTCCTCCTCTTTCCACCAAATGCTCACAGCCTTAGGGTAAGGGAGAGAGTGGCTTCACTTTTTCACAATCTAACTTGGTAGAAGGTGATATAATATGGTGGTAAGGCTTCACTCTAAGTTGGAGATGATTTGGATATGGTTTGCAAATAATTTTCTTTATAAATTTAAGAAGAAGAAGATGATGAAGACATGGATATTTTCACTTAAAGCTTTGTAATTTTTGTGAATGGTTACTAAGAGTGTATCCTTGCTTATATAGGCTTGTGAAAAGGGTTACTAAAACCTTCTACCTCTCAGGGAAGGTCACAAAGGTGCTTCCTTCTCACATGGTAACTTTATGTCACTTCTCCTTTATGCATATTACCATCCTCACCATGATAATATCACTTATCCATTAGAACTTTCTAGAACATTCCAAACTCAATAAAGAGGCGTGTGTGTTAATTAGTTGCTAATGTGTTAATTTTATCATTAGTTAAGTGTATGATAGTTCGAACAACTTATATCAATCGAATAAGTATTTATCGATAAACTGATTTTCGGTCACATTATCGATTTTCCTTCGAAGAATATATTTTTGTAAACACTTTTCAAAGACAAGTTTCTTATAATTATTTAATAATTAAATGATGTTAAAAAAGGTTATAAAATAATATTTATAACACTTGACTATATTTCGAAATGTTTCGATATTCGAAGATGAGGTTTTCGAATTTTAGGGTCGCTACATTCTCCCCCATTTAGAACATTTTGTCCTCGAAATTCAAATAAGAACAATAAGCAAAGAAGTTAAAAGAATCTGGTATACATATATATGCATACTGCTGAAACTATATACAAACAAACTACAGTCCAAATGCAAACCAAGTGCCTCGACCTCAAGCGGTAAGTACACTACAAAAGACGTACAATACTAAGATAAGAAATTGCTAGTCTAAGAAAAAATCTGGATAGGACTCTCTCAAACTATCATCTGTTTGCCACTTACAATCCCAAGCATCCTTGCTTCATTTTAACTTGACTAACTTCACAACCTTAGTCCTCAATCACTTTGTATCTCTATCAACAATACGAACAGGCTGTCTCAATATAGTCTAATTTGGCTCAATCTCCAAGTCCTTCTACTACGATGCTTCCACTATCATCGAAGGATCATGTACAAACTTACGAAAATGCGACACATAAAATACTTGTGCACACCTGATAACCTAATTGGTAACTCGACTCTATATGCGAGTGTACCAATCCTCTCTAGAATTGGGAATGGTCTTATATATCGAGGAGCCAACTTCCCACCCATTCCAAACCAAACTACACTCCTCATCGAAGAAACTTTTACAAACATAAACCAACTGAAAACTTCAAATCTTTACGCCTCTTGTTTCCATAGCTCTTTTGTCAATTCTATGCTTCCTTGATTCTCTTTCGAATCTCTATAACCTTATTTGATGCCTCCTGAATCATATCTGGCCCAAGCACAAGATGATCTTCAGGTTCTACCCAACACGATGGAGATTTTCAAGGCCTTCCATACAACGCTTCAAATGGTGTCATTCCGATACTGGCCTGATAACTGTTATCGTATGAAAACCCAACAAATGGTAATTGTTCTTCCCACGGACCCCTGAATCTAAAATGCATGCTCTAAGAAAGTCCTCTAATACTCGGTTCATCCTTTCTGTTTGCATATCTATCTGCGGATGGTAAGCGGTACTCAAACTAAGCTCGGTCCCCAAGGCCTCATGCAAAACCTTTAAGAATTGGCTTATGAATATCGGATCTCTATCACTAATGATACCACAAGGAACACTGTGCAATCTGACGATTTCCTTAACATATAACTTAGCCAAACAAGAACCTGTTCTCGTAGTCTTAAAAGGTAAGAAGTGCGCACTCTTGATCAATCGATCCATGATAACATGCACACCCTCGTTACCTCTTCTCGACCTAGGCAATCCGTCGATGAAGTCTGTAAAGACCCAGAATTTTGAACGAATTAAATTGAAAATATTTAATTAATTTTAAATATTTGAACGATAATTTAATTTGAATCCCGATTATAACTTTGAAATTGACGATTAAATTATAAAATTTAATCTATTGTAAGTTGAATAAAATTTGAATCTTCAGTTTTAAACTGATTAAAAATAATCTGAAGGCTTTGAAAATTTATATTGATAATATTAAAGATAATAGAAGCTTCAGAATCGAATTTGAAACTGTTTTGTTCGGTTTTGAATTTATATCGTTCGTACCGATATTTAAAAATAGCCGTCCGAGGCGCAGTCTCAGAATTCGATGAAACCAGTTCCATTGGGTCCGTAATATTGTATTATTACCGGATTTCCAATTTCGTATTTTTCGGAGTTGATATGAGAGCATATGGCGTGTAAATGCATTGAAATTTAATCGATTTCAATTTAAATTTAAATTTAAATTTTGGGTCAATGTCAGCACATTTTCTTCCATTAAACACGCAGAGATCACGCCTAGTATCATGCAGACAATCACGAAGAAATCGTGCAAACCCATCCTCTCGTTCAAAATTTATAACAGTCGAACTCTTACTTCCTCAGTTCACAAATCAAAAAGATAATGGCTGCCATCCCTCTCCTCGTTTAAAATAAAATGGCGAACGAAATTGTTCTTTCGTTCAAAAAGAAAAAAAAGGGGAGAATGTCGAAATCAAATTCTCGTTCGACTGCGAAAAAAATCGCGTCAAAATCGTAAGAGCGGCGACGTGGGCGTGGGACCGTGGCTATGGGGGACTGAAATGACCCTCCTATTTACACACTAATTTCATTAGTGATTTTTTTTTTAAAAGATGATATATAGATATATCATCCATTACAAATATATTTCCCAGGGTCATTTTCTTTCTCTAATAAACAAAAATATATCCAGGATCTTTCACAATATAAAAATATTGTTTTAATTCTAAATCATTTTTAACATACATATATGAAGATATCTATGTTATATTCTACTTGAATCAGAGCATGATAATAAGTAGAAATCCTTTTTAAATTTGCAAAAATGTGATAAATTCCCTTTTTAAAAGAAAACTTATTGTATCCTGATTTTTGACTATAGTGTCCACTGGAAATATGTACCTTAGGCTGTTATTATAATTAAGAAATGATCAAGCAATAATCAGTGGAAAGCAAGCTTATAATATAGATGATTTTCTTAAAGTCTGGATAGTATCAAACTCAGGTTAAAAGAAAGTGGATCATAAGTGAACACAAGCAACATCTAGGCGTAATGGAAACGCGCCTAACTTATACATTCAAGGTCACGAGTTCGAGTACTATGCTGGTCGGTTCAAACACAATTTTTGTTTTTCTTTTTATTTTCTCCTGTATGGTTTGAAATCTGATACCTACCTAAATATATACTCAATTTTTACTTATAATCTATCATACAAAACAATATTTCTTGCTTTATTATTTTTGAAACCCTTTCCTACAACTGTTCTAGGAATTTATATTTATATTTTTGCCCAATATCAACATGTACACAGATATACATGTACATGTCAGTGTCTTTGTTCATTTTCCAGAAAACTGAGCTCAAATGTTCCCTTGCTTCATTGATTTGAAGTGAAACATTTGGCCTGACCTATGGCCTAACCATGTGGTTACTCTGGCCATTCTTTTGTTTGCATTTTACAACCCAGAATATACACAAAACATTGATACCTCTCCTTTACAAAAACATGTTTATATATATTTGTATAAATCAGACACCTTGTGATCAGATATATATCATTCTTCCTAACCATAATTCTCTTTTTTAAAAATATATTTTCAGAGTATATACACATTTTCTTGCATTTGGACATATATCAATATCATGAATTGAAAACATAGCAGTTTAATCCTTTTCTGGGTTTTCCCAATATAATTTTCTACATATCTATTTTTTTTGAAAGGACTCAGGATTAACTGAAATCATCATAAATGATTATGCTTATAAAATCCAGGTTTTTCCTCTAAATCAAAACAACTTTAGCAAATAGGTTTTCAAATCAGTTTAACATCAATATCCTTAGTACATACCAAATCAGAAATAACCAGAAACAACATAGCACATGTCTCTTACAAGTTCTTCCTACTTAATACATTTAGATAGCCATATTAATCAGGGAATACATGCATGAATTAACACATTCTAGCTTTTATTTCTAATTATCTTAGCATCCCCTATTCCATATCTTTTTAATCTTGCTTACTTAGCTCCATCACAACCTGCAAAAGCATTAGTGGCTGCCCCATTATAAATGAGACACCCCCATGTGCCATGAGCAATAAGGGTCAGATCTATGATCTGGTATGAGCATTTCTAACATATCCATGATATTAAGCTAAGGATACAGCATAAATATACTTTGCATACTTGACAGGTATTATCATATACAATACATAAGAGCAAACAAATGCATTAAAACAACTTTTATCTGGAACTACTAAGGTTGCCTTTTCTTTTTCTTATAAATTCCTGGCCTCATCTGCTATAAGGAATCAAAGGGACACATTGCCATGAACTAATTAACATCATGGCACAAAGATCTCAGGACTTAAACAAGCCATGTGCCAACTTGTCTACTTCAAATAGGACAAGCATTCCAGCAGCCTTCTTGGCACAAAATCCTTAGTTATATCACTAAGTGTATTTATGTTCATTCTATCAATGATAGCTAGGTGTACAAACCACCTGTACACATGAAGCATACTAGTTACCTTGCAGACATAATATTGCAAGCAAGTTAAAGGTTACTTTCTAGAGGTATAACACCCCAGTCATTTCATCTCACATTATTTAGCATATAAACACCCTATTCAAGCATATACCAGAATATTTGCAACTGAGAATAAATGCATGGCTCTATTGGGTTTATTTTGATTTTGCAAGCAACTATGTTTAGCCAGATTTTTAATCTTGTTTAAACACAGTTTTTAGGCTTGTAAATTTCTGTTTGGTTTAGGGCTCAGCACTTATAGAGAAAGACTCCATTGCACCCTTAACCAATTATTTCAAGCCTCAGCACCATACCAATGTATATGCAGCTCATAGTTTTCTTTTTTTTTCATTCTTTGTCTTAAGCCATTATTCAGACTAGTTACAAATACTCTATTATATGTTCTTTAAGGTTTTGGTATAATATACAGAGATGAAAATAGAACAACAAAGTTATACATCCAGCATAGCAGATCATATCTCATCAAACATTCATGAAACCATCAGTAGCCAACATAGTTTGTAAATCAAAACATGCAAAATATAGCATATAAAAGCTTGGCTGCCTAATCCCAGGTCTTAATGCCATGTATATGAGTGAGGATACTCACCTAAATGCTTACACAAGCTTAAACCAGAAAACCCTTCAAATCTTTAGCCTTATCTTCCTCTTCTTCCTTAGGTTAATTAATTAGTGAGAGAGCAGTTTTCTGATTGGGCTCTTGGTTTAAATAAGGGTTCTATCTAGGGTTTTGGGTGATGCAAAATCCCTATTTTAGCCCAGACCAGAATCATTCATTTGGCATTGCATATTCCCTCCCTCCTAACCCTTAATGTCCCGGCCAATATTTTAAAACAAGGCTAAATTGTGCCCATTTTCTTTTCTTTTCAGAAAGTGATTACTTTAAGTATTTTTATTATACTTACCTCAAACATGATAATGGTGTGACTTTCTATTTTCTGCCTATGTACATTTGCTTTCTTGCACTTTGGTTCTTACTGTTTTAGTGATTCCTTTATTAATTTTCTGCTCAAATAATATCTGGATATATATATATATATACATTTATACAACTATGGGTGTTAATTTAACTTTAACCTTTTATTTGCAGAAAACATGTGCATACTTATGTGCATTTCTACACCTATTATTCAAATAAAAATTTCACTTATTCATTATAAATCAATGTTCTCTTCTGCCTTAATTTTCAGACAAGTCATACATATGCATATATATAGATATATATATATATATATATATATATACACACACATCCTCAGGAATTTTAATATTCATGTCTAGGCCTATATTTCCTTTATTTAAAACATTTTATCTAAATGTTTTCCTTCCTTGTTTTATCATTCAGGAATTCTGGATTTTCTCTTAGTGCTATAACTAGTGTGCACGTGCACACATGCACACAACCTTGCACCTCTGAAAATCCCACCTATATAATAATTCTGATTTTCCCCCAGAATTTTAATCATTTATTAAAAGAATTTTCCCCATAATCTTGGGGTATTACAATCACCCCTTCTTTTAGGAATTGTGCCCTCACAATTTGCAACATATTCTTTGAGTACTTCTACTTTCTTAGGGAAAAATTATTCAAATATGCATGAGCAAATCAACTAGTCACTGTCTATCATACATATTAAACTTTCTTAGTAATCTAAGAATTTACCTTTTAAATTTGCAAAGAGCCTAGGGTAATCCATCCTGATTTTATCCTCTAGCTCCCAAGTACAATCACTAGGATCTATACTCCATTGAATCTTTACAAGCTTCAATGTCTTGTTTCTTAATTTCTTTTCTTCCCTTGCCACAATTCCCACTGGCTCTTTCTCATAGATTAGATCTGGATTAATCTGGACTTCAGTAGGCTTTTCTAAGATTTCCTCCTTGTCATGTACCCATCTCCTTAGTTGTGAAACATGAAACACATTGTGCATTGCACTCATCTTCTCTGGAAGCTCCAGCTTATAGGCTAGTGAGCCTATCCTTTCCAAAATCTTGTATGGTCCAACATATCTGGGTCTGAGTTTCCCCTGCTTGCCAAATCTCAAGACTTTCTTCATTGGTGAAACCTTAATGAAGACATAATCACCTACTTTGAATTCCACTGACTTCCTCTTTGCATCAGCATACTTCTTTTGCCTATCTTGAGCTATTGCCATCCTCTTTCTCACCAGTCCTATTTTCTCTGTGATGTCCTTGACATATTCTGGCCCTAGGATAGCTTTCTCTCCTGCCTCAGCCCAACACATAGGTGATAGACATGGCTTTCCATATAGGGCTTCAAAGGGTGCCATTCCAATTGTGCTTTGGTGGCTATTATTGTATGTGAACTCAGCCAAATGGAGGTGGTCCTCCCAATTTCCTCCAAAGTCTAACACACATGCTCTAAGCAGATCCTCTAAAATCTTGTTTACCACTTCTGTTTGCCCATCTGACTGGGGGTGATAAGCAGTGCTTAGGCACAATTCACTCCCCATAGCTTCTTGGAAGCTCTTCCAGAATCTTGAAGTGAAGATTGTATCCCTATCACTCACCATAGTTTTAGGAACACCATGCAATTTTACCACTTCTCTCATAAAAGTTTGGGCTAACCTAGGTGCATTTCTGTCTGCTTTCACTGGTATGAAGTGGGCTACTTTAGTCAGTCTATCCACAATCACCCAAATACTTGTATTTCCCCTCTTGGATCTAGGAAGACCATCTATGAAATCCATAGATATGTCTTCCCACTTCCACTGTGGTATGCTAAGTGGCTGCAACAACCCTGAAGGTCTTTGGGTCTCAGCTTTTATTTGTTGACAAACCATGCACTTAGCAACATATCTAGCTACATTAGACTTCATTCCCTTCCACCAATAGTCCCTTTTTAAGTTTTGGTACATTTTGGTGCTGCCTGGATGTATGGAATATTTGCTCCTATGGTACTCATTAAGGATTTCTTCTTTCAATTCTATGATGTTTGGGACACATATCCTTCCCTTGTACCTTAAGTATCCTTTTACATCTATGTGATAATCCTTCACTTCCTCCTTCTTTAATAGGAGAGACCTCTTTTCTGCTAAGTCTTGATCTTCTTCTTGCATCTTTGCCACCTTCAAGGCCAAATTTGATTGTAAAGTAATTAAACTTAACCTTCCTTTACTCCTTTCTTCCTCAATTATCTCCATACTTATCCCACTGCTCTCATCTATTTCCAAATCAGTGAGCATGGTCAAGTCTCTAAACTCCTCCATCATTAACATGGCCATTTTTGCATGCTGCCTACTCAATGCATCTGCCACTTTATTAGCCTTGCCTGGTGTATAAAGTATATCTAAGTCATAAGCAGCAAGAAATTCAACCCATCTGTGTTGTCTCATATTTAAATCTTTCTGTGAAAAGAGATACTTTAAGGCCTTGTGATCAGTGTATAAAATGAACTTTGCACCCAATAAATAATGCCTCCAGAGCTTTAAGGCATATACTACTGCTGCCAACTCAAGATCATGAGTTGCATATCTAGTTTCATGGGGTTTTAGTTGTCTAGATGCATAGGCTATGACCTGATCTTGCTGCATCAACACAGCCCCTAGCCCTGACCCACATGCATCTGTATATAAAACTAATCCCTCATTGCCTTCTGGTACTCTCAACACTGGTGATTTTACCAAAGCCTCCTTGATCTGGGTGAAAGCTTGTTCACACTTATCAGTCCATATAAACTTTTGGTTCTTCCTAGTCAGGTTAGTGAGTGGCATTGCTATTTTAGAAAATCCTTGTATAAACCTTCTATAGTATCCTGCCATCCCCATGAATGACCTAACTTCACTAACATTGTTAGGCTTCTTCCATGCTTGGATTGCTACTATCTTATTGGGGTTTACAGAAATCCCTCTAGCAGAGACAACATGTCCAAGAAAATGTACTTCCTCTTGCCAGAACACACATTTAGAGAACTTTGCTTTCAAATCTTTTTCTCTTAATCTAGATAAGACCAAATGTAAGTGGTTCTCATGTTCCTCTATTGTTTTAGAGTAGATTAGAATGTCATCTATAAAAATCAGAACAAACTTGTCTAAGTAATCTCTGAATATCCTATTCATTAGGTCTACAAAGTAAGAAGGGGCATTTGTTAGCCCAAATGGCATAACCAGAAACTCATACAATCCATATCTTGTGTTGAATGCTGTATATTTAACACTTGATTCCTCAACCTTCATCTGATGAAACCCAGATGCCAAGTCTAGCCTAGAAAACACTTTAGCTCCACTGAGTTGATCAAAGAGATCATCTATCCTGGGTAATGGGTATTTGTTTTTGATGGTTACTTTGTTTAATTCTCTATAATCTATACACATTCTTAAAGTACCATCATGCTTTTTAACAAATACTACAGGAGCACCCCAGCATGAATTACTTGGCCTTATAAACCCCTTGGCTTCTAATTCTTCCAGCTGGTTCTTTAGCTCCTTTAATTCACTTGGCCCCATCCTTGTAGGCTTTTTGATAACTGGGCTAGCCCCAGGCATAAGGTTAATCTGGAATTCAACAGGT
Source organism: Allium fistulosum (assembly GCA_030737815.1). Taxonomy (NCBI): domain Eukaryota; kingdom Viridiplantae; phylum Streptophyta; class Magnoliopsida; order Asparagales; family Amaryllidaceae; genus Allium; species Allium fistulosum. Next base: position 307,076,706 of record CM060904.1, on the reverse strand, counting down.
CTATGGTGTGAGACACCTTTTACTTCCCCAAATACATCCAAGTATTCTTTAACTATGGGGATTTCATTAATAGCTATTTCCTTGGGATTATTTTCTAATTCAATTAAATGATTTAGACTGTTTTCTTTGATAGGTTCACATAGAATTGTAACCCTTTGGCCTTTAGAATTTTGTAGTGAAATGGTGGATGCATCTAGGTCAATTATGGCTTTGAATTGTCTTAGCCAATCTGCCCCTAATATAACTCCTATATTTGGGAAATTTAGAACATATAAATTGGAAACAAATGTGCTTCCCCCTATGTTCAAATTCACATCCACACAAACCATATCTAATACACTAGAACTTCCTAAAGGGCTTTGTATTAACAGAGGTATTTCAGCCAAATTGCAGTTCATTTTCAACCTTTTAACTATTTCATGGGAAATGAGTGAGTGGGTTTCCCCGGTATCATATATTACAGCTAAAGGTATGGTACAAATAAATAGTGTACCTTCCACTTGACCATGGTTTTCAGCATTAGCCTCAATTATGGCCTTGCCCCTACCTTCCAGGTTTGCCATTTTCCCTTGTTGCTTGTATTCTGGGCAATTTCTTTTCATATGCCCTTCCTTCCTACATAGAAAGCATTTGAAAGCTCCCCCTTTTAGCTCTGGGCATCTTGGCTTAATATGGCCTTCTTTCCCACAATGGTTGCAAACTATTTTTCTTTTGGCTTCATTGGGTTTTGCATCTACTGCCTTCTTACCATCTGCCTCTCCTTTCTTCTTATCATAAGGATGGTACTTCCCTTTGTTCTTCTTGTTGCTATTGTTTTTGAAGCTCCTAAACTTATCTCTTTCCTTGTCATGCTGCTCAATCTTCAGAGCCAAATCTATCACTTGATCAAAAGTTCTGTCAGCATAAGGTAATATAGCCCTGCTAAGCCCTGGGTTCAATCCCTTGATGTATCTATCATTTTTGGATGCTTCATCAGCCACTAACATTGCCTCATAGGTTGACAATCCCTCAAACTTCTGGGTGTATTCTGTGACATTCATAGTCCCCTGTCTAAGTTTGATGAACTCCTCAAGTAAAGTGGTTTTTGCTGAGGCTGGAACAAACCTTGCCTCTAACATCTCCTTAAATTGATTCCAATTAATATCATTTTCATTCCGGCCAGCTATGATCACCTCCCACCAACTCAAAGCTGCACCTTTTAATTGCCTTGAGGCCACTTGCCTCTTCCTTTGGTCATCTAGTTGCATATCAGTGAAGATCCTCTCTAATGTCCTCAGCCATGCTTGAATCTCCATTACACTTTCAGTTCCTTCAAAGCTCTTGCCTCCCAAGTTGGTATAAGTCTTCACTAACTTGGAGAGCTCCTCATATGGGTTCTCAGGTCTGTGCCCAATTCCATCTCTCAAAACTCTCACAAATTCCTGCATGTCAAGCATTTGTGGTGTGCTAGATCCTCCTTGATGATGAGACCCTCTTCCTACCATATTTCTAAAAGTATATGTATTTCATCTTATTAGTTTATAACACTTAGCTTTAATTTTAAATTGGTTGTATCTTCCTATTTAATCATTGTGTATGTCGCATGCACACACATACATACATTCAGGGAATACTTATAAACAGTCAAATATACAAACAACCCTAGTATAAACATAAACATACAAACATTTTGCTATGTTAATTAAAACATAGCTCTGATACCAAATGAAATGACCCTCCTATTTACACACTAATTTCATTAGTGATTTTTTTTTTAAAAGATGATATATAGATATATCATCCATTACAAATATATTTCCCAGGGTCATTTTCTTTCTCTAATAAACAAAAATATATCCAGGATCTTTCACAATATAAAAATATTGTTTTAATTCTAAATCATTTTTAACATACATATATGAAGATATCTATGTTATATTCTACTTGAATCAGAGCATGATAATAAGTAGAAATCCTTTTTAAATTTGCAAAAATGTGATAAATTCCCTTTTTAAAAGAAAACTTATTGTATCCTGATTTTTGACTATAGTGTCCACTGGAAATATGTACCTTAGGCTGTTATTATAATTAAGAAATGATCAAGCAATAATCAGTGGAAAGCAAGCTTATAATATAGATGATTTTCTTAAAGTCTGGATAGTATCAAACTCAGGTTAAAAGAAAGTGGATCATAAGTGAACACAAGCAACATCTAGGCGTAATGGAAACGCGCCTAACTTATACATTCAAGGTCACGAGTTCGAGTACTATGCTGGTCGGTTCAAACACAATTTTTGTTTTTCTTTTTATTTTCTCCTGTATGGTTTGAAATCTGATACCTACCTAAATATATACTCAATTTTTACTTATAATCTATCATACAAAACAATATTTCTTGCTTTATTATTTTTGAAACCCTTTCCTACAACTGTTCTAGGAATTTATATTTATATTTTTGCCCAATATCAACATGTACACAGATATACATGTACATGTCAGTGTCTTTGTTCATTTTCCAGAAAACTGAGCTCAAATGTTCCCTTGCTTCATTGATTTGAAGTGAAACATTTGGCCTGACCTATGGCCTAACCATGTGGTTACTCTGGCCATTCTTTTGTTTGCATTTTACAACCCAGAATATACACAAAACATTGATACCTCTCCTTTACAAAAACATGTTTATATATATTTGTATAAATCAGACACCTTGTGATCAGATATATATCATTCTTCCTAACCATAATTCTCTTTTTTAAAAATATATTTTCAGAGTATATACACATTTTCTTGCATTTGGACATATATCAATATCATGAATTGAAAACATAGCAGTTTAATCCTTTTCTGGGTTTTCCCAATATAATTTTCTACATATCTATTTTTTTTGAAAGGACTCAGGATTAACTGAAATCATCATAAATGATTATGCTTATAAAATCCAGGTTTTTCCTCTAAATCAAAACAACTTTAGCAAATAGGTTTTCAAATCAGTTTAACATCAATATCCTTAGTACATACCAAATCAGAAATAACCAGAAACAACATAGCACATGTCTCTTACAAGTTCTTCCTACTTAATACATTTAGATAGCCATATTAATCAGGGAATACATGCATGAATTAACACATTCTAGCTTTTATTTCTAATTATCTTAGCATCCCCTATTCCATATCTTTTTAATCTTGCTTACTTAGCTCCATCACAACCTGCAAAAGCATTAGTGGCTGCCCCATTATAAATGAGACACCCCCATGTGCCATGAGCAATAAGGGTCAGATCTATGATCTGGTATGAGCATTTCTAACATATCCATGATATTAAGCTAAGGATACAGCATAAATATACTTTGCATACTTGACAGGTATTATCATATACAATACATAAGAGCAAACAAATGCATTAAAACAACTTTTATCTGGAACTACTAAGGTTGCCTTTTCTTTTTCTTATAAATTCCTGGCCTCATCTGCTATAAGGAATCAAAGGGACACATTGCCATGAACTAATTAACATCATGGCACAAAGATCTCAGGACTTAAACAAGCCATGTGCCAACTTGTCTACTTCAAATAGGACAAGCATTCCAGCAGCCTTCTTGGCACAAAATCCTTAGTTATATCACTAAGTGTATTTATGTTCATTCTATCAATGATAGCTAGGTGTACAAACCACCTGTACACATGAAGCATACTAGTTACCTTGCAGACATAATATTGCAAGCAAGTTAAAGGTTACTTTCTAGAGGTATAACACCCCAGTCATTTCATCTCACATTATTTAGCATATAAACACCCTATTCAAGCATATACCAGAATATTTGCAACTGAGAATAAATGCATGGCTCTATTGGGTTTATTTTGATTTTGCAAGCAACTATGTTTAGCCAGATTTTTAATCTTGTTTAAACACAGTTTTTAGGCTTGTAAATTTCTGTTTGGTTTAGGGCTCAGCACTTATAGAGAAAGACTCCATTGCACCCTTAACCAATTATTTCAAGCCTCAGCACCATACCAATGTATATGCAGCTCATAGTTTTCTTTTTTTTCATTCTTTGTCTTAAGCCATTATTCAGACTAGTTACAAATACTCTATTATATGTTCTTTAAGGTTTTGGTATAATATACAGAGATGAAAATAGAACAACAAAGTTATACATCCAGCATAGCAGATCATATCTCATCAAACATTCATGAAACCATCAGTAGCCAACATAGTTTGTAAATCAAAACATGCAAAATATAGCATATAAAAGCTTGGCTGCCTAATCCCAGGTCTTAATGCCATGTATATGAGTGAGGATACTCACCTAAATGCTTACACAAGCTTAAACCAGAAAACCCTTCAAATCTTTAGCCTTATCTTCCTCTTCTTCCTTAGGTTAATTAATTAGTGAGAGAGCAGTTTTCTGATTGGGCTCTTGGTTTAAATAAGGGTTCTATCTAGGGTTTTGGGTGATGCAAAATCCCTATTTTAGCCCAGACCAGAATCATGCATTTGGCATTGCATATTCCCTCCCTCCTAACCCTTAATGTCCCGGCCAATATTTTAAAACAAGGCTAAATTGTGCCCATTTTCTTTTCTTTTCAGAAAGTGATTACTTTAAGTATTTTTAATATACTTACCTCAAACATGATAATGGTGTGACTTTCTATTTTCTGCCTATGTACATTTGCTTTCTTGCACTTTGGTTCTTACTGTTTTAGTGATTCCTTTATTAATTTTCTGCTCAAATAATATCTGGATATATATATATATATACATTTATACAACTATGGGTGTTAATTTAACTTTAACCTTTTATTTGCAGAAAACATGTGCATACTTATGTGCATTTCTACACCTATTATTCAAATAAAAATTTCACTTATTCATTATAAATCAATGTTCTCTTCTGCCTTAATTTTCAGACAAGTCATACATATGCATATATATAGATATATATATATATATACACACACATCCTCAGGAATTTTAATATTCATGTCTAGGCCTATATTTCCTTTATTTAAAACATTTTATCTAAATGTTTTCCTTCCTTGTTTTATCATTCAGGAATTCTGGATTTTCTCTTAGTGTTATAACTAGTGTGCACGTGCACACATGCACACAACCTTGCACCTCTGAAAATCCCACCTATATAATAATTCTGATTTTCCCCCAGAATTTTAATCATTTATTAAAAGAATTTTCCCCATAATCTTGGGGTATTACAGGGACTGCGATGTCGAGCGGCGTCGCGATGGAGGCAGGGGGTTCGTGGAGCTTGCGGTGGTGACATAGGTCAGGCGAGAGCTAGACAAAATCAATGCCGCGTGAAAATTAGGGCGGTCGAGGAACTGTTCATGGTGGCGATTCCAGGGTAACGTGGTTCGACGTCGGCAGGGTGTCGCCTGGTAGTGGCTCGAGTTCGAGCTAGGGCTTCGTTCGAATTCGACAGGGGAATGAAGGCGATTGCGTGGTAGTGTCGTGATGGTCGACTTCGTGATGGTGGCCTCAGTCGCGAGTGGAGATTCATGGCGTTCAAGCGAGGCTGAGATCTCGAGCTCGTGTTCAGGTGGCATCAGATGGCCAGAGAAAACGATCGAAGCTTGGCATCTTGTGTAGCGAGGTATATATATATACAGTATATATCTTCAATTTGAGTTTATTTAGTAAACATATATATGCTGAGAAAGGAAGAAAAGTAATTTAGAAAAAAATTTGTTGATTTCAAAACAGCTATATATCTATATGACAGTAAGGTAAATTCTTATTTTGCTTACTGAAAAGGAAAGTATGTACACGATTTTAAACTCACGATTTAATTTTTTAAATGACATTTGAGGTGATTTAAATTATTAGTTAGTAAAATTTATAAATAATAATTGATGGTTCGATTTAATTCGAATATATAGATAAATGGTATAAACAATGTATAAATATTTCAGTTGCTAGTTTAGTTTGAAAATATGATTTTTACAATAAGGAGAATTTGTTTAAAACTAAAATTATTAGTTGAATTTAAAATTTGGTTTCAAATGAAAAATATTTATGTAAATGGAGAAATTGGGTCAAAAATAGAATCTTAGTTAAATAAGTTATTTCAGAAAGGAATCAGTAAAAAATTTAAATTAATTGTTTAAAACGAAATCACCGACGAATTAAAATTACCAAATGAAAATTTATTATTCGATTGATTCAAATATTAATGAATTCGTGTAATTATTTATATAAGGTTTAAAATCAAGAAATCGAGTCAAGAATGGGAATGGATGGCAAAATAAAGCTAAGGTGAGATCTTCTCACTCAAAATTTAAAGTGGAATTATTGCAGTTATTGATTGATTTGTTTTGATTGCTATTGAATGTGCTATTAGATATAATAGGATATATCTATATATATAGCAATATATACATATTGGCATATGTATATATTGGATTGATGATTTCCCGCCTCGTATAGCGGATGAGACCCTATTGCGCCGTTAGTAAGCGGATTATTTTTATAAAACCCATATACCGCGATAATTCCGTATTGGAGCGGAATTGGTATTGTGCTAACGTCTTTGGATGCAGGAAACAGGTTGGAGGGATCCAACTGGATTCCTCACCAGTAGTTATTTATTTACAGACATTGATGTATATTTTGTTATCATATTGATATATGATATTGACTGTTGTGATGGACTAATTGATGCGTTGCATCATTGGATTCAAGTTTTGAAGTTTTAAAATAACGATTTTTACTTTAAAAGAGACTTTAAAAGTGATTTTTGAAAATATACATTTTATTGAATTTTGGAATCGATTCATTTTAAATAAATGAATGTTTAAATTCTCGTGTTATGAAAATTGTGATTTTTGTGAAATATAACCGAAATGTGAATTTTGAAACAAAAGTTGATTTATTTATTAAATTGTTTAAATAGAGATTTTTGAATTTATTATGAAAGCTCTATATATATAAGATTTATAAAATTTGATTTTTATAAATCAAAGTGATGAAATTATAAAGGAGTTTTAAAGACGTTTTAAATGATGTTAAAATGGGTTTTGTAAAGGACAGAATAAATGATTTGTGAAGTCCTAAAAGAACGATTTTTGCAAATAAACGAATTATAAGTGTTTAACTTATAGAATGGACTTTTGGTAGAAAATTGAGTTATAAATTGAATTGGATAATAAAAGGAATTTATAAGTTGAAGTAGTTATAAAACATAAAATTGTGATTTATAAACATTGTTTATGAATCCGAAATCACTTATTTTGATAAGTGAATTGTAGAAGTTAATTAAAGGAATTATATTCACGATTTTGGACAGTGGATAAGCCTTTAAACAAAACGTGTAGAAATGTTGAATTTGGATAACGAACTATATTCACGATTTTGGACAGTGAATATATTACTTGATAAAATGGTTATGTTTTGGGGAAAAGTGATATTACGAAATGAAGTAATTGTTTTAAAAGATGTTTTAAAACGTGTTAAGTATCGAATACATAGATTTCAACATTTATTGTTGAAATAGACGTTTTCGAGAAATAAGGAAATGGTAGACTATAACACTGTTGTTATAGTAAATTATTTCCGAAAGGAAATATTTTGTATAGTATTGGGATTTATATATCTATTTAAATTTCGAATCCCTATACTAGTGATTTTGAGTCGTCGTAACGATGTTTTACGTAACATTCGTTTTGACTCAAATAAAATTTGTGAAAAAGAATGATTTCCTTAAAGAATGAAATGTATACTTAATTTTGATTTAAGTATAACGAATATTTTCAAATGTTGAAAATAAAAGATTTGTGAAACACTTATTATTAAATAAGTATGGAATGTTTTCCAAAATGAAATGAGACGTTTTGAGATTTTATCTTCTTAAAGATAAATCGAAAATGAATATTTGAAAACGATTGAAAATCGAATATCAGTAGATATTAGAAAATATAAATTCAATATGGAATTTATAAAAGAAAGGGAAGTTGTTTAAAAATAAACGTTGATTTATTTTTGAAGTGTGGAAATTATATATCTAGTAAAGATATTTTTTGAAGTTAAATAATTTGGAAAATTATTTGGAATCTGATGATGTTGCGCATCTTTATTGATAGTTAAATAACCGACTATCAGTAATTACCTTGAGTAGGTATTTGTTGTGAATTGGATGAATTTGAATGCCACACTTATTTTTAAATAAGCGCTCACTATTCGGGTTAGCCGGGAAAGGACCATGGGGTCGTATAACCCATTCCGAATATGTGATACGTCGTATGAATTGCATTTGAAGACCGGTGTTGAAGACCGGATATTTTTGAAAACGGAAGGATTACGGTCGAGTTACTCTACATCGGCTGATCTCCGGTTTAGAGGTTTTATCACCCTTAGTGACGGGAAGTCCTGACGTGATTGAAATTTATCCGAATGTGCAAGGGCTTCGTGAGAAGTGCCTTCGGTTCTGTTCGATCCCGGAACAGACTTATATGGATTGTGTGTCTGACGTTACAATTTGAGATATAAAGCTGATTTCTTTCAAATACATTTCTGTTGGTGGCGGAGAATTTATTCTCTTAGCTTAACACCCTTCTCTGAGACGTACGAGCTCAGAGGTTATGTAGTTGAAATTTATCAGCGATATATCCCAATTTGGTAACGTGGCATACTGAGTGTTGCTGTGAAATGATCAGTGTTTGATCATTTGCGATATGATCATTTGTTTGATCTTATATCTTTGTGATCATAGGTTGATCATTTTTGTTGGACCCAAAGCAGGGCTTTGTAGAAAGCGTAGCTTTGTGGACGAGACTTCATCGAGCCTCACACCCCGGAAATGGTCGAAAAAGGAAGGATGCGGCAAGGTTCTAGGGAGTAGCGCCCCTTAGTGTATGTCATTCCTTCTGGATAAAGGTGGTATCATGGTATGGAGCCCAGATACTTAACCTCTGTGGTTACTGCATTATTATTATCTATGTGGTTTGTTGCGAATCGGGGATCCTCGGGAAGATCGGTGACGATCGGGGATGGCATACGCGTGTCAGTAGTTACCTATTTTTGCAGAGGTAACCCGGCCTTGTGTTGGCAGAGATCCGGTTAGGTTCTCGGGTCGTCTATTCCAGGGACGTACCCATCGTGGAAAAGGAAGTTCCTTAGCCTGACCATTTGTTGGAAATCCAAAGAAACAATACGAGCCTTTACGATTTCAATTGTATAACCTGTCTCCTCAGGAGGCGGCTATAGCAGGCATAATATAATGGTACCTATGCTGGCTAAGATTTATATTCTACTTTCGAAATGTTTTCCACTATGCACTAATAATAATAATAAAAAAAAAGAATTTGCTTTTTGCGTAGTAAGCATCTTTGACTATCATAAGAAGAAATCTCCTCCAAGTCTGCGTTTGCATTGTGTGTGTGGCGGGAGGTCTTATGGTAGTTTCATTTTCCAAAAGCATTGCGAATTTACTTTAAAAATATTCCCTTGTTGTTTTTAAAGATATAACTGTTTTACGATCTCACACCAGTCACCATGACTGACTCGGAGTTTATTGTTCCCTTCTAAACTCTGGGTGCCCACCAATTTCCACACGGGCAGCCTAGAGTTATGTTATCAGGATATTCTGGAGCTTTGGAAGCAAGCTGGATGGCGAGACGTAGTATTTGTATCTGATATTATTTTATTCCGCTGTGTATTCTGTATGAGGACAAGTTTATATAACTGTCCATTGTTGTATATTGACTCTGATTGATGTATGTATAAACTGATATAGTTCTTTGTTTTAAAAGACTATTGATTATCTATTATATGTTATTCCGCTGCGATGTGTAAGATTCTGATATTGTTTTCTGTTCTGATGTGTTTTCTGCTGTTCTTCTTTCTTTCTTCTCTTCTTTCTTCTTCTGTTCTCTTCTTCTTCTGCCTTTTTCTTCTTTCTAAAAACATCACTATTGGAGTTTCCGGCGTTCGATTTCTCGGCAGTCGATAAAGTGAGTATCGATGTTGAATTTTCGAAAGTCGAAAATTTCGGTATGTGACAAAGGCAATGGAAATCTGCTCCCATTTCCTCAAGTAGCTAAAGCAGTCCAATCGTCTTTTGGTGACTACCTATCACCTGTTGGCAATCAGCACACCTACTTACAAAGATAGAAACATCCCACTTCATTCCCTCGCACAAGAACGTCCTCTTCATGTCTTGGTACATCTTAGTGATCCCAGGATGTATCGTGGACCTAGAATGGTGACTCTCTACTAAAAATTCCTACCTAATCCCACAAACATTTGAGACACATAACCTACCATTCATTCTCAAAATGCCATGGCCATTTACCTCGAATCCGAGCCACCTCTCCGTTGCCTCATTCTCGCTTACATTTTTAGCTACCCTAGCAAAATGAAGATCTCTAAGTCTATTCTCTTCGATAAGACTAATCAGGGTCGGACAAACCTCAACATTTGCCATAACTGCATAACACTTACTAAGCACATCAGCTACAACATTAGCTTTACTCGGTGCATATAATATATATCCAGATCATGGGCTACAAGAAACTCCAACCACCTTTGCTGCCTCATGTTTAAGTCTTTTAGGTAAAAAGATACTTCAAAGATTTATGGTATGTATATAACTCGAACCTTTCACCTAGCAAATGATGCATTCACATCTTTAATGCAAATACTATTGCTAAAAACTCAAGTCATGAGTTTCATACCTCGCTTCATGCGGTTTGAGCAACCGATTCGCATAAGCGATAACCCTTCCATACTGCATCAACATAACATCTAAAAATGTTCCACATGCATCAGTGTAAATAGTCAAATCATCACCTCCATTCGTCATAGTAAGAACGGGGGGCACTAGTCAACTTTTCCTTTAGCTTTAAGAATTCTTTCTCGCATTTATCCGTCCATACAAATTTGATATCTTTCTTCATAAAATTCTTTAAGCGAGAGACAATCGTTGAGAAATCCTGTATGAATCTCCTGTAATAACCTGCTAGACCCAAAAAGCTTCTAATACACATTGCGCTTTCTTGTTTCTTCTAGTCCTAAATGGCCACAATCTTAGCGGGATCAATAGAGATACCTTCCGCCGAAACAACATGACCTAAGAACCTAACTTCCAAATGCCAAAAATGACACTTCAAGAACTTAGCCTTCAACACATACTCTCTTAGTGTTCCTAGAGCAATCTCTAGATGGTTTGAATGTTCCTCCTTGGTCTTGGAATAGACCAAAATATCATCGATGAAAAAAAGAACAAACTTATTTAACACATCTTGGAAAACCCGATTCATTAGGTCTACGAAATATGCCGGAGCTTTAGTTAAGCCGAACAACATAACTAACCACTCATAAAACTAGTCGAATCTAAAAGTGGTTAAGGGTACACTCTCCTCTGCCACCCTCAACTGATGGAACCCTATAGCAAAATCAAGTTGAAAAAACATTCGAGCTCCAAGAATCTGATCGAACAAGTCATCCATCCTAGGCAAATGACACTTGTTTCTAACAGTTCATTTATTAAGCTTGTGATAATCTATACATAGTCTTAGGGAACCATTCGCCTTTGTAGCAAAGACGATGGGTGTACCCTAACTCGAACGACTTATTCGGATCAAGCCCTTATACAACAAATTACAAACCTGATTTGTTAGCTTCAACTTCTCCTTCGGGGCAAGTTTATGAATAGGCAACACAATAGGCTTTGCATCCTTCACTAAATCAATGCGAAATTCTATATCTTGATAAGGTGGCAAACCTGATACCTCTTCGAAGGCATCCACAAATTTCCAAACAATAGAGATTGAACCCAACTCTATCGCCACATCAAGAGAATAAAGGAAACTAGTCATATGCGAGTTAGGCTCTTTGCAATATACTACGTGGACCTTCCCTTCCTCCATTTTGAATGATACAGTCTGTTTAACATAATCTAGACTGCATGATTCTGAGACAACCAGTCCATTCCAAACAAATTATCAATCCCTATGAAACCCAAAACATATAAATTACATAGAAAGGGTCGGTTAAAATAAGAAATCAGAACTCTTAAGCAAACCATACTAAGGTTAGCCAAACCTCCAACAGGGTTCAACACACAAATAGAATATAAAGCTATAACTGGCTTAAGTTCTAATCTATCAACAAGTGTATGAGATATGAAACTAAGAGAAGCATTAGTATCAAATAAGACATGAAAAGGAATGCCAAAAATAGATAGAATACCTTCAAAAACTTGCTTCCCCTTTGTTGCGGCGGAAGTGGAAGGTGCTGAAGTTAAAGCAAAAACTTTAGGCTGCACTCCCTTATGAAGAACTGGACAGTCTTTTTACTAGATAATCGGGCCAGTGGCAATTTTTGCGGCTTCTCGGTGCAAATTGTGGCTTGGCGGTCTGTGGCCCTGGCTTTGGTACCTTAGCAGTAGGTGCCTTCAATAACGGTGCCTTTGTCACCTGCCCTCCTCCAACCGATGTACAATTCCAAACAAGATGCCCCTTCTTCCCACACTTATAACAAGCGAGACAAGAAAAATATCTATGTGGTTGAAACTTATGTTTGCTATTTCTAGCCGGTGCATCAATAATCGGCTTTGGTGCCAAACTCTCAAATCTCAATCCCATGTTCACTAAGTTTACATAAGACATCAAGATGTGATTAGTCATATTACCCTTGAACTCTGGACGCACCCTTACGATTAACATCTCATTCCTCTTCAAGGGCATATCTACTAAACTAGGCCCAATCTGAGATAGGGCAGTGAATCAGTTATTATATTCTGCCACTGACATGGCTCCCTACTTTCGATCAATGAAGCTCTTGTATAACAAAGTCTTCCCGGCCTCCGGGACAAGCTTTATCTCAAACCCTCCTTAAATTGGGCCCAAGAAAAGTCATTCTCTTGGACATCTACAGTGATAGTACTCCACCAATCCATGGTCGCATCCGTCAGATGTCTTGATGCTACCGATGCTTCATCGCGTCGTCCAACTCCATATTCCCAAATACACAGTCACATAACTTAATCCAAGTCTGGACTTCAATGATCATCTTTATACCACCAAACCTCTTTCCTCTCAACCTCTCATAATCGCGGTAAAGTGAAGCAAAGTTTACCTAAGGCCTGACCTGCACGACCTCCTTCACAATATCTACCCTTGGTTCCTCGACTAGAGTAACATTCCTTGGTGCTTGATTTCCACCATTAGTGACGGTACTACTCCGACCACCTCTACATCCTAGAGCATTGGCAGCTCAAGTACTCATGAGGCACTACCATAACATAGCAGAATATATTTAGGATATGAAAGGCTAGAGTTATTTCAAAGAAAGAGATGTATTCCTAAGGAAAAGCTGAAAAAAGGGCATAGATTTATAGAAAATACAAATACACTCTCGTATATAATACACTCAACTTATTCGAGGGTGTCACTTACAATATCTCTAATGAGACATACCCAGCCAAAGCTAAGGTTTCCACTCAACCTTGCACCCTAATACCAAATGTAACGACCTGACTTTTCGACCCTCGAATGTCGACACTAAAACATCCATGGTATTCGTGTGCCGAACACCTAAGTGCTGAAAAGATAGAAAGTTAGCGTAAAAATAAAAATAAATAGAACAAGAAAGGAAGAACACACCACTAGAATCTCATAGTGGAGTGATAATTTATACTATCAAAAGAATGGTATAAATGGTTACTCTGAATATAGAATTTTCAGAGTTACAAAACCGAAGTACTATCATCATCCTGGACAACTATAACTGCTTGTCCTTACATTACTGATATATGTACATAGCTAATACAGAACAACAGAAATAGAAATAGATAGATAATGGAAGCCTCCTGCTCATCTTCTGAACTCTAACGCATCCAAGTTAAAACCAATCATACTTAGCCTACGTGAAAGAGTACGCGAGCAATTTAAGGAAACAAAAACCAAGCATAACATAAGTCTGGTATGAGAAAACTCAAGATACATGCAGTATGTAATATTAACTATCGAGACTGTATGAATTCCCGTAACAGTTTTCACCTCAAAAGAAACTAATCATTCGAAATGGGAGCAGGTTTGAAAAAGGATCAAGTTTAGTGTAGTGATATGATAGACAGTGTCGAGGGTATAGAATATAAATCATATCAAATAGTTTGATGCTTACTTTGGTCACACTACTACATGTTTATTTTACATTTAAAACCGCTAAGGTACGTTCACATATTGGATTTTCCATGGAGATCCCTCCGGTCAAGTCGAAATCCAATCTCCTGCATAAGAGTCAGAAACTACCTTCGAGTGTCATATATATCTAGATAAATTATACCGCTATGTTAAACATAGCCAGTCCACACCTAAACACGTGATCCGAATACCATCAACTCCCGATACCCACATATCGATAAGCATACTCTAGATATGGAGTTGATAATACCTATCGTGGGTTAGCGAAACCCCAAGCTATGTTCCTACTCTGTTTTTAGCCATTCCTGATGTTGAGGTCATGTTCGGCATCTTCTACACGAGTTTTCATCACTCGAATAGAATACAAACCCCAAATTGGATCCTCGCATCTCTAATAGATCTCGAAACCACACATTGATTACCATATCTCAAAAGATCTCGGACTCAAACATGGATTTCCACATTCTGAATAGATCAGGAACAACTACATGTGTTCGAGCATCTTAAACATATCTCGAATCTCCATGTACATTCCCTTTGCTACCACTTCCAAAATATAAAACTCGTATACTAGTTTTGAAGGGGTATTCGATAAGTATAACACTTACCGATCCCAGACCCTTCAAAACTAATCAATTAATTTCCAGTTAACTCAATTTCAGTTCCCTCAGAAGTAAGAGAAAGCTAGAGACGTTTCGCACTAATACTCCTCCTCGGGGGTTCTCATTGGTATGAAATCGTGAAGCCCTTTGATTACTTCCTAACTTGCTATTAGGCCAAGTTCAATAATAGACTAGTCGACTATCCAGTTAAAAACAATTGTTTATACAATACGCTTAACTCATTTCCGACATTCTAACTTAAGTATTCCTTGCCCAAGAGTGAATACAGGTAAGTTTGAGCACTGATTGCATCAAGCCTTGCCCAAACACTTCATTCTTGAATCTTACAAATAGGTAAGTCTACCGCGTCCGCTTTTAGTATTAAGTATAATATTAATGATTTCCATAAACAATAAGAAATCAACACAATTAAAAGTTTTCGATATTTTTCAACTTACTATTCCTCGGTCAAGAGGGAAACCCAGTAGGTTAGAGCTCAATTACTCTATCTGTAACAACCCGCATATCTATCAATTCTATATTTAAATATTTTATTTAAATATTTTATCATTAGTCGGATGTTAGTCCGAAAAGCTACTTTTTGCATACGGTCAAATTAGGACTCGAGACCACCCCCATTGAGTTCAAAATGACGTTTGCGATCTTTTTGAGTGTAAACTTCGATATGTTTGGAGATAGTGAAATTTTCAACGCTTTTTCCCGCCTTTGACCTTGGTTTGGACTGCACCCCTTTAGTTCAGCCCAACCATCTTCCTCACTCTATCAAAACACTTCAAGCTTTGTCAAAAATGGTGGTGGGAAGTGGAAATTAAAACTCCAAACACAAATTCCATTGCAAATCCGAGATTCAACATCAAATTCACGTGTAGACCATTGATTCAAGCTTGTTGGTGTTCTTGCTTTGCTCTCAAATCTCCATCTTCATCAAATTCCGTGAAAAGGTGAGATTTTTAGTCTCACATCTTGCTTAAATTGTCATTGGACTGTTGGGAATGATCCCCTATTGCATTTGCATCAACATTTGCATTTGGTTTGGATTGGATTGGCGAAAAACTTCAATTTTCAGTGTTTTGGTGATTTTTCTGGCCTTAAGTCGTTTCTGGCCTTCGCTGAGTCGTCCATGAGTTAAGTCTAAGTCGTGAGTCGTTCACGAGTTAAGGGCTTAAGTCGCGCGCGTGTATTTCTGTTCGTCTGGCCTGAGTCGTCCACGAGTTAAGTCTAAGTCGTGAGTCGTTCACGAGTTAAGGGCTTAAGTCGCGCGCGTGTATTTCTGTTCGTCTGGCCTGAGTCGTTCTCGAGTTAAAGTGTTAAGTCGTTCTGGGTGTTCTGCCTTCGCTAGGTCGTTCGCGAGTTAAGTGATAAGTCGTAGCTCGTATTTGAGCTTAAGTCGTAGCTCGTATGGCTCTTAAGTCCTAGGTCGTTGGCTTTTAAACCGTTAAGTCGTATGACCTTAAGTCGTAGGTCGTCCCTGACCTAACTCCACTAGGTCGTTCCAGCCTTAGCTCGTAGCTCGAATAGAGGCTTAAGTCGTAAGTCGTTCGCGAGTTAGTACTTGGTCGTTTGACCTGTTTTTCCCTTAGGTCGTTCGACCTGTTCTTCTGCTAAGTCGCGTGGCATTCTCCACTTAGGTCGTATGACCTTATCCCTTAAGTCGTAAGTCGCTTGCCTCCCTTAAGTCGTAAGTCGTTCGCGAGTTAGTACTTGGTCGTTTGACCTGTTTTTTTTCCCTAGGTCGTTCGCGAGTTAGTACTTAGTCATTTTACCTGTTCTTCAGCTAGGTTGCACGGCAGTCTTCCCTTAGGTCGTATGACCTACTTCTCCTTAGGTCGTTGGACCAGCTTGCCTTCACTAAGTCGTACCGTGACGGGGCGCTGCCCCGCACCCCGCCGTGGGCGCTGCCCCCTGGACCCCCGCGACCTGACCGGTC
This sequence comes from Allium fistulosum, assembly GCA_030737815.1. NCBI lineage: Eukaryota > Viridiplantae > Streptophyta > Magnoliopsida > Asparagales > Amaryllidaceae > Allium > Allium fistulosum. Next base: position 307,060,020 of record CM060904.1, on the reverse strand, counting down.
AGGTCGAACCCCGTATTACTCTGCGTAGGCAATCTCTTCTGAAAAACATTTATCAGAATTTCTACTTTGATGGTTTGGGGATTGACTTCTTTGGACTTTACTCACGTCTTCGAACGTGAATTGATTTGTTCTACAATCGTTTTATGACTTGTCACTTTAAAGATATATGAAGGTTTCAATACTAATAGTAAATATCAAAACTCTTTCATCAAAGCGATTTCAACACTATTTTAAATATCTAAAGTTCGTTTTCTCAAACCGATTTTCAATCTACTAGTATATACAAGCCTTTACTTCACTCGAATGAGAAATCGACTTAAACGACTTAGTAAAACGAGTGGTATGAAACGCTTGCGTTCACTTCGTCGGTTAGCTCTTGGACTTGTTCGATTGAACCCTTTTCGTGACAATTTCCTAGTGAAGATTTACAGCTTGTTCGTAAATATTTAAGTTAAGCAAGTGGTTATGGGACATGAAGCTAAACTCATATATTTACTAGCTTGGTGTGATTGACACTTCTCGCTGATCATGATGATCATTTTATGGTTTAGACTAGCAATGTGCGATGTCTCTTCGTCCGTGTGTCGGACTTGCCTTCGGGCCATCCGTGTGTTCGGAAAATTTAAATGGATAGCTTCCATGAGATAACTTCTCGTCCGTGTGTCGGACTTCCCCCTTTTAGTGATTTCTGGATTTCGTGTGTTGATTTCTGGGATTTGTTCTGGATTTCGTGTGTTGATTTCTGGATTTAGTGCTTCACCAACTTTTGTGGTTTTCACTGATATGATATCAGTTTTTTTGTGTATTGGTGAATTTGTGTGTCATTACCCTTTTTATGTGTTTGGATCTTTGAGAAGATTCTTGTGACATTGATTAATCCCTTGTTGATTATCATTTACATACTTATAGTAGTATGCCATCATGGTTATTATATGTTTATACCATACCTTTTATCCTATATCATGTCATCTGATATTTATAGTTAGACTGATCCGTTTATTATTTTCTTATAAATAATACTCGGATCAGACCGAGATGTTACAGGTGCTTCTGCTTGACTTCTCTTCTGGATTACTCTGACTTTTGGCTAACTACTTAGATTAGCAGTTTTTGGTTGTACACATTCGAGATATAGACTCTATGTTGTGTATCTATTCTTTTGTATAGCACGTGATGCTATTCTTTTGTATTATCGTGGATCTTTCCGACCACTACTCTGATGTACACTTTCATGTGTTATATATTTATTCATATCTTCTTCCGCCTTTGTGATATGAATTGTCGGTGACTGATTTGTGTTACGTGTATTTCTATATTTGTTTCCGAAGATCATATATAGCCACTGTGTGATAGCTTTGTGTTTGTATCGGTATGTCGGATTTCCTCCTTAAAAGATATACATTCTATTCTATCTGACATATCGGTGCTCGCACAAAGAAGTTACATTGATGGTCGCTCCTCAACAGCCTTATTCTCCGTGCTAATTGACAGTACTACATCGTAGTGTTCTTGGTTAGCGTGGGTATAGAGGTGGGGCGTCACACTATCCCTACTCAACATCAATCTTAACTCTCACAAATAGATAAGACTTACTTCGTTGACTTTTAGTGTTAAGCGTAGTTGATTAATTTTCAAACAAGTAATCAAATAATTAACCATTTAGCCACTAAGTAATTCTAACCCCTTTTCGAAAATATTTGTATATACTTTTAAAATAATTGAAAATACATAGAATATGTTTTAAAAATATTTATCCAAAATATTACTTGGAAATAACAACTTTACAATTTTTCTTAAAACATGAAAACGACTTTTTTTCAACAAAATATCTCTTCTTTAAAAATTCGCAGCTAATTCTTAAAAATTCATAAATATCTTAAACCATTTTTGAAATACTCTAATATGAGCTAGTAAACACCTGTAAAAATATTGAAACAAATACTTAAATTTAAATATCCTTTCAAACCTTTTAAAGTCCAAAATCGAGGCTAAACGGGGTAGTTTTGCACTAGTGATATTTTGACCAGTTTTCGGGATGTTACTTAACTTTTTAATACTTAAGATTTTGATAGCAACAAACAAATATATAAGACATTATAAATATAGTGAGAAACCCCTAAGGATCTCCCTAAAAGTTCCATAGAAATTTCCAAAACAAGGCAATTTCGAACTGCATCTATAGCAACCATCGGTATAAGTGCACTTGTAAATCTGAGTCATATTCCATCTATGTTCAACTACACCCTATGTGCTTTGTTACAAGATCTATTCACATGTCATACAAGTCCAACCAACTCCATTTAAGTTCACACATATGTCACTTGCTTTTCAAAGCAATAATCAAAACCATTGTTTTCAACATATGTCCAAGTTAATTTAAACAACTTTCACACAACAAAACACAAGCAAATATAAGTTATATTTTCAATATAAGTGGCGAGTTAGCTCACCTTAAACCCAAAAAACAACTAAGCTTTACCACCCAAGTTCAAACCCAACCTAACAACCTCTTTTCCTTCCCTTCCTCTCTTGCTTCAACCTTGCCTTTTCCTCCTCTTTCCACCAAATGCTCACAGCCTTAGGGTAAGGGAGAGTGTGACTTCACTTTTTCACAATCTAACTTGGTAAAAGGTGTTGTAATGTGGTGGTAAGGCTTCACTCTAAGTTTGAGGCGATTTGGAGAAGATTTGCGAATAATTTTCTTTAGGAATTTAAGAAGAAGATGATGATGAAGACATGGATATTTTCACTTAAAGCTTTGTAACTTTTGTGAATGGTTACTAAGAGTGTACCTTTGCTTATATAGGCTTGTGCGAGAGTTACTACTACCTTCTACCTCTCATTGAAGGTCACAAAGGAGCTTCCTTCTCACATGGTAACTTTATGTCACTTCTCCTTTATGTATATTACCATTTTACCCTCACCATGATTATATCTCTTATCCATTGGAACTTTTTAGAACATTCCAAGCTCAATGAAGAGGTGTGTGTTAATTAGTTGCTAATGTGATCATTTTATCATTAGTTCGAATAACTTATATCGATCGAAAAACTGTTTATCGATAAATCGATTTTCGGTCACATTATCGATTTTTCTTTGAAGAATATATTTTTGTAAACACTTTTCGAAAACAAGTTTCTTATCATTATTTATTAATTAAATGATGTTAAATAAGGTTATAAAATCATATTTATAACACTTAACTATATTTCAGAATGTTTCGATATTCAAAGATGAAGTGTTCACAGGGTCTCTGCAATTACTACTTGGGGCACCAAGGGGTTATATTGATAATTATTGGATAACTATGGAATAGCTCACTAGAGAGTTCTTGGTTGGTTAATATAACTAAGGTCAAACAAATAATCTCGAAGTAATAATATTACATAGTTCTCTCGACTTGAGAATACCGTGGAACTTCAATGTGGACGCTCCACTTTTATTATAGTTAAATCATAGTATGACATCCATCGATCGACTATATCTGAGTTGAAGCATTGAATGTGAAGGACTATTCAATAGAGAATTCATCCCCTTAGTTATATAGGGTTAGTATGACGGTCAACTATAGTCAATTCAAAATCAATATCTCTGGCTAGAGCAGTATGATTAATAATAATTATTATTATTAAATGAAGGATTTTGTGTTTGGAATTACAAAGTTGAATGTGGATGATGTTGGAATTTTAACCATTAGCTAATTCCTTAAATCCAAAGTGATATAGTTTTAAGGAAGGGAATTGGTGTAAATAATTGTCACTATTGGGTAACGCTTAAATAAGTAAAATAGGATTTTACTAAAAAGATGTGTAAGCAATAAATTCAATCAAAATATCACACCACTGGCTAAGGTAACGTGTGAACGTTAATATTCGAATTTGTTTGATAATAATTGCTGACCGAATTGACACCTTTGAGTCGCACAACCATAATGATGAATTCTTCAGAAAACCACCTGATATTCGGGTCGTTATTGTCGTTTCGAATCAGTTCGATAGGTTCATTCATTCTTATCGGGCCTTGTCTATATAAATAGTTTTTCTAACCCTAACAGACTTTTTATTCCATATTTCTATACGTATTTGTCTATTCATCTATCTGCTTCTTCTTTCTTCCAATGGCTGCAGATCCAAAACCCTAATTCAATTTCAAATTCAAATTGAAAATCAAACTCCTCAAAACTATGTCATATTATATATCGTTGGAAGGCTCTCGACGAGCGCAGTCTACTGCAGTAATTTGTTTGTCGATTTGGTGCATCATTTGGCCAGAAATTGGCAATTTATTCCCCGCCGTCCATACTAGGTTTTCGGATTGGATGGTGGATCTTCGTCCTGGGCTCGATCTGGTGGTGCTGGAGCGAAGAGAAGATCGAGGGAAGTTGATCAGTGGTAGTCGTTCATGCTATGGTCAATGGAGATTGCCACAATCGGCGTTTATATGCAGTGACGGCGGCGTGGACGTGGGATGGTCGGAGACTGTCGCGTGATGCTTGGAGAGGCGCCATGGCTTGGGCGTCGCTCTGGTGCAGCTTGATCTGGGAACGGCATCGTTGGCAGGCGGCGATCCTTGCTTATAGGTGGCGGTAGTAGCTTCGAGGAACAATGCTGTGCGTGGTCGCGATCGCACTAGCGTTTAGAGGTTACGTGTTCTTTTATTTATTATTTTATTCATTTTATAATATAAAATCATATAACTTCTAAAATCAATAACTTTTGCATACGAGCTTGGATTCACGCGTGGTTTTCACCGTTGCGATCGTATCGAAATTTCGAACATTATGGAATTGGTTTGGCTGCATTCTGCGACTTTTAGAATTTTGGACAAAATTTGGATTTTAATTCGACTAAAAATCAAAGGTGAGTGTTTTAACCCACTCACTACTACTAAATTATCTTATGTTAGCAAAATTAAATTTATGATGTGATTAGAAATTGATTGATTGTTGTTTGGTGTATTTAAATTGTCATTCCAGTTAAATCTGACTTTTATTGAATTTAATTGCATTTAATTTAATATTGAACTTAAATTGCCAGTAAATACCTATTAATGATAACCAGCTAATTGTTGTTATTTATTGGTTGATTTGATTGATGATTGTGATGGATGTTTGATTGTTGATATTGGATGACTGGATGTTATATTTATATATGGTTATTACATTGCAAGTTCCCTTAGTTAATTATTAGTAAATCATTATGGGTCAAAATGATACATACCTGAATGATCTATAGATTAGGGAAAAATCGTTATGGGTTGAAATGGTAAACTCGAGCGATTTTATGGATTTTGAATTTTAATTTGGGATTGCGAGTTGAAATGTTATATACCCGTAAATTTAAGATTATTCCTGGTTGAAATGATATATATCCGTATCACTTGACCATAGGGTAGAAAATTATATACGGACACCGGATTGGTTAAATTAAATGATTTTAAATCCTAAATTTTTGAATCCAGTTAAATGATATTCTGAATAAAAATTTGATTTATACAAACTGAATTATTTTCGAAAATCCAAGGTTTAAATGTTGAAATTGGAATTGGTTTAAATGAATTGTTTAAAGAATTTAAATTGAAATTTTAAAGTGGATTTGAAGTACAAATGAAATTTATCGAAATTAAGTTATTGAAATATTTGAATAATTAAAACTTTGAAATCTACTAAATTTGAAATAGTTTAAATTTATAGTTCAAACATGGATTTGAAATTGATATATATGTAAATGGTTTAAATGAGAATCTGAATTGAAGGACAAAATTGACTTTGTTAATTTGAAAGCTGGATATGGTCCAGATTTGTTGCAAAGGAAGAAATAGTTTAATTTGATATTGCTTTCAAATTAATTCTTTTATTATAAACTGTTTAAAAAATATATCATTTTAAATTCAGATTTATTTAGATTTTCAATCCATTTTATATTAAACTATATTAAACCTATTTTAACCATTTAAAACTATTTTAATCTATTTTAATATATTTAATCTATTTTAAGCTATTGTAACCTATTTTAAACTAATTTAAGTATTTTAAACTATTTAAAACTATTTTAAAACTATTTAACTATTTACAACTATCTAACTATTTTCAAAATTCAAATTGTGCAAGGTTGGATGATTTGTGTTTAGATCCTTGATATAAAAGCGAATATGGTTAAATGATGTTATAACTTATGTTGGAATTTGAAAATGATATTTTCTAGTGAAATGGCATATTTGAGTAAATATGATGATTTTGTAATGAGGGTTTAACCTATTTTAAAAATATGAGTTCGAAAGTGATATGATTTTTGAGAATATGATATTTTGATATCGATATGAAATGGTTTTGGAAATGAAAAAGAACCATCTGGTGTGTAATAAGCGTTTGGTTGTTACAGAGACCGGGATCAGATATTGTCATACTCTCTGCCAATACCGAAAACCACTTTAGCAATTGTGCACGTGGTGGAGATTCCAGAATGAAGTAAGATGGTTTGGCGAACGATTCTGTATGAGGTATTAACGTAGCCCTGACTCCCTCGAGTCAGCTTGATGTGACTAAAATAGGAGCTATACCGGGCCAAGTGAGGTCGCACCTCCGATCGGACATGCTTCTTCGATACCATATTATGACTTTGTGATTGATTTGGTGGCCACCCCTCGATTTGATTATGGGAGTGTGTTTCGAGGTGGGCGGTAGCGGCTGCTATGCGTTACCACTAGTCCAGGAATGCAAATGGTAGAATCCTACCCTGGCATTGCCTCGCGTTCCTTGACACATGTCTTATCACACCTTCTACGAGTTTGGTTTGTATCGTACCTATGGAGTGCCCTTTGATAGCCCTCCAGTTTAAGGAGGAATTACGGTACTGTATAGACTACAGGAATATATAAAAATATGTTAAGGGGGATATGTGTAACGCCTTAACGCTATTTTAATACTTTACTTTACTGTAGACATTATTATAACAACGTATTGTACTATGTATGTAGATAGTTTATGTAACGACCCATAAATTTCAACTGTTTTAATAACGTAATTAGTTGAAATTTTGTGAAATTTTAAACGATAAAATTTTGAAATAAAAATTTGATATTTGGAATACGTCTAGTTAAACATAGCAACTGGTAAATTTTCGTCCGAAAATATGAAAGTTTATTTCGCGCGTAAATTCACTTCAATTTAATTAGTTAAAAAGCGATGAAAATAAACTATTTTCGGAACCTAAATATTTTTACATAGAAAAATTCTAAAGCATCTTCTGAGCAAGATGTCAGTTTGTCGTTTTTCCAAATTCGGACATCTTTGGCTCCGACGATCTTATTTTTCAACGTTTTTCTTGCATTTTCCGCTATTAGAAAATTTGAATCTTTATAATTCAAATCGTACCACTGATATCTATATACCGTTTTGACCGTCTCGTCGCACTGATCTCAACGGCATATTCGTTTCTGTGTTTTGAAGTCCGGTTCACTACTGGATCGATGAAACCCTTTGTAGTATCAGTACAGGTGCGAACATTTCAATTTTCTTTTGACCATTCAATTCATCATATTAACCAAACAACCATCAACTGCTTGCAATAAACATTCCATAATTTTCGCGCATGCTTCCTATGTTCCCAATGTTCATTTCATAAGGTGGATCGTTCTTCAAACTTTTCATTTTTGGTCATTTTAAACTAATACATTATCTAGCTGTAGATTGAACAATGTTTCCTCTTCCATACTCTTTTTCTTTTCTCTCAGCCCTCCCTCTTCCTCTCTTTTCTACTGTTCTTCTTCTTCAAAAATATAAACTTGCATGCTAATTTTTCATGCTACAACCCATCTCCACATATTCCCTGTACACCAAAACCACCACTCAACTCACATCCACGTTTTCTCCCGCAAGGCCCGCATTCACCTTTGTCCAGCCCGCTACCCTTATTGCTCCACTACCCACCGACCCTCGCGCCAGCCACCGGAGACCCGCTCCACCTCCGGCAGCATCCACACCCAAAGTCACCGCCTATCCACCATGACCGAAGGCATCTCAGCCTTCATGTCCTCGCCAGACCGGATCCACCGCTGCCACCTTTCTCCTTCACCTGAGCATCGCCTCCGCCACGTTATTTCCCACAGCCTCCACCATCCTTCCACCCGCTGCCTGACCACCAACTCCCCTCGCCAGCTAGCTCCTACCCTTGCTGCGAGCAGTTCTCCTCAACCGTAAGCCCTCCCCTCTTGTATATACTTGTTATATATTAGTATATATATATGTTTTATATAAAGTTATAATATATATATTGTTACGTCTGTAATTAGAACAGTTATGGATTAGTTGTTGACAAGTTTACAAGTTACATATTATATATATGTTGTAGTCTACATAGGCTGCTAGTTATATTTTAAATTATATAAAAGTCTATTGGGTTTTTATGATTAAATTTATATATGTATAGTTTTCGTTCCAGTGGATCCTGGTTTGCTTTACTCAGTTTCTACTTTTGCTATAGCCCGATTTACATGAATGGTTTATTTGTACATACTACTATCTATAGCTTTTACAGTTTGATAATAATGCATATGGTATGCATTCCAGTATATATATACATACACACGTGGAAACTTGCATGTATACCTTAGTTTATTCGTGTTTTGTTTTGAATTTTATATCGCGATTTGTTTCATCATGTGTTTTAAGTATCTTACCTGTAGAGTTTATAAATTTCATAATTTTAAACTTTTATAATTTGCATGCGAACTGTTTTACCATTCTACTTGTTTCCCAACTATTGGAATTATGAAGGCTGCGGTTAAATGTTTTCTAGTTGTTATCTCTACACTTTATAACTGAACACAAGCATTTTATAACAATCTTTTATGTAAAGGATCTGTATATATCACACGGTAAAGTATTTTATTATGTTAGTTTATATATATAAGCATATGGAAGTTATACAGTACGTTAGTTATATTACAAGTATACATAAGTTTTCATGGGTATAATTTGTTTTGTACGAGTTATATATATAGTCCTCTTTTCTTTAAATAGTTGCGGCAGTATAATATATTAGTATATCTAAGTTTATAAATTGATACTTTATAATATGTACGGTATGGTATTAATCTTGCTATGTTAACCAATGATGTAAGTACATATGTTATTATATATGTTACGTTTACTGTACAAGAGTTTATACGAAAGATATGTTTATAAGTTGATAGTGTCTGCGTATTTTGTGAATGGCCTGCATATATAGGCGCATTTATACTTATTTTGTAAAGCCTGCGGTCTTTTGATTTGAAATAATTTGTTGTTGTATATAGTGTACGCGTTATGTATATAATGGTTCGCTTTATCATTTAAACTGCAGACTTCTTTTGTATGAATAAGTTAGTTTATAGATATATGTATAGATTAAAGTGATGGTTTCTATGTATTGGAATAAAGCAAGGATATTGGACTTTAAAATGTAATATATATATTGTGACTTGGTATTTGAATTTTATACTATTTTAGTATTGTCTAGTTCAAAATTTTTGGAAAAAAAATATATAAATAAATATATATAATATTGATGTATATTTTCAGTTTATATCAAACTGATTATCTTGTTCTCATCGGTTTTTATCTATCAGTTTTGTCGTCAATTCGTGCCAGTCTAGTTTTGCTCTGGGATTTCGTGCTTGCATTTCGTAACTCAACCTCATGGTCTGTCCTCTAACCTCGAAAGGTGAGCAATCACTCACGATTAACGTTCTTTTATTTATTAAATTTGATTTCAATTGAAATGACAAATTGAAATATGCTACTGTTAGTTAATCACATTGTTATATATGCTATTACCTGTATTTGTTCACCTGTGACATCTAACACCATTATCTGTTTATTATTTATGGGATGATAATACAGTTTGGCTGATAATTGATTGATTGTTGATGTTTAATTAGACGTTAATTGTAAATGTTAAAGTGATAAATAGTATGCAATTGAATTTGATATAAGATAGTTAACAATTTAAAATGGATTTATATGTTGAATTTGATTTAGTTAAATATGACCCCTTTAATTGTTGAATTAATTGACACGTAGAAATTTGGTAAAAACACTTTGAACCGTTGAATGTATGTTGAAAAATTGATGCAGTATAAGTGGATAATTGATATCAAGTGAAGAACCGTATTAACTTTAGTGTAATAATCTTAAATCTACATGAAATGATAGTGTAGATTCTAGAAATGATTATACTAATTTGCACAAACAACAATGCGAATTAATACGATTATTTCGGGATTATTTGAATTGATTATCGGATTGATGCTGGTTGTTGTTATTGCTTGTTTATTTACTTTGACACCATCCCAGTTATCACACTGCAAGTTCCCTTTGCTATGCTATGATTTTAAATTGAATTGGAATCGGGTTGAAATGATAAATACCCAAATTGAACTTTGACCTAGGATAGAGAATTAAATAAAACCCGATTGGTCAATAATTTGATTTAAAAATAAAACGAAGATTTTATTTGAATAAATAATATGGTTTTGAAATGAAGTTGAAATTTGAATTTTTAATGAAAGGAAAATGTTAATATTTAAAAATCTGAAACAAAATATTAAAAATGAAATTGATGAAAGAACAATGTTTAATTTGAGAAATGATTGAATTAAGTTTGAAATGATTAAATAATTAAGTTTGAAATTATAATTAAGTTTGAAATTAATAAACTTTGAAATTATTTAATAATTAAGTTTCGAATTATTTAATAATTAAATAAGATTGAATTATTTAATGATTAAATTAAATTGAATTTTTGAATAAGTGAATTTTACTTCGTAAATAATTGAAATTGAGTTCTTTATTAATTAAGTTTTTGGAAAATTATTTAAGTAAGTAAATAAGTGAACTTGAATTTCTTTAACAAGAAATAAGATGTGATTTATTGAAATAAATGTAAGACTTGAAATTTAAAGAATTTGATTTGATGAATTTAATTTAAATTCAATTTGTAAGTTTTGATATAAGGAAGTTGAATTTAAATAATGGATTTAATGAATTGGAAATTTAATAGGAATTGTTTTGAATGGCAAATTTACTTAATGAATATTGAATGAAATCGATAAATGAATTTAAATTGATTTAAATGTTAAATTAAATTAATTTAAATGATTTCGGAATGAAACTTATATACGAACTTGAATCAATATTTGAATTGTATAAATAGAAATTGAAATTGGTATTATAAGATTTTGAAATGGTAATTTGAAAGTTTTGAAACGTAAATTATGGAAATCGATTTAGAAAGGCAAATGAAATGTTGATTTACGAATTCTAATTGAATTGAAATTGATTTGGTTTTGAAATATATTAAACGACCAATCGATGTAATAATTACGAAAGTTATTAAAGAGACCGGAATCGATTATGGACATACTCTCTGTCTAAACCGAAACCACTTTAATAACTATACGCGGAGTGTGATCCAGAATAAAGTGGTTGGAATGATGTACGTGATGACTGAAGAAAGAGAACGATAATGGATAGCCTTGACACTTGTGTCAAATTGGAAATGACTAAAACAGGAGCCGTGCCGGGCCAATGGAGGTCAGCTACCTCAAGCGAACACACTTCTTCGAACTACTCATTACTTGTTGTCGATTGGTGCACCCTTGATTTTGGGAGTGTTGTTTCGCGGTGTTGCGGTCGCTGCGGCGATGCATTCTCACCAGTCCGGATCAGGCAAACGGTAGTTTCACTACCTTGGGTATTGCCTCATGTGCCTTGTCATACTTGTATTCCTTTATACGCGACCACTACGATTTTGGTTTGTACCTTTAGTATATGGATTGCCCTCTGGTGACTTCCGGTTTTGGGGAAACTACGGTCTTGTATATGCTCTTGGGAATAAAATTGTGTTAAGGGGAATAATGGTAACGCCTTAACGCTATTTTGATATCTTATATTACTGATAGACATTATCTACTTATCGTACACTACTACATAGTAGATAGTTCAACGGATCCTTAAAGGATGGTTATTCCAAACATCCTTTGAGTTACTTGTATTTCAATTGCTATTTCACTTGAGTTGGATTTATTGATATAAGAATGTTAATCCTGACTCGAGTGTCTTGTGTTTTTGCTTTACACTCAGGTCAGACTGAGTGTTCCAGTATTCGAGACTCACCTTTGGAGTTGGAGCTTTGCTTGAAGATCCAGCCATCTATTCTGCTTTCAGTATTCGATGATTCCAGTGATGTATTCTGATTTTATTTGATGTATCGTGTTACTCGTCCATTGTATCTGGTTTAACTCTGATGTAACTTATATATTTATATAGTAGCTTCATGAACTACTATCTCTTTTATTTCCGCTGCAATTATTACTCTGTGTCTGTGATCTGTGATTATTTTATTTATTGTATATGTTCAGTTTTGCCAAATTTAAATTAACAACGTGGTATTTTGAGCAATTCAATTCCGGCATGAGTGTCTACCTATACACTTATAATGGATGCGAATGGTCCAAAATATTGGGTCGTTACAGTTTAACAGATTCTTAAGAGATGGAATCCCGAACATCTCTTAAGTTATTGCACTCACATTAGATACTGGATAGGAGATGTAAAATCCCGTAAACATCTCTGATGTCGTTACACTTGTATTTATTTATTGTTGATTTAACTTACATAAGATCTTTTAGTTCTGACTCGAGTGTTTTGTCTTTTCATTACGCTCTGGTCATTCTGAGCTTTTCAGTGTATTGAAGACCATTTATCTCTGGAGGACAAAGACGAAGATTTGTATGCTATTTATTATATTTATACTATTGCATCATGTTGTTCCGCTGCATTATCTATTTGTTTCTGTTGTATGTAACTCTGATCTCTATTGTAATAGTGTAATCAAATGTTATTTGCAAAACAGCTTCACGAACTGTTTATTTGATTATTATATTTTATCATTCTGCTGTGAGATTCTGCGATTTGTTTTCTTTCTGTTCTCTTCTTTTTCTTATTTACCCCATAACTATCCTCTCTTTTGAATGGTTTAGATTCGACATGTGTGGTTTATTATCGATTTAAACTGTCCAAAAAGGTGGGTCGTTACATTTGGTATCAAAGCGAGGTTCAGCGATAACCTTAGCTTTGTAGGGTTTTACTCATTAGAGATAGGATAGTAATACCATAGAATGAGTTTGTTTGAGTGTATATATATGAGAGAGCATATTTGTTAGTGTTATAAAATGTTTTATATTGTGTTAATTTGTTCTGTTTAGTATTTATAAATTCTAGTCGGTACATAGGACGTTATGGCATCGATAGAGATTTTAAACACTTAATAGGGCAGACCGATACAATATTGTTTTTGAAATGTAGGTAAATGAAATAATTTTACCTAGTATTATATTTGTATATAAAAGAATAATTTTTATAGATGGATATAGTTGTTTGTGATATGTTTATTTGTTAGGAAATGAAATTTTATAAATATTGATTGCAAAATAAGATTTACAGATAAAGTAAATATAAATTGGAAATTTGAGAACTTAAGTTCCGAGGTTTTGAAATTTGTTTCAAAAGATTTTGGAATATGACATTAGTATTATTTGGAAGTATTTTGGATATATATATTTTCAATGTAATTTGGAAGAAATGATTTAAAGGAACTTTAAAGAAAATAAGTTCTATACTCCCCACTTTTGTCATTGGAAAATAATTTCGGTGATGAGTGCACGCATCATCGACATTCATTTTCGAGTTTCAAAGTGGAAAGACCATTGTAGTAGTTTCACTGCACATTTGTTTTGATAAACAAATCTTGATTTTAAATTTCTAAATTAAGTTTTGTAGCGACCCACTATTTTGGACCATTCAAATCGACAATAAATCCACACATGTTGGACTTGAATAATTCAAAACAATAGATTGTAAATAAAATTTTGAAAAACTCAGTATATATAGTAAATAAATAATCACAGAATCACAGACATAGAGTAATATAACAATGATGCAGCGGAAACAAAAGTGTAGTAGTTCATGAAGCTACTATGTATATAACAGAGTTAAACAAGATACAACAGAATTTATGAATACAAAGATGTCCCAATACAATAGTCAAATACATGATCTGAATACATCACTAGAATTAACTGAATGACTGAAGGCAGAATCAATAGATGGATCCAAGCGAAGCTCTAACTCCAAAGGTGAGTCTCGAATACTGGTACAACTCAGTCTGACCCGAGCGTAAAGCAAAACACAAAACACTCGAGTCAGGACATACATACTTATACAATGTAAATCAACTCAAGTGAACTGTAATAAAAATGCACAAGTAACTTAAAGGATGCTTGGGATCACCCATCCTTTAAGGATCCATTAAACTATCTACTATGTAGTAATATACGCTATTATAATAATGTCTAAAGTAAAGTAAACTATCAAAATAGTCTTAAGGCTTTACATTTTCCACCTTAACACATTTTTATATATTCCCATAGTCTATACAGTACCGTAATCTCCCCCGTACTAGGCGTCGTCAGAGGGCACTCCATAGATATGGTACAAAACAAACTCGTAGTAAACCTCACTAGGGTAGGTGACACGGCACAACGATGCAATTCCAGGGTTGATATACCAATTACGCATCCGGACTGGTGGTAACGCATAGCAGCCACTACCGCCCACCTCGGAACACACTCCCAAATCAAAAAAATCGAGGATGGCCATCAAATCAATCACAAAGTAATAGAATGGTATCGAAGAAGTGTATCCGATCAGAGGAGCTACCTCATTGGCCCGGAATCGCTTCTGTTTTAGCCACCTTATGCTAACTCACGGGAGTTAAGTCCACGTATATACCTCAATAGGATTGTCGCCACCATCCTACTTCATTCTGGAATTTCCACTACGTACATAGTTGTTAAAGTGGTTTTCGGATTTGACAGAGAGTATGTCCATATCCGATCCCGGTCTCTTTAACAACCAATCGTTATTATAACCCGTGGTTATAAATTTCAAAATGGTTTATATTTCAAATCAAAACATATTCATTTTAAGCCATATCAAAACAATGCCATTTTCTCTTCAATTATATCCATTTCAAGAATCATATCACTTTTCAAGGTTATAATGCTTTCAAAAATCATAAGTCTTAAATGAAATTCATAACACTTTGAAATCATAACTTATTCATTTAAACCATTAAACATGAAGTCAATATACTTTCAAATCAATTATTCAATTTCCAAAAATTGTAGCATTTCTAAGCTCATTCATTCAATTATAACAATTTCAAAACTTTGTAATTTATAACGACCCGTATTTTTAAACATTTAAAAATATTAAATTAAATAAGATTTTTGAATAAAATTGTTAGGAATTTTTTTGTAAGATTTTACTGATACAAATTTAATTATAATCCAAGTTATGAGCTTAAGTAAAAATTCTATTAATGAAACATGTTTGCAATAATGTAAGGATGATAACAAATGCTAGTGTGTATTTTAATAGAGTTGGTTTGAGTGAAATTAACAATTGCCTGAATGTAAATTTCCAATTGATTGGAATAATAAATGTTAATGAAGAATAATAAATGTTTCTTTATTAAATAAGAAATCATATGTTTATTTATTTAAAATGTTTGGTAGCTGAAAGATTGATTGTAGAGACGAGAAACTATTATTTAGTAAGAAATGTATAATTTCTGTTTATATCCAATTGTGTGTAATTATGTTTAAATTACTATTAGATAGGAAGTAATTGTTCTATTTCTCATTACATTTATTTTGTTCATTTTAAATTCACCTTTGTAAACAATTGAAATTAATGTAATTGATTAATTTCAATTAATGGTAGAGAGGACACCAAATTGTAAATTAATAGGTGTAATTAAACGTAGCTTATGTCTTATGAAAATATAAGGAAAGTTGATTTAATGAAAAGAATATTTATATCAAATGAAATGAATGTTTCATTTATGAATGTAGGTTTAATTTCATTAAAATAAAGAATAGAATGATTGATTTAAAGGAAGAAATATATGTATATTTGAACTATGTTTTAGCATACAGATGGATTACAAGAGTAGGAAAATAATCTATTTAAGCAAGTTAATTTATAACTCTTATGTGTAAACAACGGTTCTATAAATGTATTTAAGTTACTGTAAAAAGACTTTCGTTGTTTTAGTTATCGTATGTGTAAACAACAATTCTACAAATGTATTTAAGTTACTGTAAAAAGAATTCAATTGTTTTATTATCTATCCATTAATTATTTTCCATTTTAAATTTTAATGTTGAAATGTATTGCCGTGGATTTAATTTGAAATCTTTCAATAAAAGGGAAAGATAATTTAATTGAACTTAATGATGTTTATTGAATGAAATGTACAGGATCCACTTTAAAGTGTAATTTTGAAACTAATTAAAATTATGTCGATTTGGAATCTTTCAATATTAAAGAGGCAAAAAAAAACCATTAATTATAATTAATGGATTTAACGAAAGAAATGTACGTTATTGTTAAAAAAAATATGTTTTAATGAAAACAAAATAAACGTTGTTGTTTTTAAAGTAAGTGTAATTTTATAAAAAGAAAAAAATTTGAATTTTGAAGCAATATTTTATAGTCGTTGAATAGTAATCTTTGGCAGTATAGAGGTGATTTTAGTGCTAATCGTAAAATTTAGAATAAATTAAATATTTTATGTTCATGATTGTGCGCTGAGAAAAACGCCGATTTTGAATTGGAATTTGGAATCATGGTTCTCCTTTTATTTTATGTAGCTGTGGTCATCGTTACTTTAATTGGTGTGTTCAAATTTTATTTACTGTATGTTAATAAACTTTCAGATAGGTGTAAAGTTGAGTTGATTTGGAGTTAAAGAAATTAATTGAATTGAAAAATATTTCCATATTGAATTAATGTGACATTAAATTCCTTTTGAAGTATGAAAGGTGATGTTCATCATGAATTCATATTCATGCACGTTTCATATTCTATTGCTTTTTCTAACTACTATCTCATTCATATTTTTCTGCCTTGTTTACTCTCACATTTCAGCTATTCATATAGAAAAAAACCTCTCTCTTTATTTCATAAAACTTTCATTTATTCTCTATATATTCATTTTCCATTCTTATTGTTAGCTATACATTCTCTCACCGACTTTTATTCGACCTAATTCTTATATACCTCTTGTATTTGCATTTAAGCATTTATTTTTACACGTTACAACTTTTAGTATTCACTCTTTTTCATAACTTCTACCTGCACTAATTCGTCCATTAACAATTCGGATTTAATGCACATGCATCATTCATGCTAGCCTGTTCATGTTTATATTTATTAAACACATAACCACGTCGTTTCTTTGAAAAGCTTACTTTATTTTTGTATTCTTTTATCACCTTCCCACTTTCCAACCTGTTGACTTTTCAATTTCCCACTAGAGAACAAAACCAAAGTACATACAGATTGTTTCTCATTCCTCTATCTGAAGCTTTCTGCTCACACTTCCTCCATCCTCAAAACTACATAAACTCCAAAATTTCTAAATCCACAAATTCCCCTTGCTTCATCTCTCTAAAAAAAAGAAGAAGAAAACTCAATCTGTTCGATTTGCATTGTCGTGCTTTGCTTTTCTATTAGATTGTTGCTATGGATAAGATTGGTTAGCTTGTCGTGTTTGGATTTCAACTAGGATCTACATATTTGTGTTGTCAAAAAACTCTCTAACCTCGAAAGGTGAGCAATCACTCACGATTAACATTTTTATTGTTAGGTAAATAAACATCAAAATGTTATAAGAAATGTTTGCTTTAGATATGAATATGTGATATATGTTGTTATGTTACCTTGAATTTGTGTTATGATATTCACATTCACATGTTGTTTTATATGTCACAAGTAGTATGTTATGATGATTTGATTAATTGTCACATATGTATGTGAAATACATCACATATGATATGTAAAAAAATGTGTTATGTTAGAAAAATATATTTTTATATGCCATGTTGAAATACATCACATATGATATGTAAAAAAAATGTGTTATGTTAGAAAAATATTTGTATATGCCTTGTTGAAATACATCACATATGCTATGTTGAAACAAATGTGTTAGTTAATAAAATCATATGTTGCACATGCTATGTTAATAACATGTCACATATGCTATGTGGAAATAATGTGTTATGTTTGTGAAAAATGATATGCCATGTTAATTTATTGTAAATTACCTTGCAAGTTCCTTGATATATGTCATGTTATATATTTATATGTTATGTTAGAATTTTAAATATTCACTTATGTTGTTTACGATATGTGACACATGTGATATGTTAGTTATGCATGTGTATATATTAAATTGTTAATTATGCACGCATGTTGGTAATTGACATGTTATGTTATTTATGTTGTTATTGTTCTCACACTCCAAGTTCCCTGATAGTTAGCAAAATCACTTTGGATTGAAATGATACATACCCGATATAAAACCACTTTGGGTTTAAATAAATTGATTTAGAAATAAAATTGGAATATTGTAAGTTTAAATTTATGTTTGAACTTGAAATTATGAAATTGAAATTTAATTGATTTAATGAAAGTTTTAATTGGATTTTTTTGATTTAAACTTGTTTTTTGATTATAACTTAATAGCTTTAAGTGAAAAATTGAAATCTGAAGTTGGATTTAATAATGAATCGATTGTAAACGAACATAAAGTCGGTATTTGAACTGAACTGATTTATAGTGTGAAAGATGATGTTTATGAGTTATCTGTACATTTCACTTATTGAGTTATCTGTACATTTCACTTGAGTTGACTTACTTAAATAAGAATGTTAGTCCTGACTCGAGTGTTCTTGTTTTACTTTACGCTCGGGTCAGACCGAGTATTTTAGTTTAGCGAAGACACTTATTTTCTGGAGGATGAAGACGAAGATTCAATATATTATTGCTATTTATTATTTCACTACATTCTGTGTTCTGCTACATTATTTGTTTATTTCTGATGTATGTATAACTCTGATTTGAATTGTAAAAGTGTAATCAAATGTTATTTGTAAAACAGCTTCATGAACTGTTTATTTGATTATTATATTTTGTTATTCCGCTGCGAGATTCTGTGTTTTGTTTTCTTTTTTTCCTTTTTTCTTATTTACCCCATTAACAATCCTCCCTTTTGAATGGTTTGAGTCTGACATGTGTGGTTTGTTGTCGATTTGAAACATCCAAAAAGGTGGTTTGTTACAGTTGGTATCAGAGCTTTGGTTTAGACATACCTTAGCCTGTTGGGGTTAACTCATTAGAGATAGGGTAGTAGTACCCTAGAATGAGTTGTCTGAATGTATATATGAGAGCGCGTATTTGTTAGTGTTATAAAAATGTTTTATATATGTTTTGAAATGAAATTATTTTTCCTAATATTATATGATATTTATAAAGGAATAAATTTTTATAACTGATATAGTTATTTGTAATGTGTTTGTTTTATGAAATGGTAATATCTAATTATTATCATTTACTGTTAATTTGTTGTATTTAATCAAATTATAAACATTGGCAATTATTATTGATTGAAATAATGGACTAAACACTAGTTTAATAATGGTGTATTAAAGAGAATAAAATGAATAATTAGGATATTTGTTTATGAAATTGAAATGTTGTTGTGAATTTTGTTGTTTGTTGACCGGTAGTTTCAACTATTGAAATAAAATGGAATATCTGGATATTTTGGATAATCGAAACCTTCTAAATTAATATATGAGTTAAAACTTAGAAATTGTGTTGAATTATGCAGTTGAATTTGATAACATTAATTTGAAAGCAAGTGAAACAAGGTTTAATTTGTTACATCTATGTCCAGTAAATGAATAGAATTATTGTATACATTCTTGGCATGTAATGTAATAATATAAAAGTGTGAACTTTAAGCCTTGGGATGTTTAAATTGAAATTGTGATTAAGGAAATGTTGTAAATGTGATTAAATTGGAGAAAAATATGTTTATAAATTTAACTAACATAAATAAATTGAAAGGTAAAGGTGAAAGTAAATGGGATAAACAAATATGAATTAAAAGTGAAATGATTATAAAAAAATCCATGACTTGTAAATTGTTATGAAATTAATGGATGTAATAAATGGTTATAAATAAAGTTGGGATAACTTTAAACTCGAACAATGTCTTATTAAAAGGAATTAAGTTTTATAAATTGGTTATGAACTTAAGAAAATTCCTTATGAAAAGATTTGCAAATAAATGTTGTATTAAATGAGAAATATTACATGTGAAATGAATGTAATTTAAAGTGAAGAGAAATATAACAATTTTATGAGAATGAATACATTAATGTTTTATATTAATTGGAGAAATTCTGTGAAACAAATATTAAAGTATGAAGTGATATTTGTGTTAATCAATGAGATTAAAAATGAATTTAATTGAAATGTAATTGTGATGAAACAAATTAGAATAATTACGTATGTTGTATGTATATTATTTTATTCGCAAAAATATCTGGATTTGAGTACACATGTTCTATGTGAATTACACCACTTCGTGTTAGGATTTTTCATTCGATTCTTGATGGCGAATATTTGATATGGATTTTTGGTTTGATTCTAGAATTCTCTATCATAGTATATGGCTATGCAAGGAGAATGTTGGTTTCTAGTCAAGAAACCTAATCG
Organism: Allium fistulosum; assembly: GCA_030737815.1. NCBI lineage: Eukaryota > Viridiplantae > Streptophyta > Magnoliopsida > Asparagales > Amaryllidaceae > Allium > Allium fistulosum. Next base: position 307,039,343 of record CM060904.1, on the reverse strand, counting down.
AAGTTCGCCTTAGGGAAGTCGAATGAAAAATACTAGTTCGAAAGCAAACTTGTGTACTCGAGCGAGCGATCGAATGTGATTTTGTGAAATGATGACATATGTACCTCTTATGTTCTAATATTATTGATATGCTTTGATGCTGAAATTGAAAGTCGTTGGGTTGGATATCTTTGTAATTTAAATTGGAATTTTTCTTGTATACAAAACTACTATTAATTTAAAACCATTTTACAAAACCATTTTCTTTTATTTTTCTTATACAAACTATTTTATTTACAAAACTATTTTACAAACTATTTTATTTACAAAACTGTTTTACAAACTATTTTATTTTTACAAAACTGTTTTACAAACTATTTTATTTACAAACTATTTTACAAAACTATTTTATATACAAAACTATTTCACAAAATGATTTTATGTACAAAACTATTCTAAATTCAAAACCTTTTATAAAGCAAAGATGTTCAATCCCATATGGCTTTTCATATAGCGAAATTGATTTTGGAAAAATTTTGATTCTTGTATAAGACGGACTTTATATAAGTATAAGGTGATTTTTAAAATGTTGATTTTAGAAGGTATTCAATCTAAAGAGATAAATCTTACATATAAAGGAATTTATATAAGAATGATTTGATATATTCGAGATTATTGATTTTGGAAAGTACTTTATTTGAAAATGAAATCTTATATATAATGGAATTTATATAAGTGCGATATTTGAAGCTATTATTTTGGAAGGGTACTATATATGGTATGTTATATTTTGAAGTAAAAGGTATGGGAAGTACCCTCCACGAAGAAGTATAGTGTGATATGCTTCGACCCAGATGGACTTGGGGAATCCAGGAATGGATTCGACCGATAAACCCTAATATACTTGGGTGAATTCAGAAATGGATTTGAATCGATATGGTTGTTCGGACATAAACTCATGAGTTCCTCGGTTTTTTTTCCAGGGTAGATGGTTCTTTAGTTTACCCAATGGAGGCACTTTCGATCCTGGGATCTGTTGTTTATGGATCTTCCAAGAAGGAAGTGCATCCATTGCGTAAATCATTGAATCAACAGTTACCACTGCAGCAGGGGTCGATGGTCCCTTGTTTACAAAATGGCTACGATATTTTTCTAGAATCCGGAAGGTGGAAGGATCTTCTGGAAAGTTTTGTGTCCATTGCGTAAATTCTGGATCAGCAGCGGGCCAATGCTATCGTAATATCATCATTTGACATCAAATTTTGAGCGGTACTTCTCATACCTGTTTTTAAGTATTTTTCACTGGGTGTTGAAACAGGTCTACTAAGTACTTGGAGAATTCTAGTCTTACGCTTGATCAACGTACGACCAGAGTCTGCAAGAACGAGGATAAACTTGTTAAAACATCGAGTTATAAAAGTATTTTGATAAAGTATTATATAAAAGATATTTTGGTTATTTTTTTTTCATTTCTAAATACTTTAAAATGTTTAAAATATTTTTTATTTATGTAAAACATGGTTTAATAGTAAATTATTAGTGTTGTAAATATTGTGGGAAGTTATTAATTAAATAAAATGTATTTAAAGTTAATGATTATTGATTTATAAATGATGTTTAAAAGTATTTTCAAATTTAAAACTAATAAAATTTATAAATAATGGATTTAAGGTTTTCAATAACTTCCTTTTAAATATAAGTAATGATGTAAATAATTGTTTTCAAATAGTTTACCTATATTTATAAAGATGTTATTTAAAAAATTTAAATGGTATTTATATATGAAGCAAGAAATTTTACAGATGAATTTTTTCGTAAAGTATTAAAGATGATTGATTTGCAAATGAAGTTTTCAAATGAATATTTCAAGTAAAATTTATATAAGTTTCTTTGAATGTATAATTTAAAGGTATTATATAAATGAAAAAAAAATTGATTTGCGAAGTTCATTTATGGTAATATACTTGACAAATGAATTTGAATCTCTATTTTGGAGGTATGGTTTGAAATATTTACTTGCTTTTGAAGTACTAATAGTAAATTTATAGGTTTATTTACTATTTGGATTTTGTATTAAACCATAATAAATGTTTTTCCATGATTTGAATATTCGTTTTAAAACAAGTGTGTACAATTAATTATGAAGATATGAAATTTTATACTTTGATTTGGATATTTAATGTAAGATTTGAGTATACTATTAGTTTCAGTTTAATAATCTAGAGTTTATACTTATTTTAAATTAATGAGTCTAATAAATTATCAAATTTAAGGAACTTTATTTTTTTTTTAAAAAGCTTATCATATGTTTTGATATAAACTTTTAACATTGTTTAAACTTTTTGGAAAATCCTTGCAAAATGCTATGAGGATGTTTTAAATATATCTTATATTCTTACTAAGTGAATGAGATTAAATGTTTTAATTGAATTTTTAGATATATTGAAATATTTCTTTTCTCTTCAAGAGCGAATACCAAAAACTTAAATTTTTATTCTATAACAGAATTAAGTTATAAACTTAGGTATGGCAGTAGGAGCTTAAGTAGTATTTTATGAAATGATTCATTAATGACTTAAATCTTTAATGGAAAACAAATTATCTAAGTGATTGATCTTTATATAAATAAATGAATGGAAAGGTAAATGATGAGAAAAAAAACTAGTAGAATAAATTTAAGTAAATTTAAAATTCTTGTTGTTTGGCTGATGGGAAGTTTGGAAAAGAATACTTCTAATTGTTTAAGGTTGTATGAATAATCTATTAAGTGATTATCTAAGGCTGTTGAGCATAAAGTACACTTATTAGTTTATTTATCACCCTTGTACGATTAAAAGTTCTAAACCTGAACAAACCATTAGTTTTGGTTGCTATGGATGTGTGATGGATTCTTTGTTGCCTATGATGGTTGTATAGTTTTGGGTGCATATGATTGTGATATATTGTATGTTGTTTGTGCTATTGATTTGAAACAACTAAAATATTATTTTTTCACATAATTTTAACTCTTTGGATTATATAAGTGAAATACAGGTTATAGAAGCAACAACTAATGCTTTTGGTTTCATAAATAAAGTTTGTTTGCCTGACAAATAGGTACGTTTTCGGATTAATAAATTGACTGTTTTAAATAAAATATAACAAAATTTTGAATTCCTTCTTGTTTCTTTTCGGGGACGAAAATTTTTGAGTGGGGGAGATTGTAACGACCCGTATTTTTAAACATTTAAAAATATTAAATTAAATAAGATTTTTGAATAAAATTGTTAGAAATTTTTTTGTAAGATTTTACTGATACAAATTTAATTATAATCCAAGTTATGAGCTTAAGTAAAAATTCTATTAATGAAACATGTTTGCAATAATGTAAGGATGATAACAAATGCTAGTGTGTATTTTAATAGAGTTGGTTTGAGTGAAATTAACAATTGTCTGAATGTAAATTTCCAATTGATTGGAATAATAAATGTTAATGAAGAATAATAAATGTTTCTTTATTAAATAAGAAATCATATGTTTATTTATTTGAAATGTTTGGTAGCTGAAAGATTGATTGTAGAGACGAGAAACTATTATTTAGTAAGAAATGTATAATTTCTGTTTGTATCCAATTGTGTGTAATTATGTTTAAATTACTATTAGATAGGAAATAATTGTTCTATTTCTCATTACATTTATTTTGTTCATTTTAAATTCACCTTTGTAAACAATTGAAATTAATGTAATTGATTAATTTCAATTAATGGTAGAGAGGACACCAAATTGTAAATTAATAGGTGTAATTAAACGTAGCTTATGTCTTATGAAAATATAAGGAAAGTTGATTAATGAAAAGAACATTTATATTAAATGAAATGAATGTTTCATTTGTGAATGTAGGTTTAATTTCATTAAAATAAAGAATAGAATGATTGATTTAAAGGAAGAAATATATGTATATTTGAACTATGTTTTAGCATACAGATGGATTACAAGAGTAGGAAAATAATCTATTTAAGCAAGTTAATTTATAATCTTATGTGTAAACAACGGTTCTATAAATGTATTTAAGTTACTGTAAAAAGACTTTCGTTGTTTTAATTAACTTATGTGTAAACAACAATTCTACAAATGTATTTAAGTTACTGTAAAAAGAATTCAATTGTTTTATTATCTATCCATTAATTATTTTCCATTTTAAATTTTAATGTTGAAATTTATTGCCGTGGATTTAATTTGAAATCTTTCAATAAAAGGGAAAGATAATTTAATTGAACTTAATGATGTTTATTGAATGAAATGTACATGATCCACTTTAAAGTGTAATTTTGAAACTAATTAAAATTATGTCGATTTGGAATCTTTCAATATTAAAGAGGCAAAAAAAACCATTAATTGTAATTAATGGATTTAACGAAAGAAATGTACGTTATTGTTAAAAAAAGTATGTTTTAATGAAAACAAAATAAACGTTGTTGTTTTTAAAGTAAGTGTAATTTTATAAAAAGAAAAAAATTTGAATTTTGAAGCAATATTTTATAGTCGTTGAATAGTAATCTTTGGCAGTATAGAGGTGATTTTAATGCTAATCGTAAAATTTAGAATAAATTAAATATTTTATGTTCATGATTGTGCACTGAGAAAAACGCCGATTTTGAATTGGAATTTGGAATCATGGTTCTCCTTTTATTTTATGTAGCTGTGGTCATCGTTACTTTAATTGGTGTGTTCAAATTTTATTTACTGTATGTTAATAAACTTTTAGATAGGTGTAAAGTTGAGTTGATTTGGAGTTAAAGAAATTAATTGAATTGAAAAATATTTCCATATTGAATTAATGTGACATTAAATTCCTTTTGAAGTATGAAAGGTGATGTTCATCATGAATTCATATTCATGCACGTTTCATATTCTATTGCTTTTTCTAACTACTATCTCATTCATATTTTTCTGCCTTGTTTACTCTCACATTTCAGCTATTCATATAAAAAAACCTCTCTCTTTATTTCATAAAACTTTCATTTATTCTCTATATATTCATTTTCCATTCTTATTGTTAGCTATACATTCTCTCACCCACTTTTATTCGACCTAATTCTTATATACCTCTTGTATTTGCATTTAAGCATTTATTTTTACACGTTACAACTTTTAGTATTCACTCTTTTTCATAACTTCTGCCTGCACTAATTCGTCCATTAACAATTCAGATTTAATGCACATGTGATGCAGACCAAGTACTAAGTCGTAACCGACTTAAGGAAATTGAAACTATAAGTCGTGACCGACTTAACATCATGGGTATAAGTCGTGACCGACTTAGTAAAGCTAAGGACCAAAGTCATGACCGACTTAAGGGAGACAAAGGCATGAGTCGTGACCGACTCAACGGAGGTGAAAACATAAGTCGTGACCGACTTAACAGAGTGGAAGACCTAACTCATGAAGATGTGCGAGTTATTGAATATCTTAAGTCACCAGAACGACCTACCGAGTTATGCAGTAAGAAGGCTGAGCAAACTGATGAAGTATTAGATCGAGTACGACCTAACGAGATAAGGAAGAGTGCTGGGATACGACTTAAGGAAGGTGATAGGTCGGCACCGAGTTACGATTTATTTAAGTCGCTCGAAGTTTTAAGTCGCTGAAGCCAGAACCGAGGATCCTTATGCCGAGTTAATCTCTACCGTGGATTCACTTAAGTCGTTGATCTGGGATGCCGCATGTTTTAAGGTCACTGAAGCTTACTGCCGTTGATTCTTCTGCCGAGTCAATCTCTGCCGTTGTTTGTTGAGTCGTAAGGCGTTTGGGTCTTATGTCGTGAGTAGTAAGTCGTCTACGACCTAAATGTGTAATAAGTTTGTAACATTCCCCCTTTTGACCGTCTCCAGTCGGTGATTAAACCAACTAGAAACGTTCAAAAAGATGAATTGTTATTTAGTTTATAAGGTTTAAACAGAATCAGCCACAGAAACACAGATAATAACAATCAATTAAAACAAATGAATCTTTATTTCATTACTATAAATCTTTTTACATACATCAGAGTTTATACAATTTAATACTGATACAGCGGAATATCTTAAAATACAATTTTTCTCGAAATAAATGATTCTTTACTCTCTCTCTAACTTCGCTGCTCAAAAACCTTCAAGCTGTAAAATACTCGGTCTGACCCGAGTATTATATTCAAAAGAAAATAATACACAGGTCAGTCTAATTCAAACCAGTCTATTAGTGCATAGAGGCAATAATAATTTAAATAGACGACAGTCACAATAATTCCCGTCTATCCAATTCTTTTAACAAAGAAATCGGATAACGAAAATATAACACTAAACAGTGTTGACAATAAATCAACAGATTTAAATCATCAACAGAGATAAACAGTGTTATTGGCTGCCGTACATGCACGCGTGTACGGCCTCGCCAATACGGCATAGAAGATCAATGCATCACGACGCAAAGAAATATCAATTCAAAATTGTCGATTTTGGGTGGCTGCAGTGCACGCACGCGTGCACCGCCTCGCCAACTCATGTGCACCAACCAAAAGAACTAGATAACACCAAGTTCGAACTAGCAGCAGGTCAAAACAATGGATCAAGCTATGGCAACAATAGACAGTGAGTCAAAGTAACATGCAAGTCGACTAGCAGGGCATGCAGACATACACAACAGCGAAGAGCATCTGGAGTGAATGAAGAGTGATACATGCAACAATGAAGACTACTTCAATATTGGACAAGACTCAAATTGATATAGCAGCAGTTCATATGCCAGACCCAAAAACAATGAAGGCCACAACAAATTTCAGTGCCAACATGAACAAAGACATAGCAGGTGAAGTGTAACACGAACCAGACTCAAGTACATGGTACAAATGCAAAGACACAAGGTATGTGAACATAATATGGACCATCAGTAACAGCAGGTCGAAAAGCACTCAGGGATGATCACAAAGTGTACAAATCAAAGAACACATGACCAGACATGCACAGGAGAAGCAATTTCAAGTAATCAAGTGAACCCAGTGCCTACATACCCAACTAGAAGTGGAACTACAAGATAAATCAAGTATAAATGTAGACCATAACATAGCAGTATGGAAGAAATGCAAACCAGAGAACATCTACAATATGCAGACCTAGGCTACAACTTCAGATTTCACAAATGAACACATGGCCTAGAACACAACATCATCCAGAACAAAGCTACAAGGCCAATGAAAAAACAAGCAGATACATCAGCCTTAACAATGAGATGCAGACACAACCACCATTCAAAACAATTCAGTTCAAAATCCAAACAGGGGTCAAGATGCCAACTTCAATAAATATGTAAAGTAGCAGAGGAGCTACTGAAATATGCAGTGCAGATGCCAACTACAAAGTCAATGCCGTGGTCATCACAACAAAAAAATTCACAAGCTAATTATCAAGTTCATCTGCATATTAAATATGCAACCAAAGGTTGCAGTGAAGACTACAATAATGCTCAAGTTTATCTACAATGGGTCGACTAAGTGCAACAAATAAAATGTACTGTTTTTTTTTCTCTCCAAAATCATGCTTACAGTTTTGAAATAAAATCATATGGTGAGCTCGCCCAAGATAAAAGTACATGACCAAGTCAATCATTTCCAGAGAAAATAAAATGCAATTCGAACATACATATATACACATCAATTAATGTATATACATACGTGACTGCATACATATCCGCGAAGACTAAAATGCAACTGGGTGCAAACAGTCTCCAAAACATGAATGTACGAATTGTAAACTAATATAATACTGCAACTGGACAGCACTGCATCAATGTACACAAGTGAGGATTTGAAGAACAACAACTACAACTAACTCATGCTTAACTAATCAGTGTGAACAAACCAAAACTGCAGAGAAGATCCATACCCAACATAAATTAACTACATGATGCACAATTATGTAGTGACAACATTAGTGAACACTTGCAGTTTCAATGCCGAAATGAACAAGTGCAGACATGAATATTAATGCATGAACAAGTGTACAACATGCAATTGCTACAAATACATAGAGGCAACATCACATAAACATACTACAACATGAATACCAGTGCAGAAAGAAGACAGTGACACCCCAGAATCAAAGTAAACAAATGGTGGCAACTGTAGATCAGACTTGATGCCATCAAGTGATACAATGCATATACCACTAGACTCGACAATGTCCACAAATGAGACTCACTGACCATATGCAAACTCAAAATGGAAGTGAGACACCAAACCACAAACCAGCAACAAAATGACCAAACTTTGCATTTAAATTCAAGAATATATGCATACACACATCATATGTATATATGCACATACATAGTCTTGAAAAAAAAAACAGGTCACAGTGAGAACCAAACTACAGAAATGCGATCAACCCCGAAATAAACAAGTTCAAAGTCACAGTGAAATCGATACCGAAGCAAAGTCGAAGGGCCAAGTCGAACAACCCAAAAATCATCAAGCTATGGACAGCAGAAATTAAAACCACTACTAATGGCCGAAAACACAAAACAGCGGATGAAATCGCAGAAACCCAATCATCACGTGAAGGAATTCAGACAAACAAAAATCAAGGACTTCGAACCAATTCAGACGGTAGGATGAATTAGATGTGAGTGTAAATATTCACTCACCTTTGATTTTGAAGAGCACGAAATCGACGAATCGAGCCAGGCAAAATCTCGAATAACCAACAACGCGATCGAGTAGGAACGGCGCTTCGCAAAGCCCTAATTCAGTCGATCGGAGGAAGAAAGGAATCGAAGCTCCCATTCGCCAGAGAATCGAAAAAAAATCGCCGAAGCCCTAATTCCAAGTCGCCATTTTTTATTTGTTTCCTAGGGTTTTTCGAATGAGGGAAGTAATGGGGATCGGGTATAGGGTTTTAAACGAGAAAAAGGGGTATGGGTTATGGGCCGGTGTGCTTTTCTTTTGTACTAAAGGTATGGTAAATTTTCTTTTTTTTTTCTTTTTAAAAATCTAATTTTGTTTTTTGTTTAATTTTGTTGTTAAAATCTAAACTATATATACATATTCATTCGTACAAATAAAAATTTAAATAAAAGAATTTCAATCGATTTACAATTTCCAAATTCAAACAGAAATTAACAATCGATATTAAATCGTTAATTTATGAAGATTTTATCGTTATAAAAATTTCAACAACAAACAGCAATTTAACTGTCAACATAGATCGTTTATTGATGATTACAATTTTGGGCAAAACCCCAGTTGTTACAGAAATTCAATTTGAATTCAATTAAATTCTATACGCGTTTATACGCCGTATATTCATAAAACAATTCTGATAAATACGAAAATTGAAATCCGGTAATAATTCAATATTACGGACCCAATGAAACTCGTTTCGTCAAATTCCGAGACTGTGCCTCGGAAGGCTATTTTTAAATTCAATTCAAACGATACAATTTCAAAATTGAACAAATCGCTTTCAAATTCAATTCTGAAGCTTCTATTACCTCCAGTATTATCAATATGAATTTTCTAAGCCTTTAAATTATTTTTAACCGGCTTAAAATTGAAGATTCAAATTTATTCAACTTTCAATGGATTAAATTCAAAAATTAAATCGCCAATTCATTCTGATAATTTGAAATTCAAGTCAAATCATCATTCAAATATTTAAAATTAATTAAATATTTTCAATTTAAATTGTTCAAAATTCAGGGTCGTTACAAACTCCCCTCCTTAAAAACTTTTCGTCCACGAAAAGGAAAAGTCGTCAAAATTTTTACCAATATTTATACCCTACACAATTTTTCTCTAAGCGTAAAACTTATTACAAATAAATGAATATAGGATTCATTTCATTTGTTCAATCTCACAAGTTTTGTTTATCTTCTCTTTTATTCAATGATTTCTACAATCATTGATTTCTAAAATCAAAACGCAAAAGTCTTTTACTAACATTTTTAATTTACAACACTCAGATTCAAACTTAAAATCCTTCACATTAGAGATTTGCATAATATATATTTTCCAAAGCTGTGGACTTTCAAAACATTACAAAAGATCTTCTTCCTTAATTTATTAGGTAGGAATTATGTAATTCTAATTTCAAACTATTGATTTGCTATTTAAAGTTTGAAAATACTTGCTAACTCGAAATTTAACAAGTCCATCTTCGTTCTCACAGACATTAGGCATACGCTGGCCAGGCGCAGGTCTAAAAATATCCAAGTACTAAACATACTTGCTTCAATTCCCAGTGAAAATACTTTTAAAAATTCTTTTAAAAATGGATATGGAAAGCACGTTCCCCCATGGATTACAGTTCCACCCGGCGGTTACGCTACTATCCCAGTAGAGTCGCTTGTGGCTGTAGATTTCTCATCCCTTAAATTTCGCCATGGTTGTCGCCATAGATTGCAGTACACACGGCGGTTACGCTACTATCCCAGTAGAATCGCTCGTGTCTGTAGGCATCACGCCCCTCAAATTTCGCCTGGCATTAGATTGCAGTTTACCCGGCGGTTGCGCCACTATCCCAGTGGAATCGCTTGTAACTGTGGGCATCTCGCCCCTCAAATTACGCTAATCATCAATCAATTCTAATCTCATCGCGATGATCTATCGCGAAGCATTTCCGATTCAAATAGTCACTCTGACTAAATGTAAATTCTACGTAGCTACGAATTTCAAATGGACACTCTTCACGAGTTCCAATACCTTCTCTAATAATAAATGAAAGGTACTTTTCCACATCCTCAGTTTAGAAAACATAATATCATATATGTAGTACTTTCATTTCACATTTCGTACATATAACATCTATGTAAACATACATAAGATTTCCATAACAATGTCTTTCTAAACGAACGGTTTCAAATTTACCGCATTCATATATATAAGTTCTAAAACTTACATATTCCATATTCATAACAAAATAGAGGATTTCAAAATTTTCCTCTAAGTCGATTTGGAAATTTAAGGTTATCTCAAACCTAATTCATATTCATAATTCCATTCATTATCGACTTTCACATTCAATTTGGATTTCACGCTTACATCGTCAATTCTCAACACAGAATTGATGTCTATCGATATATAACCTCTGAGCTCGTACGTCTCAGAGAAGGGTGTTAAGCTAAGAGAATAAATTCTCCGCCACCAACAGATATATATTTAATAGAAATCAATTGCTATGTCATCAATTCACAATGTTAGACATGCAATCCAAATCATCATCTAAAATTCAAAGCTCAACTTATATTGTCTTTGATGTCGAAGTTAAACTCAATTTTAACTTAACGATTCAATCTTTTGAAAAATTTCAAATTGAACAAATTGTTCAAATTTCTCATTTAACTTTTCAACTTCGACTTCAAAAATGAATTTCAAATCATTTATCCCTTACGGAATATATTCACAACATTTCATTTCATATTGGAAAAACATTTCCATACTTATTTAAAAATAAGTAATTCACAAATCCATTTATTTTCAACATTTGAAAATATTCAATATACTTAAATCAAAATTAAGTATATATTTCATTCTTTAAGGAAATCATTCTCTTTCACATTTTCATTTGAGTCAAAACGAATGTTACGTAAAACATCGTTACGACAACTCAAAATCACTAGTATAGGAATTCGAAATTTAGATAGATGTATAAATCCCAATACTATACAAAACATTTCCTTTCGGAAATCATTTACTATAACAACAGTGTTATAGTCCATCATTTCCTTTTATTCGAAAACGTCTATTTCAACAATGAATGTTGAAATCTATGGTTTCGATATTCAATGCCTTTGAAAACATCTTTTAAAACAATTAACTTCGTTTTAAAAATATCACTTTCCCAAAAACATGTCCTTTTCATTCAATAATATATTCACGGTCCAAAATTGTGAATATACATCTTTTAACAAACTATACAGAATTTTACTTATCAAAATAAGTCAGTTTCGAATTTATAAACAACGTTTATAAATTCCACTTCTATTCATAAAGACTTCAATTTATAAAAATTGCTTTATTAACCATTCCTTTATAACTCAATTTTATATCGAATTTTAATTTACAAGTAAATTACTTATAATTCTTTTCTTTCGCAACATCGATTCATTTTATAACTTCACAATTTCAATTCTGTAATTTCCATTCACTTATGAAATCCATTAAATATTTCACTTTTAACACTTATACAATCCCAATATTTTATCAACACTTTCAAATCTTCAATTTAAGCCGTTTATAATAATTCAAAATTTCCAATTTAAACTATTATATAAATTTATCAATTTTCCATTTCCAAAATAATCAACTAGTTCTTTAGTAAATCATTCATCGACTTGGTTTTCAATCTAATCGCATTTGATTTATTCACATTTGATTTTACTAACATTCATTCATATCCAATTAGTTCACATTCACTAATTTACATTCAAGTTAGTTTGCTTCAATTCAAATCAAATTTGATTCTATTTAGATTTACTTATCTTTCAATTTGAATTCAATTTACATAGCTTCCAAATTCCATAAATACAATTTCATTAACACTTAATGAATTTCTATACGATCAACTGGCAAAACCAATTTATTCAATTTAACCAAATTTATTTACTTTGCTTACATTCAATTTGGTTCAACACACTTAATTTCAATTGGTTTATATTCTAATTCAGATTAAATTTTTTATACTCACCATATTCACTAATTTACTTTTACAATTAAAGTTGAATTTCCCTTATATACTCAAATTCATATTCATTACATCACTTTATCAATTCATTTTGATATCAAATTCAACCTCATTCAACATTACTTAAGCTATGTTTCATTTTATCTTCACTTTATTATTTTCACTATACAGCTTAAGTTCGTCTCGAATTTATTTGAAATGCTATTTTATTTAACTTTACTAAAGTCAAATTCATATCACTATTCAGAATTTAGATTTTGTTTCACTCAACAAAACTGTTCAACATTTAACAACTGGTTTCATTTAAATTTCTCATTTTATCAGTTAAACAACTTATAAATTTAAACTTTCCGATTCATATTATATAATCACTTATCTTTTAAAGTTTAAACTTCTATCTCAAAAATTTATCAAATCAAGTTCAATTTATTTAACTTCCTTTAGTTAAATTTCAAATCATATATTTATTGATACTAACTCAATTCAATTTAACTTTTCTTAAGTTAAAAATCTTCATTTTCAAAAACAATTTTATACTTCTTTGGATTTGAAAAACGTTTCCTTTTTAACAGTGTTTCTAGTAACTATTCATATTAAACATCATAAACTAAGCTTTGTGTAAACCAAAGCTCTGATACCACTCTGTAACATTCCCCCTTTTGACCGTCTCCAGTCGGTGATTAAACCAACTAGAAACGTTCAAAAAGACGAATTGTTATTTAGTTTATAAGGTTTAAACAGAATCAGCCACAGAAACACAGATAATAACAATCAATTAAAACAAATGAATCTTTATTTCATTACTATAAATCTTTTTACATACATCAGAGTTTATACAATTTAGTACTGATACAGCGGAATATCTTAAAATACAATTTTTCTCGAAATAAATGATTCTTTACTCTCTCTCTAACTTCGCTGCTCAAAAACCTTCAAGCTGTAAAATACTCGGTCTGACCCGAGTATTATATTCAAAAGAAAATAATACACAGGTCAGTCTAATTCAAACCAGTTTATTAGTGCATAGAGGCAATAATAATTTAAATAGACGACAGTCACAATAATTCCCGTCTATCCAATTCTTTTAATAAAGAAATCGGATAACGAAAATATAACACTAAACAGTGTTAACAATAAATCAACAGATTTAAATCATCAACAGAGATAAACAGTGTTATTGGCTGCCGTACATGCACGCGTGTACGGCCTCGCCAATACGGCATAGAAGATCAATGCATCACGATGCAAAGAAATATCAATTCAAAATTGTCGATTTTGGGTGGCTGCAGTGCACGCACGCGTGCACCGCCTCGCCAACTCATGTGCACCAACCAAAAGAACTAGATAACACCAAGTTCGAACCAGCAGCAGGTCAAAACAATGGATCAAGCTATGGCAACAATAGACAGTGAGTCAAAGTAACATGCAAGTCGACTAGCAGGGCAATGCAGACATACACAACAGCGAAGAGCATCTGGAGTGAATGAAGAGTGATACATGCAACAATGAAGACTACTTCAATATTGGACAAGACTCAAATTGATATAGCAGCAGTTCATATGCCAGACCCAAAAACAATGAAGGCCATAGCAAATTTCAGTGCCAACATGAACAAAGACATAGCAGGTGAAGTGTAACACGAACCAGACTCAAGTACATGGTACAAATGCAAAGACACAAGGTATGTGAACATAATATGGACCATCAGTAACAGCAGGTCGAAAAGCACTCAGGGATGATCACAAAGTGTACAAATCAAAGAACACATGACCAGACATGCACAGGAGAAGCAATTTCAAGTAATCAAGTGAACCCAGTGCCTACATACCCAACTAGAAGTGGAACTACAAGATAAATCAAGTATAAATGCAGACCATAACATAGCAGTATGGAAGAAATGCAAACCAGAGAACATCTACAATATGCAGACCTAGGCTACAACTTCAGATTTCACAAATGAACACATGGCCGAGAACACAACATCATCCAGAACAAAGCTACAAGGCCAATGAACAAACAAGCAGATACATCAGCCTTAACAATGAGATGCAGACACAACCACCATTCAAAACAATTCAGTTCAAAATCCAAACAGGGGTCAAGATGCCAACTTCAATAAATATGTAAAGTAGCAGAGGAGCTACTGAAATATGCAGTGCAGATGCCAACTACAAAGTCAATGCCGTGGTCATCACAACAAAAAAATTCACAAGCTAATTATCAAGTTCATCTGCATATTAAATATGCAACCAAAGGTTGCAGTGAAGACTACAATAATGCTCAAGTTTATCTGCAATGGGTCGACTAAGTGCAACAAATAAAATGTACTGTTTTTTTTTCTCTCCAAAATCATGCTTGCAGTTTTCAAATAAAATCATATGGTGAGCTCGCCCAAGATAAAAGTACATGACCAAGTCAATCATTTCCAGAGAAAACAAAATGCAATTCGAACATACATATATACACATCAATTAATGTATATACATACGTGACTGCATACATATCCGCGAAGACTAAAATGCAACTGGGTGCAAACAGTCTCCAAAACATGAATGTACGAATTGTAAACTAATATAATACTGCAACTGGACAGCACTGCATCAATGTACACAAGTGAGGATTTGAAGAACAACAACTACAACTAACTCATGCTTAACTAATCAGTGTGAACAAACCAAAACTGCAGAGAAGATCCATACCCAACATAAATTAACTACATGATGCACAATTATGTAGTGACAACATTAGTGAACACTTGCAGTTTCAATGCCGAAATGAACAAGTGCAGACATGAATATTAATGCATGAACAAGTGTACAACATGCAACTGCTACAAATACACAGAGGCAACATCACATAAACATACTACAACATGAATACCAGTGCAGAAAGAAGACAGTTGTGACGACCCGACTTTCCACTCCCGGAAAATCGCATCGACAGTAAGAAAGAAAGGGGTGAGAAATAGAAAAGAGAAGAAGAGAAAAGAAAACAACAACAGATACTCACAGCGGAAACGAAACGAAATATAATATATCACATAAATATTACATAGTATCATATACATCATCTATCAGAGTTACACAGAATACACATCACATACTAGACAGTTATAAACATCTGTCTAGTTATTACATCTCAACACAATACAGATCAATACAAAGATCAACACAGCGGAAAACTACTATCTATATCTACAACGCCGAAGCCTCCTGCTCCATTGCTCCTCCAGATTACTCGTCAAAGCTAAACCTGAATCCCTTGGCTACTCGTAAAAATTTGAGTACCCAAGAGTTTATAAAACAGAAATAAACAACTTGGGTCAGACATGGGTCTGGTGTGAGTAACAGGTTAAACTTGTTTAACTTCAAAACCTTTTGAAAGAAAAGGTATCACGTAAGACTCCCCACCAATAAATATGGGTAAGTTTTTACCTTACGCTAACCAAAACATTTGATAGGAAATTCGATTGTATTATAATAGGGTCTAGGGTTTTCAAGTAAAATACAGAAATAGCTGGAATGCTTACATCTCACGTTCCAACATAGTTGGGCACAACTAAAACGTACGGCACTTATTGGAGTTTGGATTCCATCAATGGCAGGGCTACCGGGGTACCGCCCGTCACAGTACGTGGCCTAGATCACCGTACCGAGGATCACTCCCAATCCCCTGCAACACAAGGCCGGAACATCCCTTACTGGATAATTCCCGCACAAGATACCCCACGGTTGTCATGATTCAACCGCACACACTAAGTCGAAAATAGAAAGGGACATCTAGACAGAGGTAATCTTGTCCTACTTGGGTGCTACCCACTAACCTTGCTGCACCTCCCCTGTTTTAGCCATTCCCCGTTTGTGAGGCTTGAGGTCACGATTACCTTAGAAAAGAACACATCACTTAGAATGCTCATCGTCCACCTGACGAAGTTCTGAAAGCATTCAGTCCATACAAGTTCGTTCCGGGTTCGAACGAAACCGAAGGCATTATCTCGTTACACTCGTTTTGGAATCACCCTCAGAGTTAACGACAATAACCCTTGCACTCTGAATCTTCATCTTCACTTGATTCACGACCTATCGTTAATTTGGATCGATGTGGTATTCGGGTCTCCAGACCTGGAAATCCGGTATACGGAAACCCGATCCCGGTCTCATCGAAATCCAAAACGTATCTTTTAAGGCCAAGTTGTTTTAAAGGTTAAAACAATTTAATTCAATTATCTTTATACACTTAGAAAGATAATTCACAATAGATAATCAACATTATCAATATCATCAGATAATCCATATTATCACAATTCAATTAAACATTCATATCACATAGCATATATCTCATCAGAGATATCAATCAAATGCAAAGCATTTAGTATTATCATCCATCTATAAGTAATGATCTATATCATCTCTAATTAATTTAAAGTTAATTAAATTAATTACTTTTATTTTATAAATCCTTTTTACTTAAACATTAATTAATTACAAATTAATTAATTATCCTCTAATTACCTTTTTCAATTAATCATCTTTGATTAATTATCTTTTAATTACCCTTTTTAATTAATCATCTTTGATTAATTATCTTTTAATTACCTTCAAGTTATTTATCTTTAATTAATTACTCAAATTAATTAACCTTAATCACTTATAGTAATTAACCTTTAATTACTTCATTAATTAATTAACTATAATTAATTAAATTAATCACTATAATTAATTACATTAATCCTTAATTAATTACATTAATTAATCACTTCATTTATTAATTATTACTTAATTAATCAATTCTTAATTACATCATTAATTATATTAATTAATGATCCTTAATTACAACTTAATTATTAATTACTTAATTAAATTAATTACATTAATAATTAACCTTTAATTAAACAACATTTATTAATCACTCTTGATTAATCTCAATCAGTAATTAACTACCCTTAATTACTTTCATTTACTAAATTAATTCTCCTTAATTAATTTCTTAATTAATCCCTTGATTAATTATTCAAAGTAATTAAACTTAAATTACTTTCCTTAATACATAACCATCAATTAATTACTTCAATTAATTATCTTATTATTTACTTCCTAAATAATCATACCTTAATAATTACATTAAGTAATTATTTATCAAATCATCCATTGATTAATTTAAATTAATTAAACTTAATTAATTAACTTAACTAAATCAAATTAACTCAATTAATTACCAATGATTAATTAATTCCTTGATTACTTTTATTAAGTAATTACATTTAAACCATTTTCACAAATAATTATCTTTAAATCAATTAATCTAATTAATTATCAAAATTAATCACATTAATTATTTATTTAAATAATCTCAAGTTAATGACCTTCATTAACTATTAACAACCCTTTAATTACTTTTCTTAAGTAATTAACTTAGATTAATTATTATTAATTTCAAATTAATAAATCTTAATAACCAATTTAATTAATCTAATTATTTAATTAATTAAGTGTTAACCATAACTTAATTAATATTTAATTACTTATTAATTAATTCCTAACCATTAATTAATACTCTAATTTATAATCCTTAATTACAAATTAATTATTCCTAATTAATTTATCTTAATCATTAATTAAAAATCAAATCCTATTTAATTAATGAATCTTAATTACAAGTTAATTATTCTAAAAATAATTAATCTTAAACCTTTAAGATTTAACCTTTAATTACCTTTACTTAGGAAATCTATATTAAAACTTTGATGTAAATTTTCTGTTTAAATATTGCTCTACAAATTTACATTCAATTTCAAAATTTAAGCAAACAGGTTTTTGTAAAAGCCTGGAAACACTAATAGTACTCGAGAACACCATAGATTACTTCGAGTCACCTCTCCAAAATCTTCGAGCATCACTCGATCAAATTTCAAGAAAAACTCGAGCCATACTTCTCTGTTAAAACCAACTTCACCCAGATATTCGATCGCGTGCACGTGCACACCCCATTGCCAGAGCTCCGATCATCGATGACGACCCCAACACATCGGCGATCGACCACAAACTCGATTACGACCATCACCTCTTCTATCTATACTCGAAATCGAGATCGAGTATTTCGAGCCCCAACTGGAATACATACTTCCTCCAAAACCTGGCAACAATCCCTTGTTTTCGAAATCACGATCACCAGAATGCTAGCGACTTCGGCGACGAGTTCGTCCATGTCATAACTTCAATTTCCCAGAGTTCTATTGAACTCGATCGACCAGAGACGTCGGGGAAGACCAATTTCCGATTACTACAAAAATTAGGGCTAAAACCCAATTCTGATCACCGCCGCCTCCAAAATGTTTAGAACACCTTCCAGATAATTTTCCTCTGATCTTCGATTCTTCCTCCATCAACACTGAAGGTCCCAGCCTCTACGATCAAACAGATCACCAGGAAAGCCCCAAAATACAAATCCTGAACAAACTCGAACTGCTCGTTCGATTCAACTCTAAAAATTATGATTTTAGTTTTAAAAATCATGTTTTTGTTTAGGGTTTGAGTTTATATACCTGAACTAAGTAATTATGAATTTTGAGTTTTGCCAAAACTTAAGCTTGTACTGTTCTTGTTATTTTTCCAGAGCAGATTTAATTTGTTTAGCTTTCATAAAATTTTAAAGTTTAATCTATGCTTAAACAAACAAATTTTATTTGAATTCTAAGAGTTAACAGAATTTATTTAAAGAGATAATGGATTCTTTGAAACAGAACTTGGTCTTGAAACTGGAAAAATTGTTACAGGTATTTCACAACATGCACTCATCTAACATCCAAATATTTACAGAAATTTCATATATGTATACTAACATTCTCACTTCAGAGATTTACAGGTAACCACATTTATACTTAAGCATTTTAGAATAGATGCTACTCCCCTAAAACAAATGTTGAACAGAGCACTTAAACAGCATGCACAAAATATCAACATTCACTTATGCAGTATACACTTATACTCAACCATACTAGCATTCAACCCAATTGTATTTTAAATTTTTAAAAAGTTACTCACCTGAAATAAAATGAAACAGAGCCTTATAATTTGAAAATCTTGAAACTGTTTTTGACTTAAGACTGGAATGCCTCTTTGAATCTTTAAACTTGCATGCCTCACTTGATTTAAGAACTTGAGTTGTTGAAGCTTAAATTGCTTTAATCTAAATGCATGCTTGTTTTCCAGGTTGAAGAAATGAATGGAGACTGATTTATGAAGATGATGCAGAGCATCTCCTTTTTGCTTTGAACATGATTCCAGAGATGAAAGAATTTCAGCAGGCTGAAGACTTGATTGTGAAAATGAGATAGGTT
The DNA here is from genome assembly GCA_030737815.1 of Allium fistulosum. Lineage (NCBI taxonomy): Eukaryota > Viridiplantae > Streptophyta > Magnoliopsida > Asparagales > Amaryllidaceae > Allium > Allium fistulosum. The sequence continues at coordinate 307,019,339 of CM060904.1, read as the reverse complement.
TTGATCTTTGATTTAAAAGAGTGATTTTGATTTTGGGTTGGAGGCATAATTGTTTACTGATTATCAGATTTGCATTAGAGAGGAAGATGGTTTCTTGTTTTTGAAAAGGAAAATAGAAAGAATGAAATAAAGAAGATATGCAAATGTTTATATATGTGAATTTATGATTTTATAAAAATAAAAGAAAAAGAAAAATAAATTAAGACACTTGTCACTTTCATTGATTACTTACATTACACATGTTAAAACAATAACTTAAGATAATGACATATGTCTCTTAAGTAGTTTTTACATATTTAACTTATTTTAAAAATGCCTTTTCTTATTTATAAAATACTTATCTATATATATACAAATTACTTTTTAAAGAAAGAAAACTAAATTTATTTATAACTAAAAGTTTATACAATTTTCTAAACTCCACAACAAATTTAAATATTTATTCCATTGAATTTCAAAACTTAATTTCAAATTCAATTTAAATTAAATCCTAAGATTCAATTTAAAAGTTAAGTTATATATATACATATATAACTATTCATTAAATTAAATCTAAATTCCCAATTTACCCAAAGCTTCTATTTACAATATATATAAATAAATATATATATTCAAATAGAAAATATCTTATTAACTTTTAAAAGATAAAATCACCAATTAATACTAATTTAATCAGATTATTAAATTAAATTCAAATCTTATTATCAAAGATCATCAATATCAATTTAATTATTTAACAGATTATTAAATTGATATTGTTAAAATTTCCGGGATATTACATTCCTTCCCCCTTAAAAATAATTTCGTCCCCGAAATTTAAACAAAGGTAATTTAATAATCTTATTAAAGATTTTAAATTTTAAAACACAAGCATATACTATCATCCATATGCTAACAACCATAGCAACCAATTCATCCAATCAATCAAATCTAACTATCCAGACAAAATTCTAGATAGAATTCCTCGAGTTTCCCCAAGTATATATATATATATATATATATATATATATATCGGAATACTCGCTCTACAACAATCTAAACTACTAAGCTATAGATCTCCTACTCATCTAGATCTACAGAACTAAACAGAATATCAGATTACAGACGAGTCTGACTCAACAACTAAACCTTCCAGAACTGCTGATTCTAAAACCAGAGATAGATCTTACACGTACCTCTCAGAGATACATAAAACTCAATGAATTCCAATTGTCCAAACTGACAATTCAATCCTGAAAACCCAATACTTATCCAAATCAGAACACAGAAGAGATCCAAACATAACTTTACTTCACAACATCAGTAGATTCCAAACTTACTTCTTCTATCCAGATATATACTCCAAACTGCTTTCGCTGCTCAATTCTGATCTGAGGTAGAAAGAAAATGCTGATGAAGAACACAAGCATAAACTGAACAACACATCCAAGAATATGGTTCAACGGATCCATAAAGAAAACTCGGATACTTTATCAAAACTTGAGCTGTTTCACCAACTCCATCTCTAGGAAACATCCTTCAACTAGACTGAACTACCGGTACTACTCCTGGAATCCAGTTGATAAGAAAACTCAACCTTCAGATGCGGACAACTCCTGACTTCTCTGAAGACACTCAGAAAAACTCTGATAACCCAAGAGAACCCTCAAACTATCGCAAGTCACTTTTGCGATCAACCCAGCCTATTTCCAAAGAAAACTGTTCCTCTTAACAAATCAGAACAGCCCATACTTAACTATCCAATTCATCGAAGAAATGGATGCACCCTGCTGCTTCTGAATTTCACCTCCAGAAAAAAAACTACTCAGCCTGACAACTTCCTGCCATCACAGAATACTCCGAGCTGCACTGCTGATACTGATGCCAAGGACTTTCTATCCAAAGATCTTTGAGAAACTCGAACTCCAAACCAAACAGAAATACCATGCTGAACTCAGCCACAATCACCGAAACATTCACACTTCCTTAAACTCGTTCCAAAGAAAACATCTTCGGGAACATCCATCGTCACTGCATCTCAACACACAGCTACTATTACCTGAGGTATCAAGATACCATCACTTGCTTCTGTTCAACCGATAGATCCAAACTCTACTCATCCAACTTTACAGATAAACTCCGAACCATAACAGTCTTCCTTCAGAGATTCGATGAAATCCTTCATCACAGCAAAACTTACTCGAGACAGTATTGGGTCTACAGTCTCGATAAATACACTTCCAACCTTAATTCCAACCATTGGTAGTCGTGTTTCATACACTACTACCCTATCTACCTTTATATCTTATATTGGAGAACCTGTACGGGTAACCCAACAATATAGGTAGAATATATATATATAGTTATATAAAAATTACAAATACGCTCTCTCACGATAGATACCACTCTAGAGCTAGGTATTCACTCAACCAATAGCTCTGATATTCACTTAACCAAAAGCTTAGGCATTCGCTCAACCTAAGCTCTGATACCACGTGTGACGACCCGACTTTCCACTCCCGGAAAATCGCATCGACAGTAAGAAAGAAAGGGGTGAGAAATAGAAAAGAGAAGAAGAGAAAAGAAAACAACAACAGATACTCACAGCGGAAACGAAACGAAATATAATATATCACATAAATATTACATAGTATCATATACATCATCTATCAGAGTTACACAGAATACACATCACATACTAGACAGTTATAAACATCTGTCTAGTTATTACATCTCAACACAATACAGATCAATACAAAGATCAACACAGCGGAAAACTACTATCTATATCTACAACGCCGAAGCCTCCTGCTCCATTGCTCCTCCAGATTACTCGTCAAAGCTAAACCTGAATCCCTTGGCTACTCGTAAAAATTTGAGTACCCAAGAGTTTATAAAACAGAAATAAACAACTTGGGTCAGACATGGGTCTGGTGTGAGTAACAGGTTAAACTTGTTTAACTTCAAAACCTTTTGAAAGAAAAGGTATCACGTAAGACTCCCCACCAATAAATATGGGTAAGTTTTTACCTTACGCTAACCAAAACATTTGATAGGAAATTCGATTGTATTATAATAGGGTCTAGGGTTTTCAAGTAAAATACAGAAATAGCTGGAATGCTTACATCTCACGTTCCAACATAGTTGGGCACAACTAAAACGTACGGCACTTATTGGAGTTTGGATTCCATCAATGGCAGGGCTACCGGGGTACCGCCCGTCACAGTACGTGGCCTAGATCACCGTACCGAGGATCACTCCCAATCCCCTGCAACACAAGGCCGGAACATCCCTTACTGGATAATTCCCGCACAAGATACCCCACGGTTGTCATGATTCAACCGCACACACTAAGTCGAAAATAGAAAGGGACATCTAGACAGAGGTAATCTTGTCCTACTTGGGTGCTACCCACTAACCTTGCTGCACCTCCCCTGTTTTAGCCATTCCCCGTTTGTGAGGCTTGAGGTCACGATTACCTTAGAAAAGAACACATCACTTAGAATGCTCATCGTCCACCTGACGAAGTTCTGAAAGCATTCAGTCCATACAAGTTCGTTCCGGGTTCGAACGAAACCGAAGGCATTATCTCGTTACACTCGTTTTGGAATCACCCTCAGAGTTAACGACAATAACCCTTGCACTCTGAATCTTCATCTTCACTTGATTCACGACCTATCGTTAATTTGGATCGATGTGGTATTCGGGTCTCCAGACCTGGAAATCCGGTATACGGAAACCCGATCCCGGTCTCATCGAAATCCAAAACGTATCTTTTAAGGCCAAGTTGTTTTAAAGGTTAAAACAATTTAATTCAATTATCTTTATACACTTAGAAAGATAATTCACAATAGATAATCAACATTATCAATATCATCAGATAATCCATATTATCACAATTCAATTAAACATTCATATCACATAGCATATATCTCATCAGAGATATCAATCAAATGCAAAGCATTCAGTATTATCATCCATCTATAAGTAATGATCTATATCATCTCTAATTAATTTAAAGTTAATTAAATTAATTACTTTTATTTTATAAATCCTTTTTACTTAAACATTAATTAATTACAAATTAATTAATTATCCTCTAATTACCTTTTTCAATTAATCATCTTTGATTAATTATCTTTTAATTACCCTTTTTAATTAATCATCTTTGATTAATTATCTTTTAATTACCTTCAAGTTATTTATCTTTAATTAATTACTCAAATTAATTAACCTTAATCACTTATAGTAATTAACCTTTAATTACTTCATTAATTAATTAACTATAATTAATTAAATTAATCACTATAATTAATTACATTAATCCTTAATTAATTACATTAATTAATCACTTCATTTATTAATTATTACTTAATTAATCAATTCTTAATTACATCATTAATTATATTAATTAATGATCCTTAATTACAACTTAATTATTAATTACTTAATTAAATTAATTACATTAATAATTAACCTTTAATTAAACAACATTTATTAATCACTCTTGATTAATCTCAATCAGTAATTAACTACCCTTAATTACTTTCATTTACTAAATTAATTCTCCTTAATTAATTTCTTAATTAATCCCTTGATTAATTATTCAAAGTAATTAAACTTAAATTACTTTCCTTAATACATAACCATCAATTAATTACTTCAATTAATTATCTTATTATTTACTTCCTAAATAATCATACCTTAATAATTACATTAAGTAATTATTTATCAAATCATCCATTGATTAATTTAAATTAATTAAACTTAATTAATTAACTTAACTAAATCAAATTAACTCAATTAATTACCAATGATTAATTAATTCCTTGATTACTTTTATTAAGTAATTACATTTAAACCATTTTCACAAATAATTATCTTTAAATCAATTAATCTAATTAATTATCAAAATTAATCACATTAATTATTTATTTAAATAATCTCAAGTTAATGACCTTCATTAACTATTAACAACCCTTTAATTACTTTTCTTAAGTAATTAACTTAGATTAATTATTATTAATTTCAAATTAATAAATCTTAATAACCAATTTAATTAATCTAATTATTTAATTAATTAAGTGTTAACCATAACTTAATTAATATTTAATTACTTATTAATTAATTCCTAACCATTAATTAATACTCTAATTTATAATCCTTAATTACAAATTAATTATTCCTAATTAATTTATCTTAATCATTAATTAAAAATCAAATCCTATTTAATTAATGAATCTTAATTACAAGTTAATTATTCTAAAAATAATTAATCTTAAACCTTTAAGATTTAACCTTTAATTACCTTTACTTAGGAAATCTATATTAAAACTTTGATGTAAATTTTCTGTTTAAATATTGCTCTACAAATTTACATTCAATTTCAAAATTTAAGCAAACAGGTTTTTGTAAAAGCCTGGAAACACTAATAGTACTCGAGAACACCATAGATTACTTCGAGTCACCTCTCCAAAATCTTCGAGCATCACTCGATCAAATTTCAAGAAAAACTCGAGCCATACTTCTCTGTTAAAACCAACTTCACCCAGATATTCGATCGCGTGCACGTGCACACCCCATTGCCAGAGCTCCGATCATCGATGACGACCCCAACACATCGGCGATCGACCACAAACTCGATTACGACCATCACCTCTTCTATCTATACTCGAAATCGAGATCGAGTATTTCGAGCCCCAACTGGAATACATACTTCCTCCAAAACCTGGCAACAATCCCTTGTTTTCGAAATCACGATCACCAGAATGCTAGCGACTTCGGCGACGAGTTCGTCCATGTCATAACTTCAATTTCCCAGAGTTCTATTGAACTCGATCGACCAGAGACATCGGGGAAGACCAATTTCCGATTACTACAAAAATTAGGGCTAAAACCCAATTCTGATCACCGCCGCCTCCAAAATGTTTAGAACACCTTCCAGATAATTTTCCTCTGATCTTCGATTCTTCCTCCATCAACACTGAAGGTCCCAGCCTCTACGATCAAACAGATCACCAGGAAAGCCCCAAAATACAAATCCTGAACAAACTCGAACTGCTCGTTCGATTCAACTCTAAAAATTATGATTTTAGTTTTAAAAATCATGTTTTTGTTTAGGGTTTGAGTTTATATACCTGAACTAAGTAATTATGAATTTTGAGTTTTGCCAAAACTTAAGCTTGTACTGTTCTTGTTATTTTTCCAGAGCAGATTTAATTTGTTTAGCTTTCATAAAATTTTAAAGTTTAATCTATGCTTAAACAAACAAATTTTATTTGAATTCTAAGAGTTAACAGAATTTATTTAAAGAGATAATGGATTCTTTGAAACAGAACTTGGTCTTGAAACTGGAAAAATTGTTACAGGTATTTCACAACATGCACTCATCTAACATCCAAATATTTACAGAAATTTCATATATGTATACTAACATTCTCACTTCAGAGATTTACAGGTAACCACATTTATACTTAAGCATTTTAGAATAGATGCTACTCCCCTAAAACAAATGTTGAACAGAGCACTTAAACAGCATGCACAAAATATCAACATTCACTTATGCAGTATACACTTATACTCAACCATACTAGCATTCAACCCAATTGTATTTTAAATTTTTAAAAAGTTACTCACCTGAAATAAAATGAAACAGAGCCTTATAATTTGAAAATCTTGAAACTGTTTTTGACTTAAGACTGGAATGCCTCTTTGAATCTTTAAACTTGCATGCCTCACTTGATTTAAGAACTTGAGTTGTTGAAGCTTAAATTGCTTTAATCTAAATGCATGCTTGTTTTCCAGGTTGAAGAAATGAATGGAGACTGATTTATGAAGATGATGCAGAGCATCTCCTTTTTGCTTTGAACATGATTCCAGAGATGAAAGAATTTCAGCAGGCTGAAGACTTGATTGTGAAAATGAGATAGGTTTTGATCTTTGATTTAAAAGAGTGATTTTGATTTTGGGTTGGAGGCATAATTGTTTACTGATTATCAGATTTGCATTAGAGAGGAAGATGGTTTCTTGTTTTTGAAAAGGAAAATAGAAAGAATGAAATAAAGAAGATATGCAAATGTTTATATATGTGAATTTATGATTTTATAAAAATAAAAGAAAAAGAAAAATAAATTAAGACACTTGTCACTTTCATTGATTACTTACATTACACATGTTAAAACAATAACTTAAGATAATGACATATGTCTCTTAAGTAGTTTTTACATATTTAACTTATTTTAAAAATGCCTTTTCTTATTTATAAAATACTTATCTATATATATACAAATTACTTTTTAAAGAAAGAAAACTAAATTTATTTATAACTAAAAGTTTATACAATTTTCTAAACTCCACAACAAATTTAAATATTTATTCCATTGAATTTCAAAACTTAATTTCAAATTCAATTTAAATTAAATCCTAAGATTCAATTTAAAAGTTAAGTTATATATATACATATATAACTATTCATTAAATTAAATCTAAATTCCCAATTTACCCAAAGCTTCTATTTACAATATATATAAATAAATATATATATTCAAATAGAAAATATCTTATTAACTTTTAAAAGATAAAATCACCAATTAATACTAATTTAATCAGATTATTAAATTAAATTCAAATCTTATTATCAAAGATCATCAATATCAATTTAATTATTTAACAGATTATTAAATTGATATTGTTAAAATTTCCGGGATATTACAACAGTGACACCCCAGAATCAAAGTAAACAAATGGTGGCAACTGTAGATCAGACTTGATGCCATCAAGTGATACAATGCATATACCACTAGACTCGACAATGTCCACAAATGAGACTCACTGACCATATGCAAACTCAAAATGGAAGTGAGACACCAAACCACAAACCAGCAACAAAATGACCAAACTTTGCATTTAAATTCAAGAATATATGCATACACACATCATATGTATATATGCACATACATAGTCTTGAAAAAAAAACAGGTCACAGTGAGAACCAAACTACAGAAATGCGATCAACCCCGAAATAAACAAGTTCAAAGTCACAGTGAAATCGATACCGAAGCAAAGTCGAAGGGCCAAGTCGAACAACCCAAAAATCATCAAGCTATGGACAGCAGAAATTAAAACCACTACTAATGGCCGAAAACACAAAACAGCGGACGAAATCGCAGAAACCCAATCATCACGTGAAGGAATTCAGACAAACAAAAATCAAGGACTTCGAACCAATTCAGACGGTAGGATGAATTAGATGTGAGTGTAAATATTCACTCACCTTTGATTTTGAAGAGCACGAAATCGACGAATCGAGCCAGGCAAAATCTCGAATAACCAACAACGCGATCGAGTAGGAACGGCGCTTCGCAAAGCCCTAATTCAGTCGATCGGAGGAAGAAAGGAATCGAAGCTCCCATTCGCCAGAGAATCGAAAAAAAATCGCCGAAGCCCTAATTCCAAGTCGCCATTTTTTATTTGTTTCCTAGGGTTTTTCGAATGAGGGAAGTAATGGGGATCGGGTATAGGGTTTTAAACGAGAAAAAGGGGTATGGGTTATGGGCCGGTGTGCTTTTCTTTTGTACTAAAGGTATGGTAAATTTTCTTTTTTTTTCTTTTTAAAAATCTAATTTTGTTTTTTGTTTAATTTTGTTGTTAAAATCTAAACTATATATACATATTCATTCGTACAAATAAAAATTTAAATAAAAGAATTTCAATCGATTTAAAATTTCCAAATTCAAACAGAAATTAACAATCGATATTAAATCGTTAATTTATGAAGATTTTATCGTTATAAAAATTTCAACAACAAACAGCAATTTAACTGTCAACATAGATCGTTTATTGATGATTACAATTTTGGGCAAAACCCCAGTTGTTACAGAAATTCAATTTGAATTCAATTAAATTCTATACGCGTTTATACGCCGTATATTCATAAAACAATTCTGATAAATACGAAAATTGAAATCCGGTAATAATTCAATATTACGGACCCAATGAAACTCGTTTCGTCAAATTCCGATACTGTGCCTCGGAAGGCTATTTTTAAATTCAATTCAAACGATACAATTTCAAAATTGAACAAATCGCTTTCAAATTCAATTCTGAAGCTTCTATTACCTCCAGTATTATCAATATGAATTTTCTAAGCCTTTAAATTATTTTTAACCGGCTTAAAATTGAAGATTCAAATTTATTCAACTTTCAATGGATTAAATTCAAAAATTAAATCGCCAATTCATTCTGATAATTTGAAATTCAAGTCAAATCATCATTCAAATATTTAAAATTAATTAAATATTTTCAATTTAAATTGTTCAAAATTCAGGGTCGTTACAAAGTTTGTACTTTTATAAGTCGTGTATTGAGTAAGTCGTAGGTCGGAAGCTATAACTCGGAACCGACTTAGGAGATGTAATTTTTGTTATTTTTCGTGTGAATTGTAAAACGCCTATAAATAGGCAAGTTGTTTCATTTGTAAGGTTGTTGATTTTTGAATAAAATTCTTTTTGATTGCTGTGTGCTTTCATCTAAATTGGTAGTTGAGTGTAATCTCCTATCTCCTCTTTCGGTTAATCGAGTGCGCTCGATTCAACGATTGTAGAAGCCGATTCGCGGAATCAAGTGCGCTTGATCAACATTTGAAGAATTGAAGATCTTTGAACCCGGTATCGTGCGCGATCAACGAGTTAGAGATAGCTAGAATTCGGTATCTTCGGATCAACGAATTTGGGCATTTCAGTATCTTCCAATCCACCGATTACTACTTTCACCGTTTGAAGATTGTTTTGTTTAATCCGCTGCGTCAGTTTGGTGTCAGAGCTTGTTTTAGCCAATCATAGCTAAATCGAGACTTGGAGCCTAATCATTTTGAAGAATTTGAAGTTTGAAGAGAAGCCGAGCTAAGAAGAGTGTAGACCGAGCATCATTGCATTGTCTAGCCGAGAGTTGTGATTTGGAGAAGTTGTGTTCATCGTGTTCATCGCAATTTGCAACAAAGTGGAAGTTTTCGATCTGTTTCATTTTGGATCAAAGTTCGAAAAGTGTTTGAATTTTGAAGTGTTGAAGAAATTGTGAAGATTTCAATCATGCCACCAAGGAGAGCCAATCGACATCAAAACGTTGAAGCTTTGTATCGAAGAGAAGAGGCTGATGAGATGGAGCAAAGAATCAATGAAAACTTTAGTGAAAAGCTTAACGAAGGAATTGGCCGGTTAGAGAAGCTTATGACGGAGATGATTCAAAATCGGAGAAGGGTTTCACCTGAATCTAACCATGGGGGTAGTAGAGTCTCGCCACATTCCAATCGAGACAGAAGTGTTGAAAATGATCAAGGGCGTGGGAGGAACGTGAATGATCGTGAACGGAGGAATGTAGATAGAAGGGATGATGGTGGTAGGCGTGATGGTAGTAGAGATGTGGGTGGACGAGATAGACAACGATATACATCTGATTTTGAAGAAGAGTATGATGGTGGTAGTGTTCGAGGACAAGGACGAGGACAAGGAAGAAATCACTCTGAGTATGATCACAAGTGGGAGTCAGGGATGAAGACTGAAATTCCTGAATTCAAAGGTGGTATGCAAGCGGAGGAGTTTCTAGATTGGGTGGCTAATGTTGAGGAGATTTTTGACTTCAAAGAAGTTCCAGAACATCGTAGAGTGAAGTTGGTTGCTACAAGGTTGAGGGGTAGAGCTTTGGCGTGGTGGCAGCAAACCAAACTTACACGTGAACGAATGGGAAAGTCAAAGATTGAATCTTGGGAGAAGATGAAGAAATTGATGAAAGCGACATTCTTACCTTATAATTATCAATCGCTTATGTATCAGAGGTTGCAGATCTTGAGACAAGGAATGAAATCTGTGAATGACTATGCTGATGAATTTTATCAACTGATAGCAAGGAATGATATTATGGAGACAGAAAAACAATTGACATCTAGATTCATTGGGGGATTGCGAATACAGATTCAGGATATGGTTAACATGTTTGATCCCAGATCTGTAGCGGAAGCACATCAGAAAGCGTTGGCTTGGGAGAAACAGGGACGACGAGGAAGTGGTGTGTTTACTAATTCTAACAATCAAGTGAAGGGTGTTGGTGGAAGTTCTAATGTTTCTAAACCTATCAGTAGACCAGTAGTGAAGGAGGCTGAGAAGACAAAGGTTAACAACGGTTTCAAATGTTACAATTGTCAGGAATTTGGTCACAAAAGTAGCGAATGTCCAAAGCCGAAGAAGAGAGCTATGATAGCGGAGGTTGAGGATGAGGATGAAGAAGCTGAATGTTCCAATTCACCACCTGATGAGGAGGAAGAAGAAGTGTCGGGAGACGAAGGTTATAATCTCATGATGAAGAGGTCCTGTTTAACACCAAAGCAAGAGGAGGATTGTAGTTGGTTGAGGAGCAATATTTTTCAGTCAACATGTACTATTCTGGGGAAAGTTTGCAAATTTGTTATTGATGCTAGAAGCTGTGATAATATAATTTCTTCTGAAGCTGTGAGGAAGTTGGCATTGAAGACTGAGAAACATCCGAAGCCATACAAGCTAGCTTGGTTGAGGAAAGGCGGGGAGGTGAAGGTTGGACGAAGGGCTCGTGTGAAGTTTTCAATTGGGAAGAAATATAAAGACGAAATCTGGTGTGATGTGGTAGATATGGATGTATGTCATTTGTTGCTGGGGGGACCGTGGCAGTATGATAGGGCGGTGCAACATGATGGGCGTACCAACAGTTACAATTTCATGTTTGAAGGCACAAAGATTACTCTAGTTCCAAAGAAGCGACAACAGGAGGAAAACAAGTTGGAGGAGATTGAAGAGCTCAAAACTTTGTTATCTTTGAAGGAGTTTGTGAAGGAAGTAGAGGAGGAGCCTGAAGTATTTTTATTGATTGGGCGTGAGAGCAGTGAAGAAGTTAAAATTCCAGAAGAAGTTAAACCGGTTTTGAAAGAATTTGACGATGTATTTCCAGAGGAGTTACCAACGGAGTTGCCACCGTTGAGGGATATACAACATCAGATAGATCTTGTTCCAGGTGCTGTGTTGCCACACAGACCACATTATCGAATGAGTCCGAAGGAACATGAAGAGTTGCAGAGGCAGGTAGAGGAATTGCTTGAACAGGGGCGTGTGCAGGAGAGTTTAAGTCCTTGTGCTGTACCAGCTTTATTGGTACCCAAAAAGGATGGAACGTGGAGGATGTGCACTGACAGTCGAGCATTGAATAAGATTACTGTGAGATATAGATTTCCGATGCCGAGGCTTGATGATTTATTGGATCAGATCAGTGGATCCGTAATCTTTTCTAAGATTGACTTGAAGAGCGGTTATCATCAGATTCGCATTAGACCAGGGGACGAATGGAAGACAGCATTCAAGACGAGGGAAGGCTTATATGAATAGCTGGTAATGCCGTTTGGTCTATCGAATGCACCAAGTACATTTATGAGGGTGATGAATCAAATTTTCCGACCGTACATTGGGAAATTCGTTGTGGTTTACTTTGATGATATTCTAATCTACAGTGCTAGTACAGAAGAGCATGTTCAACATTTGAAGAAAGTGTTAATTATTCTTCGTGAAGAACAATTCTATGCTGCTACAAAGAAGTGTGTTTTTATGGCGAAGAGTGTTTTATTTCTGGGGTATGTTGTATCGGAAGAAGGAATACAAGTTGACCAAAGTAAAGTCGAAGCGATTAGAGATTGGCCACAGCCCAAGACGATTACGGAAGTTCGTAGTTTTCACGGGTTGGCTTCATTTTATCGGAGGTTCATTCCACACTTTAGTAGTGTGATGGAACCTGTTACTGATTGCATGAAGGGTAAACAGTTTGCCTGGACGGAGGAAGCCGGGGTTGCTTTTGAGCGAATCAAAGAACTCTTGACGTCTGCACCAATTCTAATATTACCAGATTTTCAGCTAGTGTTTGAACTACATACTGATGCATCCAAGGTTGGGATTGGAGGAGTGTTGAGTCAAAGGGGTCGTCTTATTGCATATTTCAGTGAGAAGTTGTCAGGAGCGAAGATGCGATACAGTACATATGATATGGAATTTTATGCTGTTGTGCAATCTATTAAACACTGGAGACACTATCTATTTCAGAAGGAGTTTGTTCTTTACACTGATCATGAGGCGTTGAAGCATTTACAAGGGCAAGACAAGATTTCAGCGAGACATGCATCGTGGATTGCATATCTGCAACAATTTACTTTTGTTGTTAAACACAAGTCAGGGGTGACGAATCGTGTGGCTGATGCTTTGAGTAGGAGGAATCATTTGTTGACAACAATGAAGGTTGAAGTGATGGGGTTTGACGAGTTACCAGAATTATTTGTCGAAGATCCTTACTTTGCGAAGTTTGTTGATAAAGTCAAAGAGGGAAAGACGGATGAGTTTATGATGGTAGACGGTTTTCTGTTCAAAGGAAATCGATTGTGCATACCTGATTGTAGTTTGAGAATGAAGATCGTAAAAGAACTACATGATGAAGGACATGTTGGGAGAGACCGTACATTACAGTTGATTTCACAATCTTACTTTTGGCCATCGATGAGGAAAGAGGTAGAGAGGTTTGTGGAGCGTTGTCATATTTGTCAGGTTTCGAAAGGAACTGCGACTAATGCTGGTTTATATATGCCGTTACCCGTGCCTGTAAAACCATGGGTGGATATCAGTATGGATTTTGTTTTGGGTTTGCCTAGAACTCAAAGGGGAAATGATTCTATATTCGTTGTGGTGGACAGATTTTCGAAAATGGCACATTTTATTGCTTGTAAGAAGAGGGCAGATGCTGTTCATGTTGCTCAGTTGTTTTTCAAGGAGATCTATCGACTTCATGGATTGCCAGAATCTATTGTGTCGGATAGAGATACTCGATTTCTGAGTCACTTTTGGTTAAATTTGTGGAAAATGGTGGGAACGAAGCTGAAGTTTAGTAGTGCTTATCATCCGCAAACGGATGGACAGACCGAAGTTGTTAACAGATCATTGGGGAATTTGCTGAGGTGTCTTGTAAAAGATAACCTGAAGAGTTGGGATGTGAAGTTATGCCAGGCAGAATTTGCTCATAATCATGCGGTAAATCGTAGCACAGGGTTCAGTCCATTTCAGATAGTATATTCAAGCTTACCGAAGGGTCCGTTGGATTTAACGGTAGTGCCACAATCAAAAGAGACAGTTAAGAAAGCTACTGATTTTGTTGAAGGATTGGCAGAATGTCACAAAATCGTTCAGGAATGATTGGAGAAAGCAAATGAGAAGTATAAGTGTTCTGCAGATTTGAAACGAAGGAGTGTTGAATTTAATGATGGTGATTTAGTTTATGCAGTGTTAACAAAGGATCGTTTTCCAGTGGGCGCTTATAACAAGTTGAAAGCCAGAAAAAATTGGTCCTGTAAAAGTCGTAAAACGAATTAATGAAAATGCTTATAAGTTGAAGCTGCCAGAAGATGTGTACACTTCTGATGTGTTCAATGTTAAACATCTCGTACCATATCATGGGGATGAACGAGCTGATGTGGAAGAATTTGCAAATTCGAGGACGAATTTTTCTCAACCTGGGGAGGATGATGCAGACCAAGTACTAAGTCGTAACCGACTTAAGGAAATTGAAACTATAAGTCGTGACCGACTTAACATCATGGGTATAAGTCGTGATCGACTTAGTAAAGCTAAGGACCAAAGTCGTGACCGACTTAAGGGAGACAAAGGCATGAGTCGTGACCGACTAAACGGAGGTGAAAACATAAGTCGTGACCGACTTAACAGAGTGGAAGACCTAACTCATGAAGATGTGCGAGTTATCGAATATCTTAAGTCACCAGAACGACCTACCGAGTTATGCAGTAAGAAGGCTGAGCAAACTGATGAAGTATTAGATCGAGTACGACCTAACGAGATAAGGAAGAGTGCTGGGATACGACTTAAGGAAGGTGATAGGTCGGCACCGAGTTACGATTTATTTAAGTCGCCCGAAGTTTTAAGTCGCTGAAGCTAGAACCGAGGATCCTTATGCCGAGTTAATCTCTACCATGGATTCACTTAAGTCGTTGATCTGGGATGCCGCATGTTTTAAGGTCACTGAAGCTTACTGCCGTTGATTCTTCTACCGAGTCAATCTCTGCCGTTGTTTGTTGAGTCGTAAGGCATTTGGGTCTTATGTCGTGAGTAGTAAGTCGTCTACGACCTAAATGTGTAATAAGTTTGTACTTTTATAAGTCGTGAGTTGTTTGTAATATACATGTATGTTGAGGCAGAGTTATTGACAAGTCGTAAGTCGTGTATTGAGTAAGTCGTAGGTCGGAAGCTATTACTCGGAACCGACTTAGGAGATGTAATTTTTGTTATTTTTCGTGTGAATTGTAAAACGCCTATAAATAGGCAAGTTGTTTCATTTGTAAGGTTGTTGATTTTTGAATAAAATTCTCTTTGATTGCTGTGTGCTTTCATCTAAATTGGTAGTTGAGTGTAATCTCCTATCTCCTCTTTCGGTTAATCGAGTGCGCTCGATTCAACGATTGTAGAAGCCGATTCGCGGAATCAAGTGCGCTTGATCAACGCTTGAAGAATTGAAGATCTTTGAACCCGGTATCATGCGCGATCAACGAGTTCGGGATAGCTAGAATTCGGTATCTTCGGATCAACGAATTTGGGCATTTCAGTATCTTCCAATCCACCGATTACTACTTTCACCATTTGAAGATTGTTTTGTTTAATCCGCTGCATCAACATGCATCATTCATGCTAGCCTGTTCATGTTTATATTTATTAAACACATAACCACATCGTTTCTTTGAAAAGCTTACTTTATTTTTGTATTCTTTTATCACCTTCCCACTTTCCAACCTGTTGACTTTTCAATTTCCCACTAGAGAACAAAACCAAAGTACGTACAGATTGTTTCTCATTCCTCTATCTGAAGCTTTCTGCTCACACTTCCTCCATCCTCAAAACTACATAAACTCCAAAATTTCTAAATCCACAAATTCCCCTTGCTTCATCTCTCTAAAAAAAAGAAGAAGAAAACACAATCTGTTCGATTTGCATTGTCGTGCTTTGCTTTTCTATTAGATTGTTGCTATGGATAAGATTGGTTAGCTTGTCGTGTTTGGATTTCAACTAGGATCTACATATTTGTGTTGTCAAAAAACTCTCTAACCTCGAAAGGTGAGCAATCACTCACGATTAACATTTTTATTGTTAGGTAAATAAACATCAAAATGTTATAAGAAATGTTTGCTTTAGATATGAATATGTGATATATGTTGTTATGTTACCTTGAATTTGTGTTATGATATTCACATTCACATGTTGTTTTATATGTCACAAGTAGTATGTTATGTTGATTTGATTAATTGTCACATATGTATGTGAAATACATCATATATGATATGTAAAAAAATGTGTTATGTTAGAAAAATATATTTTTATATGCCATGTTGAAATACATCACATATGATATGTAAAAAAAATGTGTTATGTTAGAAAAATATTTGTATATGCCCTGTTGAAATACATCACATATGCTATGTTGAAACAAATGTGTTAGTTAATAAAATCATATGTTGCACATGCTATGTTAATAACATGTCACATATGCTATGTGGAAATAATGTGTTATGTTTGTGAAAAATGATATGCCATGTTAATTTATTGTAAATTACCTTGCAAGTTCCTTGATATATGTCATGTTATATATTTATATGTTATGTTAGAATTTTAAATATTCACTTATGTTGTTTACGATATGTGACACATGTGATATGTTAGTTATGCATGTGTATATATTAAATTGTTAATTATGCACGCATGTTGGTAATTGACATGTTATGTTATTTATGTTGTTATTGTTCTCACACTCCAAGTTCCCTGATAGTTAGCAAAATCACTTTGGATTGAAATGATACATACCCGATATAAAACCACTTTGGGTTTAAATAAATTGATTTATAAATAAATTTGGAATATTGTAAGTTTAAATTTATGTTTGAACTTGAAATTATGAAATTGAAATTTAATTGATTTAATGAAAGTTTTAATTGGATTTTTTTGATTTAAACTTGTTGTTTGATTATAACTTAATAGCTTTAAGTGAAAAATTGAAATCTGAAGTTGGATTTAATAATGAATCGATTGGAAATGAACATAAAGTCGGTATTTGAACTGAACTGATTTATAGTGTGAAAGATGATGTTTATGAGTTATCTGTACATTTCACTTGAGTTGACTTACTTAAATAAGAATGTTAGTCCTGACTCGAGTGTTCTTGTTTTACTTTACGCTCGGGTCAGACCGAGTATTTCAGTTTAGCGAAGACACTTATTTTCTGGAGGATGAAGACGAAGATTCAATATATTATTGTTATTTATTATTTCACTACATTCTGTGTTCGGCTGCATTATTTGTTTATTTCTGATGTATGTATAACTCTGATTTGAATTGTAAAAGTGTAATCAAATGTTATTTGTAAAACAGCTTCATGAACTGTTTATTTGATTATTATATTTTGTTATTCCGCTGCGAGATTCTGTATTTTGTTTTCTTTTTTTCCTTTTTTCTTATTTACCCCATTAACAATCCTCCCTTTTGAATGGTTTGAGTCTGACATGTGTGGTTTGTTGTCGATTTGAAACGTCCAAAAAGGTGGGTTGTTACATAATTTCAGAAACAACAGCACTTATAAAGTGTTACAGTAGCTATATTATTATTTCAAAAACAGTTCAGTTTCAGAAACAGCAGCACTTATAAGTGTTACAGTAGCTATATTATTTCAAATACAGTTCAATTTCAGAAACAGCAGCACTTATAAAGTGTTACAGTAGCTATATTGTTATTTCAAAAATAGTTCAATTTTGGAAATAGCAACACTTATGAAGTGTTACAGTAGCTATATTATTATTTCAAAACCGTTCAATTTCAGAAACAACAGCACTTATGAAGTGTTACAGTAGCTATATTATTAGATTGGAAAACAATACATTAAAATCACAGCATTTCTGAAACGCTACAATTTCTGTTATAAGTTAATTATAACACTTTAAAACAATATATCTTCAACTTTTATCATTTTTAACTTATCAAACTTATTTCACTTTTCAAAATCATTTATTTGGATATTACTTAACTTATAATTTTAAATAAAATAACATTTATTTAACCAATATGTAACGCCCCACTCCGAGACCCACATTAGCAAAGAGTATTACTAGGTAACACCGTCTGCTAATACGGAGAATAGAGCTGGATAGGAGCGACCATCTATAGCCATGTCTTAATTATCTATTGAATACGCCGACAATTGCCTTACATTTTTGTTTTCTTCTTTCTCAAATGGATCGACATATCCAATAAATACTTAATACAAAGCCATAGGTGGCTGAAGGATCTATCAGAACAAAATATAACAACTCAAATGTAATACACATCACAGAACAGTGGATCATCACATACATTTACACATATACAAATGCATTACAGAGTATACAAAATGATACATGTCAAGTGGTAAAGCAAACCACAATATACAGGCGAGTCAAAAGAATACATATCAGAGTTACATCCAAAAAGGACTACACAAAAAGCTATAACAAAAAGGAGCTAGCAGAATAGTCCATATGGAAGCAAAATAGGCTAACTCCAATGTACCTAACCTGAAACATCTCGGACTGACCCCGAGTATAAAATACACGGGTTAGTCTAGCTAAACAAATCAGTTAGATAAACTAAATGATAATGAACATACAAGGTCATAAAGTACCACAAATATCTCCAAAAGAGAAAACCATATCTTTTAACAAAAGATGAATCATAACACGCCTCATATCATCGACAACTCAAATAAACAAAGGATATGAATATTCCAAAACAAGCCAAAAAGGCAAATAACAAATACCAATAAAGGTAACATAAATTTCCACAAGGTAATCGCTATATATCGTGTGGTTTAAAGGACCTACACCGAAGGGTGATACACTAGGGAAATATAATTGTCAAAGAAACAAAAGATGCTTGAGCTTAGTACTGTTTAACAAGGATCCACAAACCCGAAGGCAACAAACCCGAAGGCACAAACCCGAAGGTATAAGTCCGAAGGCAACAAACCCCGAAGGCTCAAACCCAAAGGCAACAAACCCCGAAGGCACAAGCCCGAAGGCAACAAACCCCGAAGGCTCAAGCCCGAAGGCAACAAACCCCGAAGGCTCAAGCCCGAAGGCAACAAACCCCGAAGGCAACAAACCCCGAAGGCAACAAACCGTAGTGGCGAAGGTCCGGAGACCCAGTACTGGACACCACTAACTGGCAGAATGTGTCACAACTCTCAGAAAGAACCCAAAAAATGTTAGCGTGAGTCACATACCACACGTTCACACTAAACGGTTTACTAACCGTTAGTCAATTTCACACTCAAAGCAGTACAAAGTTCACCTCATCTCATCGGTAAACCAGACCCAAAGGTCAAACCGGTCAAACGAGTAGATTAGGAATTAACTGAAAAGATAAGCCCACGTGTTCATAGCACGCGTTTTATTTAATCATTTAATTCTCCTCCCTCTTCGCTCGAAGTGCAAAATTGTGTGTGTTTTATATAGAAATTATAAATTGGAGAAACGAGCTTTTAATACAATTTAAAAAGATCACTTTATAAAAACCCGTGTACGAAATCTAAAAAGGAATCATCAAAGTCAAAAATGTGATAACAACTGATTGGATCGACGCGAATCGATTAAAAATTGGAAACCCAAGTGTAACGACCTGTAAATTTTCGATAATTAAAATAGCTAATTTAATAAGATTTCGTGATTTAATGTTAGAAAAAAAAATTTGTAATTCATTTGGAATAATAATAACTGGAATGAATTGCAACAATAATTATCCAAGTAATTATTAATAGATTGAATGGAGTTCCAATCTAATTAAATTGACTCAAATTTTATAACATGGTTATAAGGGAATATATGGAAAAACAAATGTAAATAAGTGAATAAGAATTGTGAATTATTTAGGTAGAAATACAAATGTTAATAGATTGGTTTCGAAGATTTGAATAGTAATAAGTATTGAAAAATAAATGCTACTTAGTGAATGTCGTTGCAATCAATAGTTGGATAGGATAATAAGTGTTGGATTCATTGGGTATAATAGAGAAATTGATTGATAAGTAAAATCTCTTAAAAAAATCAAATATTGAATATTGAACATGTAAATTGTTTAAATTAAATATTTAAAATTTATTGAATAACTGATTTATGGAAATGGTTGTTCTATAATTTGAATTTGTTTTAAAGGTTAAATTTTATAAGTTCGTTTTGAATATTTCAAAAGATAGTGATTTAAGAATAATCAAATTTGCTTAAATTTAATATTACAAATGTTTGAATAATTAAATTCCGAATTTAATATGATTAATTTGATATTCAAAATTTAATATATGAAAATAGAGTGAATAACTGAAATTTAAGTTAATATGATTCAAATTGGTTTCCAAAGTGAATATAAGTTATATTTGGATTATAGTAGAGTTAACAAGATTTTTAAATTGGAATTTTAAGAAATTCTGTAAATTTTGAAAAGTCGTCGATTTAATCGACGAGTAAAAATAGCCTTCCGAGGCGCAGTCTCAGAATTCGACGAAACTAGTTCCACTGGATCCGTAATAGTATGTTATTATCGGATTTCAAATTTCATAGCAATGGAAGTTGCCATTTGACCGTGGCAGCTGAAAACGTTTAGAAATTCATTTAATCGGTTTAATTTAAAATCGATCGTTTATTTCCATAACTCACACAGACGATCGAATTAGCCTCCGAAGCACGTTCCATTGTGTTCGGAAGGCGGGTAAAACCTTACGAACGCCTGTCGGCACGCCTATTTTCGAGTTCGTTCAGGAAGTTGAATATTTTAATAAAATAATGTTATAATACGTATATATATATATATATACGTTCAGAGTGAAACCCTAACATCATCTTTCGTGGCCGCCGTTCTTATTTATCAATGGCCGAAAAACAACCCTTTTCCCCCTTGTTTTTCTCGTAATCCACTCGACGATTTCGAAAACTCCTAACTACGAACGTGTAGAGGGCTCTGGGATCTTCGTTCTGACCGGTAGTGATCGAGAGTGGGGCTTCAGATTTTCGGCAAATGGTGTTGGAAGGTCGCGAGTTCATGGTCGATTTGAGCGTCATTGGTGAGGTGATGGGGGTGTGGTCTTCGGCCGATGATGGAGGTGGAATGGGCGCGACGTTCGATGGTGGTGGATGGGACTCGTTGGCGACGATGTGGAGGCTAGGGTCGGTCAAAGGTTGAGGCTTTGGGTTCGTTCGTTCCAGGCAGTTGCATACGAAACTTGAGAGGGAAGAAGTAGCGTGCGCCTTTGATTCTCTGAAGCAAGATCTTGCGACCAGGATTTGTTTGGTATAAAAAGAAAAGAAAAGAAAATTTGTTTTAAAATTATATTAAGATATATGCAATCTTGTAAAACTCATATCTCATCCATACTTCATCAGAATCAGACGAAACTTTTTGCGTTGGAATCGTGGTGACAAGCTCTACGTCATGGAATTGATTTGGGGACGTTTGGAGCTAACTAAAATTTCAGGTTAAATCGAACGTCGTTGGATTTGATTTGAAATTGAAAACCAAGGTGAGTGTTTTATAACGCTCACAACGTACTGAATATCTTTATGGTAGTTAAATTTGATATTATGAAGTGATATGAATTTTATTTGTCATTGTTTGATAAAATTTAATTGTCATATAGATTGTCATTTGAATTCACCGTTGAAAATTAAATTGACAGTCAAATTGAAATTAAAATTTAATTGCGATTAAATTACCTGATATGGATAACTATGAAATTGCCGTGAATTGTATTGTCTATTGGATGATGTATTTCGATGGATGCTATTGGTTGATATTTAAATGTTTGGATGTTTATTTGCTTATATATATCCTGTTATGCATACATATGACACTGTGATTTGGTTACGTGATATATATTCATCCCTGACATTTAATTGAAATAACTAATCACTTGGCCATAGGATAGAAAATTATATACGGACACCGGATTGGTTAAATTAAAATTTTAAAATCGTTGATTTGAAATTTATTCAAATATTTGATTTAAAAGCTATAAATAAAATCAATTTATAGAAATCGAATTTGTCGCAAATTGAGTTTGGAATGTTGAAATAAATTTTGGTTAAAAGAAATTGCTTAATAATTTAAGTTGAGACTTTGAAATTTAAAATTGGGATATGATTGAATTTCGAAAATTTATTTGTTTAAAGACTGAACATTATTTCGAGCTTTGAGTATTACTAAGTAAAAGTGATATAAAAAATGATATTTCGAAATTGAGCTTGAAATTGAATCATATTTGAATTTGGATTTAAAATTGAATATTGAAGGAGAAATTTTGTTAAGTGTTATAAATTGATATTTTGAAAAATTAAGCTCCAAATCGATATAAATTGAAATTGAATTAATTAAAGGTGAATGTAGAATTGACTTAATTTGAAGTCAAAGATGACATTCATTTGAATTGAAATCAAAATTTAATCGGTAGAATAGAAATTGAAATTGATTTGAATTGGGAAGTTATAATTGAAATGGTTTTGTTTTGAAGTTGTTTCATTTTGTTTTCCAAATTACTCTGTTATATAAACCATTTTTAAATACTTAAACTATTTTAACCTATATTAACTATATTAAATTAATTTATCTATTTGAAATCCATTTTAAGATTTTAAGTATTTTAACTATTTTAATTATTCAAAACTACTTTTAAACTACTTAAAACCATTTTCTAAAAATTTCAAGCTGGTCAATAAGGTGAAATGTTTATATTTAAATCTTGAATTTAAATACGAATTGGGTTAAATGAAGTTGAAACCTAAATTGAAATTCGAAATGATTTTGAAATCGAAATGAGATATTGAGGCGAAAAAATGATTTTGAAATCGAAATGAGATATTGAGGCGAAAAATGATTTTGAAATCGAAATGAGAAATTGAGGCGAAAAATGATTTTGAAATCGAAATGAGTCATTGAGGCAAAAATGTTTTTTTGAAACAAAATCTTACATCTTGAATAGATATGATGATATTTGAAATGGATTTGATTTTGAAGCGAATATGATATTTTGATATCAATTTTGAATCAATTTGAAATGTAAAAGAGCCATCGGTGTAATAATACGTAGTTATTAAAGAGACCGAGATCGGATATGGACATACTCTCTGTCGATACCGAAAACCACTTTAATAACTATTATACGCGGATTGTTGATCCAGAATGAAGTGGATGGTTTGGTGAACGCGTTGACTGAAGAAAGAGAACGATATTGGATGACCCCTGACATGACTAAAATAGGAGCCACGCCGGGCCATTGAGGTTCGCCACCTCTAGCGGACACACTTCTTCGTTACCATATCTATTACTATTGTGATTCGATTTGGGTGCACCCCTCGATTATGGGAGTGTTGTTTCGCGGTGTTGGGGTAGTAGCTGCTATGCCCAACATCAGTCCGGATCATGCAACTACTAGTATCCTAGTTGGTATCGCCTCATGTACCTTGTCATACCGATTATCCTATTCGCGACCACTACGTTTTGGTTTGTACCTTTAGTATATGGATTGCCCTCTGGTGACTTCCGGTTTTGGGGAAACTACGGTCTTGTATATGCTCTTGGGAATAAAAATGTGTTAAGGGTGGAATGGGCCATGGCTTAACGCTAGTTTGATATTTTACTTTATGATAGACATTATTGTATATAGTGTATTCTATTATATAGTAGATATTTTAACGGATCCTTGAGAGATGGAAAATCCCGTAACATCTCTTAAGTTATTGCACTCACGTTGACACTGGATAGGAGATGTCAAACTCCGTAAACATCTATGACGCCGTTGCATTCATATTTATTTACGATTGATTAACTTACATAAGGATGTTTTAGTCCTGACTCGAGTGTTTTGTCTTTTCATTACGCTCGGGTCAGTCCTGAGTTTTTCAGCTTATTGAAGATCTATTCTGGAGGACGAAGACGAAGATTTGGTATACTATTACTATTATTATCCTTGCATCATGTTGTCTGCTGCATTATTTTATTTGTTCTGTTGTATATGTATAACTCTGATAAATGATGTATAAATGATAATCAAAAGTATATTAAACAGCTTCATGAACTGTTTATTTGATTATTATATTTTATCTTTCCGCTACGAGATTCTGTGATTGTTCTTGTTCCTTTTTCTTCTTTTCTTATTTACCCCATTAACCATCCGCCCTTTTGAATGGTTTGGAATCGACATGTGTGTTTGATTGTCGGTTTAAACTGTCCAAAAAGGCGGGTCGTTACACCAAGCAAGACAACAAATTGGGCTGAGACAAGCAGGTCAGTCGACTGAACCAGGAGGTCAGTCGACTGACCCAGTGCTTGGAAACTTTCTGTTTCCAGGTCAGTCGACTGACACAGGGAGTCAGTCGACTGATACGGGGAGAGAAATGTTCTGTCGCCAGGCTCAGTTGACTGAACATAGAGGTCAGTCTACTGATACAGGGACAAAATGTTTTTTTGCCCCTGGTTTAGTCGACTGACCTACTGGTTCAGTCGACTGAATCTGCTACCAGAGCAGAATCAGCCTAGACCCCTTTGTGGGGCAAAATCAATAACACGGACGGAAGCGAACGAGCGAGCAACAACGGCTAAGGATTTACGCCAAGCGACAACCCAGCCTTGTATTTCCTTCCGAAACACCGCGCTAACGTGTTCAAACATCAAAGATTGGATTTTCACAAAATTGGTCTTCAAAACCATAAATTGGAAAATTGTCCAAATCAATCCAAATCGAAAAAAAATGAACATGAATAGATGTTAGGAATTCTTACCCAACCACAACCAAAAGCTATAGGCTTAGATGTGAGTTCAAAAACTCACCTTTTAAACCCAAAAACACAAGAGAGAAGCTATAGAGCAAGGAAAGAACAATCACTCTTCAATCTTAACCCAAGAAGCTTCAATCTAAGCTCAAAAGAAAAACATTTCCTAAGTTAGGGTTTAGGAAATTTCTGAAATTGAAGAGGAAATGAGATGGTGAAGATGAAGAGGATGGTTACCTAAGCTTCTCCTAGAGTTTGGAGCTAGAACTTTAGTTTGCAAATGAATCTAGGGCTTAGGAATTTCTAATCCCTTTTCTCTTCCCCCATTTTTCTAAAGCTTGAAGTGTTAGGAAATGAAATGAGTGAATGGAGAGGAGAGGGGGCTGATTTAGGGTATAGGATGAGTTGGGTGAAACCCAAACCCAAACCCAAAGCCCTAAGTGAAAAATAGCAAAATTCACTCAACTCCAAACATATCGATGCTTATACTCAAAAAGGTCGCAAATGCCATTTTGGACTAAATGGAAGTGGTCTCGAGTCCCAATTCGACTGTATGCAAAAAGTGACATTTCGGATTTTAATCCGACTAACGATGCTATATTTAAATAAAATATTTAAATATACAATCGTAAAACATGCGGGTTGTTACAGACTCCCCAGCTTAAAGAAATTGCGTCCTTGCAATAATTAAGAGGAGAAATTAAAAGTAACAACCATAAAAGCATATGAACACAAAAGAAAATTTGAAATAAGAAGTTCACCATAAAGAGCACGAAAGAGTAAGTCCGGATGTGTTTGCCGATGGATTCTCAAGATTCCCAAGAGCAATCCTTAGGATTTGAGGACCATTGAACTTCCACAAGAAGATTATCTTTCTTTCGAAGGCGTTTTAACCTCCGAAGTAATGATACGAATAGAATGTTGCTCATAAGTCAAATTTGGTGAAACTTCAATTTCTTCAATAACACTGAACTCAAGAATAGAATCAGAATCCCTAAGGTATTTCCGTAGTTAAGAGACATGGGAAACGTCATGAATAGTAGAAAATTGAGCCGGTATTAAAAGAGGTGATAAGCCACGGAAACAATGCATTCGGTGATGGGAAATGGACCAACATATCGAGGTGCTAATTTTCCCGATCGACTGAGACGCACAACACCCATCAAAGGTGAAACACGAATGAACACCAATAAAATCTAGACCTAAAACCAGCTTCTCACCGGCTTCAAGCCAACATGAAGAAAATTGGCATGGCCTTCCGTAGAGTGCCTCGAAAGGTGTCATACCAATACAAGATTGGAAGCTTACTATAGGAAGAAAACTCAACAAGAGACATATGATCTTCCCAACTTCCACCAAAATCAAGAACACATGTACGAAAGAGATTTTCAAGAGTTTGATTCACACGCTCTATTTGTCCATCGGATTGAGGACGATAAGCGGTGCTAAAAATTAAGCTTTGTTCCCAAAGCTTTTGAAGACCCTACAAAAATCCACTAGTAAAATAATGGATCACGATTGCTAACAATAGAAGTAGGAACACCATGCAATTTAACAAGACATAGAGTTCGGCCAAAAGAGGTATAGTCCAAAAGAGAAGAACAAGCCTCATGGCTATTCAAAACAAGAGACGAACATGAATTGGATTCATGATCTCGAATCTCATAAGTGGATAAAGTCTCGAGATCACTCCATTCAGATATCATCATGGAAACAACCGCTTGCTGCTCTTGGCTTAAGGGCATCGACAACACGATTGTCCTTTCTGGAAGTATAAAAATATCAAGATCATAAGATGCAAGGAACTTGAGCCAACGCTGTTAACGCAAATTGAGTTCCTTTTGAGAGAAAAAATACTTCGAAGATTTACGATCGGTGTAGAGAACAAATTTCTCTCCCAAAAATAATGACGCCAAAATCTAAGAGCGAAAACAATAGCCGCGAGCACCAGATCATGAATGGCATATCTAGTCTCGACAAGCTTTAATTGTCAAGAAGCAAATGCGATAACACATTCCCTTTGCAAGATAATTACACCAAAACCAATACGACTAGTATCGGTACAAACAATAAAGTCTTGGTTCCCTTCGGGAACCGCAAGAATAAAAGCATCGGAAAAGAGTTCCTTTAATCGATTCTCTTTCCCGAAAAGCTAAGACTTTCAAAATTATAATTAACTTTATATATATTCATCTTTTTAGAAAAATTAACTTTTTACAAGAATTTACTGTGTTTGACTGTCTCATCATAGCGTTTAGGAGATTCCTATCGATAACGTTGATTAAGCGCATCGACCAGAATTCTTAAAGCACTCAATGGGCAAAACAACACAAAATTATCTTATATATGATAACCATGTCTCTAATAAAATTTACAAATATTCTTTGCTCATTTTAAGAAAAAAACCCAATCATACTTATAAATATCTTATTAAAAAGATTTGCAAATATTAAATTTGTTATTTTCGTCCATAATTAATAAATATAAGGATAAACTAATCGAGATATTCGTAGAATACTCGATTCACAAAATGGATGAAATAAGGTAGAAGGTTCGTCAAATCAAATGACATAACGAACCACTCAATAGATTGCTACCCTCCGCAACTCGTAGCTGATGAAAACCGGTGGCAAGGTCGAGCTGAAAAGACCTTAGCACCATTCAATAGATTTCATAGGTGATAATCCTAAGACAAGCTCGAATATACCGGAAAATTCACAAACTGCTTGAATGAGAGAAATAATATTCTCCTCATCCCGTAGGTTTAAAGAATTAAAATAATATCACCGAATTTGGAAATCAAAATCATTAAGAACAAAAGAAATATGCTTAACAGATTGAAGATGTCGAAGATGAATAGTCCACATTGGACATAGGACATAGGCTTCATAATAATTAAGCCAATCCTTTCCCAAAAAAAATCAATTTCGAAGCCTAAATAACGCATAACATGCAAATCGACTCGAAAAGAATAATCACAAAAATAATCTCGACATTTTTACAAAGCAAACTGAGTGTTGCAGATCCACCAACCGGATTCGCAATTCTCAGTGAAGTCATCAAACCCATAATATTTAAAGAAAAAGAATCAAAAAGTTCTTTTGATATAAAAGAGTGGGACGCACCCGTATCAAAAGAAACCAAATAGGAAGATCATGAAATAAAATAATGCCATCAAGGATAGGAGGAGAATTACCTCTGGGCTGAGAGGAACCTCCAGAAGCCTTAGCAACATAAAGCTTGCTAGACTTGGCATTAGCAGGAACAGTAGGGCAGGAGGAAACATGATGACCTTCATTCTTGCAACAACGGCGGAAGAGAGGCTTAGGACAAGCTCGAATCATATGATCAGGAGAACCTCAATTGAAACACTTCCGAATGGAAGGTGTTCCAGCAGATTGAGAGTTAGAACCAGATTCAACAGGCTTTTCCTTCTTAGAAGGGAAAAATTCTTGCTTATGAAATGGAAACTTCTTCTTATTGGGGTTCTTGCGAACCTCAATATCATCACCACTATCACACTCCTTCTCGATGGCTTCGAGATGAAGTGCCAAGTCAACCAACTCCTCAAAAGAAAGCTTAAGCTGAAGCATTAAAGGCTTCTTAAGATATTTCTTAAGACCAGAGAAAAACTTCAGATTCTTCTTATAAGAGGTGCTAATGAATTCAATACCATACTTAGATAAGGCCTCGAATGATGCAACATATTCAGAGACGTAGGACTTCCCTTGCTTCAACTCAAGGAAGCGACGGGCTAATAAAACTTTCTCAGATTCAGGAACGAATTTGAGTTCGAATCGTTCCCGAAACTGAGTCCAAGAAAGAACAGACTCATCAAGTTCGGCTACAAGAAGCTCGTACCAATCAAGGGCACTCTCTTGCAATAAGCTAGAAGTTACAAGAACTCGATTGTGGTCAGAAAGATCCATGCGAGAGAAGATACGCTCGCATGTGCGAATCCAAGCTTGGACCTCAAGAACAGACTCAGAGCCTTTGAATGGCTGTCCTCCAAGATGAGAAAAATCACTGCACAGGTGTGCAAAGGCAGACTTGCGTGGAGGAGATGCTCGAATAGGATCTGGAGGCTGAGTGCTCCAAAATAACTCCAAAAACTGCTCGGCAGACAGGTAAACGACGTCCGGATGCGAGCCGCTGGATTGCCCAGTATGCGAGCGTCGTCCTCTGCCTCTTCCAGCCATTAGCTGAAAGTCAAGATAAGATAAAGATTATTCACAAGGTAGATATCCTTTAATTCAAATATGGAATACTACGGAATAAAATGCATTCCTAGACGTATTCCCAAAATTCTATCTACCCCAAAGGCACGAAAAGAATAAAGGCACGATGATTCAAAGATTCGTAACATTCGTAATACACTTTGATATACCGTAATATGTGTCCCTGCTCTATGTTTATCATATTTTGTTCTGAACCCAGTTCTGATACCAAGTTGTAACGCCCCACTCCGAGACCCACATTAGCAAAGAGTATTACTAGGTAACACCGTCTGCTAATACGGAGAATAGAGCTGGATATAAGCGACCATCTATAGCCTTGTCTTAATTATCTATTGAATACGCCGACAATTTCCATATATTTTTGTTTTCTTCTTTCTCAAATGGATCGACATATCCAATAAATACTTAATACAAAGCCATAGGTGGCTGAAGGATCTATCAGAATAAAATATAACAACTCAAATGTAATACACATCACAGAACAGTGGATCATCACATACATTTACACATATATAGATACATTACAGAGTATACAAAATGATACATGTCAATTGGTAACGCAAACCACAATATACAGGCGAGTCAAAAGAATACATATCAGAGTTACATCCAAAAAGGACTACACAAAAAGCTATAACAAAAAGGAGCTAGCAGAATAGTCAATGCGGAAGCAAAATAGGCTAAGTCCAATGTACCTAACCTGAAACATCTCGGTCTGACCCGAGTATAAAATACACGGGTCAGTCTAGTTAAACAAATCAGTTAGATAAACTAAATGATAATGAACATACAAGGTCATAAAGTACCACAAATATCTCCAAAAGAGATAACCAGATCTTTTAACAAAAGATGAATCATAACAAGCCTCATATCATCAGCAACTCAAATAAACAAAGGATATGACTATCCCAAAACAAGCCAAAAAGGCACATAACAAATACCAATAAAGGTAACACAAGTTTCCACAAGGTAATCGCTATATATCGTGTGGTTCAAAGGACCTACACCGAAGGGCGATACACTAGGGAAATATAATTGTCAAAGAAACAAAAGATGCTCTAGCTCAGTACTGTATAACAAGGATCCACAAACCCGAAGGCAACAAACCCGAAGGCACAAACCCGAAGGTACAAGCTCGAAGGCAACATACCCGAAGGCAACAAACCCCGAAGGCTCAAACCCGAAGGCAACAAACCCCGGAGGCAACAAACCCCGAATGCTCAAGCCCCAAGGCAACAAACCCCGAAGGCAACAAACCCCGAAGGCTCAAGCCAGAAGGCAACAAACCCCGAAGGTAACAAACCCTGAAGGCAACAAACTGTAGTGGCGAAGGTCCGGAGACCCAGTACTGGACACCACTAACTGGCAGAATGTGTCACAACTCTCAGAAAGGAACCCGAAAAATGTTAATGTGAGTCCCATACCACACGTTCGCACTAAACGGTTTACTAACCGTTAGTCAATTTCACACACAAAGTAGTACAAAGTTCACCTCATTTCATCGGTAAACCAGACCCAAAGGTCAAAACGGTCAAACGAGTAGATTATGAATTAACTGAAAAGATAAGCCCACATGTTCATAGCATGTGTTTTATTTAATCATTTAATTCCCCTCCCTCTTCGCTCGAAGTGCAAAATTGTGTGTGTTTTATATAGAAATTATAAATTGGAGAAACGAGCTTTTAATACAATTTAAAAGGATCACTTTATAAAAACCGTGTACAAAATCTAAAAAGGAATCATCAAAGTCAAAAATGCGATAACAACTGATTGGATCGACACGAATCGATTAAAAATTGGAAACCCAAGCAAAAAAAAAATTGGGCTGAGACAAGAAGGTCAGTCGACTGAACCAGGTGGTCAGTCGACTGGCCCAATGCTTGGAAACTTTCTGTTTCCAGGTCAGTCGACTGACCCAGGGTGTCAGTCGACTGATATGGGGAGAGAAATCTTCTGTCCTCAGGCTCAGTCGACTGAATATAGAGGTCAGTCGACTGATACAAGGATAGAATGTTTTTCTGCCCCTGGTTCAGTCGACTGACCTACTGGTTCAGTCGACTGAACCTGCTACCAGAGCAGAATCAGCCTAGCCCCCTTTGTGGGGCAAAATCAATAACACGGACGGAAGTGAATGAGCGAGCAACAATGGCTAAGGATTTACGCCAAGCGACAACCCAGCCTTGTATGGCCCTCCGAAACACCCCGCTAACGTGTTCAAACATCAAAGATTGGATAGCACAAAATTGGTCTTCAAAAACCAAAAATTGGAAAATTCACCAAATCAATCCAAATCGAAAACAAATGAACATGAATAGATGTTAGGAATTCTTACCCAACCACAACTAAAAGCTATAGTCTTAGATGTGAGTTCAAAAATCACCTTTTAAACCCAAAAACACAAGAGAGAAGCTATAGAGCAAGGCAAGAACAATCTCTCTTCAATCTTAACCCAAGAAGCTTCAATCTAAGCTCAAAAGAAAAACATTTCCTAAGTTAGGGTTTAGGAAATTTCTGAAATTGAAGAGGAAATGAGATGGATAAGATGAAGAGGATAGTTACCTAAGCTTCTCATAGAGTTTGGAGCTAGAACTTGAGTTTGCAAATGAATCTAGGGCTTAGGAATTTCTAATCCCTTTTCTCTTCCCCCATTTTTCTAAAGCTTGAAGTGTTAGGAAATGAAATGAGTGAATGGAGAGAAGAGGGGGCTGAGTTAGGGTATAGGATGAGTTGGGTGAAACCCAAACTCAAACCCAAAGCCCTAAGTGAAAAATAGCAAAATTCACTCAACTCCAAACATATCGATGCTTAAACTCAAAAAGGTCGCAAATGCCATTTTGGACTCAATGGAAGTGGTCTCGAGTCCCAATTCGACTGTATGCAAAAATTGACATTTCGAATTTTAATCCGACTAACGATGCTATATTTAAATATACAATTGTAAAATATGCGGGTTGTTACACAATATCCAATTTAAATTATAATTCATTTATCAAGCCAAAATACATTAATTTACTTAACTTTTATTTTAACAAATAACTTAATGCTTTGTTTAAAATACCCATTTCATAAATAAAATATTCTTATCACTAAAGTTAAGCTTAAAATTCCATTTAACACTAAATTTTCAATTATTAAATCAAATCAAAATTTACATTTTCAATCATTAATTTGCTTATACACTTTAACTTACATAAAATCACTATAAAATTTATTTAAATCGTTTAAATCCAATTTAAGTTAAAATCTCAAATAATTTAAATTCCAAATACTTATAAATTTCAGAAAACTATGATATCAAACTTAAGTTCAAAATCACATATATTTAATATTCCAAATTACTTAAAGTTTAAGAAAACTATTATATCAAACTTAAGTTCAAAATCACATATATTTAATATTTCAAAATACTTAAAAATTTCAGAAAACTATTATTTAAAATAAACTACGGGTCTGTATAATATTTTCTAGCCTAGGTCAAGTGATACGGATATGTATCATTTCAATATGTAATTTAAAACGAAAAATCCAAGTTCTATCATTTCAAACCCGCAATCCCAAGTCAAAACCAAATAGGTAAAAATCACTTGAGCCTATCATTTCAGCTCATAACCATTTTCCCTTATTCTAATGTCCGTTCGGGTATGTATCATTTCAACCCATAGTGATTCTATGCTAACAAAGAACTTGCCGTGTGAGAAACATAAATATAAATAAATAGCAAAAATATCATACGAGGTCAGGTGATGCAACAGGTATATAATCAGGTTATAACATCATATAATCATATCACAGGCAAGTATGAATTTATAGCAACATAGCATATCAATACTACACATCCACTTGTCATCGTTTCACAAATATATAAGTACGATTTGTCGAGAGTGATAAACTCACCTTTTAAAGCTGGAGATAACAATTCAAGACACACAACTAAAACTCCGAAAAGCATGAGAAAGCACGAACAAGATTTTTGAATGGATGAAGAGTCAAGATCCAAATCTTGTATATAAACAAATACACAAACATAAGTATAAGATTCAATACAAAAGAATAGAAATTAAAAAATGTAATGATGTGAAACAAAATGACATAACTTGCCTTAACCCATCAAGTGGGCACGGCCACAACATACATAGGCTCGGCCATGATCAAGATATGCTCGACCATGGTTTGATTGGGCATGCTAGGCTTGGTTTTGAGATCACAAAGCACGGCCATGGGCTAGAAGGTGAAGAGGTGTAAGTTACAAGACAATAGGAAGGAAAAGAGGTAAGGGGATTGTATACTATTGGGTTCGGCCATGGCTAGGCTTGGGTCAAGTGGTCACGGAAAGGGGATGTTTGGTCAAGGCAAGGCATGGAGGAGGTGGTTGTGTGGTGTGGCCGAAGCTAAATAGGGGAGGAGAATGAATATACCTGGCTCTGCTAGGCTTTGCAACTTGTTTTGGTGATGGAGTTTTGACTTAGGGTTCACGGCTATAGCATGGGGTGATGATGAGATGGTGATGGCCGGTCATGGTGATGGTGGAGTGGAGATTGTGGTCGGCTAGAAGAGGTGGAGGCCGAGCATAGCATAGGAGAAAGAAAACAAAAGAGAAAAAGAAAATGAAAAGAAGGAGGAAGAAGCCATGAAAGCTTGTATATAATTTTTGTTAGGAAATGAGAAATGGAAGGAGATGAGAAGTGAGATGTTTTTGTACGTGACAAATGAAGTTTAACACGGCTATAGGGATGTAAATGTGCGGCTAAGGAAGTGAAGAGCTAGGCAAATGAAAAGGCATAAGTTATATAAAGAGAAACCAAAGTCTCTTGAAATTTCCAAAGCCAAAAAAATCAAAATAAAATCCAATAAATAAATCAAGGTCTAAACAAAAATAAAAATAGAAAACAAAATAGAGAAATGAACATATGAAAATAGAAAAATGAACATAGAAAATAAAAAATAGACTACAGAAAATAACTCCAGGAATAAGATCGATACGAGATTCGATTTCCCGCTTAGGAGGTAAAACAGTGACTTCACCAAATACATCGGGATAGAGTTTGACCACATGAGTCGAATAAAGATCACCAGGAGAGGAATCGAAAGAATAAATAAAGCTGCTAGCAAAAATCCTAAGGCATACGGCACTGAAAATAACCAAAGAATTACCAAAATCATCAACAAGAGAAACAGTTCAGGTTTTCCAGGAGATAACGACTTCGTGTCTCTTCAGCCAATCACCTCCAAGCAACAAATCAAAAGCGTCGAGACCCAGAACATAGAAACTACAAGAATATTCTCAAGAGAAAGGAAATGTTCAAACTTATCACAAATATCTACAGATCTAAAACTATGGAAAGCTCCAGTATCAAATAAAACATGAACAGGATAATGAAATAAAGAAAAGATGCCCGGAAGGGTACCTTGGGTATCACTAGGAGCGGGAGTAGAAGGAGGAACAGCATTACCAACTGAAGCAGGGCAACTATTAGCATAGTGTCCTTTCTGATCATACTCATTATAACCACTCAAATTATTTAAAATTTCTTTATCATCATTTTATATTGTATAAAATTTTGTTAGATAGTTAACTTTTGAATAATTAAGGTAAGTTATATTAGAATGCAATAGAGGATTATAAAAGAAATTTTTTCCCAATTCAATTATTTATACTTAAATATTTATTCAAAAATATTGGATTTATCAATAATTAAAAACATCCTTTAACATAAATTAAAGAATTAAATTTCCGATTCATTTCAAATCATTTAGAGATAAATGTATATACTATATATATATATATATCAAATCAACTCAATTTAAAATAATATACCTATATATATAAATCAAATCATACTTAAGAAATTTAAATCAATTGAATTTCCAAAACAAAACTATGGTAAAGCTACTGAATGGTCTCTCCACTTCGAAACTCGAAAGTGAATGTCGATGATGCGGAAATCATCACCGAAATTATTTTCCAGCATCAAAAGAAGAGAGTACTAACCTGAAATGATTTCTATTCGAAAATACTTTAAATAATATACATTTTAATACTTTAAAACCAGAGTTTGAAATTATCGGAAATTAAATTCTCAAATACTAGATTTAAATTCATTTTAAATTTTCAAATCACTTTATAAACCATGTTTATAAACTCATTTATAGGAGAATAAGTGAAAATCAATTATTATCATTTTAAACAACCAATTTAATTAACTTATTAAATTCCAGAAATTCTACTTATATATTTACAATATAAACATACAAATTAATCTCATTTATCAATTTTTTAAAATAATACTGTGTCAGTTTGCTCTGTTCAAGTGTTTTGGAAATCCTATCGATAGCGTTGATCAGACGAATCGATCGAAAATCCAAACCAACGTCAACAACTCAAACAACACAATATACAAACATTTTAATATTAATAACAAAATACAAAATACACTCCCTCTTCCGGTGATTCAAGGATGGTTTCAAATCAAGGATAGAGATTCAAATATAAAGGGATCCAACCAACAGAATTCAACTAGAAGATAAGCTCGATAGATTGATAAATAGATTTAGAAGAGAATGGTTAGACTTATATAAATCACGGGCAACCTTAACCGGTCAACCGTGACTTCACAATAAGATCGAGGTAGAATTCAAAGGCAAATCGACATCCGATCGCCAGAGATAGAATTAGAATATCGCAAGAGATAGCAGCATTGTAAACTACAGAAATATCCGGTGAATCAATGCCTATTGTATGGAGTTATGGAATACTCAAAAATCCGGAATAATACAAATAGGGAAAGACAAGAATGGATTTTGGAACTGAGGGAACATTCCAAAATTCAAATGAAACCGGATCAAGAAGAAGGAATTCAAGCTCGAACGAAAGTGATTCCGTAATTTAATCTACTCTATATACTAAGTTTTGCCTAAAACCAGAGCTCTGATACCAACTGTAACGACCCACTATTTTGGACCATTCAAATCAAAAATAAATCCACACATGTCGGACTTGAATAATAGATTGTAAATAAAATTTAGTAAAACTCAGTATATACAGTAAATAAATAATCACAGAATCACAGACACAAAGTAATATAACAATAATGCAGCGGAAACAAAAGTGTAGTAGTTCACGAATCTACTATGTATATAACAGAGTTAAACAAGATACATCAGGTTGCCTTTTTGAATAACAGAAGTATATTGGACAATGTGCTTGTTACTCATGAACTTCTTAATGGGTATGGTAGAACTCATGTTTCCCCTAGAGCTATGATGAAGCTTGATATTAGACGTGCTTTTGATACTATTAGTTGGGAAGCATTGAGTGGTAATATGGGTTTAATGGGATTCCCTGGTCATTTTGTCAGCTGGATCTATACTTGCATATATACTGTTAACTACTCTTTATGCTATAATGGGGGTACAGTTGGTTATTCAAAAGTCAGAGGGGCATAAGGCAAGGTGACCCCATGTCTTCATATTTGTTCATTGTTGTGATGGAATTTTTTACTCATCTTGTTAACCAACAGGTTATGAACAATAACTATGACCTTCATCCCAAATGAAGGAATCCCCTCATTACCACTCTCCTTTTTGCTGATGATGTCTTACTTTTTATGAAGCCTACTGTGTCAACTATGGAATGTGTCAATAGTATCCTTCTCACCTTTGAGAAATGCACTGGTCTACAGGTTAATAGAAGCAAGTCTTCCCTTTTGGTGGCTGGTCTCACTGAGAGTGATAATCATAACATACACAATTATAGTCAACTGCCAAATCTTCCTGTGGGTACTATGCATCTTGGTATTCCTTTGTGCAATAGAAGAATTGGCGTCACTGCTTGTTTACCTCTGTTTGAAAGAATTACTGTAGTAATGAATAGATGGGCCAGCAATAATTAACCCAAGCAGGTAGAATCACCATCATCAATTCTATAATCCATGCAATGATTGTTTATTGGTGCAAATGTTTCATCTTACATGTGTCTCTTCTGTCTAGTGTTAGAAAAGCTATGAATCATTTTTTATGGACAAGGAGTATGTATTCTAAAAAGCTAATTCCTATTGCCTTTGATAAATTAGAGAAACCACAAATATATGGTGGTTTGGGAATAAAGTGTATGATAACCTGGAATCAAGCTGCTTTCTCTAAGCATTTTGACAATCTGATTAATGATAGGCCAAATTTGTGGGTTAAGTGGGCTAGGCATCATCATCTTGGCAACAAAAATTTTTGGTCCATGGAACCATCTCCTCTGTGTGGTTGGGTATGGAAATCTATTCTCAAGATCAGAGACATTTTACTTCCATTTGTACAGCTTGTGCTTGGCCCTCACTGCAATGCCAAATTCTGGTATGATCCTTGGGTTGGAAGAGGAATAATACTGTCCAATCTGCTCACCTATGAACAGAGGTATCAAACTGGCATTCCTTCGAATGCCAGTGCCTCTGATTACTGTCAGAATGGTGAAGTTACTCTGCCATACACATCCAATCCTATCATACAGCAAATATGGACTGATGTGCAGTGCATGAGCATCCCCTCTGGTGATCATGGGTATGTTTGGTTTACTAGTCAAGGTCGGCACTCCATTGCTGGGGTTTATAAAGCTTTGAGACAAGATGATAGTAGCCCCATTTTTCGATGGCATGCTAGAGTTTGGAACTCTCTTACCTCACAAAAACTGAATTTCTTCCTTTGGAAAGTTCTTCGTAATGCAATCATGACTAAAGCTAAACTGTGTAGGAGAGGCTATAATGTTGACCTGATGTGTGTATACTGCAATAATGTTGTTGAAGATGGTGCTCACCTCTATTTTGATTGTTTGATTACAAGAAGAATCTGGGAGACTATTCTTATCAGTAATGGTTATAATGAGATGGTATTGCATGGTGATGCTGAATGGAATAGGTTGTTTACGAGAACAAGATGGAAGAATGCCACTACTTACAAGCTGCTACTCATCCTGAAGGTTTTTGTGCATGTGATTTGGGAAGAGAGAAATGCCCGTGTCTTTGAAAACAAGATGAAGCTTGAAAGTTCTTTAATAAACTTAATCATTTCCAAGGTCAAAGAAAAGTCTGATCATCACAGTGTGTATGTTTCTACAGTTTAGGGCCTTGTTTTTCTTTTACCTTTCTTTGGTTGTTTTTTTCTGTTTTAGTCTTTCTTTCTTCTTCCTTTTGTTTCACTGTTTTCTCTTTTTTGAGTACTAGTTTGTTAGTGCTCACTTGTTTTCTTGTTTTTGTTTCTGTTTAATAAATATGGTAAGGGTCTATCCAGCCCTGCTTGCCTTTCAAAAGAAAAAAAGATGCAGCAGAATTTATGAATACAAAGATGTCTCAATACAATAGTCAAATATAAGATCTGAATACATCACTGGAATCAACTGAATGACTAAAAGCAGAATCAATAGATGGATCCAAGCGAAGCTCCAACTCCAAAGGTGAGTCTCGAATACTGGTACAACTCAGTCTGACCCGAGCGTAAAGAAAAACACAAAACACTCGAGTCAGTACATACATACTTATACAATGTAAACTAACCAAGTGAACTGTAATAAAAATGCACAAGTAACTTAAAGGATGCTTGGGATCGCCCATCATTTAAGGATCCGTTAAACTATCTACTATGTAGTAATATACGCTATTATAATAATGTTTAAAGTAAAGTAAACTATCAAAATAGCGTTAAGGCTTTACATTTTCCACCTTAACACATTTTTATATATTCCAATAGTCTATACAGTACCGTAATCTCCCCCGTACTAGGCATCGTCAGAGGCCATTCCATAGGTATGGTACAAAACAAACTCGTAGTAAAGCTCGCTATGGTAGGTGACACGGCACAACGAGGCAATGCCAGGGTAGATATACCAATTACGCATTCGGACTGGTGATAACACATAGCAGCCACTACCGCCCACCTCGGAACACACTCCCAAAACAAAAAAACCGAGGATGGCCATCAAATCAATCACAAAGTAATAGAATGGTATCGAAGAAGTGTGTCCGATCAGAGGAGCTACCTCATTGGCCCAGAATCGCTCCTGTTTTAGCCACCTTATGCTAACTTATGGGAGTTAGGTCCATGTATATACCTCAATAGGATCGTCGCCGCCATTCTACTTCATTCTGGAATCTCCACCGTGTACATAGTTGTTAAAGTGGTTTTGGATATCGATAGAGAGTATGTCCATATCTGATCCCGGTCTCTTTAACAACCAATCGTTACTATAACCCGTGGTTATAAATTTCAAAATGGTTTATATTTCAAATCAAAACATATTCATTTTAAGCCATATCAAAACAATACCATTTTCTCTTCAATTATATCCATTTCAAGAATCATATCACTTTTCAAGGTTGTAATGCTTTCAAAAATCATAAGTCTTAAATGAAATTCATAACACTTTGAAATCATAACATATTCATTTAAACCATTAAACATGAAGTCAATATACTTTCAAATCAATTATTCAATTTCCAAATATTGTAGCATTTCTAAGTTCATTCATTCAATTATAATAATTTCAAAACATTGTAATTTCAAAAACAGTAGCACTTATAAAGTGTTACATTAGCTATATTATTATTTCAAAAACAGTTCATTTTCAGAAACAGCGGCACTTCTAAAGTGTTACAGTAGCTATATTATTTCAAAAACAGTTCAATTTCAGAAATAGCAGCACTTATAAAGTGTTACAGTGGCTATATTGTTATTTCAAAAATAGTTCAATTTTAGAAACAACAGCACTTATGAAGTGTTACAGTAGCTATATTATTATTTCAAAAACGTTCAATTTCAGAAACAGCAGCACTTATGAAGTGTTACAGTAGCTATATTATTAAATTGGAAAATAGTACATTAAAATCACAGCATTTCTGAAACGCTACAATTTCTGTTATAAGTTAATTATAACACTTTAAAACAATATATCTTCAACTTTTATCATTTTTAACTTATCAAACTTATTTCACTTTTCAAAATCATTTATTTGGATATTACTTAACTTATAATTTTAAATAAAATAACATTTATTTAACCAATATCCATTTTAAATTATAATTCATTTATCAAGTCAAAATACATTAATTTACTTAACTTTTATTTAACAAATAACTTAATGCTTTGTTTAAAATACCCATTTCATAAATAAAATATTCGTATCACTAAGTTGAGCTTAAAATTCCATTTAACACTAAAATTTCTATTATTAAATCAAATCAAAATTTACATTTTCAATCATTAATTTTCTTATACACTTTAACTTACATAAAATCACTATACAATTTACTTAAATCATTTGAATCCAATTTAAGTTAAAATCTCAGATAATTTAAATTCCAAATACTTAAAAGTTTCAAAAAACTATGGTATCAAACTTAAGTTCAAAATCACATATATTTAATGTTCCAAATTACTTAAAGTTCCAGAAAACTACTATATCAAACTTAAGTTCAAAATCACATATATTTAATATTTCAAAATACTTAAAAATTTCAGAAAACTATTATTTAAAATAAACCATGGGTCTGTATAATATTTTCTAGCCTAGGTCAAGTGATACGGATATGTATCATTTCAATCCGTAATTTAAAATGAAAAATCCAGGTTCTTTCATTTCAAACCCGCAATCCCAAGTCAAAACCAAATAGATAAAAATCGCTTGAGCCTATCATTTCAGCTCATAACGATTTTCCCTTATTCTAATGTCCGTTCGGGTATGTATCATTTCAACCCATAGTGATTCTACACTAACAGGGAACTTGTAGTGTGAGAAACAGAAATATAAATAAACAGCAAAAATATCATATGAGGTCAGGTGATGCAACATGTATATAATCAGGTTATAACATCATATAATCATATCATAGGCATATATGAATTTATAGCAAAATAGCATATCAATACTACACATCCACTTGCAATCGTTTCACAAATATATAAGTACGATTTGTCGAGAGTGATAAACTCGCCTTTTAAAGCTGGAGATAACAATTCAAGACACACAACTAAAACTCCGAAAAGCACGACAAAGCACGAACAAGGTTTTTGAATGGATGAAGAGTCAAGATCCAAATCTTTTATATAAACAAATACACAAACATAAGTATAAGATTCAATACAAAAGAATAGAAATTAAAACAATGTAAAGATGTGAAACAAAATGACATAACTTGCCTTAACCCATCAAGTGGGCTCGGCCACAACATACATAGGCTCGACCATGATCAAGATATGCTCGGCCATGGTTTGATTGGGCATGCTAGGCTTGGTTTTGAGATCACAAAGCACGACCATGGGCTAGAAGGTGAATAGGTGTAAGTTACAAGACAATAGGAAGGCAAAGAGGCAAGGGGATTGTATACTATTGGGTTCGGCCATGGCTAGGCTTGAGTCAAGTGGTCATGGCAAGGGGATGTTTGGTCAAGGCAAGGCATAGAGGAGGTGGTTGTGTGGTGTGGCCGAAGCTAAATGGTGGAGGAGGATGAATATACATGGCTCGGATAGGCTTTGCAACTTGTTTTGGTAATGGAGTTTTGACTTAGGGTTCACGACTATGGCATGGGGTGATGATGAGATGGTGGTGGCCGGTCATGGTGATGGTGGAGTGGAGATTGTGGTCGGCTAGAAGAGGTGGAGGCCGAGCATAGCATAAGAGAAAGAAAACAAAAGAGAAAAAGAAAATGAAAAGAAGGAGGAAGAAGCCATGAAAACTTGTATATAATTTTTGTTAGGAAATAAGAAATGGAAGGAGATGAGAAGTGAGATGTTTTTGTACATGACAAATGAAGTTTTACACGGCTATAGGGATGTAAATGCACGGCTAAGGAAGTGAAGAGCTAGGCAAATGAAAAGGCATAAGTTATATAAAGAGAAACCAAAGTCTCTTGAAATTTCCAAAGCCAAAAAAAATCAAAATAAAATCCAATAAATAAATCAAGGTCTAAACAAAAATAAAAATAGAAAATAATTTAGAGAAATGAACATAGGAAAATAGAAAAATGAACGTAGAAAATAGACTATAGAAAATAGCTGTGTGTAAAACGTTGAATTTTATCAAATTTTAAAAAGTATAAAACAGAATTTGACGAAACGAAAAGCAGGACAAATATTAGAAACAAATACTGCTTCAAAGAAAAAGATTAGAAATTTAAAATTCAAATTTAGAAATTTCAACTATAAGTCAAAATTTGACCAACATATAAAATTTCCAGAAAATAATTGTTTTATTATATTTGGAAAATAAATTACAAACAAAATCCAAAATTACATTGGAAAATTCCAAAAATTCAATTTTAAAATGATTTAAAATCAAAGTTTTCAAGTAAATTTAATTTAAAATATTTGTTAAAAAATATGGGTTGTTACACTCTCCCCCACTCAAAACTTTTCATCTTCAAAAAGGAACGAGACATGGAAGAACAAAGAAAGATAAGATAGGACGGAGAATAATACCTGAAACAAACAATTCCGGATTCGAAGCTTGTATGCTCTCCTCTGTCTCCCAGGTACAATCCCGATCATCAGTACTAAACTGCACTTGGACCAAGTTGACAGATTTCCTTCTCAGCTGCTTCGTACCTCAATCGACAATACGAAGTCGCTTCCTCTCGACAGTAAGGTTTGATTCAATATCCAAACTCTCGAGAGCAGAAGGCGAAACAATAAGAGACGGATGATGAAGATACCGACGAAGATGAGAAACAATGGAATACATTATGCATCCCAGAAAACTTCTCAGGCAAATCCAGCAATAAGTTAAAGAATCAATCCTTTCTAAGATGCGGAAAGGGCCAACGAACA
Organism: Allium fistulosum; assembly: GCA_030737815.1. NCBI lineage: Eukaryota > Viridiplantae > Streptophyta > Magnoliopsida > Asparagales > Amaryllidaceae > Allium > Allium fistulosum. The sequence goes on along the minus strand of CM060904.1, from coordinate 306,976,436 downwards.
AAACGATTACCGGATTCAATCCAGCAAGATGGAAATCTGCAAGGTCCTCCGTAAGGGCAGCAAACTGAGACATTACGATACTAGGTTGGGTATAAAAGATAAAATGAGATATATAGAGGATTAAGACAAGATAAACAGAAGATTGAAATTATACCTGATAACTATTGTTATAGGTAAATTCGACGAGATGGAGATAATCTTTGCAAGATCCTCCATAATCAAGAACACAAGCGTGAAGAAGATCCTATAGAATCTGATTCACTCTTTCCGTTTGCCCGTCGGTCTGTGGATGGTAAGCAGTGCTCAGATTCAGGTGAGTAACTAAAGATTCCAAAAAGACTCTCCAAAACCGACTATTGAATATGGGATCTCTATCACAAACAATACTAATAGGAACCCCATGAAGATAAACAATCACTCTCAAATAGATCTCAGCTAGACTGGAAACAGGTCGAGTATACTTGACCATAATGAAAGGAGCAGACTTGGTCAGTCTATCCATAATAACCCAAATACTCTCGTAAAACATAACATTCTTACGAGTCAAAGCAAGGAAAAGTGCAACCATCCGAGCAAAATTCTCAATGAATCTCCGATAATAATCGGCGAGGCCCAGAAAACTATGAATATCAATTGAAGTCCTAGGAGTTTCCCAATCCTTTATAGAATAGGGAGAGATATAAGGACAACATAAAAGATAGAGTGATTGAAGGATAAAGAGAAAAGGAAAGGAAAAGAAGATTCACATTGATCGCAGCGATCAAAACTGGATCAACAGAACTCCATTACCAGAAATAATAAGCCCAAGAAATCGGACTTTATCCTTCCGAAAATAGCATTTCGAGAATTTAGCTTTCAACTGATGACTCCTAAGAGTCTCCAGAACAAAGCTCAAATGGGAATCATGCTCCTCCAAAGACTTAGAGAAGACGAGAATATCATAAACAAAGACTAGAACAAATTTGTTAAGCACATCACGGTAGACATGATTCATAAGATCAACAAAGAAAGCAGGAGCATTAGTCAACCAAAAGTCATGACTAACCATTCATAGAAACCATTCTCAATACGAAAAGTAATCTTGGGAATACTTTCCTCAGCAACTCTGAGCTGGTTAAAGTCTGAGGCAAGATCAAGCTGAGAGAAAACAATATCTCCAGGAATAAGATCGATACGAAATTCGATTTCCTGATTTGGAGATAAAGCAGTGACTTCACCAAATACATCGAGATAGAGTTTGACCACGGGAGTCGAATAAAGATCACCAAGAGAAGAATCGAAAGAATAAATAAAGCTACCAGCAAAAATCCTGAGGCATACGGCACTAAATAACCAAAGAATTACCAAAATCATCAACAAGAAAAACAATTCGGGTTTTCCAGGAGATAACGACTTCGTGTCTCTTTAGCCAATCACCTCCAAGCAACAAATCAAAAGCGTCGAGACCCAGAACATAGAAACTACTAGAATATGCTCAGGAGAAAGGAAATGTTCAAACTTATCACAAATATCTACAAATCTAAAACTATGGAAAGCTCCAGTATCAAATAAAACATGAACATGATAATGAAATAAAGAAAAGATGCCCGGAAGGGTACCTTGGGTATCACTAGGAGCGGGAGCACAAGGAGGAACAACAGTACCAACAGAAGTAGGGCAACTATTAGCGTAGTGTCCCTTCTGATCATACTCATTATAACCACTCAAATTATTTAAAATTTCTTTATCATCATTTTATATTGTATAAAATTCCATTACATAGTTAACTTTTGAATAATTAAGGTAAGTTATATTAGAATGCAATAGAGGATTATACAAGAAATTTTTTCCCAATTCAATTATTTATACTTAAATATTTATTCAAAAATATTTGATTTATCAATAATTAAAATCTTCCTTTAACATAAATTAAAGAATTAAATTTTCGATTCATTTCAAATCATTTAGAGATAAATGTATATACTATATATATATATATCAAATCAACTCAATTTAAAATAATATACCTATATATATAAATCAAATCATACTTAAGAAATTTAAATCAATTGAATTTCCAAAACAAAACTATAGCAAAGCTACTGAATGGTCTCTCCACTTCGAAACTCGAAAATGAATGTCGATGATGCGGCCGTCATCACCGAAATTATTTTCCAGCGTCAAAAGAAGAGAGTACTGACCTGAAATGATTTCTATTCGAAAATACTTTAAATAATATACATTTTAAAACTTTAAAACTAGAGTTTGAAATTATCGGAAATTAAATTCTCAAATACTAGATTTAAATTCATTTTAAATTTTCAAATCACTTTATAAACCATGTTTATAAACTCATTTATAGAACAATAAGTGAAAATCAATTATTATCATTTTAAACAACCAATTTAATTAACTTATTAAATTCCAGAAATTCTACTTATATATTTACAATATAAACATACAAATTAATCTCATTTATCAATTTTTTAAAATAATATTGTGTCAGTTTGCTCTGTTCAAGTGTTTTGGAAATCCTATCCATAGCGTTGATCAGACGGATCGATCGAATATCCAAACCAACGTCAACAACTCAAACAACACAATATACAAACATTTTAATATTAATAACAAAATACAAAATACACTCCCTCTTCCGATGATTCAAGGATGGTTTCAAATCAAGGATAGAGATTCAAATAAAGAGGGATCCAACCAATAGAATTCAACTAGAAGATAAGATTGATAGATAGATAAATAGATTTAGAAGAGAATGATTAGACTTATATAAATCACGGGCAACCTTAACCGGTCAACAGTGACTTCACAATAAGATCGAAGTAGAATTCAGAGGCAAATCAACATCCGATCGCCAGGGATAGAATTCGAATATCGCAAGAGACAGCAGCATTGTAAACCGAGGATATAGAAATCTCCGGTGAATCAATGGCTATTGTATGGAGTTATGGAATACTCAAAAATCCGGAAGAATACAAATAGGGAAAGACAAGAATGGATTTTGGAACCGAGGGAACATTCCAAAATTCAAAGGAAACCGGATCGAAGAAGAAGGAATTAAAGCTCGAACGAAAGTGATTTCGTAATTTAATCTACTCTATATACGGAGTTTTGCATAAAACCAGAGCTCTGATACAAACTGTAACGACCCACTATTTTGGACCATTCAAATCGATAATAAATCCACACATGTCGTACTTGAATAATTAAAAACAATAGATTGTAAATAGAATTTGGCAAAACTCAGTATATACAGTAAATAAATAATTACAGAATCACAGACACAGAGTAATATAACAATAATGCAGCGGAAACAAAAGTGTAGTAGTTCATGAGGCAACTATGTATATAACAGAGTTAAACAAGATACAACAGAATTTATGAATACAAAGATGTCTCAATACAATAGTCAAATACAAGATCTGAATACATCACTTGAATCAACTGAATGACTGAAAGCAGAATCAATAGATGGATTCAAGCAAAGCTCCAACTCCAAAGGTGAGTCTCGAATACTGGTACAACTCAGTCTGACCCGAGCGTAAAGCAAAATACAAAACACTCGAGTCAGGACATACATACTTATACAATGTAAACCAACTCAAGTGAACTGTAATAAAAATGCACAAGTAACTTAAAGGATGCTTGGGATCGCCCATCCTTTAAGGATCCATTAAACTATCTACTATGTAGTAATATACACTATTATAATAATGTCTAAAGTAAAGTAAACTATCAAAATAGCGTTAAGGCTTTACATTTGTAACAACCCTGTATTTTACAATTAATTTTAAATTAATTTTTCCAGATTTAAAAGCTTTATTTATGAAAAGAATAAATTTTTTTATTGTAAATATAAAAACTTTGATTTTGTATGTGGATTTGAATTCCAAATATGACTAAATTTAATATTTCCAGAAAATGTGAATTTTGGTCAAACAGTCAAACTTCGACATTTAACTTGAAAATTTAAAAGTTTGAAATTTATGAATTTTATCTTTTATTATAAAAATAGATTTAATAACTTGAATAATGCTTTTCGTTTCGTTGAAAACGGATTTAAATTGCAAAAGTTATACTGTTTTCAATTTTGTGTGTATATTGGGTTATTCAGCAATATTCTTTATTTTAAAATTATATAAATGACATTTTTATTTAATATATTTTATTCTAATTTGTACATTTATGTTATATAAAATATATTTTGGCTTTTAAATATTTTTAAAGTAAGGTAGGAATTTTTCCAGAGTTAGTAGTATTTTTCTTGCAAATTTCCATGCCCTGTTTGTAAATTTTAAACATTTTTCTTTAATCCTTTTTCTATTTTCTCCAATTTAATTATCTATTTTATTTTGAAAATGATAAATAAATTATTTTAATTCAAATTTTCACTTCATAATATTTTATAATGAAGTGTATAGTTTTTCAAGACTGACAGTGATTTATTTATAATTTTTGGACACTGTTTGGTATTTTTAAGTAATTTTCTTCATTCTTTTTATATTTTTCCAAAATTTATTATTTGTTTTCTCATATTTATAACTGATTTCGGTTTGTAAAGTATTTTTCTGAATATTTTGTTTATATAAAGATTAAAAAGAAAAGAAATATGAAAGGTTGTAAAACACTTTGAAACTTAAGCCCTTTTTTGTCCAAACCCTTCATTTTCTTTAACTCCTCAAATTTTGCCCTAGCCATCTAAAACCCTAGTGTAGCCGCCACTTTTTGTTTCTCATCTTTTCACGTGAAAACAAATCAGCTCCTCATTTCTCATGGCTTCATCCAAAAATAGGTAATGGCCTCTCCTTCTTTTTCTTCTTTTTCTCTTCTTTTTCCATGGATTTTGCCTTCCTCCTCTTCTAGCTTTGCTTGGCCTCTACCACCTTCATCTCCACCATCCTCTCCACCTTCAGCCCCACCACCATCTACAGCAGCACCAGCCCCCACTCCACCAGATCTGACCATAGTCGAACCATTTTGATGGTAAAACCCCCCAAATTTCAACCTAGATGCCTAAAAACCATGTTTATTGACCTCTACATGATCACCCACCTCAACCACCACCCAAACCACCACCATAGCCACCACCACCATCTCTGACCAGACCCTTACACACCACTCCAACCTCTGTCCAGATCTGAACTTGAATGGCCAAGCCCAAACCCCTATGGTCGAACCCTTTTGTTGACCAAAAACCATGCTAGTGTGCCTAAACCTCTTCACATACCTATGTTATAACTTCCCCATCATCTCTAGCTTGTAGCCGTGTATCCCTTGGTCCAAACCAGACCCAAACCATTTCCAAACATGAACCAAACATTCCCTAAGCCATGCTAGCAAGTGTAGGAAGCAAGGCAAAAGATTTGACATTCAAATCTCTTTTCGTTTAAAAGTTATTCCATTTCAAGTGCGTTCAAATTGTGTTTGTTTTGGTGTATGTTTTGGGTTGTAATACAAGAGTTGTAGCTTTGGATCTTGCTCTCCACTCAAGTCCGTAGTCTTGTCATCGTGCTTTTGTTCCATTGTGTCATTGGTTTTGATATCTCCAGCACAAACAGGTGAGTTATTCTCACCAGACAATATGTACCTATATAACTAGTAAATTGACACCCTGCGAATCTGTAAAAATATATTATCATGTTATATATGCTTATATTATTATCATATGATGTTCACACCTGTTATTACACCTGTTATATCATATGTTACTTTTATTTAATGTTATTCTATTATTTATATCTGTTATCACCATTGCAAGTTCCCTGTAGACTAGAATCACTATGGGTTGAAATGATACATACCCGAACGGACTTTAGAATAGGGAAAAATCGTTATGGGCTGAAATGATAGGCCTGAACGATTTTTATTTAATTTATTTTAACTTGGGATTGCGGGTTTGAAATGATAGAACCCGGATTTTTCTTTTTTAACTGCGGATTGAAATGATACATATCCGTATCACTTGACCTAAGTTAGAAAATTATATACAGGCCCGTGGTTATTTTATAAAGTGTTTTGAATATTTTTAAGTATTTTAAAAATATAAATTTATGAAATTTGATTTAAATAGATTTTGAAATGTTTAAAATAAAGAAATTATGATTTTTCTATGTGTTAAAAATGTAATTAATGAATGGTTTAACTGGATTTTTGAAATATAACTTAAGTTGGAAATTTGGAATTTGGTTAAAAATGATATTTAAGTTATATAAATAAAATGGATATTAAATTTTATTTGGAAATGGTAAATATGATAATTTGATTAAATGTGAATTTAAGTGATTTATTAAAGTATTATTGATTTTTCTATGAATTTAAGTGGTTAAATAATGAATGTTTAAAAGTGATCTTTTAAAATATAACTTGACTTGGAAATGTGAAATTTGGTTTTAATTAAAGGTTTTAGTTAATTAAATAAAATTGGAAATTTAGTTAAATTTGTGAAATGGTAATTTAAATTTGAAGTGTTAAGTTATTTGTTGAAATGTGAAGAATTGGAAACTTTTACACTTAAATTTATTAAGTAAATTGTTGAAAATTGGATTTAATTATAAGAAATTTATTGTGAAAAAGATACATGTTAAATGATATGTAAATAAACATTTTAAATGTTAAATTATGATTTTTAAAATGTTTAAAGAGTTTAAAATGAAGTTATTTAATTGCTGGAAATACACTAAAAAGCTGGAAATCACTTTTAATAGCATTCAGAAATGCTATGGTTCTGAATTACACTAAAATTTGAATGAAAGGGCTACTACAGCATTTCTGAAATGCTGCAGTTGCTGCAGTTGAACTTATAGGCTAATATTGAACCCAGGTCTATCATAGCATTCTCTGGAAATGCTATAATGGTCTGCAGTCTTTGCTGAAACCAAATTTAACCCTTGTTTTGAAATCTGAACTACCGCAGCACTTCTGAATTGCTGTCTTTTCTGTTTTGAACTATAATTCAACTAAAACTGAGTTTTAACAGCAGTTTTAAGTGCTGTCTTTGCTGAATTATAAATGTTTTCAAATATAACTTATAGCAGTTGTTTTTAAATGCTGTGAAATGCTGAAATTTTAATAATTAGGGTTTTTGACTTAGTAAACGAACTCAGAATGGTTTGAAACTTTGGAAATTGAATACTTGATTTGAAAATATAATAATTACACTTTTAAAAGGTTTAAATGAATTATTTTGATTGGAATATAAACTATTTAAAGGTGATTTGAAATGATAGTAAATGAACGATATCTTTGAATTTAAAAGGTATTTAAAGTTGAATATTGGATTTGAACTGATAGGATATTTTATTTTATTAAGATGATTTGAAATGAAGTTTTGTAAGGATATGATATTTTATTTTATTAAAATGATTTGAAATGAAGTTTTGAAATTATATGAAAATTTAAATATATGGAAGTGGTTTGGAATTGATTTAATCTTTATTTTGATAAAGATATGGTTTGAAATGATATTTTATTTTGAAGTAAAGTATTGTTTTTAAAAGTTATAACCACGGGTTATAATAACGTTGGGTTGTTAAAGAGACCAGGATCGGATATGGACATACTCTCTGTCTTACCGAAAACCACTTTGGCAACCGTGTACGCGGTGGAGATTCCAGAATGAAGTAGGATGGTGGCGACGATCCTAAGGTATATACGTGGACCCAACTCCCGTGAGTTGGCATAAGGTGGCTAAAACAGGAGCGATTGACGGACCAATGAGGTAGCACCTCTGATCGGACACACTTCTTCGATACCATTCTATTACTTGTGATTGATTTGGTGCGCACCCTTGATTTGGGAGTGTTGTTCGAGGTGGGCGGTAGTGGCTGCTATGCGTCACCACCAGTCCGGATGCGTAATTGGTATATCTACCCTGGCATTGCCTAGTTGTGCCGTGTCACCTACCATATCGAGCTTTACTACGATTATGATTTTAAGATCCGACCGCGTTAAGGTTCTCCATCCCCTTAACGCTATTTTCTATATGATTATACTTTACTGATTAGACACTACTGTATATAGCGTATATTACTACATAGTAGATAGTTTAACGGATCCTTAGAGGATGGGCGGTCCCAAGCATCTTCTAAGTTACTTGTACCCTTATTACAGTTCGCTTGAGTTGGTTTACATTATATAAGTATATATTTTCCTGACTCGAGTGTTTTGTGTTTTGCTTTACGCTCGGGTCAGCCTGAGTTATTCACAGATTTGGATTTCCACTCTCTTGGAGATTTGAATCGCTGGAGATTATCTGCTTGTCATGCCCTATCTATTCCAGTTCCGTTGTTCTACTCAGCTTGTACTTGGTTATTTTATTGAGACTTTTGTTGTACTCTATTTCTTCTGTTGTATCTTATGTAACTCTGATATATTTATATAGTAGCTTCATGAACTACTATTTCTTTTACTTCCGCTGCATTATTTTACTCTGTGTCTGTGATCTGTGATTATATTTATTTACTGTATATTCTGAGATTTGCCAAATTTTATTTACAACGCGGTATTTTGAGCAATTCAACTCCGGCATGAGTGTCTACCTATACACTTATAATGGATGCGAATGGTTGAAAATATCGGGTCGTTACAGTTGGTATCAGAGCTTTGGCTTTGAGGCAAAACTTAGAATGTATGGTAAATTTATTTACAGAATCACTTTCGTTCGAGTTTGAATCTCTTCCTTTTGATTCGATTTCCTTTGAATTTTGGAACGTTTCCTGCGGTTCCAAAATTCATTCTTGTCCCTCACTATTCATCTTCTTTTGATTTTGGAGTATCTCATAACTCCACTTCGAATGATCTTTATAGTGAATTGGCGATCTCGCCAATATTCTAATTTTCTTGTAAAGGGGTGAAAATCCTTTACAGTCAGCATCGATTCACCAGAGATTTTATCTATCCTTGGTTTAGATGCTAATATCTTTTATTATTCCAAACTCTATCTCTTGAGATCGAACGTAGATTTATCCCAGAAAAATCCACATCGATCTTATTCTTTAAGTCATGGTTGACCCGGTTAAGGTTGTCTGCGATTTACCTAAGCTTACCCATCTCTCTACTCTGTTTAACCATCTTGTCTTTTGTTTCTAAACTATCTCCAAACATTTTGAATTGTACTTGTAAATCTATGTTTTGTTTTATATATGGTGTTGTTTGAGTTGTTGATGTTGATTTGGATTTCCGATCGATTCGTCTGATCAACGCCATCGATAGGATTTCTAAAACACTTTAACCAAACAAACTGACACGATATTATTTTAAATTTGGTTAATGAAATAAAATTTTGATATATAAGTAAATTTATGGAACTTAATAAATTGATTTAAATTGATAATTTGAAATGATAATACTTGATTTATCATTTATTGTTCTACAAATGAATTTATAAATAGTTGTTTATAAATTGATTTGGGAACTGAAATGAATTTGAATCAAGAATTTGAGAATTCAAGTTTCCGATGGATTTCAAACCTTGTGTTTAAAATTTTTAAAAGGATATAATTTAAAGTATTTTTGAATAAAAAAATTTGTCTCTAAAGGATTTTTAAAGTTTAAAAATTAAGTGCTCTTCTCTTTGTCGCTGGAAAATAATTTCGGTGATGACTGCAGCATCATCGACGTTCATTTTCGAGTTTTGAACTGAAGAGACCGTTCTATAGTCTTACTACAGCTTTGTTTTGAAAGATTTAATTTATTTGAATTTCTAAATATGATTTGATTTATAATATATATAGATAAATGATTTAAATTGATTTGACATATTATGTACATATATTTATTTATCTCTAAATGGTTTGAAGGAAATCGGAAATTTAATTCTTACATTTTTTTTCTTAAAGAATAATTTCAATTATAAAAAGAAAAATCAAAATTTTGGATAAATGATTCAAACTTGAGATAATTGAATTGGATAGTTTTATTTGTATATTACAATTGCATTCAAATATAACTTACCTTAAATTTTTTTAGAAGTTAACAATGTAATTGGATAATATACAATATAAAAAGGATTTTATACACTTAAATTTTAGTTATAAAAGATTAACAGAGGTAAATAGTGAAAAAGGAATTTAAAGAGAGTTTATTTAAATAACTTAATAATCAAATTGATTTAATATGGAACCTTAAGTCTAACCTATGAATTTTAATAAAGGTTATTTCCTGAAATGAATATGTTGTATAATAAATAATGTATCTTTGAATAGATAAAATAAAATACATTTGAATTGGACTTTTGGTAATAAAGTTTATTTAACTTGAATTCATAGTTTAATTGATGTCTAAATGAATAAATGTGTAAAGAAATTTGATTGTTATATTTGCTATATAAATGTTTATTTATGAAATAGATATGTCTTGGAAAATGAATAATTATGATTTAAATAGTTAAAATGTATTTTAACATCACTAAAATTTGATAATTGAAAATTTGGTTTCTAAATGGAATTTTAAGTGTAACTTATTAAAGGAATATCTATTTATGAAATGGGTATTTTAAATAAAGTGATAGGTTATGTGTTAATTTAAGAGCTAAGTAAAATAATGAACTTTTGACTTAATAAATGTAGTATAGTTTATTTGGATATTCCATTCATAAAAGTTTGTTTTAATAAGTCATAAGTTAAATGATATCCAAATGAATATTTCTGGAATTAAACTGATTTGAAGTACTAATATACCTACTGTAACATTTTATAAGTGATGCTGTTTTGAAAATACAGTGTTTTGGAAATTTTTAAAATTGAATGAACTTAGAAATGTTACAACTTTAAAATGAATATTGTTTGATCTTGGATTAAAATGGTTTAAATGAAGATTATTTTTAAAAGGTGTTATGATTTTCTAAGTATTATGTTTTTTTTTAAATAACATTTCCAAAGTGTTATGATTTTTAGCAGTATGATTTCCAAATGATAAACATCCCTAAATTGTTATGATTTCAAAGCATTATTGTTTCAAATTTATTATCTTATTTTGTTTTTTTTTTCAAACTATCTTTTGGTTTCCTTATTTCTCTTATCTGGTTACAGAATGGGAAGGCTATTGCTTATACCAGTCTATTTAGAAATCTTTTTATAATCTTTGAAATCTTTGTTACTCATTTTGGAATCTGAACATTGTTTTCCATCCATGGACCGTCGCTCAAGTGAAAAGGGTGATTCAGACTCTAGAGAATCTTTTTCGTGTTTGTGTTCTTGATTTGATCACCTCCAACTTGTTAAACTTGCCTATAACAATAGTTATCAGGTGTAATTCCAATATTCTTATCATCTTGTCTTAATTCTATTCATTCTATCTTTTTAGGTGCTTTCCCGTACCTCGTTCCTTTTCGGGGACGAAAAGTTTTGAGTGGGGGAGAGTGTAACAACCCTGTATTTTACAATTAATTTTAAATTAATTTTTCCAGATTTAAAAGCTTTATTTATGAAAAGAATAAATTTTTTTATTGTAAATATAAAAACTTTGATTTTGTATGTGGATTTGAATTCCAAATATGACTAAATTTAATATTTCCAGAAAATGTGAATTTTGGTCAAATAGTCAAACTTCGACTTTTAACTTGAAAATTTAAAAGTTTGAAATTTATGAATTTTATCTTTTATTATAAAAATAGATTTAATAACTTGAATAATGCTTTTCGTTTCGTTGAAAACGGATTTAAATTGCAAAAGTTATATTGTTTTCAATTTTGTGTGTATATTGGGTTATTCAGCAATATTCTTTATTTTAAAATTATATAAATGACATTTTTATTTAATATATTTTATTCTAATTTGTACATTTATGTTATATAAAATATATTTTGGCTTTTAAATATTTTTAAAGTAAGGTAGGAATTTTTCCAGAGTTAGTAGTATTTTTCTTGCAAATTTCCATGCCCTATTTGTAAATTTTAAACATTTTTCTTTAATCCTTTTTCTATTTTCTCCAATTTAATTATCTATTTTATTTTGAAAATGATAAATAAATTATTTTAATTCAAATTTTCACTTCATAATATTTTATAATGAAGTGTATAGTTTTTCAAGACTGACAGTGATTTATTTATAATTTTTGGACACTGTTTGGTATTTTTAAGTAATTTTCTTCATTCTTTTTATATTTTTCCAAAATTTATTATTTGTTTTCTCATATTTATAACTGATTTCGGTTTGTAAAGTATTTTTCTGAATATTTTGTTTATATAAAGATTAAAAAGAAAAGAAATATGAAAGGTTGTAAAACACTTTGAAACTTAAGCCCTTTTTTGTCCAAACCCTTCATTTTCTTTAACTCCTCAAATTTTGCCCTAGCCATCTAAAACCCTAGTGTAGCCGCCAGTTTTTGTTTCTCATCTTTTCACGTGAAAACAAATCAGCTCCTCATTTCTCATGGCTTCATCCAAAAATAGGTAATGGCCTCTCCTTCTTTTTCTTCTTTTTCTCTTCTTTTTCCATGGATTTTGCCTTCCTCCTCTTCTAGCTTTGCTTGGCCTCTACCACCTTCATCTCCACCATCCTCTCCACCTTCAGCCCCACCACCATCTACAGCAGCACCAGCCCCCACTCCACCAGATCTGACCATAGTCGAACCATTTTGATGGTAAAACCCCCCAAATTTCAACCTAGATGCCTAAAAACCATGTTTATTGACCTCTACATGATCACCCACCTCAACCACCACCCAAACCACCACCATAGCCACCACCACCATCTCTGACCAGACCCTTACACACCACTCCAACCTCTGTCCAGATCTGAACTTGAATGGCCAAGCCCAAACCCCTATGGTCGAACCCTTTTGTTGACCAAAAACCATGCTAGTGTGCCTAAACCTCTTCACATACCTATGTTATAACTTCCCCATCATCTCTAGCTTGTAGCCGTGTATCCCTTGGTCCAAACCAGACCCAAACCATTTCCAAACATGAACCAAACATTCCCTAAGCCATGCTAGCAAGTGTAGGAAGCAAGGCAAAAGATTTGACATTCAAATCTCTTTTCGTTTAAAAGTTATTCCATTTCAAGTGCGTTCAAATTGTGTTTGTTTTGGTGTATGTTTTGGGTTGTAATACAAGAGTTGTAGCTTTGGATCTTGCTCTCCACTCAAGTCCGTAGTCTTGTCATCGTGCTTTTGTTCCATTGTGTCATTGGTTTTGATATCTCCAGCACAAACAGGTGAGTTATTCTCACCAGACAATATGTACCTATATAACTAGTAAATTGACACCCTGCGAATCTGTAAAAATATATTATCATGTTATATATGCTTATATTATTATCATATGATGTTCACACCTGTTATTACACCTGTTATATCATATGTTACTTTTATTTAATGTTATTCTATTATTTATATCTGTTATCACCATTGCAAGTTCCCTGTAGACTAGAATCACTATGGGTTGAAATGATACATACCCGAACGGACTTTAGAATAGGGAAAAATCGTTATGGGCTGAAATGATAGGCCTGAACGATTTTTATTTAATTTATTTTAACTTGGGATTGCGGGTTTGAAATGATAGAACCCGGATTTTTCTTTTTTAACTGCGGATTGAAATGATACATATCCGTATCACTTGACCTAAGTTAGAAAATTATATACAGGCCCGTGGTTATTTTATAAAGTGTTTTGAATATTTTTAAGTATTTTAAAAATATAAATTTATGAAATTTGATTTAAATAGATTTTGAAATGTTTAAAATAAAGAAATTATGATTTTTCTATGTGTTAAAAATGTAATTAATGAATGGTTTAACTGGATTTTTGAAATATAACTTAAGTTGGAAATTTGGAATTTGGTTAAAAATGATATTTAAGTTATATAAATAAAATGGATATTAAATTTTATTTGGAAATGGTAAATATGATAATTTGATTAAATGTGAATTTAAGTGATTTATTAAAGTATTATTGATTTTTCTATGAATTTAAGTGGTTAAATAATGAATGTTTAAAAGTGATCTTTTAAAATATAACTTGACTTGGAAATGTGAAATTTGGTTTTAATTAAAGGTTTTAGTTAATTAAATAAAATTGGAAATTTAGTTAAATTTGTGAAATGGTAATTTAAATTTGAAGTGTTAAGTTATTTGTTGAAATGTGAAGAATTGGAAACTTTTACACTTAAATTTATTAAGTAAATTGTTGAAAATTGGATTTAATTATAAGAAATTTATTGTGAAAAAGATACATGTTAAATGATATGTAAATAAACATTTTAAATGTTAAATTATGATTTTTAAAATGTTTAAAGAGTTTAAAATGAAGTTATTTAATTGCTGGAAATACACTAAAAAGCTGGAAATCACTTTTAATAGCATTCAGAAATGCTATGGTTCTGAATTACACTAAAATTTGAATGAAAGGGCTACTACAGCATTTCTGAAATGCTGCAGTTGCTGCAGTTGAACTTATAGGCTAATATTGAACCCAGGTCTATCATAGCATTCTCTGGAAATGCTATAATGGTCTGCAGTCTTTGCTGAAACCAAATTTAACCCTTGTTTTGAAATCTGAACTACCGCAGCACTTTTGAATTGCTGTCTTTTCTGTTTTGAACTATAATTCAACTAAAACTGAGTTTTAACAGCAGTTTTAAGTGCTGTCTTTGCTGAATTATAAATGTTTTCAAATATAACTTATAGCAGTTGTTTTTAAATGCTGTGAAATGCTGAAATTTTAATAATTAGGGTTTTTGACTTAGTAAATGAACTCAGAATGGTTTGAAACTTTGGAAATTGAATACTTGATTTGAAAATATAATAATTACACTTTTAAAAGGTTTAAATGAATTATTTTGATTGGAATATAAACTATTTAAAGGTGATTTGAAATGATAGTAAATGAACGATATCTTTGAATTTAAAAGGTATTTAAAGTTGAATATTGGATTTGAACTGATAGGATATTTTATTTTATTAAGATGATTTGAAATGAAGTTTTGTAAGGATATGATATTTTATTTTATTAAAATGATTTGAAATGAAGTTTTGAAATTATATGAAAATTTAAATATATGGAAGTGGTTTGGAATTGATTTAATCTTTATTTTGATAAAGATATGGTTTGAAATGATATTTTATTTTGAAGTAAAGTATTGTTTTTAAAAGTTATAACCACGGGTTATAATAACGTTGGGTTGTTAAAGAGACCGGGATCGGATATGGACATACTCTCTGTCTTACCGAAAACCACTTTGGCAACCGTGTACGCGGTGGAGATTCCAGAATGAAGTAGGATGGTGGCGACGATCCTAAGGTATATACGTGGACCCAACTCCCGTGAGTTGGCATAAGGTGGCTAAAACAGGAGCGATTGACGGACCAATGAGGTAGCACCTCTGATCGGACACACTTCTTCGATACCATTCTATTACTTGTGATTGATTTGGTGCGCACCCTTGATTTGGGAGTGTTGTTCGAGGTGGGCGGTAGTGGCTGCTATGCGTCACCACCAGTCCGGATGCGTAATTGGTATATCTACCCTGGCATTGCCTAGTTGTGCCGTGTCACCTACCATATCGAGCTTTACTACGATTATGATTTTAAGATCCGACCGCGTTAAGGTTCTCCATCCCCTTAACGCTATTTTCTATATGATTATACTTTACTGATTAGACACTACTGTATATAGCGTATATTACTACATAGTAGATAGTTTAACGGATCCTTAGAGGATGGGCGGTCCCAAGCATCTTCTAAGTTACTTGTACCCTTATTACAGTTCGCTTGAGTTGGTTTACATTATATAAGTATATATTTTCCTGACTCGAGTGTTTTGTGTTTTGCTTTACGCTCGGGTCAGCCTGAGTTATTCACAGATTTGGATTTCCACTCTCTTGGAGATTTGAATCGCTGGAGATTATCTGCTTGTCATGCCCTATCTATTCCAGTTCCGTTGTTCTACTCAGCTTGTACTTGGTTATTTTATTGAGACTTTTGTTGTACTCTATTTCTTCTGTTGTATCTTATGTAACTCTGATATATTTATATAGTAGCTTCATGAACTACTATTTCTTTTACTTCCGCTGCATTATTTTACTCTGTGTCTGTGATCTGTGATTATATTTATTTACTGTATATTCTGAGATTTGCCAAATTTTATTTACAACGCGGTATTTTGAGCAATTCAACTCCGGCATGAGTGTCTACCTATACACTTATAATGGATGCGAATGGTTGAAAATATCGGGTCGTTACAACATTTTCCACCTTAACACATTTTTATATATTCCCATAGTCTATACAATACAGTAATCTACCCCGTACTGTGCGTCGTCGGAGGGCACTCCATAGGTATGGTACAAAACAAACTCGTAGTAAAGCTCGCTAGGGTGGGTGACACGGCACAACGAGGCAATGCCAGTGTAGATATACCAATTACGCATCCGGACTGGTGGTAACGCATAGCAGCCACTACTGCCCACCTCAGAACACACTCCCAAATCAAAAAATAGAGGATGGCCATCAAATCAATCACAAAGTAATAGAATGGTATCGAAGAAGTGTGTCCGATCAGTGGAGCTACCTCATTGGCCCGGAATCGCTCCTGTTTTAGCCACCTTATGCTAACTCACGGGAGTTAGGTCCACGTATATACCTCAATAGAATCGTCGCCACTATCCTGCTTCATTCTGGAATCTCCACCGCGTACACAGTTGTTAAAGTGGTTTTCGGTATCGAAAGAGAGTATGTACATATCTGATCCCGGTCTCTTTAACAACCAATCGTTATTATAACCCGTGGTAATAAATTTCAAAATGGTTTATATTTCAAATCAAAACATATTCATTTTAAGCCATATCAAAACAATACCATTTTCTCTTCAATTATATTCATTTCAAGAATCATATCACTTTTCAAGGTTATAATGCTTTCAAAAATCATAAGTCTTAAATGAAATTCATAACACTTTGAAATCATAACATATTCATTTAAACCATTAAACATGAAGTCAATATACTTTCAAATCAATTATTCAATTTCCAAATATTGTAGCATTTCTAAGTTCATTCATTCAATTATAACAATTTTAAAACATTGTAATTTCAGAAACAACAACACTTATAAAGTGTTACAGTAGCTATATTATTATTTCAAAAACAGTTCAGTTTCAGAAACAGCAGCACTTCTAAAGTGTTACAGTAGCTATATTATTTCAAAAACAGTTCAATTTCAGAAAGAGCAGCACTTATAAAGTGTTACAGTAGCTATATTATTATTTCAAAACCGTTCAATTTCAGAAACAGCAGCACTTATGAAGTGTTACAGTAGCTATATTATTAGATTGGAAAACAGTACATTAAAATCACAGCATTTCTGAAATGCTGCAATTTCTGTTATAAGTTAATTATAACACTTTAAAACAATATATCTTCAACTTTTATCATTTTTAACTTATCAAACTTATTTCACTTTTCAAAATCATTTATTTGGATATTACTTAACTTATAATTTTAAATAAAATAACATTTATTTAACCAATATCCAATTTAAATTATAATTCATTTATCAAGTCAAAATACATTTATTTACTTAACTTTTATTTTAACAAATAACTTAATGCTTTGTTTAAAATACCCATTTCATAAATAAAATATTCTTATCACTAAGTTAAGCTTAAAATTCCATTTAACACTAAATTTTCAATTATTAAGTCAAATAAAAATTTAAATTTTCAATCATTAATTTGCTTATACACTTTAACTTACATAAAATCACTATACAATTTACTTAAATCATTTGAATCCAATTTAAGTTAAAATCTCAGATAATTTAAATTCCAAATACTTAAAAATTTCAGGAAACTATGATATCAAACTTAAGTTTAAAGTCACATATATTTAATGTTCCAAATTACTTAAAATTTCAGAAAACTATTATTTAAAATAAACCACGGGTCTGTATAATATTGTTTAGCCTAGGTCAAGTGATACAGATATGTATCATTTCAATCCGTAATTTAAAACGAAAAATCCAGGTTCTATCATTTCAAACCCGCAATCCCAAGTCAAAACCAAATAGATAAAAATCGCTTGAGCCTATCATTTCAGCTCATAACGATTTTCCCTTATTCTAATGTCCGTTCGGGTATGTACCATTTCTACCCATAGTGATTCTATGCTAACAGGGAACTTGTAGCGTGAGAAACAAAAATATAAATAAAAAGCAAAAATATCATATGAGGTCAAGTGATGCAACAGGTATATAATCAGGTTATAACATCATATAATCATATCACATGCATATATGAATTTATAGCAACATAGCATATCAATACTACACAACCACTTGTCATCGTTTCACAAATATACAAGTACAATTTGTCGAGAGTGATAAACTCACCTTTTAAAGCTGGAGATAACAATTCAAGACACATAACTAAAACTCCGAAAAGCACGACAAAGCACGAACAAGATTTTTGAATGGATGAAGAGTCAAGATCCAAATCTTGTATATAAACAAATACACAAACATAAGTATAAGATTCAATACAAAAGAATAGAAATTAAAACATTGTAAAGATGTGAAAAAAAATGACATAACTTGCCTTAACCCATCAAGTGGGCTCGGTCACAACATACATAGGCTCGGCCATGATCCAGATATGCTCGAATGTAACGACCCGTAAATTTCAACCGTTTTAATAACGTAATTAGTTAAAATTTTGTGAAATTTTAAACGATAAAATTTTGAAATATAAATTTAATATTTGGAATACGTCTAGTTAAACATAGCAACTGGTAAATTTTCGTCCGAAAATATGGAAATTTATTTCGCGCGTAAATTCACTTCAATTCAATCAGTTAAAAAGTAATGAAAATAAAATATTTTCGAAACCTAAATATTTTTACATAAAAAAATTCTAAACCATCTTCTGAGCAAGATGTCAGTTTGTCGTTTTTCCAAATTCGGGCATCTTTGGCTCCGTCGATCTTATTTTTCAGCGTTTTTCTTGCATTTTCCGCTGTTAGAAAATTCGAATTTTTATAATTTAATCAAACCACCGATATCTGTATACCGTTTTGATCGTCTTGTCGTGCTGATCTCTACGGTATATTCGATCGTCAAATTCAGAGTTCCGTTGTACGTTGCACTTTGCATAACGCCTACCGTATCGGTAGCCGGTTACAATCTGCTCTGAGACTTTTTGTTATCCTGTGTGTAATCCAATAGACACTAGCTGTCAACCATTAATATCTTCAGCCTTTCCTATTCCCCATAATTTAATATTGATCGTTGCTTTCTCAGGATTGATTATTATCTCCTGGTTCACTTTCTTTTTCTCTGGCCTTTGATATTGCTATCTTCTTTAAACTAAAATTTTACTTTGCCAGAGAATTTTGCTTGCCCCTTCGTTTCCAACCCCAACCGAGATCGCTGCCTCCACCCCATCCCTTCTCCTTTGCTCCGACCACCATCAAAACCCTCAACTTATGCGCGTCTCCTCTTCCACTCCTCCTTCCCTTTGTCTCCACCACCACTGACTAAGCCACCTCGCATGAAACCGAGCACAGTTCCCAGACCACGTCCCATTTTCTTCCCTTCTCAAGTGTTCGACCTCTAACCCGCCGTCAGTTCGCCCACCTACCCTGAGTTTCCGACTAACAACGCGACACGTCAGCCTGCACGCCTGACCCTTTCCGCGCCTTGCCTCTTGTAGCTTTCCCTTCCCCAATCCATAGCCGAGATCTCCTTCCACCTATAACCGAACCACCCTGCAACCCATCACCTTCCAGTGCCGAGCGCCGCCATCACCAATCTCGCCATCCACTCTACCCGCCTTGTCCTCCTATCCTCTGCCTTCGACCGGACCCCACCATCGGACCCAAACCCCGAGATCTACCCACGTGAGCACTAGCCCAGATCGAAGTGATAACCGATCAGCCTCCTCCACAAGGCTCGGCCATCCAACCTTTCCGCCCACGTCAGCCAACTTGGCCCGTAGCCATCGAGTTGTCCTCCTTAGCCGTGAGTAGCCCTGCTTGTTGGTTGTTCAGATATTGATAAATTCGAATTTATACTATAATTTGGGTTTTGAAAAATAGAGTATATAAGTCTATTCATATATAAGTTATTTTCATATTTAAGTTTTGTTAGACTATATGGTTGTAAGTTTTGTATCCATATAAATGTTATCTCTGTGCGCATATATATCTAGTTGGATATCATATAGTATCAGCATATAGTATATTGAAGGCATATATAAGCCTGCCACAATTTTAGACAGTATATATTTGTGAGTGTAACTAATTACATATATATGATGTTGTGAGTTGTAGCATGTCAGCCTTTGTACTGAGAGGTTCACATGATATTCTTCTATTTGTTGTGCTGTCTTTTGTTTGGGTATATGTTCTTTTAAGAATATTATATATAGTTTATAGTTGCACAGAGACTTTGGATAAGATGAATCCATACGTATAAAGCATGTGTACATTTTCTTTAATCTGACATGCTATTTTCGTTTGCTTATGGTCTACTGTGCATTTGCTTAAGTTATTGTATGTATGTATATAGGTTGTGTATATACTTGAACTTCTGTTAATACTTTAATATAGATTCATTTTACTGTAATGTATATATTTAGTATAATTTTAGGGGTATGTTGTCATGTAGTGTCTGCATACATTTTTCATGTACACATTTTGTCCAGCTGTTATATACTAAAGTATGAGAACATCTAATTGTTTAAAGTGTAAGGCATATTAAGTTGAATGCATATAAAGTTATAAAGCAAGTTATATAGACTTTATATTTTTATATCGATTTCTAGGGATATTGCTTGTATATAAGTAAGTTACACATATGTTTATATATTTGTATATATAACTTACGTCTACTTCTTTTATATGCATCAGTCTTGGGTTATATAATATTATTTTATATATATACTTTACATATATATGGATTTCAACATATACTGGTTATATAAGTTTAGTATGAAAGTATTAGTATATATATTTTATGTATAAGGTTGTTTTAAAGATTATAAGTTATTTGCTTATTTAAAATTATAAGTTGTATATAATTTTATATATAGTATATATAGTTGTATATATATTCACTTATGCCAAATATTTTGATCGGTCCAGTTCTAATTATTTTATCTATTTGTACTATCAGATCTGTTCGTCAATTCGTGCCAATCAGCTTTGATCGTTGAATTCGTACCGATTTTGCTTTGCTTTGGAATTCGTAGCACGTTTCTTCTTATCACTAGCCTCGAAAGGTGAGCACTCACTCACGATTAACGTTCTTTTATTTATTAAATTTGATTTCAATTGAAACGACAATTGAAATATGCTGCTGTTAGATGTTTACACTGTTATTACCTGTATCAGTTCACCTGTGAGTCTGTGACATCTGACACCATTATCTGTTAATTATTTATGCGATGATAATACAGTTTGGCTGATAATTGATTGATTGTTGATGTTTATATTGGACGTTAAATTGTTAATGTTAAAATGATAAATAGTATGAAATTGAACTTGATATAGGATAATTGAATGTTAAATTTGATTAACTAACATTTGTATAATATGACCCCTTTAACTGTTGAATTTATTGACACGTAGGATTTGTTTAATTACATATTGAACCACTGAATGTGTGTGTTAAATTGATGATGTATGAAATTGTAATAGATGACAAGTGAAAACTGTAATGTAATAATCTTTAATCTACATGAAATGATAGTGTAGATTATAGAAATAATTATATTAATTCGTACAAATAACAATGCGAATTAACACGGTTATTTCGGGATTATTTGAATTGATTATTGGATCGTTATTGTTTGATGTTATTGCTTGTTTATTTACTTTGACACCATCCCAGTTATCACACTGCAAGTTCCCTTTATTATGTTTTGATTTTGAATTGAATTGGAATCGGGTTGAAATGATAAATACCCAAATTGAACTTTGACCTTGGATATAGAAAATTAAATAAAACCCGATTGGTCAATATTCTGATTTAAAAATAAAATAAGGATTTTATTTGAATAAATATTATGGTTTTGAAATGAAGTTGAAATCTGAATTTTAATGAAAGGAAATTGTAATATTTAATAAATCTGAAACAAAATATTTACAATATAATCGATGAAAGAATGTTGTTTAATTTGAGAAATAATTGTAATTAAGTTTGAAATTGTTAAACTTTGAAATGATTTAATAATCAAGTTTGAAATTATAATTAAGTTTGAAATTATTAAACTTTGAAATTATTAAGTTTGAATTTTTTAATAATTAAATAAGATTGAATTATATAATGATTAAATTGAATTGAAATTCTTTAATAAGAAAGATTTAACTTTTGAATAAGTGAATTTTACTTCGTAAATAATTGAAATTGAGTTTCTTTATTAATTAAGTTTTGGAAAATTATTTATGAAAGTAAATAACTGAAATTGAATTTCTTTAACAAGAAATAAAATGTGATTTATTGAAATTAATGTAAGACTTGAAATTTAAAGAATTGGATTTGATGAATTTAATTTAATTCAATTTATAAGTTGAATTTAAATAATGGATTTAATGAATTGGAAATTTAATAGGAATTGTTTGAATGATAAAGTAACTTAACGAATATTGAATGAAATCAATAAATGATTTTAAATTGATTTGGATATTAAATAAGATTTAATTTAAATGTTTTCGAAATGAAACTTGTATTCGAACTTGAATCAATTTTTGGATTGTTTTAAATAGAAATTGAATTTGAACTATAGGATTTTGAAATGATAATTATGAAGTTTTGAAATGTAAATATTGGAAATTGATTTAGAAGACAAATGAAGTGTTGATTTACGAATTGAAATTGATTTGGTTTTGAAATAAATAAACGACCAATCGGTGAAATAATTTCGAAGGTTATTAAAGAGACCGGAATTCGGTTATGGATATACTCTCTATCTAAACCGAAAACCACTTTAATAACTATACGCGGAGTGATGATCCAGAATGAAGTGGTTGGAATGATGTTCGTGATGATTGAAGAAAGAGAACGATAATGGATAGCCTTGACACTTGTGTCAAATTGGAAATGACTAAAACAGGAGCTGTGCCGGGCCAATGGAGGATTGATACCTCAAGTGGACACACTTCTTCGAACTACTTATACTTGTTGTCGATTGGTGCACCCTTGATTTTGGGAGTGTTGTTTCACGGTGTTGCGGGCGCTGCGGCGTTGCGTTCTCACCAGTCCGGATCAGGCGAACGGTAGTATCACTACCTTGGGTATAGCCTCATGTGCCTTGTCATACTTGTATTCCATTTATGCACGACCACTACGAATTTGTTTTGTACCTTGAGTATATGGATTGCCCTCTGGTGACTTCCGATTTTGGGGAAACTACGGTCTTGTATATGCTTGTGGGAATAAAAATGTGTTAAGGGTGGAATGGGCCATGACTTAACGCTATTTTGATATCTCTTTATATTACTGATAGACATTATCTACTTAGCGTACATTACTACATAGTAGATAGTTTAACGGATCCTTAAAGGATGGTTATTCCAAACATCCTTTGAGTTACTTGTATTTCAATTGCTATTTCACTTGAGTTGGATTTATTAATATAAGAATGTTAATCCTGACTCGAGTGTCTTGTGTTTTGCTTTACGCTCGGGTCAGACTGAGTGGTTCAGCTTTCGAGACTCACCTTTGGAGTTGGAGCTTCGCTTGGAGATCCAGCTATCTATCCAGCTTTCAGATATCCGATGATTCCAGTGATGTATTCTGATTTGTATCTGATGTATCGTGTTACTCTTCCGTTGTATCTGGTTTAACTCTGATGTATCGTATTACTCTTCTGTTGAAAACTCTGATGTATTTTATATATTCATATAGTAGCTTCATGAACTACTATCTCTTTTATTTCCACTGCAATTATTACTCTGTGTCTGTGATCTGTGATTATATTTGTTTACTGTATATGTTCATTTTTGCCAAATTTAAATTAACAACGCGGTATTTTGAGCAATTCAACTCCGGCATGAGTGTCTACATATACACTTATAATGGATGCGAATGGTCCAAAATATCGGGTCGTTACAGCTCGGCCATGGTTTGATTGGGCATGCTAGGCTTGGTTTTGAGATCACAAAGCACGGCCATAGGCTAGAAGGTGAAGAGATGTAAGTTACAAGACAATAGGAAGGCAAAGAGGCAAGGGGATTGTATACTATTGGGTTCGGCCATGGCTAGGCTTGGGTCAAGTGGTCATGGCAAGGGGATGTTTGGTCAAGGAAAGGCATAGAGGAGGTGGTTGTGTGGTGTGGCCGAAGCTAAATAGGGGAGGAGGATGAATATACATGGCTCGGCTAAGCTTTGCAACTTGTTTTGGTGATGGAGTTTTGACTTAGGGTTCACGGCTATGGCATGCGGTGATGATGAGATGGGGGTGGCCGGTCATGGTGATGGTGGAGTGGAGATTGTGGTCGGCTAGAAGAGGTGGAGGCCGAGCATAGCATAGGAGAAAGAAAACAAAAGAGAAAAAGAAAATGAAAAGAAGGAGGAAGAAGCCATGAAAACTTGTATATAATTTTTGTAAGGAAATGAGAAATGGAAGGAGATGAGAAGTGAGATGTTTTTGTACGTGACAAATGAAGTTTTACATGGCTATAGGTATGTAAATGCATGGCTAAGGAAGTGAAGAGCTAGGCAAATGAAAATGCCTAAGTTATATAAAGAGAAACCAAAGACTCTTGAAGTTTCCAAAGCGAAAAAAAATCAAAATAAAATCCAATAAATAAATCAAGGTCAAAACAAAAATAAAATATAAAATAAAATAGAGAAATGAACATAGGAAAATAGAAAATTGAACGTATAAAATAAAAAATAGACTACAGAAAATAACTGTTTGTAAAACGCTGAATTTTATCAAATTTTAAAAAGTATATAACAGAATTTGACGAAACGAAAAGCAGGACAAATATTAGAAACAAATACTGCTTCAAAGAAAAAGATTAGAAATTTAAAATTCAAATTTAGAAATTTCAATTGTAAGTCAAAATTTGACCAACATATAAAATTTCTAGAAAATAATTATTTTGTTATATTTGGAAAATAAATTACAAACAAAACCCAAAATTACATTGGAAAATTCCTAAAATTCAATTTTAAAATGATTTAAAATCAAAGTTTTCAAATAAATTTAATATAAAATATTTGTTAAAAAATATGGGTTGTTACAAGTTTCTGTTAAATTAATGATTTAAGTTTAGAAATAAAGTGAAATTTTAATAGTTGGAAACTTCTAAAATGAAAAATAAGAAATTAGATGCTAGGTGATTAATGAAATATATAAGAAAATGGAAATTTGTAACTTGTAAATCAAAGGATATGAAAATTAGAAGATGTGATTATTGAACATTTTGTTAACTAAAACGAATGAGATAAACTTGTGTAACATTCAATTATATTCTAAAAGACACATACACACAGATATATATATATATATAACTTACCAGAAATGTTTAAAAAGTTGTTATGTTAAATAGGAATATGTAATAGAATATTATACAAGTAAACTTAAGTAATGAAAGTGTTCAATGGAATTATTTCAATAAATAAGAATTCTGATGTTATAAAATGTTATAAACTTAAGTTAATAATTTGAAATGTTACTAATGAATTTTAATAGAAAGAGTGAATACTGTAAGTAAATGATTATAAACTTAAGTTAATGTTGCAGTTATTTGTAATTAAAATGAATAGTAAAAGTGAATACTATATTAAGTAAATGATTATAACTTCAGAAAATGTTGAAATGATTCAGAATTAGATTTAATACTCAATAATATTATATATGAAAGAAATAATTGTGTAAAAAAAGAAAAATTTAAGCATGATTTGCTTCACAAATGAATATTGATATTGAAAAGGAAATCAAAGTAAATAATAATTGTGAATTAAATTTGTAAAGAGACTTACATAATATTTTAAGAACTGATTCTAGATGATCTAAATAATTGAATGGAAATAACTTATGTAAGTAAATGGATGTAAAGTAATGGAAAAAGACGTTGTATGAATGAATGGGAAATGAATTTTGTAAGTAATGAATGTAAATTAATAAAATAATCGTTGTATGGGTGAATGAAAATAAATAAAAGTAAATAATGATGTGAAAGGAAATTAATAAAAATAAACTTAAATGATATTTGAAATTCTTGCTTGTATGGCTCATGGGATGTTTGGGAAGTGATACTTCTAGTTATTTAAGGTTGTACGAATAATCTATTAAGTTATTACCAAAGGCCATTGGGCGTAGGGTACACTTGATAGTTTATTTATCACCCTTGTACGATTAAAGGTTTCTGAACCTAAACAAATCATTAGTTTGGTTGTTATGGATGTATGGTTGGTTCTTTTGTTGCATATGATGGCTGTATTGTTTGTTTGCATATGTATTGTGGTGATTTTCTTTTGTTACTAATTGAAACAACTAAATATTTCTCTTGTACATAATTCTCACTATTTTGGATTATATAAGTGAAATACAGGTTATGGAAGCAATGGCTACTGCTTTTGGTTTCATAAATAAAGCGTTGTTTGCCCGACAAATAGGTCCGTTTCGGATTACGGCTTTATAGCAATATTATATTGTTTTTCTCGTGGTTTGGGATATATTATTATTGAAATGTGATATATATATATATGGTTATTATTGATATTATTATTTCTTCGGACCTTTCCGTACAAAGGAGACTCTGCTGAAATTTTTCGTGAATTTTTGAGTTAGAAAAATTTGTGAAGGTGAAAATATTTTTGAACTTTTATTTGACTTTTATATGAAGATTTAATTGTTATAAATTGGAATATGTTATTTAAAATACTTAATTATGTAAATTAATTATTTATAAATTGAATACTTTGAATAAAATTTATTAATTACTTAGTTCCTTCTTTTTCCTTTTCGAGGACGAAAAGTTTGAGTGGGGGAGAGTGTAACGACCCGTAATTTTCGATAATTAAAAATATTAATTTAAATAAGAATTTGGGATTTAATATTGGAAGAAATTAAAATTTATGATGCGTTAATGAGAAAAAAAATTAAAATGAAATTTAATAATGTTAATTTAATGTAATTGACGACTATTTTAATGTAATTTCAATTAATTAAAATAATTGAAAAGTTAAATTTGTTTAGAAACTATAAATAAGGAAATAAATTAAATGTTATATTAAATGGTAAAATAGTATGTATTTAATTGAAATTGAATATAATCAGTGTTTTGTAAGTAGTTATAGCATTTTTTTTAGATAATAAACTTATAAATGTGATTAAATTAAGTGAAAGGTAACAATTATTATTTATCACCTATTTATTTAGTCTGTTGAATTTAATTTGGAAATCGATAAAAAATTAGTATAATTGAAATATTGTAATTAATATGGTAAAAGATTATAACTGTAGACTATTGATGCAATTAAAGTAAACCAATGTTAATTTTATCCGTAGGATGATAGTTGAGTGAATAATAAGATATAAATCAAAATAAAAGAATTTAATTGAAATTAAAATATAATTAATTGGATTTTTATTACAATTGTACTATAAGTTGTGCAAAACTTAATATTGAATTGACATGGAAATTTGTTTCAAAATATTATAAATGTCTAGGTAATCAAAAACGATAAAAATTGTTAACTTTTAAATTTAAATTTAAAAGGCGATTAATTTAATTTAATAATAATTTATTTAATTAACGTGCAAATAGCCATTTTTGCCACTATCTCGGATTTCGATGAAACTAGTTTCATCGGATCCGTAATGGTGAATTATTGTAAGATTTCAAGTTTCGTAGCGATCGGATTTGTCGTTTGATCGTACGGGCTCGAAACGCGTAGAAATCAGTTTAATGAATTCAATTGAAATAAGCTGATTTTAAAAGCAAACTTCTTCATACAATGGAATTAGGACTTGAAACCTATTCCACTGAATTAAAAAATATCGAAAACATCTATTTCAATATATTGGATGACCCACTTTCGTTACAGAAACGGAACGGGCTTTTCGGGTCGTTATTGTCGCTTCGAATCAGTCCGATAGGTTCTTTCATTTCTATCGGGCCTTGTCTATATAAATAGTTTTTCTAACCCTAGCAGCCTGTTTATTTCATATTTCTGTATGTATCTGTATATTCATCTATCTGCTTCTTCTTCCTTCCAATGGCTGCATATCCAAAACCCTAATTCAATTTCAAATTCAAATCGAAAATCAAACTCCTCAAAACTATGTCATATTATATATCGTTGGAAAGCTCTCGATGAGCGCAATCTACTGCAGCCACTCATTTGTCGATTTAGTGCATCGTTTTGCCAGAAATTGGCGGTTTATTCCCGACCGTCCATACTAGGTTTTCGGATTGGATGGTGGATCTTCGTTCGGGGTCGATCGGGTGGTGCTAGAGCGAAGAGGAGATTGAGGGGAGTTGATCAGTGGTAGTCGTTCATTCTATGGTCAACAGAGATTTCCACAAATGGCATTCATATGCTGCAGCGGCGGCGTGGACGTGGGATGGTCAGAGACTTCCGCGTGATGCTTGGAGACGCGGCGTGGCTTGGGTGTCGCTCTGGTGTAGCTTGCTCTGGGAACGACATCATTGGCAGGCGGCAATTCGTGCTTATAAGTGGCAGCTGTAGCTTCAAGGAACAGTGCTTTGTGTGGTCGTGATCGCGCTAGGGTTTAGAGGTTATGCCTTTTATATTATTATTTTATTCATTTTATAATATAAAATCGTATAACTTCTAACATCGATAACTTTTGCATACGAGCTCGGATTCACGCGTGGTTTTCTCCATTGCGATCGTATCGAAATTTGGACATTATGGAACTAGTTTGGTTGTATTCTGAGAGTTAGATTTTCGGGCCTAATTTGGATTTAATTCGACTAAAAATCGAAGGTGAGTGTTTTAACCCACTCACAACTACTAAATTATCTTATGTTAGATAAATTAAATTTATAGTGTGATTAGAAATTGATTTATTGTTGTTTGGTATATTTAAAAATATGTTGTTATATAGCTGCATGTGATGAATTGCTGTAGAATATGGTTGTATATGTTATGATGTGAATGCATGCATATATATGAATGTCTGTGCATATGAATATGAATGTATATGTCTGTATATATATATATATATACATCCTGTTCTCTGTTTTAAAAAGTGAGTAAAAAATTTAATTTAAAAACAGTCTTAAATCTGTGATATTTAAATGCTTGTGATGGATTCTGTAGAGATATAGCTTGTATATGTTTATGAATGTGAATGCATGTGTGTATATATGATGTGTCTGCGCATATAGATAGGAAATGTATGTGTGAGTCTGAAACAGGATATACCTCTGTTGTTTTAACAGGTTCTATAACTTTGCTAAGGAATTCCATATCTTTGTATATAATCAAAATTTGGTCAAGATCATTGAAGAACAAATGATCATAAGAATGTAATATAATTATTTAAAATAGTTTCAGGAAATTGTGAGATAATTTATCTTAAAATAAAATTTACAGTGAATTTGTGAAATTTTGATAAAAATCAAATGTCTTAAATTCGTGAATTGAATCCATGATTGGATTTATGGTAGTAAATGTTGAATTTAGGAATTAAAATCACAATTTTTAGATTTATATTGGTTGAGATATTCTGAGTTGATCGAGATCCGAACTTTGAACGATTTACGGCGATCGGAGCAAGGTGGGTCATCGAAATTGTTTCTGGAGGAGCAATGGAGCAGGAGGCTTCGGCGTTCGTAGATATAGTATTCCGCTGTGTTGATATCTGTGATAGTGTCTTGTCTTGTATTTGAGTCGTAATGTCTAGACGGATGTTTATAACTGTCTAGTAAGTGATGTATATGCTGTGTAACTCTGTAAATTGTTGTATACTATGTAATAGTTTATGTTATTAATATAATTTATTCGTTCCGCTGTGAGATCGTTGTTGTTGTTTCTTTCTTTCTTCTTTTCTTTTCTATTTTCTCCCCCTTTCTTTCTTCATAATGATGCGACTTTCTGGGCATAGAAAGTCGGGTCGTTACTTATGGTATCAGAGCATAGGTTGAGCGAATGCCTAAGCTTTTGGTTAAGTGAATATCAGAACACTAGGTTGAGTGACTACCTAGGTTCGGAAGGGTTGTTCATTAGAGATAGGATCTGTAGCAACCTGTTTGAGTGTATATATACATATACGAGAGCGCGTATTTGTTAGTTATATAAAATGATTTTATATTGTGTTAATTGATCGGTTGGGTGGTATATGGATTCTGGTTAATACGAGTAGCTAACGTTATTGATAGGGATCTCTAAACACTTGGACCAGGCCAACAGACACAATATTGTTTTAAAAAGGTAGATGAAATAATTTTACCCAAATATAATTTCTATATAAAAAAAAGTATCATTTTAAATGTATATGGTATTTGTAATGATTGGTTGAGATGATAATAATTTATCATCTAGGATTAGGAGTCTGAGTGTTGAGGTTGGAAGTGTATCTGTCGAGACTGTAGACCTAATACCGTCTCGAGTGAACTTTGCAATTGTGAGGATTTCATTGATCTCTGAAGAAAACCTGTTAAGGTTCGGAGATCATCTTTGAAGTTTGATGGGTAGAGTTGGATCTGTCGGAGAACAGAAGCGAGTGATGGTATCTCAGGTAATAGTAGCTGTGTGATGAGATGCAGTGACTATGGATGTTCCCGAAGATGTTTTCTTTGGAACAAGTTAATGAAGTGTGTCTGCTTCGGTGTTGTGGCTGAGTTCAGCACGGTGTTTCTGTTGGTTTGGAGTCCGAGTTTCTCGAAGTGTTTTGGATAGGAAGTCCTTGGCATCAGTGCAGCTCGGAGTATTCTGGGATGGCAGGAAGTTTTTTTGGATGAGCAGTTTTTCTGGAAGTGAAGTTCAGAAGCAGCAGAGTGGATCCATTTCTTCGATAAATTGGATAAATAAGTGTAAGCTGTTCTGATTGGTAAAGAGAGAACAGTCTGTTTGGAATTAGGCTGGGTTGATCGCAAAAGTGACTTGCGATTGTCTGAGTGTTCTCTTGGGTTGTCAGAATTTTTCTGGATGTCTTCAGAGAAGTTAGAAGTTTGTCCGCATCTGAAGATTGAGTTTTCTTATCGACTGGATTCCATGAGTGATACCGGTGGTTCAGTCTAGTGGAAGGATGTTTCCTAGAGATGGAGTTGGCGAAGCAGCTCAAGTTTTGCTGGAATATCTGAGTTTTCTGTATGGATCCATGAACCTTATTTCTAGAAGTGAGTTGTCCAGTCTGTGCTTGTGTCCTACCTCATATCGGAGTTGAGCAGCGAAAGCATTTTGGAGTGTATCTCTGGATGGGAGAAGTAAGTTTGGAATCTACTGATGTTGTGAAGTAGAGTTATATTTGGATCTCGTCTGTGTTCTGATTTGGATAAGTAATTGGTCTACTTGGTTGAATTGTCAGCTTGGATAACTGGAATTCATTGAGTTTTACGTATCTCTAAGGGAATACATATTTGATCTATCTCTGGTTGAGAATCTGCAGTTCTGGAAGTTGGGTAGTTGAGTCAGAGTCGTCTGTAGTCTGATATCTTGTTTAGTTATGTAGATCTAGATGTGTAGGAGATCTATAGCTTAGTTGTTTAGATTATTTGTAGAGCGAGTGTAATACCCCAAGATTTTGAGGAAAATTCTTTTAATAAATGATTAAAATTCTGGGGGAAAATCAGAATTATTATATAGGTGGGATTTTCAGTGGTGCAAGGTTGTGTGCATGTGTGCACGTGCACACTAGTTATGGCACTAAGAGAAAATCCAGAATTCCTGGATAATAAAACAAGGAAGGAAAACATTTAGATAAAATGTTTTAAATAAAGAAAATATAGACTTAGACATGAGTATTAAAAATTCCTGAGGATGTGTGTATATATATATATATCTATATATATATGCCTATGTATGACTTGTCTGAAAATTGAGGCAGAAGAGAACATTGACTTATAATGAATAAGTGAAATTTTTATTTGAATAATAGGTGTAGAAATGCACATAAGTATGCACATGTTTTCTGCAAATAAAAGGTTAAAAGTTAAATTAACACCCATAGTTGTATAAATGTATGTTTATATCCAGATATTATGGAGCAGAAAATAAATAAAGGAAGCACTAAAACAGTAAGAACCAAAGTGCAAGAAAGCAAATGTACATAGGCAGAAAAATAGAAAGTCACACCATTATCATGTTTGAGGTAAATATAATAAAAATACTTAAAGTTATCACTTTCTGAAAAGAAAGGAAAATAGGCACAATTTAGTCTTGTTTTAAAATATTGGCCGGGACATTAAGGGTTAGGAGGGAAGGAATGTGCAATGCCAAATGCATGATTCTGGTCTGGGCTAAAATAGGGATTTTGCATCACCCAAAACCCTAGACAGAACCCTTATTTAAACCAAGAGCCCAATCAGAAAACTGCTCTCTCACTAATTAATTAACCTAAGGAAGAAGAGGAAGATAAGGCTAAAGATTTGAAGGGTTTTCTGGTTTGAGTTTGTGTAAGCATTTAGGTGAGTATCCTCACTCATATACATGGCATTAAGACCTGGGATTAGGCAGCCAAGCTTTTATATGTTATATTTTGCATGTTTTGATTTACAAACTATGTTGGCTGCTGATGGTTTCATGAATGTTTGATGAGATATGATCTGCTATGCTGGATGTTTAACTTTGTTGTTCTATTTTCATCTCTGTATATTATACCAAAACCTTAAGGAACATATATCAAAGTATTTGTAACTAGTTTGAATAATGGCTTAAGACAAAGAATGAAAAGATAAAGAAAACTATGAGCTGCATATACATTGGTATGGTGCTGAGGCTTGAAATAATTGGTTAAGGGTGCAATGGAGTTTTTCTCTATAAGTGCTGAGCCCTAAACTAAACAGAAACTTACAAGCCTAAAAACTATGTTTAAACAAGATTGAAAATCTGACTAAATATAGTTGCTTGAAAAATCAAAATAAACTCAATAGAGCCATGTATTTATTCTCAGTTGCAAACATTCTGGTATATGCTTGAATAGGGTGTTTCTATGATAAATAATGTGAGATGGAATGACTGGGGTGTTATATCTCTAGAAAGTAACCTTTAACTTGCTTGCAATATCATGGCTGCAAGGTAACTAGTATGTTTCATGAGTACAGGTGGTATGTACACCTAGCTATCATTGATAGAATGAACATAAATACACTTAGTGATATAACTAAGGATTTTGTGCCAAGAAGGCTGCTGGAATGCTTGTCTTATTTGAAGTAGACAAGTTGGCACATGGCTTGTTTAAGTCCTGAGATCTTTGTGCCATAATGTTAATTAGTTCATGGCAATGTGTCCCTTTGATTCCTTATAGCAGATGAGGCCAGGAATTTATAAGAAAAAAAGAAAAGGCAACCTAGTAGTTCCAGATAAAAGTTGTTTTGTTGCATATGTTTGCTCTTATGTATTGTACATGATAATACCTGTCAAGTATGCAAAGTATATCTATGCTGTATCCTAGCTTAATATCATGGATATGTTAGAAATGCTCACACCAGATCATAGATCTGACCCTTATTGCTCATGGCACATGGGGGTGTCTCATTTATAATGGGGCAGCCACTAATGCTTTTGCAGGTTGTGATGGAGCTAAGTAAGCAAGATTAAAAAGTCATGGAATAGAGGATGCTAAGATAATTAGAAACAAAAGCTAAAATGTGTTAATTGATGCATGTATTCCCTGATTGATATGGCTATCTAAATGTATTAAGTAGGAAGAACTTGTAAGAGACATGTGCTATGTTGTTTCTGGTTATTTCTGATTTGGTATGTACTAAGGATATTGATGTTAAACTGATTTGAAAACCTATTTGCTAAAGTTGTTTTGATTTAGAGGTAAAACCTGGATTTTATAAGCATAATCATTTTAAGATGATTTCAGTAATCATGAGTTCTTTCGAAAAGAATATAGATATACAGAAAATAATATTGGGAAAACCAGAAAAGAATTAAACTGCTATGTCTTCAATTTATGATATTGACATAAGTCCAGATGCAAGAAAAAGTGTTTATACTTTAAAGATGTATTTTTAAAAGAGAAGTATGATTAGGAAGAATGATATATATCTGATCACAAAATGTCTGATTCATACAAATATATATATACGTGCTTTTGGAAAGAAAAGGTAACAATGTTTTGTGTATAATCTGGGTTGTAATAATGCAAGCAAAAGAATGGCCAGAGTAACCACAGGGTTAGGCCATAGGTCAGGCCAAATGTTTCACTTCAGATCAATGAAGCAAGGGAACATTTGAGCTCAGTTTTCTGGAAAATGAACAAAGACCCTGACATGTACATGTATATCTGTGTACATGTAGATATTGGGCAAAAATATAGATGTAAATTCTTAAAACAGTTGAAAGAATGGATTTCAAAAATAGTTATGCAAGAAGAATTGTTTTGTATGATAGGTTATAGGCAAAAATTAAATATATATGTACAATTATAGGTAGGTATCAGATTTCAGCCATACAGGAGAAAATAAAAAGAAAAACCAAAAATTGTGTTTGAACCGACCAGCATAGTACTCGAACTAGTGACCTTGCATGAATAAGTTAGGCGCGTTTCCATTACGCCTAGATGTTGCTTGTGTTCACTTAGGATCCACTTTCTTTTAACCTGAGTTTGATAATATTCAGACTTTAAGATAATCATCCATATTATAAGCTTGCTTTCCACTGATCATTGCTTGGTTATTTCTTAATTATAATAACAGTCTAAGGTACATATTTCCAGGGGACACTATAGTCAAAAAATCTGGATACATTAAGTTTTAATTTAAAAGGGAATTTATCACATTTATGCAAATTTAAAAAGGATTTCTACTTATTATTATGCTCTGATTCAAGTAGAATATAACATAGATATCTTCATATATGTATGTTAAAAATGATTTAGAATTAAAACAATATTTCTATATTGTGAAAGATCCTGGATATGTTTTTGTTTATTAGAGAAAGAAAAATGACCCTGGGAAATATATTTGTAATAAATGATATATCTATATATCATCTCTAAAAAAAAAATCACCAATAAAATTAGTGAGTAAATAGGAGGGTCATTTCATTTGGTATCAGAGCTATGTTTTAATTAACATAGCAAAATGTTTGTATGCTTATGTTTATACTAGGATTGTTTGTATATTTGACTGTTTATAAGTATTCCCTGAATGTATGTATGTGTGTGCATGTGACATACACAATGATTAAATAGGAAAAGATACAATCAATGTAAAATAAAAGCTAGTGTTATAAACTAATAAGATGAAATACATATACTTTTAGAAATATGGTAGGAAGAGGGTCTCATCATCAAGGAGGATCTAGCACACCACAAATGCTTGACATGCAGGAATTTGTGAGAGTTTTGAGAGATGGAATTGGGCACAGACCTGAGAACCCACATGAGGAGCTCTCCAAGTTAGTGAAGACTTATACCAACTTGGGAGGCAAGAGCTTTGAAGGAACTGAAAGTGTAATGGAGATTCAAGCATGGCTGAGGACATTAGAGAGGATCTTCACTGATATGCAACTAGATGACCAAAGGAAGAGGCAAGTGGCCTCAAGGCAATTGAAAGGTGCGGCTTTGAGTTGGTGGGAGGTGATCATAGCTGGCAGGAATGAAAATGATATTAATTGGAATCAATTTAAGGAGATGATAGAGGCAAGGTTTGTTCCAGCCTCAGCAAAAACCACTTTACTTGAGGAGTTCATCAAACTTAGACAAGGGACTATGAATGTCACAGAATACACCTAGAAGTTTGAGGGATTGTCAACCTATGGGGCAATGTTAGTGGCTGATGAAGCATCCAAAAATGATAGATACATCAAGGGATTGAACCCAGGGCTTAGCAGGGCTATACTACCTTATGCTGACAGAACTTTTGATCAAGTGATAGATTTGGCTCTGAAGATTGAGCAGCATGACAAGGAAAGAGATAAGTTCAGGAACTTCAAAAACAATAGTAACAAGAAGAACAAAGGAAAGTACCACCCTTATGATAAGAAGAAAGGAGAGGCAGATGGTAAGAAGGCAGTGGATGCAAAGCCCAATGAAGCCAAAAGAAAAATAGTTTGCAACCATTGTGGGAAAGAAGGCCATATTAAGCCAAGATGCCCGGAGCTTAAAGGGGGAGCTTTCAAATGCTATCTATGTGGGAAGGAAGGGCATATGAAAAGAAATTGCCCAGAAAACAAGCAACAAGGGAAAGTGGCAAACCTGGAAGGTAGGGGCAAGGCCATAATTGAGGCTAATGCTGAAAACCATGGTCAAGTGGAAGGTACACTATTTATTTGTACCATACCTTTAGCTGTAATATATGATACCGGGGCAACCCACTCACTCATTTCCCATGAAATAGTTAAAAGGTTGAAAATGAACTGCAAATTGGCTGAAGTACCTCTGTTAATACAAAGCCCTTTAGGAAGTTCTAGTGTATTAGATATGATCTGTGTGGATGTGAATTTGAACATAGGAGGAAACACATTTGTTTCCAATTTATATGTTCTAAATTTCCCAAATATAGGAGTTATATTAGGGGCAGATTGGCTAAGACAATTCAAAGCCATAATTGACCTAGATGCATCCACCATTTCACTACAAAATTCTAAAGGCCAAAGGGTTACAATTCTATGTGAACCTATCAAAGAAAACAGTCTAAATCATTTAATTGAATTAGGAAATAATCCCAAGGAAATAGCTATTAATGAAATCCCCATAGTTAAAGAATACTTGGATGTATTTGGGGAAGTAAAAGGTGTCTCACACCATAGACCTGTTGAATTCCAGATTAACCTTATGCCTGGGGCTAGCCCAGTTATCAAAAAACCTACAAGGATGGGGCCAAGTGAATTAAAGGAGCTAAAGAACCAGCTGGAAGAATTAGAAGCCAAGGGGTTTATAAGGCCAAGTAATTCATGCTGGGGTGCTCCTGTAGTATTTGTTAAAAAGCATGATGGTACTTTAAGAATGTGTATAGATTACAGAGAATTAAACAAAGTAACCATCAAAAACAAATACCCATTACCCAGGATAGATGATCTCTTTGATCAGCTCAGTGGAGCTAAAGTGTTTTCTAGGCTAGACTTGGCATCTGGGTTTCATCAGATGAAAGTTGAGGAATCAAGTATTAAATATACAGCATTCAACACAAGATATGGTTTGTATGAGTTTCTGGTTATGCCATTTGGGCTAACAAATGCCCCTTCTTACTTTGTAGACCTAATGAATAGGATATTCAGAGATTACTTAGACAAGTTTGTTCTGATTTTTATAGATGATATTCTAATCTACTCTAGAACAATAGAGGAACATGAGAACCACTTACATTTGGTCTTATCTAGATTAAGAGAAAAAGATTTGAAAGCAAAATTTTCTAAGTGTGTGTTCTGGCAAGAGGAAGTACACTTTCTTGGACATGTTGTCTCTGCTAGGGGAATTTCTGTAAACCCCAATAAGATAGTAGCAATCCAAGCATGGAAGAAGCCTAACAATGTTAGTGAAGTAAGGTCATTCATGGGGATGGCAGGATACTATAGGAGGTTCATACAAGGATTTTCTAAAATAGCAATGCCACTCACTAACCTGACTAGGAAGAACCAAAAGTTTATATGGACTGATAAGTGTGAACAAGCTTTCACCCAGATCAAGGAGGCTTTGGTAAAATCACCAGTGTTGAGAGTACCAGAAGGCAATGAGGGATTGGTTGTATATACAGATGCATGTGGGTCAGGGCTAGGGGCTGTGTTGATGCAGCAAGATCAGGTCATAGCCTATGCATCTAGACAACTAAAACCCCATGAAACTAGATATGCAACTCATGATCTTGAGTTGGCAGCAGTAGTTTATGCCTTGAAGCTTTGGAGGCATTACTTATTAGGTGCAAAGTTCATTTTATACACTGATCACAAGGCCTTAAAATATCTCTTTTCACAAAAAGATTTAAATATGAGACAACACAGATGGGTTGAATTTCTTGCTGCTTATGACTTAGATATACTTTATACACTAGGCAAGGCTAATAAAGTGGCAGATGCATTGAGTAGGCAGCATGCAAAAGTGGCCATGTTGATGATGGAGGAGTTTAGAGACTTGACCATGCTCACTGATTTGGAAATAGATGAGAGTAGTGGGATGAGTATGGAAATAATTGAGGAAGAAAGGAGTAAAGGAAGGTTAAGTTTAATTACTTTACAATCAAACTTGGCCTTGAAGGTGGCAAAAATGCAAGAAGAAGATCGAGACTTAGCAGAAAAGAGGTCTCTCCTATTAAAGAAGGAAGAAGTGAAGGATTATCACATGGATGTAAAAGGATACTTAAGGTACAAGGGAAGGATATGTGTCCCAAACATCATAGAATTGAAAGAAGAAATCCTTAATGAGTACCATAGGAGCAAATATTCAATACATCCAGGCAGCACCAAAATGTACCAAAACTTAAAAAGGGACTATTGGTGGAAGGGAATGAAGTCTGATGTAGCCAGGTATGTTGCTAAGTGCATGGTTTGTCAACAAATAAAAGCTGAGACCCAAAGACCTTCAGGGTTGTTGCAGCCACTTAGCATACCACAGTGGAAGTGGGAAGACATATCTATGGATTTCATAGATGGTCTTCCTAGATCCAAGAGGGGAAATACAAGTATTTGGGTGATTGTAGATAGGCTGACTAAAGTAGCCCACTTCATACCAGTGAAAGCAAACAGAAATGCACCTAGGTTAGCCCAAACTTTTATGAGAGAAGTGGTAAAACTGCATGGTGTTCCTAAAACTATAGTGAGTGATAGGGATACAATCTTCACTTCAAGGTTCTGGAGGAGCTTCCAAGAAGCTATGGGGAGTGAATTGTGCCTAAGCACTGCTTATCACCCCCAATCAGATGGGCAAACAGAAGTGGTAAACAAGATTCTAGAGGATTTGCTTAGAGCATGTGTGTTAGACTTTGGAGGAAATTGGGAGGACCACCTCCATTTGGCTGAGTTCACATACAATAATAGCCACCAAAGCACAATTGGAATGGCACCCTTTGAAGCCCTATATGGAAAGCCATGTCTATCACCTATGTGTTGGGCTGAGGCAGGAGAGAAAGCTATCCTAGGGCCAGAATATGTCAAAGACATCACAGAGAAAATAGGACTGGTGAGAAAGAGGATGGCAGTAGCTCAAGATAGGCAAAAGAAGTATGCTGATGCAAAGAGGAAGTCAGTGGAATTCAAAGTAGGTGATTATGTCTTCATTAAGGTTTCACCAATGAAGAAAGTCTTGAGATTTGGCAAGCAGGGGAAACTCAGACCCAGATATGTTGGACCATACAAGATTTTGGAGAGGATAGGCTCACTAGCCTATAAGCTGGAGCTTCCAGAGAAGATGAGTGCAATGCACAATGTGTTTCATGTGTCACAACTAAGGAGATGGGTACATAACAAGGAGGAAATCTTAGAAAAGCCTACTGAAGTTCAGATAAATCTAGATCTAATCTATGAGAAAGAGCCAGTGGGAATTGTGGCAAGGGAAGAAAAGAAATTAAGAAACAAGACATTGAAGCTTGTAAAGATTCAATGGAGTATAGATCCTAGTGATTGTACTTGGGAGCTAGAGGATAAAATCAGGATGGATTACCCTAGGCTCTTTGCAAATTTGAAAGGTAAATTCTTAGATTACTAAGAAAATTTGATATGTATGATAGACAGTGACTATTTAAATTGCTCATGCATATTTGAATAATTTTCCTAAGAAAGTAGGAGCACTCAAAGAATATGTTGTAAATTGTGAGGGCACAATTCCTAAAAGGAGGGGTGATTGTAATACCCCAAGATTTTGAGGAAAATTCTTTTAATAAATGATTAAAATTCTGGGGGAAAATCAGAATTATTATATAGGTGGGATTTTCAGTGGTGCAAGGTTGTGTGCATGTGTGCACGTGCACACTAGTTATGGCACTAAGAGAAAATCCAGAATTCCTGGATAATAAAACAAGGAAGGAAAACATTTAGATAAAATGTTTTAAATAAAGAAAATATAGACTTAGACATGAGTATTAAAAATTCCTGAGGATGTGTGTATATATATATATATCTATATATATATGCCTATGTATGACTTGTCTGAAAATTGAGGCAGAAGAGAACATTGACTTATAATGAATAAGTGAAATTTTTATTTGAATAATAGGTGTAGAAATGCACATAAGTATGCACATGTTTTCTGCAAATAAAAGGTTAAAAGTTAAATTAACACCCATAGTTGTATAAATGTATGTTTATATCCAGATATTATGGAGCAGAAAATAAATAAAGGAAGCACTAAAACAGTAAGAACCAAAGTGCAAGAAAGCAAATGTACATAGGCAGAAAAATAGAAAGTCACACCATTATCATGTTTGAGGTAAATATAATAAAAATACTTAAAGTTATCACTTTCTGAAAAGAAAGGAAAATAGGCACAATTTAGTCTTGTTTTAAAATATTGGCCGGGACATTAAGGGTTAGGAGGGAAGGAATGTGCAATGCCAAATGCATGATTCTGGTCTGGGCTAAAATAGGGATTTTGCATCACCCAAAACCCTAGACAGAACCCTTATTTAAACCAAGAGCCCAATCAGAAAACTGCTCTCTCACTAATTAATTAACCTAAGGAAGAAGAGGAAGATAAGGCTAAAGATTTGAAGGGTTTTCTGGTTTGAGTTTGTGTAAGCATTTAGGTGAGTATCCTCACTCATATACATGGCATTAAGACCTGGGATTAGGCAGCCAAGCTTTTATATGTTATATTTTGCATGTTTTGATTTACAAACTATGTTGGCTGCTGATGGTTTCATGAATGTTTGATGAGATATGATCTGCTATGCTGGATGTTTAACTTTGTTGTTCTATTTTCATCTCTGTATATTATACCAAAACCTTAAGGAACATATATCAAAGTATTTGTAACTAGTTTGAATAATGGCTTAAGACAAAGAATGAAAAGATAAAGAAAACTATGAGCTGCATATACATTGGTATGGTGCTGAGGCTTGAAATAATTGGTTAAGGGTGCAATGGAGTTTTTCTCTATAAGTGCTGAGCCCTAAACTAAACAGAAACTTACAAGCCTAAAAACTATGTTTAAACAAGATTGAAAATCTGACTAAATATAGTTGCTTGAAAAATCAAAATAAACTCAATAGAGCCATGTATTTATTCTCAGTTGCAAACATTCTGGTATATGCTTGAATAGGGTGTTTCTATGATAAATAATGTGAGATGGAATGACTGGGGTGTTATATCTCTAGAAAGTAACCTTTAACTTGCTTGCAATATCATGGCTGCAAGGTAACTAGTATGTTTCATGAGTACAGGTGGTATGTACACCTAGCTATCATTGATAGAATGAACATAAATACACTTAGTGATATAACTAAGGATTTTGTGCCAAGAAGGCTGCTGGAATGCTTGTCCTATTTGAAGTAGACAAGTTGGCACATGGCTTGTTTAAGTCCTGAGATCTTTGTGCCATAATGTTAATTAGTTCATGGCAATGTGTCCCTTTGATTCCTTATAGCAGATGAGGCCAGGAATTTATAAGAAAAAAAGAAAAGGCAACCTAGTAGTTCCAGATAAAAGTTGTTTTGTTGCATATGTTTGCTCTTATGTATTGTACATGATAATACCTGTCAAGTATGCAAAGTATATCTAT
Source organism: Allium fistulosum (assembly GCA_030737815.1). Lineage (NCBI taxonomy): Eukaryota > Viridiplantae > Streptophyta > Magnoliopsida > Asparagales > Amaryllidaceae > Allium > Allium fistulosum. The sequence goes on along the minus strand of CM060904.1, from coordinate 306,934,703 downwards.
GCTGTATCCTAGCTTAATATCATGGATATGTTAGAAATGCTCACACCAGATCATAGATCTGACCCTTATTGCTCATGGCACATGGGGGTGTCTCATTTATAATGGGGCAGCCACTAATGCTTTTGTAGGTTGTGATGGAGATAAGTAAGCAAGATTAAAAAGTCATGGAATAGAGGATGCTAAGATAATTAGAAACAAAAGCTAAAATGTGTTAATTGATGCATGTATTCCCTGATTGATATGGCTATCTAAATGTATTAAGTAGGAAGAACTTGTAAGAGACATGTGCTATGTTGTTTCTGGTTATTTCTGATTTGGTATGTACTAAGGATATTGATGTTAAACTGATTTGAAAACCTATTTGCTAAAGTTGTTTTGATTTAGAGGTAAAACCTGGATTTTATAAGCATAATCATTTTAAGATGATTTCAGTAATCATGAGTTCTTTCGAAAAGAATATAGATATACAGAAAATAATATTGGGAAAACCAGAAAAGAATTAAACTGCTATGTCTTCAATTTATGATATTGACATAAGTCCAGATGCAAGAAAAAGTGTTTATACTTTAAAGATGTATTTTTAAAAGAGAAGTATGATTAGGAAGAATGATATATATCTGATCACAAAATGTCTGATTCATACAAATATATATACATGCTTTTGGAAAGAAAAGGTAACAATGTTTTGTGTATAATCTGGGTTGTAATAATGCAAGCAAAAGAATGGCCAGAGTAACCACAGGGTTAGGCCATAGGTCAGGCCAAATGTTTCACTTCAGATCAATGAAGCAAGGGAACATTTGAGCTCAGTTTTCTGGAAAATGAACAAAGACCCTGACATGTACATGTATATCTGTGTACATGTAGATATTGGGCAAAAATATAGATGTAAATTCTTAAAACAGTTGAAAGAATGGATTTCAAAAATAGTTATGCAAGAAGAATTGTTTTGTATGATAGGTTATAGGCAAAAATTAAATATATATGTACAATTATAGGTAGGTATCAGATTTCAGCCATACAGGAGAAAATAAAAAGAAAAACCAAAAATTGTGTTTGAACCGACCAGCATAGTACTCGAACTAGTGACCTTGCATGAATAAGTTAGGCGCGTTTCCATTACGCCTAGATGTTGCTTGTGTTCACTTAGGATCCACTTTCTTTTAACCTGAGTTTGATAATATTCAGACTTTAAGATAATCATCCATATTATAAGCTTGCTTTCCACTGATCATTGCTTGGTTATTTCTTAATTATAATAACAGTCTAAGGTACATATTTCCAGGGGACACTATAGTCAAAAAATCTGGATACATTAAGTTTTAATTTAAAAGGGAATTTATCACATTTATGCAAATTTAAAAAGGATTTCTACTTATTATTATGCTCTGATTCAAGTAGAATATAACATAGATATCTTCATATATGTATGTTAAAAATGATTTAGAATTAAAACAATATTTCTATATTGTGAAAGATCCTGGATATGTTTTTGTTTATTAGAGAAAGAAAAATGACCTTGGGAAATATATTTGTAATAAATGATATATCTATATATCATCTCTAAAAAAAAAAAATCACCAATAAAATTAGTGAGTAAATAGGAGGGTCATTTCAGCGAGTATCCCGGTATATATATATACTTGGGGAAACTCGAGGAATTTTATCTAGAATTTGGTCTAGATAGTTAGAATTGTTTGATTGGATGAATTGGTTGCTATGGTTGTTAGAATATGGATGATAGTATATGCTTGTGTTTTAAAATTTAAATTTTTTTATAAGATTATTAAATTACCTTTGTTTAAATTTCGGGGACGAAATTATTTTAAGGGGGGAGGAATGTAATATCCCGGAAATTTTAACAATATCAATTTAATAATCTGTTGAATAATTAAATTGATATGGATGATCTTTGATAATAAGATTTGAATTTAATTTAATAATCTGATTAAATTAGTATTTAATTGATGATTTTATCTTTTAAAAGTTAATAAGATATTTCTATTTGGATATATATATATTTAAATTGTTTTGGATTTTATAATATTTGTATAAACTTTTATTTATAAGTATAATTAGCTTTTGTTTATCTTTAATAAGTAATATATATAGATAAGTGTTTAATAAATAAGAAAAAGACTTTTTAATTACTTTTAAAATAAATAAAAATATGAGAAATTACTTAAATGACATGTGTTAATACATTAAGTAACCTAATAGCATGTGTTAAGTAAATATTAATTCAAGATGACAAATGTTGATATTTGAGACAAGTGTCATTAAATTTAGTTTTTTTTTTCTTTTATTTTTATTTTTAAAGCATTTTCAGTTTATATAAGCATTTGCCCTCTTCCTTCTTTTTCTTTTCTCATTTTACAATTCTATACTAAAGAAAATTTCAGCTGAAACTTATTTTTCAAAATCAAATCCGAAATCAATACTTCTCAAACAAAAATCTAATTCAATAACCTGAAACATTCTCCTCAAACCAGAAGTATTCAAAAACCTGTAACTCATTTTTTTAAAAGAAGACTGCAAATCATTTTTAAAAAAGGAAACAAATCTGCATTTTCTTCATCTGGAAGCCTGCATTTGTTCTTCAAGTCTATTTGTAACCAAGTTTCAGTAGCATGCAAAGCTTCTGGGGATTTAAAGCATTTCAGTTTCAAGTTTTAAAAGATCAGAGCATTTTCCAGTTTTTAAAGTTCAAAAGTTATCAAAGGTTTTTCAAAATGGAGGCTCTGTTCTTCTTTAAACTGGTGAGTAAACATTTCAACTTAAAAACAGTTTTAAAAATATGTTGTTATATAGCTGCATGTGATGAATTGCTGTAGAATATGGTTGTATATGTTATGATGTGAATGCATGCATATATATGAATGTCTGTGCATATGAATATGAATGTATATGTCTGTATATATATATATATATATATACATCCTGTTCTCTGTTTTAAAAAGTGAGTAAACAATTTAATTTAAAAACAGTCTTAAATCTGTGATATTTAAATGCTTGTGATGGATTCTATAGAGATATAGCTTGTATATGTTTATGAATGTGAATGCATGTGTGTATATATGATGTGTCTGCGCATATAGATAGGAAATGTATGTGTGAGTCTGAAACAGGATATACCTCTGTTGTTTTAACAGGTTCTATAACTTTGCTAAGGAATTCCATATCTTTGTATATAATCAAAATTTGGTCAAGATCATTGAAGAACAAATGATCATAAGAATGTAATATAATTATTTAAAATAGTTTCAGGAAATTGTGAGATAATTTATCTTAAAATAAAATTTACAGTGAATTTGTGAAATTTTGATAAAAATCAAATGTCTTAAATTCGTGAATTGAATCCATGATTGGATTTATGGTAGTAAATGTTGAATTTAGGAATTAAAATCACAATTTTTAGATTTATATTGGTTGAGATATTCTGAGTTGATCGAGATCCGAACTTTGAACGATTTACGGCGATCGGAGCAAGGTGGGTCATCGGAATTGTTTCTGGAGGAGCAATGGAGCAGGAGGCTTCGGCGTTCGTAGATATAGTATTCCGCTGTGTTGATATCTGTGATAGTGTCTTGTCTTGTATTTGAGTCGTAATGTCTAGACGGATGTTTATAACTGTCTAGTAAGTGATGTATATGCTGTGTAACTCTGTAAATTGTTGTATACTATGTAATAGTTTATGTTATTAATATAATTTATTCGTTCCGCTGTGAGATCGTTGTTGTTGTTTCTTTCTTTCTTCTTTTCTTTTCTATTTTCTCCCCCTTTCTTTCTTCATAATGATGCGACTTTCTGGGCATAGAAAGTCGGGTCGTTACAGTCATTCCAGTTAAATCTCACTTTTATTGAATTTAATTGCATTTAATTTAATATTGAATATAAATTGCTAGTAAATACCTGTTAATGATTACCAGCTAATTGTTGTTATTTATTGGTAGATTTGAATGATGATTTTGATGGATGTTTGATCGTTGCTATTGGATGACTGGATGTTATATTTATATATGGTTATCACACTGCAAGTTCCCTTAGTTAATTGTTAGTAAATCATTATGGGTCGAAATGATACATACCCGAATGATTTATAGATTAGGGAAAAATCATTATGGGTTGAAATGATAAACTCGAGCGATTTTATGGATTTTGAATTTTAATTCGGGATTGCGGGTTGAAATGATATATACCCGTAAATTTAAGATTATTACAAGTTGAAATGATATATATCTGTATCACTTGACCATAGGGTAGAAAATTATATGTGGACACCCGATTGGTTAAATTAAATTATTTTAAATCCTAAATTTTTGAATTCCGTTAAATGATATTCTGAATAAAAATTTGATTTATATAAACTGAATTATTTTCGAAAATCCAAGCTCTAAATGTTGAAATTGGAATTGGTTTAAATGAATTGTTTAAAGAATTTAAATTGAAATTTTAAAGTGGATTTGAAGTATAAATAAAATTTATCGAAATTGAGTTATTGAAACATCTGAATATTTAAAACTTTTAAATCTACTAAATTTGAAATAGTTTAAATTTATAGTTCAAACATGGATTTGAAATTGATATAGATTTAAATGGTTTAAATGAGAATCTGAATTAAAGGACAAAATTGAGTTTGTTAATTTGAAAGTTGGATATGGTCCAGATTTGTTGAAAAGGAAGAAATAGTTTAATTTGATATTGCTTTCAAATTAATCATTTTATTATAAACTGTTTAAAAAATATATCATTTTAAATTCAGATTTATTTAGATTTTCAAACCATTTTATATTAAACTATTAAACTATATTAAACCTATTTTAACTATTTTAAACCATTTAAAACTATTTTAATCTATTTTAAGATATTTAGTCTATTTTAAACTATTTTAATCTATTTTAAACTATTTTATTCTATTTTAAACTATTTAAACTATTTTAAGCTATTGTAACCTATTTTAAACTATTTTAAGTATTTAAAACTATTTTAAACTATTTTGAAACTATTTAACTATTTATGACTATCTAACTATTTTCAAAATTCAAACAGTGCAAGGCTAGATGGTTTGTATTTAGATCCTTGATTTAAAAGCGAATATGGTTAAATGATGTTATGACTTACGTTGGAATTTGAAAATGATATTTTCTAGTGAAATTACATATTTGAGTAAATGTGATGATTTTGAAATGAGGGTTTAACCTATTTTGAAAATATTAGTTCGAAAGAGATATGATTTTGGAGAATATGATATTTTGATATCAATATGAAATGGTTTTGGAAATGAAAAATAACCATCCTGTAACGACCCATAAATTTTTATTAGTTTAATAATATATTTACTGAAATTTTGTGAAATTTCAAATAATAAAATTTTGAAATAAAATTTAATATTTGGAATACGTCTATTTTAACATAGCAACTGGAAATTTTTTATCAAATAATTCGGAAGTTTATGTTCTTGTGTAATTTTATTTAAATTTATATCAGTTAAAATCGATGATAATAAAATGTTTCCAAACTTGAATATTTTTACACAGAAAATTTGTAAATCATCTTCTGAGTGAGACGTCATATTTTGTTTCTCAAAATTTGGACTGTTATTGCTCCGTCGATCTTATTTTCGACGAAATAGCAGCATTTTCATACCGATATCGACTTTTGATAGCTCGATCTTACCACTAATATCTGTATACCTTTTTGATCGTCTCATCGTGCTGATCTTTGTCGTATACTCAATTCTGTGTTATGGAGTCCAGGGGACAGCGAAATTCGTGAAAACGATTTGTATCAGTACCGCATTTGACCTTTTTACCTTCCCCACCTTTCTATATTCCACCGTTCAACATCTTTAGTCATCAGTTTAAATCGTTGCCTTGAATTCATGCATATTGATCTTTTGGATTCTAATTCATATGGTTTCATATATTTTTTTTTGTTTCCATTCGTTCATTTTGCCGAGCTACATCTTTGCCCTCCCATCACATTCGCATTCTTCCCATCGCACATGCACGAGCCCCTGACCGACATCACTTTCTTCCACCAAGTGTCGTGCTCCACCAACAACCGACAACCGGTCTCCGCTTCCAACACAACCCGCGCCACATCATCTTCCTCGTTCTCCCTTCTTCACTCTCGGCCTTCACCTCCCTCCATTTCTTTCCTCATCAGCTGCTGCCGAGCCCAAGACCAGTCACCAACATCCGCGCCTGTATCTTCCTCACGGCCACCACCACCACCCGAGATGCACATCCCTCCATTCATCTCCGCTGCGTCACCTTCGTTTGCCCAGACCTTAGCCTTCAAGGTATATATATATATATGTAAGTTGTATGCTAGTTTATATATATCTAGTATAAATTGTTAGCATTGTTTCATTTGAAAGCTATATCAGTTTTACTTTGTTATGTAAGTTATATAAATAGAGGCTGTGAAGTTGCGCATGGATAACTTTATATAAACTTAGTGTATATATCAAAATATTTATAATATGTTTTAAAGTGTTACAAAATATATGATATATATATATATATTAATGTATAAGTTTTAACTGTTGATATATATATATATAATGGGCTGAGTATATATGAAGATGTATGTAGTTATAGCATGACTGTTTATACATATAAATTTTATTTTGTTTGATGTTTGTTTTGTGTACATATATGCTTGTTTGCATATATATATATATATATATATATCTACTTATTGTCTGCATATATTTCCTATCAGTTATTGGTCGGGTCTGCATTTATATATATATATATGGGTATTTTGATACTTGATATCTTATGTATTATGATTTTATTACATGAATATAGTATATATTAGTTTTCATGCCTATATATATGTATGTATATTTAAAAGATTATTTTGTTTACAGTATATATATTTGTTTTGCACATCTTTGGTTAATAGTCTGATCTATATATACAGTTTATAAATAAAATCTACACACATGTTCATAGATCTGCATAAATTTAACTACATATCTAATGTGTATATATTGGTTTCAGCTATTTATATATATACATTAGTATATATAAGTCATATATAGACTTTATATAAAGGTTGTTATATGTAATATGATTTACAAGTATACAAATGGATGTTTTGATTTAAAGTTCTGTTTTAATATAAATGGATGTTTGGATTTATAAGTATAATGATTTAAAGTTCTAATTTAAAGTCCTGTTATATGTAATATTATAAATGAAGATATACGTTTCAGTTTGAAAGCTTACAATATAATTTTGGGTATATATATATATATATAGTTATATTGATCTTTTATAATTATTGATTTAAAAAAAATAGTATATATATCTGCCATTTATATTAAGTTGATCTGACCCGTTCTCATCGATTTCCATTTATCAGCTTTGTCTGTCATGCCTATTTGCTTCAGTGAATCGTGTCTGTCTAGCGTTGTTTCGGAATTCGTGTTGGGATCCACAATTCGCTTCCATTTCCGTTCATATCTCTAGCCTCGAAAGGTGAGCAATCACTCATGATTAACATTTTTATATTTATTAAATTTGATTTCAATTGAAATGACAATTGAAATATGCTGCTGTTTGTTATTCACATTGCTATATATATGCCATTATTTGTATCTGTTCACCTGTGACATCTGACACCATTATTTGTTATTTATCACTGATGATATATGCCTATTACTATTGTTATATTATTATCATATTTGTTATCATTCTGCAAGTTCCCTGTTATTATAGAATTCACTATGGGTTGAAATGATACATACCCGAATGATCTATAGAATAAGAGAAAATCGTTATGGGTTGAAATGATAAACCAAGCGATTTTCATTGAATTGAATTTGGGATTGCGGGTTAAAAGATATATACCCGTATATATTTAAATTGCGGATTGAAATGATAAATATCCGTATCACTTGACCATAGGATAGAAAATTATTTACAGACACCGTTGGTCTATAAATATATATATAAATATTTTGAAAATAATTTCTATGTTTTGAAAAGAAATATATGGTTTTAGTAAATATTGATTTTAAAGATTTATTAAAGATGATTTAATAAAGTTGATATATAGTATGTTTAAGTATTTATTTAATAATTTTTTTTCAAATATACAGTTTATAATGATTCAAGTTGGAAAGATAAATTTGAAATTCATTTGAAATTATATTTATTTAAGAATTTTAATTAAATAAGTTTGATTTGAAATTTATTAAATTTGAATTTAAAGATATGATTTTATAACTTGAATTTGATTAAAAGTGACTTAAATGAATCTTTCAAATTTACATAAATTGAGATGGGATATTTTGTTTGAATTTGTAAATTAAAGTTGTATTAGATGTTATTGAAATAATTAAATAAATATTTCAAAACTAAATGTTAATAAAGTTAAATTGAGATATATATGAAATTATCGAATTTAGTTTTGAAAATGTTGAATATTTAAAGCTTTGAAATATATTGAAATTGAAATGGCTTATTTTATGGTTCAAATATGTATTTGAAATCGATAATTTGAAATGGTTTATTGAGAAAATTGAATTTAGTGGAAATTGATGAATTAAGATTTAATTAAATTTTGGAATTCGAGTTGATTTGAATCGATTTGTGAAATTTGAGGAAACTATTTTATTATATAAAGTATTTTTAACTATATTTAAAACTATTTTATATTTTACTTTATAAATTGTTTTATATAAACTATTTTAATATAAATCATTTTCAATATAAATTATTTTAATATAAACTATTTTAATATACTAACTATTTTATTATAAACTATTTTAACTTATAACTATTTTATATAAACTGTTTTATTTTATAAACTATTTTATTATATATACTATTTTTAATATCTAAACTGTTTAAGAGGAAAGTGTTATGGATTCTAGAATGTTATGACTTCAAAGCTATGATTTCAAAGTGTTTTGAATTTCAAGGTTTTGATTTCCAAAGTGTTTTGATTTTAAAAGACTTATGATTTCGAAAGCGTTATAACTTTGGAAAGTGATATGATTTTTGGAAATGGATTTATTTGAAGTGAAAATGATATCGTTTTGATATGGTTTTAAATGGAAATGATATTTTGGTTTTGAAGTATAAACTATTTTGAAATGACTGCGGTGTTATAATAACGTTTGGTTGTTAAAGAGACCGGGATCGGATATGGGCATACTCTCTGTCGATACCGAAAACCACTTTACCAACTATGTACGCGGTGGAGATTCCAGAATGAAGTAGGATGGTGGTGATGATTCTATATGAGTTATATACGTGGACCTAACTTTCGTGAGTTAACATAAGGTGGCTAAAACAGGAGCAATTGACGGGCCAATTGTAACGACCCGACCTCCTACGCCCAGGAAATCGTATCGTTTTGAAGAAAAGAAAGAGGTGAGAAAGTAGAAAGAAAGAGAAGAAGAAGAAACAACAACAGAATCTCAACAGCGGAACGAATAAAATATAATATATCACATAAATTAATACATAGTATCATATACATCAGAGTTACACAGATAGTACATCACATACTAGACAGTTATAAACACCTGTCTAGTTAATACAACTCACACATCACAGAGATACAACACAGTGGAATCACTATATATCTACACGCTGAAGCCTCCTGCTCCATTGCTCTTCCAGACTTCGTCAAAGCTAAACCTGAATCCCTTGACTACCCATAAAAATTTGGGTACCCGAGAGTTTAAGAAAAACAGAAATAAACTCCGGGTCAGACATGGGTCTGGTATGAGTAACAGGTTAAAGTTGCTTAACTTTGAAAACCATTTGGAAACAAAGGTATCACGTAAGACTTCCCACACATAAACATGGAAAAGTTTTTACCTTACGCTAACCAAAACATTTTTATAGGAAATCCAGTGATATTATAATAGTGTCTAGGGTTTTCAAGTAAATAGAAAATAGCTGAAATTGTTACATCTATTAAATTCCAGCATACTAGCCACAAAGTGGGTAATACAATCAAAACCGTAGGGTCTCGTAGGGAAAATGGGTTTCCATCAATGGCTGGGCTACTGGGGTACCGCCCGTCACAGTACGTGGCCTAGATCACCGTACCGAGGAGTACGCCCGCTCCCCTGCAACACAAGGCCGGACCCATCCCTTACTGGACAGTTCCAAATAAGATCACCCCACGGTTGGCGCGACCAACCGTACACTAAACCGAAATAAATAGGGACATCTAGACAGGGGTAAACCTTACTCTCAAGTGGGGGCTACCCACGAAGCCTTGCTGCACCTCCCCTGTTTTAGCCATTCCCGGTTGATGAGGCTTGAGGTCACGATTACCTTTACAGAACACATCTCTTAGAATGCTCATCGCCCACCTGACGATGTTCTGAAAGCATTCAATCCATACAAGTTCGTTCCGGGTTCGAACGAAACCGAAGGCATTCTGAATCACCATCTCGAATCTATAAGTACTATCTTCGTCAAACTCATTACGGAATCACCCACAGAGTTATACCGACGAATAGTTCTTATACCTCGACTCTTCACTTGCTCCACTTGGATTTCACGACCTAACGTTTAATTGGAATCGATGTGGTTTTCGGACTTCCAAATATGGAAACCCGATCCCGGTCTCACCGAAATCCAAAACGTGTCTTTTAGGGTCAAGTTGTTTTAAAGGTTAAAACAATTCAATTCAATTATCTACACAGATAGATAAAACACAATATCACAAATGGATAATCACATCATTATCATAAATAGATAATCTATATTATCGCACTTCAATCAAGGCATCCATTTCACAACAGATATCACTCAACTCATATCAGAGATCAAATCAATCAATGGGAATCCATAACAATCATCAGACATATGCAAGGATAATAATCATATCATTGATAATCAATTTAAAATGAATTAAATTAACTACCTTATCCTTAATTAATTTAAAGTTAATTAAATTAATTACTACATCATTATTAAACTTGCTTATTAGTTATTACCATTAATTAATTAACTATCAATTAATTAATCACCATCCCATTATTCATTTCAATTAATCAACCCTGATTAATTATCTTAAATCACATTTGAGTAATTATCATCGATTTATTTCACAGATTAATTACTTTAATCAAATATAGGAATGAATCTTTACATTACTTTATTTCTTAATTAACTAAAGTTAATTACATTACTTGATTTATTATTAATAAATTCCTTCATTTATTAATTATTCCAAATGAATCCATTTTAAATTCCAACATTTAATCATATTAATTAATAATCTCAAATTATATTTACAATTTAATTACATCAAAGTAATTAATCTTTAATTAAACCACAATATTAATCGCCTTTGACTAATCCCAGTCTCGTAATTAACTCCTTTAATTACTTCATTAATTACTCAATAATTAATTACTCAATAATTAATTATCTCAAATTAATCCTTTGATTAATTTTACAAAGTAATTATACTCAAATTACTTTATTTACAACATCATCCCATCAATTACATCCTGTAATTATTCACCAATTACTTCTCCGAGTAATCATACTTACCACATCATCACTTTGATTAATCCAAATTAATTAAAATAAATTAATTAAGTCAAATTAATCGAATTACTCAATAAATTAAAATGAGTAATTAATTCCTTAATTACTTCCCATTTATTATTTGCACTTAAATAATTAAAATGTTGATTATTAAATTAATAAATCAAATTAACTATTAACTCAATTTTATTAATTAATTATAAAACAATCTAGTTGATAATCTTTATTAACATTTATTAAATTACTATTCTAAAATAATTAACTTACATAATTTTTTATTAATTATAAATTCAATTAACCATTCATTAATTAATTAAAGTCTAATCTATGCTTATTAATAACATATTAATTACTTAATTCATTATTAAAACTTTAATTAATACATTTTAAATTTATAACTGCAAATTAATTTCTTAATTCATTTCTAAAACTTTAATTAATAATTTAAACTTAAATTTCCCATTTAATCAATACAAATTATCCATTATCTTTCCAATCCTCTTAATAGTTAATGAGTTTAAACTTAATCTTTATTTCTTAAAGTAAACTCATTTTCATTTCAATATGTTGAAACAATTTTTTTCTCAATTCCCTGGAAAGTTCATTTAAAGTTCCAGGTTTAACTAACACTAATTACATTCTTACCACTTTATAAATTAACTTTAAATACCTTAAATTTATAAATTAAAACAGTACTTAGTTATAAGGGAATTTTAAATCAATTTCCTATAATTTCAAAATATCTACTTGTTTAAATATCTGGAAAAAAAATCTGGAATTGAACACTTAAAACTAAGCTCAGTTATAACATTGGTCACAACTTTAAACTTTAAAATTTTAAAACTGTTAACTGTGTACTGTTAAAACTTAAAAACGAACTGACCCGAGACCACCATATTTTACTTCGAGAAAAATGAAGATTTACCCGAGCCAAACAAAAATCTACCCGAGAAAATCCTGCTTCCATTTCCAAAGACAACAGAACACGCTGCCGAGCCCACTATTGTTTACTTCGAGAAAAATATAATTCCACCCGAGCCAAACGAAGAGTTACTCGAGAGATTCTCGAGTTTATTTCCCTATCACCCCAAAAAGAATCACAGCCACCAATCATACGTCTGTGCCCGTGTACGCTCCCATCAGCCACCTCCGGTCGACCACGACCATCCCTACATCACGGCGACCACCTCGACACCCTATCACCAGCCTCCGATCATCTTCTCCGTTTCTCGATCGAATTCGAGTACATCACCGCCTGGAACGAAAACCGAACCCATCACTCATTCCTGGAAACCTCGCCGTACTCCAAACTCCGACCACCAGAAAATCCCCTACTTCGGCTACGACTTCGACCACACATGAGCTTCAACTTCCTAAAGTATCTCAAAGCTCGATCAATCCATGGCTTCGAACGAGTCGAAACATCACAACACTCAAAAACTAGGTCACCAGATTTTACACGCTTCTCGCCGCCACCATGTCGACCTGCCGACCACCTCGACAATTTTCTCCAAACCCCTGGTCTCTCCTCTATCCCCAAACCGAACCACGACATCACCAGTCAACTACAACGACCACGGCAACTCAAAATGTTCAAAACAGTTGAACTTCGACTGCTCTCCATCCCTTACTCTAAAAATGGTGAAACTTGTTTTAAAAATCATAATATTGTATGTAGTTTTGATTTGTACTCCTGAATCCTTAAACAAAAAGTTTGTTTTAAAACATATTTAAAGTTGTACAGGTTTCCTTAGTATTACAGAGACAAATACCTGCTAATTTAACTTATTTAAATTTTTAACATCTAGATTTAAGTTAAACAAACTTCTTTTGTTTATACCATACATTCAAACAATAGCTAGATGAAGTGATAAAGGTTTATCTTCATATTCACTGAAAAACTACTACAGACAACAGAGCATAAAAGAAATAAGTGTATCCAGGTTTTTGCACAACATATATATACAAAGTATACATCTTCACAGAGAATAGCATGTACCATATCCACTTAAGATTAACCTTTTAAAATAAAGTGTTACTCACCTGCTTGATAAAAGAACAGGGCACTTAGATTTGCAGACAGTTTTGAATTTGAAAAATGTTTCTACTTTGATCCCCTGCAAATCATCCTTCTTGTTGTTGTATTTGTTGTACTTGATGATATAGAAGCTTCTTTAAGTTTAAATGAAATTGTAGCTCAGGTTTTTATTTAGTTAGCTCGAATGGAATGGAAAGTGATAGGAAGAAGTATATAGGCTGAAACAGTTTACAGGGTTTATATCATTTCATTTTTTTTTTTTTTATTTACATGGTCAGAGATTTTTATAAAAATGTAGGCTGAAATCACATTTGTATACACTCGAATTGACTTGGTGGGCTGCTAAGAGTTGAAACATTAAATGACCTTGTACTTGTGTTTCATTTCTATACTTATCTATATTTTCTTACACCTGCCTGAGACTTGTTTCACAAGCTACAAACATATTATATTTTACTTTGTGCTTTGATTCTTTCTCTTTGCAGCCTACATTCTTTTGATTTTGTTGCCTTAAAGTTTGCATGCTTTTATATTCGAACCATTGTTTTTATATTATCTTAGTTATTACTCTTTTCTTTGTTCATCTTGTTATGCAAATTCTTTTTTTTTTATAGGCTGGGAAGTCTTCTTGCATGTGCTATGCAATGAACTACTGGTTTAAATGAAAATGATTGTTATTATTTTAACTATGCAGATATATAAAGGCTGGGAATAATTCTCATGCTTATGGTATTATAATCTTCTGGTTTGATGAGGTAGTATAAATGTTATTCTAGTATATTGTTTTTAATATGTTGTTTGATTATAAAATATATTTGTTTTAGAATTTACAAAGCTATAAATTTTACTTATGTATATTTTTACTTGTTGCTTTGCCATAGTTTACTTTGTTATTTAAATGTTTAGTGTGTCGTTTAATAATCTACAAACTAACAATTTACTTATATATGTTTGTTTCACTTGTTATTTCAATTTGTATTTATACTTATTAATATTATAAAACTCATTTGTCAAATTTAAAATATTTAAACAAGAGAAATTATTCTTTTATTTAAATTACTTATTTTATAATATATACTTAACTATTATTTGACAAAAATTACATTTAAAACTCATATACATTTTTAAATTATATTTTAACAAACTATACTTTAATAAGAAAAGAAAATAAAAATCCTTTGGTTAATAAATATAGATTTAAACCAAAGTTAGAAATAAGTTCAAAACAAATTTAAACACTTATCTCGATAATTAAAACCATATATTTATCTATTAAACAGCTTTGAAAGGTTTATTTTAAAATAAATAATAATTTCCAAATCACTAAAATATATATCAGAAATTTGAAAACAAAATTTATCAATTAAATTTAAAACAGAACTTCCCTATCTATTATATATACCAATATATTCAAATAAACAGAAAATAATTTATTAGTTTTAAAAGATATAATTCACAATACAGTATTTACTAAGAGAAAAGTATCAATTCAAATATTATAATTCAAAAATATATCAGATCAAGTTAATATTTAATATAAATTATTAAATTGATATTGCTCGAAATTCCGGGTCGTCACATTCCTCCCCCCTTAAAAGAATTTCGTCCCCGAAATTTAAAACAAAGGTAATTTAATAATCTATTTAAAATTTAGTTTAAAACACAAGCATATATTAACAACCATAGCAACCAATCAAACAAATCTATTTATCCAGACAAAAATTCCGAATAGGATTCCCTCGAGTTTCCCCGAGTATAAGTATCGGGTTACTCGCTCTATAGAATCCAACCAGTCTATATCACTAAGCTATAGAGCTCCTACTCTTCAAGATCTACAAAACAAGGCGGATATCAGACTACAGACGAGTCTGACTCGCAACCAAAACTCCCTGAACTACTGGCTCTACGACCATAGATAGATCTTACACGTACTCCCTCAGAGACACGTGAAACACATCAAATCCCAGCTATCCAAACTGGCAATTTACTCCTGAAAACCATTCACTTAACTTTTCCAGAGTTCAGAGAAAATCCAGAACTCCTCGGAACTAATTTCCCGGAATTACCAAATTATACAGCTCCTTCAATCAGAGAAAACTCATTCAAAATCAACTTTCCGATTCTGAAATCCAAATTCCTTCGTCCCCTATCCACCAAACTTTTCGGACGATCCAAAACTACTTTCATCACTACCAATCAGCTAAGTCTCCGCTGATGCCTTTCAGAACAAATCTGAATCTAAAAACAATCTAGTAGAACGATCTTCTCGAAATTAACCAAAATCAAGAACATAACCCTACCATCCTCCGTAGAAATCAACTTCTCTTCTCCAAAAAAGAAAAACAGACGCACTCCCAACTGCTTCCGCTGCACAACTCTGATATGGTAGATAAAAATATAGATGATGCACACAAGCACAAACTCCCACTGATACCAACTGTGATAGACCTAGGCTTTGCAACCATCAGTCAACAATCACAACTGGTAAGCCTCCCAACTATTCCGAAAATATGGTTCAACAGATCCAAAATAAACTCAGAAGTCCCTCCAAAACCATCCGACTACTAGGCTAAACCATCGGTATCACTCCTGGAATACAGTCGATACCAAACTAAATCTCCAGATGTTAACAAAACACTGACTTCCATCCATTACCACTCAATTATAAATTCATTTGTTTATTTATAAATTTAGTTTCCAATAAATAAATTTTGTTTCCAAACACTTATTACTTCCAGTCCACTTCAATTAATTCTACACTTCACTTTCATTTTACATGATTTAGTTACATTCCAATTTAATTCAAACTTTAAGTTTTCCAAACCCATTTATTTATTCCACAACATTTTAAATTTACTTCTAGAGATTTAGCAATTTCCAAAGTACAAAATCACCTTTGAAATCAACTATATCCAAAATTCTTTGGCAATTCAAATATTCTTTTGAATTTCAAAACCAAACCCATTTCGCAAACAATTCCAATTTGAAATAATTTGATAGCAAACTTTTCTCTCGGAAATTCGAAAATGAACATCGATGATGCTGCAGTCATCACCGACGTTATTTTCTAACAACCGAAAGAGTTCAAATGCTTTTATTTCTTTTTAAACCTCTCAAATATTTGTAAATTTTAAAACTTTCCAGATTTCAAATCCAACTCAAAAATATCCTTGAAATAATACCATATTTTTTTCCCAGAACCTTTGAAAACACTTCCAAATCCAAAAGAATTTAAATTTTCTCAAAATTCCAGATCCATCCAATTTCTATTCAAACATTACCCTGGAATTTTATTTCAATTTCAATTGCAAATCATATTTATAATTCACATTTACAAGATTCCATTTGGTTATATGAATTTATTTCTTGACTATTGATTAAATTCCAATTCTTATTAAATTTTCCCAATGACAATGATAATCATTCAATATTATCATTTCCTAACAATCAAGCAACCATACATAACTATAAAAAATTTCGGAAAATCGTTTCTTTTATATACAAAAATAATTTGGGTAAAATTATTTCATTTACCATATTTTAAAACAATATTGTGTCGGTTTATCTTGTTAAGAGTTTAGAAATTCCTATCGATATTGTGGCGTCCCACACACCGATCAAAATCTATAAACACCTAACCGATAAGTCAACACAACATAAAACAATTTTATATTCACTAACAAATACGCTCTCTCAGGAAAGAAATCACTTAAGAGCCTAGGTATTCGCTCAACCTAGTGCTCTGATACCAACTGTAACGACCCGACCTCCTACGCCCAGGAAATCGTATCGTTTTGAAGAAAAGAAAGAGGTGAGAAAGTAGAAAGAAAGAGAAGAAGAAGAAACAACAACAGAATCTCAACAGCGGAACGAATAAAATATAATATATCACATAAATTAATACATAGTATCATATACATCAGAGTTACACAGATAGTACATCACATACTAGACAGTTATAAACACCTGTCTAGTTAATACAACTCACACATCACAGAGATACAACACAGCGGAATATAGAATAAACTCTAATCACAGCGGAATCACTATATATCTACACGCTGAAGCCTCCTGCTCCATTGCTCTTCCAGACTTCGTCAAAGCTAAACCTGAATCCCTTGACTACCCATAAAAATTGGTACCCGAGAGTTTAAGAAAAACAGAAATAAACTCCGGGTCAGACATGGGTCTGGTATGAGTAACAGGTTAAAGTTGCTTAACTTTGAAAACCATTTGGAAACAAAGGTATCACGTAAGACTTCCCACACATAAACATGGAAAAGTTTTTACCTTACGCTAACCAAAACATTTTTATAGGAAATCCAGTGATATTATAATAGTGTCTAGGGTTTTCAAGTAAATAGAAAATAGCTGAAATTGTTACATCTATTAAATTCCAGCATACTAGCCACAAAGTGGGTAATACAATCAAAACCGTAGGGTCTCGTAGGGAAAATGGGTTTCCATCAATGGCTGGGCTACTGGGGTACCGCCCGTCACAGTACGTGGCCTAGATCACCGTACCGAGGAGTACGCCCGCTCCCCTGCAACACAAGGCCGGACCCATCCCTTACTGGACAGTTCCAAATAAGATCACCCCACGGTTGGCGCGACCAACCGTACACTAAACCGAAATAAATAGGGACATCTAGACAGGGGTAAACCTTACTCTCAAGTGGGGGCTACCCACGAAGCCTTGCTGCACCTCCCCTGTTTTAGCCATTCCCGGTTGATGAGGCTTGAGGTCACGATTACCTTTACAGAACACATCTCTTAGAATGCTCATCGCCCACCTGACGATGTTCTGAAAGCATTCAATCCATACAAGTTCGTTCCGGGTTCGAACGAAACCGAAGGCATTCTGAATCACCATCTCGAATCTATAAGTACTATCTTCGTCAAACTCATTACGGAATCACCCACAAAGTTATACCGACGAATAGTTCTTATACCTCGACTCTTCACTTGCTCCACTTGGATTTCACGACCTAACGTTTAATTGGAATCGATGTGGTTTTCGGACTTCCAAATATGGAAACCCGATCCCGGTCTCACCGAAATCCAAAACGTGTCTTTTAGGGTCAAGTTGTTTTAAAGGTTAAAACAATTCAATTCAATTATCTACACAGATAGATAAAACACAATATCACAAATGGATAATCACATCATTATCATAAATAGATAATCTATATTATCGCACTTCAATCAAGGCATCCATTTCACAACAGATATCACTCAACTCATATCAGAGATCAAATCAATCAATGGGAATCCATAACAATCATCAGACATATGCAAGGATAATAATCATATCATTGATAATCAATTTAAAATGAATTAAATTAACTACCTTATCCTTAATTAATTTAAAGTTAATTAAATTAATTACTACATCATTATTAAACTTGCTTATTAGTTATTACCATTAATTAATTAACTATCAATTAATTAATCACCATCCCATTATTCATTTCAATTAATCAACCCTGATTAATTATCTTAAATCACATTTGAGTAATTATCATCGATTTATTTCACAGATTAATTACTTTAATCAAATATAGGAATGAATCTTTACATTACTTTATTTCTTAATTAACTAAAGTTAATTACATTACTTGATTTATTATTAATAAATTCCTTCATTTATTAATTATTCCAAATGAATCCATTTTAAATTCCAACATTTAATCATATTAATTAATAATCTCAAATTATATTTACAATTTAATTACATCAAAGTAATTAATCTTTAATTAAACCACAATATTAATCGCCTTTGACTAATCCCAGTCTCGTAATTAACTCCTTTAATTACTTCATTAATTACTCAATAATTAATTATCTCAAATTAATCCTTTGATTAATTTTACAAAGTAATTATACTCAAATTACTTTATTTACAACATCATCCCATCAATTACATCCTGTAATTATTCACCAATTACTTCTCCGAGTAATCATACTTACCACATCATCACTTTGATTAATCCAAATTAATTAAAATAAATTAATTAAGTCAAATTAATCGAATTACTCAATAAATTAAAATGAGTAATTAATTCCTTAATTACTTCCCATTTATTATTTGCACTTAAACAATTAAAATGTTGATTATTAAATTAATAAATCAAATTAACTATTAACTCAATTTTATTAATTAATTATAAAACAATCTAGTTGATAATCTTTATTAACATTTATTAAATTACTATTCTAAAATAATTAACTTACATAATTTTTTATTAATTATAAATTCAATTAACCATTCATTAATTAATTAAAGTCTAATCTATGCTTATTAATAACATATTAATTACTTAATTCATTATTAAAACTTTAATTAATACATTTTAAATTTATAACTGCAAATTAATTTCTTAATTCATTTCTAAAACTTTAATTAATAATTTAAACTTAAATTTCCCATTTAATCAATACAAATTATCCATTATCTTTCCAATCCTCTTAATAGTTAATGAGTTTAAACTTAATCTTTATTTCTTAAAGTAAACTCATTTTCATTTCAATATGTTGAAACAATTTTTTTCTCACTTCCCTGGAAAGTTCATTTAAAGTTCCAGGTTTAACTAACACTAATTACATTCTTACCACTTTATAAATTAACTTTAAATACCTTAAATTTATAAATTAAAACAGTACTTAGTTATAAGGGAATTTTAAATCAATTTCCTATAATTTCAAAATATCTACTTGTTTAAATATCTGGAAAAAAAATCTGGAATTGAACACTTAAAACTAAGCTCAGTTATAACATTGGTCACAACTTTAAACTTTAAAATTTTAAAACTGTTAACTGTGTACTGTTAAAACTTAAAAACGAACTGACCCGAGACCACCATATTTTACTTCGAGAAAAATGAAGATTTACCCGAGCCAAACAAAAATCTACCCGAGAAAATCCTGCTTCCATTTCCAAAGACAACAGAACACGCTGCCGAGCCCACTATTGTTTACTTCGAGAAAAATATAATTCCACCCGAGCCAAACGAAGAGTTACTCGAGAGATTCTCGAGTTTATTTCCCTATCACCCCAAAAAGAATCACAGCCACCAATCATACGTCTGTGCCCGTGTACGCTCCCATCAGCCACCTCCGGTCGACCACGACCATCCCTACATCACGGCGACCACCTCGACACCCTATCACCAGCCTCCGATCATCTTCTCCGTTTCTCGATCGAATTCGAGTACATCACCGCCTGGAACAAAAACCGAACCCATCACTCATTCCTGGAAACCTCGCCGTACTCCAAACTCCGACCACCAGAAAATCCCCTACTTCGGCTACGACTTCGACCACACATGAGCTTCAACTTCCTAAAGTATCTCAAAGCTCGATCAATCCATGGCTTCGAACGAGTCGAAACATCACAACACTCAAAAACTAGGTCACCAGATTTTACACGCTTCTCGCCGCCACCACGTCGACCTGCCGACCACCTCGACAATTTTCTCCAAACCCCTGGTCTCTCCTCTATCCCCAAACCGAACCACGACATCACCAGTCAACTACAACGACCACGGCAACTCAAAATGTTCAAAACAGTTGAACTTCGACTGCTCTCCATCCCTTACTCTAAAAATGGTGAATTTTGTTTTAAAAATCATAATATTGTATGTAGTTTTGATTTGTACTCCTGAATCCTTAAACAAAAAGTTTGTTTTAAAACATATTTAAAGTTGTACAGGTTTCCTTAGTATTACAGAGACAAATACCTGCTAATTTAACTTATTTAAATTTTTAACATCTAGATTTAAGTTAAACAAACTTCTTTTGTTTATACCATACATTCAAACAATAGCTAGATGAAGTGATAAAGGTTTATCTTCATATTCACTGAAAAACTACTACAGACAACAGAGCATAAAAGAAATAAGTGTATCCAGGTTTTTGCACAACATATATATACAAAGTATACATCTTCACAGAGAATAGCATGTACCATATCCACTTAAGATTAACCTTTTAAAATAAAGTGTTACTCACCTGCTTGATAAAAGAACAGGGCACTTAGATTTGCAGACAGTTTTGAATTTGAAAAATGTTTCTACTTTGATCCCCTGCAAATCATCCTTCTTGTTGTTGTATTTGTTGTACTTGATGATATAGAAGCTTCTTTAAGTTTAAATGAAATTGTAGCTCAGGTTTTTATTTAGTTAGCTCGAATGGAATGGAAAGTGATAGGAAGAAGTATATAGGCTGAAACAGTTTACAGGGTTTATATCATTTCATTTTTTTTTTTTTTTTATTTACATGGTCAGAGATTTTTATAAAAATGTAGGCTGAAATCACATTTGTATACACTCGAATTGACTTGGTGGGCTGCTAAGAGTTGAAACATTAAATGACCTTGTACTTGTGTTTCATTTCTATACTTATCTATATTTTCTTACACCTGCCTGAGACTTGTTTCACAAGCTACAAACATATTATATTTTACTTTGTGCTTTGATTCTTTCTCTTTGCAGCCTACATTCTTTTGATTTTGTTGCCTTAAAGTTTGCATGCTTTTATATTCGAACCATTGTTTTTATATTATCTTAGTTATTACTCTTTTCTTTGTTCATCTTGTTATGCAAATTCTTTTTTTTTTATAGGCTGGGAAGTCTTCTTGCATGTGCTATGCAATGAACTACTGGTTTAAATGAAAATGATTGTTATTATTTTAACTATGCAGATATATAAAGGCTGGGAATAATTCTCATGCTTATGGTATTATAATCTTCTGGTTTGATGAGGTAGTATAAATGTTATTCTAGTATATTGTTTTTAATATGTTGTTTGATTATAAAATATATTTGTTTTAGAATTTACAAAGCTATAAATTTTACTTATGTATATTTTTACTTGTTGCTTTGCCATAGTTTACTTTGTTATTTAAATGTTTAGTGTGTCGTTTAATAATCTACAAACTAACAATTTACTTATATATGTTTGTTTCACTTGTTATTTCAATTTGTATTTATACTTATTAATATTATAAAACTCATTTGTCAAATTTAAAATATTTAAACAAGAGAAATTATTCTTTTATTTAAATTACTTATTTTATAATATATACTTAACTATTATTTGACAAAAATTACATTTAAAACTCATATACATTTTTAAATTATATTTTAACAAACTATACTTTAATAAGAAAAGAAAATAAAAATCCTTTGGTTAATAAATATAGATTTAAACCAAAGTTAGAAATAAGTTCAAAACAAATTTAAACACTTATCTCGATAATTAAAACCATATATTTATCTATTAAACAGCTTTGAAAGGTTTATTTTAAAATAAATAATAATTTCCAAATCACTAAAATATATATCAGAAATTTGAAAACAAAATTTATCAATTAAATTTAAAACAGAACTTCCCTATCTATTATATATACCAATATATTCAAATAAACAGAAAATAATTTATTAGTTTTAAAAGATATAATTCACAATACAGTATTTACTAAGAGAAAAGTATCAATTCAAATATTATAATTCAAAAATATATCAGATCAAGTTAATATTTAATATAAATTATTAAATTGATATTGCTCGAAATTCCGGGTCGTCACACCAATGAGGTAGCTCCTCTGATTAGACACACTCCATCGTATGCCATTCTATTACTTTGTGATTGATTTGGTGCGCACCTTCGGATTTTCGGGAGTGTGGCTCGAGGTGGGCTATTGCTATGGCTCTGCGTTACCACCGGCCTTGAAGTGTAATTGGTGTATCTACCTTGGCATTGCCTAGTTGTGCCGTGTCACCTACCCTAGCGTGCTTTACTACGAGTTTGATTTGTGTCGTACCTATGGAGTATCCTCTGGTAGCTCCAGTTTACGGGGTATTATGGTACTGTATAGACTATTGGCATATCTAAAAATGTGTTAAGGTGGAAAATGTAAAGCCTTAACGCTATTTTTAAATATTATACTTTACTATAGACATTATTATAATAGCGTATATTACTACATAGTAGATAGTTTAACGGATCCTTAGAGGATTGTTATCCTAAACATCCTTTAAGTTACTTGTATTTCAGTTGATATTTCACTTGAGTTGGATTTATTGATATAAGAATGTTAATCCTGACTCGAGTGTTTTGTGTTTTGCTTTACGCTCGGGTCAGACTGAGTGATACAGTATTCGAGACTCACCTTTGAAGTTGGAGCTTCGCTTGGAGATCAAGCTATCTATCCAGCTTTCATTTATTCAGTTGATTCTAGTGATGTATTCAGATTTTGTATTTTACTGTTGTATTGAGACATCTATGTATTCACCTCTGTTGTATCTTATTTAACTCTGTTATATATATAGTAGCTTCATGAACTACCATTCTTTTGTTTCCGTTGAATTATTGTTATATTACTCTGTGTCTGTGATTCTGTGATTATTTATTTACTGTATATGTTGAGTTTTGCCAAATTTAAATTAACAATCTGATATTTTGAGCAATTCAAATACGAAATGTATGGATGCGAATGGTTGAAAATTTCGGGATGTTACATGTAACGACCCGGAATTTTCGAACCCGAAAATTCCAGATAGTTAGAAGAAAAAGAAAAGAGATAGAAGAAAGAAACAGAACAAGACACAGATTCTCACATTCGCAGCGGATTAAAATACAATATCAAATAATAATATCAGTTATACAAGAAAACTGTATCAGTCAATTACATTTTAATATATCAGAGTTACAACATCTCACAATCACTGGACAGTTAAAATAACTCGTCCCAATAAATACCAATATATCACTCTCTATACGTTCCTGCCATCCAGCTCGCCTCATGAGCTCCAGAACGTCCTTACCTGAAAAATCTGTAATACTCGGTCTGACCCGAGCATTACATCAAAGTAACACCCGGGTCAGGCTGGAAACCAGCGTGAGTAAACTCATCTAACATGAAACTTCAATTCATAGAACTTATATAAACCCGGGGTAACTCGTACCTTACTATAAGTAAACAACTTATAAAATCATCACTTATTTTCACACAACCATATCTAAGTACCGTTACTCAGTTAAAATAGTCATGTTACTTAATTTATTCTATTCCAGCCTATTTGATTCCATAATCAAATTTATAAAGAATTATAGCAGATCACTAATCGAAGTGGTTTCGGATAATACTGATATCCGACCCCGGTCTCTTCGAATTCAATATCATCTTCCTAAGACAAGTTGTTTTAAATTTCAACAATTCGGTTTAACTTCAGAATGTCATATTCCCATAACAATTCCATTATAGATAAATAACTCATATTTATCATGGTTCAACCAAAAACATTTCATATCACAGAACATTACAAAGTACATGCCAGAGTCAATAACAATCAAAGGTATTCAATATAATTTAATCATTCATAAGCAAGATTAATTTAATTTAACTTACTAATTAATTAACTCTTAATTACTTACATTAATTAATTAACCTTTAATTAATCAATTTAATTAAATATCATTTAATTACTTACCTTAAGTAATTTTAATTACTTTCATTAATTAACTAATCCTTTAATTAATAAATTAATTAATCATTTCATTAAGTAATTAATTCTCTAATTAATTACATAAAATTATTATTCTTTAACCATTAATTAATTAACCCTTAATTACATTAATTAACGATCCTCTAATTACTTCCACTAATTAATTATTCCCTTAATTAATTACATTTAACAAGAAATCTTTAATTAAACACATTAATTAACCTTAATTAATCACATTACGTCATTATCATTCAATTAATCACTTAAATTAATTATCTTCTAATTAATCACAACCTTGATTAATTTAAGAAATTTCTTTATCTGAATTTATTACTTATCTAAATCTCATTAAATTAAATTCTTAATTACATCATTAAATCTTCTTTAGAAAACATTTAGGATTCAATTATAAAATCAAAATAATTTAAACATTAAATCTTTAATATTTAAATAAAAAAAAAAACTTGTTTTATCTTGTTAATACTTTACTTTGAAAAAAAAACTTGGTAAAGTTTCCTCGACAACTTAGTTACTTTAATAACTTTAAAACTTGATAAAACTTTTGTTTTTAACCTTCAATCATCAGGTTAATTCAACTCCATACAAACCCGGGTTCAAAGCCAAAAAGACTCGAGTAAGGCCCGAGTCACTCACGCACTATACTTGCTTCGAGGAAAACCACCTTCTACTTCGAACACGACCCGTGCTACTTCCTTCTTCCCCAAATTAACAACATTCCCAGATATATAAAGATACACGTGCACGTGCACGGCATCTCCATCGCCTCTCCGACCATCTTTCCGGCCTCGCCAAGTCATCGACCTCACCACCTAACCCTTTTAACACCCAGATCGATGAGATTACCCAGAAATCAAAATCGAGTTACTAAGCACTCGCCTGGAATCCAACGCTGATCGACAATCCACCTCGTACCATCATCACGAGCCACTGGAAACCATGGCCCATCGCCAAAAGCTTCGTCTGACCATCATCTACCTTTCCCTCCACGACCGATCACGTTCGATCCAACAACGATGCCGCAAAAGCTTTGAGAACAACCACGACCCAAACCCATGTCTAAAACCCTAAAATCACCTCGCCCAGACGATCCACCATCTAGAAAAATCAAATACCATTTTTCCTGATATCATCAAACTTCCCTCTACCTTCTGCAGAGACCCCGTCCACCCAAATTTCACAAATCACTAGAAAATGCACAAAACCCACTCTCCGTTCAACATGCAATATCTCACACTTTACAAACTTAAAATTCATACTTTCATTCTTAAAATTCATAGTTTTGTAATGCGAATCTGATCCTATGATCCAAACTTAAAATCCCAACATTCGATTTTTGACTTATTTTAGATCATTTCTGTTGTTCTTTAATTTTGAAATAAATACACAACTTAAATTCTTGATATTATTTTTAAAAATAGTTTTGCCTTGTTTCAAACAATTTTTCTTCAGAAATCATAGTTTAATATTCATCGTATAAAAAGAAATCAAATTTAAACTCGATTTAAACCTGTAGATACCAAAACAGGGATGTCTATATATATATACAGACATGCATACTCAAATCTTCATATACGTACACTTGCAGATATATTCACACTCATACAACATACTTTATATCATGATTTCAATCACAAGCATCAGGTATGCAATCAAGTATAAATAGATTTGGGATTAAAGAGGGTAGTTTGCTCACCTCTTTTGTTTGAACAGAGCAGGTTTTGAAGTAGTTTAATCTTTGAAAACTTGAACTGCCATTGAACTCTGAAACTTATTTATCTGGAACTTTAATTTGCAATTGATCTAAGTTGCTTGAAACTGAGATGAATTTGAATAGCTTGCTTTTAAATCTACTGATTTGAGATGATCTTGTTTTTCTTTTCTAGTTTCAAGTATACGGGTCTTTTCTTTTTTTTTTTTTTTTTTTTTGAACAGAATTACTTTTGTTTTGATTTGTTTCCAGATTTTGTCCTTTGAGATGAATGAAAAATTTTAGCTTGGTTTTTACTTTTAAACCTATTTTACTTAAAATTCAAATTAAAGAAAATGCTAGTTTGCCACTTGTCTACTTGTGAGTCAAATTAAATTACACTTGTAGATTTGTTTATATCTAATATTTTACACATGTATTTTGCATGTCTTTGTATATTTACAAATGTCAAAATAATTTTACTTCTTTATGATTTATTTATTATTTCTATTTATTAATAAATTTTCTTTTTGCTTATATTTATATAACTTTAAAGAGAAATGATATAAACCTAATTACTCACTAATTAATAACCATATATATATATACTAGTTGTAAATTTTATTTTTAAGATATTATTTTGAATTTCAACTCAAGTCCTATTTACAATCTACTTATATATATATTTTATTTGATTTTGAAAAGATAAATTTTGCTAATTTTTAAATAATTATATTAGTAGATTATAAAATATTTATCCAGATATTTATAATTTAATTTTTATTATATTTCCAAATTCATTTACATATCCGGATATCTTTTATTATCAGGATTTTATCTGTTTAATTGATTAAAACAGTTAGTTATCCAATTAACAGATGTTCAAAAATCTGGGTTATCACATTACATGTGGTATTAGAGCTCTGGTTTTACGAAAAGCTTAGCATATATAGTAGATTTAGTTACAGAATCACTTTCGTTCGTGCTTGAATCTTTCCTCTTTGACTTGATTTCTTTTGAATTTTGGGAACTCTCCCACTTGTTCTGAAATTGTAACATCCCGTATTTTTAAGCCATTGAATTTGAACATTTAATTCATTTTAAATGTTTGATATGGGTTTAAGATTTATTTTGAACTAAAAAGAATTGGTTTAAACTAAAATAACAAGTGATAATTTCTAATGTGGAGTTTTAATTTGAGATTGGATAATAATAATTAAATATTCGGGATAGGAATAAAAAGGTGGATTTGGGTGTAAATAGCTATAAAATAATATTTAAATGTATTTTTAGGTTCGATTGCTTATAAATAATATTGTTGGATTTTTAGATGAATTTAAAAGTCGATAAGTATTATTTGGGATTTTATATTAATTTAATAATAGGATTTAATAATAAAATATTGCAATTAATCAGATTTTAGTCCGGAATGAGCCGGAATCATTTTTAATGTGTTTATAAATTTTATATGATGTATTGTTAAGTTAATAAAATTATAAAAGTAAAATTTTAAGCGTTTCTGATAATTTCAGAAAATCGCCCGATTTAATGGACGAGTTAAAATAGCCTTCCGGGGCACAGTCTCGGAATTCGACGAAACCAGTTCCATTAGATCCATAATAAATAGTTATTATCGGATTTCAATTTTCGAAGCAATCGGAGTTGTCGTGTGACCGTGGCAGCTCGAAACGCATCGAAATCGATTTAACCGATTTAATTTTAAATTGATCGTTTTATTTCGTATCTCGCGCATACGACTAAATTAGCTTACGAAACTTGTTCCATCGTGTCCGAAATGCGGAAAAACCCCAGGGTAGCCTGTCGGAACGTGAGAATTGGATGTCGTGTGCTTTAACAGTTAAATTGAGATATTTTATTAATTAAATAATATTAAATTATATATATTAACGTTTTATCTCAAACCCTAGCTTCATAACGTGAGCCGCCGCCATTCACTACTACCAATGGCCGAAAACGTTCCCTTTTCTCCCTCATTTTCCAATCAATCCATGCAACGATTCGTAAAACTTTCTACATGGAAATCGTAGAGCATGAAACCAGCTTCAAATCTGTACGGATGAGATCGATTTTAGCGGAGCTTGGGGGCCAGGAACGTGACCGATAGGGGCCGCGTTCGCTCTCGTTTCCAGCGCCAAGGAGGCCGCCGAGCTGCACGTGCTTTGGGTCGAAGGAGGAGGTGGCTGAGGTGGTTTTCCTAGAGGTAGTTGATCGAGTTATCTCTGAGCAAGGAGGCGCGATTTCGAAACCCTAATCGATGATGATGGGTTTGCTTTCGTTCGAAGTTGTTCCTGTACATGCTCGCGTGAGGGAAGAACAGGAGCGGCCTCGATTTCTCACTGCTAGATCTACGGCTGAGATGGTATAAAAAAAAGAAAAGAAAAGAGAAATTGTTTTAAATTTGTAAAGACCCGCAAATCCGTCTTCCGAAAACCCGACACTACTACGTCCACTGTAGCAACTGCCGAACAATCGGATGGCGGAAACGCGAACTTTAATATTTAAAAGAAGAGGAGGAAGAAAAGATAGAAGAAAAAGAGAAGAAAGAGAGAATAGAGAAGAACAACAACACGGAAGAACAACAGAACAGAAAACAATATCAGAATCTTACACATCGCAGCGGAATAACATATAATAGATAATCAATAGTCTTTTAAGACAAAGAACTATATCAGTTTATACATACATCAATCAAAGTCAATATACAACAATGGACAGTTA
Source organism: Allium fistulosum (assembly GCA_030737815.1). Taxonomy (NCBI): domain Eukaryota; kingdom Viridiplantae; phylum Streptophyta; class Magnoliopsida; order Asparagales; family Amaryllidaceae; genus Allium; species Allium fistulosum. The sequence continues at coordinate 306,905,171 of CM060904.1, read as the reverse complement.
TATAAACTTGTCCTCATACAGAATACACAGCGGAATAAATACTATCAGATACAAATACTACGTCTCGTCCTCCAGCTTATCTCCAAAGCTCCAGAATATCCAGAATATCCTGATAATCTAACTCTAGACTGCCCGTGTGGAAATTGGTGGGCACCCAGAGTTTAGAAGGGAACAATAAACTCCGAGTCAGTCATGGTGACTGGTGTGAGATCGTAAAACAGTTATTCTTTAAAATAAACAACAGGAAAACTTTAATGTCAATTCGCAATGCTTTTGGAAAATGAAACTACCATAAGACCTCCCACCACACACACAATGCAAACGCAGACTTGGAGGAGATTTCTTCTTATGATAGTCAAAGATGCTTACTACGCAAAATCAAATTCTTCTTGATATTATTATTAGTGCATAGTGGAAAACATTTCGAAAGTATAATATAAATCTTAGCCAGCATAGGTACCATTATATTATGCCTGCTATAGCTGCCTCATGAGGAGACAGGTTATACAATTGAAATCGTAAAGGCTCGTATTGTTTCTTTGGATTTCCAACAAATGGTCAGGCTAAGGAACTTCCTTTCCACGATGGGTACGTCCCTGGAATAGACGACCCGAGAACCTAACCGGATCTCTGCCAACACAAGGCCGGGTTACCTCTGCAAAAATAGGTAACTACTGACACGCGTATGCCATCCCCCGATCGTCACCGATCTTCCCGAGGATCCCCGATTCGCAACAACCACAAAGAAATAAATTTTGCAGCAACCACAGAGGTTAAGTATCTGGGCTCCATACCATGATACCACCTTTATCCAGAAGGAATGACATACACTAAGGGGCGCTACTCCCTAGAACCTTGCCGCATCCTTCCTGTTTCGACCATTTCCGGGGTGTGAGGCTCGATGAAGTCTCGTCCACAAAGCTACGCTTTCTACAAAGCCCTGCTTCGGGTCAAACAAAATGATCAACCTATGATCACAAAGATATAAGATCAAACAAATGATCATATCACAAATGATCAAACACTGATCATTTCACAGCAACACTCAGTATGCCACGTTACCAAATTGGGATATATCGCTGATAAATTTCAACTGCATAACCTCTGAGCTCGTGCGTCTCAGAGAAGGGTGTTAAGCTAAGAGAATAAATTCTCCGCCACCAACAGAAATGTATTTGAAAGAAATCAGCTTTATATCTCAAATTGTAACGTCAGACACACAATCCATACAAGTCTGTTCCGGGATCGAACAGAACCGAAGGCACTTCTCACGAAGCCCTTGCACATCCGGATAATTTTCAATCACGTCAGGACTTCCCGTCACTAAGGGTGATAAAACCTCTAAATCGAAGATCAGTCGATGTAGAGTAACTCGACGGTAATCCTTCCGTTTTCAAAAATATCCGGTCTTCAACACCGGTCTTCGAATGCAATTCATAACGACGTATCACATATTCGGAATGGGTTATACGACCCCATGGTCCTTTCCCGGCTAACCCGAATAGTGAGCGATTATTCAAAAATAAGTGTGGCATTCAAATTCATCCAATTCACAACAAATACCTACTCAAGGTAATTATTGATAGTCGGTTATTTAACTATCAATAAAGATGCGCAACATCATCAGATTCCAAATAATTTTCCAAATTATTTATCTTCAAAAATATCTTTATTAGATATAAAATTTCCACACTTCAAAAATAAATCAATATTTATTTTTAAACGAATTCCCATTTCTTTTTATAAATTCCATAGTGAATTTATATTTCAAAAATATCTACTGATATACGATTTTCAAATCGATTCCAATATTCATTTTCAATTTACCTTTAAGAAGATAAAATCTCAAAACAGTTCATTTCATATTGGAAAAACATTTCCATACTTATTTAAAAATAAGTATTTCACAAATCTATTTATTTTCAACATTTGAAAATATTCGATATACTTAAAATCAAATTTAAGTATAAATTCATTCTTTAAGGAAAACATTCTTTTAACACCTTTATTTGAGTCAAAACGAATGTTACGTAAAACATCGTTACGACGACTCAAAATCAATAGTATAGGGATTCGGAATTTAGATAGATATATAAATCCCAATACTACATAAAAACATTTCCTTTCGGAAATCATTTACTATAACAACAGTGTTATAGTCCATCATTCCCTTATTTTTCGAAAACGTCTATTTCAACAATAAATGTTGAAATCTATGGTTTCGATTCATAATACATTTTAAAACATCTTTAAAATGTTTAACTTCGTTCTAAAGTATCACTTCTTCAAAAATAAATCCATTTTATTCAATAATACATTCACTGTCCAAAATCGTGAATATATCCTTTTTAATAATCTTCTATATTCAATTTATCAAATTCAATTGATTTTGAATTTATAAAACAACGTTTATAAATTCTATTTCTGTTTTAATAACAACTTCAACTCATAAATCTTTTTTTTATTAACTTCTATATTTTACTTATCAAAATAAGTGATTTCAGATTTATAAACAACTTTTATAAATTTCAATTCTATTTGTAAAAACTTCAATACCAAATCAATTTCAATATTGATTTAAAAATCTATTTATCACTACTAAGTAAATTCCTTATTTTCCTCAAATTTTTCAATATTCTGTTTTTAACAATGGATTCTTCAATTTGAAATCATTTTACATTGATTTCCCAATTTGTTTCAATTTACCAATTAAATTTCTAATAGGATTTCCAACTTATCTTCTCTTAAATAAATTCCTTTTTAAGAAAATAAATTTCAATCGTTTCTTTCAATCTATTTTTAAAAATCCAAATTTTAAATTAAATTCTTCAATTTAAAATCACTATCTTACGAAATCCATTTATTTAACATTTTCACTTTATTCTGGAATAAATTTGATAATACTATAAAAATCAACTTTTATACCTTTAAATTCTTTTCTTCAAATTTTATTCAATTTCAAAAAATTGATTCACTTTGAAATTTTCTACTTGAATTTCAAAAATTCAATTTCGTTTATCTTTGGAATCCAATGATGTCAAAACTTCCATTCAGCTAAATTTTAGCTTTCAAACAATTTCCAGACATCAATTCAATAACATCAATAATCATTCACAGATTATCACATCACAGTAGGAATAAATTTAATCAATGTGAGGGGTCCAGTTGGATCCCTCCAACCTGTTTCCCTGCATCCAAAGATGTTAGCACAATACCAATTCCGCTCCAGTACGGAATTATCGCGGTATATGGGTTTTATAAAAATCCGCTTACTAACGGCGCAATAGGGTCTCATCCGCTATACGAGGCGGGAAATCATCAATCCAATATATACATATGCCAATATGTATATATTGTTATATATATAATAGATATATCCTACTATATCTAATATCACATCCAATAGCAACAATCAGTCAATTAAATAACTACAATACAAAATTTATTTGAGTGAGAAAACAATCTCACCTTCGCTTTTAATTTGCAATCCAATCCAATCTCGACCAAATTTCTTGATTTATACCTTGTATAAATAATTATACAAATTTATTAATATTCGAGCCAATTAAATAACCAATTTCCGTTTTTAATTGTTAAATTTTGATAGTTCGTTCTAAACCAATTCCTAAATTAATAAATTTCATTTAACCACCATTTAAATTTCTTTAAACCCATTTCCCTTTTATAAATTTATTTAACTAAAATTTAATTTAAACAATTTTAAATTTCTAAAATTATTTGTATTTGATAGTTTAACTAACTAATGATTTGTTTCTAATAAATTCCCTGTATGTATTTATATGTTTTACGGTAACTATATTATCAATGCACAAATTTATCTAAATTAAAACAAAATTAAAATAGCTTACTGTAAAAGAAAACTTCATTGTATATTCACATACCCATAGACTTCGAATTGAACCCAAGCAAATCGAACAGCTTCCAAATCGAGAACACCCAAATCGAACGATGCTACTCGACTGATACTCCTAGCTCCACGCGATAATGATCGAAGCCAAAGCCTCATTGTCGATTTCCAGCTACACGCCGTCGCGATGGACCCACCTTGCGCCGCTCGCCTCGCCGCGAACGCCTGCTCTACTTCGATCGCGAGCCACCGAGAATACCTCCAGCCTCGATTAACTCCCCTTCGAACAACAACCGCAACGCTCCCACGCGACTGCACGACACCGGCCCATCCTGACATTTCCAAACGAGCCCTAGCTGGCTCGAACGCGAGACCTCCCCAAGTGCCACAATCCAGACCATCGCCATCATCCTTACGCGAGTCGCCTACTACCTATGACCCAGCGAACGCCTTCCCCTCGTCGACCACTACAGGCCGAACGCGTCGACTCATAATCGAGTCCGCGATGATGATCCCCGATTTCGTTATTTTTCTTTTGATAGGGAGCAGCCATTTTTTTCGAGAGGGGGGGGGGGGAAACGAGAGTTTCGTTCGATCGAACGAAAATGAGGACGAAGGAAAAAGGAATCGGCCATTTAAATTTTTTTTTCTCTAATTTTGAACGAGATAGGTAAAATTTAAAAAGGGAAGAACAGAGGGAACTACGTGATTTTGCAGAGAGGTAAGGGTCGCACGATTTTTCTCCTCAATTTTAGGCGTGAGATAAGGGGAAGGTATCGTGATTGTCTACGTGGTGGAAAGGAGTGAACGTGTTGCAGTTGACCAACTTTTAAATTTAAATTCGAATTAATTCCAACGCGTTTATCTATCGTGTGTTTACATAACAGTCCCAATCAATACGAAATTTGAAATCCTATAATAATTTAATATTACGGACCCAATGGAACTGGTTTCGTCTAATTCCGAGACTGTTTTGAAAAATGACTATTTTTAAATATCGATTCGAACAATTAAATTCCAAAACTGAACGAAACACTTTCAAATTCAATTCTGAAAGTTCTATTACCTCCAGAATTATCAATGTGAATTTTAAAAGTTTTTGAAATATTTTTCTTCGGCTTAAAATTAAAGATTCGAATTTTTATTCAACTATCAACAGATTAAATTCTATAATTTAATCGCCAAATTCAGAGTTATATCGGGGATTCAAATTAAATCATCGTTCAAATATTTAAAATTAATTAAATATTCTCAATTTAATTCGTTCAAAATTCAGGGTCGTTACAGACTTCCCTCCTTAAAAGAATTTCGTCCTCGAAATTACAAGTTAGGGAAAAGTGGTCCTTAACTCGTCTACTATCTTTCAACATTCAAATAGTTTTATCAATTTTCCAAAACAAATCTTTCTACTAAAGATTCGTTATTAGCTCAACTAGTTTTCCAACTTCAATTATAAGTTTGAAAACAACTTTGTTTTACTACTCTATTCAAATTTAAATTCAAATTCACATTTTAAACTTTCAAATTTTCTCAAAATTTTTCTAACGCCCTAAATTCCCGAAAAATTTCGCCAGCGTCTCCTTTGCGCGGCTAACACGGTACGACTACAAAACGTCCCTACGGACTCTCAGATTTCAAAAAGAAAAAGAAAAAGCCAAGCGGCGGAACAAGAAAGTCATCAAATCTCATATTCGAATTGAAATACTTACCTTTTTCGAGCAATTCAAATTATCTTCGAAATCAAAATTCCAATTCCTTTTATAACACCTGTATATCCTACTAGCTATAATATCTAGTCACATATATTCAAACCATTTTGCAAATTCTATTACAAAATTTTCCAATATAAACTGTTTATATCATCTTTACTTCACTGTTGAAGTTATATATATTCATATCCATTCAATTTTACATTCCTATTCTCATTTGAATTCAACTCACAATTTCCATTAAATTTGGATTTTTATTCAACTTCTGAATATTGAATTTATCAATTATCTTTAGTTCACAACTGCACTATTTTAAATTAGTTCCAATTACAAATTCATTACAAATTTTAATTCCCTTATTCAAATTCGGTTTCAACATTCAGTTTCAATTTTATTCACTTACAATTGTAAATTCCGTTCATTTGAAATTTATTTCTACTTACTTGAATTTATTTGCAATTTCGAACCATTCTTTCATTTAGTTCACAATTCAAGTCTCAATTTATCTAATTCAACTTCATAATATTTCATAGATATTTTCATATGGTATTCCAGAACCTTACCAACATTTCAAAATCATTTGAAAACAATTCAAATTATCCTTTGAATTTCCAAAACAAAACACAAATTTTCCGTTTAAAACAATATAGCAGCAATTCCTCCTTTGGAAACCCAAAAATGAACATCGATGATGCTGCAGTCATTACCGAAGTTATTTTCCAGCGATCGAAAAGAGTTTAGAGCTTTCATCTCTCCAAAATATTTTTCAAAACCTTTGAAATTCATTTTCAAATCCAAAAGATTTAAACTTTCCAAATCTCCAAAATTTTCAAACTCCTTTCAAAACATTTCCAAAAACTTCTCTGGAATTCCGTTTCAAATTATAAATCACATTTATAACTTATATTCTCAAATTCTACTTGTATATGGATTCATTTCTTAATTCTTTATTTTTTGATTTCAATTTCATATATAATTTTTCACATATATATATCAATGATGATAATTAACATCATCACTCCCTAACAACCATGCATCCATATCATAATAATTTACAGAAAATCATTTCTTTTATATACAAAAATAGTTTTGGGTAAAATTATTTCATTCACCCTATTTAAAACAATACTGTGCCGAATTGTTCTATTCGAGTGTTTAGAAACCCCTTTGATACAGTTTTGCAAGACTGTGCCGACGAAGGTTCATATACCACTCAATAAACCAATCATCACAATACAAAACAATTTTATATTAACTAACAAATACGCGCTCATATCTATTATTACACTCAAACTCATTCTAGAGTACTGCTGACTCTATCTCTAATGAGTAACACCCAACAGAGCCGGGTTGTCGCTTAACCATATGCTCTGATACCACCTGTAAAGACCCGCAAATCCGTCTTCCGAAAACCCGACACTGCTACGTCCACTGTAGCAACTGCTGAACAATCGGATGGCGGAAACGCGAACTTTAATATTTAAAAGAAGAGGAGGAAGAAAAGATAGAAGAAAAAGAGAAGAAAGAGAGAATAGAGAAGAACAACAACACGGAAGAACAACAGAACAGAAAACAATATCAGAATCTTACACATCGCAGCGGAATAACATATAATAGATAATCAATAGTCTTTTAAAACAAAGAACTATATCAGTTTATACATACATCAATCAGAGTCAATATACAACAATGGACAGTTATATAAACTTGTCCTCATACAGAATACACAGCGGAATAAATACTATCAGATACAAATACTACGTCTCGTCCTCCAGCTTATCTCCAAAGCTCCAGAATATCCAGAATATCCTGATAATCTAACTCTAGACTGCCCGTGTGGAAATTGGTGGGCACCCAGAGTTTAGAAGGGAACAATAAACTCCGAGTCAGTCATGGTGACTGGTGTGAGATCGTAAAACAGTTATTCTTTAAAATAAACAACAGGAAAACTTTAATGTCAATTCGCAATGCTTTTGGAAAATGAAACTACCATAAGACCTCCCACCACACACACAATGCAAACGCAGACTTGGAGGAGATTTCTTCTTATGATAGTCAAAGATGCTTACTACGCAAAATCAAATTCTTCTTGATATTATTATTAGTGCATAGTGGAAAACATTTCGAAAGTATAATATAAATCTTAGCCAGCATAGGTACCATTATATTATGCCTGCTATAGCTGCCTCATGAGGAGACAGGTTATACAATTGAAATCGTAAAGGCTCGTATTGTTTCTTTGGATTTCCAACAAATGGTCAGGCTAAGGAACTTCCTTTCCACGATGGGTACGTCCCTGGAATAGACGACCCGAGAACCTAACCGGATCTCTGCCAACACAAGGCCGGGTTACCTCTGCAAAAATAGGTAACTACTGACACGCGTATGCCATCCCCCGATCGTCACCGATCTTCCCGAGGATCCCCGATTCGCAACAACCACAAAGAAATAAATTTTGCAGCAACCACAGAGGTTAAGTATCTGGGCTCCATACCATGATACCACCTTTATCCAGAAGGAATGACATACACTAAGGGGCATGTAACGACCCAGAATTTTGACCAAATTAAATTTGAGAATATTTAATTAATTTTAGATATTTGAACGGTAATTTAATTTGAATCCCCGATATAACTTTGAAAATTTGCGATTAAACTATAAAATTTAATCGATTGAAGTTAAATAAAAATTTGAATCTACAATTTTAAGCTGAAGAAAAATATTTCGAAAGCTTTTAAAATTCGTATTGATAATACTGAAGATGATAGAAGCTTCAGAATTTAATTTCGAACTGTTTTGTTCAGTTTTGAAAATAATCACTCGAACCGATATTTATAAAATAGTCAATTTTCAAACAGTCTCGGAATTCAACGAAACCGGTTCCATTGGGTCCGTAATTTTTAATTATTACCGGATTTCCAATTTCGTATTTTTTGGAGTTGTGGTGTGAACATACGGCGTGTAAACGCATTGAAATTTATATCGGTTTCAATTTAAATTTAAACTTTAAATTAGTCAACACATCAGCTATTTTTCCTCCTTCAAACACGCGCCTGGAATCACGCCTAAAGTTTCGCCATTTCCTTCTGTTTTAATCACGTCTGCTCCCTTCCTTTCTCCATACTTCAGTTCAAATCAAACGAAAGAAAAAAATCTTCGTTCCCCACAATCTCGTTCAGTAAAAATAAAATGGCCACTTCCTTTGTTTAAAAACGAATCGAGATCTACCTAAAAACGAATTCGTTCGTATAAGAAATTAAAACACTTCTCATTCAATTGAATCACTGCGTGTTTCTTCCATGAGTCGATCAAGAGGGTCGAACACAGGGGCGGTGTGGAGTCGCGATTGATTCCGGGAAGGAGGTGCGGCGTCGAGGCAAGGCTGGAGGCGACGATCTAGGCGATGGGCTTCGTTCGCGAGGTCGCGAAGCAGTTGCAGGCGGTTTCATCTGGGGTGTCACGATTCAGGGGAAGCGGCGACGCATTTTTGGAGTAAGGCGAGATTGAGTTCATCGATGGAGGCGTCGCGCGCGCATGGCAATGAGGTGCCGATTGAGCTAGAGTTTGAAGTTCGAGGTCGAACGAGCGAAGGCGTTCGCACGTGCTGCTGGGTTGTCTGGTATGGCAGACGAGTGTGCTCGAACGGCGAGCGAGGTGGAGGACTTCACGTGGGGGTTCAATGATCTCGGCCTGGGTTTGTTATGTGGTAAGGGATTTACAGTTCGATTTAATTTGGTCTTTGAATCCATGTAAAGTTATCAAATGAAGATCTAGTTTGAACAGTAAAGTAATACATAGAATTTTAGAAATTTACAGTGAACGAAAGAGTAGTTTACATGGGTAAAATTTGATAATGATAAATTACATAAGGATTCGATTTTTTTAAAAATCTATCTAATGGGAAAATAGTTCAAATTTAATTGTTAGTTTAACTAAAAATCTTAGTTAAATTAAAAATTGTAAAATGGCAGATTTAATTGTTCGACCTATTCGAATATTAATGAATTGTATAATTGTTATACAAGGTCGAATACAACGAAGAAAAAGAAATGACTGGAATGGAAATTGGATTACAAATTAAAAGCGAAGGTGAGATCTTCTCACTCAGATTTAATTTTGAATTGCAGTTATTGATTGATTTGTTTGAATGTGCTATTAGATATAATAGGATATATCTATATATATAGCAATATATACATATTGGCATATGTATATATTGGATTGATGATTTTCCCGCCTCGTATAGCGGATGAGACCCTATTGCGCCGTTAGTAAGCGGATTTATAAAAACCTATATACCGCGATAATTCCGTACTGGAGCGGAATTGGTATTGTGCTAACGTCTTTGGATGCAGGGAAACATGTTGGAGGGATCCAACTGGATTCCTCAACTGTATTTATTTATTTACAGATGTTGATATGTATTCTGTCATCATATGATGATATATGATGTTTTATGTTGTGATGGACTAATTGATGCGTTGCATCATCGGGTTCAATTTTAAAGTTTAAAAATAAACGATTTGTACTTTAAAAGGGATTTTGAAGTGATTTTTGGAAAGTATACGATTTATTAAATTTTGGAATTTATTTATCTTAAATAAATAAATAAATGTTATAAATTTAAAGTTATGAAAATTTTAAATTGTGAAATATACCTGAAAGGTGATTTTGAAATAAATAGTCAAGTGATAAATAAAATAGTTTAAGTTGGATTTCTTTTGAATTATTTAAGAATGATATATATAAAAGATGTACAGAATTGATATTTATCAATTAATAGTATTGGAATTTTAAAACGAGTTTCTATAAGTGTTAGAAATTTATAGAATTATAAATTGTGAAGACATGAGATTTATAGAATTATAGATTGTGAAGATTTGAAGTTTATAGATTTATAAAGATTGAAGTTTATAAATTTATAAAGATTGAAGTTTATAGATTATAAAGTATGAAGTATAAAATGAATGAAGTTATAAAATGAATGAAGTGGTAGAATAAAGACTGATAAGAAATTTACTTGTAACTTGGATTGTTGCCTTTAAATGGGATATTGATCGAATTATTAATAAAGAAGATTTATTAAATTGAAGTCGTTAGAAAATAGAAATAGAATTTATAAACGTTGTTTTATAAATTCGAAATCAATTGGATTTGGTAAATTAAAAGGTTAAAGGGGATTTTATCCACGATTTTGGACAGTGGGTAATTCTTGAAATAAATGTGTAGAAAAAAAATCGAAATTTGGTTATTGAAGTATATTCACGATTTTGGACAGTGGGTAATTCTTGAAATAAATGTGTAGAAAAAAAATCGAAATTTGGTTATTGAAGTATATTCACGATTTTGGACAGTGAATATATTATCAAAAAAATGGTTATGTTTGGGAAAGCGATATTATAAAGGAAGTTAATTGTTTTAAAAGATGGGTTTAAAACGTGTGAACTATCGAAATCATAGATTTCAACAATTATTGTTGAGATAGACGTTTTCGAGAAATAAGGAAATGATGGACTATAACACTGTTGTTATAGTAAATGATTTCCGAAAGGAAATGTTTTATATAGTATTGGGATTTATATATCTACCTAAATTCTGAATCCCTATACTAGTGATTTCGAGTCGTCGTAACGATGTTTTACGCAACATTCGTTTTGACTCAAAATAAATGTGTTAAAAGAATATTTTCCTTAAAGGATGAATATATACTTAATTTGATTTAAGTATATCGAATATTTTCAAATGTTGAAAATAAATGATTTGTGAATTACTTATTATTAAATAAGTATGGAAATGCTTTTCCAATATGAAATGAACTGTTTTGAGATTTTATCTTCAAAGATAAATTGAATTGTGGAAATTGATTTGAAATTGTTTTCAAACGGTTAAGTGTGGAAATTATATATCTAGTAAAAGATATTTTGAAAGATGAAATAATTTGGAGAATTATTTGGAATCTGATGATGTTGCGCATCTTTGTTGATAGTTAAATAACCGACTATCAATAATTACCTTTAGCTAGGTATTTGTTGTGAATTGGATGAATTTGAATGCCACACTTATTTTGAATAAGCGCTCACTATTCGGGTTAGCCGGGAAAGGACCATGGGGTCGTATAACCCATTCCGAATATGTGATACGTCGTTATGAATCGCATTTGAAGACCGGTGTTGAAGACCGAATATTTTTGAAAACGGAAGGATTACCGTCGAGTTACTCTACACCGACTGATCTTCGGTTTAGAGGTTTTATCACCCTTAGTGACGGGAAGTCCGGACGTGATTAGAAAATTATCCGGAAGTGCAAGGGCTTCGTGAGAAGTGCCTTCGGTTCTGTTCGATCCCGGAACAGACTTTTATGGATTGTGTGTCTGACGTTACAATTTGAGATATAAAGCTGATTTCTTTCAAATACATTTCTGTTGGTGGCGGAGAATTTATTCTCTTAGCTTAACACCCTTCTCTGAGACGTACGAGCTCAGAGGTTATGTAGTTGAAATTTATCAGCGATATATCCCAACTTGGTAACGTGGCATACTGAGTGTTGCTGTGAAATGATCAGTGTTTGATCATTTGTGATATGATCATTTGTTTGATCTTATATCTTTGTGATCATAGGTTGATCATTTTGTTTGACCCAAAGCAGGGCTTTTTGAGAAAGCGTAGCTTTGTGGACGAGACTTCATCGAGCCTCACACCCCGGAAATGGTCGAAACAGGACGAATGCAGCAAGGTTCTAGGGAGTAGCACCCCTTAGTGTATGTCATTCCTTCTGGATAAAGGTGGTATCATGGTATGGAGCCCAGATACTTAACCTCTGTGGTTACTGCATTATTTTTCTATGTGGTTTGTGGCGAATCGGGGATCCTCGGGAAGATCGATGACGATCGGGGGATGGCATACGCGTGTCAGTAGTTACCTATTTTTGCAGAGGTAACCCGGCCTTGTGTTGGCAGAGATCCGGTTAGGTTCTCGGGTCGTCTATTCCAGGGACGTACCCATCGTGGATAGGAAGTTCCTTAGCCTGACCATTTGTTGGAAATCCAAAGAAACAATACGTGACGTGTACGGTTTTAGTTGTATTACCTGCTATGGAATGTGGCGGTAACCTGCTATTGAACATAGTAGCTATAGTAGGCATAAGTGCGGAATGCCTATGCTGGCTAAGATTAATATTATACTTTCGAAATGTTTTTGACACTATGCACTAATAATAATATCAAAAATGATTTGATTTTGCGTAGTAAGCATCTTTGACTATCATAAGAAGAAATCTCCTCCAATTCTGCGTTTGCATTGTGTGTGTGGTGGGAGGTCTTATGGTAGTCTCATTTTTCAAAAAGCATTGCGAATTGACATTAAAAGTTTTCTTGTTGTTTATTTTTAAAGATAAACTGTTTTACGATCTCACACCAGTTACCATGACTGACTCGGAGTTTATTGTTTCCCTTCTAAACTCTGGGTGCCCACCAATTTCCACACGGGCAGCCTAGAGTTATATTATCATGATATTCTGGATATTCTGGAGCTTTGGAGATAAGCTGGATGGCGAGACGTAGTATTTGTATCTGATAGTATTTATTCCGCTGTGTATTCTGTATGAGGACAAGTTTATATAACTGTCCATTGTTGTATATTGACTCTGATTGATGTATGTATATAAACTGATATAGTTCTTTGTTTTAAAAGACTAGTGTTTATCTATTATATATTGTTCCGCTGCGATGTGTAAGATTCTGATATTGTTCTCTGTTCTGATGTGTTGTTCTGTTGTTCTTCTTCTCTGCTTTCTTTCTTTCTTCTCTTTTCCTTCTATCTTCTTCTTCTTCTACTTTTTCTTTTTCTAAAACCCTCATTATTGGAGTTTCCGGCACTCGATTTCTCGGCAGTCGATAAAGTGAGTATCGATGTCGAATTTTCGAGAGTCAAAAATTTTAGGATGTGACAGCGTGGTATCAGAGCATATGGTTAAGCGACAACCCTGCTCTGTTGGGTGTTACTCATTAGAGATAGAGTCAGCAGTACTCTAGAATGAGTAGAGTGTAAAAATAGATATGAGCGCGTATTTGTTAGTGAATATAAAAAAATATTTTATATTGTGATGATTGGTTTATTGAGTGGTATATGAACCTTCGTCGGCACAGTCTGCGCAACTGGATCGAAGGGGTTTCTAAACGCTCGAATAGAACAATTCGGCACAGTATTGTTTTGAATAGGGTGAATGAGATAATTTTACCCAAAACTATTTTTGTATAGAAAAGGATGTTTTTCTATGAATTACTACAGTATATGGTTGCATGGTTGTTAGAGGTAATAATATGAGAAATATTATCATTGAAATTAAGTAAGAAATTGAAATCGTAACCCCAAAGTTAAGAAATAAATCCATATATAAATGAGATTTGAGAATGTAAATTATAAATGTGATTTGTAATTTGAAATGGAATTCCAGAGAAGTTTTTGGAAATGTTTTGAAAAGAATTTGGAAATTTTGGAGATTTGGAAAGTTTAAATCATTTTTGATTTGAAAATGAATTTCGAAGGGTTTGAAAAGTATTTTAAAGAGATGAAAGCTTTAAACTCTTTTAGGTCGCTGGAAAATAACTTCGATGATGACCGCGGCATCGTTGGTGTTCATTTTCGGGTTTCCAAAAGAGGAATTGCTGCCAAATTGTTTTAAATGGAAGTTGTTTGAAAAATTTAGGTTTTGTTTTGGAAATTCAAAGGATAATTTGAATTGTTTTCAAAATGGCTTTGAAATGTTGGTAAGACTCTGGAATCCTATTTAAAATATTTATGGAATAAGAAATGAGTTGATAACTTATACAAATTGAATCTTGATAAAATAAGTTTAACTTAAAAGAATGGTGTTAAATTTAAGAAAGTATAAGTGAATGAATTTGAATAAATGAAAGTGAAATTGAAAGTTGAGATTCCTTTTGAATTTGTAAGTAAATAAAACTGCAATTGAATTTGATTTGGGGAAAACGAAGGGAACTATTAAACTAAAATTAGTAAGTAAAGCTAATTGAATATTAACCAAATGAATAAGGTTTGGAACGAATTAAATTCAATAATTGTAAAAGAAAGATAAATTGAATTCGAATGAGGAATTGAAATGTGAAATTGAATTCAAATAAAATCTGAAATGTAAAATTGAAGATAATGGATATAACTTCAATAGCGAATTAGAAATGATATAAGCAGTTATATTGAAAATTTTGTAATTGAATGTGCAAAATAGTTTGAATGCTGTAACTAGATATATATGGCTAGTAGGATATACAGGTGTATAAAGGGATTGGAAAATTTATTTCACAGATAATTCGAATTGCTCGAAAAAGGTATGTATTTGAATTATAATATGAGTTTTTGATGATTTTCTGGTCTAGCCGCTTGCCTTTTTCTTTTTCTTTTTGAAATCTGAGAGTCCGTAGGGACGTTTTGTAGTCGTGCCGTATTAGCCGCGCAAAGGAGACGCTGGCGAAATTTTTCGAAAATTTCGAGTGTTAGAAAATTTTTGAGAAAATTTTGAAGTTAATATTTGAATTTAAACTCGAATTTGAATTTAGAAGTTAAACAATGTTGTTTGAAACTTTAATTGGAGTTGGAAAGTTAGTAGAAATGATAACGAATCTTTAGTAGAAAGATTTGTCTTGATGAATTGATAAAACTATTTAGATTGTGAAAAATAGTAGACGAGTTAAGAACCTTTTTCCCTAACTTGTAATTTCGAGGACGAAATTCTTTTAAGGGGGGAAGTCTGTAACAACCCAGAATTTTGACCAAATTAAATTTGAGAATATTTAATTAATTTTAGATATTTGAACGGTAATTTAATTTGAATCCCCGATATAACTTTGAAAATTTGCGATTAAACTATAAAATTTAATCGATTGAAGTTAAATAAAAATTTGAATCTACAATTTTAAGCTGAAGAAAAATATTTTGAAAGCTTTTAAAATTCGTATTGATAATAATGAAGATGATAGAAGCTTCAGAATTTAATTTCGAACTGTTTTGTTCAGTTTTGAAAATAATCACTCGAACCGATATTTATAAAATAGTCAACTTTCAAACAGTCTCGGAATTCAACGAAACCGGTTCCATTGGGTCCGTAATATTTAATTATTACCGGATTTCCAATTTCGTATTTTTTGGAGTTGTGGTGTGAACATACGGCGTGTAAACGCATTGAAATTTATATCGGTTTCAATTTAAATTTAAACTTTAAATTAGTCAACACATCAGCTATTTTTCCTCCTTCAAACACGCGCCTGGAATCATGCCTAAAGTTTCGCCATTTCCTTCTGTTTTAATCACGTCTGCTCCCTTCCTTTCTCCATACTTCAGTTCAAATCAAACGAAAGAAAAAAATCTTCGTTCCCCACAATCTCGTTCAGTAAAAATAAAATGGCCACTTCCTTTGTTTAAAACCGAATCGAGATCTACCTAAAAACGAATTCGTTCGTATAAGAAATTAAAACACTTCTCGTTCAATTGAATCACTGCATGTTTCTTCCATGAGTCGATCAAGAGGGTCGAACACAGGGGCGGTGTGGAGTCGCGATTGATTCCGGGAAGGAGGTGCGGCGTCGAGGCAAGGCTGGAGGCGACGATCTAGGCGATGGGCTTCGTTCGCGAGGTCGCGAAGCAGTTGCAGGCGGTTTCATCTGGGGTGTCACGATTCAGGGGAAGCGGCGATGCATTTTTGGAGTAAGGCGAGATCGAGTTCATCGATAGAGGCGTCGCGCGCGCATGGCAATGAGGTGCCGATTGAGCTAGGGTTTGAAGTTCGAGGTCGAACGAGCGAAGGCGTTCGCACGTGCTGCTGGGTTGTCTGGTATTGCAGACGAGTGTGCTCGAACGGCGAGCGAGGTGGAGGACTTCACGTGGGGGTTCAGTGATCTCGGCCTGGGTTTGTTATGTGGTAAGGGATTTACAGTTCGATTTAATTTGGTCTTTGAATCCATGTAAAGTTATCAAATGAAGATCTAGTTTGAACAGTAAAGTAATACATAGAATTTTAGAAATTTACAATGAACGAAAGAGTAGTTTACATGGGTAAAATTTGATAATGATAAATTACATAAGGATTCGATTTTTTTAAAAATCTATCTAATGGGAAAATAGTTCAAATTTAATTGTTAGTTTAACTAAAAATCTTAGTTAAATTAAAAATTGTAAAATGGCAGATTTAATTGTTCGACCTATTCGAATATTAATGAATTGTATAATTGTTATACAAGGTCGAATACAACGAAGAAAAAGAAATGACTGGAATGGAAATTGGATTACAAATTAAAAGCGAAGGTGAGATCTTCTCACTCAGATTTAATTTTGAATTGCAGTTATTGATTGATTTGTTTGAATGTGCTATTAGATATAATAGGATATATCTATATATATAGCAATATATACATATTGGCATATGTATATATTGGATTGATGATTTTCCCGCCTCGTATAGCGGATGAGACCCTATTGCGCCGTTAGTAAGCGGATTTATAAAAACCTATATACCGCGATAATTCCGTACTGGAGCGGAATTGGTATTGTGCTAACGTCTTTGGATGCAGGGAAACAGGTTGGAGGGATCCAACTGGATTCCTCAACTGTATTTATTTATTTACAGATGTTGATATGTATTCTGTCATCATATGATGATATATGATGTTTGATGTTGTGATGGACTAATTGATGCGTTGCATCATCGGGTTCAATTTTAAAGTTTAAAAATAAACGATTTGTACTTTAAAAGGGATTTTGAAGTGATTTTTGGAAAGTATACGATTTATTAAATTTTGGAATTTATTTATCTTAAATAAATAAATAAATGTTATAAATTTAAAGTTATGAAAATTTTAAATTGTGAAATATACCTGAAAGGTGATTTTGAAATAAATAGTCAAGTGATAAATAAAATAGTTTAAGTTGGATTTCTTTTGAATTATTTAAGAATGATATATATAAAAGATGTACAGAATTGATATTTATCAATTAATAGTATTGGAATTTTAAAACGAGTTTCTATAAGTGTTAGAAATTTATAGAATTATAAATTGTGAAGACATGAGATTTATAGAATTATAGATTGTGAAGATTTGAAGTTTATAGATTTATAAAGATTGAAGTTTATAAATTTATAAAGATTGAAGTTTATAGATTATAAAGTATGAAGTATAAAATGAATGAAGTTATAAAATGAATGAAGTTGTAGAATAAAGACTGATAAGAAATTTACTAGTAACTTGGATTGTTGCCTTTAAATGGGATATTGATCGAATTATTAATAAAGAAGATTTATTAAATTGAAGTCGTTAGAAAATAGAAATAGAATTTATAAACGTTGTTTTATAAATTCGAAATCAATTGGATTTGGTAAATTAAAAGGTTAAAGGGGATTTTATCCACGATTTTGGACAGTGGGTAATTCTTGAAATAAATGTGTAGAAAAAAAATCGAAATTTGGTTATTGAAGTATATTCACGATTTTGGACAGTGGGTAATTCTTAAAATAAATGTGTAGAAAAAAAATCGAAATTTGGTTATTGAAGTATATTCACGATTTTGGACAGTGAATATATTATCAAAAAAATGGTTATGTTTGGGAAAGCGATATTATAAAGGAAGTTAATTGTTTTAAAAGATGGGTTTAAAACGTGTGAACTATCGAAATCATAGATTTCAACAATTATTGTTGAGATAGACGTTTTCGAGAAATAAGGAAATGATGGACTATAACACTGTTGTTATAGTAAATGATTTCCGAAAGGAAATGTTTTATATAGTATTGGGATTTATATATCTACCTAAATTCCGAATCCCTATACTAGTGATTTCGAGTCGTCGTAACGATGTTTTACGCAACATTCGTTTTGACTCAAAATAAATGTGTTAAAAGAATATTTTCCTTAAAGGATGAATATATACTTAATTTGATTTAAGTATATCGAATATTTTCAAATGTTGAAAATAAATGATTTGTGAATTACTTATTATTAAATAAGTATGGAAATGCTTTTCCAATATGAAATGAACTGTTTTGAGATTTTATCTTCAAAGATAAATTGAATTGTGGAAATTGATTTGAAATTGTTTTCAAACGGTTAAGTGTGGAAATTATATATCTAGTAAAAGATATTTTGAAAGATGAAATAATTTGGAGAATTATTTGGAATCTGATGATGTTGCGCATCTTTGTTGATAGTTAAATAACCGACTATCAATAATTACCTTTAGCTAGGTATTTGTTGTGAATTGGATGAATTTGAATGCCACACTTATTTTGAATAAGCGCTCACTATTCGGGTTAGCCGGGAAAGGACCATGGGGTCGTATAACCCATTCCGAATATGTGATACGTCGTTATGAATCGCATTTGAAGACCGGTGTTGAAGACCGGATATTTTTGAAAACGGAAGGATTACCGTCGAGTTACTCTACACCGACTGATCTTCGGTTTAGAGGTTTTATCACCCTTAGTGACGGGAAGTCCGGACGTGATTAGAAAATTATCCGGAAGTGCAAGGGCTTCGTGAGAAGTGCCTTCGGTTCTGTTCGATCCCGGAACAGACTTTTATGGATTGTGTGTCTGACGTTACAATTTGAGATATAAAGCTGATTTCTTTCAAATACATTTCTGTTGGTGGCGGAGAATTTATTCTCTTAGCTTAACACCCTTCTCTGAGACGTACGAGCTCAGAGGTTATGTAGTTGAAATTTATCAGCGATATATCCCAACTTGGTAACGTGGCATACTGAGTGTTGCTGTGAAATGATCAGTGTTTGATCATTTGTGATATGATCATTTGTTTGATCTTATATCTTTGTGATCATAGGTTGATCATTTTGTTTGACCCGAAGCAGGGCTTTTTGAGAAAGCGTAGCTTTGTGGACGAGACTTCATCGAGCCTCACACCCCGGAAATGGTCGAAACAAAACGAATGCAGCAAGGTTCTAGGGAGTAGCGCCCCTTAGTGTATGTCATTCCTTCTGGATAAAGGTGGTATCATGGTATGGAGCCCAGATACTTAACCTCTGTGGTTACTGCATTATTTTTCTATGTGGTTTGTTGCGAATCGGGGATCCTCGGGAAGATCGGTGACGATCGGGGGATGGCATACGCATGTCAGTAGTTACCTATTTTTGCAGAGGTAACCCGGCCTTGTGTTGGCAGAGATCCGGTTAGGTTCTCGGGTCGTCTATTCCAGGGACGTACCCATCGTGGATAGGAAGTTCCTTAGCCTGACCATTTGTTGGAAATCCAAAGAAACAATACGTGACGTGTACGGTTTTAGTTGTATTACCTGCTATGGAATGTGGCGGTAACCTGCTATTGAACATAGTAGCTATAGTAGGCATAAGTGCGGAATGCCTATGCTGGCTAAGATTAATATTATACTTTCGAAATGTTTTCGACACTATGCACTAATAATAATATCAAAAATGATTTGATTTTGCGTAGTAAGCATCTTTGACTATCATAAGAAGAAATCTCCTCCAATTCTGCGTTTGCATTGTGTGTGTGGTGGGAGGTCTTATGGTAGTCTCATTTTTCAAAAAGCATTGCGAATTGACATTAAAAGTTTTCTTGTTGTTTATTTTTAAAGATAAACTGTTTTACGATCTCACACCAGTCACCATGACTGACTCGGAGTTTATTGTTTCCCTTCTAAACTCTGGGTGCCCACCAATTTCCACACGGGCAGCCTAGAGTTATATTATCAGGATATTCTGGATATTTTGGAGCTTTGGAGATAAGCTGGATGGCGAGACGTAGTATTTGTATCTGATAGTATTTATTCCGCTGTGTATTCTGTATGAGGATAAGTTTATATAACTGTCCATTGTTGTATATTGACTCTGATTGATGTATGTATATAAACTGATATAGTTCTTTGTTTTAAAAGACTAGTGTTTATCTATTATATATTGTTCCGCTGCGATGTGTAAGATTCTGATATTGTTCTCTGTTCTGATGTGTTGTTCTGTTGTTCTTCTTCTCTGCTTTCTTTCTTTCTTCTCTTTTCCTTCTATCTTCTTCTTCTTCTACTTTTTCTTTTTCTAAAACCCTCACTATTGGAGTTTCCGGCACTCGATTTCTCGACAGTCGATAAAGTGAGTATCGATGTCGAATTTTCGAGAGTCGAAAATTTCAGGATGTGACAGGGCACTACTCCCTAGAACCTTGCCGCATCCTTCCTGTTTCGACCATTTCCGGGGTGTGAGGCTCGACGAAGTCTCGTCCACAAAGCTACGCTTTCTACAAAGCCCTGCTTCAGGTCAAACAAAATGATCAACCTATGATCACAAAGATATAAGATCAAACAAATGATCATATCACAAATGATCAAACACTGATCATTTCACAGCAACACTCAGTATGCCACGTTACCAAATTGGGATATATCGCTGATAAATTTCAACTACATAACCTCTGAGCTCGTGCGTCTCAGAGAAGGGTGTTAAGCTAAGAGAATAAATTCTCCGCCACCAACAGAAATGTATTTGAAAGAAATCAGCTTTATATCTCAAATTGTAACGTCAGACACACAATCCATACAAGTCTGTTCCGGGATCGAACAGAACCGAAGGCACTTCTCACGAAGCCCTTGCACATCCGGATAATTTTCAATCACGTCAGGACTTCCCGTCACTAAGGGTGATAAAACCTCTAAATCGAAGATCAGTCGATGTAGAGTAACTCGACGGTAATCCTTCCGTTTTCAAAAATATCCGGTCTTCAACACCGGTCTTCGAATGCAATTCATAACGACGTATCACATATTCGGAATGGGTTATACGACCCCATGGTCCTTTCCCGGCTAACCCGAATAGTGAGCGATTATTCAAAAATAAGTGTGGCATTCAAATTCATCCAATTCACAACAAATACCTACTCAAGGTAATTATTGATAGTCGGTTATTTAACTATCAATAAAGATGCGCAACATCATCAGATTCCAAATAATTTTCCAAATTATTTATCTTCAAAAATATCTTTATTAGATATAAAATTTCCACACTTCAAAAATAAATCAATATTTATTTTTAAACGAATTCCCATTTCTTTTTATAAATTCCATAGTGAATTTATATTTCAAAAATATCTACTGATAGACGATTTTCAAATCGATTCCAATATTCATTTTCAATTTACCTTTAAGAAGATAAAATCTCAAAACAGTTCATTTCATATTGGAAAAACATTTCCATACTTATTTAAAAATAAGTATTTCACAAATCTATTTATTTTCAACATTTGAAAATATTCGATATACTTAAAATCAAATTTAAGTATAAATTCATTCTTTAAGGAAAACATTCTTTTAACACCTTTATTTGAGTCAAAACGAATGTTACGTAAAACATCGTTACGACGACTCAAAATCAATAGTATAGGGATTCGGAATTTAGATAGATATATAAATCCCAATACTACATAAAAACATTTCCTTTCGGAAATCATTTACTATAACAACAGTGTTATAGTCCATCATTCCCTTATTTTTCGAAAACGTCTATTTCAACAATAAATGTTGAAATCTATGGTTTCGATTCATAATACATTTTAAAACATCTTTAAAATGTTTAACTTCGTTCTAAAGTATCACTTCTTCAAAAATAAATCCATTTTATTCAATAATACATTCACTGTCCAAAATCGTGAATATATCCTTTTTAATAATCTTCTATATTCAATTTATCAAATTCAATTGATTTTGAATTTATAAAACAACGTTTATAAATTCTATTTCTGTTTTAATAACAACTTCAACTCATAAATCTTTTTTTTTATTAACTTCTATATTTTACTTATCAAAATAAGTGATTTTGGATTTATAAACAACTTTTATAAATTTCAATTCTATTTGTAAAAACTTCAATACCAAATCAATTTCAATATTGATTTAAAAATTTATTTATCACTACTAAGTAAATTCCTTATTTTCCTCAAATTTTTCAATATTCTGTTTTTAACAATGGATTCTTCAATTTGAAATCATTTTACATTGATTTCCCAATTTGTTTCAATTTACCAATTAAATTTCTAATAGGATTTCCAACTTATCTTCTCTTAAATAAATTCCTTTTTAAGAAAATAAATTTCAATCATTTCTTTCAATCTATTTTTAAAAATCCAAATTTTAAATTAAATTCTTCAATTTAAAATCACTATTTTACGAAATCCATTTATTTAACATTTTCACTTTATTCTGGAATAAATTCGATAATACTATAAAAATCAACTTTTATACCTTTAAATTCTTTTCTTCAAATTTTATTCAATTTCAAAAAATTGATTCACTTAGAAATTTTCTACTTGAATTTCAAAAATTCAATTTCGTTTTACTTTGGAATCCAATGATGTCAAAACTTCCATTCAGCTAAATTTTAGCTTTCAAACAATTTCCAGACATCAATTCAATAACATCAATAATCATTCACAGATTATCACATCACAGTAGGAATAAATTTAATCAATGTGAGGGGTCGAGTTGGATCCCTCCAACCTGTTTCCCTGCATCCAAAGATGTTAGCACAATACCAATTCCGCTCCAGTACGGAATTATCGCGGTATATGGGTTTTATAAAAATCCGCTTACTAACGGTGCAATAGGGTCTCATCCGCTATACGAGGCGGGAAATCATCAATCCAATATATACATATGCCAATATGTATATATTGCTATATATATAATAGATATATCCTACTATATCTAATATCACATCCAATAGCAACAATCAGTCAATTAAATAACTGCAATACAAAATTTATTTGAGTGAGAAAACAATCTCACCTTCGCTTTTAATTTGCAATCCAATCCAATCTCGACCCAATTTCTTGATTTATACCTTGTATAAATAATTATACAAATTTATTAATATTCGAGCCAATTAAATAACCAATTTCCATTTTTAATTGTTAAATTTTGATAGTTCGTTCTAAACCAATTCCTAAATTAATAAATTTCATTTAACCACCATTTAAATTTCTTTAAACCCATTTCCCTTTTATAAATTTATTTAACTAAAATTTAATTTAAACAATTTTAAATTTCTAAAATTATTTGTATTTGATAGTTTAACTAACTAATGATTTGTTTCTAATAAATTCCCTGTATGTATTTATATGTTTTACTGTAACTATATTATCAATGCACAAATTTATCTAAATTAAAACAAAATTAAAATAGCTTACTGTAAAAGAAAACTTCATTGTATATTCACATACCCATAGACTTCGAATTGAACCCAAGCAAATCGAACAGCTTCCAAATCGAGAACACCCAAATCGAACGATGCTACTCGACTGATACTCCTAGCTCCACGCGATAATGATCGAAGCCAAAGCCTCATTGTCGATTTCCAGCTACACGCCGTCGCGATGGACCCACCTCGCGCCGCTCGCCTCGCCGCGAACGCCTGCTCTACTTCGATCGCGAGCCACCGAGAATACCTCCAGCCTCGATTAACTCCCCTTCGAACAACAACCGCAACGCTCCCACGCGACTGCACGACACCGGCCCATCCTGACATTTCCAAACGAGCCCTAGCTGGCTCGAACGCGAGACCTCCCCAAGTGCCACAATCCAGACCATCGCCATCATCCTTACTCGAGTCGCCTACTACCTATGACCCAGCGAACGCCTTCTCCTCGTCGACCACTGCAGGCCGAACGCGTAGACTCATAATCGAGTCCGCGATGATGATCCCCGATTTTGTTATTTTTCTTTTGATAGGGAGCAGCCATTTTTTTCGAGAGGGGGGGGGGGGGGAAACGAGAGTTTCGTTCGATCGAACGAAAATGAGGACGAAGGAAAAAGGAATCGGCCATTTAAATTTTTTTTTTCTCTGATTTTGAACGAGATAGGTAAAATTTAAAAAGGGAAGAACAGAGGGAACTACGTGATTTTGCAGAGAGGTAAGGGTCGCACGATTTTTCTCCTCAATTTTAGGCGTGAGATAAGGGGAAGGTATCGTGATTGTCTACGTGGTGGAAAGGAGTGAACGTGTTGCAGTTGACCAACTTTTAAATTTAAATTCGAATTAATTCCAACGCGTTTATCTATCGTGTGTTCACATAACAGTCCCAATCAATACGAAATTTGAAATCCTATAATAATTTAATATTACGGACCCAATGGAACTGGTTTCGTCGAATTCCGAGACTGTTTTGAAAAATGACTATTTTTAAATATCGATTCGAACAATTAAATTCCAAAACTGAACGAAACACTTTCAAATTCAATTCTGAAAGTTCTATTACCTCCAGAATTATCAATGCGAATTTTAAAAGTTTTTGAAATATTTTTCTTCGGCTTAAAATTAAAGATTCGAATTTTTATTCAACTATCAACAGATTAAATTCTATAATTTAATCGCCAAATTCAGAGTTATATCGGGGATTCAAATTAAATCATCGTTCAAATATTTAAAATTAATTAAATATTCTCAATTTAATTCGTTCAAAATTCAGGGTCGTTACAAAATTATAATTCAAACTTTGTAAAATCATAACTGTTTCATACTATATCAGAATTTGACGATTCTCAAAGCGTTGGAATCGCAGAAAAGAATACTATGCGATGGTGCAGATCCGGAGTCATTTCGGGCAAGTAGAAATTTGGGTTTAATCGGGCACCGTCCGGTTTAATTTAAATTTCGAACGCTCGCCGAAACTCAAGGTGAGTTTTCTCACTCACATCTGGATGCTAGGCATTTTAAATAGTTAATATTTAAATATCTGTGTGGATGGCTGAATATAATTGTTATTATCAGTCTGGATTGATATTTATATTGGGATGTGCTAACATTTGTGATGCAGGGAAAAACAGGTTGGAGGGATCCAACTGGATTCCTCACAATGTAATAATTATTTTATAGTTGATAATGATGCATGTTTATGTGTTGTGATTGATAAATCTGACATTAAATTGTACTGTGATATTGTGGATAAATGGTAAATCCAGAATTAAATTATAAATGAATAAATTAGGGTTTTAAAAGAAATTAAAGAAATTGTTAAATAAGGAATTTAAAGGAATATAAAAATTGGATTCTGTTTTGGAATGGAAAATGTAAATTGGTAAAATTGGGATTTTAAATATTGGGGAAAATTTATCAATCGTTAAATGTGAAATATAAGTTTTCTGGAAATGAATTCTATGAAATTATAAATTGAGTAAAATAACAGTGGTTTATTTTAATGATGAATAGTGATATCCGGAAAAGTAAAATATGTTAAAATGAAGCTTCCGAATATAAATGTACGATTTTAAGTGTTAATAGAATATTTTAAAATACCGTTTTCTCCATTGGGATTTTATTTAAGTAAATTGGAAATATGGTTTACATTTAAGAATTTTCCAAATTTATCTTACTTAAAAATGTTTTAAACTATATTTTAAAATGAATTTCCGGGTATGGGAAATTGAGTGCGAACTTCGGATGAAGTTATAGATAAGTATGGAATTGGGAATTTATGTTGTAAACATAAATTGAATTTGAAATAAATCGTTTGGATTTATATGAAGGATACTTTGGAATGTTTGAACGGGATAGTGTTTCCCTGGGAAAAACCAAGTTAGAGCTTTAAAGGTTTTTATTTAATTAAAGTTAAAGTTTAAATTATTTAAAGAGTATTTTCAAGAAATTATTATTTTTAGAGAAAAAAAGTTTAAATTATTTTAAAGTTATTTGTTTAAGTTATGGAAAAGGTTAGTATTATCTTTTTAAAAACACTACCTGTAAATATTTAGTAAATTGAACCCTTATTTAAATCGAGTTATATCCTATTGAATAAATACTATTTAAAGTAGTTTTGAAATTATATTTTGAGTAAATAACTAGAAGTACATTTATATATTTATAAGTATATTTCGCTATAAAGTATTTTAATTGTTTTTAATCTAAATTGTTTAAGCTTGGTTTTTCCAAATGGGAATAAATGGTAAGGCTTTACCCTGTAAAGGAAGAAATTGGGAAGTCGTTTAAAATGAGTTTTGAAATGTGAAAATATATCTTTTAAAGATATTAAAGGGGAAGAATAAATAATGTGTGATATTATTTATTGTGTGATGGATGCTTATGGATGCTTGTGAATGTGAATTGATAGTTAAATCACCGACTATCAATATTGGCCAAATGCGCTGATCGTTTCGAAGAGACCGGGATCGAGATTTATTTCTCGAATACCACTTCGATCCGGTTTGTACATTTCGTGTAACGTGTTCGGAGTCGAAGATGGAGCTGTGAAGAGCAAGGGCTAGTCGCTACTAATCCTGAGGATATTTCCAAAATGGATGTAGTAGGAATAGTGCCTTCGATTCCGTTCGGACCCGGGACGGACTTGTATGGATGAATGCTTTCGGAACATCGTCAGCGGACGATGGGCATTCTAAGGGATATGTGCTATAAAGGTAACGCTTAGCCTCAAGCCTCATCAACCGAGAATGACTGAAAATCAGGGGTTATGCAGCAAGGCTTCGTGGGTAGCGCCCACTGGAGAGTATGGTCATCCCTGTCTAGATGTCCCTTTATTTCGGCTTAGTGGTGCGGTTGCTGATCACAACCGTGGGGTGATTATATTCGGAATTGCCCATAGGTGATCCCGGCCTTGTGTTGCAGGGGACTTAGGGTGGGTCCTCGGTACTGTGATCTAGGCCACGTACTGTGACAGGTGGTACCCCAGTGCCTAGTCATTCGTTGGAAATCCATTTTCCCTACGTGCCTTGTACGTGTTTTGTTTGTATACCTAGTATGCTGGAATTTAATGAATGTAACAATTTCAGCTATTTTAATAAGTATTTATATATAGACACTATTATAATATCAGAGGATTTTGATATAAAAAGTGTTTTAGCTATCGTAAGGTAAAAACCCGACATGTTTATTTGTGGCGTGGTCTTACGAGATGCTTTTGATTTTCAAAGGATTTTTGGAACTTTAATAATCAATTGGGTGTATTTATGATGCGCTGGTATTCCAGACTGACTCGGGTGTTATTTTATTATAATGCTCGGGTTAGACCGAGTATATTTACAGGATAGGTTGCTATGGAGCTCAGGAGAGGAGCTGGAGTTCGAGGCGTATTTCTCGTACTTGTATTATTCCGCTGCTGTGATTGTTGTATTGACTGATTGACTGGATATTGATGATTATTTTATGATATACTCTGATGATGATGTATTGTATATAAACAGATATAGTTTTCATTTGTGTAAAGATCTGTTATATATATATTATATTTTATCCGCTGCGATTGTGAGGTTCTGATTTTGTTTAGTTCTTTCTTCTTCTATCTCTCTCTTATTCTTCTACAATCTGTCTTTTCCGGCATTCGATCGTCGGCATATTATACTGTTGAGTATTTTGTGTCGATTTTCGAGGGTTGAGAAGAGCGGGTCGTCACACTTGGTATCAGAGCTTAGGTTGGCGACAACCTAGGCTTTGGGGAAAATTACTCATTATAAATAGAGTCAATAGTACTCTATAAGGAGCTGAGTGTAATAATAGCTATGAGAGCGTACTTGTTAGTGGATATAAAATTGTTTTTATACTGTGTTGACTTATCGGTTGAGTGTTTATAAATTCTGGTCGGTGCGGGAAGTACAACCGTATCGATAGGGGTTTCTAAACTCTTAAACAAGATAAACCGACATAGTATTGTTTTTAAAGTGGGTAAATGAAATAATTTTACCCAAAATTATATTTTGATATAAAGAAATAATTTTCTGGATTATTATATATTGGATGTTTGGTTGGTTGTTTCTTCTATAATTAAATAAGAAATTAAAATATGATTTAAAATTTAAAATGATTTCTAAGCAAATAAGAATTTAAGATATTAAATGGTTTATAACTAAACAGAATTAACTAAATATGGTATAAATAAGAAGAAGTGAAATTGAAATTTGATTTAAACCAGAATTTAAAACCCGGAAATTTTGAGAAGTGTTTTTAAATGAATGTAAACAAGGATTTGGAAATTTGAAAATTTTGAGAATGTTGAAATGTTTTCCCAGGCTTTTGGAGTCAATGATGGAGTATATTTTGGAAAATATTCTTGAATGGAAATTGATTTGAGGTGAATTTTGGAAGTGGAAAGCATTGAACTCACTGCAGTCGCTGGAAAATAATCCTGATGATGCTGGCCACATCATCAGAATTCATTTTCGAGTTTCTAAAGTGATGGATTGCTTCCGTGGTGATTGGTTAAGATATTTGTTTATACTTGTTTGTATACAAGTTGTTTTAACAATTTTAAGGGGAAAATTGTTTTGGTAAAAGCAGGGTGTTTGGGATTTGGGATTTGATATATCAAATGGGAATATGTTGATTTTGATTTCAAAATGGTTTTGAAATAAAACCGAGTAATTGAATTCTGGAAATCCTATTTGAACTGTAAAAGTTAAAATGAATCAACTAGGGAATTTACTGAATGAAGTTGATTGAAATAGGGAGGAAAATGAAATTTTGTTCTAGAATGTAAATTTACTCTGAAGAAATGAAGGTGAATGGAATGAATTTGGGTTTAACTTAAGATAAGTTAAATTAAATTGAAACCTGAAATTGAATTACACCTAAGTAAATTGGAATTCACTTGAAATAAGTATAAAGGTGAAGTGTAAATACTTATAATTGTGTAAGTGAATTCATATTCTAAAGTTATAAAGTGTTATAATTTGAAGTTGTGATTAAATGGAAAGGGACTTAAATGGGCAATCTAAACCCTTAAATAGAAGTGAAATTGAAGTTCATTAATGGAAATAGCTGGATGGTGAGGCAAATTCAAACTCAATCCTAAATGAAATGTAAAGTAAGATAAGGTAAGGTGAGATATAAACTTAAAATGGTAAATGAGTTCTAAACTTATTTATGGAGGAATAAAATGGATTGAAGTGAAATTCAAAATATCAGATGCATCATAAACAATATTGAATGAAATTCAATTCTCTTATTTAAGTAGTAAAGAAGTGGGTTAAATGAAATTTGACTAAATAAAATTTAGTTAAACTTGGAATAAATTTGGATAAGAATCAAATTGAAAGGGAATTTGGTTTAGTTGATATGATGTTGAATGAAGTAAATGCTTACTCAATTAAGTCCAAAATGATTGTTTGGAAATAAATTAGCTAAATTAAATGGGATGTGTATGGTAATTAATAGAATTTTGATAGTTTGGTCAAAATTTGAAAGGTTAATAAAATCCAGTTTTGGGATGGGATTTAAGTTGGTAATAAGTGTTGGAAGTGAGGATGAATAATGGAATTAACTTATAATAGAGGTGGTTTGAATTGTAAATAAAGTTCAAATGAGAGAAATAATTTAAGTGGTCTCTTCGTTAATAAAATAAATTTGTACATGGATTTAGTAAATAAACAAAGAGCATTAAAGTCATAAATAAATTGAAATTTGATTGAGTGAGAATTAAATGGAAATCAAATAAAATTGATATAAGAAGATAAAGTAATTATTGTGAAAGGACTTAAGTAACTTGAAAGACAAACAAAGTGATTTTGAATGGGCTTTATTAAGTAATCTTGAATGCAATTTGTTAAATAATAAAATGGAAATGCATGTGTAATTGTATTAATTAATTATTGAGATGTTATAATTTGAACTAAAATGTTAATCTTGAAGTGGGAATAAGAAATTGAATTAAAGATAGCGATTGAATAAGCATGCTTGGATTGTGAACCATGCAAAATGGAATAAAATGAATGCGAATCTAAATTGAAATTAATTTTAAATGGTTATAATCTTAAGTGGTAATAAATTTTGTTTGTATGACATGAAATTGCTTGTATTTGGAGTTGAGTTGTTTAACAAGCAATTGAAATTGATTTTTGCATAAATTAATATGGATTGGAACCCAATTTAAAGAGTTTGTAAATAAATGCAAGTGAATTGATTTAAAGTAGCAAATGGAATGGATTTTAAATCAATAGGAATGAATTGATCTTTTTATGAGTAATGTTTGCATATGAATGAAAATGGATCATAAAAGAAATGCAAATGCCTCAAATTGAAAATAAGAATTGGTTGGTAAATCAGATTGGAAATGTAAGTTAAAATAAAGAAATGTAAGTAAGACATATGTTAATTATATTGGAATAGAAATGAATTGGTTGTAATAAATATGAATGGTATATAGTAAACTTGAATGTAAATCATTCAAGTGAAATAAAATGAAGTTGGACTTGAATAAGTAATTTGAAAAGTGATTGAAATCTTTGGATTGTTGAAAAGTATAGTGACATTGTTAAACTATGAAGTTTGAGTTTGTAAAGAGAATTTAAATGATGTCGGAATTGTGATATTGTTTATAAAGATGGTTAACATAGTTAAATTATGAACTATGCTTGGTTTGGTTATGAAATGGATATGTTTGGCTTGCATTTATATTGGAAAGGTTATGAAAATGCTCATATCTTTGAAAACTGATGAGTTTGTTGAGTAAGTACAGGTATGGGAGGCGTTCGAGAGAGTTGGAGCGCGTATATGCGTTAGATTAGCCGCTCGCTTTTAAAATTTGCTAAAAAGGTACGCCTACGCAAATATAATTGGGAATTGATATATATATATATATATATATTGTGATATATTTTGGTTTCCGGCCTTGTGAGCCGATGTATATATATTTGTGTATCCTGCGATATCGCAGAAGCTCCTTCGTACAAAGGAGACTCCGCCAAAATTTTCCAAAAATTTTGGGAGTTAGAAAATTTTGGGTATTTGATTTGCTAAGAAATTGAATTTTTGAAAGCAAATGTTAAAATAAAGGCTTTAGAGTAAATAAAGCAAATGGTTTTGAATTGGAGCTGAAACTTTTTGGGAAAGTGAATATAAGCTTTTAACTAAGCAAATTGGGTAAGTAAATGGGTTGGAAAGTATATTTCTACCTTAGCAAATTTCGGGGACGAAATTTTTATAAGGGGGGAGGAATGTAACATCCCGTATTTTTAAGCCATTGAATTTGAACATTTAATTCATTTTAAATGTTTAATATGGGTTTAAGATTTATTTTGAACTAAAAAGAATTGGTTTAAACTAAAATAACAAGTGATAATTTCTAATGTGGAGTTTTAATTTGAGATTTGATAATAATAATTAAATATTCGGGATAGGAATAAAAAGGTGGATTTGGGTGTAAATAGCTATAAAATGATATTTAAATGTATTTTTAGGTTCGATTGCTTATAAATAATATTGTTGGATTTTTAGATGAATTTAAAAGTCGATAAGTATTATTTGGGATTTTATATTAATTTAATAATAGGATTTAATAATAAAATATTGCAGTTAATCAGATTTTAGTCCGGAATGAGCCGGAATCATTTTTAATGTGTTTATAAATTTTATATGATGTATTGTTAAGTTAATAAAATTATAAAAGTAAAATTTTAAGCGTTTCTGATAATTTCAGAAAATCGCCCGATTTAATGGACGAGTTAAAATAGCCTTCCGGGGCACAGTCTCGGAATTCGACGAAACTAGTTCCATTGGATCCATAATAAATAGTTATTATCGGATTTCAATTTTTGGAGCAATCGGAGTTGTCGTGTGACCGTGGCAGCTCGAAACGCATCGAAATCGATTTAACCGATTTAATTTTAAATTGATCGTTTTATTTCGTATCTCGCGCATACGATTAAATTAGCTTACGAAACTTGTTCCATCGTGTCCGGAACGCGGAAAAACCCTAGGGTAGCCTGTCGGAACGTGAGAATTGGATGTCGTGTGCTTTAACTGTTAAATTGAGATATTTTATTAATTAAATAATATTAAATTATATATATTAACGTTTTATCTCAAACCCTAGCTTCATAACGTGAGCCGCCGCCATTCACTACTACCAATGGCCGAAAACGTTCCCTTTTCTCCCTCATTTTCCAATCAATCCATGCAACGATTCGTAAAACTTTCTACATGGAAATCGTAGAGCATGAAACCAGCTTCAAATCTGTACGGGTGAGATCGATTTTAGCGGAGCATGGGGGCCAGGAACGTGACCGATAGGGGGCACGTTCGCTCTCGTTTCCAGCGCCAAGGAGGCCACCGAGCTGCACGTGCTTTGGGTCGAAGGAGGAGGTGGCTGAGGGGGTTTTCATAGAGGTAGTTGATCGAGTTATCTCTGAGCAAGGAGGCGCGATTTCGAAACCCTAATCGATGATGATGGGTTTGCTTTCGTTCGAAGTTGTTCCTGTACGTGCTCGCGTGAGGGAAGAACAGGAGCGGCCTCGATTTCTCACTGCTAGATCTACGGCTGAGATGGTATAAAAAAAAGAAAAGAAAAGAGAAATTGTTTTAAATTATAATTCAAACTTTGTAAAATCATAACTATTTCATACTATATCAGAATTTGACGATTCTCGAAGCGTTGGAATCGCAGAAAAGAATACTATGCGATGGTGCAGATCCGGAGTCATTTCGAGCAAGTAGAAATTTGGTTTAAATCGGGCACCGTCCGGTTTAATTTAAATTTCGAACGCTCGCCGAAACTCAAGGTGAGTTTTCTCACTCACATCTGGATGCTAGGCATTTTAAATAGTTAATATTTAAATATCTATGTGGATGGCTGAATATAATTGTTATTATCAGTCTGGATTGATATTTATATTAGGATGTGCTAACATTTGTGATGCAGGGAAAAACAGGTTGGAGGGATCTAATTGGATTCCTCACAATGTAATAATTATTTTATAGTTGATAATGATGCCTGTTTATGTGTTGTGATTGATAAATCTGACATTAAATTGTACTGTGATATTGTGGATAAATGGTAAATCCAGAATTAAATTATAAATGAATAAATTGGGGTTTTAAAAGAAATTAAAGAAATTGTTAAATAAGGAATTTAAAGGAATATAAAAATTGGATTCTGTTTTGGAATGGAAAATGTAAATTGGTAAAATTGGGATTTTAAATATTGGGGAAAATTTATCAATCGTTAAATGTGAAATATAAGTTTTCTGGAAATGAATTCTATGAAATTATAAATTGAGTAAAATAACAGTGGTTTATTTTAATGATGAATAGTGATATCCGGAAAAGTAAAATATGTTAAAATGAAGCTTCCGAATATAAATGTACGATTTTAAGTGTTAATAGAATATTTTAAAATACCGTTTTCTCCATTGGGATTTTATTTAAGTAAATTGGAAATATGGTTTTCATTGAAGAATTTTCCAAATTTATCTTACTTAAAAATATTTTAAACTATATTTTAAAATGAATTTCCGGGTATGGGAAAATGAGTGTGAACTTCGGATGAAGTTATAGATAAGTATGGAATTGGGAATTTATGTTGTAAACATAAATTGAATTTGAAATAAATCGTTTGGATTTATATGAAGGATACTTTGGAATGTTTGAACGAGATAGTGTTTCCCTGGGAAAAACCAAGTTAGAGCTTTAAAGGTTTTTATTTAATTAAAGTTAAAGTTTAAATTGTTTAAAGAGTATTTTCAAGAAATTATTATTTTTAGAGAAAAAAAGTTTAAATTATTTTAAAGTTATTTGTTTAAGTTATGGAAAAGGTTAGTATTATCTTTTTAAAAACACTACCTGTAAATATTTAGTAAATTGAACCCTTATTTAAATCGAGTTATATCCTATTGAATAAATACTATTTAAAGTAGTTTTGAAATTATATTTTGAGTAAATAACTAGAAGTACATTTATATATTTATAAGTATATTTCGCTATAAATTATTTTAATTGTTTTTAATCTAAATTGTTTAAGCTTGGTTTTTCCAAATGGGAATAAATGGTAAGGCTTTACCTTGTAAAGGAAGAAATTGGGAAGTCGTTTAAAATGAGTTTTGAAATGTGAAAATATATCTTTTAAAGATATTAAAGGGGAAGAATAAATAATGTGTGATATTATTTATTGTGTGATGGATGCTTATGGATGCTTGTGAATGTGAATTGATAGTTAAATCACCGACTATCAATATTGGCCAAATGCGCTGATCGTTTCGAAGAGACCGGGATCGAGATTTATTTCTCGAATACCACTTCGATCTAGTTTGTACGTTTCGTGTAACATGTTCGGAGTCGAAGATGGAGCTGTGAAGAGCAAGGGCTAGTCGCTACTAATCCTGAGGATATTTCCAAAATGGATGTAGTAGGAATAGTGCCTTCGGTTCCGTTCGGACCCGGGACGGACTTGTATGGATGAATGCTTTCGGAACATCGTCAGCGGACGATGGGCATTCTAAGGGATATGTGCTATAAAGGTAACGCTTAGCCTCAAGCCTCATCAACCGGGAATGACTGAAAATCAGGGGTTATGCAGCAAGGCTTCGTGGGTAGCGCCCACTAGAGAGTATGGTCATCCCTGTCTAGATGTCCCTTTATTTCGGCTTAGTGGTGCAGTTGCTGATCACAACCGTGGGGTGATTATATTCGGAATTGCCCATAGGTGATTCCGGCCTTGTGTTGCAGGGGACTTAGGGTGGGTCCTCGGTACTGTGATCTAGGCCACGTACTGTGACAGGTGGTACCCCAGTGCCTAGTCATTCGTTGGAAATCCATTTTCCCTACGTGCCTTGTACGTGTTTTGTTTGTATACCTAGTATGCTGGAATTTAATGAATGTAACAATTTCAGCTATTTTAATAAGTATTTGTATATAGACACTATTATAATATCAGAGGATTTTGATATAAAAAGTGTTTTAGCTATCGTAAGGTAAAACCCGACATGTTTATTTGTGGCGTGGTCTTACGAGATGCTTTTGATTTTCAAAGGATTTTTGGAACTTTAATAATCAATTGGGTGTATTTATGATGCGCTGGTATTCTAGACTGACTCGGGTGTTATTTTATTATAATGCTCGGGTCAGACCGAGTATATTTACAGGATAGGTTGCTATGGAGCTCAGGAGAGGAGCTGGAGTTCGAGGCGTATTTCTCGTACTTGTATTATTCCGCTGCTGTGATTGTTGTATTGACTGATTGACTGGATATTGATGATTGTTTTATGATATAATCTGATGATGATGTACTGTATATAAACAGATATAGTTTTCATTTGTGTAAAGATCTGTTATATATATTATATTTTATCCGCTGCGATTGTGAGGTTCTGATTTTGTTTAGTTCTTTCTTCTTCTATCTCTCTCTTATTCTTCTACAATCTGTCTTTTCCGGCATTCGATCGTCGGCATATTATACTGTTGAGTATTTTGTGTCGATTTTCGAGGGTTGAGAAGAGCAGGTCGTCACAGAAATCCATCCTTGTCTTCCTCATTCGTGTTTTCTAGATTTTGGAGTATCCCATAACTCCACTTCGATCTCTAATGAGTCGGCGGTCCCTCCAATCTTAGAGTGATTTGTAAAGGGGTGAAACTCCTTTACAACAGGCATCGATTCACCGGAGATTTCTGTATCCTCGGTTTAGATGCTGCTATATGTTTTTGCTATGCCCGAATTCTATCTCTTGTGATCAGATGTAGATTTGCTCCAAAATTCTGCCTCGATCTTATTTTGAAATCACGGTTGACTCGGTTAAGGTTGCCCGTGATTTATATAAGTTTATCCATCTTCCTGTTTGAAATTCAATCTATCTATCTTTCTATCGAGTCTATCTTCTAGTTGAATTCTTTTGGTTAGGATCCCTCTATATTTGGATCTCTATCTTTGTTTTAAATCCATTCTGTACCATCGAGTGAGGGAGTGTATTTGTATTAATATTAAAATGTTTTATATGTTGTGTTGTTGGAGTTGTTGATGTTGATTTGGGTTTTCGATCGATTCGTCTGATCAACGCTATCGATAGGAATTCCAAAACACTTGAACAAAGCAAACTGACATAATATTGTTTTCAAATTTGGTAAATGAAATAAATTTTGTGTGATTATATTATATATCTACAAGTAAAATTTTCTATTATTAAAAGTTAAATAAATTTGTTGTTGAAAATGATAATAGTTGATTATAATTTTATTGTTTTGTAAATCATTGACTATTGTAAAAATGACTATTTTTTATAAATTTATTTGGAATTTAAATGAATTTAAATCATTAATTTGAGAATTTAATTTCCGGTGATTTCAAACTTTGGTTTTAAAGTTTTAAAGTATATATTATTTAAAGTATTTTCGAATAGAAATCGTTTCCAAAGAAATTTTAAAAGTTTAAATCAGGGTTCTTCTCTTTTATCGCTAGAAAATAATTTCGGTGATGGCGGCCGCATCATCGACATTCATTTTCGAGTTTCAAAGTGAAGAGACCATTCTGTAGCCTTGCTATGGTTTTGTTTTGGGAAAATAAATTAATTTGAATTTCTAAAGTATGACTTGATTTATAATATATAAGTATATGATTATAGATTTGATTTGATATATAGTATATATATTTATCTCTAAATGGTTTGAAGTTAATCGGAAATTTAATCCTTGAATTTATGTTAAAGGATGATTTTTAAATTAAAGTCAAAATTTTGAATATTGAAATAAATTGAATAAGGGAATTTTTACTTGTATAATACTCAATTGCATTCTAAAATATAACTTGCCTAAATTATTCAGAAGTTGAATATGTAATTGGATAATATGCAATATAAAATGATTTTACAAATAAAATTTGAGTGGTTATAATAAATGTTATATACTTAATTTTGATTATAAAAATGTTAGTAGAGATAAATAGAATAATAAGTTGATTTAATAGTAAATGAGGCAAATTAAATAAATTTTATTTTGAAAGAAACCTTTTCATATCAAATATTAATAAATTGAAATTAGATCAATTTAATGAAATACCATGAGTTTAAACCCAATTATTGAGTCATTAATTAAATTAAATTGAAATTTATATGGTTTGAATTAATTAATTTATTTTGAATTTCAATCTATTGTCTTTCTGGTTGTTTCTATTCACCTACCTCGTTCCTTTTCGGGGATGAAAAGTTTTGAGTGGGGGAGAGTGTAACGACCTGTAAAATTTTATTAGTTTAATAATATATTTACTGAAATTTTGTGAAATTTTAAATAATAAAATTTTGAAATAAAATTTAATATTTGGAATACATCTATTTTAACATAGCAACTGGAAAAAATTTATCAAATAATTTGGAAGTTTATTTTCTTGTGTAATTTTATTTAAATTTATATCAATTAAAATCGATGATAATAAAATGTTTTCCAAACCTGAATATTTTTATACAGAAAATTTGTAAATCATCTTCTGAGTGAGACGTCATATTTCGTTTCTCAAAATTTGGACTGTTATTGCTCCGTCGATCTTATTTTCGACGAAATAGCAGCATTTTCGTACTTATATCGACTTTTGATAGCTCGATCGTACCACTAATATCTGTATACCATTTTGATCGTCTCATCGTACTGATCTTTGCGGTATACTCAATTCTGTGTTATGGAGTCCAGGGGATAGCGAAATTCGTGAAAATGATTTGTATCAGTACCGCATTCGACCTTTTTACCTTCCCCACCTTTCTATATTCCACCGTTCAACATCTTTAGTCATCGGTTTAAATTGTTGCCTTGAATTCATGCATATTGATCTTTTGGATTTTAATTCATACGGTTTCATTTTTTTTGTTTCCATTCGTTCATTTTGCCAACCCGCATCTTTCTCCTCCCATCACATTTGCATTCTTCCCATCGCACATGCACGAGCCCCTGACCGACATCACCTCCTTCCACCAAGTGTCGTGCTCCACCAACAACCGACAATCGGTCTCCGCTTCCAACACAACCCGCGCCGCATCATCTTCCTTGTTCCCCCTTCTTCACTCTCGGCCTTCACATCCCTCCATTTCTTTCCCCATCAGCTGCTGTCGAGCCCAAGACCAGTCACCAACATCTGCGCCTGTATCTTCCTCACAGCCAGCACCACCACCCGAGATCCACATCCCTCCGTTCATCTCCCCACGTCACCTTCTTTTGCCCAGACCTTAGCCTTCAAGGTATATATATATACGTAAGTTGTATGCTAGTTTATATATCTAGTATAAATTGTTAGCATTGTTTCATTTGAAAGCTATATCAGTTTTACTTTGTTATGTAAGTTATATAAATAGAGGCTGTGAAGTTGCACATGGATAACTTTATATAAACTTGGTGAATATATCAAAATATTTATAATATGTTTTAAAGTGTTACAAAATATATGATCTATATATATATATATTAATATATAAGTTTTAACTGTTGATATATATATATATATAATGGGCTGAGTATATATGAAGATGTATGTAGTTATAGCATGACTGTTTATACGTATAAATTTTATTTTGTTTGATGTTTGTTTCGTATACATATCTGCTTGTTTGCACATATATATATCTACTTGTTGTCTGCATATATTTCTTATCAATTATGGGTCGGGTCTACATTTATATATATATATATATGGATATTTTCATACTTGATATCTTATGTATTACGATTTTATTACATGAATATAGTATATATTAGTTTTCGTGCCTATATATGTATGTATATTTAAAAGAGTATTTTGTTTATAGTACATATATTTATTTTGCACATCTTTGGTTAATAGTCCGATCTATATATACAATTTATAAATGAAATCTACACACAGGTTCATAGATCTGCATATATTAAACTATATATCTAATGTGTATATATTGGTTTCAACTATTTATATATATATATATACACATTAGTATATATGAGTCATATATAGACTTTATATAAAGGTTGTTATATGTAATATGATTTACAAGTATACAAATGGATGTTTTGATTTAAAGTTCTGTTTTAATATAAATGGATGTTTTGATTTATAAGTATAATGATTTAAAGTTCTGATTTAAAGTCCTGTTATATGTAATATTATAAATGAAGATATACGTTTTAGTTTGAAAGCTTACAATATAATTTTGGGTTTATATATATATAGTTATATTGATCTTTTATAATTATTGATTTAAAAAAAAATAGTATATATATCGGCCATTCATATTAAGTTGATTTGACCCGTTCTCATCGATTTCCTTTTATCATCTTTGTCTGTCGTGCCTGTTCACTTCACTGAATCGTGTCCATCTAGCGTTGTTTTGGAATTCGTGTTGGGATCCACAATTCGCTTCCATTTCCGTTCATATCTCTAGCCTCGAAAGGTGAGCAATCACTCACGATTAAAGTTCTTATATTTATTAAATTTGATTTCAATTGAAATGACAGTTGAAATATGCTGTTGTTTGTTATTCACATTGCTATATATATGCCATTATCTGTATCTATTCACCTGTGACATCTGACACCATTATTTGTTATTTATCACTGATGATATATGCCTATTACTATTGTTATATTATTATCATATTTGTTATCACTCTGCAAGTTCCCTGTTATTATAGAATTCACTATGGGTTGAAATGATACATACCCGAACGATTTGTAGAATAGGAGAAAATCGTTATGCGTTGAAATGATAAACCCAAGCGATTTTCATTGAATTGAATTTGGGATTGCGGGTTAAAAGATATATACCCGTATATATTTAAATTGCGGATTGAAATGATAAATATCCGTATCACTTGACCATAGGATAGAAAATTATATACAAACACCGTTGGTCTATATATATAAAATTTTTGAATATGATTTCTATGGTTTTGAAAAGAAATATATGGTTTTAATAAATATTGATTTTAAAGATTTATTAAAGTTGATATATAGTATGTTAAAGTATTTATTTAATATATATTTTTTCAAATATAGAGTTTATAATGATTCAGGTTGGAAAGATAAATTTGAATTTGATTTGAAATTATATTTATTTAAGAATTTTACTTAAATAAGTTTGATTTGAAATTTATTAAATTTGAATTTAAAGATATGATTTTATAAATTGAATTTGATTAAAAGTGACTTAAATGAATATTTCAAATTTACATAAGTTGAGAAGGGATATTTTGTTTATTTGAATTTTTAAATTAAAGTTGTATTAGATGTTATTGAAATGATTAAATAAATATTTCAAAACTAAATGTTAATGAAGCTAAATTTAGATATATATGAAATTATCGAATTTAGTTTTGAAAATGTTGAATATTTAAAGCTTTGAAATATATTGAAATTGAAATGGCTTATTTTATGGTTCAAATATGTATTTGAAATCGATGATTTGAAATGGTTTATTGAGAAAATTGAATTTAGAGGAAATTGATGAATTAAGATTTAATTAAATTGGAATTTTGGAATTCGAGTTGATTTGAATCGATTTGTGAAATTTGAGGAAACTATTTTATTATATAAATTGTTTTTAACTATATTAAAAACTATTTTATAGTTTACTTTATAAATTGTTTTATATAAACTATTTTAATATAAATCATTTTCAATATAAATTATTTTAATATAAATTATTTTAGTATACTAACTATTTTATTATAAACTATATTAACTTATAACTATTTTGTATGAACTGTTTTATTTTATAAACTATTTTATTTTATATACTATTTTTAATATCTAAACTGTTTAAGAAGAAAGTGTTATGGATTCCAAAATGTTATGACTTCAAAGCTATTATTTCAAAGTGTTATGAATTTCAAGGTTTTGATTTCCAAAGTGTTTTGATTTTAAAAGACTTATGATTTCGAAAGCGTTATAACTTTGGAAAGTGATATGATTTTTGGAAATGAATTTATTTGAAGTAAAAATGATACCGTTTTGATATGGTTTTAAATGGAAATGATATTTTTGTTTTGAAGTATAAACTATTTTGAAATGACCGCGGTGTTATAATAACGTTTGGTTGATAAAGAGACCAGGATCGGATATGGGCATACTCTTTGTCGATACCGAAAACCACTTTAACAACTGTGTACGCGGTGGAGATTCCAGAATTAAGTAGGATGGTAGCGACGATTCTATATGAGGTATATACATGGACCTAACTCTCGTGAGCTAGCATAAGGTGACTAAAACAGGAGAAATTGACGGGCCAATGAGGTAGCTCCTCTGATCGAACACACTCCATTGTATGCCATTATATTACTTTGTGATTGATTTGGTGTGCATCTTCGGATTTTCAGGAGTGTGGCTCGAGGTGGGTGATTGCTGCGGCTCTGCGTTACCACCGGCCCGAAAGTGTAATTGGTATATCTACCATGGCATTACCTAGTTGTGCCGTGTCACCTACCCTAGCGTGTTTTACTACGAGTTTGATTTGTGTCGTACCTATGGAGTATCCTCTAGTAGCTCCAGTTTACGTGGTATTACGGTACTGTATAGACTATTGGCATATCTAAAAATGTGTTAAGGTGGAAAATGTAAAGCCATAACTCTATTTTTAAATATTATACTTTACTATAGACATTATTATAATAGCGTATATTACTACATAGTAGATAGTTTAACAGATCCTTAGAGGATGGTTATCCCAAACATCCTTTAAGTTACTTGTATTTCAGTTGATATTTCACTTGAGTTGGATTTATTGATATAAGAATGTTAATCCTGACTCGAGTGTTTTGTGTTTTGCTTTACGCTCGGGTCAGACTGAGTGATACAGTATTCGAGACTCACCTTTGAAGTTGGAGCTTCGCTTGGAGATCCAGCTATCTATCCAGCTTTCATTTATTCAGTTGATTCCAGTGATGTATTCAGATTTTGTATTTGACTGTTGTATTGAGACATCTATGTATTCGAGACCTCTGTTGTACTTATTTAACTCTGTTATATATAGTAGCTTCATGAACTATATTATTTTGTTTCCGCTGGATTATTGTTATATTACTCTGTGTCTATGATTCTGTGATTATTTATTTACTATATATGCTGAGTTTTTTCAAATTTAAATTAACAATCTGATATTTTGAGCAATTCAAATCCGACATGTATGGATGCGATTGGTTGAAAATTTCAGGATGTTACACATTCAGTGTGTAATAAGCATTTGGTTATTAAAGAGACCGGGATCGGATATTGTCATACTCTCCGCCAATACCGAAAACCACTTTAACAACTGTGCACGTGGTGGAGATTCCAGAATAAAGTAGGATGGTTTGGCGAACGATTCTGTATGAGATATTAACGTAGCCCTGACTCCTTCGAGTCAGCTTGATGTGACTAAAACAGGAGCTATACCGGGCCTAGTGAGGTCACACCTCCGATCGGACATGCTTCTTCGATACCATATTATGACTTTGTGATTGATTTGGTGGCCACCCCTCGATTTGATTATGGCAGTGTGTTTCGAGGTAGGCGGTAGTTGCTGCTATGCGTTACCACCGGTCTGGGAGTGCAAATGGTAGAATGCTACCCTGGCATTGCCTCTTGTGCCTTGTCACATGCCTTATCGCGCCTTCCATGAGTTTGGTTTGTACCGTACCTATGGAGTGCCCTTTGATAGCCCTCCAGTTTATGGAGGAATTACGGTAGTGTATAGACTATGGGAGTATATAAAAATGTGTTAAGGGGGATATGGGTAACGCCTTAATGCTATTTTAATACTTTACTTTACTGTAGACACTATTATAATAGTGTATTGTACTATGTATGTAGATAGTTTAACGGATCCTTAGGAGATGGAATCCCGAAAATCTCTTTAAGTTATTGCACTCACGTTAGACACTGGATATGAGATGTAAAATCCTGTAAACATCTCTGACGCCGTTACACTCATAATTATTTATTGTTGATTTAACTTACATAAGATCT
The DNA here is from genome assembly GCA_030737815.1 of Allium fistulosum. Taxonomy (NCBI): domain Eukaryota; kingdom Viridiplantae; phylum Streptophyta; class Magnoliopsida; order Asparagales; family Amaryllidaceae; genus Allium; species Allium fistulosum. Next base: position 306,861,921 of record CM060904.1, on the reverse strand, counting down.
TTTAGTTCTGACTTAAGTGTTTTGTCTTTTCATTACACTCTGGTCAGTCTCAGCTTTTCAGTGTATTAAAAACCATTTATCTCTGGAGGACGAACACGAAGATTTGTATGCTATTTATTATATATATACTACTGCATCATGTTGTCCCGCTGCATTATCTATTTGTTTCTGCTGTATGTAACTCTGATCTGTATTGTAAAAGTGTAATCAAATGTTATTTGTAAAACATATTCTTGAACTGTTTATTTGATTATTATATTTTATCATTCCGCTGTGAGATTCTGTGTTTTGTTTTCTTTCTGTTCTCTTCTTTTTCTTATTTACCCCGAAACAATCCTCCCTTTTGAATGGTTTGGATTCTACATGTGTGGTTTATTGTCGATTAAACTGTCTAAAAAGGTGGGTCGTTACAAGAAAGAAAAGACAGAACAGAATCTCACATCGTCATGAATAATATATAATTTACAGTGTATCTTTACAAAAGAAAACTGTAATATACATACATCAATCAGCGTAAACTAACCAATCATCAACCTGGACATTTATAACAACCCGTTCTCACAAATGCTGATAAATATAACATATAATGCAACAAAAATAAAATAAAAGTGAATACATAGTCGGAGGCATCCAACTTATCTCCTAAAGCTCCAAAGTATCCATATTAAATCTGAAAAACATACTCGGGCTCACCTAAGAATTATAAGAAAATAACGCCCAGATTAGTTCGATAAACCAGCGTGAGAAACACACATCATATGGATTTTTTATGTTATAAAAACTTTCCAAAATAAGGGTACCTTGTAAGACCATGCCGCATATAAACACAGATGGATTTTAACTTTACAATAATCAAATATTTTATAGGAAATTTTCTGATATTATAATAATGTCTAGGGTTTAAAATAAATATTGAATCATAGCCAAAATGGTTACATTATTTACATTGCAGCATATATAGTATACAATCAAGTCCGAAAGGCACGTATTGGAGAATGGATTCCCTACACGATAAGGTAAGGGTCTACCTTTCGTACAGTACACCTCTAGAGAAAACGCACCATGGCTGCTTTAATTGCATCTCTACTACTTAGGACCAGCCTAGCCCTTCCTGGATAGTACCAAATATGATCACCCCCTCCCGGTTGTCATCTTGGCAAACCGTTTCCGTGGCTATAAGCATACATAATCAGAAAATATCGATCTAGATACAAGTGATGATCATACCCTAATGGGAGCGACCCACATAGATATGCTGCACATCCCTGCTTTATCATTACTGGTTGTGAGGTCTGAGGGTACGTTTTACCTTTTATATAGCAATCCTACTTGGAATGATAACACTACCCTCCATACAATAATGCAATGCCATCATTCATCCATACAAGTTACTCGGGATATGAACAAACCAAAGGAACTACTTGTACTATATCCATTTTGAAATCACCATCGGGATTAGTAGCAAGTAGCCCTTGCACTTCAAAGAGCTCCGTCTTCGATCATCTTCAAGATGTCTCCAAGTCAAATGCTTAAGCCAGTTCAAAGCAGTTTTCGGATAATATATCTAATCCCGGTCTCTTTGAACCGACAACAATAGTTTTAAAACTAGCAAAGATTTGATTATCGGCTATTTAACAATCAAATAAACAAACAATCAAATCAATTATTTAATTCCATAAGGAAACCAACACTGGTTAAGCACATAAGCAACCACTAAGCCTCGTTAATTAATCCTTTCATTAATTAAAATCACTTTACAAATATTTGTATCAAAATCCTTTACAAAAGATATATTCATAAACCCTCACCACTCCTTTCAATACTTAAAAATATTCATATACTTATCTCAACTTTATAAGGATACTCACAAAACATTTTACTTTTAATACTTAGAAAATCTTTCCATATACTTATATAACCAGTATAAGTATATTCACAAAACACTACATTTCCTACACGTAGAAATTATACGCATATGCTTATCTCAATGGTATAAGTGTATTCATAAATCTTAAGAAAGGTTTCATTTTCAAAACCATACTTAATTGGGTTAAAACAAATGTCATTTGAAAATATTGGTAATAATAAACTCAAAACACTTTTTGGAGTAAGTAACGGATCGTATGGAAATTATACCAAATATACTTAACACCACTTCCCGATTTCAAACAGTATTATCCCTTGATTAGCAATATAGTCAGACAAGTTAGCATACTAACCTTACCTTGACATACATTCTTACTTCTTGAGATAGGGACGAGTTTCCGTACCATGAAATTTGGTGTTAACTATGAAAAGAATACTTTCCATACCACCGCAATTTAAAATGATCATTTATGGAAATCAAATCTCGTTCCTTTTGTATGACTTCTTTTTATAAATCTCTTTTTTATTTACAAACTCCATTAATAAATTCCTTTATAAAACTTCATTTATAATATTCCTTTTATAAACTTCATTTATAATATTCCTTTTACAAATCTCAAAATATAATTATGAAACCTCTTTAATAAATACTTCACAAATAAATTTCTTTTATAAAACTTCTTTATAAAACTACAAAATAAATTATACTGAACACAAATCTTTGTTTTCAAAATAGGATCAAATACCTTTTATAAAATGATCATTTCATATATCACTATAAATCCACAAATGTGATTTAATTTTCAATTTATCAAAATGATATTAGTTTCCCTTTTATAAAGTTTCATTCATAAATCCATTCTTTTGTTATAAAATATCCTTTATAAAACTATGTTTTATTTATAAAATAACATTTATAAATCTACCCTTTTACATAGCATTTCATATAATATGTTTCACAAATATTTATTCCAAAATATATCTAGCTTCTTTTTTTAAACATAATCACTTTAAAATAAAAGATAAACCATTTTATTTTCTTTTAAAATAAACATTCATTATTACATCAACTTTTCTATAAAATAAATACTTTCCCAAATAATTTTAAAACATTTACATATAAATAAGAAGAGAATATCAAAAAGAATGAAGCAAGATAAAGAAGTTCCAAAAACCATTCTTAAATAAAATGCCACGGAAGATCTCAAAAATCATATTTAAAAATCATTCTTAGAATCAAAACCAATTTCAATTCAAAACAACAAGCCATGCTTCACCACATTAGCACACCCAATCCAGTATCTATCCCATGGATACTTCTGCGAGATTTTAACTGTATGTACCTCTCGCAGTAGAAACATGGTGGCATTCCCCTCTTCCTACGTGACATCTCTCCACTCAATCAAATTATATCCACAGCTGCCATCCTTCCTACACCCACCACGGGCCCTACTTAGACATGGAATAATAAGAAACACATAGGTTTTAGACCTTTTGTACTCTTGATCACTATTTCTATAATCACCTTGCTATGTCTACCTGGCCTTCATTAGACTCCTATGTCACCCCCACTCATCTTTGATCACTGCCCTATCATAGCCAAATGGGGTGCCGAACCCAGGACTACATTTCATCCATTTAAATTTTTTAACTTTTGGACTAGGCATATGGATTTTGAACAGGTGATGGAACATACCAACTCATGGTAACCCGATGTATGTGCTGCAGGAGAAGCTGAAAAACTACAACAAGATAATCAGACTTTGGGCCACTGCCACCTTTGGAAAGGGATCGAAAATCAGCTCAAACATTAGAGAACAACTCCAAACTACACAAACACAAATTCTTGCTCAACCTGAGAACCAACAACTTTCAACACTTGAACATGACCTATCAATCAAACTTGCTGCTGCTATGGAGGATGAACTAGAGATGATTAAACAAAAGCTTGGGAAAGACTACCATTTTTATGGTGATAGAAACACAACTTTCTTTCACACTACACGGAAGATAAAACACTCCAAATTGTTAACATCACTGATAGACATGGTGTAGACCACACTGATGTACATGAAATTAAAGAAGCATTTGTGGATTACTTCCATCACTCTCTAGACGACACAACATCCCCAATTGACATTTCAACCATTCCATCCCTTGGCCTGCCAAGGATCAGCAATTCAGAGGCCTACGACATCATCACATCTATTTTTTATGCCGAAATTAAAGCTGCACTTTTTAGCCTTAACTCTACAAGAATCGGTGGCCCTGATGGCTTTATACACATTTCTATAAGCATACTTGGACTCACATTGCCCCCAATATTTTGCAAAGCCATCCACCATTTCTTCAAAACTAACAAACTTCTCAATGGTATTAACTCTACAAATCTAGCCATGATACCAAAATCAAAAACCCATCAACTATTGATCACTACAGACTGATAGCATGTTATTCTGTAATATACAAGTGCATCACCAAGATCATTCCAAAAATAATTAAGCCTCCTCTCTCCAGAATTATTGATCAAAACCAAACTGCCTTTCTATCCTCGAGAAACATTTCAACCAACATCCTCCTCACACACGAACTCCTTAGAGCATATATCACTGCCAACATCTCTCCTAGATGTATGCTCAAACTTGACATACAAAAGGCTTTTGACTCTATCTCGTGGATATCTATTGCTGCCATCCTATGTACTATGAACTTCCCTGAGCCGTGCATTGCTTGGATCTACACTTGTATCTTGTCTGCTAAATTCTCCCTTGTCTTTAATGGATCTGTTACTGGATATTTCTCTTCGTCTAAAGGCATAAGGCAACGCGACCTACTATCTGCCTATCTATTCATTACGGTGATGGAAGCCCTTAACTGTTATCAAACAATCTATTATTCATAAGGCTTTCTCCCTACACCCCAAATGCAGAAATCCCATGATCACTTCTCTCATGTTTGCCGATGATTTAGTCATCTTTACCAAGCCTACAACCAACTCCATTAACTCTATCCTTTGCAGCCTATAGTTGTTTCACACTATGACTAGCCTCCACATCAACAAATTAAAATCTCATATCCTAGTTGCTGGGCTTAATGAATTTGACCGTGATTGCATTATCGCCCTATCTACCCTTAATCCAATGCCTTCCAACTCTGTCTACCTTGGTATACCATTAACCACTTCCAGAATCACTGCCTCCAAGTGCTTGCCTATGTATAAAGCCATTATCCCAAAGCTTACCACTTGGCCATATTCCCTTCTATCACATGCTGGAAAATTCATCATTGTTACTGACATTGATTTTGGCATTACTACATACTGGTCCAGGATGTTCATCTTGCCTAAGAAACTTGTAGGCATGATAAATTCTGCTCTCAACCACTTCCTGTGGCATGGTGACTGCTACTCTAAAAAATTAGTTCCAATAACATTCCAGAAAATTTGCAAACCTAAACAATATGGAGGTCTTGGTATACCGAATTTAGTCTGTGGAATATAGCAACTGCCTCCAAACACATTGATGCACTTCTCAACTAAAAAAACACCAACCTAGTTAAGTGGATGAAGAGAAACTACCTTTGAAATAAACATTTCCGAATCATGGACACACCTCAAAACTCAAGCTGGCTTTTTCAAAGTTTCCTAAACCTACCTACCACCTTGCGTCCATATGTTATCAACACAACTTCTCCACACAACTGCTCTTTTTGGCATGATCCATGGGGTGACATGGGAATAATTCTTCATTTGAATATGGGTTATGATCTTAGATGTCTGACCGGCATCCCTGATAGTGCCCAGGTAAACACATACTATGTCAATGATGCAGTCATATTACCTAGCTCGAGCAACCCTTACATCAACCAGCTTTGGAGACAATCTAGCAGAACTATCAAAAAGACGAGATGCAATGCCTTCTCTGGAGTACTCAACATAAGCAACACTCGATAAGACTAGTATATAGAGCCTTGAATCAACACACAACTCTGGTAAAAGACAACTAGTACAACATAACCTGGTGTATAGAAGACAAACAACGAGACAACTTACTTCTTTGGAAAATCCACAAAGCTGCCTTACTGACCAAATTCAAGTTATATGAACTTTTTCCTATACCTGATACTACGTGTGCTTTCTGTAAAACAGATCCTGAAACAATTCCACATCTTTTCTTTGAGTGCCATTTTATTCATGCTTCATGGAAGGACTGTCTATCCAACTTACAATTACCTCTGCCACAAAACAATCAGAATCATGAATGGAGAAGAATCTATAGAAAAACGAAACAAAAAGTTAGGAAGTCTAGAACCCTCATATGTGCTGTTAAAATCTTCGTACGAGTTATCTGGAGAGAGAGGAATATGCGTATATTTGATTTAAAGAAGCGCTCGCCATTAGATATTTTGAGTGAAATGAATTATGAGATTGCTCTCAACATGCAATGATGGAGAACAAAATAGCAAACAACAAATACTACATCCTAGATAGTGCACTGACACGTGCCTATGAAAGCCTGTTCCGTTTTAGTTTTACCATCTATTTTTTTTGTTCTTTTTCTAATTTGTTATGTTGTCAAGGTTTATTTCTTATGCTTTGTAATGTTGTCTTGTTTTTCTAATCTATAATAAGAGCTGGTAGGGGACCAGGATAAAACCCCGCTTGCCTATGCAAAAAAAACAAACCATAGTATTTTAAAATACTATAATAAGGCCCCGAGCTACCATAACACTTAACCAATGCTACTATTACCTTTATTTCTTAAAAGGTTCAACTTTTAACATATACCAATGTCACATCCAATATGGTCAACTACCAACTTTTAGCATTCAACAATTTATCTAACAAATATATAAAAGGAATTAAAATCAACAGGTATAACTAAAATTTAAAATCACAATAACGAGGACTCTGAATTCCCTTGCAAAATTTCTTGTATTTCATTTTAAATATCATTCGCTTTTAAAAGTAGATATTCAACCAAACCAAATCAATAAATCATTCCAACACAAAACAATAATTTATAGGTACTGTATATCATTATAGTATTCATTTAGATATGAGATAACTTAGCGAAATTCCAACGGTGCTTAGGCTTTCCGATTTGATTTACAATCGAACAACGTTCGAATTTATCATAAAAATTTCACTTGCTCCAAATTCTACGAAACCATTTCCAATACTTGGATAATACTATTACGAGCGCAACACAAAATACCGCATCTTGATTGGACCTCAGATGAAGAAGTTATGCATTTTATATGTTTTGAGAATTAAATAATATAATTAATTCCATAATTACAACTTAATTACCAGTTTAGAACACATTTTCCCTCCCAAATCCTTCTTCCCCATTACTAACTACTGCATACGACATCAGTGTATAGTCGTGCATGACCAAGCTCTGACATGGAGCATCGCTCCACTAAACGACAAACGACGATCACCGTCGAACACCCCTTCGCGACCTCTATCTCCCCGACAACCTCACGGGCAACTCGATTGCCCAGCCTAAAAAGCAACTTGGTGCCTCCTCACGCGACTGTACAAAGTCACAATGTGCTATATGAAGTCAAATCACCATAAATCACAGCTAACGATGCTCCTCAACTTGAGAAACACTATGTCGCAAACGACATAGTCTCCCTTCGCCTAAATCCCCCGAGATATCAAACCCTAATTCTTCTAGCCCATGTCAATCAACTCAAATAGAAGGCGCACATCACCAAAGCCATCTGGACCTATAGATCTCATCCCCACGAGCCCAAAGATCCTTGTTTTATATTTATTTTTCGAGTATACAATTTGATTTTGATTTTTGAAGGTTGCTTTTCTTTCTTATGTTTAACAAGAGATTGAAAATGAAAAGAGAAAAAAAATTGAGGAATAGTCTAGTGCATTGATTTTTCTAAGTGTTAAGTTATACTTACCTTGTGATTTTCGGCGCATCATCGCATAGAATTTCATACGCGAACAAACCACGAATGACAAAACAAAAATATGGTCGTGTGCAAAAATGCGACACGATCTCAAATCAAAAAAATACACTGGTTATCTTATTCTATTAAATTTTAAAAATACCAATGTTTGCCGAAAAATACGTCAAACAACAATTTAAATATTTTTCAAATAAAAAATTATGGAAAAATCAAATAAATTAAAATAAAAATACGTCATTAAAAATCGATTCGTTTTATAAATAATTTATTTTCTTATAATTTATTAAATTCAAGTCAAATTTGAATATTTAAATAAATTAAATATTCCCATTTGAAACGTTAAAAATTTCAAGTTGTTACATTCTTCCCCGTTAAAAGAATTTTATCCTCGAAATTCCCAAGGGAAGAAAAATGTCCCACATCCTTAAACATCTAAAATCAATTACTAAAAAGAGTTATTAAACTTTCAAAATCTCATATGTTACGGAAAATTTCACCAACACCTCCTTTGCGCAACTCAATTTGGAAAAACTATAACTCGCCAAAACTGGCCAAAATCAACAAAAGCAAACAAAGCCAAAAAGTGGCCTCCCATACCTGGAGTATAAAATCATCAACAACAACATAAACTTGTACCTATTATTTGAGCAATCAAACTCTACTCATGAAACCAAAAGCGGCAAGCTGGCTGTAACGATCTGCATTTTTGACCCTCCAATGTCGACACTTATATCCACGGTATTCACGCGCCAAGCATCCAAGTGATAGAAATAGAAATGTTAGGGTGAAATAAACAGAAAATGAAATAGAATAAGAGATAAGAGAACACAATATCAGAATCTCGCATGCGGAACGATAATATATGAAAGATCTTTACCAAAAAGAAAACATTTATATACATACATCAATCAGAGAAAACTAACATATCATCAGCCTGGGCAGTTATAACAACCCCGTCCTCACAAATGCTGATAGATATGATCAAGTAATGCAGCGGAAAATAAGTACGGTAGGAAATCATCCAGCTCCTCTCCAAGAGCTCCAATGAACCACAGCTAAATCCAGAAACATACTCGACCTAACTCGAGCATTAAGAAAATAGCATCTGGATCAGTTTGGTAAACCAGCATGAGGAACTCAAATTATACAGATTTATTGTATCTTAAAACCCTTCAAAACAGTGGTATCTCGTAAGGCCACACCGCCAATAAACACGGACAGGTTTTTACTTTACGATAACTAAACAATTTCTATTATAAAATCTAGTGATACTATAACAATGTCTAGGGTGTGAATTATATATTAATCATAGCTGAAATGGTTACATTGATTACATTCTAGCATAATAGGAGTACAATCAAATCCGATAAAGGACGTTCGCATAATGGATTTCCATGAAGATCTCTTCGGAGAAGCCGAATCTGAATTCCATGCACAAGGATCAGAAAACACCTTCCGAGCATTGTATGTCTCTAGATAAAATATACCATAAAGTAAACACAAATGCCCATGCCCAACATCAACATGAACAATGTGAACCAAATACCATCAACTCCTGCGCGCAACATCGATAAGCATAATTTAGATCTGGAGTTGACAATATCCTGTCGTGGGACTGCAAAACCCCAAATTGTGCATCTTACTCTATCTTTAGCCATTTTCGATGTTGAGGTTACGTTCAGCATCTTTCACATGAGTCTTCATTACTCGAACAGAAATCGAATCCCAAATTGTATTCCCACATCTCAAACAGATCACGAAACCACACATGCATTCCCATATCTCAACATCGAAATCACACATGGATTCTCACATCCTGAATAGATCATGAAAAACTTCATGTGTTCTAGCATCTTAAACAGATCTTAATTCTCTACATAGATACCTGCATCTCGAACATATCCACTTCCAAGAGATAGAACATGTATCTCAACCTTGAAGTGGTTTCCGATAAGTAGAACACTTACCGATCTCGGTCTCTCCAAGACTGAACCGACGAATTGGTCATTCAATAATAACAAGAACAATCACATATAGGAACTAAGTCCCGTATACTATCCATAAGTAAGTAACACACAAAGCACGATCGAAACACATAAGCATGATCAAGTCATATAAACGACTTCTAATCCCCTTTTTAATTAATCTTCCTTGATTAATTAATATCCCCCTTTATTAGTAAAACACATTTTTACTCAATAAACTCTTTTTATAAATGAAACTCCATTTGTAATTAAACTTCACTAATTAATTAAAACATTACTATTCATTTTCAACCCCTTTTAACACTTCCTAAAAGTATTCTTATACTTATCTCAAATGATATAAGTATATTCACAAACCATTAACAAGATTTATTATTTTAAATCCTTACTTTTTCTATCTTTTTTCAAAAGATTCCTTACTTCTAATTTCCTCCAAAATATCCATTTTAAGGACCTAAGTACTTTCACAAATCCATTCAAAAGGTTTAAAACTAATGTCACTTAAAACAATATCACTACAACCTAAAACCATTTCACTTTTGCTTATCTTTAAATTATTCTTTTAAAGATCTATTTACGTTTACAAGTAAAACCAAACAGTTTAAAGGGAACCTTATTAAAACATTACCATAACAAAACCAAAACCAATTCACTTGTATTATCTTTAAAATTCCATTTTAAAGATATAAGTTTTTAGCTAAATCATTTAACAATATTTTATCACTTTAAAATATAATCCAAGGGTTTAAAAGAAAATGTTACTAAAACATTGTTTACGACAAACCCCAAAATCACTTTACTATCCTGTTATCTTTAAAACTCCATTTTAAAGATCCAATTATTTTTCAAAAGTATAGTTAAATGGGTTAAAACAGACGTTGCACAAACATCGATACTATAAATCCAAAATCACTTTTATACTTATCATTTACTTTAAAACACCCAAACACCCATTTAAAGTTCTAAGTATAGCTTTACTTATTAAACAAGGTTTTATACCTTTTTAATCAACTCATAAAATGATTTATTATAACATAAGTGTTATAATCCAAAACTCCTTTTAAATCCCTTTACAAAATATTCCATTACAATGCTTTATTAATATCCTTTGTAAATATCCTTTATAAATATCCTTAATAAATATCTCTTATTCCCAAACTCCTCTTTAAAAACTTCTAAATAAACTAAGTACCTTTAAAGGGATATATATTTATACTTATACTAATTTATTTATAGATATTTAATAAAATACTATAAACCATTAATAAAATATTATAATTTAAAATCCTTTTATTTCTCAAATAAATTTTTTAATAACTTCTAAAAACATATATATAATAAAAACATACTTTTAAAGTACTTATACATATTTTAAAACCTTTTATTTAAAACCCTTTTAAAAACACGTTTTATAATTCAAAACCATCACTTTATAAATCCGTAATTGATTTTCAAGAATATATTTAAACCTTGTTATTTCCCGATAATAAGTACGCTAATAGTACTTATTATAAATACGAATAAGCCCTAGGATGTCTTCCAAAGTTAACATTAAAATCGCTGATTATAGCGGTTTCAAAGTGAACCCATCGCAACCGTTTTGCTTCTACCATTTATAACTTTCATTTCCAAATTCCATAAATGTCCGAAAAAATACCATTTATGCCTAGGACAACAGACTATGTATAGAACAACCCAATATATATGTACACACACACACACACACATATATATATATATATATATATTCATACAATTTACCCAAATTATCCAATTTAACATGTGTCAGTTATCAGGGATTTCAAAGCACGTTTATAATGACAAAATCATTTCTAACATTCATAACATACTATCACTATTCACATAGCCATATCAAACATATGAACAAGTAGTTTGAGCTATGATACATGTTATAGATGATCAAATGGATATTATTATACTCAATAATAATGTTCTCACTTGTTTTACAAAACAAGGCGGAGTCCAAAAGTAATAAATTGCATTATTCATTATAAGTTTATATTTTCAATACAACAACAATTATATATACAACAATATATAATCAATTAACTGGTGAGTAAAACTCACCCAAGCTCTAGTTAACGCTTTCACATTTCTGAATAGTCCAAAATCGAACGCGTTCGATTTTGACTAAAATTCTCTCTAGCTCTAAACTCAATGAATCGAACTCCATTGCGTAGATAATCCCGATACGAACGCAATGGCGAAAACTATGCCTCGATCGGACCTCGTATGAGCATGATACGATCGTTAGAATTTAAAGATAATTAAATTATAATTAAGATTAATGAATTAAGGTAATTAAACTAATTACCTTCCTCTATCCAAACCTAGGCCGACCATCTTCAAAACCATCTCCGCCGCCGCCTCACTGCACGAATCGGCACTGCACCGCAATCATCGAATGCCTTGGCCATGACGTGTCCCTAGCTACCAACCTCGCCCTCCCATGTCACCCCTACGTCGAGTTCGAGCAACCCATATCCACCGCCGTTCATCTCCTTATCGCCGCCGCTATAGTACTCTGATCGCCGCCAAACTCCATCAGCGAGTAGCCTACGTCCCCCTCTACCGTTTCCCTTCAGCGGCGTTACCCATAGATCGTCTACGGCTATGAAATTCCAAACCCTAGCCACAACATTCATTGCGACTTCACCGCCGCCTCACCTCAATCCATGACGATCCAACTGTTCACAATACTCAATGCACCATGCCGAACATTTTCTTATTGGGACCATTTCTTGAAAAGGCCCTTAGAGGCACCGATCAAATACAGCCATTGGATTTGGCTAGGTTTAGGGTTAGGTTGTTAGAAAACAAAGATAGTGAGGTCCTTATATAGAAGATTTTCAAGCACTATTCATCCCTAAAAATCTCAAACTCCAAACGAGGCAGGCCGCCTAGCGTTCTATACTAAATACCCTTATTCTGAACACAATGGAACTAGTATCGGCACCTAATTCCATCATATATAGAACTTAGCTTTTCAAATCAAATTATATTATATTTAATTCCTAAAATCGATTGTTATGCGTTTCAAATCTGCACAACCACACAGTACGTCCGATTGTTACGAAACACGATGGCATATAACAATTCATTATTCTGGATCCGATGGCACTAGTTTCATGAAAATCCGAGACAGTGCCCCAATATGATATTTTCACACGTTAATTAAAATGAATTATTATTAAAACAATTATTCACTTTTAATTCAAAATTAAAAGCCTACTATCATCATTCTTATTTAAACAAAAATGAAATAAGCTTTCAAAATCATTTTTATTCGGACTAAATACAAGATTCAATTATTGAATAATTCCAATATTTAATTATAAACTGTTCAAAAAATCCAGGTCGTTACACTAGCATTTGCTTCCATGTACTTGAATCTCACTTACAAAAGCCATCAAACCATATAACTTGCATTTCTAATGAAAGAAGCACATAATTTACTAAAGCCCGTACAATGTTCATATCCCATCCATATTCCATATCAAATCTGATCACTCGCTCGATCACACAAATTTCAGTTCCGAACTAGTATCGCTCACTCGAATCCCGTAGTGAGGACTTCGATTAGGTTTCTTGATTAGAAACCTCCATTCTCCTTGCATAGCCATATATTGTGATGGATAACTTTAGAATCTTATCAAAAATCCATGTCAAGTGTTTGCCATCAAGTATCGAATGAAAAATCCTTGTTTGGATTGGTGTAAATCACCTCGAAATCATGTACTCGAATCTAGATCAAGAACTGTTATGCGAATAAAATGATCTACGTACAACTTACGTATTTATTCCAATGGTTTCTTAACTACACCAATTTCTTATCATTTTAAATCACATTCATTTGTGCTTGTCGTGTATTTCCTTTAATACTAATCATTTATTAACTATTTCATAAAAATTACTTAAGTTTGTAAACATCTTATAAAACACAACTTATTTTTATCTACACTTTAAAACTTAAGTTCATATCCATATAACACTCTTCTACATCCTAAGAGTATATATACAATTTCAAATTTGGTTTACTTAACCAAGATGTCCAACAAAATTAAAACTGGTTTCCCCTTACTATCTTCTAAAATTTATAAGTTATGAAAACTTAATTTCTTATATTCTTACCAAAAGCACTTAGCTTCAATTTCTCAATTAACTCGGAAGTTTTCAACTTTCCAAAGTAACCAAAAATTTCATTTCATTTCAATTAATGAAAATTACCAAACAACATATCATAATAAGATGCACAAACCAAACTATCCTAATAGATAGGATACATGGGTCTATAATATAATTTAACTGAAAATTTAAGAACTAACACCGGGTTTTATTTCAAATCATTTTGAAATAATAATATACATATCTCCTTTTGCAATTAAATCATACTTTGGAATTTAAAAGAAAATTTTACCACAACAACTTTATAGCAAATTACTATAGTAGCAATTCATCACTTAGAAACTTGAAAATGGACACCGATGCTGCTGTAGTCATCATCAGAATTATTTTCCAGCGATAGAAGTTAGTTTAGTGCTTTCTATCTTCTTTAAAATCGTTTTAAAATATTTCTATTCATAAATACTCTCAAATAATACTATTTTTTTCCAAAGCTTTAAAAACAATTTTCAACACCGGGATTTAAGTTCTCAAATTCTCAACTTAAATCCTTTTTTATTTATAAACCATACTTATATAATTTCACTTCCTTATATAAAATCCTTTGACCAATGTATATCTTTGTTTGAATTATAATAAACAACTTTTATTAAAATTAATTTTGAACCTAACATTACCACCGAACGCCTTATAGTCAAACTATGAAACTTAATTCACAAAATGTTCGTATTTAATTCAACCAAAATAATAAATGTTCATAAACTATCTGAGAACAAACAATAAATCAGTAACAATGGTCAATGCTCCTAAACTGGACGAGCATGACTGATCAAACAATAAATGATAATAACTGAATGTTATCATTTCCTAATAAAAAAACACATCATAAATAACCATATCAACTTCAAAAAATTATTCTTTTATATATAAAATACAAAATCTAGGTAAAATAATTTCATTTACCAATTTCAAAACAATACTATGTCGGTTTTCCTAGTTCAAGTTTTTAGAAACCCTTATTGTAATGAACTGGATTTTCAACCCTAAAAAAATCGACACTAATATGTCCACTGTATTACATGCTGAACATTAAAGTGCCAGAAATACCGATCTATTAGGGTGAAAGAAGAAGGTAGAAGATAGAGAAAACTAAAACATCATAGAATCTCACAACATAGCGAATAATATATAATACAACCATGATCTTTACAGAAAGGAAACATCTTTATTCATATATACAACATCAGAGTACATTAGACTTATCCTAAATTTTTGGACAGTTATAGAAACATGTCCTCACATTGACAAACATACAGACTCTATAATACAGCAGAAGTAAAAATACGTGAATACGTCTTGCCCATCCAGCTCCTGTCCAGCTCCAAAGTATCTAGCCAAACCAGGGAAAATCATGCTTGGTATGACCCGAGCATTACATGGAATAACGCCTGGTTCAGTCTAGTAAACCAGCGTGAGTAACACTCGATAACAAGTAACAACCAAACTGATTTCTACATTTGAAAACTTTTAAAACAAAGAGTATCTCGTAAGACCACGCCACACATAAAAACAGACTGGTTTTTACCTTACGATAACCAAAACATTTTATATAAAAATCCAATGATATTATCATAGTGTCTAGGTTTAAAGTAAATAGATAAAATAGCTGAAATTCTTGCATCTCACATTCCAACGTACTAGGCTCTACAATCGAAAAAGTATGGCATGTATTGGAGATTGGATTCCAACTAATGACCGGGCTATTGGGGTACCGCCCGCCACAATACACCTCTAGAAAAATGTACTGAGGTCGTACCTAACGACCCTGCCAACATAGGACCGGCCTTCCCCTTACTGAATAGTACCGAATATATCATCACCCTGGTTGCTTTGCAAACTTTAACCGAGCGCTCCCACATACATGAATTCATGGATGATTGTGTATATATCTAGAAGGGTGATGATATACCCTAATGGCTGCGACCCACATAGCCCTGCTACATATCTCCTGTTTTAGTCATTCCCGATTGATGAGGCTTGAGGCTACGTTTTACCTTTTTGAATAGCAATCCCAAGAATGCTAAAAATGCTCTCTAGGCGCCAATGCAATGTCAACATTCATCCATACAAGTTCGTTTTTGGGTCTGAACGAAACCGAAGGCACTAACTCTACTACATCCATTTTGGAATCACCCTCAGGATTAGTAGCAGTAGCTCTTGCACTTCAAAGAGCACCATCTTCAATCATCATCAAAATGTCTTCCACTCGAACGTACATGTTGGATCGGAGTGGTTTTCGGATATATAAATCTGATCCCGGTCTCTCCGTACCAACAACCAATAATTTCTGTTTGACTCATTCCCGGTTCTTTTGGAAGTAAGTATTTGATTCCTTGTCGAAAGCTCAAATTTTACATTCATACTTCCTGTGACGCCCCACCTCTATGCTCACAATAACAAAGAGTATTAAAAGAAATACTGTCTGTTATTACGAAGAATAAGGCTGGATAGGAGCGGTCATCCGTAGTTTGGCCTTACACTAGTATTGGTTACCTCGATAGGAGTGGTATATATTTTTATTTTTCATCTCTTATTTATTTACTCCCATCGACATACCCAATTCTAGTATAAAACGAACTACGAAGGTTCATAATAGTTTAGAACAATATATATAATAATAACACAGATAATAAAAATGCGGAACACAGATAATAAAAGTCTCATATATATATATAACTGATGTCAGTTACAATACATTTGACACTATACATATGATACAACTATAATTGTCGACTCTGGAAGTTATATATACAAGTACATTATCGAATAATATACATGAATACATATCAACCTAGATTAGATACACTGACTACTACAAAATGACGACGACTACTCCAAAAGATATGAAGAGACTTCATAGCTCAAGCAGCAACCCAAAGCAAGATATCTACAACCTGAAATAACTCGGTCTGACCCGAGTATTAAATTCAAAAGAAAATAATGCATGGGTCAGTCTAATTCAAACTCAGTTATTAATGCATGGAAGCAATAATAATTAAATAATCAAATAGACGATAGTCATAGAAATCTCGTATATCCGACTCCTCGATAAGAGAATCGGATAACGGCAGATATAACACTAAACAGTGTTAAACAGCAAATCAGCAAATCCAAATCATCAACAAGGATAAATAAAAAGATTATCAATGAAGATAATATGAAAACTCCAGAATTTCCTAAACAACAATTAACAACAAAATCCAATTATTAAATAAATAATTAGAAACTCAAAATATAATTATCAAATAGATAATTAGACAATCTCAAAATGATCAAATCAAACCAAATTCTGTGTGGCTGCAGTACATGCACGCGTGCACTGCCTCGCCACTACAGTAAGTCAAAACTGCAAAGGTCAAGTCACGACTAGTGTTGGGCATGTTCTCACCCAGAAGACCTCGAGACCAAGAAGCTTGATTCATCCATCCAGGCTTGCCTAAACTCATCCGGCATTCTCGTCCTCCAGAGCCCATTCGGCATTCTCGTTCTCCAGAGCCCATTCGGCGGTCTCATGCAACTGCCGAACCAACCCTCGTCCCTACCACCGGACCAAAGCCACCACCGGACCAAGCTCCTCCAAAGCCACCACCGGACCAAGCTCCTCCCAGCACCACCGGACCAAGCTCCTCCCAGCACCACCGGACCAAGCTCTTCCCACCATCTACCGGACCAAGCTCCTCCCAGCATCTACCGGACCATACGCCTTTCGGGCCAACAATACCAGGCCAGGTCGCATCAGCCCAGGCCCACCAGCTGTTATATACATCCATGACCCCTACCCCTAGCCTCACTCTATAAATAGAGGGGCAAGGGTACAACAATGGGGACAAGTTTTGAGAGCTCAAGCACGGAAGGAACTTTCAAACAACTTTCGATTACTTGTATCAAAGCTTTGTACTTGTAATCAGAATAAGAGAAGAGAAATAACATATAAAGTGGACGTAGGCACATTCTGGCTGAACCACTATAAATCTGCGTGTCTTTTTACATTTTAGCCCCTGTTTTTCATATATTTGCATAAATCGCTCAAATCACTAAGAATAACATAAGATCTACTAAATCATACAACTTTGAGGTGTTTGTCCATTTTTTGTGGAAACATTTTTGGTGCTTTCACTGAGAAATAGAAGCTCTAAGCTTTAGCTTCATCCGCTTAACAAGTTTTCCTAACAGCATCGTCCGCCACTTGGAAAACATGCCTCCCAAACAGAGAAAAGATGTTAACAAAGGAAAAAACATCGCATCCAGCAGTCTTCCAGATCCAGCTGCCACGAATCAAGTAAATCGTCCTCCTCCAGCAACAGTAACAAATGAAGAACAGGCTAACCCAACTACTCCTGCCACAGAACAGCCTGCAGCAATTACTAGAGCAGATCTGGACAGAGTTGTGGTTGAAGTAACTAACCACTTCACGTCCCAGCAGGAAGCCTTGGTGGACCATCTCATGTCACGCTTAAGGGACGCTGAAGAATCCAACCGCAACACTGAATCATGGGGCGAGTCCCAGTCTGGAGGATCTCAGAGACAACAAAGATCTTCCTTCTTCGAAGGAGCTAACGGCAGAAGTAACCGTGGTAGGAGCCGAGACCGAGCACAGCCCGAAGTTAGGCCTGAGGAAACGTTTGGTACCGAACCCAACGGGGAAGGTACCGGGCGAAGGTCAACTGTAGCTGAGCCTGTCATGCTGCCTAACCACATAAACGCCAGTGAACGGGGCCGAGCTAGAGTCCAGCCCGAAGTTGGACCCGAGGAAGTGCTTAGATCAGAACCCAACAGGGGGAGATCAAGGCAAGGGCCAACTGTAGCTGACCCAAGCATGCTCCCAGAAGATCAAAGGCAGCCACTGGAAAATATGAGGAATGATAGACGATACCATCCCTACAGGTCATCTGGACGGAATCAACCCCACAGAACAGAACCAAACTCATTTCTATCTGCTCCAAGTTCTGATGAAAGGATGGCACGCTTATTCAGAGAGTGTGTCCAACGGGAGCAAAGAGATCGAGGGATAGGCGCTAGGGTAACCAGCCCTTTCGCCCGCAATATCGAAATTGCTATCACCCCCCGAGAATGGAAGATGCCAACAATGGAACCCTACAAAGGAACCTCCGATCCCGTTGTACACTTACAGAGGTACACGCAGCATATGCTCATGAGTGGAGCGATAGAGGGAGTACTGTGCAAATGCTTTCCGCTCTTCTTAGCAGATCTTGCTACCTCCTGGTTCTGTCATCTACCCCAAGGATCCATCAGCTCGTGGGAAATGTTGAAAGAAAAATTTATCAGTCAGTTCCGCATTCATGTGGAGCAACCTAAGGACGCTTATTCCTTATCCAGCGTCAAACAGAAGCCTGGAGAAAAGCTGCAGCAATACCTAACCAGATTCAACGCCGCAGCAGCCGCAGTCCAAGATGCCGATGAGAAGCTTATCCTAATGGCCCTCTGTAGTGGTGTGCATCCGGACACTAAATTTGCTAGAAGGTTGACAAAAGAAAAACCAGCTACTTTACCCGATTTCTTCCATGAAGCCGGGAAATACATGAGGCTTGAGGATGCTGCCATTGAGGGGCAGTCAGGACAGTAAAGTAAGACAACCCATGGCAACGCCCCTGCTGTGGCAAGGGACGTTCGAAGAAATGATTCCAGAGACAATGCTGGGGGCAAGAAGGGAGAAAAGCGCCTATATCGGCCAGGACCAAGATTCGACACTTACACCCCTTTGAACGAGACCGTCGAAAATATCTTCCTTGCCACCCAAGGCGAAGTTAGATACAAACGCCCACCATACAAGAAAGAATCAGATAACGCACAGAAGTCTGGAAAATTCTGCCGCTTCCACGAATCTCACGGGCATGATACCAACGAATGCCATCATCTCCGAGATCTGATTGAGGAACACATCAGAAGAAAGAAACTGGAACGTTATGTAAAAGGTCAGAACAGGACCCCAGCTCCTGCCAATGAAAACCCAAGGCTACCCTCACCGGGGGCCGACAGAGGAAACCGCAACGGTAGCAGCTCTAGCCAAGAAAAGATAGTGGTCCATACCATCTCAAGAGGGCCACACATCGCAGATAGAAGCTGGAAAGAGATGGAAAGATACGGAAAGTCGCTTAGAGACAATAAAGACTATGGCAATTCGGTTATAGAAGAGCGCCACCCGAAGCGGAAAGAAAGTAATGACATCACGTTCGGTAAGCGTGACCTAGAAGGAAGGCAGTACCCTCACATGGATCCCATGGTCATCTCTGCCCGACTTGGTTCCGCCGAAGTATACCGAATCCTGGTAGACACTGGAAGCTCGGTAAACATCCTGTTCAAACACGCATTCGACAAAATGAAGCTATCAATGAAGGATGTATCCCCCTGCGATAAACCACTACACGGCTTCACTGGAGATGCGAAGATGCCCCTCGGGCAACTGGACCTTTTTGTTGAAATTGGAAGCCATCCCCGCTCTGCTGTACGAAAACAAACGTTTGTGCTAATAGAAAACCAGTCGGCCTACAACGCCTTCTTAGGAAGGCCATCCTTGTCTGACTTCCAAATTGTCTTAGCCCCATGGTGCCTAAAGATGAAATTCCCAACAGACAATGGAGTAGGGGATGTGGAAGGAGACCAGGACGTTGCTCGAGACTGCTATGTAACTGAACTTCGCAACAACCATAGGAAGGATAAAGGGAAGGGTGTAGAGATTGCCCTCTGCACAAAAAGCCTAGAAGTATAGCAACTAAAGAAAGCCCCTCCTCTTTGATATAACAGCGACCCTTTCAATGAATTAGACCCTAGGGACAAAGAGGAGGAGGCCACCGCCGAGCCTGCAGAGGCTATGGAGTTTATATCTGTAGATAAGCACGACTCAAGTAGACTATTGAAAATTGGGTCCCAACTAAAAGCCGAATTGAAGGAACAGCTCATCGATTTTCTCCGCCACAACTTGGATGTATTCGCTTGGTCACACGCTGACATGACCGGAATCTCCCCCGACATAGCATGCCACGTATTAAACATTGATCCTACGAAGGCGCTTGTAAAACAAAGAAAGAGAAGTATGGGGGCAGAGCGATCAGCAGCCCTCGATGAAGAAGTAAAAACCCTGCTCGCCAATGACTTCATACGAGAAGCTATCTACCCGGAATGGATCGCCAACCCGGTGCTGGTAAAAAAGGCTAATGGGAAGTGGCGAACCTGCATTGACTTTTCCAACCTAAACGACGCCTGCCCAAAGGATTGCTTCCCACTTCCCAGAATCGACTAACTTGTAGACAACACAGCCGGGCACGAACTCCTATCTTTTATGGATGCATACTCAGGATATAACCAAATTCCTATGCATGCTCCCGACCAAGACCACACTAGTTTCATCACTGATCGAGGTTTATACTGCTATAAGGTAATGCCTTTCGGACTTAAAAATGCAGGAGCCACCTACCAGCGCCTCGTCAACAAGATGTTTGCAGGGCTAATAGGACAAACTATGGAAGTATATGTGGATGACATGGTGGTAAAGTCAAGGAAAGCCAAAGATCACGTAAGCCACCTAGGCAAGATGTTTCAAGTACTTCGACAATATGGAATGAAGTTGAATCCACTAAAATGCTCCTTCGGAGTGTCATCAGGAAAGTTCTTAGGATTCATCGTTCATGCCAGAGGGATAGAAGCAAACCCTGAACAAGTCCGAGTGCTAAGGGATATCAAGATACCTTCCACTCGGAAGGAAATGCAAAGTTTGAACGGAAAAGTGGCCGCTCTAAGCCGATTCATCTCCAAGGCGACGGACAAGTGCGTCCCCTTTTTTGAAGCCCTAAAGAAAGACAAGGGAAAGTTCGAATGGACTGGCGAATGCCTGACCACTTTCCTTCACTTAATCGAACACCTCCAGAAACCACCGGTACTCTCAACTCCAAGCGAAGGAGAAGAATTATACCTATACCTCGCTGTGTCATCTCACGCCATAAGCGCTGCCTTGGTAAGGGAAGACAACCGCACGCAACGGCCAGTTTACTTCGTCAGCAAAAGGTTTACTGGGGCAGAAGTTAGATATCCTAAACTTGAGAAGTTAGCATACTGTTTACTAATCACTTCACGAAAACTACGTCACTACTTCCAATCCCATTCCATCAAAGTTCTGACCGATCAACCACTGAGGCAGGTACTCCATCGTCCCGACACTTCTGGGCGATTACTTAAATGGTGCATTGAACTGAGTCAGTATGATATCACCTATCACCCTCGCACCGCCATCAAGGGACAGGCCATGGCTGATTTCATTGCAGAGTTCACTACCAACGAAGATCAGGAGCAATTGGAAATAACAGAAGATATCAAGTGGAATCTATTTGTGGATGGTGCATCAAACGAACAAGGCTCGGGGGCAGGTGTGGTAATAATCACTCCCAGGGGAAACAAACTGCACTATGCTATAAGGTTGGAGTTCGCTGCCACCAACAACGATGCAGAATATGAAGCAGTGATAGCTGGACTAGAAATTGCCATAGAAATCGGGGCCAATTCTTTGTGTCTTCACAGCGATTCTCAACTTATCGTTAATCAAATACTAGGAGAATTCCAAGCTCGAGAAGAACGACTCATAGCATATCTAAAGAAGACCAAGTTACTTCTCAACTGATTGGACCACTACTTAGTCAAACACATCCCTCGGGAAGAGAACCAAGAAGCCGACGAATTAGCAAAGCAAGCAAGTGTGAGAGACATCACCATCTTCGGGGCAGTAACCATCTCAAAGCAACTGGCCCCAAGTTTTGAGCAAGTGAATCTGATAGCTGCAACCGAAGAAGCAACTTGGATGACTCCCATCCGAGACTACCTGCAAAGTGGCACTCTACCCAACGGGCGTAACGAAGTCAAGAAAATCTTGAGGAAAGCATCCCGCTACACAATACAAGAAGACATCCTCTATCGGCGTGGATTCTCTAACCCGTTATTAAGGTGTGTCGCTGGAAGAGAAGCCAAGAAAATCTTATCCAACATCCATCAGGGGAGCTGCGGAGATCACACCGGAGGGCAAACATTAACAAAAAAGATACTCCGATACGGATATTTCTGGCCCACCTTAAGCAAGGACGCCTTAGATTTCGTCAAGAAGTGTGACAGATGCCAAAAATTTGCTAAGATTCCTCGGCTACCAACAACCGAGATTACTCAAATGACCAGCCCTTGGCCCTTCGCAATATGGGGAATTGACTTAATCGGCGAGCTACCGATGGGCCGAGGCGGGGCCAAATATGCTGTAGTGGCGGTTGATTATTTCACCAAATGGGTGGAAGCGGAACCTCTGAACAAAGTATCTTCAGCAAAAGTTATTAACTTCTTAATCAAAAATGTTCTATGCAGGTACGGAGTCCCACTCAAAATCATATCAGACAATGGACTTCAGTTTGACAGCGAGGAATTCGCCAACTGGTGCCGAGAACACGGAATTCATAAAAGCTTCTCATCCGTAGCATATCCCCAGGCAAACGAACAAGTCGAAGCAGTCAACAAAATTCTGAAAACCCTGATCAAAAAGAAGCTCAAAAAGTCAAAGGGCGCTTGGGTGGATGAACTCCCTACGGCACTATGGGCCTACCGCACATCTTTCAGAACATCAACAGGGCACACTCCTTTCTCTTTGGCATACGGATCAGAGGCTATGCTCCCAGTTGAAACCATGGTGCCTTCCCACCGTAGGATCCACTATAACCCAGAAGAGAATGAAGAACTCCTCCACATGTCTTTGGATCTAGTTGAGGAGAGAAGGAGTGATGCAGTCCTTAAAGCAGCGGCCCACAAGCAGAAAGTGGCAGCACAATACAACTCCAAAGTCAAGCATCGTACCTTACAAGAAGGGGATCTTGTCCTTAAGCGAATCTTCCCTCGCCCCGGAGCACTAGACCCAATCTGGGATGGACCATATGTAATTCATAAAGATCTCCACAACGGAGCCTATATTTTGTCAACAGTGGACGGAGAGGTGTTCCAGAGGGCATGGAACATCCAACACCTCTGTCGATACTTTTCTTAACTTGTATTGCCCATATGAAGTGAATTAACAAAGAGAATCAGTGGACGTAGGCCTTTTCATGCCGAACCACTTTAAAAAACCTTGTCTCTTTTTTAACTTGTTCCTTTATATCTTGGCTACTTGTTAACTTTATCCTTTTCTATTGAACAAAATCCTATGCGTATAGCATTTCTACTCAAAGCACTCCACGGCGCAACTTCGTCTGGGCAAAACCTAACAGGTACTATGCGAATCTATGCCCTCGCCAATGAGACACTTTTGCTCCAGCATCCCTCTGCTGTGGGTTAACTCATTGCTCGTGACGGCCCTTAAAGCCAACTGTAGTGAGCCGATTATAAGCCACCGAGAAGGCCGACTATAGCCGAGGCAGCTCATTACGGCGTTAGGCTCGCCGGTAACTGTGAACCGACTATAAGCCCCAACATAAGGTGTGGCCAGCCAGGGGCTGTTCACAGTTGACGATCGGCACCCACGCTAGCCGGCCACAGTAAATCGAATAATACCCATGATTACGGGCCATAATGGCCCGGGTAGTTACTGTGCGCGATCTCGGCTCCGATGTGTCTTAAATGCGGCTGTGGTAAAAAAGAATTAACTCCCTGTGGAGGCGTAAGATGGGTGACAAATGTCTCCAAGACCCACAGCTAGGGAAAGTGACTACAAAACTCGTTTGCCACGAACTTAAGCACATCGAAGGCCTTCCGTGATTGGAAGTTTTACTTTTTCACATATTTCAATTTTACTTAAAAAGCTTTTTCCCTATCCTCTATGACAATCCCTAAAGTACAGGATACAGAGTAGGAGATACTCGCCAATGGGTGTAGGGACTCACAATTGGATGGCAGGGCATTCGACTACATTCCATGCTCGGTCATACAAGATATTCAAAACTGCCATCTACGATTAAAACATGAAAGGCGGTATTTTCTTCGTTTTGTGCAAATACATGACTATGATTCGTTCACACCACATGCTAATATTGCAAGTCATGAAATTATGTTTTAGAACCAGAACCTGACATCAAACACAATTCAATTACAAGAATATACATAGCTATATTTCTCATACGACATGTCAAAATAGCAACAAACATTCAGAAAACGACAAAATCAGCTTAAGTTAAAGAATTACACATCAAGAATGGAGCTATTTATTACAAGTAGCAAAATAATACATCCTAAAAGCTACTTTACTGTTTTAAGACTAACATATACAACCCTGTCAAGTCCACAAAAAGAGTTTTTTTCAGGTCTAATCAAGGGGCCGGCTGCATTGGAGTTTTCTCCTTGTCCTGTTGACCACCTGTCCGGTCAAAGAAAGGATTCATTAGTGATAAGCGACCAAGTTAATGGGGAAACTAAAAAGGAAGACTTACCAACATATGCTTATTGGCCATCCTGGTCGTCATCATCTACTTGCACCCTTGCCTCCTCAGCAGCAAGCAACCGCATACCCTCCTTCACCGCCATCTTCTCCTCCTTGGCAAACTGGGCAGTGACCACATCCATGCTGAAAGCCACACCACCATCTCTATCCGCATCAGCCTTAGCCTCCTCCAGGGCCCAAAGATAGATCTTGGCCATGACCCTAGGATAATCATCCATCCAGGATAGGTTGCCCTGCTTCCAGGTTCGGAAGTACATGTCCTGGAGCATTTCGTCCATCATCCCCTCATTCTCCTCAAACTCCCTCATCCGGGCCTCGGAAGCCGACAACCTTCCAACGGCGGCATCTCTCTCCAATCGGTATCTCGAGCAGTCAGCCTGAAGGGACCTCCGCATCTCCTCCATCTCCTCCTTCAGCCTAACTTGAGCAAGCTCTGCGGCTTCAAGCTACCCCGACATCTCCTCTACCCGCTCAAGATCCGCCCTCCGAACCTCATCCACTGTCGAGATGGCCATATTTATCCGCTCCTTACAGACAGCCTCCATCTTCCACAGCTCCGCCTTACTAGCCTCCTCCATAGCCTTCCTCAGCCGCCCGGAGGCAGCCTCATGCTGGGAAATCTGAATAGCTTGATCAGCAAGCTGTTTCGCCTGGTCCGAAACCATCAACCGTAATCGGATGTTGGCACTCCCAATTTCCTCTCCAGCCTTAACCAGCCGAGCATGATGCCCCATCAGCTTCCTAGTCTCCTCCGCCACCCGATCAATATTAGCCTTGGCCTCGTCTCCCATGGTAATTATCCGAGTAGTAAGAAGATCAAGATCTAAAGACTTAGCCTCATCGAGCACCCGTACCATGGGATTGCGGGGAAGAAGGTGCTCACCAGTAACCTCGTCTAAGGTAATGTCGTGGGAACTTGGATCCAGATCAGGATGACCCTCAAATGGATTACGAGCCAAGTCAGGACGGTCGATATCAGTAACGGAAGGGTTTCCGAATGGGTGCGGAGAGGGTGAAAACTCGCTGTCCTCCTCCGTGATATCATGAAGAGGCTGAGCCGGGAGTTGAGGACCGGGCGAAGGTTCGGATAAAGCATGACTCCTCTTTCTTTGCTGAATACCCTCTTCGATAACCCCGAGAAGAGGACGGTAGATGACTACATCCCCGGAGCGGTGGGTCGAATGCTTCGGCTTGACAGAAGTTTTGGAAAGCTTGTACTGTTCAAGCCTGTGCCGAAGATCTGAGGCCTTGGCCGTTTTACCTGCTCCTGATATGAAGAAAAAGTGTCACAAGCATATATTGATCTATAATTCGAGAAAACACGGAAAATTAAAAGATAATAAGAAAGGAAACACATATGTGGTTGTACAAACCCTGGGGAGGAGTAGGATACTGCAATAAGTCCTGGATTTCATTCCAGGACGGGAGCGGGTCATAAAATATTCCTAAGTCCCTATCATAAATGGAGCCCGCGGGAATCAAAAGTTCACCTTGAGTCGTCGGAGCCACCTTGGCTGGAATAGTCTAAGGAGGCTCGCCTGCGCCAGTTCCAGCCTTGTCAGCTTTCCCAGTTTTCTCTACCAAAGCCGGATCTTCGTCCAGCCCCTCGAAAGCCTGGTGGAACGCATCATCCGTCCACTCCTGAATCTCGCCCGCCTGCCCAGGAAGCAAGGCCCCGATGCCATCGCCACCTTCATCACCTTCCCGACCGTCTCCACCCTCACCTCTTTCCTCCTCTATGTCTTCCTCCTCCTGGGTAAGTGGACAATTGCTGGGGGAGGGACCGTCCGACTTCTTGAGTTTCTTACCTCCGACGGCTGGAGGTTTTGTGAAAGGTTTCCTCTTGCTACTCTCTACCGTAACACCTCCCTTAGTCTGAACAGCCGCCCTCTCCTCCGCCGTTTCCCTCAGCTTGACTACTGACTGCTGTGGAAGGATTAAGTTATACTCCAGAAGGGTCGCATTTCTGATCAGGAAGGCAGATGATCTATATTTCCCGAGAATAGCTTCTATCTCAGCCGCCGTCTGAACCAGGCGGTCAGTCTCCACAACCGCAAAGCCATCTGTCGCTAGTAAAAATGAGAAAGTATGAGAAGAAGCATCGCAATCGTAATGGAAATTATAAGTAAAAGCATCAACTTACATCCAGAAGTAAAGCGCCGAATTGAAACGGAGTCGTCCCTGACAAAGAACCATTCCTTCTTGAACATGCTGAATTTGGAATACAGATCCAAGACCGGCTTGAAGGTCACAGCTGACTCCAAGCTAATGTATGGGGACCCCTTCTTATAGCCCCTCAGATTATATAGATACCGGATCTCTCGGTTGGAAGGAGCACGACCATACTTCCTCTGGAAAATGACGAAGAGGCTCACCAGTATAGCATAGGAGTTGGGTTGAAGCTAGAATGGGGCCACCTTTAGATATGTGAGGAAGCTGGCTATCCAAGCATTAAGAGGAGGAATGGCACCACACATGCAGTGGTATCTGTTGTAGGCGAAGTACCCTTCAGGAGGGTCATACGACATAACGTCTCTCCCAGGCAATAGCAAGTGCGCCCTATCGATTCCAAAGGATCGGGAAACGACATCAAGCTGCTCCTCCTTGAGGGAGCTAGGAAAGCAATCGGGCGGGGAGTTCAGAAGTTCCTGAGGGCCGTACCCGTCCACTAGCGATCTCGGGGTTGGCCCGTGACGTTCTTGATTCGGCTGAGCTGGGGGCACGGCAGAGGAATCTCCCTCGCCCCCGGATCTCTTCTTGTCTGATCGAGTTTCCGCTTTACGAGACATTATCTGCAAACACAAAGAAGAATGTCGTTAGACTAAAGGAAGTAAAGAAGCGAGTGTGTGCAGTCTAGAGTTTCACTCATAAATGCTCAAATTCCCGTTATCATTCGGTAAACTGAATATAAAATTTCATTCGGCATTCTCATCTGGAAATTTCATTCGGCATTCTCATCTGAAAATTTCATTCGGCATTCTCTTCTGGAAAGCCCATTCGGCAGTCTCATCTCGAGGAAATCGTTCGGCACTCTCAACTAATATCCATTCGGTACGTATGACATGCGCACTTCATTCGGTGGACACAGACGAAAAACCATTCGGCTAAGGGAAATTGAGTACTTGGTTCGGCAAGCTAAAATGGTTCGGCAGAGGATTAGAATTTGATTCGGCTAGGTGACTAACTTGGCTTGGCTGTTTCGTTCGGTAGAAGGTAATAGAGGCCCTGGGCCCTTACTTATAGACAACTATAGACGACCGGACCAGCTGATTCGGCGAAGGCATCCAAGCTGACGTCATTAGTTTTAAAAAAACAAAGCGCGGCACATTCCGGCATATGCCCCACTTTGGGGGAAAATGTTGGGCGTGTTCTCACCTAGAAGACCTCGAGACCAAGAAGCTTGATTCATCCATCCAGGCTCGCCTAAACTCATCCGGCATTCTCGTCCTCCAGAGCCCATTCGGCATTCTCGTTCTCCAGAGCCCATTCAGCGGTCTCATGCAACTGCCGAACCAACCCTCGTCCCTACCACCGGACCAAAGCCACCACCGGACCAAGCTCCTCCAAAGCCACCACCGGACCAAAGCCACCATCGGACCAAGCTCCTCCAAAGCCACCACCGGACCAAGCCCCTCCCAGCACCACCGGACCAAGCTCCTCCCAACACCACCGGACCAAGCTCTTCCCACCATCTACCGGACCAAGCTCCTCCCAGCATCTACCGGACCATACGCCTTTCGGGCCAACAATACCAGGCCAGGTCACATCAGCCCAGGCCCACCAGCTGTTATATACATCCATGACCCCTACCCCTAGCCTCACTCTATAAATAGAGGGGCAGGGGTACAACAATGGGGACAAGTTTTGAGAGCTCAAGCACGGAAGGAACTTTCAAACAACTTTTGATTACTTGTATCAAAGCTTTGTACTTGTAATCAGAATATGAGAAGAGAAATAACATATAAAGTGGACGTAGGCACATTCTGGCTGAACCACTATAAATCTGCGTGTCTTTTTACAGTTTAGCCCCTGTTTTTCATATATTTGCAGAAATCACTCAAATCACTAAGAATAACATAAGATCTACTAAATCATACAACTTTGAGGTGTTTGTCCATTTTTTGTGCAAACAACTAGCATGACTCAACACAATTGAAAACAAAAGCAAACCAGTATGCAACTGCCTCGATGAATCGAAAGCAAATGGCACCAACATAATTCAAAATGAAAACTGACATGCACTAGAATGCACACATTAATGCTACATATGAACCAAGTTCATATATACAACAAACCCAAAGTCAACAGAGTGGAACAATGTCAACGACTGTAGTGCTACGACACTACAAATGATCAAGCATCGGGTCAAAAGCAATGTCGAAGTCACAACAGTTTCAAGCAAAGAATCGAACAAGTCAAAACATCGAAGCCAAGGCCAACAAATAAAAATGCACTCTATCTCAAAGAGTGATACCAGAAACCAGTTGCATGAGAACTGCATCAGTTACGCAATTCAGATGCAAGCATACCCATATATAGCAGCTCAAATACAATGCAAACTCAAATGAATACAAAGCCTCAATGCAATGCAAACCAACAAAGGCAAAACTGCAACACTACTGTTACAAGTAACCAAAACCAAAACATAGCAATGTCAAATACCAGAAACCCAACAGATGCCAAAGCCAAACAATTCAACCCAAATAAATGAAACGAGGTAGAGACTGGCATCAAAACCAGTTCAAATGCAACAAAAATACACCAAGTCGAATGCAACGAGGCCAACAACATGTACAGGTCAGTGAAGAATCCAGACTACATGAACCAGATTCAAATACATATGGTCAAACAATAGTTCTGAAAACAATGCAACAGTGTCAAGCTCATGTATACAACTGTGAAATGCACCAGACTTCAAATTATGAACAACAAAACAAATGACACACATCAAATATGCAGTATCCAAGACATCAAGCCAGAGAAGACTGCACAGATATATACATGAAGACCAGACAACACAATGCAAGTGGACTCATGTGGAACAAGCAAAGACAACAAGTTTACACAACAGTAAAGTATGAATGCCACGATATCAGAGGTGACTTCAACATAACAGTAACAGCAATGCAGATCTGATTACAAGTGCCAATACAATAGGACAACATAGGCAGCGCAATTTCAAATGAAGCTATGAAAGTGCAAAATGCCAAAGTCTTGGAACAGCAAGCAATACAAAACTGTCCAGTAGACAGAGAATCGTGACAGTGTGACAAACAGTCTCATATATACATACATGAATTCATATATATATGTGAAGTGCAGCCACAAATGCAAACTGAATACAACATGGAGCCATAGTATGCTACAGAGGAAATGTAACTGCAGTTTCAAGTCAAAGAATCAAGCCAATGTTGAAGTCAACCAAAACAAGTTCGAACAATATCAAGAGCCGAAGCCACAGTTAAAATGTCGAAGTCACAAACTTGAACAAGTAAATCAAAGTCGAACAATAAGAACAAATCAAGCCCGAAGTCACGAAGAAAATTCAACATCGTCAAACTGCAGTTCAAAGTGACCGAAGTCAAATTCAAATCAATGCCGAAGTCAACAGAGAAATGCCAAAGTCAACATAATGTCAAATGTCGACAGCAACTGTTTTCACAAAATCGACCATGAACAAATACCAAAATCAGGTGATAATGAGCAACTCAGAGATCATCTAACACATTCAAGTCAAAACCGTGAGCAAACGAACATGTCAGATGCAAACCAGAAATTCACGAATTTGAACAAATCATAAATCACAGAATTTAAACCCTAATTAAACTTGAGATGAGAATTAGATGTGAGTGGGTTACTCACCTTTTCAATCGATCGAGACATTGAAGTCGAACTCGATCAAATCGAGGAGTAGCCGTGAATGAGCGCAAGCGAAGAAAGCATCATCGACAGGGCTAAGGGATATGAAACATCACTCGATCGAGATAATCCAAATCGGCGCCCTTGATTTCATGAAGCCCTCATTTGAATTTGGGACGAAGAAGAATAAACGAGGCCGCCATTTTTCTTTCTTTCGTTCATTTGTTTTGTGTAGGGTTTCGTAAATGAAAAAAGAATAATGGGGAACGGGTTAGCTTGCTAGTTATCACGGCAAAGCAAAAGAGACGTGGGCCAACATTTATTTTAAGCCCGCATACTCTTAACACTTAACAAAATTTTAAAAGAATATCACCGATTTAAAAACTCCAATAATAATTAACAACCAATATAATCGTCATTTGACGACAAATAATTGTTCTAAAACTCCGAGTTGTTACAGACTCCCCTCCTTATAAAAATTCCGTCCCAGCAATTTTCATAATTAAAGTTGTCAATAACAATTATTTTTCTAACATAAACTGGTTAAGCTAGAAAAATAGAGGTCGAGAAAACAACACTAAAGAAATCTTTTAATTTCATAAAAGAAATTCACAAATTCTCACCAAAAATCTAATTATCAATAGATAATCAGAAAACGGCAAAACTGAATAAATACAATTATCAGCAATATCTAATTTTCAATTAGATGATTAGAATACAGAAATCACAAAACAGCAATATCTAATTATCGATACGATAATTAGAAGACGGCAAAATCTAATAATGAACAAAGACAATTAGAAAACACAAATCACAAATCGCAAAACCGCAATTATCTAGTTATCCAACAAATAACTAGAAAACACGAACTTCATAATCAACAAACTCTAACTATCAACAGAGATAGATAGAAAACATCAATTCAATATAATCAACATAATCTAGAATCAATTAGAGACTAGAAAATCTCATAATCAGCAGAACTAGCAAATATCCAATTATCAAAAACGATAATCATAAAACACAAATATCTAATTAACAAAACCGATAATAAGAAAACATCAGATAATCAGAAATCTCAAATCAACGAATATCTAATTATCAAAAACGATAATCAGAACTCTCATATCAACAAATATCTAATTATCAAAAACGATAATTAGAAATCTCAAATCAGCAAATATCTAATTATCACAAACGATAATCAGAACTCAAATCAACAAATATCCGATTATCAAAAACGATAACCAGAAATCTCAAATCAGCAAATATCTAATTATCACAAACGATAATCAGAACTCAAATCAACAAATATCCGATTATCAAAAACGATAATCAGAAATAACAAATATCCGATTATTAAAAACGATAATCAGAAATCTCAAATCAACAAATATTTAATTATCAAAAACGATAATCAGAACTCTCAAATCAACAAATATCTAATTATCAAAAACAATACCAGAAATCTCAAATCAACAAATATCTAATTATCACAAATGATAATCAGAACTCAAATCAACAAATATCCGATTATCAAAAATGATAATCAGAAACAACAAATATCCGATTTTCAAAAACGATAATCAGAAATCTCAAATCAACAAATATCTAATTATCAAAAACGATAACAAGAAATCTCAAATCAGCAAATATCTAATTATCACAAACGATAATCAAAACTCAAATCAACAAATATCTGATTATCAAAAACGATAATCAGAAACAACAAATATCCGATTATCAAAAACGATAATCAAAAATCTCAAATCTCAAATCAACAAATATCTAATTATAAAAAACGATAACCAGAAATCTCAAATCAGCAAATATCTAACTATCACAAACGATAACCAGAAATCTCAAATCAACAAATATCTAATTATCAAAAACGATAATCAAAAATCAACAAATATCTAATTATCAAAACGATAATCAGAAATCAACAAATATCTAATTATCAATACGATAATTAAATCTCATAACAGCAAATATCTAATTATCGATACGATAACTAAATCTCATAACAGCAAATATCTAATTATCGATATGATAATTAAATCTCATAACAGCAAATATCTAATTATCGATACGATAATTAAATCTCATAACAGCAAATATCTAATTACCTGCAGATAATTTGAAATAACAAATATCTAGAAATCAATTAAGATACTCTAGAAAATCAACATAAAAGGTTGGATCGATCCCATCAAATGGTGAGTTTTAGCTACGCCGCACATGCATCAACAAATAGCTGAAGCCTACCAAGTACTATAAAATTTTGGCGCCCATCAGATGACCCGAAGGTCCGTAGAGTGACCCGAAGGTCTAGTACTGGTATTTGACCCAAAGGTCCTCAGAGTGGCCCGAAAGCCCAACAAATGACCCGAAGGTCCAGCAGAGTGGCCCGAAAGCCCAACAAATGACCCGAAGGTCCAACATAGTGGCTCGAAAGCACACAAAATCATCAGAATCATCAAACAGCAGATGTTTCAATTAACGAGTCCAGAATTAACCGAAATAGCAAACGCACATGTCCCATACCACGTGTTTTACTAAATCGTTTGATTCTCTTCATCGTTTCCTTGAAAGTGCAAAACTGTGTATTTTGTAAAAATGCATTTTACATTCTCAAACGGACAAGTCCGGAATTAAGCGAAACAGTAAAAGTAAGGGTTCATAGTCCTCGATTTTGCTGAATCGTTTAAATCGCTTCCTCATTCTTTTGAAAGCGCAAACTGTAAATTTTTTGTATTTTATATAATTAACATTTTACGTTCTCAAACGGACAAGTCCGGAATTAAGCGAAACAGTAAAAGTGAGGGTTCATAGTCCTTAATTTTGCTGAAGCGTTTAAATCGCTTCCTCATTCTTTTGAAAGCGTAAACTGTAAAAAGTTTAAAACAATTTTCAGAACACGTGATTAAAACAGCAACCTCAGTAGCAATTTCGAAAAGGAAATTTCATTTCCCAAAACATCGGAAAACGAATCTCAAAATCAGCATTGCGGAATAACCGCTTGAAAATCCACTTTTAAAATTTGATGGTTACTGAAGTCAAAGCGACAGTAATTTCTAAACGTCAAAATCTCATCAAAATAATTCACATCAAAATGTAATACCAGTGAATTTTCATTCATCAAAATGCCACAAAACAGTGCTTTAAAAATTTAGCACCGATGTAAAAATCCCGTTATAAAAATAACGGCAACAAAATACGTTTAAACCAAACACCGGCTCAATGTAAAATTTATGCAGTAATGTGCAACTCAAATTTGCACGTATACTACAAAATAAACAAAGAAATCATTCGAATGTATCTTCAATGAAGATAATTCAAAACAGCAAAAATCTCAACAAAATCACATAACTGCAATCGCTTCGAATCCTCAAATCGGATTCGAAATTTTCAAAGAAATAAAATAAACCCAGCAATGTAAACAACAAATGAAATTTATTTCCATTTCATAGTTTGATGTTTAAATCAAAAAGGTTATCAGCTGTATTCAGCGAAGACAGTCTCACTGTTTCTGCTGCGCACTCTGATAAACAAAACATAATTTATTCAATCATCAAAACACAGTTTCACTTTTATTTTTCAATAAGGATATTTAAAAATTTCATCATAATTTCAAAACTTTAGTTTTGACTCAAAACACAACTAAAAACATCGACAAATAGTTGTAACACATGTTCCATCTAAGTTATGTTTTATATTATGTCCATAAACCCCAAGCTCTGATACCAACTGTGACGCCCCACCTCTATGCTCATAATAACAAAGAGTATTAAAAGAAATACTGTCTGTTATTACGAAGAATAAGGCTGGATAGGAGCGGCCATCCGTAGTTGGGCCTTACACTAGTATTGGTTACCTCGATAGGAGTGGTAAATATTTTTATTTTTCATCTCTTATTTATTTACTCTAATCGACGTACCCAATTCTAGTATAAAATGAACTACGATGGTTCATAATAGTTTAGGACAATATATATAATAATAACACAGATAATAAAAATGTGGAACACAGATAATAAAAGTCTCATATATATATAACTGATGTCAGTTACAATACAATTGAAACTATACATATGATACAACTATAATTGTCGACTCTGGAAGTTATATATACAAGTACATTATCGAATAATATACATGAATACATATCAACCTAGATCAGATACACTGACTACTACAAAATGACGACGACTACTCCAAAAGATATGAAGAGACTTCATAGCTCAAGCAGCAACCCAAAGCAAGATATCTACAACCTGAAATAACTCGGTCTAACCCGAGTATTAAATTCAAAAGAAAATAATACACGGGTCAGTCTAATTCAAACTCGGTTATTAATGCACGGAAGAAATAATAATTAAATAATCAAATAGACGACAGTCACAGAAATCTCGTATATCTGACTCCTCGATAAGAGAATCGGATAACGACAGATATAATACTAAACAGTGTTAAACAACAAATCAGCAAATCCAAATCATCAACAAGGATAAATAAAAAGATTATCAATGAAAATAATATGAAAACTCCAGAATTTCCTAAACAGCAATTAACAACAAAATTCAATTATTAAATAAATAATTAGAAACTCAGAATCTAATTATCAAATAGATAATTAGACAATCTCAAAATGATCAAATCAAACCAAATTCTGTGTGGCTGTAGTACACGCACGCGTGCACTGCCTCGCCACTACAGTACGTCAAAACTGCAAAGGTCAAGTCATGACTAGCATGACTCAATACAATTGAAAACAAAAGCAAACCAGTATGCAACTGCCTCGATGAATCGAAAGAAAATGGCACCAACATAATTCAAAATGAAAAGTGACATACACTAGAATGCACACATCAATGCTACATATGAACCAAGTTCATATATACAACAAACCCAAAGTCAATAGAGTGGAAATAAAACATTGTCAACGACTGCAGTGCTGCGACACTACAAATGATCAAGCATCGGGTCAAAAGCAATGTCGAAGTCATAGCAGTTTCAAGCAAAGAATCGAACAAGTCAAAACATCGAAGCCGAGGCCAACAAATAAAAATGCACTCTGTCTCAAAGAGTGATACCAGAAACCAGTTGCATGAGAACTGCATCAATTACGCAATTCAGATGCAAGCATACCCATATACAGTAGCTCGAATACAATGCAAACTCAAATGAATACAAAGCATCAATGCAATGCAAACCAACAAAGGCAAAACTGCAACACTACTGTTACAAGTAACCACAAACCAAAACATAGTAATGTCAAATACCAGAAACCCAACAGATGCCAAAGCCAAACAATTCAACCCAAATAAATGAAACTAGGTAGAGACTAGCATCAAAACCAGTTCAAATGCAACAAAAATACACCAAGTCGAAGTCAACGAGGCCAACAACATGTACAGGTCAGTGAAGAATCCAGACTACACGAACCAGATTCAAATACATATGGTCAAACAACAGTTCTGAAAACAATGCAACAGTGTCAAGCTCATGTATACAACTGTGAAATGCACCAGACTTCAAATTATGAACAACAAGCAAATGACACACATCAAATATGCAGTATCCAAGACATCAAGCCAGAGAAGACTGCACAGATATATACATGAAGACCAGACAACACAATGCAAGTGGACTCATGTGGAACAAGCAAAGACAACAAGTTTACACAACAGTAAAGTACGAATGCCACGATATCAGAGGTGACTTCAACATAACAGTAATAGCAATGCAGACCTGATTACAAGTGCCAATACAATAGGACAACATAGTCAAGTGAAGCTATGAAAGTGCAAAATGCCAAAGTCCTGGAACAGCAAGCAATACAAAACTGTCCAGTAGACATAGAATCGTGACAGTGTGACAAACAGTCTCATATATACATACATGAATGCATATATATATATATATATATATATATATATGAAGTGCAGCCACAAATGAAAACTGAATACAACATGGAGCCATAGTATGCTATAGAGGAAATGTACCTGCAGTTTCAAGTCAAAGAATCAAGCCAATGTTGAAGTCAACCAAAACAAGTTCGAACAATATCAAGAGCCGAAGCCACAGTTAAAATGTCGAAGTCACAAACTTGAACAAGTAAAACAAAGTCGAAAAATAAGAACAAATCAAGCCCGAAGTCACGAAGAAAATTCAACATCGTCAAACTGCAGTTCAAAGTGACCGAAGTCAAATTCAAATCAATGCCGAAGTCAACGGAGAAATGCCAAAGTCAACATAATGTCGAATGTCGACAGCAACTATTTTCACAAAATCGACCACGAACAAATACCAAAGTCAGGTGACAATGAACAAGTCAGAGATCATCTAACACATTCAAGTCAAAACCGTGAGCAAACGAACAAGTCAGATGCAAACCAGAAATTCACAAATTTGAACAAATCATAAGTCATAGAATTTAAACCCTAATTAAACTTGAGATGAGAATTAGATGTGAGTGGGTTACTCACCTTTTCAATCGATCGAGACATTGAAGTCGAACTCGATCAAATCGAGGAGCAGTCGTGAACGAGCGCAAGCGAAGAAAGCATCAATCGATAGGGCTAAGGGATATGAAACATCACTGGATCGAGATAATCCAAATCGGCGCCCTTGATTTCACGAAGCCCTCATTTGAATTTGGGACGAAGAAGAATAAACGAGGCCGCCATTTTTCTTTCTTTCGTTCATTTGTTTTGTGTAGGGTTTCGAAAATGAAAAAAGAATAATGGGGAACGGGTTAGCTTGCTAGTTATCACGGCAAAGCAAAAGAGACGTGGGCCAACATTTATTTTAAGTCCGCATACTCTTAACACTTAACAAAATTTTAAAAGTATATCACCGATTTAAAAACTACAATAATAATTAACAACCAATATAATCGTCATTTGACGACAATTAATTGTTGTAAAACTCCGGGTTGTTACACTTCCTAAGTCAAATTAGGCCAAATTTGATAGTCGTTTATTTAACTATCAAATAACAACAACAAAATCTAGAGATTTAATTACCCAAAGCAATCACTAAGACTCAAAACCATTTTCATTATAAATCTCCTTTCCCAAACAATTATCAACATTTATATATTATCACCTTTACATAAATATATTCACAAATTTTTTATATGATTTCCCATTTCCAATGTAACGACCCCAGATTTTAATCTAATTTAAATTAATAAGTTGTTGAATTTTTGAATTAAAATTGTATAATTTATTATAAATTGATTGCGAGTTTCCCCGATCTCCATATATATTCTGTATTTATCATTTAAGCTTAAATTATTGTATACATGTGAAATGAACATATTAAGTGATTCTAGAATTATATAAACTATAAAAATGAATGTTATAAAGTAAAGAAAAATTAAAATAGAAATTCATATTATAAAGTAATATATACAAAGCAAAAGTATGTAACCAGACAAGAAGTAAGTATATATTCAAGTATAGAAAACATCAATATCCTCCAACACATATCAGCCGAAATGAAAGAAGAAAATTATATAAATATAGTACACTTAATAAATGCAAATCTCTTTAGCCCAAAACAATATATCAGCCGAGTTAAAGTAATGAAACACTTGCTAAAGAAGGAACAATAATAAAATACGAAAGGCAAAGGAAGACATAAAGTACCAAGATAATTAATGCTAGCACCCAAAATGTTCTCTTCAGCCACCAAGAAGAAAATATCACTGCAAAAGAATTTGTACAAACAAATAATAACCTGCACTTGCTTCTCTTTGTGCATCGTTATTGGGAGTTCAAGCTATTTCTGGATTGGCGCTTTGAAGATGGAGATTATCCGCTGCTGATGTTATTGTTTTCTTTTCCGCTGTTATTTCTTGTATCATATCTCTGATGTATATTGATATCTGTTGTACCATTCTGTTGTATCATATTGTATCAGATTTTGTATCTATCATTGTATCAATGTTATGTAATTGATATGTTCTTCTTCCGCTGTGTTGTTATACTTAATGGTGTTATAAGCTCCGACGACTCGGATTTGAACGGTCGAATCTACGGCATTCGAGTACGATATAAAGTATGGATGTCGATTTTCGAACGCGAAAAACCGTATCGTTACATTTGGTATCAGAGCTAAGGTTGAACTTTAGCTCAAGAGTATAACACATTAAGTAGCTCATTAGAGATAGGGTGAAGTATACCCTAGGATGAGTAATTCTCAGATATCTGTCCGTATGCCTCAGTAAATTCTCTTGCTACCCACTGATAGTAAGTATGAGTGCAAGAAGAGGATGAGATAGGGGAGAGGGGGATACCACCACGAATTGGTCAATACCTTGTAGCAACAGTGGAAACAAATTTTCTCTATCAATCTCTTTTGTTCAGTATCTCTTCTCAATTCTTCGATAGTTTCTGGTAGATCCAGGAAGAAGATTCGATATATAAATATGGGACATAAACTCCAAATAGGCCAAAATTGTTTGTTGGATGTATTGGTTGATTTGGTTGCTATGGTTGATAGGTATAATTTGGTTTCTAAACTAAAAGTTTTGGAATTTGTATCCATATATCTATCTATTCTTTAGGTCCGGATATGTTTTACGAATGGTTAGTTATTCCTTCGAACTAACCGATGCCCTTGCATATTTCGTAGATCTGGATAACCCGAGTACCTTGTGAAGAATTCAATAGATTTGTTCTTGTATCTGTTATCGATATTCTGATTTGGTAAGCCAAATGCAGAATAGATATTCAGTTTGATTGGATGAAATATTTTTCATCTATCCTTGTGTCTTCTTGGTAATTTCGAGGACGAAATTCTTTTAAGGGGGGAAGTTTGTAACGACCCCAGATTTTAATCTAATTTAAATTAATAATTTGTTGAATTTTTGAATTAAAATTGTATAATTTATTATAAATTGATTGCGAGTTTCCCCGATCTCCATATATATTCTGTATTTATCATTTAAGCTTAAATTATTGTATACATGTGAAATGAACATATTAAGTGATTCTAGAATTATATAAACTATAAAAATGAATGTTATAAAGTAAAGCAAAATTAAAATAGAAATTCATATTATAAAGTAATATATACAAAGAAAAAGTATGTAACCAGACAAGAAGTAAGTATATATTCAAGTATAGAAAACATCAATATCCTCCAACACATATCAGCCGAAATTAAAGAAGAAAATTATATAAATATGGTACACTTAATAAATGCAAATCTCTTTAGCCCAAAACAATATATCAGCCGAGTTAAAGTAATGAAACACTTGCTAAAGAAGGAACAATAATAAAATACGAAAGGCAAAGGAAGACATAAAGTACCAAGATAATTAATGCTAGCACCCAAAATGTTCTCTTCAGCCACCAAGAAGAAAATATCACTGCAAAAGAATTTGTACAAACAAATAATAACCTGCACTTGCTTATCTTTGTGCATCGTTATTGGGAGTTCAAGCTATTTCTAGATTGGCGCTTTGGAGATGGAGATTATCCGCTGCTGATGTTATTGTTTTCTTTTCCGCTGTTATTTCTTGTATCATATCTCTGATGTATATTGATATTTGTTGTACCATTCTGTTGTATCATATTGTATCAGATTTTGTATCTGTCATTGTATCAATGTTATGTAATTGATATGTTCTTCTTCCGCTGTGTTGTTATACTTAATGGTATTATAAGCTCCGACGACTCGGATTTGAACGGTCGAATCTACGGCATTCGAGTACGATGTAAAGTATGGATGTCGATTTTCGAACGCGAAAAATTGTATCGTTACATCCAAATCTCTTAAACAGACTTAAGTACATTATTTAAATTGGAGAAAAGGATAACTCTAAGCACTATTCATTCGGTGTTAAGTATGGAACGGATGTTCCATACCAGCGTTATTTTAAAAGGTCAATCTCGAGAAACCCAAACCTCGAATTCCTGTTGTAATTATCTTTAATAAATCCTTTTATAAATTTCCCTTACCCATGAAATCCTTTTTGCTTTAACCCAAACCCGTTTACCAAACATTGATCAACCTCCATACTCATTTATGAGACTCTTTATAAATATACAAACCCGGTTATATAAAATTCTTTATAAACTTTCAAACCTTGTATAAAACTTCCCTTTATAGACATCCAAACCGATTTATAAAATCTTTTATAAACATTCAAAACTATTTCGAAAACTCCTTTTATGAATACCCCAAAATTATTCATTAACTTCTTTATATAATATTCAAAATAATTGTCAAATCATTCTTTAAATATCTTGTTCAAAATAGAATAACCTTGATGACCATTTTAAAAGAAAATGAAATACTTACTTTCCAAAACCAAACGGATGCTTAATGACTACAATGGATCATTAAATTTGGGTTTACTTATCCAAGTTAAAGTTATATCATGGGTGTTGCCTAACATCAGATATGTAAGGGATTCACACATAACATACAATTAATCATAAGTAGATGTCCAAGCTACAAATATAGATACATTCATTATCGGTGAAAAATGTACATATAGAAGTATATTCTATATGCTTAAGTTACCATGACCTGCTTATTGAAATTAACTTCCTTGTATTTATCACGTTACCGATATTCAACATTTGTGCTAAACACAAGTCGACTTACTTCCCATAAAACGTGTCAACATTTTATAATCACTACTTTAATTCATTTGGTTACTTAAATGGTCCAGACAAGAGATCTTTTGATTTGAAACTAATTAACCTTAAAAAATTGATTTAAAACATAACCGATTAAGTTTAAAAATAGCTTTGAAAAGATTAAAGTATATTCAATTAGCTTAAACCCTAGTTATATCTTAATTAAATCAAGATTAATTCATAATTAAACTTTAATTCACTTAATGAACTTGGTTAAGTCCTAATTAACTTCTTAATGTATCTTAGTCAAGGTTTAAACAATTCATTATTAGTTAAACCCAAATTAATTAAAAATTAATTAAATAACCACTTAATTAAATAATAATTAATTAACCTACTTAACTTAATTAAATAATAATTAACCATTTAATTACTTCTTAACTTCATAAAAAACTAATTAAAAACTTTATCAATCACTAATTAATCATTAACCTTCCTTAAGTGTTACTTAAACCTTAATCAATTACTTAATTACAAATTAAGTACTAATTACTTTTAATAAATTTATTACATATATAAATTATTAAATTATCTAAACTTAACTCGTTTTATGTTACTAATCAAGTTCGGAAAACTTTTGCAAAATATTCCAAAAAAACATTTTAAAACGAAAATCGATAATTTTGTCGAACTACGTCCATGACGACTATCGCTATGAGCGCAGTTCGCTTAAACTTGCTTTAAGCGAAATACTTTGCTTATTACTTGCTATTTCAAGTTTGGAAACCTAATTTTGAAAGTTTGTGAAACTTAAAAACAAAGATAAAAACTTTGAAACCATTTCCAAAATTTAAAACTAGAAAACTTAGTTTTGATTCCAAATCGGATCTCACGCCTTCGCAACATACAAAGGTGTAAATTTTGTAATTCTTACACAACATACAACTAGTTTTGCTCACAACCATACCATCAACATACCATACACTAACATCATATTCTTACAACTAAAAAATCACTTT
Organism: Allium fistulosum; assembly: GCA_030737815.1. Taxonomy (NCBI): domain Eukaryota; kingdom Viridiplantae; phylum Streptophyta; class Magnoliopsida; order Asparagales; family Amaryllidaceae; genus Allium; species Allium fistulosum. The sequence goes on along the minus strand of CM060904.1, from coordinate 306,819,039 downwards.
AAACACCCAAACACAATGCTTAACATCCAAACACAATATTTAACATCCAAACTATGCTAACCACAAATCGCAAACGTATATCATTATCATAGCATGATATTTTAACAACATGAACTGTGGATTTTCACAACATATAATCCTTGGAAATAAAGTTAGTTCTTTCTAAAAATGAGATAGTTTTACTCACCAAAAATATTTGAAATCTGAAATGCCTTAGATGCATGAAAATCATCTTAAAAATATGTCATCTTCCACGTGATTTTTGGACATATTACTCTCGGATTTTGTAAAAGTGAGCAAAAGAAAAGTTCTAGAAAATTATTTTCTCTATAAATTTAAAAAAAGAATCATTCAAATCAAATTCTTTTGAGGTAGATATGGTCAAAAGAAGGAGAGTTATTTTCGAACCTGAATTCTGAGTTTAAAAGTACACTGCAAAGAAATGAGATTTTGACATACCTAAGCTTGAAATTAGAAAAAGTGTTAAAAGCGAAATTTGTAGCTGCTGAAATTTTATACGATTGGAAAAAAAAATCTTGATTTTTTGTAAAATAGAGAAAGTTGTGGTCGAATAAAGTGGAGGAAAAATGGTGAAGAAAGAGTTAAAAACAAGTTTGCATTTTTAAAACAATTTAAATCTTTTGATTTTAAAAAAAACTTAAAACTAACATAAGAAGCCATGAAATTATGAAGAAAGCTTTAGAAAAATGAAAATGGAGAAGTAAATGAAAATATGGTGAAGGGGGTGTGTATTTATAGACAAAAGAAAGTAAGGAAATTACTAAACTATCATTTGAATTAATTAACATAACATGTCATGATTTTGTAAGGTCACATCACCACCTACTCCCCCTCTCTAGTCACATCCCCTAGGCTCGTTCTCGGATAATGATGATGGTACCAAAGAAATGACAAGATATACGTATGTATTTTGTATATATATAAGTGTATATGTATATATATATATGTTATTATTTTTAAAACCATGACTTGTCACATCACTTCCTAAACATAATTAACATAAGATAATATATTATTAAGTGTATTATTATATGATATATTATCTACTATATATGTGTATATATAGTGCATAAAGGCGAACAACGTTCCTGGCAACTTTCAAGTGTTGAATAGTCAAAATTCTAGAAAACGTTCTTTGGTCACATTTTCTATTTTTCTACGAACTATCGATTTTGGTAAACAAATTTTAAAAAATATTTTACCATCATTATTAAATAATTAAAATAGGTTTATTTATATATAGAAACCCATTTATTTAATATTTAAACTTGACTTGAATTTCCAAAGAAATATATAAAACCGATGATATTAATTGTCGATGTCAAAAATACATTTTATTTTCCAAAAGTAAAATAAATTATTTTATTTTATAATCTTGTTTAAATACATATATTAGTGTATGCATCTAGAGCCGTGCACGATCCTCATTGTTTAAAAGCAGTTTTACTGATAAAACGATTTCCGGCTGTTTTATCGATATTTTACCTATGACGATATTTACAAATTATCAATATTTTACCTCGGTAATTTGTTCACAAATATTTTTCCCAAACAAAATTACTATTATTATTTACCGCTTAAAGCATGATTATTTCTTACTTTTAAACCCATATCTAATTTTTTTTTAAATAAATATAATTTATCCAAGTGATAAATTTGTGGGTCGTTGCACTTATCGATACAGTTGTTCCTTCTGCATCGACCGGAATTCATAAACCACTCAACATATAAATCAAAATAGTATAAAACATTTTTATAGCACTAACAAATATATTCTCACACACACAGACACACACACACAAAAACTTGAACTCATTCTAGGGTATTACTAACCCTATCTCTAATGAGTCTACTCCACCAAATCCTAGGTGTTCGCTCAACCTAAGCTTTGATACCACGTGTAATGACCCACCTTTTCGACCCTCTAAAGTAGAGACTAATACATCCGCGGTATTCACATGCCGAGCATCCAAGTGTCGGAAAGAGAGATTGTTGGGGGAGAGAAAGAAAAGACAGAACAGAATCTCACATTGTGACAAATAATCTATAATATACAACATAACTTTACATAAGAAAACTATAATATACATACATCAATCAGAGTCAACTAACCAATCATCAGCCTGGACAGTTATAACAACCTTTTTTCACAAATGCTGATAAATATAAACATCTAATTCATCATAAATAAAATATACGTGAATACGTCTCAGAGGCATCCAGCTCGTTCTTGAAGCTCCAAAGCATCCATACTAAATCTGAAAAACATGCTCGGGCTGACCCCGAGCTTTATAAGATCATATGTATTTTTAATGTTATAAAAACATCCCAAAATAAGGGTATCTCACAGGATCACGCCGCATATAAATGTGGATGGGTTTTTACCCTAGGATAACCAAACCATTTTATAGGAAATCTTGTGATATTATAATAATGTCTAGAGTTTAACATAAATACTGAATCATAGCCAAAATGGTTACATTAATTACATTCCAGCATATATAATATATAATATATAATCAAGTCTGAAAGGCACGTATTGGAGAATGGATTACATACATGAAAAGGTAAGGGTCTACCTTTCGTACAGTACACCTCTGGAGAAAATGTATCGAGACTGCTTTAATTGCACCTCTGTTACTCAGAACCGGCCTACCCCTTCCTGGATAGTACCAATATGTTCACCTCTCCGGTTGTGATTTTGACAAACCGTTTTCGTGACTACAACCATACATAATCAGAAAATATCGTTCTAGATATAAGTGATGATTATACACTAATAGGAGCGACCCACATAGCCCTGTTGCACGTCTCTACTTTAATCATTAACGGTTGTGAGGTCTGAGACCATTTTTGCTTTTTATATAGAAATCCCACTTGGAATGCTAACACTTCTTTCTAGGAAACAATGCAATGCTAGCATTCATCCATACTAGTTGTTCGGGATATGAACAAACCGAAGGCACTACTTCTACTACATCCATTTTAGAATCACCCTCAGGATTAGTAGCAAGTAGCACTTGCACTTCAAAGAGCTCCGCCTTTGATCATCTTTAAGATGTCTCCAATTCGAACACTTATGCCTGTTCGCAGTGGTTTTCGAATAATATATCTGACCTCTGTCTCTTCGAACCGATAATGATAGTTTTAAAACTGGCTAAGATTTGATAGTCGGTTATTTAACTATCAAATAAACAAACAATCAAATCAAAGATTGAATTCCATAAGGAAATCAACACTGGTAACACACATAAGCAACCCGTAAGCCTCTTTAATTAATCCTTTCATTAATTAAAATCACTTTTCAAATATTTGTATCAAAATCTGTTTACAAAAGATATATTCACAAACCCTCTCTACTTTTTTCAATACTTGAATATATTCATATACTTATCTCAACTGTATAAATATACTCACAAAACATTTTGCTTTGAGTACTTAGGAAACCTTTCCATATACATATACAAACAGCATAAGTATATTCACAAAACACCACATTCCAATACTTAGAAAATATACCCATGTACCTATCTCAACGGTATTATTCACAAAGCTTAAGAAAGATTTCATTTCAAAACCATACTTAATTAGGTTAAAATAAATATTAATTGAAAATATTAGTAACAACAAACCCAAAACTTTTTTATAAAAATCCTTAATAAAACTCCTTTATACTAAACAAAAATCTTCGTTATCAAAATAGGATCAAATACTTTCATAAAATTATCATTTCATATATCACTATAAATCAACAAATGTGATATATTTTCCAATTTATCAAAATGATATTAATTTCCCTTTTATAAAGTATCATTTATAAATCCATATTTTTATTTATAAAATACCCTTTATAAAACAATCTTTTATTTATAAAATAACATTTATAAATCTACTATTTTATATAAAATATTTAACAAATATTTATTCTAAAATATTTCTATCTTCTTTATTTAAACAGAATCACTTTAAAATAAAAAATAAATCCTTTATTTTCTTTTAAGATAAACATTCATTATTATATCAACTTTTCTGTAAAATAAATACTTTCCAAAATAATTTTAAAATATTTACATATAAATTAGAAGAGAATATCAAAAAGATTGAAGGAAGATAAAGAAGTTCCAAAAACAATTTTTAAATAAAATGCTATAGAAAATCCCAAATACCATATTTAAAAATGATAGTATTTCAATTCAAAACAACAAACATAGTATTTCAAAATACTACAATAAGGCCCCTTGCTACCATAGCACTTAACCAATGCTACTATTACCTTTATTTCTAAAAAGGTTCGACTTTTGACATATATCAATGTCATATCCAATATGATCAGCTACTAACTTTTAGCATTCAATAATTTATATAAAAGGAATTAAAATCAATGGGTATATAACTGAAATTTAAAATCACAATAACTAGGAATTCAAATTCTCTACAAAATTTCCTATATTTCATTTTAAATGTCATTCGCTTTTAAAAGCGAATATTCAACCAAAATAAACCAATAAATCATTCCAACACAAAACAATAATTTATATCTACTATATATCATTATAATATTCATTCAGATGTGAGATAACTCACCGAAATTCCAACTGATACTTAGGAGTTTCGATTTGATCTAAAATCGAAAACATTCGATTTAGCCTAAAATTTCACTTGCTTCAAATTCAACGAAACTATTTCCAATGTGTTTATAAAGCTATTATGAGCACAACGAAAAAGACATTGCCTCGATTGGACCTTTTATGAAGAAGCTATGCATTTTATAATTTTTGGGAAATAAATAACATAATTAATTCCTTAATTACAACTTAATTACCATTTTAAAACACATTTCCCTCCCAAATCCTTCTTTCTTATTGCTAACCCTATTGCACATGACACCAATGCACAGCTATGCATAGCCAAGCTCTAACATGGAGCATCACTCTATTAAACGACAAATGGTGACCACCCCAAACTCCCATTCGCGACCTCTACATCACCCTCACGTGCAACTCGATCACCCACCCGAGAAGGCGACCTGGTGCCTCCACATATGACTGTACAAAGTCGCGATCTACCATATAAAGCCGCATCACCTCAAACCACAGCCAACGATGCTCCTTACTTGAGAAACACTATTCCGAAAATTCCATGGCCTCCCGCTACCTAAATCGCCTAAGATCTCAAACCCTAACTCTTCTAGCCCACAGTGAGCATATCCAATGGATGTCGCACATCACTAAACCCATCTAGATTTGTAGATCTCATCCCCACAAGCCCAAATATCCTTGTTTTATATTTTTTTATTGAGTATACAATTTGATTTTTGAAGGTTGCTTTTCTTTCTTATGTTTAATAGGAGATTGAAAATGAAAAGAGAAAAAAAAGAATGAGTAATAAATAAGTGCGTTGATTTTTCTAAGTATTAGGGTATACTTCTCTTGTGATTTCCGATGCGTCGCCGCATAGAATTTCATTCACGTACAAACCACAAACGACAAAACAAAATTATGATCGCGTGCAAAAATACGACACGATCTCAAAACAAAAATAAAAACACTAGTTATCTTATTCTGTTAAATTTTAAAAATACTGTCATTTGCCAAAAAATACGTGAAACGACAATTTAAATATTTTTCAAATTAAAAATTATGGAAAAATCAAATAAATTAAAATAACATCATTAAAAATCAAGTCATTTCATCAATAATTGATTTTATTATAAATATTTAAATAAATTAAATATATTCCCATTCGAAACGTTAAAAATTTCGAGTCGTTGCATAAAATCAAAATTTTAACCTTAAAACCTTCCCAACTTTGAAACTAGATTCAAAATTGTTGTTTTTAATTTCTAACTTATAAAATAGTGAAACTTAATTTTAACACATTTATATGTATGTATATGTGTGTTTGTGTATAAGTTCTATGCATGTATGTATTTTAATAAAACGATGGACAATAAAGGAATATATAAAGGAAACATTAACTATGCACACTTCTTATATGTTGCACTTACACAATATACATAGGAGTTTAATTGGATATACTCACAATACATGTCATGTTTAAATTGATCATCAATGACATTTAATGAATCGGTAATCTAATCGGACAGAGAAATGATAGATTTCTCTCTCTAATTAAAGCTATTTATTCTTTTAATTGATTGCATAGGTTTTAGAGAAGGAAACAAAAGGTTTCCTTCTCAAATTAACTTTAATAAGTAACTACTACATGCATGGGTGTAATTGATGCACTCATACATTTAAATTCATATCAAATTCATACCTTTTCAAACTAAATAAATAAAATAAAGGATTTTATTTAAAATACTTTTTAGATTGGATCTAAGTCTAATTTGACTTCATAGGCCCAATAGATCCAAATAGGGAATATTTTAAAATCTACCTATTTCAACCGCTTCCGACTGGCACGGTTCCAACAATCGTATCAGAGTCCAATAGTCCATGTGATCTATATTAGTTATGTTAGGGTTAAAAAATTAAGCTTACCAATTTAGTGGGGTGCCTAGAATGGTAGTGTATAGGCTTGAGTTTGGGCAATCAAGTACCTTGCCCTTCATAGCTACCAGCCTGGCTCGAAAAGTGAAGTTAGGCCAAAGTTGTTCCTTAATAGAAAAGGACCAATTTGAATTAGGCCTTGGGCTAGTTTTCAAAAAAAATTAAAAATTAAAAATTAAAAAAAAAATTAAAAAAAAATCTATATTATAAATGTTAAAATATAATGAAAATATTCAAAGTGTTTGAAAAATATATATATATATATATAAATCAATTTCTAAATATATATTTATTAATAAGACTAGTAAAAGAAATAAATTATATTTAATTAAATAATGTACATATATACATGTGTAATATATAGTGATATATGTTATGTTGTCTTAAAATGTTTAAGACAATGTAAGGGTACATGTGTGTATATAACATAATTTTCAAATTTAATAAAATTGCTTAATTAAATAACTTTATAATGGTTAATTAAAAATTAAAATTCACGCACACAGATATATATATATATATACATGTATGTATGTACGTATATATGTATGTGTATTACTATAAAGGTTATATTGTATATTCAATATAATATGTTAAACTCAATAATTAACAATTAATTATAGAGTTAATTAACTAAAATTAATTAAATATGATTTGATTAATATAATCTTATACATAAGATTATTATATAAGTCAATTAAACTATAAAAAGTTATATAATAATAAAACTTATATAATACGAATGTATGAACTAAACGTGGAACGGTAAAATACCTAAATAGACTTAAGGGATAAATACATGTGTATAATACATATACCATGATTTCTGATGTGTTTGACACTTGAATCATGAGGATATTTCATAAGAAATAGATTATTCCATAAGTCGATATCACTTAATATAATATAGTAAAGATAATGAATCTTTAATATAAAGTAATCCTCCATCATTTGTATATTAATAGATTGCTTCTATACTCTCTAGTTGTTGATATTCCTCAAGCTAGAGTGTTATGTGTAGCACTATTAATATATTGACTATATGAAATAAGATGCACGCACATATTTGTTGATATTCCTTAAGGTACATGCATTATACTTAGGTCATCGTGAAATGGTGAGTATGAGCGAAAAATCTCTTTCGGTTTACTAATATTTCTTAAGGTCGAGATGAGATTAGGACAAAGACCACGAGTATGAGTTATATTTGATACAACTAGTAAAGTGTTATCCATTGCTTAAGGGCCTATGATTTGTTGATATTCCTCAACGTTAGAATTTAAGGCAGGCGAGTCCTAACACCCACTAGAGAAATCAAATGATTTATATGTCTCTCTTAGGGTTTTGATAAACATAAAAATCTAGTGGGAGCATTATTAGAAAAATAAAATTGTAACATTTAACCTTTATGATATTGTAAGAAATTTTTTTATACAAAGTTATCATAATCAACATCATAAATTTGTGCAAATATAAATGTTTATCAATTAAGATATACAAATGAAGTGACCTAATGATTGATAAAAGAAATATAAAATGTACTTACTAATAAATATTTTCTGCATGTGATTGTTTCAATACCATGCAAGTGTTAGTCCATGAGATGATGAGATGATGGTTTTGATGACAACAACCTTAGAATAGATTATAAAATATATAAATACTAATATTACAAGTTTAGATATATATGTATATGCAGGATCTAACCATGCAGGTATCAAGAATGAAGATTGTACGGTATAGAGATTCAAGATATAGAGATAGAAGACTCATGAGTATCAAGAATTTCAAGAGTTCAAGTTTCCAAGATAAGTTATATAGTTAGGAATATTGTTAAAACTCGCAGAAAAGCACTGACATCTTAATATCAATTTTATTCGTGGAATGGAATCCACTTCGAGCCCGTTAAAGGGATGGAACCCTAAGTAGGATGGAACCTACGAAAATCTAGTGGGACATTGTTTTGTATCCACTAATTTTAACTCAAATGATTTTACAAAATTATATTGTTTTCAAAATGATTTCAAAACTTTCCTTTTAAAAGATTCAAAACTCTCTGTCCTGATTTTAAATAATTTTAGCCTCAAAAACATCTTTATTTTCAAAGTCAAAATTACTCCTGATTTTAAACTATCTTTTCAAATAATATATTTAACTTTTAAATATTTATACTTAGATTTAAATATAAAATTATAGTTAAATTATGCATATATTGTTCTTTATATTTACTTATGTATTTTAACTATAGTTAAGTATATTTATAAAGTTTAAAATAATTTTAATATAAGATAGAGGTTATTTTCAAAGAAAATCAAAACACCAAAAATTCCTTTGGGATGTCGACATGCCCAAGTACCCCATGTCGACATAGTGTCAGTTGGATTCAAAATTCAAATTTCAAAAGAAGTGTATATTCGCCATAACTCTTCATGAATGGTCATGGCTGTTGTTCTTCTATAAATAGGGGTCAGTTTCAATGAATTTTTAATCACTTTTTTCTGGTTTTCACTCCTCTTCTTCTTCCATATTTCTTAATACAAAATCATACCATTACTCTACCAAAATCAACATCGAATCATACTCGATTACTTCTAGTGTGACTCTCCATCACTATCTCAACAAGATCCAAGTGCTAATCTGAGTTATAGACTTTCTGTAATCAATCGAGTGAGAGAAGGTGTGATTGTAGCCCTGGAAATCAATTGGGTGAACTGGTTGCCCCGGAAATCAAGTATCTCTACCCAGAGGATTGTTATTCTGGAGGGTGTACCTCGTAGCCTTGAAATCGAGGGTTGTAATTGTTGAATTGGTGTTGAAAGGAAATCCGTACTTAGTTGTGCGGGACTGGATGTAGGGTAACTCCGAACCAGTATAAAATCCGGTGTGTTCTTTCCTTTACTGCTTTTACTTTATATTTGCATTTGTTTGCATCTGTGTTTGATTCTGTGTTCATATCTGTGTCTGATTAGTGTATACATTGTTAACAAAGTAAGATAAATTCAAAAAGATTAACAAATTTCTTAAAACACTATTCACCCCCCCTCTAGTGTTAATTCTAGCCTTAAGATCCTTAATCCGCATTTCTCACATTTGGTATCAGAGCTTTGTTTTCAAAAGTTTCATTATCTGAATTTTGAAAAGTTTTAAAATGGCTACTAACACTAGTAGTTCTATTTCCACCAACACTAGTTCATTTGTAGAAGGTCAGTTTACTGCCATACCACCACTTTTTAATGGCAGTAACTATGCATATTGGGTATGTAGGATGAAAATATATTTACAATCTGTAGGATTAGAAACATGGAATATCACACAAACTGAATATTCTGAACCCACAACTAATTTTGCACAGTGGGTCACTGAGCAAAAGACTGTTGCACAAACTAATTATAAAGCAATGAATATTTTGTTTTGTTCACTTGAAAGAAATGAATTTAATAGAGTGTCAGTTTGTAAGTCTGCATATGAAATCTGGAAAACTTTGCAAGTAACTCACGAACGAACAAGCAAAGTTAAACATACCAAACTTTCCATGCTCACAAATCAGTTTCAGTTATTTAAAATGAATACTAATGAGTCTATTTCAGATATGTATAGTCGATTTCAAGATATTGTGCATTCTTTAATATCTTTGGGAAAGGAATTTTCGGAAGAAGACCAAGTCAGAAAATTTTTGAATACTCTCACTCCAGAATGGGATCAAAAGACACTTGCAATTGAAGAGGCAAATGAGATCAGTACTTTAAAGATAGAAGAATTGATTGGAAATCTAATGTCGTTTGAAGTTCAAATGATCGGGAGAAGAGAAAGCAAAGCATCTGAAAAGAAATCAATGGCATTCAATGCATTAATCGACTGATCAGATTCAAACAGTGATAATGATGAAGAGATAACATTTATGACTAGGAATTTTCGGAAATTTCTGAAATACAGTAAGATGAATAATCTCAAGAGAAACAACTTTAAGAATTTCGGTAATCAGACTACAGTACCAAACTTTATCAAATGCTTCAATTGTGACGAACCAGGTCATATTAAAAAAGACTGTCCGCATCCAAATAAGCAAAACTCTCCTACAAACAATGATTCTGCAAAGAAACAGGAACGTGCATTCACTGCTACTCTAGATGACTCTGACTCATCCTCCAGCGACGATGAATAGAAGAAAGATAATTCAAATCTATGCTTCACAACAATTCTCGATTTAGTCGATACCAAAGACACGGACTCTGAAAAAGGTACACGTTTACAATACATTGGCTGAAATTGCATGCTTGAATTGATTGATTGATTGGTTGTTTTTGAATTGATTGATTGATTGATTTTGAATTGATATGTTGTTTGAATTTTAAAATCTATTTTCTATTTTTTACTATTATTTTATTATTTTATTATTATTTTTATTATTTTTAACACATTCTGAAATATATTATAATATTTCAGAAATATAGACATTAATAACAATATTTATATATATATATATGTATTTTAGATAATTTAGGAAAAATCATGTCATAAAAATTCAAAGCCACATGTCGACATGGCCCCTACCATAATGTCGACATGCCTACCTGAATTTTGAACTTCAAATTTTGAATTCAAATGTTTGAATTTCCCTCCACCTTTTCACTTCATTTATTTCTCTGAAAAGATACCTTTTGACCAGAGAATATGTGTGATATCCCGGAATTTTAGGCAATATCAATTTAATAATCTGTATTAAAAATTAAATTGATTTGATAATTATTGTTAAATAAGAGTTGGATTGATTTAATAATCCAGATTTAATAAATATTTAATTTGTAGATTTCATCTTTTAAAAACTAATTAAATTGTTTTCTATTTATGATGTATATATAATTGTATATGTTGTTAATAGAAAAGCTTTGGATTAAATTTAACAAATAAAACATAATTTTCAATTTCTAATATATTTTGGTAATTTGGGAATTATAATTAAATTTAAAATAAAAAATTTCAAAGATTAATCAAATAATTAACTATATAGTTTTAAAATACTTAAGGAAAATGTATAATGGTTTAAATTATGTTATAACTTAAGTTTAAATAATAAATAAGATTTACAAAAGGATTTGTTTTATTTCTTTTTAAATATAGCTTGATAAAGAGATAATTTCTTTTATAAATTAGTTAAAATTGACAAATGTGTTATTTCCAATAATATTAACATTCTATTGTTTTTACAAATGGATTTTTAATATAAATAGAATTGTTATTTCAAATTGAATTTTGTATATATAACTTGATTTTTAAAATTTGATTTTAAAATTTGATTTGGATTTGAATTTAAAGTTTTGAAATTCAAAAAGATAGATATTTAAATTATTTTGGATTTTAAAATATTGGTATAAACTTTTATTTATAAATATAATTGGGTTATTTATTTTATAATTTATCTACATATAACTAAGTACATATTAACTAATTAATTAAGCCTAAGGTTATACTAATTTTATATTAACATTTAATCACAAATCATAATTACTTTAAGTGACATGTGTTAATTTATAAGCATGCCAATATGACAAATGTCAAGTTTTTAATTTTAATTTCTTTTATTTTTATTAAACCATTTTTCAGCCTATTTATAAACCTATGCTCCTCATCTTCATTTTTTTTTATTATTATTCTTCTATCCTCTCAAATTCAAAAACTAAGAAACCTTCACCCTGTAAAATTTCCCAGAATTAAAATCTGAAATCAACATTCACAAACCAGATTTCGGTAATTCATTTTTCAACTTCAAAAGCAATCCCTATAACCATTATTAAGATCAAAATCAAAGCTTGTAGACTATTTTCTTCAAACCTGAGAATAACAATGTCTGCAAGCATTTTCTTCAACTTAAATCAAAACAGTCTCATCTCTTCATCAAGTCTCAATAACAAGAATTCAAGTTTTCAAATCAAAGCCTGCATTCATCTTCAACCTGAGATGAACCAGCCTGCATGCAACTGCAGTTTTAAATCAAGCCTGTTTCTTCTTCAAATCTGGAATCTGTTAAAAGCAAGTAAACTGGAATCTAAAACAACATCTTAACAAACAAGATTTTATCATGCATGCAAGATTCAATAGCCAGTATTCAGTTTAAAGGTTTCAAAATCAAAAACTGTTTCAAAAAGGGGAAGTTTTGTTCTTCATCTTCAAACCGGTGAGTAACAATCTTATTAAAATAACTTAAGTATAATTATAGTTGCATGCTTAATTCTGTGATAATTGTGTTTTGTGTAAATATATATATATATATATGGTTCTGCATATATATATGAATGTATATAGGTGTGCTTGTTACTTTGTATCAGTGTTTCTCTGTTTTCTTGTAATTCCAGGTTCCAGTTTTTGATATAAAATCGTTATCCCATGATCTAGTCTTGATTTGGATTTAAGACTTAAACAAATTTTGTTTGATTTATCTTGAATTATAGTTTAAAAATTTATTTAAGACAAAATAAGTTGAAATGTATCTGGAAATAAGAAAAGAACAGAACAAGCTATATATAAGTGAAAATTCAAATACTCTAATTTGTTAATTCAGGGTTATAGATTGAATGCTTATCCAAAAACATGATTTTTAGCATTGAAATCATAATTTTTAGTTTAGTAAATAAGGAGCAGTTCTGGTTTTAACAAAAAGTGGGTTTTAAGTTATTGTGGGTGATCGGAGTGACGAGGAGGGTCGAAATTACTTCTGGAGGTGGCGTAGGGGTTGTCAAGCTTGGTAAAAATGGTGGATGATTTTATCCACTACCGTGGCATCAGAAATTGGATGATTTAGGGTTTTATCCTAAGAAATGTCGGGGTTGTAGTCTGGGTTGCTGCGACATCGTGGGTGATTCGAGTGGCTTAAGGTTTGGGGAATCGTAGCGTAGAAGGCTAGTGGAGGTGTGGCCAGAGTTGCAGCGGTTCCGGTGGTCGAAGATATGAGTGCGAGGCATTTTCTGATGATGGTTGCTGTGCTTTTTGATCGAGGTAACTCGATTTCGAATTTTTCGTATTGATCGAAGGGGTGATGGTCGTTTTCTGGTTCGTGGATGAACGTCGTCATGTGGGGATACTCGGCGATGGTCGGAGGGGACTAGTCGGACGGTGCACGTGTACGGTGGAATCGAGATATCTGGGTGAAGCTGGATTTAAACAGGGGAGGCTACTCGAGTTTCTCGAGTTTTGTTTCGAGTGATGCTCGAAGTTTTTGGAGAGGCGACTCGAAGCTAATTAGTTTAGTCTCGAGTATTTGTGTTGCCAGGTTTTTAAAAACCTGTATGTTTAAATTTTAAACAGAATTTAAATTGTGAAGCAATATTTAAACAGGAATTGAAATCAAAGTTTTAATATATAGATTCAAGTGTAGTTTTTAATCTTAGATTTAAGATAAATAAGTTTTATAAATTTAAATGTTTTAAATAAGCTTAAATGTTGTTATATTTAAATGTTGGAATTTTAAAAGGGATTGATGTAAACTCTTTTAGAAATTCTTTTATAAGATGAGTAATTCTTTAACATGTAAAATAAAAGAGTTTTAGAAATGTTGTTTAAACGTTGTTAAAGATAATTTGTATTCATTTTAAATTTTTAAATTTAAAATGAAATTTTGAAGATAAAATTTAAGTAAATTGATTTAAAATACTTTGTAAATGATAACTTGAATTTCAATAAGAACAAAGTTTATCTTAAAGTAAATTAGAGATTTGTGTTCATTAAATTTATAAGGAAATTTATGGATAATTAATTTATTTGATTAATTAATCATTTGGATTAATTAAATAGGCAATTAAAGATTTAAACTAATTAATTTATGATTAAGATTTATTAATTAGGGATAATTAATTTGTAATTAAGGATTATGAATTAGGATATTAATTAATGGTTAAGAATTAATTAATAGAGTAATTAAATAATAATTAAGTAGGGTTAACACTTAATTAATTAAATAATTAATGTTTAATTAATTGGTTATTAAGATTTATTAATTTGAAATTAATAATAATTAATATAAGTTAATTATTTAAGAAAAGTAATTAAATAATTGTTAATGAAGGTCATTAACTATGGATTATTAAATAATTAATTTATGTAATTAATTTTAATAATTAATTAGATTAGTTAATTTAAAGATAATCATTTGTGAAATTGTTTAAATGGAATTACTTAATGGAAGTAATTAAGAATTAATTACTTATTGTAATTAATTGAAGTTAATTTGATTAGTTAAGTTAATTAATTAAGTTTAATTAATTTAGAATAATCAAGAGTTGATTTGATAAATAATTACTTAATGTAATTATTAAGGTAAGATTATTTAGGGAAGTTAATAATAAATAATTACCGAAAGTAATTAAGTGAATATTAATGGAATTAATTTGAGTTTAATTACAAGTGAATTAATCTAGGGATTAATTAAGAAATTAATTAAGGAATAATTAATTTAGTTAATGAAAGTAATTAAGGGTAGTTAATTACTGATTGAGATTAATCAAGGTGATTAATAAATGTGACTAATTAATTATTAAATGTAATTAATTTAAATAAGATAATTATTAAGGGTAATTAAGGATCATTAATTAATAAAATTAATGATGTAATTAAGGATTGATTAAATAAGATTAGTAAAAAAAAAAATAAGTGATTAAAGTAATTAATTAATTGTAATTAATTAAGGATTAATGTAATTAAATATAGTTAATTAATTAATGATGTAATTAAAGATTAATTACTGTAATGGTTTAAGTTAATTAATTTGTGAAATTAATTAAGAATTAATTACTTAAAGTAATTAAAGGATTATTAATCAGGAATGATTAATTAAGATGGATACTTAGAGTAATGATTAATTAATTGGTTTAATTAATAATTAAGTAAGCAGGATTTATAGAATGAAGTAATTAATTTAATTTACTTTAAATTAATTAGAGATGAGATAAATCATTACTTATGGATGGATAAATAATATGGAATGCTTTGCATTGTTTGATCTCTGATGAGATACATGCTGTGTGATATGGATGTTTAGTTGAATTGTGATGATAATATGGATTATCTGATAATGTTGATTATCTATTGTGAATTATCTTTCTATGTGTATAAAGATAATGAATTGAATTGTTTTAACCTTTAAAACAACTTGGCCTTAAAAGATACGTTTTGGATTTCGATGAGACCGGGATCGGGTTTCCGTATACCGGATTTCCAGGTCTGGAGACCCGAATACCACATCGATCCAAATTAACGATAGGTCGTGAATCAAGTGAAGATGAAGATTCAGAGTGCAAGGGTTATTGTCGTTAACTCTGAGGGTGATTCCAAAACGAGTGTAACGAGATAATGCCTTCGGTTTCGTTCGAACCCGGAACGAACTTGTATGGATTGAATGCTTTCAGAACATCGTCAGGTGGACGATGAGCATTCTAAGTGATGTGTTCTTTTTAAAGGTAATCGTAGCCTCAAGCCTCACAAACCGGGAATGGCTAAAACAGGGGAGGTGCAGCAAGGTTAGTGGGTAGCACCCAAGTAGGACAAGATTACCTCTGTCTAGAAGTCCCTTCTTATTTCGGCTTAGTGTGTGCGGTTGCTAATCCCAACCGTGAGGTATCTTGTGCGGGAATTATCCAGTAAGGGATGTTCCGGCCTTGTGTTGCAGGGGATTGGGAGTGATCCTCGGTACGGTGATCTAGGCCACGTACTGTGACGGGCGGTACCCCAGTAGCCCTGCCATTGTATGGAATCCAAACTCCAATAAGTGCCGTACGTATTAGTTGTGCCCAACTATGTTGGAATGTGAGATGTAAGCATTTCAGCTATTTCTGTATTTTACTTGAAAACCCTAGACCCTATTATAATACAATCGAATTTCCTATCAAATGTTTTGGTTAGCGTAAGGTAAAAACTTACCCATGTTTATTTGTGGGGAGTCTTACGTGATACCTTTTCTTTCTAAAGGTTTTGAAGTTAAACAAGTTTAACCTGTTACTCACACCAGACCCATGTCTGACCCAAGTTGTTTATTTCTGTTTTATAAACTCTTGGGTACTCAAATTTTTACGAGTAGCCAAGAGATTCAGGTTTAACTTTGACGAATTGTGGAGGAGCAATGGAGCAGGAGGCTTCGGCGTTCGTAGATATAGTATTCCGCTGTGTTGATCTTGTTTAGATCTTTGTTTTGTATTGAGATGTAATAACTAGACAGATGTTTATAACTGTCTAGTATATGAGATGTAATCTGTGTAACTCTGATAAGTGTTGTATATGATACTATGTAATAGTTATGTGATATATTATATTTTGTTTCGTTCCGCTGTGAGATTCTGATGTGTTATTTCTTTCTTTCTCTTCTTTTCTATTTTCTACCCCTTTCTTTCTTCATAATGATGCGACTTTCTTGGCATAGAAAGTCGGGTCGTTACATATGGTATCAGAGCAGTAGGTTGAGTGAATACCTAGGCTCTGAAGTGATGTCTATCTTGAGAGCGCGTAATTGTTAGTTATATAAAAATGGTTTTATATTGTGTTAATTGATCGGTTGAGTGGTATATGGATTCTGGTCAATACGAGTAGCTAACGTTATTGATAGGGATCTCTAAACACTTGAACCAGGCCAACGGACACAATATTGTTTTAAAGAGGTAAATGAAATAATTTTAACCAGAAATAATTTCTATATAAAAAGTACCATTTTAAAATATATATATATATATTTCTACCTATTTGTTGGGTTACCTGTTCGGGTTTTCCAATATAGGATATAAAGGTAGATAGGGTAGTGGTGTGTGTAACACGACTACCAATGGTTGGAGTCTGAGTATTGAGGTTGGAAGTGTATTTGTCGAGACTGTAGACCTAATACCGTCTCGAGTAAGCTTTGCTTTGGTAAAGGATTTCATCGATCTCTGAAGGAAACCTTTTAAAGGTTCGGAGTTTATCTTTGAAGTTTGGATGAGTAAGGTTGGATCTGTCGGTTGAACAGAAGCGAGTGATGGTACCTTGATACCTCAGGTAATAGTAGCTGTATGATGAGATACAGTGACGATGGATGTTCCCGAAGATGTTTTCTTTGGAACAAGATTAAGGAAGTGTGTCTGCTTCGGTGTTGTGGCTGAGTTCAGCATGGTGTTTCTATTTGGTTTGAGGTTCGAGTTTCTCGAAGAGCTTTGGATAAGAGCATCAGTATCAGCAGTGCAGCTCGGAGTATTCTGTGATGGCAGGAAGTTTTCTGGCTGAGCAGTTTTTCTGAAGGTGAAGTTCAGAAGCAGTAAGAGTAAATCCATTTCTTCGATGGATTGGATAGTTAAGTATGAGCTGTTCGGATTGTGTAAAGAGGAACAGTTTTTCTTGGGAAATAGGTTGGGTTGATCGCAAAAGTGACTTGTGATTGCTGAGTGTTCTCTTGTGTTGTCAGAGTTTTTCTGGATGTCTTTAGAGAAGTCAGGAGTTGTCCGCATCTGAAGGTTGAGTTTTCTTATCGACTGGGTTCCAAGAGTGATACCGATGGTTCAGTCTAGTGGAAGGATGTTTCCTAGAGAGGGAGTTGGTGAAGCAGCTCAAGTTTTGCTGGAGTATCTGAGTTTTATTTATGGATCAGTGAACCTTATTTCTGGAATGAGTTGTCTAGTCTGTGCTTGTGTTCTACCTCAGATCAGAGTTGAGCAGCGAAAGCAGTTTGGAGTGTATCTCTGGATGGGAGAAGTAAGTTTGGAATCTACTGATGTTGTGAAGTAGAGTTATGTTTGGATCTCGTCTGTGTTCTGATTTGGATAGGTAATTGGTCTACTTGGTTGAATTGTCAGTTTGGATAACTGGAATTCATTGAGTTTTACGTATCTCTGAGGGAATACGTATTTGATCTATCTCTGGTTTTAGAATCTGCAGTTTTGGGAAGTTTGGTTATTGAGTCAGACTCGTCTGTAGTCTGATATTCTGTTTAGTTCTGTAGATCTAGATGAGTAGGAGATCTATAGCTTAGTTGTTTAGATTGTTTGTAGAGCGAGTATCCCGGTATATATATATATATACTTGGGGAAAACTCGAGGAATTTTATCTAGAATTTAGTCTAGATAATTAAATTGTTTGATTGGATGATTTGGTTGCTATGGTTGTTAGCATATGGATGATAGTATATGCTTGTGTTTTAAATTAAAATCTTTAATAAGATTATTAAATTACCTTTGTTTAAATTTCGGGGACGAAATTCTTTTAAGGGGGAAGGAATGTGATATCCCGGAATTTTAGGCAATATCAATTTAATAATCTGTATTAAAAATTAAATTGATTTGATAATTATTGTTAAATAAGAGTTGGATTGATTTAATAATCCAGATTTAATAAATATTTAATTTGTAGATTTCATCTTTTAAAAACTAATTAAATTGTTTTCTATTTATGATGTATATATAATTGTATATGTTGTTAATAGAAAAGCTTTGGATTAAATTTAACAAATAAAACATAATTTTCAATTTCTAATATATTTTGGTAATTTGGGAATTATAATTAAATTTAAAATAAAAATTTTCAAAGATTAATCAAATAATTAACTATATAGTTTTAAAATACTTAAGGAAAATGTATAATGGTTTAAATTATGTTATAACTTAAGTTTAAATAATAAATAAGATTTACAAAAGGATTTGTTTTATTTCTTTTTAAATATAGCTTGATAAAGAGATAATTTCTTTTATAAATTAGTTAAAATTGACAAATGTGTTATTTCCAATAATATTAACATTCTATTGTTTTTACAAATGGATTTTTAATATAAATAGAATTGTTATTTCAAATTGAATTTTGTATATATAACTTGATTTTTAAAATTTGATTTTAAAATTTGATTTGGATTTGAATTTAAAGTTTTGAAATTCAAAAAGATAGATATTTAAATTATTTTGGATTTTAAAATATTGGTATAAACTTTTATTTATAAATATAATTGGGTTATTTATTTTATAATTTATCTACATATAACTAAGTACATATTAACTAATTAATTAAGCCTAAGGTTATACTAATCTTATATTAACATTTAATCACAAATCATAATTACTTTAAGTGACATGTGTTAATTTATAAGCATGCCAATATGACAAATGTCAAGTTTTTAATTTTAATTTCTTTTATTTTTATTAAACCATTTTTCAGCCTATTTATAAACCTATGCTCCTCATCTTCATTTTTTTTTATTATTCTTCTATCCTCTCAAATTCAAAAACTAAGAAACCTTCACCCTGTAAAATTTCCCAGAATTAAAATCTGAAATCAACATTCACAAACCAGATTTCGGTAATTCATTTTTCAACTTCAAAAGCAATCCCTATAACCATTATTAAGATCAAAATCAAAGCTTGTAGACTATTTTCTTCAAACCTGAGAATAACAATGTCTGCAAGCATTTTCTTCAACTTAAATCAAAACAGTCTCATCTCTTCATCAAGTCTCAATAACAAGAATTCAAGTTTTCAAATCAAAGCCTGCATTCATCTTCAACCTGAGATGAACCAGCCTGCATGCAACTGCAGTTTTAAATCAAGCCTGTTTCTTCTTCAAATCAGGAATCTGTTAAAAGCAAGTAAACTGGAATCTAAAACAACATCTTAACAAACAAGATTTTATCATGCATGCAAGATTCAATAGCCAGTATTCAGTTTAAAGGTTTCAAAATCAAAAACTGTTTCAAAAAGGGGAAGTTTTGTTCTTCATCTTCAAACCGGTGAGTAACAATCTTATTAAAATAACTTAAGTATAATTATAGTTGCATGCTTAATTCTGTGATAATTGTGTTTTGTGTAAATATATATATATATATATGGTTCTGCATATATATATGAATGTATATAGGTGTGCATGTTACTTTGTATCAGTGTTTCTCTGTTTTCTTGTAATTCCAGGTTCCAGTTTTTGATATAAAATCGTTATCCCATGATCTAGTCTTGATTTGGATTTAAGACTTAAACAAATTTTGTTTGATTTATCTTGAATTATAGTTTAAAAATTTATTTAAGACAAAATAAGTTGAAATGTATCTGGAAATAAGAAAAGAACAGAACAAGCTATATATAAGTGAAAATTCAAATACTCTAATTTGTTAATTCAGGGTTATAGATTGAATGCTTATCCAAAAACATGATTTTTAGCATTGAAATCATAATTTTTAGTTTAGTAAATAAGGAGCAGTTCTGGTTTTAACAAAAAGTGGGTTTTAAGTTATTGTGGGTGATCGGAGTGACGAGGAGGGTCGAAATTACTTCTGGAGGTGGCGTAGGGGTTGTCAAGCTTGGTAAAAATGGTGGATGATTTTATCCACTACGTGGCATCAGAAATTGGATGATTTAGGGTTTTATCCTAAGAAATGTCGGGGTTGTAGTCTGGGTTGCTGCGACATCGTGGGTGATTCGAGTGGCTTAAGGTTTGGGGAATCGTAGCGTAGAAGGCTAGTGGAGGTGTGGCCAGAGTTGCAGCGGTTCCGGTGGTCGAAGATATGAGTGCGAGGCATTTTCTGATGATGGTTGCTGTGCTTTTTGATCGAGGTAACTCGATTTCGAATTTTGCGTATTGATCGAAGGGGTGATGGTCGTTTTCTGGTTCGTGGATGAACGTCGTCATGTGGGGATACTCGGCGATGGTCGGAGGGGACTAGTCGGACGGTGCACGTGTACGGTGGAATCGAGATATCTGGGTGAAGCTGGATTTAAACAGGGGAGGCTACTCGAGTTTCTCGAGTTTTGTTTCGAGTGATGCTCGAAGTTTTTGGAGAGGCGACTCGAAGCTAATTAGTTTAGTCTCGAGTATTTGTGTTGCCAGGTTTTTAAAAACCTGTATGTTTAAATTTTAAACAGAATTTAAATTGTGAAGCAATATTTAAACAGGAATTGAAATCAAAGTTTTAATATATAGATTCAAGTGTAGTTTTGAATCTTAGATTTAAGATAAATAAGTTTTATAAATTTAAATGTTTTAAATAAGCTTAAATGTTGTTATATTTAAATGTTGGAATTTTAAAAGGGATTGATTTAAACTCTTTTAGAAATTCTTTTATAAGATGAGTAATTCTTTAACATGTAAAATAAAAGAGTTTTAGAAATGTTGTTTAAACGTTGTTAAAGATAATTTGTATTCATTTTAAATTTTTAAATTTAAAATGAAATTTTGAAGATAAAATTTAAGTAAATTGATTTAAAATACTTTGTAAATGATAACTTGAATTTCAATAAGAACAAAGTTTATCTTAAAGTAAATTAGAGATTTGTGTTCATTAAATTTATAAGGAAATTTATGGATAATTAATTTATTTGATTAATTAATCATTTGGATTAATTAAATAGGTAATTAAAGATTTAAACTAATTAATTTATGATTAAGATTTATTAATTAGGGATAATTAATTTGTAATTAAGGATTATGAATTAGGATATTAATTAATGGTTAAGAATTAATTAATAGAGTAATTAAATAATAATTAAGTAGGGTTAACACTTAATTAATTAAATAATTAATGTTTAATTAATTGGTTATTAAGATTTATTAATTTGAAATTAATAATAATTAATATAAGTTAATTATTTAAGAAAAGTAATTAAATAATTGTTAATGAAGGTCATTAACTATGGATTATTAAATAATTAATTTATGTAATTAATTTTAATAATTAATTAGATTAGTTAATTTAAAGATAATCATTTGTGAAATTGTTTAAATGGAATTACTTAATGGAAGTAATTAAGAATTAATTACTTATTGTAATTAATTGAAGTTAATTTGATTAGTTAAGTTAATTAATTAAGTTTAATTAATTTAGAATAATCAAGAGTTGATTTGATAAATAATTACTTAATGTAATTATTAAGGTAAGATTATTTAGGGAAGTTAATAATAAATAATTACCGAAAGTAATTAAGTGAATATTAATGGAAGTAATTTGAGTTTAATTACAAGTGAATTAATCTAGGGATTAATTAAGAAATTAATTAAGGAATAATTAATTTAGTTAATGAAAGTAATTAAGGGTAGTTAATTACTGATTGAGATTAATCAAGGTGATTAATAAATGTGACTAATTAATTATTAAATGTAATTAATTTAAATAAGATAATTAATTAAGGGTAATTAAGGATCATTAATTAATAAAATTAATGATGTAATTAAGGATTGATTAATTAAGATTAGTAAAAATAATAATAATAATAATAATAAGTGATTAAAGTAATTAATTAATTGTAATTAATTAAGGATTAATGTAATTAAATATAGTTAATTAATTAATGATGTAATTAAAGATTAATTACTGTAATGGTTTAAGTTAATTAATTTGTGAAATTAATTAAGAATTAATTACTTAAAGTAATTAAAGGATTATTAATCAGGAATGATTAATTAAGATGGATACTTAGAGTAATGATTAATTAATTGGTTTAATTAATAATTAAGTAAGCAGGATTTATAGAATGAAGTAATTAATTTAATTTACTTTAAATTAATTAGAGATGAGATAAATCATTACTTATGGATGGATAAATAATATGGAATGCTTTGCATTGTTTGATCTCTGATGAGATACATGCTGTGTGATATGGATGTTTAGTTGAATTGTGATGATAATATGGATTATCTGATAATGTTGATTATCTATTGTGAATTATCTTTCTATGTGTATAAAGATAATGAATTGAATTGTTTTAACCTTTAAAACAACTTGGCCTTAAAAGATACGTTTTGGATTTCGATGAGACCGGGATCGGGTTTCCGTATACCGGATTTCCAGGTCTGGAGACCCGAATACCACATCGATCCAAATTAACGATAGGTCGTGAATCAAGTGAAGATGAAGATTCAGAGTGCAAGGGTTATTGTCGTTAACTCTGAGGGTGATTCCAAAACGAGTGTAACGAGATAATGCCTTCGGTTTCGTTCGAACCCGGAACGAACTTGTATGGATTGAATGCTTTCAGAACATCGTCAGGTGGACGATGAGCATTCTAAGTGATGTGTTCTTTTTAAAGGTAATCGTAGCCTCAAGCCTCACAAACCGGGAATGGCTAAAACAGGGGAGGTGCAGCAAGGTTAGTGGGTAGCACCCAAGTAGGACAAGATTACCTCTGTCTAGAAGTCCCTTCTTATTTCGGCTTAGTGTGTGCGGTTGCTGATCCCAACCGTGAGGTATCTTGTGCGGGAATTATCCAGTAAGGGATGTTCCGGCCTTGTGTTGCAGGGGATTGGGAGTGATCCTCGGTACGGTGATCTAGGCCACGTACTGTGACGGGCGGTACCCCAGTAGCCCTACCATTGTATGGAATCCAAACTCCAATAAGTGCCGTACGTATTAGTTGTGCCCAACTATGTTGGAATGTGAGATGTAAGCATTTCAGCTATTTCTGTATTTTACTTGAAAACCCTAGACCCTATTATAATACAATCGAATTTCCTATCAAATGTTTTGGTTAGCGTAAGGTAAAAACTTACCCATGTTTATTTGTGGGGAGTCTTACGTGATACCTTTTCTTTCTAAAGGTTTTGAAGTTAAACAAGTTTAACCTGTTACTCACACCAGACCCATGTCTGACCCAAGTTGTTTATTTCTGTTTTATAAACTCTTGGGTACTCAAATTTTTACGAGTAGCCAAGAGATTCAGGTTTAACTTTGACGAATTGTGGAGGAGCAATGGAGCAGGAGGCTTCGGCGTTCGTAGATATAGTATTCCGCTGTGTTGATCTTGTTTAGATCTTTGTTTTGTATTGAGATGTAATAACTAGACAGATGTTTATAACTGTCTAGTATATGAGATGTAATCTGTGTAACTCTGATAAGTGTTGTATATGATACTATGTAATAGTTATGTGATATATTATATTTTGTTTCGTTCCGCTGTGAGATTCTGATGT
Source organism: Allium fistulosum (assembly GCA_030737815.1). Lineage (NCBI taxonomy): Eukaryota > Viridiplantae > Streptophyta > Magnoliopsida > Asparagales > Amaryllidaceae > Allium > Allium fistulosum. The sequence continues at coordinate 306,794,626 of CM060904.1, read as the reverse complement.
GTTGTTTCTTTCTTTCTCTTCTTTTCTATTTTCTACCCCTTTCTTTCTTCATAATGATGCGACTTTCTTAGCATAGAAAGTCGGGTCGTTACAATATGTCCTTTGAAAGTCTATTTATTCACTATCTTTTATTCATATCCTTTCACTTTCATTTTCAAATTCAAACTCTCTCTTCATATCTTTAAGCTCTCTACTCTCTACTCTAATGGCTTCTTCAAGCAACCCCTCAACCATGAGAATTTACAGAAAAATCAAAGAGCAATTATTCAATGACCCGGAGGCAATTAAAGCATACATCAATTATGCTAATTATGCCAAAGTCCATCCCGGAAAATTTGCTATTTTTCAAGATTTTTCTTCTTATGAAATTGATTCTCTTTTTGCAAACAATGGTGTTTTAAGTCTTATTGACTCCTCTCAAAATGATTTTGTTTGCTATCCTAATCTTGTGAAAATCTTCTATGCTAATTTAAACCGTGGTTTTTATATTGGAAATGAGAATGAAATTTGGAGTAATGTCAAAGGCACTCAAATTGTTTTGAATTGTGACCTTTTGGGTACCATTCTCAATTGCAAAAGCACGGGAATGGATCTTTCTAGTTTTCAAATCGATGAACATGATCGTGAGACATTTCATCATATTTTTGAAGGAGATGAAAATTTTGAATTTAAGAATCGAAACTTTCGTCCTAAAGCAAGAATTGTCAATCTTCTTTTACAACATACTTTGACCCCAAGATCGGGAAATTTTAACAATCCTACCTCAAAAGTGTGCAAAGCACTTTTCGCTATTTTCGGAAATTATGATATCAATTGGGCGCAAGTTATTTTGGATGAACTTCGTCCTAAAAATTTTGAAATGGGAGAAAACACTTTATATCATGGAATTTACCTTACTCGGATTTTCAACTATTTTGGAGTAAATTTCAAAGGAGAAGAATTTATTTCGAGAAAAGTTTTTAATATCTCAAACATTTCTCTCATGAAAATCCCATATGTTTTTCCATCACTATATGAAAATCAACATCGAATCATACTCGATTACTTCTAGTGTGATTCTCCATCACTATTTCTACAAAATCCAAGTGCTAATCTGAGTTATAGACTTTCTGTAATCAATCGAGCGAGAGAAGGTGTGATTGTAGCCCTGGAAATCAATTGGGTGAACTTGTTGCCCCGGAAATCAAGTATCTCTACCCAGAGGATTGTTATTCTGGAGGGTGTACCTCATAGACTTGAAATCGAGGGTTGTAATTGTTGAATTGGTGTTGAAAGGAAATCCGTACTTAGTTGTGCGGGACTGGATGTAGGGTAACTCCGAACCAGTATAAAATCCGGTGTGTTCTTTCCTTTACTGCTTTTACTTTATATTTGCATCTGTTTGCATCTGTGTTTGATTCTGTGTTCATATCTGTGTCTGATTAGTGTATACATTGTTAACAAAGTAAGATAAATTCAAAAAGATTAACAAATTTCTTAAAACACTATTCACCCCCCCCCTCTAGTGTTAATTCTGGCCTTAAGATCCTTAATCCGCATTTCTCACAGTAAGCGCCTAATTTTATAACTACTAAATATATTTGTAATCGGTCATTTACATGTTTATTTTCCCTTGACTATGTATTGTCCTTTATGAATTTTAAATCTAGAACAATACTTGAATATGGATATCTGATTCGTATTCATTCACATATAAATATTTTTTATGAACAGTCGCAATTCGTAATGCATGAAACTTATATAAAATCAGTTCAATCGAAATAAGAAAGTAAACTATAATGTGAGATCATGTATCCAATATGATTGATTATAATGATGATCTTGTCATCTTAAATGTGACATTAGGCCAAGAGCTATAAAATTGATCTAAGAATTCGATCACTAAAAAGTCAGTTTGATCCGTTTATGTAAAATATAACTTATTTGATATCCTTAAATGATGATCAAATACAGTTTTGTAAAATGTTTGTCATGATTTTGTAGTAGGGGCTTCCTTTTGAATATACGAGGGTAGATGTAACTTAAGGAAAAGTTGGAATAAAGAGAGTGTATGGTTACTTATGCTTCATACAGAATCATCAGAAAATGAAAATTGTAAAATAATAATAGATACTTAACAAGGAATAAAAAATATGATATCTATTCCAAATATTTTTTCACATAGAAATTTGTTTTCAATGAAATTTATTACTTTGAATTTAAGATAATTGACCTTAAATTTTTTGACTATATACTAGTTACAGCAAATGAAATAAATAGCCCATATCAAGTGGTTGAATAGAGCTTTGTATTTCATACTATATTATAGTAATGGCGGAAATAGTGACAGCATGCCATATAACACTTATTGGTCACATCAAGTTACGAAAATTGTTTTCATAAAACATACCAAACATTGTTTATGAAATAATAATTATTTTTCGGTATTGACTAAAAAATAGACATTGTTTTATTTGAATATGAACATTTTGAATATTCGTTATAAAATAAACTATGATGAATTAGAAAATGCAGAAGTATCTAAATTCATATGCAATTATTTTAGAATTATAGACTAAGCCATAATTTGAAGAAATAATTCTTTGATTATATGATGATGAATCATATGGTACTAATGAATTATATCTCAAATAACAAAGGGCAAAGCACCTATTGAGTGGGCGCATCATAAGAGTTGTTGAACTCTTCGGGTTGATATATATAGATGTATGCAATCGAAAATAGTTCCACGTACTTCGCTGTATTCACTGATAAGTTATCACAAACATGAACAGGTGTTATGACACACGCGTATTATGTCAATGGTAAGTTCATAGAATATAAAACAGAAGTAAAATAAAATAACATGCAAAAGAAATGATTCGATTTGATCGAATGGACGAGTATATTGGAAAGAATTCCAAACGTACCTAAAATGAATTAAGATTTAGTTTCAAGAGTCACCCTTCCTTATAATACAAAATGACGTGTTGATAAGGAGTAATCAAACTTTGTTGGACAAAGGACAATCAATGATGAGTGAAGTTGAGTTAAATTATTTCAATAAGGTGCGTACTTAAGAGTAGTGGATAAGGTTAAGATTAGTATCATTTGAAGAATAGTTTACAAAGTCCTACAAGATATGGGTTTATAAGAATCCCCATCATGTTCTAGGCCAAGGAGTTTGCAGGTTGTGTGAGTCGAAAGACTGCATGTAATATTTGTAGATAATAAATCTTGTATGAATCGCTCCAAAGGAGTTTGGGGATGATAGTTATTGAATGACCGACTTATATCATGAACAAAAATATTGTGAACTACTAACAAATCGGTTTTATGCATGGCAATTCATAAAATATTTATGAATGCCCACGTCGTTGCAATAAGAAGCCATTGTTATTTCAAGAAATACCAACTTCATAGCAAAAGAATCTCTTTTAGAAATTTTAAAATGGATTTGGATACGACCCAAGGATAAAACTGATTACAAGGGATGAAATGAAATTAAACAAACATAAATGAATGCATAGCGTTAGAGTGTCTAATGATTATTCTTGCACATTAATGAAGAAAATATGAGTTTCTTATCAATGTCAATAATAAATAATCCTCGGTTATTTAGTTAAATCATTAAGAGTATTAACTCTACGATATGGTATGATGAACAAATCCAAAATAGATTCCAAATACATTGTCAAAACATGATTTTGATAGCTGGACCCGAAGGAATATGATCCATCAGCTATAAATGTGTCTTTAAATGAAAGGATAATGTAATTGGAATATGGTGAGCCACATCGATAAGAATAAAATCGTGAATTTTAATTGTCGAAATTAACATAATAGATTCTTGTAACGACCCTAAACTTTAGTGATTTTATTTGTTAAATTAATTGAAATTTTGTGAAATTTTAAACAATAAAAATTGAAAATAAAAATTTATTATTTGGAATACGTCTATTTTAATATAGCAACCGGTAAATTTTCATCTGATAATATTGAAGTTTATTTTCCTGTGAAATTTTATTTCAAATCAAACCGGTTAATAACAGTGAATTTAAAAGTTTTCCGAAACCAAAATATGTCAACAGGAGAAAATTTATTCAGATCATTCTGAATCAGACTGCGAAATTCGTTTTTCCAAATTTGGACGTTTCTAGCTCCGTTAGGATTTTTCTGTACGGAATAGCAACGTATATTAGGGTCCGTATCGACTTTTGATCGGATGATCCTGCCACTAATATCTGTATACCGTTTTGATCGTCTCGTCGCGCTGATCACCATGGTATATTTATTTCTGTATTTTGAGGTCCGGTACGTGATAGAAACGGGAAAAACTATACGTCGTACCGTACCGAAATTATGACTATTAACTTTCCTTCGGTTTCAAATATTGACGTGCTGCACGCACAAATATTAATTGCCTTAAATTCTCACCTGAAACATAGCATGTGACAGTTGCTATTACTTTTCTTACTTTGGATATATATTCGTTCCAGCTTTTGCTTTGCGACTGTTCATTTATGTATAACTTTTACTGTGCCCATCCTTCTCCTCTCCTCTCACACTTCATTTTCTCTTCATTGCAAAGCTAATATTGTTTCCTGTCTGTCCCAACATCTCCCCTCACCCGAGATCTGTGCCTCCTCCCCTCTACTTCCAGATCCACTTCCGCCCATACAACCCCATGCTCCACCCTTCACGACTTCGCAACCCACATCACCGAACCAGCCCTCCACGTCCTTCCTCCGCCTTCACCCCCTAACTAGCTACCGCTCCTCCCATCCCTTCGCCTGACCCGCCACCTGGAAGCCGCCACACACGGCAACCATAATCCAACCTTCCCGGATCTACCACCGCAAGCTTCCTCCACCAGCACTTCCGAACTCCCACCCATCTCCCAGCCTCCGCTATCCGCGCTTGGCCTCCCTGGTCATCACCACCATAGCCCCTCCGACCTACCATGCTTCTCCCCATCCCGCAACCTTCTTCCACATCTCCTCGCAACCAAACACCGACCCACCACCGAGCCACCTTCCTGTTGCCAGCCGAGCAGCCAACGCCTGTCCCCTCCACCGAGTGCCGAACCCACACGTCATCAGCTTCCGACATCCCACAGCGATCACCTCGGCTAGCAGCTCTCTTTCTCTCGTGTAAAGTATGTTTTATATTTAAGCCTATGGTATATTATAATATGTTAATATACATACGTGTATTGTTTTGCAAACGCATAGTTACAGTAGATTCATTTTTTAAAGAAATATTTTATATCATTTTACAATTTTATTCACACAGTGATATATTTATATAAAATTTTATAACGTGTCGTTGTAGTTTTGGTCTGTTATATAGAAGAGTTTACAACGTTGTATATGTTGTATGGTCTTAGATTATGATGGTTATACGTGTTCAGTTAATATACGGATAGTTTTATAATATTTGTTATATAATAAGTAGTGGATATATTTTCAAACAAAAAAATTATATATATTCATAAAGTTTGTTGTCTGAGTATGTTTGTAGTCTGCATTTTTCCAATGATAGTTTGCATACATAATAATAGGTTGCTGTTGGGTGTCTGCATAGTTGTATAAGTTTATAGATAGTTATATAAGATGTATGTTATATAAAATATATAAGTTTATACAATGAAAGTACTATGGTCTCAGTTATACATATATAAATTATAATAAACTTTCGAAACTTAATTTTTGTCAGTTGACTTACAGATTAGTTTATTTAGTATATAAGTATAAGCATATATGGGCGTAGCTGCATATTATCATATATAGTTGCATATCCACTGTTATAATTGAATTGATAGTACAGAGGTTATTATTATAATATGAGATGATTAATGGTTTTATTAAAATTCTTTATATTGTAAGCATATATAAAATGCTTGTTTATAGGTATGCATTTAGTACAGTTTACATAACAGTATACGTACATCGCTGCATTTCAAGAATTTTGCATTTGTTTACATATGGTTGGTTCACAATTCTACCTACATACATGCATTACATCTTTGTTTTATCATAGATCTGTGCATACAAAGTTGTTTTGATTTGAAAGTTTAAAATAAACTGACTCTTAAATATATGTGTTTAAAAGCAATGATTTTTAAATTATATATATTTTATTTATTTGTTTTAAATATTAATTTCAACGAGGTAATAATCATATTCTGTTCTATCTAGATGATTCTGATTCGTTCTCATCAATCCATATCTTTCAGTTTTGCCCGTCAACCCACTTTCAGCTTACCTCGCTTTGAAATTGTTGTTTGGATTTGTTCGACGGTCTAGATCGTGATCCAGTTCGTAACACACCCATTCTCATTTATCTCTAGCCTCGAAAGGTGAGTAATCACTCACGATTAACGTCCTTATATTTATTAAGTTTAATTTCAACTGAAATGACAATTGAAATATGCTGTTGTAGTTATTTAAATTGTTATATATGCTATTATCTATAACTGTTCACCTGTGGGATATGACACCATATCCTGTTGTTTATATTTTATTGTTATTAATGATATATGCCTGTTGTTGTATTTTATATTATCTGTTATCACTCTGCAAGTTCCCTGTTAGTATAGAATTCACTATGGGTTGAAATGATACATACCCGAACGAACTTTAGAATAGGAGAAAATCGTTATGGGTTGAAATGATAAACCCAAGCGATTTTCACTTGAATTGAAATTGGGATTACGGGTTGATATGATATCTACCCGTATATATATTTAAATTACGGATTGAAATGATAAATATCCGTATCACTTAACCATATGATAAATATATACAGACACCGTTGGTCCATATATATTTTGAAAAATAAATTCTATGGTTTTGGAAAGAAATATATGGTTTTAATAAATGTTGAGCCTTAAATTATTATATATAAATGGGAATGATTGATTTAAATACATATAATATGTTGAGTGTTTAAAATATATTTCAAAATAGATTTTGGTAATAATTTGAATAAGTTAAGGTTAGGAAGATAATTTGAATTTAGTTGAAATTGTATTCAATAAAGAATTTTATTTAATTAAACCGATTTGAAACTTATTGAAACTGAGATGTAAGATATGATTTATAACTTGAGTTTGATTTATAAGTAATCTAATGAATATATTTTTTTTGTTTAACTAAAGTTTAAGGAAATATTTAGTAAAAATGTAATTTAAGGCTAGTTAAATGATATTGAATTTATTAAGTGAATATTCCCTGATTAAATAATAATGAAGTTAAATCAAGAGCTATATGAAACTGTTAAATTTAACTTTGAAAATGTTGAATATTAAAGCTTTGAAATATATTGAAAATTTAAATGATCTGTTTAGAAATGAATTAAATTGATGAATTGAGCTTTGAATAAATTTGAATTTGGAATTTGAAGTTGATTTGAATCGATTTGCTAGACTTGAGGAAATTAAATACTTTACTTTTTAAATCATTTAATATATATATATATATACTATTTTGGAAAATGGATATATTTGAAATGAAATGATATTTGGGTTTTGAAGTATAAATTTAATTGAAATGACCACGGTGTTAAAATGTATATTTCCACCTTGTAGATAGTTCTGAAGATCCTTAGAGGATGGTTATCCCAACATCCTTTAAGTTACTCGTATTTCAATTGATATTTCACTTGAGTTGGATTTATTTATATAAGAATGTTAATCCTGACTCGAGTGTTTTGTGTTTTGCTTTACGCTCGGGTCAGACCGAGTGATACATCATTTGAGACTCACCCTTGGAGTTTGGAGCTTCCTTTGGAGATCCAACTATCGCCTCAGCTTTCAGCTCTTCTAGTTGATTTGTTCAGAGAAGTCATCTGTTGTACTGGAGACTTCACTGCATTTGAGATATTCTGTTGTATTTTATTTCTAACTCTGATGTTTATATAGTAGCTTCATGAACTACTATTTTATCTATTCCGCTGCGTATTATTGTATTACTCTGTGTCTGTGATTATGTGATTGATTTATTTACTGCATATGCTGAGTTTTGCCAAATTTAAATTAACAATCTGATATTTTGAATTATTCAAGTCAGACATGTGTGTCTGCCTATGCACTTGGCGGGTGCAGCATGATAGGGGGTTCTCGCATTTGGTTTGGTAGCGAGCGGATGACTCTTACTCCTACATGTCCCTACGGGGTTGGTGCAGTCGAGAGGCTGGCTGTAAAGGCAGAACACAGGTACTGCTGTATGCTACGGTGGGCGTTACCCCACTGACGCGGTCCGTTACAATTGGTATCAGAGCTTTGGCTCTAGGCAAAACTTAGCATATATAGTAAATTTATTTACAGAATCACTTTCGTTCGAGTTTAATCTCTTTTTTTTTGACTCGATTTCCTTTGAACTTTGGAACGTTCCCTACGGTTCCAAAATTCATTCTTGTCTCTCTCTATCGGTATTCTTTTGATTTTGGAGTATCCCATAACTCCACTTCGAATAATCTCTATAAGAACAGGCGATCCCGCCGATCTTTGAAGGTTTTGAAAAGGGGTGGAACTCCTTTACAATTGGCATTGATTCACCGGAGATTTATATACCCCTCGGTTTTGATGTTGCCATCTCTTATTATGCTGAATTCTATCTCTGGCGATCGAATGTCGATTTGCCTTAGATTTCCGCATCGATTATATTCTTGAAGTCACGGTTGACCCGGTTAAGGTTGCCCGTGATTTATATAAGTATATCCATTATTTGTTTTGTAATTGATTATCTCATTTTCGTTCGAACTTATCTTCGAATCAGAATCCAATTTGATTAGAGTACCTCTGATTTGAATATCTATCTTTGTTTTGAAATCCATTCTTGAATCATCCTTTTGAAAAATCGGGTTTATTCGTATTTTGGAAATTGTTTTGTATATCGAAATTATTACATTCCATATATAAAAGTGAAATGTTTTCGATAAAGATTATAAACCCTTTAAAATAAGAATTTGAGGTTTCGAAAGGATTTGTAATTTTGAAAAATTATATAAGAAATTGAGTTATATAAAAATGATTTATAACTGAAGGATTTTGAAATTGAAATTCGAGAATTGAACTCCGGTATTTTGAAATTGGTTTTAAGATTTTGAAATATATAATAATAATATGATTTAAAAGTATTTTCCGAATAAGAAATGTTTCAAATGATTTTAATAAGTTTCGAATGATTTCAAAGAAATTTCAAAAGAAGTTTGGGAAAATAGAAGTCCAGAACTCACTTATGTCGCTAGAAAATAATTTCGGTGATGAGTGCACGCATCATCGACATTGATTTTCGAGTTTCCAAGTGAGGGATAGGCCACTTCAGTAGCTTTGCTATGCGAGTGATTTTGTGAAACCATTTTTGATTTCAAATTCCGAAGTATGATTTGATATTCGAATGATATATGTAAAGGTATTTGAAACGATTTGAAATGAAACGGTGTTCAGTTCTCGAGTTTTGGATTTGATATAACCCTATCTATTAAAATTGATTTACTGATTTGTTGCTGATTTCCAACCCTTGAATTTGAAAATGATTTCTTCAACTATTTTGAAGGTTCGAGCACTTCCAAATCGAGGTTAATTTTTTTTCAAAGCTAAGAAATTTTGAAAAGTATTTTGATAACGTATATAAGTTTGTTTTGAATGTTTAAGTATGAAGTAATAGGATTTAAATAAGTTGAAACTGTTTGGTTAAGTAAATGAATAAGAAAATTTTAAAATTTTCTAATATGAAATTTAGATTTGAAATGTTTTGAAAAGAATTTGGTCTTCAAAATATTTTGAATAAAATTTAGTTTAAATGTTTTAACTTAGTAATATCTTTATGAAACTATATATTTAACAAGTTAGAATAAATATATAAGTTGTACGTATGCTGTTTATTTCGCATAATTGAATTGATCCAAGTTTGAGTACACCAGTTCGATGTGAATTACACCATTTCGTGTTAGGATTTTTCATTTGATTCTTGATGGCGAATATTTGATATGGATTTTGGGCTTGATTCTAGAATTCTCTATCATAGTATATGACTATGCAAGGAGACTGATGGCTTCTAGTCGAGAAACCATATCGAAATCCGCATTAGGGAAGTCGAATGGACAATACTAGTTCGAAAGCGAACTTGTGTGATCGAGCGAACGATCAAATGAGATTCTGCGAAATGATGACATATGTACATCTTATATTCTAATATCATTGATATATTTTGACTCTGAAATTTAAAGCTATCATGTTAGAATATCTTTGCTTACTAAAAGAAAATTCCAATTTAAATTACAAAGATATATAACCCATAAAAGCAAAGATATTCAATCCCATATGGCTCTTCATACAGCGAAATTTATTTTGAAAAATTTGATCCTTATATAAGATAGACCTTACATAAGTATAAGATGATTTTGAAAATATTTGATTTTGGAAATGGATTGGTTGACTTAAATTATTGATTTGGAAATTTGGATTTATTTCCTAAAACTATTATTTTGGAAACTTTGAAACTAAAGATATTTAATTTGAGAAGAAATAATTTGGTGAAATTGTATATGATTTTGAAATTGAACTGACATTGAAACAAATTAAAATTTGAGAACCTTATGTTACTAAACACTTGATTTGGGAGTTGTCGAACTTATATAAAATTGATTTGTATGAGTATGAATTTGATTCGAAAACTATAGATTTGAAAAGGTACTCAATTTGAAAGTGAAATCTTGTATAATTGAAGTCTATATAAGTATGATTTGATATACTATTGATTTTGGAAAGTATTTGATTTGAAATTTAAATCTTATATATAATGGATTTTATATAAGTACGATATTTGAAAGTGATTTGAAAAGGTACTATATGATACATATTTTCGAAGTAAAGATATGGAAAGTGCCTTCTGCTTGATATCCGATTTGTGGCCACATCTTGGATTCATTCTATCGATATTATTCTCTCTGATTTTGGTTTTCCGGATATGATACTCGAGTGTCCTTCGAATTCCATGGCGTTACCCATGGTCTTACGAACTCGACTGCATAGCGTAATTCGTAAGGCAGCGATTGCTTAAAAGGTACGGATGTTTCCTGGGGGATCAAGGCGTAACCATTGTGTATCTGCGATCTATGGTCGTGTTAGTGGCGTAATCCGCAAGGCAGAGATTGCTTACGGGGTATGGATGTTTCCTGGGGGATCCAGGCGTAACCATTTTTATGTATCCTGCGGTCCACCGTTTTGTTGCATGGCGAAATTCGCAAGGCAGTGAATGCTTAAAAGGTACGGATGTTTCCTGGGGGACCCAGGCGTAACCATTGTGTATCTGCGATCCATGATTTGATTCGTTTTGTTTGGATTGTACTTTCCATATCTGTTTTAAAAGTTTTTCCAGTATTTTCACTAGGTGTTGAAACAAGTCTACTAAGTACCTGGAGAATTCTAGTTTTGCGCCTGATCAATGCACTACCAGAGTCTACAGGAACAAGGATAAACTTGTTGAAACATCGAGTTATAAAAATATTTTCAAAAGAAAATTTGTTTCGTTATAAAAAAATATATTTTATTATAAAAGTATTTCTAACAAAGAAATTTTGTATTAATATTCGAAATTGAAATTCTAATGGTTTGAATTAATTATTCATGCCCGATATTATTCCTGTGAATCTACCTTATCTGCTCAGCTTTATTTATTCAACTATATTCTGTTTTCCAAGTCCTCCTTCTTTCCTTGTTGACTATATTTTTTTTAATAATTATTGATTTCTTAATAATATTTGAAAAGTATCTTGAGATAAATTAATAAATTTATGAATTATGGATTTAATGTTTTCAAATAACTTCTGTGTAAATATAAGTAAAAATGTAAATAACTGTTTTCAAATAGTTTTTATATATTTATAAAGATATTATTTAAACATATAAAAGGTATTGATAAATGAGGCAAGAATTTACAAATGGATTTTTGAAAAGTATTAAAGTATTAAAGATAATTGATTGTAAATGAAGTTTTCAAATGAATATTTCAAGTAAAATTTATATATAGTTTCAAATTAATTGTTTAATCTCGTCTTTTAACCTACCTTTTTTGCCTGGTTGTTCTATTCTCCTACCTCCTCTCTTTTCGGGGACAAAAAGTTTTGAGTGGGGGAGAGTGTAACGACCCTAAACTTTAGTGATTTTATTTGTTAAATTAATTGAAATTTTGTGAAATTTTAAACAATAAAAATTGAAAATAAAAATTTATTATTTGGAATACGTCTATTTTAATATAGCAACCGGTAAATTTTCATCTGATAATATTGAAGTTTATTTTCCTGTGAAATTTTATTTCAAATCAAACCGGTTAATAACAGTGAATTTAAAAGTTTTCCGAAACCAAAATATGTCAACAGGAGAAAATTTATTCAGATCATTCTGAATCAGACTGCGAAATTCGTTTTTCCAAATTTGGACGTTTCTAGCTCCGTTAGGATTTTTCTGTACGGAATAGCAACGTATATTAGGGTCCGTATCGACTTTTGATCGGATGATCCTGCCACTAATATCTGTATACCGTTTTGATCGTCTCGTCGCGCTGATCACCATGGTATATTTATTTCTGTATTTTGAGGTCCGGTACGTGATAGAAACGGGAAAAACTATACGTCGTACCGTACCGAAATTATGACTATTAACTTTCCTTCGGTTTCAAATATTGACGTGCTGCACGCACAAATATTAATTGCCTTAAATTCTCACCTGAAACAAAGCATGTGACAGTTGCTATTACTTTTCTTACTTTGGATATATATTCGTTCCAGCTTTTGCTTTGCGACTGTTCATTTATGTATAACTTTTACTGTGCCCATCCTTCTCCTCTCCTCTCACACTTCATTTTCTCTTCATTGCAAAGCTAATATTGTTTCCTGTCTGTCCCAACATCTCCCCTCACCCGAGATCTGTGCCTCCTCCCCTCTACTTCCAGATCCACTTCCGCCCATACAACCCCATGCTCCACCCTTCACGACTTCGCAACCCACATCACCGAACCAGCCCTCCACGTCCTTCCTCCGCCTTCACCCCCTAACTAGCTACCGCTCCTCCCATCCCTTCGCCTGACCCGCCACCTGGAAGCCGCCACACACGGCAACCATAATCCAACCTTCCCGGATCTGCCACCGCAAGCTTCCTCCACCAGCACTTCCGAACTCCCACCCATCTCCCAGCCTCCGCTATCCGCGCTTGGCCTCCCTGGTCATCACCACCATAGCCCCTCCGACCTACCATGCTTCTCCCCATCCCGCAACCTTCTTCCACATCTCCTCGCTACCAAACACCGACCCACCACCGAGCCACCTTCCTGTTGCCAGCCGAGCAGCCAACGCCTGTCCCCTCCACCGAGTGCCGAACCCACACGTCATCAGCTTCCGACATCCCACAGCGATCACCTCGGCTAGCAGCTCTCTTTCTCTCGTGTAAAGTATGTTTTATATTTAAGCCTATGGTATATTATAATATGTTAATATACATACGAGTATTGTTTTGCAAACGCATAGTTACAGTAGATTCATTTTTTAAAGAAATATTTTATATCATTTTACAATTTTATTCACACAGTGATATATTTATATAAAATTTTATAACGTGTCGTTGTAGTTTTGGTCTGTTATATAGAAGAGTTTACAACGTTGTATATGTTGTATGGTCTTAGATTATGATGGTTATACGTGTTCAGTTAATATACGGATAGTTTTATAATATTTGTTATATAATAAGTAGTGGATATATTTTCAAACAAAAAAATTATATATATTCATAAAGTTTGTTGTCTGAGTATGTTTGTAGTCTGCATTTTTCCAATGATAGTTTGCATACATAATAATAGGTTGCTGTTGGGTGTCTGCATAGTTGTATAAGTTTATAGATAGTTATATAAGATGTATGTTATATAAAATATATAAGTTTATACAATGAAAGTACTATGGTCTCAGTTATACATATATAAATTATAATAAACTTTCGAAACTTAATTTTTGTTAGTTGACTTGCAGATTAGTTTATTTAGTATATAAGTATAAGCATATATGGGCCTAGCTGCATATTATCATATATAGTTGCATATCCACTGTTATAATTGAATTGATAGTACAGAGGTTATTATTATAATATGAGATGATTAATGGTTTTATTAAAATTCTTTATATTGTAAGCATATATAAAATGCTTGTTTATAGGTATGCATTTAGTACAGTTTACATAACAGTATACGTACATCGCTGCATTTCAAGAATTTTGCATTTGTTTACATATGGTTGGTTCACAATTCTACCTACATACATGCATTACATCTTTGTTTTATCATAGATCTGTGCATACAAAGTTGTTTTGATTTGAAAGTTTAAAATAAACTGACTCTTAAATATATGTGTTTAAAAGCAATGATTTTTAAATTATATATATTTTATTTATTTGTTTTAAATATTAATTTCAACGAGGTAATAATCATATTCTGTTCTATCTAGATGATTCTGATTCGTTCTCATCAATCCATATCTTTCAGTTTTGCCCGTCAACCCACTTTCAGCTTACCTCGCTTTGAAATTGTTGTTTGGATTTGTTCGACGGTCTAGATCGTGATCCAGTTCATAACACACCCATTCTCATTTATCTCTAGCCTCGAAAGGTGAGTAATCACTCACGATTAACGTCCTTATATTTATTAAGTTTAATTTCAACTGAAATGACAATTGAAATATGCTGCTGTAGTTATTTAAATTGTTATATATGCTATTATCTATAACTGTTCACCTGTGGGATATGACACCATATCCTGTTGTTTATATTTTATTGTTATTAATGATATATGCCTGTTGTTGTATTTTATATTATCTGTTATCACTCTGCAAGTTCCCTGTTAGTATAGAATTCACTATGGGTTGAAATGATACATACTCGAACGAACTTTAGAATAGGAGAAAATCGTTATGGGTTGAAATGATAAACCCAAGCGATTTTCACTTGAATTGAAATTGGGATTACGGGTTGATATGATATCTACCCGTATATATATTTAAATTACGGATTGAAATGATAAATATCCGTATCACTTAACCATATGATAAATATATACAGACACCGTTGGTCCATATATATTTTGAAAAATAAATTCTATGGTTTTGGAAAGAAATATATGGTTTTAATAAATGTTGAGCCTTAAATTATTATATATAAATGGGAATGATTGATTTAAATACATATAATATGTTGAGTGTTTATAATATATTTCAAAATAGATTTTGGTAATAATTTGAATAAGTTAAGGTTAGGAAGATAATTTGAATTTAGTTGAAATTGTATTCAATAAAGAATTTTATTTAATTAAACCGATTTGAAACTTATTGAAACTGAGATGTAAGATATGATTTATAACTTGAGTTTGATTTATAAGTAATCTAATGAATATTTTTTTTTGTTTAACTAAAGTTTAAGGAAATATTTAGTAAAAATTTAATTTAAGGCTAGTTAAATGATATTGAATTTATTAAGTGAATATTCCCTGATTAAATAATAATGAAGTTAAATCAAGAGCTATATGAAACTGTTAAATTTAACTTTGAAAATGTTGAATATTAAAGCTTTGAAATATATTGAAAATTTAAATGATCTGTTTAGAAATGAATTAAATTGATGAATTGAGCTTTGAATAAATTTGAATTTGGAATTTGAAGTTGATTTGAATCGATTTGCTAGACTTGAGGAAATTAAATACTTTACTTTTTAAATCATTTAATATATATATATACTATTTTGGAAAATGGATATATTTGAAATGAAATGATATTTGGGTTTTGAAGTATAAATTTAATTGAAATGACCACGGTGTTAAAATGTATATTTCCACCTTGTAGATAGTTCTGAAGATCCTTAGAGGATGGTTATCCCAACATCCTTTAAGTTACTCGTATTTCAATTGATATTTCACTTGAGTTGGATTTATTTATATAAGAATGTTAATCCTGACTCAAGTGTTTTGTGTTTTGCTTTACGCTCGGGTCAGACCGAGTGATACATCATTTGAGACTCACCCTTGGAGTTTGGAGCTTCCTTTGGAGATCCAACTATCGCCTCAGCTTTCAGCTCTTCTAGTTGATTTGTTCAGAGAAGTCATCTGTTGTACTGGAGACTTCACTGCATTTGAGATATTCTGTTGTATTTTATTTCTAACTCTGATGTTTATATAGTAGCTTCATGAACTACTATTTTATCTATTCCGCTGCGTATTATTGTATTACTATGTGTCTGTGATTATGTGATTGATTTATTTACTGCATATGCTGAGTTTTGCCAAATTTAAATTAACAATCTGATATTTTGAATTATTCAAGTCAGACATGTGTGGATTTATTGTCGATTTGAATGGTCCAAAATATCGGGTCGTTACAATTCTTCATTCAAAGTCCTCAAGATGATTTGAATTTGTAATATCCCGGAAATTTTAACAATATCAATTTAATAATCTGTTAAATAATTAAATTGATATTGATAATCTTTGATAATAAGATTTGAATTTAATTTAATAATCTGATTAAATTAGTATTAATTGGTGATTTTATCTTTTAAAAGTTAATAAGATATTTTCTATTTGAATATATATATTTATTTATATATATTGTAAATAGAAGCTTTGGGTAAATTGGGAATTTAGATTTAATTTAATATGACTTTTCAAAGTTATTTAAATTAGTAAATTTATAGTTTTAAAATACTTTAATTGCTTAAGATATTTTTACTTAAGTTTAAAATTATATAAGAGTTAACAAAAAGGCTTGTTTTGTTTCTTTTTAAAATATCACTTGATAATATAATCTCTTATATAAATTATTTAAATATCAAATATGTTAATTTCAGATAATAAGTATAATGTATTATTTTTATTAATATGAATGGATTTTAAAGAATATGAAATTGTTATTTAATTGAATAAATAGTTATATATGTATATATATATATATATAACTTGACTTTTTAAATTGAATCTTAGGATTTAATTTAATTGAATTTGAATTTAAGCTTTGAAATTCAATAGGATAAATATTTAAATTGTTTTGGATTTTAGAATATTTGTATAAACTTTTATTTTAAAATATAATTTGTTTTTGTTTCTTTAAAAAGTAAAATATATATAGATAAGTATTTTATAAATAAGAAAAGCCATTTTATATACTTCTAAAATAAATAAATATGTAAAAATTACTTAAGAGACATGTGTTATTTTCTAAAGTCATTGTTTTAACATGTGTAATTTAAGTAACCAATGTTTATGACAAGTGTCTTATTTATTTTTCATTTTCTTTTATTTTTATAAAATCATAAATTCACTTACATATATACATTTGCATCCCTTTTCTTCATTCTTTCTAATTTCCTTTTCAAAAACAAGAAACTCAAAAACTCTTTCTCTAATAAAATCTGAAAATCAGATCAGTAACCAAAATTTTCTCAAACCCTTCTCAAACTAAAAATCAAAGATCAACCTGCAGCATTCATCTTCTAAATCAAATGCTTCAAACCAAATCAAAGAAACCAGTCTGTAATTCTATTCAAAATCTGGAAACAACTCAAAGATCAGCCTGCAAACATCATCCTCATATCTGAAAATCAAAGCCTACAGCATCTCATTCAACCTGAGTTTATCAATCAAGCAAACCTGTAGATTAAATCAACAGCAAAATCATAGCAACTCAGTTTCTAAAAGCAACTCAAGTTAAAAATTAAAAGAGGCATTCAAGTTAAAGTTCAAAACAGTTTCTCAGTTTCAAAGATAGGCTCTGTTCATCTTTTTAAAGGTGAGTAACATTCTTACTTAAAATAACTTAAGTATAATTATGTTTGCATGCTTAGTTCTGTGATAATTGGGTTGTGGATGTGAATATTTATAGATGATTCTGCATATACATGAATGTATATAGTGGTGCATGTTGTTTTGAATCAGTGTGTCTCTGTTTTCTTGTAATTTCAGACTCCTGTTTTGATATAAAATCATTATCCCATGATCTAGAGTGATTTGGATTTAATATTTAAACAAAATGTGTTTGATTTATCATATACTAATGCCTAAAAATTTTAATTATGTCAAACTTCAAGCAGATTGTCTCTGTAACCAAAATAACAGTGTATGTTATATAAAGGTGAAAATTCAAACTAGGTAATTCATAAATCCAGGATTATAAATGGAATACATAAACTATAACATGATTTTTAGCATTAAAATCATAATTTTTAGTTTGGTAATAAAAGTGCAGTTCTGTGATGAACTAAAAGGGGATTTTGGGTAATTCGGTTGATCTAGATGGATTGGTATGTTGAATTCTTCACTAGGGATAGTGGGATGATCATGGATGATAGGAAAATTGTCAGGAGGATTTTTAAAGTAGTGAGGCAGAAATGATTTAGGATCTAAGATTTTAACCCTAGTTTTTATCTGGTCATGAAATTTGATCACCACGGCCTCTACGATGGATCGGGTGCTTCAGGCTTTTGGGGAATGGTAGATAGGGCATAGGCGAGGTCGTGACTGGAGTTTCAGCAACTCCGGTGGTCGGAATCTCGAGTTCGAGGGGTTGTTGCCAGGTTTGGGGGAATAGGTAGTTTCTGTTCCAGGTTTTGTTTAGGCTCGATTTTGTTTCGTTTTAGTTTTGATGATCGAGAGGGTGGATTCTGGTATAGGGATGAACGTCGATGGGTGGGGATACTCGGCGATGGTCGGAGACGCCGCTGGTGGATGTGCACGTGCACGCGATTGTGATGTATCTGGTGAAGTCTGGTTTTGCAGAGAAAGGCCACTCGAGTTTTTCTCGAGTTTTGTTCGTGTGAGTCTCGGAGCAGTTAGGGTATCGGCTCGAAGCATTTTTGAGTGGGCTCGAGTTCATAGTGTTGCCAGGTTTTAAAACCTGTATGTTTAAAAGTTTTAAACTGAATTTAATTTTGTAAAGAAATATTTAAACAGAAGTTTAAATCTGAGTTAATCTGAAATCAAATTTAAATTTGTATCTCAGATTTGAAGTAAAAGAAAGTTTTTAAATTAAATTGTTTTAATAATTTTAATGGTTTAAAATGGATATTAAATGGGTAGAATTTAAAAGTAAATTGATTTAAATTCTTAAGTTCTTTTATAAATTAGTATTTCTTCACCATAAGATTTTAAGAGTTTGTAAATGGATTTTAAAGTTTGTTAAGGTTAAACTTTTATTCATTTTAAATCTCATATTTAAAATGGAATTTAAAGGAAATATGAAAGTTAAATATTTCAAATATGTTTGAATGATAAATATCATTAATAAGGAAATATTTTCTTAAGACTTAATTATTTGTGAGGAAATTAATGAATAATTAATTTAATTGATTAATTAATCATTTGGATTAATTAAATAGGTAATTAATGGTTTAAACAAATTAATATTATGACTAAAGAATAATTAATTAGGAATAATAAAATTATAATTAAGGATTATAAATTAGAGTATTAATGAATGGTTAAGAATTAATTAATAGAGTAATTAAATAATAATTAAGTTATGGTTAACACTTAATTAATTAAGTAATTAGAGATTAATAAATTGGTTATTAAGATTTATTAATTTGAAATTAATAATAATTAATATAAGTTAATTACTTAAGGAAAGTAATTAAATAATTGTTAATGAAGGTCATTAACTATGGATTATTAAATAATTAATTAATGTAATTAATTTTAATAATTAATTAGATTAATTAATTTAAAGATAATCAAATATAGAATTTGTTTAAATGAATTTCTTAATGGAAGTAATTAAGAATTAATTACTTATTGTAATTAATTGAAGTTAATTTGATTAGTTAAGTTAATTAATTAAGTTTAATTAATTTAGAATAATCAAGAGTTGATTTGATAAATAATTACTTAATGTAATTATTAAGGTAAGATTATTTAGGGAAGTAAATAATATGATAATTACTGGAAGTAATTAGTTGAATAATGATTATATTAATAAAAGTAATTTGAGTTAATTACTTTGAATAATTAATCAAGGGATTAATTAAGAAATTAATTAAGGAATAATTAATTTAGTAAATGAAAGTAATTAAGGGTAGTTAATTACTGATTGAAGATTAATCAAGGTGATTAATAAATGTGGTTTAATTAAAGGTTAATTACTTAATGTAATTAATTTAATTAGAGTAATTAATAATTAATTTGTAATTAAGGATCATTAATTAATATAATTAATGATGTAATTAAGATTGATTAATTAAGTATAATTAATAAATGAAGTGATTAATTAATGTAATTAATTAAGGTTTAATATAATTAATTATAGTGATTAATTTAATTAATTATAGTTAATTAATTAATGAAGCAATTAAAGGTTAATTATTATAAGTGGTTAAGGTTAATTAATTTGAGTAATTAATTAAAGATAAAAAGGTAATTAAAAGATAATTAATCAAAGATGATTAATTGAAAAAGGTAATTAGAGGATAATTAATTAATTTGTAATTAATTAATGTTTAAGTAAGAAGGATTTATAAAATAAAAGAAATTAATTTAATTAACTTTAAATTAATTAGAGATGATATAGATCATTACTTATGGATGGATGATAATACTGAATGCTTTGCATTTGATTGATATCTCTAATGAGATATATGCTATGTGATATGGATGTTTAGTTGAATTGTGATAATATGGATTATCTGATGATATTGATAATGTTGATTATCTATTGTGAATTATCTTTCTAAGTGTATAAAGATAATTGAATTAAATTGTTTTAACCTTTAAAACAACTTGGCCTTAAAAGATACGTTTTGGATTTCGATGAGACCGGGATCGGGTTTCCGTATACCGGATTTCCAGGTCTGGAGACCCGAATACCACATCGATTCAAATTAACGATAGGTCGTGAATCAAGTGAAGATGAAGATTCAGAGTGCAAGGGTTATTGTCGTTAACTCTGAGGGTGATTCCAAAACGAGTGTAACGAGATAATGCCTTCGGTTTCGTTCGAACCCGGAACGAACTTGTATGGATTGAATGCTTTCAGCACATCGTCAGGTGGACGATGAGCATTCTAAGATAGATGTGTTCTTTTAAAAGGTAATCGTGACCTCAAGCCTCACAAACCGGGAATGGATAAAACAGGGGAGGTGCAGCAAGGTTAGTGGGTAGCACCCAAGTAGGACAAGATTACCTCTGTCTAGATGTCCCTTTCTATTTTCGACTTAGTGTGTGCGGTTGAATCATGACAACCGTGAGGTATCTTGTGCGGGAATTATCCAGTAAGGGATGTTCCGGCCTTGTGTTGCAGGGGATTGGGAGTGATCCTCGGTACGGTGATCTAGGCCACGTACTGTGACGGGCGGTACCCCGGTAGCCCTGCCATTGATGGAATCCAAACTCCAATAAGTGCCGTACGTTTTAGTTGTGCCCAACTATGTTGGAACGTGAGATGTAAGCATTCCAGCTATTTCTGTATTTTACTTGAAAACCCTAGACCCTATTATAATATAATTGGATTTCCTATCAAATGTTTTGGTTATCGTAAGGTAAAAACTTTTCCGTGTTTTTGTGCGGGAAGTCTTACGAGATACTTTTTCTTTCAAAAGGTTTTGAAGTTAAACAAGTTTAACCTGTTACTCACACCAGACCCATGTCTGACCCAAGTTGTTTATTTCTGTTTTATAAACTCTTGGGTACTCAAATTTTTACGAGTAGCCAAGGGATTCAGGTTTAGATTTGACGAGTAATCTGGAGGAGCAATGGAGCAGGAGGCTTCGGCGTTGTAGATATAGATAGTAGTTTTCCGCTGTGTTGATCTTTGTATTGATCTGTATTGTGTTGAGATGTAATAACTAGACAGATGTTTATAACTGTCTAGTATGTGATGTGTAATCTGTGTAACTCTGATAGATGATGTATATGATACTATGTAATATTTATGTGATATATTATATTTCGTTTCGTTTCCGCTGTGAGTATCTGTTGTTGTTTTCTTTTCTCTTCTTCTCTTTTCTATTTCTCACCCCTTTCTTTCTTTCTGTCGATGCGATTTTCCGGGAGTGGAAAGTCGGGTCGTCACACGTGGTATCAGAGCTTAGGTTGAGCGAATGCCTAAGCTTTTGGTTAAGTGAATATCAGAGCGATAGGTTGAGTGAATACCTAAGCTCTGGAGTGATGTCTATCTTGAGAGAGCGTATTTGTAATTTTTATATAACTATATATATATTTATTTCTACCTATTTGTTGGGTTACCTGTTCGGGTTTTCCAATATAAGATATAAAGGTAGATAGGGTAGTGGTGTGTGTAACACGACTACCAATGGTTGGAATTAAGGGTGGAAGTGTATTTATCGAGACTGTAGACCCAATACTGTCTCAAGTAAGTTTTGCTGTGATGAAGGATTTCATCAAATCTCTGAAGGAAACCTGTTAAGGTTCGGAGTTTATCTGTAAAGTTGGATGAGTAGAGTTTGGATCTATCGGTTGAACAGAAGCAAGTGATGGTATCTTGATACCTCAGGTAATAGTAGCTGTGTGATGAGATGCAGTGACGATGGATGTTCCCGAAGATGTTTTCTTTGGAACGAGTTTAAGGAAGTGTGTCTGTTTCAGTGTTATGGCTGAGTTCAGCATGGTATTTCTGTTTGGTTTGGAGTTCGAGTTTCTCAAAGATCTTTGGATAGAAAGTCCTTGGCATCAGTATCAGCAGTGCAGCTCGGAGTATTCTGTGATGGCAGGAAGTTTTTCTGGCTGAGCAGTTTTTCTGAAGGTGAAGTTCAGAAGCAGCAAAGAGGATCCATTTCTTCGATGGATTGGATAGTTAAGTATGGGCTGTTCTGATTTGTTAAGAGGAACAGTTTTCTTTGGAAATAGGCTGGGTTGATCGCAAAAGTGACTTGCGATAGTTTGAGGGTTCTCTTGGGTTATCAGAGTTTTTCTGAGTGTCTTCAGAGAAGTCAGGAGTTGTTCGCATCTGAAGGTTGAGTTTTCTTATCGACTGGATTCCAAGAGTAGTACCGGTAGTTCAGTCTAGTTGAAGGATGTTTTCTAGAGATGGAGTTTGGTGAAGCAACTCAAGTTTTGATGGAATATCTGAGTTTTATTTATGGATCAGTGAACCTTATTTCTGGAATGAGTTGTCTAGTCTGTGCTTGTGTTCTACCTCAGATCAGAATTGAGCATCGGAAGCAGTTTGGAGTATATCTCTGGATAGGAGAAGTAAGTTTGGAATCTACTGATGTTGTGAAGTAGAGTTGTGTTTTGGATCTCTTCTGTGTTCTGATTTGGATAAGTATTTGGTCTTCAGAATTGAATGGTCAGTTTGGATGACTGAGATTCATTGTGTTTTATGTATCTCTGAGGGGTACGTGTAAGATCTATCTCTGGTTTTAGAATCAGCAGTTTAGGAAGATTTGGTGGTTGAGTCAGACTCGTCTGTAGTCTGATATTCTGTTTAGTTCTGTAGATCTAGATGAGTAGGAGATCTATAGCTTAGTAGTTTAGATTGTTGTAGAGCGAGTATCCCGATATATATATACTTGGGAAAACTCGAGGAATTCTATCTAGAATTTTGTCTGGATAGTTAGATTTGATTGATTGGATGAATTGGTTGCTATGGTTGTTAGCATATGGATGATAGTATATGCTTGTGTTTTAAAATTTAAAATCTTTAATAAGATTATTAAATTACCTTTGTTTAAATTTCGGGGACGAAATTATTTTAAGGGGGGAGGAATGTAATATCCCGGAAATTTTAACAATATCAATTTAATAATCTGTTAAATAATTAAATTGATATTGATGATCTTTGATAATAAGATTTGAATTTAATTTAATAATCTGATTAAATTAGTATTAATTGGTGATTTTATCTTTTAAAAGTTAATAAGATATTTTCTATTTGAATATATATATTTATTTATATATATTGTAAATAGAAGCTTTGGGTAAATTGGGAATTTAGATTTAATTTAATATGACTTTTCAAAGTTATTTAAATTAGTAAATTTATAGTTTTAAAATACTTTAATTGCTTAAGATATTTTTACTTAAGTTTAAAATTATATAAGAGTTAACAAAAAGGCTTGTTTTGTTTCTTTTTAAAATATCACTTGATAATATAATCTCTTATATAAATTATTTAAATATCAAATATGTTAATTTCAGATAATAAGTATAATGTATTATTTTTATTAATATGAATGGATTTTAAAGAATATGAAATTGTTATTTAATTGAATAAATAGTTATATATGTATATATATATATAACTTGACTTTTTAAATTGAATCTTAGGATTTAATTTAATTGAATTTGAATTTAAGCTTTGAAATTCAATAGGATAAATATTTAAATTGTTTTGGATTTTAGAATATTTGTATAAACTTTTATTTTAAAATATAATTTGTTTTTGTTTCTTTAAAAAGTAAAATATATATAGATAAGTATTTTATAAATAAGAAAAGCCATTTTATATACTTCTAAAATAAATAAATATGTAAAAATTACTTAAGAGACATGTGTTATTTTCTAAAGTCATTGTTTTAACATGTGTAATTTAAGTAACCAATGTTTATGACAAGTGTCTTATTTATTTTTCATTTTCTTTTATTTTTATAAAATCATAAATTCACTTACATATATACATTTGCATCCCTTTTCTTCATTCTTTCTAATTTCCTTTTCAAAAACAAGAAACTCAAAAACTCTTTCTCTAATAAAATCTGAAAATCAGATCAGTAACCAAAATTTTCTCAAACCCTTCTCAAACTAAAAATCAAAGATCAACCTGCAGCATTCATCTTCTAAATCAAATGCTTCAAACCAAATCAAAGAAACCAGTCTGTAATTCTATTCAAAATCTGGAAACAACTCAAAGATCAGCCTGCAAACATCATCCTCATATCTGAAAATCAAAGCCTACAGCATCTCATTCAACCTGAGTTTATCAATCAAGCAAACCTGTAGATTAAATCAACAGCAAAATCATAGCAACTCAGTTTCTAAAAGCAACTCAAGTTAAAAATTAAAAGAGGCATTCAAGTTAAAGTTCAAAACAGTTTCTCAGTTTCAAAGATAGGCTCTGTTCATCTTTTTAAAGGTGAGTAACATTCTTACTTAAAATAACTTAAGTATAATTATGTTTGCATGCTTAGTTCTGTGATAATTGGGTTGTGGATGTGAATATTTATAGATGATTCTGCATATACATGAATGTATATAGTGGTGCATGTTGTTTTGAATCAGTGTGTCTCTGTTTTCTTGTAATTCCAGACTCCTGTTTTGATATAAAATCATTATCCCATGATCTAGAGTGATTTGGATTTAATATTTAAACAAAATTTGTTTGATTTATCATATACTATTGCCTAAAAATTTTAATTATGTCAAACTTCAAGCAGATTGTCTCTGTAACCAAAATAACAGTGTATGTTATATAAAGGTGAAAATTCAAACTAGGTAATTCATAAATCCAGGATTATAAATGGAATACATAAACTATAACATGATTTTTAGCATTAAAATCATAATTTTTAGTTTGGTAATAAAAGTGCAGTTCTGTGATGAACTAAAAGGGGATTTTGGGTAATTCGGTTGATCTAGATGGATTGGTATGTTGAATTCTTCACTAGGGATAGTGGGATGATCATGGATGATAGGAAAATTGTCAGGAGGATTTTTAAAGTAGTGAGGCAGAAATGATTTAGGATCTAAGATTTTAACCCTAGTTTTTATCTGGTCGTGAAATTTGATCACCACGGCCTCTACGATGGATCGGGTGCTTCAGGCTTTTGGGGAATGGTAGATATGGCATAGGCGAGGTCGTGACTGGAGTTTCAGCAACTCCGGTGGTCGGAATCTCGAGTTCGAGGGGTTGTTGCCAGGTTTGGGGGAATAGGTAGTTTCTGTTCCAGGTTTTGTTTAGGCTCGATTTTGTTTCGTTTTAGTTTTGATGATCGAGAGGGTGGATTCTGGTATGGGGATGAACGTCGATGGGTGGGGATACTCGGCGATGGTCGGAGACGCCGCTGGTGGATGTGCACGTGCACGCGATTGTGATGTATCTGGTGAAGTCTGGTTTTGCAGAGAAAGGCCACTCGAGTTTTTCTCGAGTTTTGTTCGTGTGAGTCTCGGAGCAGTTAGGGTATCGGCTCGAAGCATTTTTGAGTGGGCTCGAGTTCATAGTGTTGCCAGGTTTTAAAACCTGTATGTTTAAAAGTTTTAAACTGAATTTAATTTTGTAAAGAAATATTTAAACAGAAGTTTAAATCTGAGTTAATCTGAAATCAAATTTAAATTTGTATCTCAGATTTGAAATAAAAGAAAGTTTTTAAATTAAATTGTTTTAATAATTTTAATGGTTTAAAATGGATATTAAATGGGTAGAATTTAAAAGTAAATTGATTTAAATTCTTAAGTTCTTTTATAAATTAGTATTTCTTCACCATAAGATTTTAAGAGTTTGTAAATGGATTTTAAAGTTTGTTAAGGTTAAACTTTTATTCATTTTAAATCTCATATTTAAAATGGAATTTAAAGGAAATATGAAAGTTAAATATTTCAAATATGTTTGAATGATAAATATCATTAATAAGGAAATATTTTATTAAGACTTAATGATTTGTGAGGAAATTAATGAATAATTAATTTAATTGATTAATTAATCATTTGGATTAATTAAATAGGTAATTAATGGTTTAAACAAATTAATATTATGACTAAAGAATAATTAATTAGGAATAATAAAATCATAATTAAGGATTATAAATTAGAGTATTAATGAATGGTTAAGAATTAATTAATAGAGTAATTAAATAATAATTAAGTTATGGTTAACACTTAATTAATTAAGTAATTAGAGATTAATAAATTGGTTATTAAGATTTATTAATTTGAAATTAATAATAATTAATATAAGTTAATTACTTAAGGAAAGTAATTAAATAATTGTTAATGAAGGTCATTAACTATGGATTATTAAATAATTAATTAATGTAATTAATTTTAATAATTAATTAGATTAATTAATTTAAAGATAATCAAATATAGAATTTGTTTAAATGAATTTCTTAATGGAAGTAATTAAGAATTAATTACTTATTGTAATTAATTGAAGTTAATTTGATTAGTTAAGTTAATTAATTAAGTTTAATTAATTTAGAATAATCAAGAGTTGATTTGATAAATAATTACTTAATGTAATTATTAAGGTAAGATTATTTAGGGAAGTAAATAATATGATAATTACTGGAAGTAATTAGTTGAATAATGATTATATTAATAAAAGTAATTTGAGTTAATTACTTTGAATAATTAATCAAGGGATTAATTAAGAAATTAATTAAGGAATAATTAATTTAGTAAATGAAAGTAATTAAGGGTAGTTAATTACTGATTGAAGATTAATCAAGGTGATTAATAAATGTGGTTTAATTAAAGGTTAATTACTTAATGTAATTAATTTAATTAGAGTAATTAATAATTAATTTGTAATTAAGGATCATTAATTAATATAATTAATGATGTAATTAAGATTGATTAATTAAGTATAATTAATAAATGAAGTGATTAATTAATGTAATTAATTAAGGTTTAATATAATTAATTATAGTGATTAATTTAATTAATTATAGTTAATTAATTAATGAAGCAATTAAAGGTTAATTATTATAAGTGGTTAAGGTTAATTAATTTGAGTAATTAATTAAAGATAAAAAGGTAATTAAAAGATAATTAATCAAAGATGATTAATTGAAAAAGGTAATTAGAGGATAATTAATTAATTTGTAATTAATTAATGTTTAAGTAAGAAGGATTTATAAAATAAAAGAAATTAATTTAATTAACTTTAAATTAATTAGAGATGATATAGATCATTACTTATGGATGGATGATAATACTGAATGCTTTGCATTTGATTGATATCTCTAATGAGATATATGCTATGTGATATGGATGTTTAGTTGAATTGTGATAATATGGATTATCTGATGATATTGATAATGTTGATTATCTATTGTGAATTATCTTTCTAAGTGTATAAAGATAATTGAATTAAATTGTTTTAACCTTTAAAACAACTTGGCCTTAAAAGATACGTTTTGGATTTCGATGAGACCGGGATCGGGTTTCCGTATACCGGATTTCCAGGTCTGGAGACCCGAATACCACATCGATTCAAATTAACGATAGGTCGTGAATCAAGTGAAGATGAAGATTCAGAGTGCAAGGGTTATTGTCGTTAACTCTAAGGGTGATTCCAAAACGAGTGTAACGAGATAATGCCTTCGGTTTCGTTCGAACCCGGAACGAACTTGTATGGATTGAATGCTTTCAGCACATCGTCAGGTGGACGATGAGCATTCTAAGATAGATGTGTTCTTTTAAAAGGTAATCGTGACCTCAAGCCTCACAAACCGGGAATGGCTAAAACAGGGGAGGTGCAGCAAGGTTAGTGGGTAGCACCCAAGTAGGACAAGATTACCTCTGTCTAGATGTCCCTTTCTATTTTCGACTTAGTGTGTGCGGTTGAATCATGACAACCGTGAGGTATCTTGTGCGGGAATTATCCAGTAAGGGATGTTCCGGCCTTGTGTTGCAGGGGATTGGGAGTGATCCTCGGTACGGTGATCTAGGCCACGTACTGTGACGGGCGGTACCCCGGTAGCCCTGCCATTGATGGAATCCAAACTCCAATAAGTGCCATACATTTTAGTTGTGCCCAACTATGTTGGAACGTGAGATGTAAGCATTCCAGCTATTTCTGTATTTTACTTGAAAACCCTAGACCCTATTATAATATAATTGGATTTCCTATCAAATGTTTTGGTTATCGTAAGGTAAAAACTTTTCCGTGTTTTTGTGCGGGAAGTCTTACGAGATACTTTTTCTTTCAAAAGGTTTTGAAGTTAAACAAGTTTAACCTGTTACTCACACCAGACCCATGTCTGACCCAAGTTGTTTATTTCTGTTTTATAAACTCTTGGGTACTCAAATTTTTACGAGTAGCCAAGGGATTCAGGTTTAGTGTAACGACCCTGAATTTTGAACAATTTAAATTGAAAATATTTAATTTATTTTAAATATTTGAACGATGATTTGACTTGAATTTCAAATTATCAGAAGGAATTGGCGATTAAATTTTTGAATTTAATCTATTGAAAGTTGAATAAAATTTGAATCTTCAATATTAAGCCGGTTAAAAATAATTTAAAGGCTTAGAAAATTCTTATTGATAATACTGAAGATAATAGAAGTTTCAGAATTGAATTTGAAAGCGATTTGTTCAGTTTTGAAATTATATCGTTTAAATTGAAAATAAGAATAGGCTTCCGAGGCACAGTCTCGGAATTTGACGAAACAAGTTTCATTGGGTCCGTAATATTGAATTATTACTGGATTTCAATTTTCGTATCTATCGGAATTGTTTTGTGAATATACGACGTATAAACGCGTAGAAAATCTATTCGGATTCAATTTGAATTTCTGTAACAACCTGGATTTTCACCCGAATTATAATCATCGATAAATGATTTAAGTTGACAGTTAAATTTCTGTTTATTATTGGAATTTCTATAACGATAAAATCTTCGTAAATTAATGATTTAATATCAATTGTTAATTTCTGTTTGAATTGGGAAATTGTAAATCGATTAAAATTCTTTTATCAAATTTTATTAATACGAAATAAATATATACACATAATTTAAAATTTAACTACAAAAATTATACAAAACAAATCAGTTTTAAAAAGAAGAATGAAAACAAAATTAGATTTTAGAAAAAAAAAAAAGAGACAACATAAAATAAAAGAAAAAAAATGCCTAAGCCCATACCCTTATTCACGTTCAAGCCCATACCAACCCATTTCCCCCCCCCACGATCTTTCTTCTGTTAAAACCCAAACCCGATCCCTTTACTTCCCTCATTCGAAAAACCCTAGGAAACAAATAAATCAATGGCGGCCTAAAAGAAGAAAAATTTCTTCGTTCGAACGAAAGAAAAATAATAATGGTGGCGAACGAAAATGGCGACTGGACGAATTAGGGCTTCGGCGATCTCGACCCCTGGCAAATCTGAACTCCGGCCTTGCGCTCGTTCGCAGCTGCTCCATGGAGCTTTGGAAATTTACGGCTTCGTCTTCGATTATCTCGCTCGCGACCTCTTCGTTCTAAGGTGAGTGGTTTTCGCCCCTCACATCTAATTCAACCATGCTTTGGTTAGCTTTCGAGCATTTTATTGATACTTATTCTCGAGTTGATTTTTGAACTGTCGTTTTGAGTGATTTAAGTTTCACTCCCATCTAACTCAAGATTTTGGTGATTTTGAATGGGTGCTTCTGTGATTTACTCGGGTTGCTTAGATTTTTCCGATGTTGATTCCGGTTGTTTTGTTGTCTTCGACACTGTCTCTGGTTAGAAAGCTACAGACTTAATTTGTGAAATTGTTCATTCGACTTCGACTTGCAATGTTGTTTATCTGATGATTTAGAATTTTGTGGTCGAACCTGCTAATGTTCGATTTCGCCCAATTGGATTTGTCGATAAATTTGATCCATTCAGCATATTTATACATATTAACAGTGTAGCATCATTGAGTTGCATTTTCACTTGATTGGAGCTTTATACTACCATCACTTGAAACTGTTTTGTTCAATCTTAGTCTTGACCACTCTGTCATTCCTTTGCTCTATTCGAACATGTATGGTTGCGGTTGCTTGAGACAGCCATCTATTTTATTTCGATGTGTACATGATATTTCGAACAGTTGAGTAGTCTGCATCTAGTATGAGGTTGCATTGAGGTTTGAGTTTTTATGTTGGCATTTGTACTGTGCTTGAGTTATTGAGTTGCTTCATTATAGCCTGTTGTAGTTGTATACTTCTTCCATACTACTATGAAGTGAGTTTGCCTGTAGGGTTGCAGTCATTGCTTGGTTGTTGCCTCCGGTTTCCATGAATTCTGTACTGCCTTGTACATTGGAGTCTATACTTATAAATGAAAATTTACTATAAACTATGGATTTTTAGCTTGTTTCCCAACCAATCATATTTCCCATTTTAAACAAGAAATTATACATGTATATTAGGTGGTGTTGTAGAAATGTTCGTGTATGTATACATTGTTGACCATTGTTTGAGTTAAGTGTTGTCTTATTGAATTTGAAGTGCTTTGTCTTAAGTTTAAATTGAATCAGTGGTTCCATTAATGATGTTATACTTGTGTTGTCTCTGCTATATTTTTGCTGAGACTACACTTATACTGTCCACTGTTTTAATTTGAGCTTGCACTGTTTATTTTGCATATAAAACTTGGATCCTTTGTTCCATCACTGTTGTATCTGGTTTGGTATTGTTCTAACTTGATACTGACTGGCTCGAGTTCATATATCTTGATTTGGTCATTTTTGAAAATGATGTTGTTACATCGGGTTTTGATATTCATTGAAAGTTTGCATCTGGTTGGATTTGTTTGACTGTTTCAATAAGTAACAGATATGCACTTGATCCTATCTTTGTCACAAATGCTTTATCACTTCATTCATTCACTGTTGTGCATTTGGCATTTATCATGCTGGACCAGTGCCTGCAGGTGAGTTGTTTTCATTGTGTTGCATCTTGCATTCATTAGCTTGTATCACTGTCTTCACTGTGAACTTTTGGCTCTGGCATTCATTGATTATAGCTCCACTTGTTATTTGTTCAGTCTGCATTCCTTTGTTGATGTTGTACATCTGTAGCTTCACTCTAAACTGCTGCACTTGTGTCTCTTGTGCTCTAGTCTCTGAAGTTATTGTACTTGAATCATCTTCCCTGTTGTTGTTGCATTGTTGCATCCCACTCCATTCAGTTGCACTTGGTTCACGTCAGACTTGAAGTCTACATCGGGCATTGCTTTGCCTTTGATATTAGTTTGTGGTCTTTACCTTAGTTTACTGTCCTCTGAACTGTTGCCACTGTCTTCTTTCTTGTTGCAGTCCTACCCTTGTTGCTATGTGATGACTTTATATTCGGTGGTGGCGAGGCGGTGCACGCGTGCGTGCACTGCAGCCACCCAAATCGACAGTTTTTGAATTGATATTTTTCTTTGCGTCGTGATGCATTGATCTTTTATGCCGTATTGGCGAGGCCGTACACGCGTGCGTGTACGGCAGCCAATAACACTGTTTATCTCTGTTGATGATTTAAATCTGCTGATTTATTGTTAAACACTGTTAAGTGTTATATTTTCGTTATCCGATTTCTTTGTTAAAAGAATTGGATAGACGAGAATTATTGTGACTGTCGTCTATTTAAATTATTACTGCCTCTATGCACTAATAAACTGGTTTGAATTAGACTGACCTGTGTATTATTTACTTTTGAATATAATACTCGGGTCAGACCGAGTATTTTTACAGCTTGAAGATTTTCGAGCAGCGAAGTTAGAGAGAGAGAGTAAAGAATCATTTTTAGTTCAGAAGAAAATTGTATTTTAGAAATTCCGCTGTATCAGTATTAAATTGTATAAACTCTGATGTATATAAAAGATTTATAGTAATGAAATAAATTCTCATTTGTTTTAATTCAGTGTTATTATTCTGTGTTTCTGTGGCTGATTCTGTTTAAACCTTATAAACTAAATAACAATTCGTCTTTTTGAACGTTTCGAGTTGGTTTAATTACCGACTGGAGATGGTCAAAAGGGGGAATGTTACAGAGTGGTATCAGAGCTTTGGTTTACACAAAGCTTAGTTTATGATGTTTAATATGAATAGTTACTAGAACACTGTAAAAAGGAAACGTTTTTCAAATTTAAAGAAGTATAAAATTGTTTTAGAAAATATAAGATGAATGAATTTGGAATAGATCTTATATAAGTAAAGCGAAGGTTGAATATGAAAATAAAGATTTTTAACTTAAGAAAAGTTAAATTGAATTGAATTAGCATTAATAAATGAATGGATTTGAAATTTAACTAAAGGAAAGTTAAATAAATTTAACTAAAGAGAGTTAAATAAATTGAACTGGATTTGATAAATTATTGAAATAGAAAGTTAAACTTGAAAGATAAGTGATTATATAATATAATTGGGAAGATTTAAATTAATAAGTTGTATAACTTATAAATGAGAAAATTTGAATCAAACCAGTTGTTTAAATGGTTGAACAGTTTTGTTAAGTAAAACAAAATCTGAATTTTGAAATGTGATATGAATTTGACTTTAGTAAAAGTTAAATAAAATGGAATTTCAAATAAATTTGAGCCGAACTTAAGTTTTATGGTGAAAATAAATGCAAGTAGAGATAAAATGAAACATAGCTTAAGTAATAGTGAATCAAATTGAATTTGATATCAAAAGGAATTGATAAAGTGAAGAATGAATATGAATTTGAGTTATAGAAAAAGAAATTCAACTTTAATTGTAAAAGTGAATTCGTGAATATGGTGAGTATAAAAATTCAATCAGAATTGGAATATAAACCAATTGAAATTAAGTGTGTTGAACCAAATTGAATGTAAGCAATGTAAATAAATTTGGTTAAATTGAATGTGCATTGGTTTTGCCAGTTGATTGTATGGGAATTCATTAAGTATTAATGAAATTTGAAAGTTAAGATATTGAATTCAAATTGAAAGATAAGTAAATCTAAATAGAATCAAATTTGATTTGAATTGAAGTAAACTGACTTGAATATGAATTAGTGAATGTGAACTAATTGAATATGAATGAATGTTAGTAAAATCCAATGTAAATGAATCAAATGCGGTTAGATTGAAAACCAAGTCGATGAATGATTTACTAAAGAACTAGTTGATTATCTTGGAAATGGAAAACTGATAAATTTATATAATAGTTTAAATTGGAATTTTTGAATTATTATAACCGGTTTATATTGAAGATTTGAAAAGATTGATATTATATTGGAATTTTAAAATGAATTGTATAAGTGTTAAAAGTGAAATATTTAATGGATTTCATAAGTGAATGGAAGTTACAGAATTAAAAGTTTTATAATTGTGAAGTTATAAAATGAATCAAAGTTGTAAAATAAAAGAATTTATAAGTAATTTACTTGTAAATTAAAATTCTGATATAAAATTGAGTTATAAAGAAATGATTAATGAAGTAAATTTTTATAAATTGAAGTCTTTATGAATAAGAAATGGAATTTATAAACGTTGTTTATAAATTCGAAACTGACTTATTTTGATAAGAAAATTCTGTATAGTTTGTTAAATGATGTATATTCACAATTTTGGACCGTGAATATATTATTGAATAAAATGGACATGTTTGGAAAATCGATATTTTAAAACGAAGTAATTGTTTTAAAAAGATGTTTTCAAGGCATTGAATATCGAAACCATAGATTTCAACATTCATTGTTGAAATAGACGTTTTCAGATATAAGGAAATGATGGACTATAACACTGTTGTTATAGTAAATGATTTCCGAAAGGAAATGTTTTGTGTAGTATTGGGATTTATATATCTATCTAAATTTCGAATCCCTATACTAGTGATTTTGAGTTATCGTAACGATGTTTTACGTAACATTCGTTTTAACTCAAATAAATATGTGAAAGAGAATGACTTCCTTAAAGATGAAATATATACTTAATTTTGATTTAAGTATATCGAATATTTTCAAATGTTGAAAATAAATTGGATTTGTGAA
Organism: Allium fistulosum; assembly: GCA_030737815.1. Classification (NCBI taxonomy): domain Eukaryota; kingdom Viridiplantae; phylum Streptophyta; class Magnoliopsida; order Asparagales; family Amaryllidaceae; genus Allium; species Allium fistulosum. Next base: position 306,759,976 of record CM060904.1, on the reverse strand, counting down.
TTACTTATTTTTAAATAAGTATGGAAATGTTTTTCCAAATATGAAATGTTGTGAATATATTCCGTAAGGAATAAATGATTTGAAATTCATTTTTGAAGTCGAAGTTGAAAAGTTAAGTGAGAATTTGAACAATTTGTTCAATTTGAAATTTTTCAAAAAGATTGAATCGTTAAGTTAAAATTGAGTTTAACTTCGACATCAAAGACAATATAAGTTGAGCTTTGAATTTCAGATGATGATTTGGATTGTATGTCTAACATTGTGAATTGATGACATAGCAATTGATCTCTATTAAATATATATCTGTTGGTGGCGGAGAATTTATTCTCTTAGCTTAACACCCTTCTCTGAGACGTACGAGCTCAGAGGTTATATATCGATAGACATCAATTCTGTGTTGAGAATTGACGATGTAAGCGTGAAATTCAAATCGAATGTGAAAGTCGATAATAAATGGAATTATGAATATGAATTAGGTTTGAGATAACCTTAAATTTCCAAATCGACTTAGAGGAAAATTTTGAAATCCTCTATTTTGTTATGAATATGAGATATGTAAGTTTTAGAACTTATATATATGAATGCGGTGAATTGAAACCGTTAGGTTAGAAAGACATTGTTATGGAAATCTTATGTATGTTTACATGGATATGATATGTACGAAATGGGAAATGAAAGTACTACATATATGATATTATGTTTTCTAAACTGAGGATGTGGAAAAGTACCTTCCATTTATTATTAAAGAAGGTATTGGAACTCGTGAAGAGTATCCATTTGAAATTCGTAGCTACGTAGAATTTTAGTCAGAGTGACTATTTGAATCGGAAATCCTTCGCGATAGTTCATCGCGATGAGATTAGATTTGATTGATGATGTTAGCGTAATTTGAGGGGCGAGATGCCCACAGTTACGAGCGACTCCACTGGGATAGTGGCGTAACCGCTGAGTAAACTGCAATCTAATGCCAGGCGAAATTTGAGGGGCGTGATGCCTACAGACACGAGCGATTCTACTGGGATAGTAGCGTAACCGCCGTGTGTACTGCAATCTATGGCGACAACCATGGCGAAATTTAAGAGATGAGAAATCTACAGCCACAAGCGACTCTACTGGGATAGTAGCGTAACCGCCGGGTGGAACTGTAATCCATGGGGGAACGTGCTTTCCATATCCATTTTTAAAAGAATTTTTAAAAGTATTTTCACTGGGAATTGAAGCAAGTATGTTTAGTACTTGGAGATTTTTAGACCTGCGCCTGGCCAGCGTATGTCTAATGTCTGTGAGAACGAAGATGGACTTGTTAAATTTCGAGTTAGCAAGTATTTTCAAACTGTAAATAGTGAATCAATGATTTGAAAGTAAAATTACGAAATTCCAACTTAATGAACTAAGGAAGAGGATCTTTGTAATGTTTTGAAAGTCCACAGCTTTGGAAGAGATATATATTATATAAATCTCTAATGTGAAGAATTTTAAGTTTGAATCTGAGTTGTAAATCGAAAATGTTGATAAAAGACTTTTGCGTTTTGATTTTAGAAATCAATGATTGTAGAAATCATTGAATAAAAGAGAAAATAAGCAAAACTAATGAGATTAAACAAATGGAATGAATCCTATATTCATTTATTTGTAATAAGTTTTAAGTTTAGTAAAAAAAAAAAAAAATTGACTAGAGTATAAATATCGATGAAATTTTAAGACTTTTTCTTTTCGTGGACGAAAAGTTTTTAAGGAGGGGAGTTTGTAACGACCCTGAATTTTGAGCAATTTAAATTGAAAATATTTAATTTATTTTAAATATTTGAACGATGATTTGACTTGAATTTCAAATTATCAGAAGGAATTGGCGATTAAATTTTTGAATTTAATCTATTGAAAGTTGAATAAAATTTGAATCTTCAATATTAAGCCGGTTAAAAATAATTTAAAGGCTTAGAAAATTCTTATTGATAATACTGAAGATAATAGAAGTTTCAGAATTGAATTTGAAAGCGATTTGTTCAGTTTTGAAATTATATCGTTTAAATTGAAAATAAGAATAGGCTTCCGAGGCACAGTCTCGGAATTTGACGAAACAAGTTTCATTGGGTCCGTAATATTGAATTATTACTGGATTTCAATTTTCGTATCTATCGGAATTGTTTTGTGAATATACGACGTATAAACGCGTAGAAAATCTATTCGGATTCAATTTGAATTTCTGTAACAACCTGGATTTTCACCCGAATTATAATCATCGATAAATGATTTAAGTTGACAGTTAAATTTCTGTTTATTATTGGAATTTCTATAACGATAAAATCTTCGTAAATTAATGATTTAATATCAATTGTTAATTTCTGTTTGAATTGGGAAATTGTAAATCGATTAAAATTCTTTTATCAAATTTTATTAATACGAAATAAATATATACACATAATTTAAAATTTAACTACAAAAATTATACAAAACAAATCAGTTTTAAAAAGAAGAATGAAAACAAAATTAGATTTTAGAAAAAAAAAAGAGACAACATAAAATAAAAGAAAAAAAATGCCTAAGCCCATACCCTTATTCACGTTCAAGCCCATACCAACCCATTTCCCCCCCCCCCCCACGATCTTTCTTCTGTTAAAACCCAAACCCGATCCCTTTACTTCCCTCATTCGAAAAACCCTAGGAAACAAATAAATCAATGGCGGCCTAAAAGAAGAAAAATTTCTTCGTTCGAACGAAAGAAAAAAAATAATGGTGGCGAACGAAAATGGCGACTGGACGAATTAGGGCTTCGGCGATCTCGACCCCTGGCAAATCTGAACTCCGGCCTTGCGCTCGTTCGCAGCTGCTCCATGGAGCTTTGGAAATTTACGGCTTCGTCTTCGATTATCTCGCTCGCGACCTCTTCGTTCTAAGGTGAGTGGTTTTCGCCCCTCACATCTAATTCAACCATGCTTTGGTTAGCTTTCGAGCATTTTATTGATACTTATTCTCGAGTTGATTTTTGAACTGTCGTTTTGAGTGATTTAAGTTTCACTCCCATCTAACTCAAGATTTTGGTGATTTTGAATGGGTGCTTCTGTGATTTACTCGGGTTGCTTAGATTTTTCCGATGTTGATTCCGGTTGTTTTGTTGTCTTCGACACTGTCTCTGGTTAGAAAGCTACAGACTTAATTTGTGAAATTGTTCATTCGACTTCGACTTGCAATGTTGTTTATCTGATGATTTAGAATTTTGTGGTCGAACCTGCTAATGTTCGATTTCGCCCAATTGGATTTGTCGATAAATTTGATCCATTCAGCATATTTATACATATTAACAGTGTAGCATCATTGAGTTGCATTTTCACTTGATTGGAGCTTTATACTACCATCACTTGAAACTGTTTTGTTCAATCTTAGTCTTGACCACTCTGTCATTCCTTTGCTCTATTCGAACATGTATGGTTGCGGTTGCTTGAGACAGCCATCTATTTTATTTCGATGTGTACATGATATTTCGAACAGTTGAGTAGTCTGCATCTAGTATGAGGTTGCATTGAGGTTTGAGTTTTTATGTTGGCATTTGTACTGTGCTTGAGTTATTGAGTTGCTTCATTATAGCCTGTTGTAGTTGTATACTTCTTCCATACTACTATGAAGTGAGTTTGCCTGTAGGGTTGCAGTCATTGCTTGGTTGTTGCCTCCGGTTTCCATGAATTCTGTACTGCCTTGTACATTGGAGTCTATACTTATAAATGAAAATTTACTATAAACTATGGATTTTTAGCTTGTTTCCCAACCAATCATATTTCCCATTTTAAACAAGAAATTATACATGTATATTAGGTGGTGTTGTAGAAATGTTCGTGTATGTATACATTGTTGACCATTGTTTGAGTTAAGTGTTGTCTTATTGAATTTGAAGTGCTTTGTCTTAAGTTTAAATTGAATCAGTGGTTCCATTAATGATGTTATACTTGTGTTGTCTCTGCTATATTTTTGCTGAGACTACACTTATACTGTCCACTGTTTTAATTTAAGCTTGCACTGTTTATTTTGCATATAAAACTTGGATCCTTTGTTCCATCACTGTTGTATCTGGTTTGGTATTGTTCTAACTTGATACTGACTGGCTCGAGTTCATATATCTTGATTTGGTCATTTTTGAAAATGATGTTGTTACATCGGGTTTTGATATTCATTGAAAGTTTGCATCTGGTTGGATTTGTTTGACTGTTTCAATAAGTAACAGATATGCACTTGATCCTATCTTTGTCACAAATGCTTTATCACTTCATTCATTCACTGTTGTGCATTTGGCATTTATCATGCTGGACCAGTGCCTGCATGTGAGTTGTTTTCATTGTGTTGCATCTTGCATTCATTAGCTTGTATCACTGTCTTCATTGTGAACTTTTGGCTCTGGCATTCATTGATTATAGCTCCACTTGTTATTTGTTCAGTCTGCATTCCTTTGTTGATGTTGTACATCTGTAGCTTCACTCTAAACTGCTGCACTTGTGTCTCTTGTGCTCTAGTCTCTGAAGTTATTGTACTTGAATCATCTTCCCTGTTGCTGTTGCATTGTTGCATCCCACTCCATTCAGTTGCACTTGGTTCACGTCAGACTTGAAGTCTACATCGGGCATTGCTTTGCCTTTGATATTAGTTTGTGGTCTTTACCTTAGTTCACTGTCCTCTGAACTGTTGCCACTGTCTTCTTTCTTGTTGCAGTCCTACCCTTGTTGCTATGTGATGACTTTATATTCGGTGGTGGCGAGGCGGTGCACGCGTGCGTGCACTGCAGCCACCCAAATCGACAGTTTTTGAATTGATATTTTTCTTTGCGTCGTGATGCATTGATCTTTTATGCCGTATTGGCGAGGCCGTACACGCGTGCGTGTACGGCAGCCAATAACACTGTTTATCTCTGTTGATGATTTAAATCTGCTGATTTATTGTTAAACACTGTTAAGTGTTATATTTTCGTTATCCGATTTCTTTGTTAAAAGAATTGGATAGACGGGAATTATTGTGACTGTCGTCTATTTAAATTATTACTGCCTCTATGCACTAATAAACTGGTTTGAATTAGACTGACCTGTGTATTATTTCCTTTTGAATATAATACTCGGGTCAGACCGAGTATTTTTACAGCTTGAAGATTTTCGAGCAGCGAAGTTAGAGAGAGAGAGTAAAGAATCATTTTTAGTTCAGAAGAAAATTGTATTTTAGAAATTCCGCTGTATCAGTATTAAATTGTATAAACTCTGATGTATATAAAAGATTTATAGTAATGAAATAAATTCTCATTTGTTTTAATTCAGTGTTATTATTCTGTGTTTCTGTGGCTGATTCTGTTTAAACCTTATAAACGAAATAACAATTCGTCTTTTTGAACGTTTCGAGTTGGTTTAATTACCGACTGGAGATGGTCAAAAGGGGGAATGTTACATTTAGCTTTGACGAGTAATCTGGAGGAGCAATGGAGCAGGAGGCTTCGGCGTTGTAGATATAGATAGTAGTTTTCCGCTGTGTTGATCTTTGTATTGATCTGTATTGTGTTGAGATGTAATAACTAGACAGATGTTTATAACTGTCTAGTATGTGATGTGTAATCTGTGTAACTCTGATAGATGATGTATATGATACTATGTAATATTTATGTGATATATTATATTTCGTTTCGTTTCCGCTGTGAGTATCTGTTGTTGTTTTCTTTTCTCTTCTTCTCTTTTCTATTTCTCACCCCTTTCTTTCTTTCTGTCGATGCGATTTTCCGGGAGTGGAAAGTCGGGTCGTCACAGAATTTTACTCATAAAATTATCGCTTAGTATAACTTTGTGTTTTGGTACATATGTGTTAAAATAGAAAATTCTAAATAATGATTTAGAATAGACTATTTGCACATAACAACTGAAGTGTCTCTAAGTCAGTGGGAGCGATATTGAGTTTGTGGTTTTTTGAATATGATCTAAGAAATGATACATAAGTGTCATTCTATAAGCATCAAAATTGAATAAGTATTATATAGAAATATCGAATAGTTTGATTTTCAATCAAAATGCAGAGGAAGCATGTGTCCATTAGAAAGAACATTAAAGGGTACATAGTTATTTTTAATATTATAAGTAAACAACGCACTACTGATTTTTAACGATATACTTGTGTCAAAATCAGTAATAGTCTGGTTGTTTATCATTCGGTAGTGGATTTGTAAATTATATCTTTTACAATAAGCATAAAGAATGTTGTGAATGTCCCGAATGATACGCAAAGAGATCCTATTAAAATGTTTAATATAGAATATGTAAGATAGATTCCTTATGTATTGATAATGGAAATTATTATACATGCTGTATTGTCCACAATATCATATTTTTCTTATGTATTTTGTGCATGAAGCAAATATCAAATCCAACTTAAGATCGCTAACTAGTAATTTAGAGTGTTCTCGAGTATTCACGAAATACTAAAGAATTGTTTATAGAAACAACAAACTTCTTATGAAGGATTGTTCGGACTCAAACTTCATAAGTGCTATCGAGTATAATATGTCAATATTAAATTCACTTTCAAACCTTAACTGAGAAGCTTTAAGTTGGAAATGTTCCAAAAGAATGGTCGTGGATGATTCAATGAAAGGCTAGGTACATCGCTTTGAATAGCACCGCAATGAAAGCAATATATAAATATAAATGCACAAATTTATAACCAAGCCAAGGGTGACCCCAAGTATTGAGAATACTATACCAATGTTATATGATAACAATTTAATAATAAGAGCTCACTAGAAATCATAAAACACACTCCATATAGTTCCACGTGATAAATGTAGTATATTAGCATCGAAGATGGTTGATTGACAGAGAAGATAATTGTACAACATAGTAGATCCATTCACAATGGTCTAACTCAATCAGTTCTCATCAAACTAATCGAAGGGATGTGATAGAGATTCTATAATTGAAAAAAGTGCAAGTGGAAGATTGAAAGACTTAGGGGTATGCCCAAAGGGTAATTATTTAATTTGTTACATACTTCTAACTCAATAACCAATCTTAATCGAAATAATAGGTGCTTTCTTTCTATTTTATACTTGATATAGTATTTTATTTTAATTAATCAATTTAAGTAAAAGTATATTAAACAGAAAATCCATAAATGGAATGTTTTGTGATAGTAATTACCAAATGTTTTAACCATGAGTAATTTATCACAATGAAAATAAACATACTATTTTAAATATTTCTGATCAAAGTGTATCGAAACTTGATATTGATACATCCGTTGAGAATAGAGTACATAACGCTCTTCAAATATTGGGCAGTATATTACTCATGATCGGTAGGGAACCAAGGGCTATGTACTGATAGTTATTAGAAAACTATTGGATGACTCACTCGAAAGTTCTCTATTGGTTAATATACTAAGGTCAAATAGACAATCTCGAAATAACGATAGTTAAATCATGGCATGGCATCCATCGAACGACTATAGTTAGGTCTGAGTTGAAGCATTGAAAGTGAAACACTATTCAATAGAGAATTCATCTCCTCGGTTATATGGGGTTAGTTTCACGGTCAACTGTAGTCAACTCAAAATCAATGTCTATGGCTAGAGCAGTACTGTTAATAATAATTGTTATTATTGAACAAGGGATTTTGTGTTTGGAATTACAAAGTTGAACGTGGATGGTGTTGGAAATTTGACCGTTACCAAGTTTCATAAGTCCAAAGTGATATAGTTTTGACGAAGAAAATATGTGTAAATAATTATCACTACCGTTTACCGCTTAAATAAGTAGAATTGAATTTTACCGACAAGATGTTTAAGAAATAAATTCAGCCAAAATATCATACCATTAGCTAAGAAGACATGCGAACATTAATATTCGAACTGTTCGATAATAATCGCCGACTGAATTTACACCTTTGAGTTGCACAACTGCATTGATGAATTCTCCAAAAAACCACATGATGTAATTAATTTATAAAATGTTGTAAATTAATTAATATTTTTTAAACATTAATTAGTATTTATTGTTTGGGAGTTGTTTGTGATTATTTGAATATACTTATAAAAGTTATATTTTGCACACATCGATACATGATATCGGTGTAACTTTAAAAGGTTTTAAATTAAAGATAATAAATTATTGGGTTTTAGAAATATTTTTCCATAAGGTGGAAATAACAATAGCTGGCCATACATGGAGGGAGGTTTAGATTTGATTGAGAATTGATGAGAAATAAAGAGGAAAGTTTTTAAGTAGGGGTTTGAAAAGGTTTCAATTATTCCATTGAAAACAAAGTTCTTTTCCTTCTTTCATTAATTCATTCACTTTTAAGGTTAATTTTCTTCCTCTCCACCTTCATGTCATGGCCAAAAATTGATGTCACATCCAAACCAAAAACAATCCCAAATCAATGAAAATAAGATCAAATAAAATAAAACACAAGTGGTTCGTCCATCTCTTGTAAGGATTAGACGTGGATGTTGGAGATCTAAGGAAATTTCTTCATTAAAGGTGCATTCTCTTGGTTACATCTCAAGGTAATAATTCCAATTTCGTTTATCCATCATTCACCGTATTCACATAATTTGGATCCATCTCATATCTTATCTCATTTGAATATTTGTTTATTTGGTTACATAGATTAGATCCCCTTTTACTACGTCTTAATTAATGGTATATGTTCACCATGTTATTTTAATTTGCATCCATTTTAAGATATACTTTGATTGTTTACCTGTTCATCTTGTCACAGTAGATCTATATCATATTCTTTTCTAAACCCATAAATAATTGGTACATGTGAATTCAATCAGCAGTCGTTGAATGTCGAAGTACATTTTTTGATAATAAAAAGAGAAACTAAATCTAAGAAGAGTACTCATTTTTTAGTATCTCAAGCGATCAAACGCAAGACCTATAGAACACAAATGCCAAAGTACACGCACATATATAATTCAAATCATGAAACAAGACATTTATTATATATATATTATGTAAATGTATATATATATCATTAATATCTCGTTTTATGATTTGAATTTAGATACATACATACATATACATACATACATACATACATATATATACATACAGATACATACATACATACATACACATATATATATATATATATGTATATATATATATGACCTCCCAGAGCTAAAAGGCTGCGTACATTATCAACCTCCCAGAGCCCGCTATCAGGTGGGAGCCTCATGCACTGGGTTCCTCCTTTATATATATATATATAGCCCCGATGAAAAGATTTAAAAAAAACTTATTTTTGAAAATGGGTTCATATTAAAACATTTAAACAACACACACACAGATATATATATATATATATGAGCTTATAAATATTAATTTTAATCATTAAAATTTAAAAACATTTTTTAATGGTCGAAATATGTAGATGATGATAGAAGAGTTGCTAATATATATATATATATATAATGTTAGTGTATGTGTGTGTGTAGTGTGTATATGTTTGAATAAAACATGTACATTTTTATGATTCTACCGGTTGTCGACCCTTATTTTAATTAATTTCATGGCTTCAAATATATAATTAAAATGCTAAAAATTCAAAACAACATTTTGTATTAATTTTTATTACTAATAATTTATAACATATATAAATTTATTTTAAATTGGTTTAAATTGGAAATTAGCCTATAACACGGTTGTGTTGACTCCATGGTGTGGACATTCCTCGGTCAATATTTAAACATTAAATACTGAAGCTTGTAAGGATTAATTTATTGAAATATTGTATCGAACACAAGTTCAATCGCTTATAGGTCATTAAGGAAAAATCCAATTTTTAATATTTACCGCGCTACATCTTGTAATGATATTTTATGCACATTTTCTTTTCATCATCATTATATCACTTATATATCTAGTGTTCGGTCTATGGTAAAAAGACTCCAATAATATATATAGTTAATTATGTAGACTATATTAAAGTCCTTGGTTTAATTGGATAATGTAACGACCATGACTTTCTCTCCACAGAAAGTCGTGGTCGTTACAGTGGTATCAGAGCACTAGGTTGAGTGAATACCTAGGTTCAGAAGGATTGTTCATTAGAAATAGGATCTGTAGCAACCTATTTGAGTCTGAGTATATATATATACGAGAGCGCGTATTTGTTAGTTATATAAAATGATTTTATATTGTGTTAATTGATCGGTTGAGTGGTATATGGATTCTGGTCAATACGAGTAGCTAACGTTATTGATAGGGATCTCTAAACACTTGGACCAGGCCAACGGACACAATATTGTTTTAAAGAGGTAGATGAAATAATTTTACCCAGATATAATTTCTATATAAAAAAGTATCATTTTAAATATATATATTTATGTATTTCTACCTATTTATTGGGTTACCTGTTCGGGTTTTCCAATATAGGATATAAAGGTAGATAGGGTGGTGGTGTGTGAAACACGACTACCAATGGTTGGACTTTGAATGTTGAGGTTGGAAGTGTATCTGTCGAGACTGTAGACCTAATACTGTCTCGAGTAAACTTTGCTGTGGCGAAGGATTTCATCGATCTTCGAAGGAAACTGTAATGGTTCGGAGTTTATCTTTGAAGTGTGGATGAGTAGAGTTGGATCTGTCGATGAGGCAGAAGTGAGTGATGGTATCTTGATACCTCAGGTAATAGTAGCTGTATGATGAGATACAGTGACGATGGATGTTCCCGAAGATGTTTTCTTTGGAACAAGATTAAGGAAGTGTGAATGCTTCGGTGTTGTGGCTGAGTTCAGCATGAAGTTTCTGCTTTGGTTTGGAGTCCGAGTTTCTCGAAGAGCTTTGGATATGAGCATCTGTGGCAGTAGTGCAGCTCGGAGTGTTCTGTGTGTTGGCCAGAAGTTTTCTAGGTGAGCAGTTTTTCTAAAGGAGAAATTCAGAAGCAGTAGGGTGCATCCATTTCTTAGATGGATTGGATAGTTAAGTATGGGCTGTTCTGATTTGTTAAGAGGAACAGTTTTCTTTGGAAATAGGCTGGGTTGATCGCAAAAGTGACTTGTGATAGTTTGAGGGTTCTCTTGGGTTATCAGAGTTTTTCTGAGTGTCTTCAGAGAAGTCAGGAGTTGTCCGCATCTGAAGGTTGAGTTTTCTTATCGACTGGATTCTAGGAGTAGTACCGGTAGTTCAGTCTAGTTGAAGGATGTTTCCTAGAGATGGAGTTGGTGCAGCAACTCAAGTTTTGATGAAGTATCTAAGTTTTCTTTATGGATCCGTGAACCATATTTCTAGAATATGTTGTTCAGTTTGTGCTTGTGTTCTTCATCAGCATTCTTATCTACCTCAGATCAGAATTGAGCAGCGAAAGCAGTTTGGAGTATATCTCTGGATAGGAGAAGTAAGTTTGGAATCTACTGATGTTGTGAAGTAAAGTTATGTTTGGATCTCTTCTGTGTTCTGATTTGGATAAGTATTGGGTTTTCAGGATTGAATTGTCAGTTTGGACAATTGGAATTCATTGAGTTTTATGTATCTCTGAGAGATACGTGTAAGATCTATCTCTGGTTTTAGAATCAGCAGTTCTGGAAGGTTTAGTTGTTGAGTCAGACTCGTTTGTAGTCTGATATTCTGTTTAGTTCTGTAGATCTAGATGAGTAGGAGATCTATAGCTTAGTAGTTTAGATTGTTGTAGAGCGAGTATCCCGGTATATATATACTTGGGGAAACTCGAGGAATTCTATCTAGAATTTTGTCTGGATAGTTATATTTGATTGATTGGATGAATTGGTTGCTATGGTTGTTAGCATATGGATGATAGTATATGCTTGTATTTTAAAATTTAAAATCTTTAATAAGATTATTAAATTACCTTTGTTTAAATTTCGGGACGAAATTATTTTAAGGGGGGAGGAATGTAATATCCCGGAAATTTTAACAATATCAATTTAATAATCTATTAAATAATTAAATTGATATTGATGATCTTTGATAATAAGATTTGAATTTAATTTAATAATCTGATTAAATTAGTATTAATTGGTGATTTTATCTTTTAAAAGTTAATAAGATATTTTCTATTTGAATATATATATTTATTTATATATATTGTAAATAGAAGCTTTGGATAAATTGGGAATTTAGATTTAATTTAATTGAATTTGAATTTAATCTTTGAAATTCAAGAGAATAAATATTTAAATTGTTTGGATATTATAATATTTGTATAACTTTTAATTATAAATATAATTGGTTTTGTTTCTTTAAAATGATTTATATATATAGATAAGTGTTTAATAAATAAGAAAAAGGCTTTTTTTTTATTACTTTAAAATAAATAGAAATAAGATAAATACTTAAAAGACATGTGTCTTTATCTAAAGCTTCATTTTAACATGTGTAATTTAAGTAACAAGTATATGTGACAAGTGTCTTCATTTATTTTTATTTTCTTTTATTTTTATAAAATCATAAATTCACTTATATATACATGTGCATCCCTTTACTTCATTTTTTCTATTTTTCCTTTTCAAAACAAGAAACTCAAAACAATCTTTCTCTAAAATGCAAATCTGAAAATCAGAAATCAATATTCCTCAAACCCTTCTCAAAACAATCCTCTACTCTAAAATCTGTAATCAGTAACCAAATTTCCAAATCCTAAAGCAAAAGCCTGTAAATCTTCCTCAAACATAAGATCTGTAACCAAGTTTCCATTTCAAAATCAAGTTTTCTGTCTGCAATCTTCTTTGCAAATCTGTGATCCTCTTTAAGCAACCAGCCTGTCTGCATTTTTCAAAACCTGGAAACATCTCAGAGCTGCCTGCATTCAATTGCAATCTGGAAGCAACATGCATTCTTCAACGAGTCAAGATTCAAGTTTTAAAAGTATTCAAATTTCCAGGCTCAAGCATTTTTATCAAATTCCAGTTTTCAAGCTTCTAATTAAAATCCTGTCCTCTGCTCTACATGTTGGTGAGTAACATATATTTTAAAAGCTTAAGTTTTTGAAATCTGGATTGCATGTTAATTTCTGGAATAAGGCATGTTTGGTGAGTAAACTTTTAAAAACTAAAACTTAAATACTCTGATAATTTCTGTAGTTATGTTTGTCTATATATAGGTGTATGTGCAATGCTTTGTGAACTTATGTATGTGTGTGCATATCTATTGCTACTAAAAACATCTCTGATCTTAGATAAGTCTTTGCCTTTAAACTGTTAATATGAAATATCTTTTTGTTTGAATATATGACCTATGTTTAAAGTAAACTGGTGATGTATGCTTGCTGTTGGATTATGTTCTTGCCTGTTCTAGCATTCCAAGTTTAAACTCTGATCAAAATCATGATCTCATGATTCAAATCTTGTTAAGGATTTAGATTTCAAACAATACTTGGTTATGAAATATAAGTTAAAGTTTAAATTTTATATAAAATATAAAGAGAGAAAAATAATGTCTCTGTAACACAAATAACAAAACCAGACTTTTAGAAATAGGAATCTGATCATCCTGATTTATGGATTTAAAATTATCAATAGATTACATGACCGAAGACATGAATTTTTAAAACTAAAATTAAAATTTTCAGTTTGTATTTGATTAAGTATTTCTGGCTTAACCAGAAATCATATTTTGGGTGGCTCTGTCATTTTAGAAAGATTTGGGTGGCGAGTTTCTTTCCTGGTGATGGATTATGGATCGAAGTTTCTGAGAAAATACTGGATGATGGATTAAAGTATGGGGGCAGTGGTGATTTGGGATTGAAGTTGATAAGCCCTAGTTTGAATAAGCTGGAAATTGATGGTCAGGGTGATATCTATGGTGGACCGAGTGCTACCACACTTTGGGAAGAGGAAGATGGGATATAGGCGAGGACATGGCCAGAAAAGTAGACTCTCTGGTGATCGGAATCTCGAGTACGAGGTAGTTTCCAGGAATTGAAAACTGTTCCAGGTTTCGATTTTTAGGCTCGAAATTCTCGTTTTTGATTTCGAGTGTTGTTCGAAGGTTGGAGGATCGTAATCTGGTGTAGGGTTGATCGTCAATGTGTGGGGATGTTCGGTGATGGTCGGAGACGCCGCAGGTGATTGTACACGTGCACACGTTTGGAATATCTGGTGAAGTCTGGTTTACTGGAAGGTAATTCGAGCTCTCGGGTGTATTTCGTAGGAGACTCGGGGTTTTTATTGTTTGACTCGAAGTAAAGATTGGTGAGTTTCTTCGTTTAGCTGTAGGTTTTTGACAGGGGAAACTCGGGTGAGACTCGAAGGATATAAGGGTACGACTCGAAGTAATCAGGGGTCTCGAGTATGTTGGTGTTGACAGGTTTAAAACCTGTATGTTTAAAAAAAGTTTAAAACTAAAATTAAATTTGTAAAGAAATATTTAAACATGTTTTAAATTTAAGTTTAAATTGATTTAAGTTAAATTTGAATCTCAGTCCAAAATAAAATAAGTTTTTAACATTTAAATATTTGAACAACCTTAAAATGTTTAAATAGGTAAATTTAAAAATAAAGTTTTAAATTGGAAGTAAGTTTAAATCTAAACTTAAAACTGGAATCAAATGTAAATCTGTATTTCAGAATTGAAATAAAAAGGAAGTTTTAAATGAAATTGTTTTAATAATGTAATATCCCGGAAATTTTAACAATATCAATTTAATAATCTGTTAAATAATTAAATTGATATTGATGATCTTTGATAATAAGATTTGAATTTAATTTAATAATCTGATTAAATTAGTATTAATTGGTGATTTTATCTTTTAAAAGTTAATAAGATATTTTCTATTTGAATATATATATATATATATTTATTTATATATATTGTAAATAGAAGCTTTGGATAAATTGGGAATTTAGATTTAATTTAATTGAATTTGAATTTAATCTTTGAAATTCAAGAGAATAAATATTTAAATTGTTTGGATATTATAATATTTGTATAACTTTTAATTATAAATATAATTGGTTTTGTTTCTTTAAAATGATTTATATATATAGATAAGTGTTTAATAAATAAGAAAAAGGCTTTTTTTTTATTACTTTAAAATAAATAGAAATAAGATAAATACTTAAAAGACATGTGTCTTTATCTAAAGCTTCATTTTAACATGTGTAATTTAAGTAACAAGTATATGTGACAAGTGTCTTCATTTATTTTTATTTTCTTTTATTTTTATAAAATCATAAATTCACTTATATATACATGTGCATCCCTTTACTTCATTTTTTCTATTTTTCCTTTTCAAAACAAGAAACTCAAAACAATCTTTCTCTAAAATGCAAATCTGAAAATCAGAAATCAATATTCCTCAAACCCTTCTCAAAACAATCCTCTACTCTAAAATCTGTAATCAGTAACCAAATTTCCAAATCCTAAAGCAAAAGCCTGTAAATCTTCCTCAAACATAAGATCTGTAACCAAGTTTCCATTTCAAAATCAAGTTTTCTGTCTGCAATCTTCTTTGCAAATCTGTGATCCTCTTTAAGCAACCAGCCTGTCTGCATTTTTCAAAACCTGGAAACATCTCAGAGCTGCCTGCATTCAATTGCAATCTGGAAGCAACATGCATTCTTCAACGAGTCAAGATTCAAGTTTTAAAAGTATTCAAATTTCCAGGCTCAAGCATTTTTATCAAATTCCAGTTTTCAAGCTTCTAATTAAAATCCTGTCCTCTGCTCTACATGTTGGTGAGTAACATATATTTTAAAAGCTTAAGTTTTTGAAATCTGGATTGCATGTTAATTTCTGGAATAAGGCATGTTTGGTGAGTAAACTTTTAAAAACTAAAACTTAAATACTCTGATAATTTCTGTAGTTATGTTTGTCTATATATAGGTGTATGTGCAATGCTTTGTGAACTTATGTATGTGTGTGCATATCTGTTGCTACTAAAAACATCTCTGATCTTAGATAAGTCTTTGCCTTTAAACTGTTAATATGAAATATCTTTTTGTTTGAATATATGACCTATGTTTAAAGTAAACTGGTGATGTATGCTTGCTGTTGGATTATGTTCTTGCCTGTTCTAGCATTCCAAGTTTAAACTCTGATCAAAATCATGATCTCATGATTCAAATCTTGTTAAGGATTTAGATTTCAAACAATACTTGGTTATGAAATATAAGTTAAAGTTTAAATTTTATATAAAATATAAAGAGAGAAAAATAATGTCTCTGTAACACAAATAACAAAACCAGACTTTTAGAAATAGGAATCTGATCATCCTGATTTATGGATTTAAAATTATCAATAGATTACATGACCGAAGACATGAATTTTTAAAACTAAAATTAAAATTTTCAGTTTGTATTTGATTAAGTATTTCTGGCTTAACCAGAAATCATATTTTGGGTGGCTCTGTCATTTTAGAAAGATTTGGGTGGCGAGTTTCTTTCCTGGTGATGGATTATGGATCGAAGTTTCTGAGAAAATACTGGATGATGGATTAAAGTATGGGGGCAGTGGTGATTTGGGATTGAAGTTGATAAGCCCTAGTTTGAATAAGCTGGAAATTGATGGTCAGGGTGATATCTATGGCGGACCGAGTGCTACCACACTTTGGGAAGAGGAAGATGGGATATAGGCGAGGACATGGCCAGAAAAGTAGACTCTCTGGTGATCGGAATCTCGAGTACGAGGTAGTTTCCAGGAATTGAAAACTGTTCCAGGTTTCGATTTTTAGGCTCGAAATTCTCGTTTTTGATTTCGAGTGTTGTTCGAAGGTTGGAGGATCGTAATCTGGTGTAGGGTTGATCGTCAATGTGTGGGGATGTTCGGTGATGGTCGGAGACGCCGCAGGTGATTGTACACGTGCACACGTTTGGAATATCTGGTGAAGTCTGGTTTACTGGAAGGTAATTCGAGCTCTCGGGTGTATTTCGTAGGAGACTCGGGGTTTTTATTGTTTGACTCGAAGTAAAGATTGGTGAGTTTCTTCGTTTAGCTGTAGGTTTTTGACAGGGGAAACTCGGGTGAGACTCGAAGGATATAAGGGTACGACTCGAAGTAATCAGGGGTCTCGAGTATGTTGGTGTTGACAGGTTTAAAACCTGTATGTTTAAAAAAAGTTTAAAACTAAAATTAAATTTGTAAAGAAATATTTAAACATGTTTTAAATTTAAGTTTAAATTGATTTAAGTTAAATTTGAATCTCAGTCCAAAATAAAATAAGTTTTTAACATTTAAATATTTGAACAACCTTAAAATGTTTAAATAGGTAAATTTAAAAATAAAGTTTTAAATTGGAAGTAAGTTTAAATCTAAACTTAAAACTGGAATCAAATGTAAATCTGTATTTCAGAATTGAAATAAAAAGGAAGTTTTAAATGAAATTGTTTTAATAATGTAATATCCCGGAAATTTTAACAATATCAATTTAATAATCTGTTAAATAATTAAATTGATATTGATGATCTTTGATAATAAGATTTGAATTTAATTTAATAATCTGATTAAATTAGTATTAATTGGTGATTTTATCTTTTAAAAGTTAATAAGATATTTTCTATTTGAATATATATATATATTTATTTATATATATTGTAAATAGAAGCTTTGGATAAATTGGGAATTTAGATTTAATTTAATTGAATTTGAATTTAATCTTTGAAATTCAAGAGAATAAATATTTAAATTGTTTGGATATTATAATATTTGTATAACTTTTAATTATAAATATAATTGGTTTTGTTTCTTTAAAATGATTTATATATATAGATAAGTGTTTAATAAATAAGAAAAAGGCTTTTTTTATTACTTTAAAATAAATAGAAATAAGATAAATACTTAAAAGACATGTGTCTTTATCTAAAGCTTCATTTTAACATGTGTAATTTAAGTAACAAGTATATGTGACAAGTGTCTTCATTTACTTTTATTTTCTTTTATTTTTATAAAATCATAAATTCACTTATATATACATGTGCATCCCTTTACTTCATTTTTTCTATTTTTCCTTTTCAAAACAAGAAACTCAAAACAATCTTTCTCTAAAATGCAAATCTGAAAATCAGAAATCAATATTCCTCAAACCCTTCTCAAAACAATCCTCTACTCTAAAATCTGTAATCAGTAACCAAATTTCCAAATCCTAAAGCAAAAGCCTGTAAATCTTCCTCAAACATAAGATCTGTAACCAAGTTTCCATTTCAAAATCAAGTTTTCTGTCTGCAATCTTCTTTGCAAATCTGTGATCCTCTTTAAGCAACCAGCCTGTCTGCATTTTTCAAAACCTGGAAACATCTCAGAGCTGCCTGCATTCAATTGCAATCTGGAAGCAACATGCATTCTTCAACGAGTCAAGATTCAAGTTTTAAAAGTATTCAAATTTCCAGGCTCAAGCATTTTTATCAAATTCCAGTTTTCAAGCTTCTAATTAAAATCCTGTCCTCTGCTCTACATGTTGGTGAGTAACATATATTTTAAAAGCTTAAGTTTTTGAAATCTGGATTGCATGTTAATTTCTGGAATAAGGCATGTTTGGTGAGTAAACTTTTAAAAACTAAAACTTAAATACTCTGATAATTTCTGTAGTTATGTTTGTCTATATATAGGTGTATGTGCAATGCTTTGTGAACTTATGTATGTGTGTGCATATCTGTTGCTACTAAAAACATCTCTGATCTTAGATAAGTCTTTGCCTTTAAACTGTTAATATGAAATATCTTTTTGTTTGAATATATGACCTATGTTTAAAGTAAACTGGTGATGTATGCTTGCTGTTGGATTATGTTCTTGCCTGTTCTAGCATTCCAAGTTTAAACTCTGATCAAAATCATGATCTCATGATTCAAATCTTGTTAAGGATTTAGATTTCAAACAATACTTGGTTATGAAATATAAGTTAAAGTTTAAATTTTATATAAAATATAAAGAGAGAAAAATAATGTCTCTGTAACACAAATAACAAAACCAGACTTTTAGAAATAGGAATCTGATCATCCTGATTTATGGATTTAAAATTATCAATAGATTACATGACCGAAGACATGAATTTTTAAAACTAAAATTAAAATTTTCAGTTTGTATTTGATTAAGTATTTCTGGCTTAACCAGAAATCATATTTTGGGTGGCTCTGTCATTTTAGAAAGATTTGGGTGGCGAGTTTCTTTCCTGGTGATGGATTATGGATCGAAGTTTCTGAGAAAATACTGGATGATGGATTAAAGTATGGGGGCAGTGGTGATTTGGGATTGAAGTTGATAAGCCCTAGTTTGAATAAGCTGGAAATTGATGGTCAGGGTGATATCTATGGTGGACCGAGTGCTACCACACTTTGGGAAGAGGAAGATGGGATATAGGCGAGGACATGGCCAGAAAAGTAGACTCTCTGGTGATCGAAATCTCGAGTACGAGGTAGTTTCCAGGAATTGAAAACTGTTCCAGGTTTCGATTTTTAGGCTCGAAATTCTCGTTTTTGATTTCGAGTGTTGTTCGAAGGTTGGAGGATCGTAATCTGGTGTAGGGTTGATCGTCGATGTGTGGGGATGTTCGGTGATGGTCGGAGACGCCGCAGGTGATTGTACACGTGCACACGTTTGGAATATCTGGTGAAGTCTGGTTTACTGGAAGGTAATTCGAGCTCTCGGGTGTATTTCGTAGGAGACTCGGGGTTTTTATTGTTTGACTCGAAGTAGAGATTGGTGAGTTTCTTCGTTTAGCTGTAGGTTTTTGACAGGGGAAACTCGGGTGAGACTCGAAGGATATAAGGGTACGACTCGAAGTAATCAGGGGTCTCGAGTATTTTGGTGTTGACAGGTTTAAAACCTGTATGTTTAAAAAAAGTTTAAAACTAAAATTAAATTTGTAAAGAAATATTTAAACATGTTTTAAATTTAAGTTTAAATTGATTTAAGTTAAATTTGAATCTCAGTCCAAAATAAAATAAGTTTTTAACATTTAAATATTTGAACAACCTTAAAATGTTTAAATAGGTAAATTTAAAAATAAAGTTTTAAATTGGAAGTAAGTTTAAATCTAAACTTAAAACTGGAATCAAATGTAAATCTGTATTTCAGAATTGAAATAAAAAGGAAGTTTTAAATGAAATTGTTTTAATAACTTAAATTGTTTAAATCTTGTAAAATTTCTTTTATAAGAAAAATATTATTTATTACTTAAAGGTTTTAAATTGATTTTAAAACTTGTTGAAGTTTAATTATAAGTTAATGATTTGTATGCATTTAATTTTTAGAGTAATTAAATGGATAATTAATTTATCTAATAAATTAATGAAATAAATAATTACTTAAAAGTAATTAAAGGTTTAATCTTAAAGGTTTAAGATTAATTATTTTTAGAATAATTAACTTATAAATAAGATTCATTTATTAAATAGGATTTGATTTTTAATTAATGATTAAGAATTAATTAATAAAGTAATTAAATATTAATTAAGTTATGGTTAATACTTAATTAATTAAGTAATTAGAAATTAATAAATTGGTTATTTAGTTTATTAATTTGGAATTAATAATAATTAATATAAGTTAATTACTTAAGATAAGTAATTAAATAATAGTCAATGAAGTCATTAACTATAGATTATTAAATAATTAATTAATAGGATTAATTTTGATAATTAATTAGTTTAATTAATTTAAGATAATCAATTATAGAATTTGTTTTAAATGGAATTACTTAATGGAAGTAATTAAGAATTAATGACTTATTGTAATTAATTGAAGTTAATTAATTAAGTTTAATTAATTTATAATAATCAAGAGATGATTTGATAATAATTACTTAATGTAATTATTAAGGTAAGATTATTTAGGGAAGTAACTAATAAGATAATTACTAGAAGTAATTAATTGATGGTTATGTATTAAGGAAAGTAATTTGAGTTTAATTACTCTGAATAATTAATCAAGGGATTAATTAAGAAATTAATTAAGGAGAATTAATTTAGTAAATGAAAGTAATTAAGGGTAGTTAATTACTGATTGAAGATTAATCAAGGTGATTAATAAATGTTATTTAATTTAAAGTTAATTACTTAATGTAATTAATTTAATTAAGTAATTAATAATTAAGTTGTAATTAAGGATCATTAATTAATATAATTAATGATGTAATTAAGATTGGTTAATTAAGTAATAATTAATAAATGAAGTAATTAATCAATGTAATTAATTAAGGATTAATGTAATTAATTATAGTTGATTAAGTTAATTAATTTTAGTAAATTAATTAATGAAGTAATTAAAGGTTAATTACTATAAGTGGATAAGGATAATTAAATTAAGTAATTAATTGAGAATAAATTACTTGAATGTAATCAAAGATAATTAATCAAGATGATTAATTGAAATGAATTATTAGAGGATAATTAATTAATTGATTGTAATTAATTAATGGTTAAGTAAGATGGATTTATAAAATGAAGTAATTAATTTAATTCAATTTAAATTAAATTAAGATGATATAAATCATTACTTATGAATGGGTGTTAGTATTGGATACTTGACATTGATTGATATCTCTGATGAGATATATGCTGTATGATATGGATGTTAGTTGAATTGAATGGATTATCTGATAATGTTGATTATTTGTGTGAATTATCTTCCTTTGTGAATAAAGATAATGAATTGAATTGTTTTACCCTTAAAACAACTTGGCCTTAAAAGATACGCTTTGGATTTCGATGAGACCGGGATCGGGTTTCCGTATACCGGATTTCCAGGTCTGGAGACCCGAATACCACATCGATCCAAATTAACGATAGGTCGTGAATCAAGTGAAGATGAAGATTCAGAGTGCAAGGGTTATTGTCGTTAACTCTGAGGGTGATTCCAAAACGAGTGTAACGAGATAATGCCTTCGGTTTCGTTCGAACCCGGAACGAACTTGTATGGATTGAATGCTTTCAGAACATCGTTAGGTGGACGATGAGCATTCTAAGTGATGTGTTCTTTTCTAAGGTAATCGTGACCTCAAGCCTCACAAACCGGGAATGGCTAAAACAGGGGAGGTGCAGCAAGGTTAGTGGGTAGCACCCAAGTAGGACAAGGTTACCTCTGTCTAGATGTCCCTTTCTATTTTCGACTTAGTGGTGCGGTTGCTGATCCCAACCGTGAGGTATCTTGTGCGGGAATTATCCAGTAAGGGATGTTCCGACCTTGTGTTGTAGGGGATTGGGAGTGATCCTCGGTACGGTGATCTAGGCCACGTACTGTAACGGGCGGTACCCCGGTAGCCCTGCCATTGTATGGAATCCAAAATCCAATAAGTGCCAACGGACTTGATTGTATAACCCACTTTGTGGCTAGTATGCTGGAATTTAATAATGTAACAATTTCAGCTATTTCATATTTATTTGAAAACCCTAGACCCTATTATAATACAATCGAATTTCCTATCAAATGTTTTGGTTAGCGTAAGGTAAAAACTTACCCATGTTTATGTGTGGGAAGTCTTACGTGATACCTTTTCTTTCAAAAGGTTTTGAAGTTAAGCAAGTTTAACCTGTTACTCACACCAGACCCATGTCTGACCCAAGTTGTTTATTTCTGTTTTATAAACTCTTGGGTACTCAAATTTTTACGATTAGCCAAGGGATTCAGGTTAGCCTTGACGAATTTTGGAGGAGCAATGGAGCAGGAGGCTTCAGCGTTGTAGATATAGATAGTAGTTTCCGCTGTGTTGATCTTGTTTAGATCTTTGTTTTGTATTGAGTTGTAATAACTAGACAGATGTTTATAACTGTCTAGTATATGATGTGTAATCTGTGTAACTCTGATAGACGTATATGATACTATGTAATAGTTATATGATATATTATATTTTGTTCCGTTTCCGCTGTGAGTATTTGTGTTGTTTTCTTTCTCTTTCTCTTCTTTTCTATTTCTCACCCCTTTCTTTCTTATTAACGATGCGACTTTCTGTGGAGAGAAAGTCGTGGTCGTTACAGATAACATATGTTGATTTAGCGATTTAATCTGGTTATGGATTTTGACTTTAAGTTAACTACCAATTACAGTGATACTAACCTTCCACAATGAAGGTGACAAATCTCCCCTTATGTAGTGTTTCACTTTAAATAGTTCAACATATACCCAACTATGGCCATAACATAATTGCTATGTCATATGATTAACCACAATTGAAGTATAGCCTAGTTACTTAAGCTTCACAGTACTCCCAAATCCGAAGAGTATTGCACGTTGTTACACGAGATCCTCTAATTTGACTTATTACCTTAACCTAAAGAGGATTTGTGACAACCCGCAAATCCGACCCGTTCAAAGCCGACAATAACCGCACATGTTCAGCCCCAAACCGAAGGGAAATACGAATAATAATGAGAAAGAAAGAAAAGAGAAGAAGAGAAGAGAAAAAGAAAAGAGAAGATAAGAAAGAAAGAAAAGAAGAAAAAAAGAAGAGAAGAAGAGAAGAAGAGAAACAAACAGAAGAAGAAGAAGAAATAAAAGAAAGGGAAGGCAAAACTGAAGAAACTAAAACAATTACGAAATCTCACAATCGTAGTGGAAAATCATATAATATCATATCAATGATCTTTACAAAACAGAAACTGTAATATAATATACATCCATCGATCAGAGTACAACAATCAATCACTAATCATCAGCCTGGACAGTTATAATAACCTGTCCTTACAATTGCTAATAATTTATACAACAAAGTAGCAGAAAATAACATATACCTGGCATACGACTTGAAGACTTCCAGCTCTCCTGCTGAAGCTCCAAAGCATCCAAATCTACATCTATAAATATACTCGGTCTGACCCGAGCATTAAAAGGGAAGAACTCCCGGATTAGTCTGGTAAAACAGTGTGAGAAAACACATCTCAACTGAATTTATTTTAAAAGTTATAAAAGCGTTCTTTTATCAAAACAAAGGTATCTCGTAAGACACGCCCACACATAAACACGGACGGGATTTTACCTTACGATAACCCAAACCTTTAATATCAAACCATGTTATATTATACTAGTGTCTAGTATACAAATAATAATTAAAATAGCCGAAATTGTTACCATTATTAAATTCCAGCATACTAGGCTCAACAAACAAAATGGTAGGAATGTAGTGGTGGATGGATTCCATACAAATGACCAGGTGAAGGGACTACCTTCCAGCAGTACATCTCTTTAGAGGAATGTACCGAGGTCAACAGAACATCTACACCTCTACCAACACAAGACCGGCCTACCTCTCCATTGATAGTTCCGAATATGTCATCACCCCGGTCGTTACCGACCTATCCAAGGGCCCTCATAGCATACATCCACAATAATTGACATCCCGAACGTCATAGCGGGAAGAAAAATATCTAAAAGGGGATGATCATACACTAATGGTTGTGAACCACATAGCCTTGCTGCATCAACCCTGTTTCGGTCATTTCTGGGTGTGAGGCCAAAGGTCACGATTACCTTTCACATAGCACATATCACTCTGAATGCCACACTACCATTCCTTCGATCACTATTGACTTTTACAAGCATACAACCTCCGAGCTCATATGTCTCAGAGAAGGGTGTTAAGCTATGAGAAGTTGCCTTCTTCGCCACCAAACAGATGTACGTTTATAAATGTCAACAATGCAATCTCAAAATACAATATCAGACATCTATCCATACAAGTTGTCCAGGAACAGGACAAACCGAAGGCACTCTCCTACCACATCCTGTCGGGAATTACTCCTATGATTAGTAGCGAATAGTCCTTGCATCAGATATTTCATAATGAAGAGACTACTACTACTATATGTATATTGAGATTTTATCCCTAAACTATCAACAAGCAGTCCTTCACTATGAATATCCCAAATATCAATATCTTCCTAACCTGTACATTGAACGCATATATGTTCGTCCGAAGTGGTTCTCAGATAAATCCGACCCCGATCTCTCCACAACAATGATAAATAGGAAGATATTTATTTGATAGTCGGTTATTTAACTATCAAAGCAACAAACAATATATCCAAGGCCATAAGCAATCACTAGGCCTATTTAATTAATCTTTATTAATTAAATCAAATCTCAAAATATTCACTTTAAATTATCTTTAAAAGGATATATTCTCAAAACCATTTCAAATCTTTCTATATAGGAAAACATTTCCATATACTTATAGCAACAGTATAAGCATATTCACAAATCACATCATCTCCACACTTAGAAAATATTTTCATATATATCAACAGTATAAGCATATTCTATAACACTACCATTTGGAAACATGCCAAATAGATTTCTATAACCATACAACTCCAGAGTTCGTGCGCCTCCGGATGGGTATTAAGTATAGGAAGTAATGCTCCTACACCACCAAGCCTTTAGTATGATTATAAGAACTGATTCGTGTATTTCACGATGGAAGGTCAAAAATAATTTATTGGGTAAAAACGAATGTTGTGTAAAACATCGCTACGACAACCCAAAACACTAGTATAGGGATTCAATAATTAAACATACAGATAAATCCCATATACTATATAAAACATTTCCTTTCAAAAATCGTTTACTATAACAACAGTGTTACAGTCCATGCCTTCCTAACTTCCCCGAAAACGTCTATTACAGCAATAAATGTTGAAATCTATATTTCCGTCACTTACCACATATTAAAACATTTCAAAACCCTTTAATTCCATTTCGAATTATTATTTTCAAAACCTTTACCTTAAAATATGAATTTCTTTTAAAACATTTAACTCCATCAAAACATCACTTTCAACATTCCTTTAAATAAAAATCCATACTTATAAAACCATTTTACAAATCTCCTTTCTATTTTATAAAACTTATATTTTATAAAATTCCTTATTTACAAAATTCTATTTATAAATCCATTCTTAATTTAAAACTCCTTTTTATTATCAAAATCCCTTTATAAATCCATTTCTTTATAAATCAAATTTATTTATAAAATCCATTTATAAATCTATTTAATAAATCAACTTCGAAACCACTTACTAATTTATAATTTCAATTATAAATCAACTTCTTTATTTATATAATATTACTCCTATAAATCCTTATATACAAACTTACTCAAAAATCCATTTTCAAAGAACTTCATAAAACCATACTTTTAAATCATCAAAAATCATAACTTTTTATTTAAAAACAAATTCCTTTCTTTTAATAAACCAAAAATCATTAAAACATATATCTACTTCCAAAATCACTTCAAGATCATTTTCAATCAAAATCATCAATTTCAATATTTCCAAAATATCGAAAAACAAGGCCCTTTGCTACCATAGCACTAAATAAGTCAAATCACATCTAAAAACATCATCATGTTATCAAAACAATCATATATCATTATATATATGACAATAAATCAACAATCGTGAGGAATCTAGTTGGATCCCTCCATCCTGTCCCCCTGCATCACAAACATCTTATAATCAAATAAATAAAATCAACCTCTTCGAGGTGGGATTCGTATACAAAGGGTCATCTGCTCATACACGGGAACACAATAAGGTCTCATCTGCTCCAATCGACGGGAATATATCCAAACCAACTAATATATATATATAATAACATATATCATCCAAACAAGCATCAATCATTATAAATAAATTATTCCCACTTATATAAAAATATAAGCGAGCCAGAGAGGTGAGTCTACTCACAAAAATGCCAGAAATCGCCAAAGTGCTCTGGATTGAATTAAAATTGAATGGGCGTCCAATTTAACTCAAAATTCCTACTAGCTCTGAATTCAATCAATCCCTCTCCATAGCGTAGCACTCGCTGATATGAACGCAACACAACTTGTTTCGCTTGAAACGGACCTCGTATGAGAAAGTTATGCATAAATGGACATTCGATGATTAATAATTTTAATTAACTAAATTTAAAATATAAATTAACTTTTAAACATTCTGTTAATTTTTCGTTTTCCCCCCTTCTTCTTACCCAGCACAGCACGCACGTGACTTTCATCCTTTTCTTTTTTTTATTTTGAACGCGTTCGTTCAAATCACGCTCGACCACTCGAAGACGCGCCACCACCTACGAATGTCGCACGACCTCCGACCACCCCACAGCAACGCCGGCCAGATCTGCCAGCGTCGTGCCTCCAACGCTAGCACGTATGCACAAGAAGAGCTCGGCTGAACCGATAATGACAGCGATGAACAAAGGCGATTTTCGCCCGCCTTGTTCAACGATCCGTCGATCCAATGATATAATAGCTTCGTGTGGTCGCCCTCTATATTTCCTAGTTGAAGTCAAAGGCTAATTTTGCTCCAAGTTGCACCGATCGACAACGGCCATTGGATGAAGGTTTTAGAGATGGTGGCTGATTTATTTTCTAGGATTTGGTTACAAATGAATGAATTTGAGGGCTATTTATAGAAGATTTAGCAAAACTATTCATCCGTGAAATTCCCGAACTCCAAACGAAGAGTGCCGTCTGGCGTTCTATATGTTTTACCCCTATTCCGAACACAATAGAATATATATCGGGAGCCAATTCCATCATATACAGAAGACAACTTTTCGAAATTGAATTATTTTAATTAAATTTTCTTTAATTAATTTCTAGGCGTTTTGAACTCGCACGATCAAACGGTAAGTCCAATCGATAAGAAATTCGACAGCATACTATAAATCACTATTACGGATCCAATGAAACTGGTTTCGTCAAAATTCGAAGGAGTGTCAAAAATGATTATTTTTACTCGTTAATTAAATCAAGTAAATTCCAATTTCAATTCAATCACTTTTAAATCAAATTTAAAAGTTCACTAACTTCATTCTAATTTAAATAGAATTTAAATCAACTTTATAAATCATTTTCACTTATTAAATTCAACATTCAATTATTTAACAATTTCAAATATTAAATTAACAATTTATTTATCAAATAAATAGCTATATTTGAAATATAATTATTCAACTTATAAAATTAACTTTTGAATATTTAAAAATCAATTTAATATTTCAAATTCGGATGACTGAAATTCTGGCTTGTTACATTCTTCCCTCCTTAAAAGAATTTCGTCGTTGAAATTACCAAGTAAGAAAATGCCACAAAATCCATTAACTTTTCCAAAACAATTCATTCAAACTAGATTACCAAATTCATTTAAACCTTTTAACATTTCAATTCATTTAGTTAAACTTCTCATGAAAACATTTCTATGTTTCAAATTCATAATTAACTTTTCAAAACCAATTAATACCATTCATAGTTATTTACTAATACTCTTCCAAAAATCAACTAATATCATTTCAAGTTATAACTCAAAATCAAACTAAGTTATCAAAAAAAATTCCCAAAATTCTCAAAAAAATTTCTAACGCCTTAAATTTACGAAAAATTTCACCATCGTCTACTTTGTGCGGTTCGATCGTAGTAAAATCACAACATATATATATATATATCATAAATATACATCTCATCTTCGAGGATGAGGCATCCCGTAGGGAAAAAAATATAAAAGTACGATATGTAATCCGAGATATGTACCTTTTATTATATTAGCGAGCATATACAACTAATATAGCGCGAAAGCAAGCTCCAAATGCGAAGCATGCGCCATCCGCACCTACTAAACACTCAACAACCAATGAGAACAAGTATATAGAAAGTAATATCAATATATAACATATACTAATACAACAACTATATGTAAATGTAGCAAAGCGGCAAAAGCAACCATCAAACAATCAATATTCATCCAATTAATTCATAACTATAACAATTTACATTTTCTATTGTCAAAATTCAATTTATTAACCCCCGTACGATGTAAATATATCATCCGTACGCAAAATCATACCAGATCACTCGCTCGATCACACAATTCCACTTTTGAACTAGTATCGTTCACACGACCACTCTAGTGCAGACTCAAATCCGGTTCCTTAATTAGAAACCGTCATCCTCCTTGCATAGACATATACTATTATAAAGAACATCAGAATCAATCAAAATCCACATCCAGGGTTTGCCTTAAAGAAATCGAGTGAAAAATTCTAAGTCGGATCGGTGTAAATCATCTCGAAATCATATACTCGAATCTTGATCAAACAGTTATGCGAATAAAAAAATACACGTACAACTTACGTATTAATTCCAATTGGTTTCTTATTATATCTCATTCTTTTATTCTCGATTCTTAATTTTCGTTCAATTCCTTTTACATTCATTTAATCTGCATTCACTTTAAAATCAAATTCAGTTGTTCATATTAATTTCACTTACATTCAATTCATTAATATTCACTTATTAATCTTCACTTCAAATTCAATTCATGTTTAACAACATTTCATTCTTTATACAATTTATTTAGTATATTTTCTTTAATATTAACAACACTTAATAACCATTCCATAAAATTATTTACTTAAGTTTATAAACATTTATACAACACTTCTTATTTTTATTTCACTTTACACTTAAGTTCATATTCAATTATTTTGCATTTATAACTTATGTTCATCTTCATTTCAAAAGTCAAATTCTAATTCATTTAACTCATTTCATTAATTCATTACAAATTCAACTTTCTTTCATCCCACTTTACTTAACTTTAAGTTAATTTTCATTATTTGTAATTCCAATTAAAAATTAGATTTCTTTTCTTCTTAATATTCTCATTCAACCATTTATACATTTGTTTTTAGCTTAACATTATTCAAATCTATAAGTTATACAAATTTATTTACTTAAAATTTCATTTCATTATTTTATCTAATTCATTTGAAATACAATTCACTTTCCTTTAACTTTTCTCAAGATAAACTTCATTTATTTACTCAATTTATTTAACTTACTCAAGTTACTTCTTTTATTTCATATATCTCAAATTAAATTTCAAATTTCCTTTTATTTTCTTAACCAAAATACTCAACCATTTTAAAATTTTGGATTTACCTACCTTTCCAAATTCATAAGTTGTAAACTTATTTCTTATCTATACTATTCCAATTTATAAGTTCAAAAACTTTATTTCTTATATTTATCAAATTATACTTGGAATTTTTACAAAACTTGTTTTATCAAAACAAAACTTCAATAGAAAATCATTAAGGGTAACATTTCATCACTTAGAGACTCGAAAATGAATACTGATGATGCTGCAATCATCGCCAGCATTATTTCCCAGCGACTAAATTGAATTAGGTGCTATTTTATTTACATTACTTAAATTCTCTTTTTATTTATAAATCATACTTATCAATTCTTACTTATACATAATTTATCTTATTTCACCATGGTTACGTAAAATCATTTATTATTTCTTATGTTTGTTTATATTTATAATAACAACTTTTATTAATTCACAAGCTACGAATGATAACAATCAAGTATTGCCATTCACTAACAACCAAACAACCATACATAACTATTGTAATTCCTGAAAAATTATTCCTTTATATAGATAAAATATAGTTTAGGTAAATTTATTTCATTTACCCACTTTAAAAGGCGATACTGTGTCGGTTTGCCTTGTTCAAGCATTTAGAAATCCCGATCAATAACATGGCGTCCCACATCTCGACTAGAATTCGTAAGCCACTTCAATAGGTAAAGTAACACAATATAAAACAACTTTACAATCACTAACAAATATGAGCTCGTATATATAATACACTCAAACTCAATCTTGGGTGCTACTGACCCAATCTATAATAATTACCCATCAAAGCTTTGGTGTTAGCAAAATCCTTAGCTCTAATACCAGCTGTGACCACCTGCAAATCCGTCCCGTTCAAAGCCTACAATAACTGCACATGTCAAACCCCAAACCGAAGGGAATACGAATAATCATGAGAAAGAAAGAAAAGAGAAGAAGAGATGAGAAAAAGAAAAGAGAAGAGAAGAAAGAAAAAAAGAAGAGAAAACAAAAGAAGAAGAAGAAATAGAAGAAAGGGAAGACAAAATAGAAGAAACTAAAACAATTACAGAATCTCAAAATCGCAGTGGAAAAACATATAATATCATATCAATGGTCTTTAGAAAACAAAAATTGTAATATAATTACATCCATCAAATAGAGTACAACAATCAATCACTAATCATCAGTCTGGACAGTTATAATAACCTGTCCTTACAATTGCTGATAATTTAAACAACAAAGCAGCGGAAAATAACATATACGTGGCATACGACCTGAAGACTTCCAGCTCTCCTACTGAAGCTCCAAAGCATCCAAATCTACATCTATAAGTATACTCAATCTGACCCGAGCATTGAAAAGGAAGAACGCCCGGATCAGTCTGGTAAACCAGGGTGAGAAAAACACATCTCAACTGAATTTATTTTCAAAGTTATAAAAGCGTTCTTTTATCAAAACAAAGGTATCTCGTAAGACACGCCCACACATAAACACGGACGGGTTTTTACCTTACGATAACGAAAACCTTTCATATCAAGTCATGTTATATTATACTAGTGTCTAGTATACAAATAATAATTAAAATAGCTGAAATTGTTACCATTATTAAATTCCAACATACTGGGCTCAACAAACAAAATGGCAGGAACATAGTGGAGAATGGATTCCATACAAATGACCAGGTGAAGGGACTACCTTCCAGCAGTATATCTCTAGAGGAATGTACCAAGGTCAATAGAACATCTGCACCTCTACCAACACAAGACCAGCCTACCTCTCATAGATAGTACCGAATATGTCATCACTCCGGCCGTTACCGACCTATCCGAGGGCCCTCATAGCATACATCCACAATAATTTACATCCCGAACGTCATAGCAGGAAGAAACAAATCTAGAACGGGATGATCATACCCTAATGGTTACGAACCACATAGCCTTGCCGCATCTACCCTATTTCGGTCATTTTCGAAAGTGAGGCCACAGGTCACGATTAACTTTCACATAGCACATATCACTCTGAATGCCACACTGCCATTCCTTCGATCACTATTGACTTTTACAAACATACAACCTCCGAGCTCATACGTCTCAGAGAAGGATGTTAAGCTAATAGAAGTTGCCTTCTCCGCCACCAAACAGATGTACGTTTAAAAAGTCAACAATGCAATCTCAAAATGCAATGTCAAACATCCATCCATACAAGTTGTCCAGGAATAGGACAAACCGAAGGCACTCTCCTAAAACATCATGTTGGGAATTACCCCTAGGATTAGTAGCGAATAGTCCTTGCATAGAATATTTAATAATGAAGAGACTACTGCTACTATATGTATATTGGGAGTTTATCCCCAAACTATCAACAAGCAGTCCTTCACTATGAAAATCCCAAATATCAATATCTTCCAAACCTGCACATCGAATGCATATACGTTGGTCCGAAGTGGTTCTCGGATAAATCCGACATCGGTCTCTCCAAACCAACAACGATAAATAGACAAATATTTATTTGATAGTCGGTTATTTAACTATCAAAGAACAAGACAATATATCCAGCGCCATAAGCAATCACTAAGCCTATTTAATTAATCTTTATTAATTAAATCAAATCTCCAAATATTCACTTCAAATTATCTTTAAAAAGATATATTCTCAAAACCATTTCAAATCTTTAAATATTGGAAAACATTTCCATATACTTATATCAATAGTATAAGCATATTCACAAATGACTTCATCTCCACACTTAGAAAATATTTTCGTATACTTATATCAATGGTATAAGCATATTCTATAACACTACCATTTGGAGACACACCAAATAGATTTCTATAACCGTACAACTCTGGAATTCGTACGCCTCCAGAAGGGTGTTAAGTATAGGAAGAATTGCTCCTACACTACCAAGCCTTTAGTACGATCATAAGAACCGATTCGTGTATTTCATGATGGAAGGTCAAAACATAATTTATTGGGTAAAAATGAATGTTACGTAAAACATCGCTACGACAACCCAAAACACTAGTATAGGGATTTGATAATTAAACATATAGATAAATCACATATACTATATAAAACATTTCCTTTCGGAAATCATTTACTATAACAACAGTGTTATAGTCTATGCCTTTCTTACTTTCCCGAAAACTTCTATTACAACAATAAATGTTGAAATCTATATTTCCGTCACTTACCACATATTAAAACATTTCAAAACCCTTTAATTCCATTTTGAATTATTACTTTCAAAACCTTTACCTTAAAATATGAATTTCTTTTAAAACATTTAACTCCGTCAAAACATCACTTTCAACATTCCTTTAAATAAAAATCCATACTTATAAAACCATTTTACAAATCTCTTTTCTATTTTATAAAACTTTATTTTATAAAATTCCTTATTTACAAAAATTCTATTTATAAATCCATTCTTAATTTAAAACTCCTTTTTATTATCAAAATCCCTTTATAAATCCATTTCTTTATAAATCAAATTTATTTATAAAATCCATTTATAAATCTATTTACTAAATCAACTTCAAAACCACTTACTAATTTATAATTTCAATTATAAATCAACTTCTTTATTTATATAATATTACTCCTATAAATCCTTTTATACAAACTTACTCAAAAATCCATTTTCAAAGCACTTCATAAAACCATACTTTTAAATCATCAAAAATCATAACTTTTTATTTAAAAACAAATTCCTTTCTTTTAATAAACCAAAAATCATTAAAACATATATCTACTTCCAAAATCACTTCAAGATCATTTTCAATCAAAATCATCAATTTCAATATTTCCAAAATATTGAAAAACTAGGCCCTCTGCTACCATAGCACTAAATAAGTCAAATCACATCTAAAAACATCATCATGATATCCAAACAATCATATATCATCATATATATGAAAATAAATCAACAGTGGTAAGGAATCCAGTTGGTTCCCTCCAACCTGTCCCCCTGCATCACATACAACATATAATCAAAGAAATAAAATCAACTGCTTCGAGATGGGATTGTATACAAAGGGTCATCCGCTCATACACGGAAATGCAATAGGTTCTCATACGCTCCAATCAGCGGGAATATATCCAAACCAACTAATATATATATATATAATATCATATATCATCCAAACAAGCATCAATCATCATAAATAAATTATTCCCACTTATATAAAAATATAAGCGAGCTAGCGGGGTGAGTCTACTCACAAAAATGCCAGAAATTGCCAAAGCACTCCGGATTGAATTAAAATTGAACGGGCGTTCAATTTAACTCAAAATTCCTACTAACTCCGAATTCATCTAATCCAACTCCATAGCGTAGTACTTGCCGATACGAACGCAATGTAACTTGTTTTGCTTGAAACGTACCTCGTATGAGAAAGTTATGCATAAATGACCATTCGATAATTAATAATTTTAATTAACTAAACTTAAAATAAAAATTAACTTTTAAACCTTCTGTTAATTTTTCGTTTTTGCCCTTCTTCCTACCCAGGTCAACACGCACACGACGACCCTCCATTTCCTTTTTTATTTTGAACGCATTCGCTCAAATCACGCTCGGCCACTCGAAGACACGCCGCCACCCACGAACGTCGCACGACCTCCGATGAAACGACCTGCAGTTCCGTACCCCTTGAGTTGATAATAAATCTTCCTCGTTCAACCCAAAGTGTACGAAAGAGCGAATAACTAGGGTAAAAGAAGAAACAGGTAGAAGAAGAAGAAGCCAAAACAACATCAGAATCTCACAAACGCAGCGGAACAATATATAATAGATAATAACTGATCTTTATACAAAAAGAACTATTACTGTTTTTATACATTACATTACAGAGTACATACCAACAACTGTACAAAATTGGACAGTTACAATAACTTGTCCTCACAAAGCTGACTATTCACAGCGGAATACATCAAGTACGTGTGATACGTCTCGCCATCCAGCTCGTCTCCTGAGCTCCACAGCATCATAACCTGTATCCTATAATACTCGGTCTGACCCGAGCATTATAATAAAATAAAACCCAAGTCGGTCTGGAAAACCAGCGTGAGAAACACACTCAAGTGGATTATTAAAATTTTCCAAACCCCTTGAAATCAAAAGCATCTCGTAAGACCACTCCACAAATAAACATGTCGGGTTTTTACCTTATGATAGCCAAAACACTTTTTATCAAATCCGTCTGATATTATAATAGTGTCCATATACAAATACTTATTCAAATAGCTGAAATTATTACATGATTAAATTCCAGCATACTAGCCACAAAGTGGGTTCTACAAACAAAAACCATAAAAGGCACGTAGGGAGAATGGATTTCCAACAAATGACTAGGCACTGGGGTACCACCTGTCACAGTACGTGGCCTAGATCAACGTACCGAGGATCACTCCCAATCCCCTGCAACACAAGACCTGAACTACCCCTTACTCGATAATTCCGAGTAAGATCACCCTACAGTAGGGATCAGCAACCGCACCACTAAGCCGAATAAAAAGGAACATCTTGATAGGGATGACCTCACCCTAATGGGTGCTACCTACTTAGCCTTGCTGCATAACCCCTGATTTTCAGTCATTCCTGGTTGATGAGGTTTGAGGCTAAGCGTTACATTTTGTGAACCGTTTCACTTAAAATGCTCATCGTCCACCTGACGATGTTTTGAAAGTATTCATCCATACAAGTCTGTCCCGGGTCCGAACGGAACCGAAGGCACTATTCCTACTACATCCATTTTGGAATCATCCTCAGGATTAGTAGCGACTAGTCCTTGCACTTTACTGCTCCATCTTTGACTCCGAATTCGTTTTTCCACGAAAACATACAAACCGGATCGAAGTAGTTTTTGAAAAATAAATCCCGATCCCGGTCTCTTCGAAACGATCAGCGGATTGGCCAATATGGATAGTCGGTTATTTAATATCAAATAACATCCACAAACAACCATCGAACATAAATAATTTTCCAAATTATTTATTGACCTCAAAATATCTTCTCAAGATATATTTCTAGTTTCAAACATTTTTTAAAACAGTTTTCAAACCACGCTCTTCTTATGGAATAAATTCCCAAATACTTATTTCCACTGAAAAACACCAAGTACAATTACTTTAGATTTTTAAAATAATTTAAAAACACTTTATTATAAAATACACTTTAAAACATTTAAATTAAACCTTCTTTAATACTTTATTTAAAAATACATACTTTAAGAATATTTAAAATAAACTACTTTATAAAATATAAAACTACATTTTTATCCTTTTAAAACACAATACCAAGTTACCTTTAAATAATTACTACTAAATTAAATTTGAGAAATACTTACTTTTAAACTTTAACATTTAAAAATAATAAATTTTCTAAAACATACTTTTAAAAAACAACTTTAAAACCTTTAACTCATAATTAAAAGTTTGCTTTGGAAACGTACTTGGCTATCCAGGGAAATACACTTCTCTTTCACATCTTTAAAAAATAAATCACTATTTATTTTTAAACAAATTTACCCATTTCTTTAATAAATTCCCACCGTGAATTTATTCTTCCAAATATCCACTGATATATTACTTCACTTTATAAACCTAGTTTATAAATTCCACAGTCTCATCTTCCTTTTAAGATCCCAGTTTCAAACACTTAATAAATTTTCAAATTGATTTCCAAAATTTACTCCATTTTAAAATAAATTCCTTTACTTACTAAATTTTATTCCAAAATCCATAAATTTCATAAATTTCGGATTTAACTCTTTATTATGATTTTAAACTAGAAATACCAATTTCATAAAAATTCCTTTTATTGCATCCTAAACCATTTAAATTCTGAATTTAAAACTAAATCCTTTATTCCTTTAATTAATACCTCTTAAGTTTAAATTTCATTTATTCCCATTTATTCAAAAATCTCCTTTCCCATACTTGGAATTTATTTATTAACAATTTTAAA
Organism: Allium fistulosum; assembly: GCA_030737815.1. Taxonomy (NCBI): domain Eukaryota; kingdom Viridiplantae; phylum Streptophyta; class Magnoliopsida; order Asparagales; family Amaryllidaceae; genus Allium; species Allium fistulosum. Next base: position 306,723,199 of record CM060904.1, on the reverse strand, counting down.
ATTCACTTTTATCCTTTTCCCATTCATTCTTTAATTTATCCCAAATTCTCTATAATCATTTTACTCAAATTCTCTCTTTTTATTTTCTTTTTAAATCCAAATATATACATTTTTGATAACTCAGAATGTCCAAATATATCCAATCAAACCATAGCATCCAACATTCCAATTATCAGTATAATTCATCACAGAATGTCTAATAATCATAACACATAATATTAAACAATCTAAATGATTTTGAGGGATCCAGTTGGATCCCTCCAACCTGTTTCCCTGCATCCACAGACGTTAGCACAATACCAATTCCACTTTGAGGTGGAATATCGCGGTATATGGGTTTATATAATATCATCCGCTATTATGCGGCGCATAGGGTCTCATCCACTATATAATGCGGGAAATCAATCACTCCAATATATATATACTACTATATAATATATATCACATCTAATCAATTCAATCATTCAACCAAAATTTAAATTTAACTCTTAAAATTTAAATAACAATCCAGATGAGTGAGATTAACTCACCTTTGCTTTATAATTTGAAATCCACTTCAACATTGTCTTGGTTTCCCATTTTCGACCTTGAATAAACAATTTATATGATTTATTAATATTCTGAAAAATCGAATAATCAATTATCATTTATTAATTTACTAAATTTCAAATGATCGTTAACCTAACTTAGTTTACATTCTCTTTCTGCCCAATTTATAAATTCAATGACATGTTATATATATTCTAATTCCTCAAATATATATACCGATTACTTAAAAGTTGACTGATTTCTATATATATATAAAATTATATATATTTCATGACCAAATCATTAATTCCAAAGCCGAGTATATGTGTTTCATGATTACTCAATAAACCTACTAAATACCTTACTGTTAAATTTGAAAACAAATTTTCCCAGACTAAAACATAAATTTTATAGCAATTTATATATATACTCATCACCATTTAAAAATTCTAAAAATTTCCGGTAAGCCAACATATTCATATATATTTTCTGATCTATATATATTAGATTTAAATTTTAAACAAAAACAAAACACCCTGTATACCTTATTGCCCGAAAGAGAACCCAGACTATCACGCTAACCCAGTAGCTCCACCGCACGACCACGAACCCACCCAGCTCGTGCACTTGCTTCCACCAATGACCGCCCCTCCACTGCGAGCGCCACATGACCAAAAACCCACCCAATCATCCAGCGATCCCCATCTTTATCACTAAGCACGGCTTCACCATCGAGCCCTTCCCGCCTCGTCGAGGCCAACCATCGCGACAGGGCATCCTCGTGCTCACGTTCGAGCAGAAATTTGCGATAATGTCGCGATTTCTATTTCCTTCGAGACGTGGATCGATTTTCGATTTTGATCCCTCTCTCTCTCGATTTCTAACTAGCTGAAATGAAGGGGAAGAATTTGATTCGATTTGAGGAGAAGCTTTCACTCTCTTTTTTTCTATCTGTTTCGGCAATTAATTTTCTTCGTATATTCTCAGCTGTGGATAAGAATGGAAGGGCGAGTGTTTTTTTTAAAGAAGAACGGGAAACACGAAAAGATGGTAGCGTGTAGCAGTTGAGCTGTAGTGTTTTGAAGGTGAAAGGAAAAAGCTGTGATGGTGAAAGCAAAAAGCACTGATGTGGATAGGATTTCAACTGGAGTTGACCGTAGATATATATTCAATTTAAATTCAAATTCAAATTGTTCCGATAAATGCAACTTAAAAACTTGACCTCCTATCGAGGCGTGTCGCTAGGCGTTTAAAATGTTAAACCCCTATTCCGAACGCGATGGAAAAGGTTTCGAGTCGTAATTCGATCGTATGAAGAAGATAGCTTTTTGGACCCAGTTATTATATTGAATTTCAATATAGATTTCAGCGCGTTTATACATCGTACGACCACACGATAACTCCAATCACTAAGAAAATTGAAATCCGATAATAATACACTATTACGGATCCAAAGGAACAGGTTTCGTCGAATTCCGAGACTGTGCCCCGGAAGGCTATTTTAAATATCAATTTAAACGATATATTTTTAAAACTGAACAGATCACTTCAAATTCAATTTTAGAAGTTGCATTGTCTTCAGTATTATTAATATAAATTTTACAAGCCTTTGAAATAATTTTATCGAGCTTAAAACTCCAGATTCAATATTTTACCCAATTTCAAATTATTAAATTCAATAATTTAATTACCCAATAAATAGTTATATTTGAAATTCAAGTAAAAACCAACACCCGAATATTTAAAATCAATTAAATATTCCAATTTCAAATATTCAAAATTCCGGGTCGTCACATCCGACCATCCCACAATTGCACCGCCCAGACCTGCCAGCGTCGTGCCTCCAACGCCAGTGCGTACGTGCGTGAAGAGCTTCTCCAAACCCATAAAGGCAGCGATGAACGGAGGTGATTTTTGCTTGCCTTGGTCGACGTTCCGTCGATCCAACCATACAATAGCTTCGTGTGGTCGCCCTTTACGTTTGCCTAGTTTAAGTCGAAGGCTAATTTGGCTCCGAGTGGCTTCGATCGACAACGGCCATTGGATGAAGGTTTTAGAAATGGCGGCTGATTTATTTTATAGGGTTAGGTTACAAATGAAAGAAGTTGAGGGCTATTTATAAAAGATTTCGTGACACAATTCATCTGTGAAATTTTCGAACTCCAAACGAAGCATGCCGCTTGGCATTCCATATGTTTTACCCCTGTTCCGAACACTATGGAATATATATCGGGAGCCAATTCCATCATATACAGAAGATAACTTTTCAAAATCGAATTATTTTAATTAAATTTCCATTAATTAATTTCTACGTGTTTCGAACTCGCGCGATCAAACGGTAAGTCCAATCGATATGAATTTCGACATCATACTATAATTCACTATTACGAATCCAATGAAACTAGATTCGTCGAAATCCGAGATGGTATCAAAAATGACTATTTTTACTCGTTAATTAAATCAAGTAAATTCCAATTTCAATTAAATCACTTTTAAATCAAATTTTAAAGTCCACTAACTTTAGTCTAATTTGAATAGAATTAAAATCAACTTTATAAATCATTTTCACTTATTAAATTCGACATTCAATTATTTAACAACTTCAAATATTAAATTAACAATTTAATTATCAAATAAATAGCTATATTTGAAATATAATTATTCAACTTATAAAATTAACTATGGAATATTTAAAATCAATTTAATATTTCAAATTCGGATGATTGAAATTCTGGATCGTTACAAGACTCGTTGAATCATTCTGTGATTATTTCAAACAATCATAAGTACGTAATCTCTAGGTGTCTCCAACAGGCATGAGCAATTCATAGTCCATCTTATAAAAAACATTACATACACCTGTCTGAAAGAATGTATCGATATCCTTTGCTCGATAGTTTTTGACTTGGAACATCTAAGGAATAGTATTTAAATATCGATTTAAAACTCATGGTTAGGAACACATTCGTAACTACAATCAATAAAATACCTTTTCCTAAGGATTTTCTACTTATATGTATATTTAATGTGTATAAACATTACTTTTTTCCAATATAAATAGAAAAGTAAAACAAAAAATATACTTCATTTCAAACAAAAAAATTATATAATCAAATTATATAATTACACCTAGGGCACACGTTTAACACTATCAGATACAATTTTAGATATAGATATTTTATGTTCATTTATACGATGTGATCATGAATTCCAATAATCACAACCACCTTACATTGTTAGTCTCATATGTTTCTTAGTTTATTTTCATCATATGTTGACATTCATAGTAAATATGTCTTTAACGACTAAAATAAAAAATAAAAAACTCTCAAATGATAAACCCTCTTTTATCAAATATTCACTACATATGATTCGGTCCATATAATTATTCATGAAAATACAAAATAAAGATCAGTGCAAAATAAACAAAATGATTTTTTGTTTATTTTTTTTGTTTTGGAGTTTCACATTTTTAACCCATTGCCACCAATGCACCAGGTTCAAAGCAGGTTTACTGTTATCCAATATATTGCATTACAGTGACCGCATGTTGGACTATAACATAAGTTCTCACTGCCAAACTTACTCTAACAGTGAGTATTGCCCTAAACCACTTCTCACCACACGGTGACCCTTTCATGAAGAAGATAATTCATATTCCATTTACTAAACTGCAGCAACCCAAATGTCTTAGGAACTTTGGAATCACTAACATTCAGACCTCTTTTCTTCCTCTAATTAAACCACACTCCAACTTCTCCTTCTGTAACACTCTCTAGGCAAGCGAGAGTTAATTTTATCTAAAGTTTTGGGTTATAACCAAAAAAATCCAAACTAGTATATACCTCACAATGCTACTATCAAAAGTTACTACCTAGATGGTAACATCTCCTTACCCCATTCTAGTCCCACAAACATCAGGCAGTTGTGGAACCTTATATCTAACACAACCTGCCTTAATCATGACCTAAACATCACCTAGACTGACAAAACAACGAAGTAAAGCATTGGCCTAGTCCATAGGCATATCCAAGCATTTCATCAAACATGTTATTTTCCACAGAACAAGGATTTGGGCAAGTACCATCCAAATGAAGGAAAACTCTATGCCTTGTAACTCAGAAGGTGATGGAAAATGCGCTCATGACTATAGACAAACTTGTTCCGCGTGGTAATTTAAAGTCTTCTCCATGATGCATATGGAGCACAGGGAATGAATCCAATACTCACTGGTTATTCTCATGCAACTATGTCTATGCAATGCATAGCCACAGAAGAAGAAGTAGAAGGAGGAATTGGCCTACATAATTCTAGCTTTCAAAAGACTAGTATGGTCTACTTGGAATGAAAGGAATGTTAGAGCTTTTGGAAGGACATATGCAACTGCTTCATCTATCTTCTTCAGCGTCCAGAGACTTGTTGACAAGGATATTTGACGAAATAGGTTTTATATCAAGGCAAGCAATTTCTGATTTTTCATGCCTTTTTTGGGCTTTGGGCCTTTTCATTTACTTCCTACACATTTGTGTCATGGAAAATTATATTTCAACACAGATAATTACTTAGTAGCCCCCTAAAATAAATAAAATTTTAAAGACTAAAATACTCAAGCTGCGTACTTTCTTTCTTCTCGATTCCATTATCTTCTTAAGTCAGTTTTTTACTATCTAAACCACCGCTTCTTCAAAACCCTAGTTTCTAAACCAGTGAAGAAAAAATTCAATTTTTCACTACCAAGTTATTTTTTGGGTTTATAGACTTTTTTAACTGTAGTTCTGAAGAAAATATGAATTGGGTTTCTAAATCAGTGAAGAAAAAATTCAATTTTTCAGTACTAAGTTATCATTTGGGTTTACAGACTTTACTAAGAAAAAATTCAATTTTCCACTACTAAGCTTCTAAACCAGTGAAGAAAAAATTCTAACCCTAGTTTCTAAATCAGTGAAGAAAAAATTTAATTTTTCACGTTTTGCATGATGGGAAGGGTAGTTTTGGAAATGATTTGGGCCTACTAAGTTATTTTTTGGGTTTACAGAGTTTTTTAATTTTTGGGAGGCTACTAAATAAATACTCGGGTTGAAATAGAATTTGCCTTGTGTCATAGGCTTTATACCTTTTTGGGTTATATATTATCTTTTGGTTCTTGTATTTCTATGCAGTGCCGGCCCAAGGGTATTCAATGCCCTAGTCGAACAAGCATTTTTATTTGTTTTGTTGCCCCTTAACTCAATCAAAAAAAAATACACATAACAAAATGTAAAAATGCACATAACAAAATGTAAAAATGCACATAACAAAATGTAAATTCTTTATAAAATTTAACATCCATCACAAAATATTGAATATATATAGGTCATTTTGATTACATTGATTACATGCCCAAAAATCAAAATGTAAACATAATATCCTGACACATAAATACATATTAACGAAAACAACTTCTTCTTGCATTTTTTGAAGCAAACTCATCTATTTCATCTTCATAGGTAAGTTTGTCTAAATACTCATTTTCAATTGAAATCATTGCTAGCCCACTTAGTCTCTCTTACGACATAGTAGTCTGGAGATATGTTTTAGTCAATTTCAATTTTGAAAAACTTCTTTCCCCTTAAGCAACCGTAACCAGAATAGTCAATAGAATTCAATAAGCAACCCAAACATTTAGAAATCCACTTACATCCCTATAAGATCTCAAGAAATTAAGTATATCAATTGATGTAGTTACTTTTGATGATAAAATTCCTTTTAGTTGTCGAAGTTCAAAAAATAACTCTTTACCACAAATATCTTGCTCTTCATTGTGCTTCAAAAAACCTTCTAGATTCATGCACTTATCATTCAATTCATCATTGTCAATATTTTTAAATCTTAGATTCAACAAAAATCCAAAAGTTTCTTTATAAAGTTTAAATTGGTCAAATCGATCTGTAAGTGAAGTTAAAGCTTGATCAACTATTAGAAGAGAATAAGTAACTTTAAAAGTGTTCTCGGGAGATCGCTTATCATTATCCTCTATGATATCTTCGTCAAATTGTTTTTTTCTTCATACGACTCTTTTTTCAACAAATTTTGGATCAATACCAACATCATTTGCAAGCATTTTAGCCTCCTCCATCATGTTTTCAAATCCATCTTCTCTAAATTTTTCAAAAAATGCGATAAGATATTTAATTTTTGTAACTGCATCTTCGATATCCATCTCCTCCCGTTGAAATATTTCACTTACTCGATTAATATTATCTAATATTGTGTACCAAATACACAAACTACTTAAGAACACAAAATTTTCCAAAGCATTTTGACATAATCCTTTGGCCTCCATCATCACAACATCATCTTTATAATTATTTGCAATATCAATCAAAGCATCTCTTAACTACGATGTTTGAGTTCTTATTGCTTTAACACTTTTAATGTGACTTTCCCACCGAGTTGCCGATAATAGTTTTGGAGTCAAACCCTTCACATAACTTTGAAGTATTTCCCATCGATGAGTTGAGCCGAAAAATAAAGTATAAATCTTTTGCACAAATGCAAAAAAATTTCTAGCTTTCATACATGATTTCGCCATATCACATAAAGCAAGGTTTAAGTTATGACATCCACATGAAATGTAGAAAGCTCTAGGATTTACATCAAGTAGTCTTTTTTGTACACCTTGATGTTTATCTTTCATGTTTGAACCATTATCATACCCTTCTCCTCTCACATCATTGATATCAAGTTTAAGATCAATTAAAACATTTTCAAGCTCCTTAAAAAGACCAAGCCCGGATGTATCATCAACCGTTACGAATCCAAGGAAATAAATACTCTTCTACTTTTATATCAATTGCATCATGAACATTCAAACATCTTATTATAATGGACATTTGCTCCTTGTGACTCAAATCCGAAGTACAATCTAGAATAATTGAGAAGTACTTTGCTTTCTTTTTTTGTGTAAGCATTGTAATTTTGATCTTGTTAGCCAACAAACCTATCAACTCATTTTGAATTTTGTGGCTAAGATAATGATTATTGATTTCATTATTTACCACACGTGTTAAATGATCTTCCATAATTGGATCAAACTCGGCAACAAATTCAATAATTTTACAAAAAAGTCCCTTATTTTTTTCATATATCTTCTCATTTGATCCACGAAATGGTAGATTATTTCGCACAAGTATCTTGACAACACTAATTATACGCGTAAGTATTTTTTCCAACATTGTTTCTCTTGGTCAATTTGAGATTCCATTGCTTTATCAATTGTTGCCTTTTGTTGAAGACCTCTATGCAAATCAACCCATTTAATAACATTTGCGTTGTGTAATGGATTACTTTTGTGCTCTCTTAGCTTCCTAGGTAAATTATGTCAATCGTAGATTCCTTCTCCGGCAAATTGGGATGGTCTTTGGGTATGGTCAAATAACTTACAATGAAAACAAAAAACTTTATCACCTTCATTTGAATAAACAAACCATTTTAATTCATAATTTTCTCCACGTGGATAACCACCAATATAATGTCTAGAAGAAAAGTGTCTACCGTCAATATTATTTTTTGAAAATGCATCATCATCGTTCAATATTTTTATTTGACCGTTTTGCAGTAACATTATTCTTTTGGTATTATTAATTCTTCCCCACAATCCCGGATCATAATTAACATCAACATCCTTTTCAAGATCAATAGTAGTTACATCGCCAACATATTCATCATTGAGACGATCATTACTATCTTCATCATGCCCCTCTATGACTTCTACATGGTCATCAATTTCTACTTCAACATTTTCATTTATAGGCTCCTCATGGATATCAATGCTAGGAACAATATTTTCCTCCCAATTCGTTTCATCAATTTGACTTGAATTTGAACTTTGAGACTTTTTATTTCTCGGTTGAAATAAATTTGAAATTCAACCAATCATTGATTTTGCTTCGTCGCATCTACGTTGCCTTTTCATTCTATTTTGATATCCCGAATTCTGTTTTCGGTTCCTACCTCAATTTAAGATATAACGTAAAATTAATGTTCATTAATAAATTGTCACGGCTCGGACGACATCAATACATCCACTATATTACATGTCGAACAATCAAATGCCGGAAATACCAAATCGTTAGGGAAAGACGAAAGAGGTAGAAGAAGAAAATAGAAATAACAACACAGAATCTCACAATCGCAGCGGAACAATATATAATAGATAACAACAAATCTTTATACAAAAGAACTATAACTGTTTTATACATTATACCATCAGAGTACAACACAATCAATAGCACAATACTGGACAGTTATAATAACTTGTCCTCACTAAGCTGAAAATACAGCATACCATACATCGTGAAATATAAATCAGATACGTAATATACGTCTTCGCCATCCAGCTCGTCGCCTGAGCTCCACAGCATCATATTCTGTATATGTAATACTCGGTCTGACCCGAGCATTATAATAAAATAACACCCGAGTCAGTATGGAAAACCAGCGTGAGGAAACAAACTCAATTGAATTATTAAAGTTTTCAAAATCCTTTGAAAATCAAAGGTATCTCGTAAGACCACGCCACAAATAAACAGGACGGGTTTTTACCTTACGATAACCAAAACATTTCATATCAAAATCCTTTGATATTATAATAGTGTCCAAGTACAAATACTTATTCAAATAGCTGAAATGGTTGCATCTCACGCTCCACCATAGTTGGGCATAATCAAAACCGTATGGCGCTTATGGAGAATGGATTCCAACTGAATGACTAGGCACTGGGGTACCACCTGTCACGGTACCTGTCTAGAAACACCATACTGAGGACCACCCTGGGGTCCCTTACAACACAAGACCGGACTACCCCTTAAACTGGATAGCCCGAATAAGATTACCCCGCGGTTGGGATCACCAACCGCAACACACAGCCGAATAATAAAAAGGGACTCTAAATAGGGGTAACCTTACCCTACTTGGATCGACCAACTTAGCCTTGCTGCATCTCCCCTGATTTTCAGTCATTCCCGGTTGATGAAAAGGGACTAGAAGTGGACGGATAATAAAAAGGGACTCAAGATAGGACTCTAGATCGAAGATCACCTCCTAAGCGTAAGTGGATGGATTTCCTTATAAACGTCCTAGAAGAACGAAACGAGTTTATAAGTACAGTATAGCACCTCGAACGGTAACTGTACCATATAATTCCCGTACTTCTTCTAGATATTTCCAAAGTTATATTTGGGTCTAGATTTGATAGTCGGTTATTTAACTATCAAATTAAACAATCAATTTAACCAAATATTTTATTTCCACTGAAAACCACCAAGTTTTATTTAATTTAGATTTTAAATAAAATAAATCACTTTATCCAAAAATATACACTTAAAATATCAAAATCAAGCTACTTAAATCACTTTATCCAAAATAATAGTTATGAAATTCTATAATAATTCTTCAAGTAAAACTTTAGCCAAAAACTAATTTTAAAATAAAGCCATTATATAAATATAAATATTTAATAATTTTCCTTTTTAAATCGTAATACTAATTTAACCTTTGAAAATAATTAACTACTATACTAACTTAATTTATAAATACTTAAACAATTTTTTGAACAACTAAATAATAAATTTTCTAAAAAAACATTCTTTTAAACACTTTTAAATTTCTAATTTATTCTTAAAAATCTTTCCTTTAAAATATACTTAACTTTCCAGCAAAATACATTTCCACATCAATAAAACCGGTCTTATCATTTATAAATCCTCCTCGATTTATCTTCGGTTTAAACTTACGTTCCAACTCCGTAAATTACCTTTCCCACATTTTTAAAAATAAAACCACTATTTATTTTTAAAACGAATTACCATCTCCTTATAAATTCCCATCATAAATTTATAGATTCAAATTATCCATTGATAAATATTTCACTTTATTTATAAACCCAGTTTATAAATCCCATGGTCTCATTCTCCTTTTTATCACTGTTTCAAAACACTTAATCGATTTTCAAATCGATTTTCTGAATAATTCCATTTTGAAATTTATTTCTTGATTTACCCAAATTTATTCCAACCCCCTAATTTCAGATTCACTTCTCTTTTCTGATTTAAAATCCTCTTTAAATCTGGAACATCAATTTCATACTTTATTTCAAAATTCTCCTTTTATTTTTCCCAACCATTTAAATCTTACATTTAAAAATATATCCCTTTGTTCTTAAAACCAATATTGCTTAAGTCCTTATTTTTAAAACCCTTTTGTTCACATATTACCAAAAAATTCTCTATTTTTTTCCTATTTCGGAATTTATTAAATAGGATCTTAAAATCAAACTATTTATTTTTCCCAAATTCTTTTCTTTTAATTTATTCAACTTCACTATAAATTTTTAACTTATAAATATTTTTTTCAAAAATCGTATATTTATATTTTTTATATTTTAAAATGCCAAAATTATATCCAGCAATATCATAGAATCCAATAATTTCAATTTTCAATATAATCTTATAGATTATTTAAAATAAATCATATCACTGAATATGAAATAAATTCAACATTTTTGAGGAATCCAGTTGGATCACTCCAACCTGTTTCCCTGCATCCACAGATGTTAGCACAATATAAAAATACCAATCCCACTTCGAGGGGGATATCGCGGTATATAGAGTCATCCGCTATAATGCGGGGCTCATAGGGTCTCATCCGCTATATATTGCGGGAATATCAATCACTCCAATATATATACTACTATATATATAATATCACATTCAGACTGATAATAATTATCATATTCAATCAATCAACCAATAATTTAATTTAACTATTTAAATTAACCAGTAATCCAATTTAAGTGAGATTAACTCACCTTGAATCTTTTTATTGCATAGATTCCAACAACGAACCAATTCGGCTATTTTCATTTGATTCGGGACCTCGTAAAAATGAAATTTTTGAATTTATTAGCATTTGACATGATTTTAAACTACCATTCATATTCTCATTTTAAATCTAAATCTATTGGGTTAATAAAATTCCAAATTTTACTTTACTGTTAAATTTTTGATAAACAAATTAAATTAATAGTTTTAAACTTACTTATCATTAAATTAAAATATTTTAAGAAAAATTAAATTACCTTAAGATATATTTTTAAAATTTAACAATAAGTTAAAAATATGCATATATATAAATATATTTCTTAACCTATTATATTTTTATTTTTTTAAAAGATACAGAATTTACCCAGATAGACTTTGCCCACGAACGAAGACTGCACGCCGCCACCATCTTTGTACAACCCAGCCTGAATGAAAATGCACTCAACTTCGACCGTACGCCATCAGCCACGACCCTCCCCCTCATCGCACTTGACGCATAACCCAAACGAAATCGCTGAGTCGCTCCTACGCACGCGACTCCAATCGCGACGTCGACAACCCTAACAGTGCGATGACTCCCATCGCTCTCCTACTCCACGACGAACGCCTCTACCCTGGGTGCGAACACAAACCTACCTCTGAGCCTCCATTTCGATCGCGATGAATAAAACAAACGAATCTCGTTCAATTTCATTGTGGGGAATCTTGAAGTTAGAACAAGACGTGCAAGAAGCTGACGCCATTATCTTCTTTGAATCGTTTATGGTTGGGAGGAGAGGAAATCGAAGTGGGATTCTGCGATTTTGATTTTCGTACATTTTTTTTCCTGAAGTATCGGCCATGGCCAAATTTTAACTGGGAAGGAAAATAAATGAGGAAGGCCGATGATTCTCCTTGCAAGCATACATATTATATATATATATATATATTTATTTTCTTGAAACCGTTTGCATTTTTAAAAGGAAGAACAGAGGGAATAGGAAGAGATTTTAACGTGCTTCAACCAACTTGCTACAGTGACTTGAGGTGAAATGATAAAGTTCTGATGTGAATATATATGTCAGTCAGTAATATATATATATATATTTTAAATCGTCTCGACCTCGCAACTTAAAATCTCGACCTCCTATCGAGGCATGTCGCTAGGCATTTATAGTGTTATACCCTTATTCCGAACGCAATGGAAAAAGTTTTAAGTCCTAATTCGATCGTATGGAGAAGATAGCTTTTTGGACCCAATTTATAATGAATTTTCGATATAGATTTTAGCGCGTTTACATACTGTACGGCCACACGATAACTCCAAACGCTACAAAATTTGAAATCCAATAATAATACACTATTATGAATCCAATGGAACAGGTTTCGTCGAAATCCGAGACTGTGCCTCGGAAAGCTATTTTTAAATGTCAATTCAAACGATATATTTTCAAAACTGAACAAACCACCTTTAAATTAAATTTTAAAGCTTTTATTATCTTCCATTTTATCAATATAAATTTTATAAGCCTTCAAATTATTTTTAACGAGCTTAAAAATCAAGATTCAACATTTTACCCTATTTCCAATTATTTAATTCAATAATTAAACGGTCCAAAAATTAGTTATATTTGAAATTCAAGTTAAAAATTGACTTTTAAATATTTAAAATCAATTAAATATTCCAATTTCAAATGTCCAAAATTCCGGGTCGTTACATTCCTCCCCCTTATAAGAATTTCGTTCTCGAAATTGCTAGTTAAGAAGGATGGTCCACAACTCGTTAACTATTTCCCAAAACCACACAGTTTCAACTACTTCCCAAAACAATTTTTTTATATTAAAAACACACTATCACTCTTACCAACTTTCCCAAACCCATCCATAGGTTCCAAATAATATTATCCCCTCAATAATTCAAATTATAGTTTAAAACCAAATTTTAAACTATCAAAATTTTCTTCAAAATATTTCTAACTTCTTAAATTTTCGAAAAATTTCTCCAGCGTCTCCTTTGCGCGACTAGATCGGAACAACTACAAAACGCCTCTACGGGCCCCAAATTTTTAAAAGAAAACAAAAGCCAAGTGGCTAGATCAGAAAACTATCAATTTCATATAGTAATTTAAACACATACCTTTTTGTCGGGCATTTAAAATTTTCTTCTGAAATCGAAAATATCAATTTTCCTTTTTCTTTTAAATACTGCATCTTACGTACCAATCATACCTAATCATTCAATTCTACCTCATTTTTACTTTTTTCTTTTCGACATTTTCAATATTTGCTTTACTTAAGCCGTACGATGTACACATATCATCCGTACGCAATATCAAATTCGATCGCTCACTCAATCACACAATTCCGAACTAGTATCATTCACCCAACTCCCTAGTGCGTACTCAGATCTAGTTTCTTGATCAGAAACCGTCGTTCTCCTTGCATAGCCGTACACTATGATAGAGAATTTCAGAATCAATCAAAAATCCATATCCAGGGTTCGCCGTCGAAAATCGAGTGAAAAATACCAACTCGGATCGATATAACTATCTCGAAATTCTGTGCTCGGATCTGGATCGAATCATTATGCGAATAAAATAATATATGTGCACTTACTTATTTATTTCTAATTGATTAATATTTATATCAATTTCTTTATATTCACATTTATTTCAATTTCCATTCACTTATTCACACTTTCCCTTTTTCACAACTTTCAGTTTAATCTTCATTCAAATATTAACTTAGTATGTTTCTAATACCAAATTTACTTAAGAATTTCACCATCCATTTCTTAAGTTCAATATAAATATTTTAAACAACTCCTTATATTTATTCCCACTTCATCACTTAAGCTTTTATATCCATCTTCATTCAAATTAAATTTCAATTCTATTTGAATTCAATCTATCTTCAGATTTTAAATATTGAATTTTATCAACTATCTCCCAATCATATATGATCCACCTAAATATTTTAAATTAGTTTCATTTACTAATTTATTTCAAATTCCAATAAATTTTATTCCCTAACTTTATTTCATTTATTCCACTCGAACTATTTTTTTTTTCAATTTCACTTTATTTAACATAGTTCAAATTAAACATCATTCAAATTTTCAAATTTCAATTCAATTTACTTACAAATTAAATTAATTTGTTCATTCACAAATTCATTTTCCAACTTAATAAATTTCTACTTTAATGACCATTTCATTTAACCCTCTTAGGCTAATTCCTCAAATCTCACCTTTATTTAACTCAATTCAGTTGAATTTCACTCCATAAAATAAGATTTCAAAATTTCTGAAGTTATCAAACTTACTAATACTCTATTCACCCATTTTTCTTTAATTCACTTCATTTAATTGGTTTACTTTTCTAACTTATTTTGTTTTCACACTTACTTTAATTCAACTCTTCTTAAGTTAAATTTTATCCTAACAAATTTCAAATTTTATAAGTTACCAAACCATTTTATCATATCTCCAAATAAAAATTTGGATCAAACCCCAGAGTTTTAAACAATTACTTAATATTTCAAAATCATTTTTGAAATCATATATATATATATATATGCCAAATGTAACATCCCATCGTTTTGGACCATTCAAATCAACAATAAAACCACACATGTCAGACTTGAATAATTCAAAACAATAGATTATTAATAAAATTTTGGGGCAAACAAATCAATCACAAAATCATAGGCACAGAATATCAAAATAACTCGCAGTGGAATAAAATAAACATAGTAGTTCATGAATCTACTAAATACAAAGTCTCGAAACTAATACATAATACCAAAGCTTGAATCCAATATATTTGGAAATTCAAGGTACATAAGTTCTCTACTACAAAAGCAAAAGCTGAGTGGAAATAACTAGAATAGAAATATCAAGTAGACAGCTAAATCTCCGGCGGATCTCTAGCTCCAAAATGATGAAACCAAATCTGTGAAACTCAGGCTGACCCCAGCGTAAAGAAAAACACAAAACACTTGAGTCGGGACATACATACTTATAAAGTGTAAATCAACTCAAGTGAACTGTAAAGAAATGCATCAATACCTTAAAGAATGCTTGGTATCGCCCATCCATTAAGGATCCGTTAAACTATTTACTATGTAGTAATATACGATATTATAATAATGTCTAAAGTAAAGTAAACTATTAAAATAGCGTTAAGGCGTTACATTTTCCCCCTTAACAGATTTTTATTTCCCATAATCTATACAGTACCATAATCCCACCCGTATTGGGTGCCGTTAGAGGGCACTCCATAGCTATGGTACAAACCAAACTCGTAAAGAGGTCCAGTTGCCCGAGGGGCATCTTCGCATCTCCAGTGAAATCGTGTAGTGGTTTATTGCAGGGAGATACATCCTTCATTGATAGTTTCATTTTGTCGAATGCATGTTTGAATAGGATATTTACTGAGCTTCCAGTGTCTACTAGAATTCGGAAAACTTCGGCTGGACCGAGCTGGGCAGAGATAACCATGGGATCCATGTGAGGGTATTGTCTTCCTTCTAGGTCACGCCTACCGAATGTGATGTCGTGATTCTCTTTCCGCTTCGTGTGGCGCTCTTCCATAACAGAATTAACACAGTCTTCATTGTTTCTAAGTGATTTTCCATATCTTTCCATCTCTGCCCAGCTTCTGTCGGCGATGTGCGGTCCTTCCGAGATGGTATGGACCACTATCTTCTCTTGACTAGAGCCGCTAGTGTTGCGGTTTCCTCTGCCGATCTCCGGTGAGGGTAGCCTTGGGTTCTCGTTGGTAGGAGCTGGAGTCCTGTCCTGACCTTTAACATAGCGTTCCAGTTTCTTCCTTCTGATGTGTTCTTCAATCAAGTCCCGGAGATGATGGCACTCATTGGTATCATGCCCATGAGATTCGTGGAAGCGTCAGAACTTTCCAGACTTCTACGCGTTATCTGATTCCTTCTTGTATGGTGGGCGTTTGTATCTAACTTCGCCTTGGGTGGCAAGGAAGATGTTTTCGACGGTTTCGTTCAAAGGAGTATAAGTGTCGAATCTCGGTCCTGGCCGATATAGGCGCTTTTCTCCCTTCTTGCCCCCAGCATTGTCTCTGGAATCATTTCACGTCCCTTGCCACAGCAGGCGCGTTGCTGTGAGTTGCCTTATTTTGTTGTCCTGACTGCCCCTTAACGGCAGCATCCTCAAGCCTCATATATTTCCCGGCTTCATGGAAGAAATCGGGTAAAGTGGCTGGTTTTTCTTTTGTCAACCTTCTAGCAAATTTAGTGTCCGGATGCACACCACTATAGAGGGCCATTAGGATAAGCTTCTCATCGGCATATTGGACGTGGCCGCTGTGGCATTGAATCGGGTTAGGTATTGCTGCAGTTTCTCTCCAGGTTTCTGTTTGATGCTGGATAAGGAATAAGCGTCCTTAGGTTGTTCCACATGAATGCGGAACCGACTAATAAACTTTTCTTTCAACATTTCCCACGAGCTGATGGATCCCTGGGGTAAATGACAAAACCAGGAGGTAGCGAGATCTGCTAAGAATAGTGGAAAGCATTTGCACAGTACTCCCTCTGTTGCTCCACTCATGAGCATATGTTGTGTGTATCTCTGTAAGTGTACAACGGGGTCGGAGGTTCCTTTGTAAGGTTCCATTGTTGGCATCTTCCATTCTCGGGGGGTGATAGCAATTTCGATATTGTGGGCGAAAGGGCTGGTTACCCTAGCGCCTATCCCTCGATCCCTTTGCTCCCATTGGACGCATTCTCTGAACAAGCGTGCCATCCTTTCATCAGAATTTGGAGCAGATAGAAACGAGTTCGGTTCTGTTCTGTGGGATTGATTCCGTCCAGATGACCTGTAGGGATGGTATCGTCTATTATTCCTTATATTCTCCAATGGCTGCCTTTGGTCTTCTGGGATCATGCTAGGGTAAGCTACAGTTGGCCCTTGCCTTGATCTTCCCCTGCTGGGTTCTGATCTAAGCACTTCCTCGGGTCCAACTTCGGGCAGGACTCTAGCTCGGCCCCGTTCACTGGCGTTTCCGTGGTTAGGCAGTACAACCGGCTCAGCCACAGTTGACCTCTGCCCGGTACCTCCCCTGTTGGGTTCGGTTCCAAGCGTTTCCTCAAGCCTAACTTCGGGTTGCGCTAGATCTCGGCTCCTACCATGGCTGCTTCTGCCGTTAGCTCCTTCGAAGAAGGAAGATCTTAGTTGTCTCTGAGATCCTCCAGACTGGGACTCACCCCATGATTCAGTGTTGCGGTTGGACTCTTCAGCATCCCTTAAGCGTGACATGAGATGGTCCACCAAGGCTTCCTGCTGGGATGTGAAGCGGTTAGTTACTTCTGCCACAACCCTGTCTAGATTTGCCCTAGTAATTGCTGCAGGCTGTTCTACGGCAGGAGTGGTTGGATTAGCCTGACCTTCATTTGGTACTGCTGCTGGAGGGGGACGATTTACTTGATCTGTGACCACTGGATCTGGAAGACTGCTGGTTGCGATGTTTTTTCCCTTGTTAACATCTTTCTTTTGCTTGGGAGGCATGTTTTCCAAGCGATGAACGATGTTGTTAGGAAAAAGGTTAAGTGGAAGAAGCTGAAGCTTCGAGCTTCTAGTTCTCAGTGAAAGCACCAAAAATGTTTGCACAAAAATTGGACAAACACCTCAAAGTCGTATGATTTAATTGATTTTACGTTGTTCTTAGTGATTTGGATGATTTATGCAAATATATGAAAAGCAGGGACTAAACTGTAAAAGACACGCAGATTTATAGTGGTTCGGCCAGAATGTGCCTACGTCCACTTTATATATTATTTCTCTTTTCTTGTTTAGATTACAAGTACAAAGCTTTGATACTAGTATTTGAAAGTTGTTTGAAAGTTCTCTCCGTGCTTGAGCTCTCAAACTTGTCCCCCATTGTTGTACCCCTGCCCCTCTATTTATAGAGTGAGGTTGGGGGTAGGAGTCTTGGATGTATATAGCTGCTAGTGGGCCTGGGCTGACGCGATCTGACCTGGTAGTGTTGGTCCGGAAGGAGCTTGGTTCGGAATGTCTCGGTCCGGTGGTAGGTGGTCCGGTAGGAGCTTGTTTCGGAATGTCTCGATCCGGTGGTAGGTGGTCCGGTAGGAGCATGGAGCTTGTTTGCTCGGTACCGAATGGTCCGGTAGGAGCATGGTTCGGTGGGAGCTTGGAGCTTGTTCGCTCGGTACCGAATGGTCCGGTAGGAGCATGGTTCGGTGGGAGCTTGGAGCTTGTTGGCTCGGTACCGAATGGTCCGGTAGGAGCATGGTTCGGTGGGAGCTTGGAGCTTGTTGGCTCGGTACCGAATGGTCCGGTAGGAGCATGGTTCGGTGGTGGTATAAACGTACCCAACATTTGCCCCCCAAAGTAGGGAATACGCTCAGCGTATGTCGTGCTTTGTTCCAGTTTGGACGACCACATTCGGCCCGAGAATCGAACCGGCTGGTCCGGCTATCAACCCTCCTCTATAAGTAGGAGCCATATGCCTTCGTCATACCTTACCGAACGAAAAATAGCCGAGTCAAATTCTGAACTGCCGAATCAATCTTAGCTGCCGGACCAGGTGATTTTTCTTCTGCCGAACCAGTTTTTAAGATTGAGTCTCTTTGTTCTACCTAAGGACTTTCAATGCCGAACGAACTCGATACCGAACGAACTTGAAAATTTTCTGTATCGAATGGACCTTATACTGAGAATGCCGAATGAATCTATACTGAGAATGCCGAATGAATCTATACTGAGAATGCTGAATGAATCTTTAGTTGGGCTTTACTGAATGAATTCGGGGATTGCGAGTGTTGAATGAACCCTTTACCGGATGGACTTTTGTACCTGAATCACCAGTGAAACTCTAGATTACATAGTTTATGTGTCTTAACGATATACTTTCTTGTGTCTGCAGATAAATGTCTCAAAGAGTGGAAACCCGACCAGAGAAGAAAAGATCTTAGGATAGAGAAGAGCCTTCCTCAGTGCCCCCGGCTCAGCTAGGATCTGCCCGTCATGGGCCCACCCCGAGATCATTGGTGGATGGGTACGGTCCTCAGGAACTTATTAACTTGCCTCTTGATTGCTTCCCTAACTCACTCAAGGGCGAGCAACTTGATGTTATATCTCGCTCTTTCGGGATCGACCGAGCGCGCATGTTATTGTCGGGCGGGAGTGATGCCGTATGATCCTCCCGAAGGATATTTTGCCTACAACAGATACCATTGCATGTGTGGTGCCATCCCGCCTCTCAACGCCTGGGTAGTCAGCTTTCTCACATATTTTAAGGTAGCTCCATTCCAGCTTCAGCCCAACTCCTATGCCATTCTGGTGAGTCTCTTCGTCATCTTCCAGAGGAGATATGGGCGTCCTCCTTCCAATCGGGAGATCCGGTATTTGTACAACTTGAGAGGCTATAAGAAGGGGTCTCCCTACATCAGCTTGGAATCGGCCGTATCCTTTAAGCCGGTCCTGGATTTATACTCCAAGTACAGCATGTTCAAAAAGGAATGGTTTTTTGTCAGGGATGATTCCGTTTCTATTCGGTGCTTCACCTCCGGATGTAAGTCAAAGCTTTATTTTTAATTCCCGTTCTGGTTGCAATGCTCCTTCTTATGTGTTTTTATTTTTTGCTAGCGACAGGTGGTTTTACGGTCGTGGAGAATGATCGCCTGGTTCAGACGGCAGCAGAAATAGAAGCTATTACTGGAAGAGATAGGTCGGCTGCTTACCTGATCAAGAACGCTACACTTTTGGAGTACAACTTGATCCTTCCACAGCAGTCCGTGGTCAAGCAGAGGGACACGGCTGAAGAGAAGGCTGCCCAAGCTAAAGAAGGGGCCGAGTCGAAGAGCAGCAAAAGGAGGCCCTTTCCGAAATATCCGGTTGCCGGGGGGAAGAAGCTCAAAAAGTCTGATGGTCCCTCTCCCAGTACATGTCCTGATATCCCGGAGGAGGGAGATGTGGAGGAGGAGCAAGGCGGAGATGGAGGAGAAGGTGCTGGAGGTGGCGACGGTGTCGGGGCTTTGTCTTCTGGGCAAGTAGGCGAGTGCAAGAGTGGACGGATGATGCTTTTCGCCAGGCCTTCGAAGGTTTGGAGAGGACAGAGAAGTCCAGGAAAGCTGAGAAAGTTGGGACCGTCGTCGATTTATCTTCCGGGAGCGCTTCTACTGAGGCAACCTCTGCGGTTCAAGGTGAATTTCCCTCTGTTCTTTTTTATTCTCGAATGATGGCTCAATGCATACTGGTGACACTTGATTTTTACTCCAGGAGTGGAAAAAACGGCCAAGACCTCAGATCTTCGGCACAGGCTTGAACAATACAAACTCCTTAAAGCTTCCGCCAAGCCGAAGCCTTCTACTAACCGCCCGGGAGACATAGTCGGCTATCGTCCTCTTCTCGGAGTTATTGAAGAAGATATACAGAAGAGGAAGAGGAGTCGATCTTCGTCTGAACCTCTTCTTGAACCACCGGCCCCACTCTAGCATATTCACGACATTACAGAGGAGGATACTGAGCTTATGCCCTACCCCCATCCGTCTGAGAACCCAACCGTCATCCCAATAGATCATCCTGGCTTAGTACGCAATCCGTTTGCGGGTCATCCGGACCTGGACCCGGCATCTCATGACATCTCTTTTGATGAGGTTACTGGTGAGCACCTTCTTCCTCGCAATCCTATGGTAAGAGTGCTTGATGAGGCCAAGTCCCTGGACCTTGATTTGCTTACTACTCGGATCGTCGCTATGGGGGACGAAGATAAGGCAAATATCGACCGGGTTGCTGAGGAGACCAGGAAGTTAATGGGGCATCATGCTCGACTGGTCAAGGCCGGGGAGGAAATTGGGAGTGCCAACATAAGACTGCGGTTAGTGGTTTCCGACCAGGCCAAGCAACTCGCCGATCAGGCCATCCAGATCTCTCAGCACGAGGCCGCCTCCAGACGTCTAAAGAAAACTATGGAAGAGGCCAGCCGGGCCGAACTGTGGAAAATGGAGGCTACTTGCAAGGAACGGATCGATATGGCCATTGCCACGGTGGATGAGGTTCGGAAAGCGGATCTTGAGCAGATAGAGGAGTTATCTGGGAGGCTTGAGGCCGCAGAGCTTGCTCAAGCTAAGTTGAAGGAGGAGATGGAGGCGACGCGGAAATCCCTTCAGGCTGACTGTTCGAGATACCAATTGGAGAGAGATGCTGCCGTCGTAAGGTTGTCGGCTTCTGAGGCTCGGACGAGGGAGTTTGAGGAGAACGAGGGGATGATGGATGAAATGCTCCAGGATATGTACTTTCGTACTTGGAAGCAGGGCAACCTCTCCTGGATGGATAATTATCCCCGGGTCATGGCTAGGGTTTATCTCCGGGCTCTGGAGGAGGCTAGGGTTGATGAGGATAAAGAGGGTGGTGTGGCCTTCCGAATGGACGTGGTCACAGCTCGGTTTACTGAGGAGGAGAAAGTGGCGGTGAAGGAGGGCATGCAGTTACTTGCCGTCGAGGAGGTAGGTGTGGAAGTAGAGGATGATGGTCAAGATGATCAAGGAGCAGATGCTGGTAAGTTTTTCTTTTCAGTCCCCCTGTTAACTTGGTTGCTTATCACTAATGAATTCTTTTCTTGACTGGACAGGTGGGCAACAGGACAAGGATAAGACTCCGACGCAGCCGGCCCCTTGATTAGACCTGGATATCTTTTTGTAGACTTGACATTGTTGTATATGTTAGTCTCAGAATAGTAACGTAACTCCTAGGTTGTAATTATGCTACTTGTAATAAACAACACTATTCTTGACGTGTAATTCTTTAACTTAAGCTGATTCTGTTGTCTTTTGAATGTTCTTGCTATTTTGACATGTTGTATGAGAAATATAGCTATGCATATTCTTGTAAATAAATTGTGTCTGACGTCAGGTTCTTGTTTAAAACATAATTTCATGACTTGCAATGTTAGCGTGAGGTGTGAATAAATTATAGTCACGTGTTTACACATGAAAGAAGGAAATACCGCCCTTTATATTTTGCTTGTAGATGGCAGCTTTGAATATCCTGTGTGACCGAGTAAGGGATGCGGTCCAGTATCTTGCTATGAGTATCTGCTTCCATTAGTGAATGTCTCCTGTTTTGTGTCCTGTACTTCAGGGATTGTTACAGAGGATAGGAGAAAAGTTTCTTAAATAAAATTGAAATACGTGAAATAGTAAAACTTCCAATCACGGAAGGCCTTCGATGTGCTTAAGTTCGTGGCAAACGGGCTTTGTAGTCACTTTCCCTAGCTGTGGGTCTTAGAGACATTTGTCACCCATCTTATGTCTCCGCGGGGAGTTAATTATTTTTTACCACAACCGCACTTAAGACACATCGGAGCCGAGATCGCGCACAGTAACTACCCGGGCCATTATGGCCCGTAATCATGTGTATTATTCGATTTACTGTGGCCGGCTAGCGTGTGTGTCGATCGTCAACCGTGAACTGCCCCTGGCTGGCCACACCTTATGTTGGGGCTTATAGTCGGTTCACAGTTGCCGGCAAGCCGAACGCCATAATGAGCTACCTCGGCTATAGTCGGCCTTCTCGGTGGCTTATAATCGGCTCATTACAGTTGGCTTTAAGGGCCGTCGTGAGCAATGAGTTAACCCGCAGCAGAGGGATGCCGGAGAAAAAGTGTCTCATTGGCGAGGGCATAGATTCGCATAGTACCTGTTAGGTCTTGTCCGGGTGAAGTTGCGCTGTGGCGTGCTTTGAATGGAAATGCTACATGCATAGGATTTTGTTCAACAGAAAAGGATAAAGTTAACGAGCAGCCAAGATATAAAGGGACAAGTTAAAAAAGAGACAAGGTTTTTTTAAAGTGGTTCGGCGTGAAAATGCCTACGTCCACTGATTCTCTTTGTTAATTCACTTCATATGGGCAGTACAAGTTAAGAAAAGTACCGACGGAGGTGTTGGATGTTCCATGCCCTTTGGAACACCTCTCCGTCTACTGTTGACAAAATATAAGCTCCATTGTGGAGATTTTTATGAATTACATATGGTCCATCCCAGATTGGATCTAGTGCTCCGGGGCGAGGGAAGATTCGCTTGAGGACAAGATCCCCTTCTTGTAAGGTACGATGCTTGACTTTGGAGTTGTATTGTGCTGCCACTTTTTGCTTGTGGGCTGCTGCTTTGAGGACTGCATCATTTCTTCTCTCCTCAATTAGATCCAAAGACATGTGAAGGAGTTCTTCGTTTTCTTCTGGGTTATGGTGGATCCTACGGTGGGAAGGCACGATGGTTTCAACTGGGAGCATAGCCTCCGATCCGTATGCCAAAGAGAAAGGAGTATGCCCTGTTGATGTTCTGAAAGATGTGCGATAGGCCCACAGTGCTGTAGGGAGTTCATCCACCCAAGCGCCCTTTGACTTTTCGAGTTTCTTTTTTATTAGAGTTTTCAGAATTTTGTTGACGGCTTCGACTTGTCCGTTTGCCTAGGGATACGCTACGGATGAGAAGCTTTTGTGAATTCCATGCTCTCGGCACCAGTTGGCGAATTCCTCGCTGTCAAACTGAAGTCCATTGTCCGATATGATTTTGAATGGGACTCCGTACCTGCACAGAACATTTTTGATCAAGAAGTTAATAACTTTTGCTGAAGATACTTTATTCAGAGGTTCTGCTTCCACCCATTTGGTGAAATAGTCCACTGCCACTATAGCATATTTGGCCCCGCCTCGGCCCATTGGTAGTTCGCCGATTAAGTCAATTCCCCATACTGCGAAGGGCCAAGGGCTGGCCATTTGAGTAATCTCAGTTGTTGGTAGCCGCAGAATCTTAGCAAACTTCTGGCATCTGTCACATTTTTTGACGAAATCTAAGGCGTCCTTGCTTAAGGTGGGCCAGAAATATCTATATTGGAGTATCTTTTTGGCTAAAGTTTGCCCTCCAGTGTGATCTCCGCAGCTTCCTTGATGAATGTTGGATAAGATTTCCTTCGCTTCCCTTCCAGCGACACACCTTAATAAGGGGTTAGAGAATCCGCGCCGATAGAGGATGTCTTCTTGTATTGTGTAGCGGGAAGCTTTCCTCAAGATTTTCTTGACTTCGTTACGCCCGCTGGTTAGTGTGCCTCTTTGTAAGTAGTCTCGGATGGGAGTCATCCAAGTTGCTTCTTCGGTTGCAACTATCAGATTCACTTGCTCAAAACTTGGGGTCAGTTGCCTTGAGATGGTTACCGCTCCGGAAATAGCGCCGTCTCTCACGCTTGTTTGCTTCGCCAATTCGTCGGCCTCTCGGTTCTCTTCTCGAGGGATGTGTTTGACTAAGTAGTGGTCCAATCGATTGAGAAGTAACTTGGTCTTCTTCAAATATGCTATGAGTCGTTCTTCTCGAGCTTGGAATTCTCCTAGTATTTGATTAACAATAAGTTGAGAATTGCTATGAAGACACAAAGAATTGGCTCCGATTTCTAAGGCAAGTTCTAATCCAGCTATCACTGCTTCATACTCTGCATCGTTGTTGGTGGCAGCGAACTCCAACCTTATAGCATAGTGCAGCTTATTTCCCCTAGGGGTGACTATTACCACACCTGCCCCCGAGCCTTGGTCGTTTGATGCCCCATCCACGAAGAGATTCCACTTAATATCTTCTGCTATTTCCGATTGCTCCTTACCTTCGTTGGTGGTGAATTCTGCAATGAAATTGGCCATGGCTTGTCCCTTGATGGAGGTGCGAGGGTGATAGGTGATATCATACTAACTCAGTTCAATACACCATTTAAGTAGTCGCCCGGAAGTATCGGGACGATGGAGTACCTGCCTCAGTGGTTGATCGGTCAGAACTTTGATGGAATGGGACTGGAAGTAGTGACGCAGTTTCCGTGACGTGATCAGTAAATAGTATGCTAGCTTCTCAAGTTTAGGATATCTGACTTCTGCCCCTGTAAACCTCTTACTTACAAAGTAAACTAGCCGCTGCGTGCGGTTGTCTTCCCTTACCAACGCAGCGCTTAGGGCGTGAGATGACACAGCAAGGTATAGGTATAACTCTTCGCCTTCGCTTGGAGTCGAGAGTACCGGCGGTTTCTGGAGGTGTTCGATTAAGTTAAGGAAAGCGGTTAAGCATTCGTCAGTCCATTCGAACTTTCCTTTGTCTTTCTTCATAGCTTCGAAGAAGGGGACACACTTGTCCGTTGCTTTGGAGATGAATCGGCTTAGGGCGGCCACTTTTCCATTCAGGCTTTGCATTTCCTTTCGAGTGGAGGGTATCTTGATATCCTTTAGCGCTCGGACTTGTTCAGGGTTTGCTTCAATCCCTCTGGCATGGACGATGAATCCCAAGAACTTTCCTGATGATACTCCGAAGGAGCATTTTAGAGGATTGAGTTTCATTCCATATTGGCGAAGTACTTGAAACATCTTGCCCAGATGGCTTACGTGATCGTCGGCTTTCCTTGACTTTACCAGCATGTCATCCACATACACTTCCATAGTTTGTCCTATTAGCCCTGCAAACATCTTGTTGACGAGGCGCTGGTAGGTGGCTCCTGCGTTTTTAAGTCCGAAAGGCATTACCTTATAGCAGTATAAACCCCGGTCAGTGATGAAACTAGTGTGGTCTTGATCGGGAGCATGCATAGGAATTTGGTTATATCCTGAGTATGCGTCCATAAAAGATAAGAGTTCGTGCCCGGCTGTGCTGTCTACAAGTTGGTCGATTCGGGGAAGTGGGAAGCAATCCTTTGGGCAGGCGTTGTTTAAGTTGGAGAAGTCAATGCATGTTCGCCACTTCCCATTAGCCTTCTTTACTAGTACCGGGTTGGCGATCCATTCTGGGTAGATGGCTTCTCGTATGAAGTCATTGGCAAGTAGATTCTTTACTTCTTCATCGAGGGCTGCTGATCGTTCTGCCACCATACTTCTCTTTCTTTGTTTTACAGGCGCCTTGGTAGGATCAATGTTTAGTAAATGGCATGCTACGTCGGGGGAGATTCTGATCATGTCAGCGTGTGACCATGCGAATACATCCAAGTTGTGGCGGAGAAAGTCGATGAGTTGCTCCTTCAACTCTGTTTTTAGTTGGGACCCGATTTTCAATAGTCTACTCGAGTCGTGCTTGTCTACAGATACAAATTCCATAGCCTCCGCAGGCTCGGCGGTGGCCTCCTCCTCTTTGTCCCTAGGGTCTAATTCATTGAAAGGGTCGTTGGTATATCGAAGAGGAGGGGCTTTCTTTAGTTGCTATGCTTCCAAACTTTTTGTGCAGAGGGCAACCTCTACACTTTTCCCTTTACCCTTCCTGTGGTTGTTGCGAAGTTCAGTCACATAGCAGTCTCGAGCAACGTCTTGGTC
This sequence comes from Allium fistulosum, assembly GCA_030737815.1. Classification (NCBI taxonomy): domain Eukaryota; kingdom Viridiplantae; phylum Streptophyta; class Magnoliopsida; order Asparagales; family Amaryllidaceae; genus Allium; species Allium fistulosum. Next base: position 306,696,515 of record CM060904.1, on the reverse strand, counting down.
TCCTTGGACTTCCCCTACTCCATTGTTCGTTGGAAATTTCATCTTTAGGTACCATGGGGCTAGGACAATTTGGAAGTCAGATAAGGTTGGCCTTCCTAAGAAGGCGTTGTAGGCCGAGTGGTTTTCTATTAGCACAAACGTCTGTTTCCATACAACGGAGCGGGGATGGCTTCCAATTTCAACAAAGAGGTCCAGTTGCCCGAGGGGCATCTTCGCATCTCCAGTGAAATCGTGTAGTGGTTTATTGCAGGGAGGTACATCCTTCATTGATAGTTTCATTTTGTCGAATGCATGTTTGAATAGGATATTTACTGAACTTCCAGTGTCTACTAGAATTCGGAAAACTTCGGCTGGACCGAGCCGGGCAGAGATAACCATGGGATCCATGTGAGGGTATTGTCTTCCTTCTAGGTCACGCCTACCGAATGTAATGTCATGATTCTCTTTCCGCTTCGGGTGGCGCTGTTCTATAACAGAATTAACACAGTCTTCATTGTTTCTAAGCGACTTTCCATATCTTTCCATCTCTGCCCAGCTTCTGTCGGCGATGTGCGGTCCTCCCGAGATAGTATGGACCACTATCTTCTCTTGACTAGAGCCGCTAGTGTTGCGGTTTCCTCTGCCGATCTCCGGTGAGGGTAGCCTTGGGTTCTCGTTGGCAGGAGCTAGAGTCCTGTCCTGACCTTTTACATAGCGTTCCAGTTTCTTCCTTCTGATGTGTTCTTCAATCAAGTCCCGGAGATGATGGCACTCATTGGTATCATGCCCATGAGATTCGTGGAAGCGACAGAACTTTCCAGACTTCTGCGCGTTATCTGATTCCTTCTTGTATGGTGGGCGTTTGTATCTAACTTCGCCTTGGGTGGCAAGGAAGATGTTTTCGACGGTTTCGTTCAAAGGAGTATAAGTGTCGAATCTCGGTCCTGGCCGATATAGGCGCTTTTCTCCCTTCTTGCCCCCAGCATTGTCTCTGGAATCATTTCTTCGAACGTCCCTTGCCACAGTAGGCGCGTTGCTGTGAGTTGCCTTATTTTGTTGTCCTGACTGCCCCTCAACGGCAGCATCCTCAAGCCTCATATATTTCCCGGCTTCATGGAAGAAATCGAGTAAAGTAGCTGGTTTTTATTTTGTCAACCTTCTAGCAAATTTAGTGTCCGGATGCACACCACTACAAAGGGCCATTAGGATAAGCTTCTCATCGGCATCTTGGACGCGGCCGCTGCGGCATTGAATCGGGTTAGGTATTGCTGCAGTTTCTCTCCAGGTTTCTGTTTGATGCTAGATAAGGAATAAGCGTCCTTAGGTTGTTCCACATGAATGCGGAACCGACTAATAAACTTTTCTTTCAACATTTCCCACGAGCTGATGGATCCCTGGGGTAAATGACAGAACCAGGAGGTAGCGAGATCTGCTAAGAATAGTGGAAAGCATTTGCACAGTACTCCCTCTGTTGCTCCACTCATGAGCATATGTTGTGTGTATCTCTGTAAGTGTACAACGGGGTCGGAGGTTCCTTTGTAAGGTTCCATTGTTGGCATCTTCCATTCTCGAGGGGTGATAGCAATTTCGATATTGCGGGCGAAAGGGCTGGTTACCCTAGCGCCTATCCCTCGATCCCTTTGCTCCCGTTGGACGCATTCTCTGAACAAGCGTGCCATCCTTTCATCAGAATTTAGAGCAGATAGAAACGAGTTCGGTTCTGTTCTGTGGGATTGATTCCGTCCAGATGACCTGTAGGGATGGTATCGTCTATTATTCCTCATATTCTCCAGTGGCTGCCTTTGGTCTTCTGGGAGCATGCTAGGGTCAGCTACAATTGGCCCTTGCCTTGATCTTCCCCTGCTGGGTTCTGATCTAAGCACTTCCTCGGGTCCAACTTCGGGCAGGACTCTAGCTCGGCCCCGTTCACTGGCGTTTCCTTGGTTAGGCAGTACAACCGGCTCAGCCACAGTTGACCTCCGCCCGATACCTCCCCCGTTGGGTTCGGTTCCAAGCGTTTCCTCAAGCCTAACTTCGGGCTGCGCTCGATCTCGGCTCCTACCATGGCTGCTTCTGCCGTTAGCTCCTTCGAAGAAGGAAGATCTTAGTTGTCTCTGAGATCCTCCAGACTGGGACTCACCCCATGATTCAGTGTTGCGGTTGGACTCTTCAGCATCCCTTAAGCGTGACATGAGATGGTCCACCAAGGCTTCCTGCTGGGATGTGAAGCGGTTAGTTACTTCAGCCACAACCCTGTCTAGATCTGCCCTAGTAATTGCTGCAGGCTGTTCTGCGGCAGGAGTGGTTGAATTAGCTTGACCTTCATTTGGTACTGCTGCTGGAGGGGGACGATTTACTTGATCTATGACCACTGGATCTGGAAGACTGCTGGTTGCGATGTTTTTTCCCTTGTTAACATCTTTCTTTTGCTTTGGAGGCATGTTTTCCAAGCGATGAACGATGCTGTTAGGAAAAAGGTTAAGTGGAAGAAGCTGAAGCTTCGAGCTTCTAGTTCTCAGTGAAAGCACCAAAAATGTTTGCACAAAAAATGGACAAACACCTCAAAGTCGTATGATTTAATTGATTTTACGTTGTTCTTAGTGATTTGGATGATTTATGCAAATATATGAAAAGCAGGGACTAAACTGTAAAAGACACACAGATTTATAGTGGTTCAGCCAGAATGTGCCTACGTCCACTTTATATATTATTTCTCTTTTCTTGTTTAGATTACAAGTACAAAGCTTTGATACTAGTATTTGAAAGTTGTTTGAATGTTCTCTCCGTGCTTGAGCTCTCAAACTTGTTCCCCATTGTTGTACCCCTGCCCCTCTATTTATAGAGTGAGGTTGGGGGTAGGAGTCTTGGATGTATATAGCTGCTGGTGGGCTTGGGCTGACGCGATCTGACCTGGTAGTGTTGGTCCGGAAGGAGCTTGGTTCGGAATGTCTCGGTCCGGTGGTAGGTGGTCCGGTAGGAGCTTGGTTCGGAATGTCTCGGTCCGGTGGTAGGTGGTCCGGTAGGAGCATGGAGCTTGTTGGCTCGGTATCGAATGGTCCGGTAGGAGCATGGTTCGATGGGAGCTTGGAGCTTGTTGGCTTGGTACCGAATGGTCCGGTAGGAGCATGGTTCGGTGGGAGCTTGGAGCTTGTTGGCTCGGTACCGAATGGTCCGGTAGGAGCATGGTTCGGTGGGAGCTTGGAGCTTGTTGGCTCGGTACCGAATGGTCCGGTAGGAGCATGGTTCAGTGGTGGTATAAACGTACCCAACATTTGCCCCCCAATGTAGGGCATACGCTCAGCGTATGTCGTGCTTTGTTCCAGTTTGGACGACCACATTCGGCCCGAGAACCGAACCGGCTGGTCCGGCTATCAACCCTCCTCTATAAGTAGGAGCCATATGCCTTCGTCATACCTTACCGAACGAAAAATAGCCGAGTCAAATTCTGAACTGCCGAATCAATCTTAGCTGCCGGACCAGGTGATTTTTCTTCTGCCGAACCAGTTTTTAAGATTGAGTCTCTTTGTTCTACCTAAGGACTTTCAATGCCGAACGAACTCGATACCGAACGAACTTGAAAATTTTCTTTATCGAATGGACCTTATACTGAGGAAACCGAATGAATCTTATACTGAGAATGCCGAATGAATCTATAGTGAGAATGCCGAATGAATCTATACTGAGAATGCCGAATGAATCTTTAGTTGGGCTTTACTGAATGAATTCGGGGATTCCGAGTGTTGAATGAACCCTTTACCGGATGGACTTTTGTACCTGAATCCTTATGCCAAGTTAAAAGTATTTTAACTTACCATTTATTTTCTTTGAGTAAATAACATTTTATCAATTTTAATTACTATTACATAAATTAAAACTTACAATTTATGGGTTAGAATAAAATTCCATTATTAGGTCAAATTGGATTATTAAATTTTTAATTAACCTTCATACTGTAAATTAGATTCCAAAACTTTACATTTCCAACTATTTATTTCTTATGAAAATTTTAACACATGTAAACAAATTTACAGAAATCCTTACATTAAATTTAGTTGAGATGCATATATAGAAATCCAAAATACTTAATAATTTTTAGAAAATCATTTTAAAATCAACCACGGAGTCTGTATAAAATTCTCTACCCTAGGGTCAAGTAAATACGAACATATATCATTTCAATCGGCAGTTTATTAATTTTTCGGGTTTTATATCATTTCAAACCCACAATCCCAAGTCAAATAAAATTGCTCAGGCCTATCATTTCAGCCCATACAATTTTCCTTAATCTAAAGATCATTCGGGTATGTATCATTTCAACCCATAGTGAAGGAACTTGCAGTATGATTTCAGAATATTAAATAAACATAACAATATACAACATATCATGGCATATGATCATAACAGTTAAAATATTGTATGAAATAACATAATAATATTCAATATATCATGGCATATGATCATAACAGGTAAAATATGGTATGAAATAACATAATAATATTCAATGTGAAATTTCTTAACTTGCATATACAAATCCATACAATTCCATTGTCATCAATTCACCAAAAATATAAGTACGTTATCGAGAGTGATTACTCACCTTTTTTGGTTAGCAAAGTGATTCAAAGCGTAACAAGCACGAAAAATTATGGACAAACTTTAGTGAGAGGAGAATCCAAATCCGACGCTTTGAAAAATAAAGTAAATTCCATACGTAAACAAATAATTCACATAAAATAAAATAGAAAAGAAAATTTATTTTTGCAAAATACAATAGAAGACGCTTGTTTAGGGGGTGCATAGGCTAGGGTTTAGAGGTGGTTTGGGTTAGGGTTAGGCTCGGCCTAGGCTAGGGTTTTGGAGAGGTGGAGGCTCGGGTTTGTAGTGGCAAGGCTCGGCTTTAGTAGGGTTTTGGTGAAGTGGTGCCCGAAAATAGAGAAGGGGGATTGGAGGCCGAAATTGGTGAAGAGGAGAGGGGGAAAGGAAGGAGGAAAAATAGGTTTTGGTTGGAGTTTGGTGATGGGGAGGTGATGGAATAGGTGTGGCCAAAATTTCTAAGGAGATGAGGAGGAAAATTGTAGAGGAGAAGATGAAGAAGGTCTAGGGTTTGGAGGAGAAGGATGAAAAAGAAGAGGACTTACATAATTCTTTGTGGTGGCACAAATGAAGGATGAGGAGGCTAACTAATACCCTAGGAGATGTTATATAGGCTATTCAACAGGTGGCTTCTCATCTACTGCAGGGGTTCTCAGCCCATTAGTACAAGCCCGCATCAAGATATAAATAAGATAGAGGTTAAGAGAAAACAACTGCGTGTAAACCGCTGAAAACAACAAATTTGGAGAAGTAGAAATCAAAATTTAACAAAACGAAAAACCAGGAAAATGTTAGAATTAAATCCATCTTCATAAAAAAAAGTTAAAAATTTAACTGGTTTTAATAACGTTATTAATTGAAATTTTGCGAAATTTTAAAAGATAAAATTTTGAAATATAAATTTGATGTGTGGAATGCGTCCAGTTAAACATAGCAACTGGTAAATTTTCGTCCGAAAATATGAAAGTTTATTTCGCGTGTAAATTTACTTCAATTTAATAAGTTAAAAAGCGATGAAAATAAAATGTTTTCGGAACCTAAATATTTTTACATAGAAAAATTCTAAACCATCTTCTGAGCAAACGTCATTTTTCGTTTTTCCAAATTCGGACTTCTTTGGCTCCGTCGATCTTATTTTTCTACGTTTTTCTTGCATTTTCCGCCAGTAGAAAAATTCGAAATTTTATAATTTAATCGTACCACTGATATTTGTATACCGTTGTGACCATCCCGTCGTGCTGATCTCCACTATATATTCATTTGTGTATTTTGAGATCTGGTACGCGACGAAACGATGAAATCGTACGTCATATCGATACCGAAATTAGTGACTTTTGGAATTTCTTGCTTTTCAAAAATTTGAATGGCTGGTCCAAAAAAATAAATTGCTTTAAATATTTCAGCTGAATCGATGTGAGATTGCTTCTATTTCCAATCCTTAGCCGTTGCCTTTTATAATTCCCAAAATACAAAAAACGTGTGTACTGACTTGAAATAAATTTCACCTGTAGCCGTCTATTCTTCCTTTCCTCCTGTCTGTTTACTTTTCCATCTCCTCTGAAAAACTAAACCACAACTAGAAAAAAATTCACCTCTCCACTTCAATGTTTTCCGCCGTGATGTCCACCACTTCCCCGCCTTCTTTCCCCCTCCACCGCGCCGCCTTTCCGCCATCACCCACGGTCCGAGCCCAGCTGCGCCGAGACCAGAGCCATCAAGCTTAACACCTAACCACCAATCATTCTCCCTCATGCAAGCAAGTACGTCATCATCGGAAACCACTCGGCCTTTGGCCTCGTTCACTAACCTCCGACCACCCCTTTCTCTCGCCGCCAACAACAGCCCCGCCGGCTTTCTTCGCTCAGCCCACACCTCTGCCACCTCCTCGCTTCGCTCTCCATCTCTCTTCTTTTCATTTCGCAACCAGCTCCGCTCAACCGTGAACCCATCACCACCAGCCTCTGCCTGGTCAACATCCACTCCTCGGCAAATTTTTCCTTCGCCTGCAACCTTCCACCGGCTGCCTGACCACCAACAGCCTTCGAATCCGTGTGCATATGCATACTTGAAGCTCGGGTAATAATTTGTCTGTTAGTTTTTTTTTGTTTAAAAAAAAGGACTGAACACGAAAACATATATAAAAAGTTATATATTCATAATTACAGTGTTATATATGTTAACACTATTATATACGTATATTGTTTAGATCGATTTATATGTATATATGTTGCAGATGTTGTATGTATGTTACTGACAGCTTCACCTTCAGATGATAGATTAGTCTACATATGTAGTATATAGCTTTTTATATATGTTAGTTTATGTATCAGTCTATATATAAGTTGTTATGTAATAAGAGTTGGTTATAGTTATACGTCATTTTTATATTGTCTTTCGGTTATAATATATACAGTGTTTTAAAATATATTAGTTTGTATATATACACTGATTGATTTCGAATATGCATATGGCCTTGGGCTTTGAAACAGTTCTATATATTATAATGTATATATAAAAGTTGTTAGGTATATATATAAGTGTTTCATTATATTTTGATGTAATTGAGTTATATTTTGTGTAGTATATATATTCATATACATTTATTTCCGTAGGCTATGCATGTTAGAAATAGATTATATATTATTAGTTTATATATTTTTTTGTTTAAAGGGTTAGTATACGTCTATGTTTTCTAACATCTTTTGGAAATTATGTGAGGTTTATAAATTGGTAGATATGGGTATTTTATATTATAAAGTTGCAACCAAACTGATTTTGCACTTGTTTGCATGTTTATTTTTTTTTCTGAACAGCAGTTAGACAAAATGTTCACGATATCATTTCTCACTCATGTTTTATCGGAATGGGTTGATTCTATTTTTAAAAAGGATTCGAAGTTACCTAGTTTATGCCTGTCAAATTTCAGCAAAATCCGACATCGTTTGATTTGTGGTCGAGGATCTGGAAGTTTGACCCAGGCAGCTGTTCTTTTGTACTTGAAATTATTTTACACTGCTGCAAACACGACCTGAGTTCATGTTTGACGCATCGTATCTCTTCCGTCTTACGTCGGAATACAGTGATTCCCTTTTTGTTTAAAAGATAAAGTTTCCTACTTTCTGTATATAAAATTTACCTTCATACGAGGTGGTTCAGTCCTCTGTTTTTTTACCTGAAAGTCAGACCCAGAGGGGTTTTCAGACCTGAACATTTGACAGTCGCAACATGGACTGAGTCTATGTTCGTGACATCGTAACATTTCTCGTCTCTTGTCCAAATCAAGAGATTTTTTTTGCAGTTTGAAATACAAGTTTTAATCTTTATTCATACCAAATTTCAAACCATTTCGATCTCGGTAGCACATAGAATTATATTGTTAAACTTTGACGCAGGACATGTTTTTTTATTTGTTGCTATGTTGAATGTTTTGATTTGATTTTGGCAATTCCTATTTAACAGCTTTGCTCGTCGATTCGTGCCAATCTAGTTTATTTCGGAAGTCGTGCTTGCAATTCGTAACTCAACTTCGTTGTCTATTCTCGATCTCTAGCCTCAAAAGGTGAGCAATCACTCACGATTAATGTTCTTTTATTTATTAAATTTGATTTCAATTGAAACGACAATTGAAATATGCTGCTATTTGATATTTACACTGTTATTACTTGTATCAGTTCACTTGTGACATCGACACCATTATCTGTTATATATGCAATGATAATCCAGTTTGGTTGTTAAATGATTGATTGTTTGATGTTTACAATTGGACGTTAAATTTGTTAATGTTGTAAGTGATAAATAATTTGAAATTGAAATTGACGTAGGATAATTAAAATTTGAATCGACATATATGTTGAATTTGATTAGTTAAATATGACCCCTTTTAATTGTTAAATTAATTGACATGTAGAATAGTGATAATTACACTTTGAACCGTTGAACCTATATTGATTAATTATCGCAGTGTTAAAATTGAAATCGAATGACAAGTGAAGAACCGTATTAATATTAGTGTAATAATCTTTAATCTACATGAAATGATAGTGTAGATTATAGAAATAATTATATTAATTTGCACAAACAACAATGTGAATTAATACGACTATTTCGGGATTATTTGAATTGATTATTTGATTGTTATTGATTGTTGTTATTGCTTGTTTATTTACTTTGACACCATCCCAGTTATCACACTGCAAGTTCCCTGTGCTATGCTTTGATTTTGAATTGAATTGGAATGGGTTGAAATGATAAATACCCAAATTAAACTTTGACCTAGGATAGAGAATTAAATAAACCCGATTGGTCAAAAATTTGATTTAAAAATAAAAATAAAAATTTTATTTGAATAAATAATAAGGTTTTAAATGAAGTTGAAATTTGAATTTTCAATGAAAGGAAAATTTTAATATTTAATAACCTGAAACAAAATATTAACAATGTAATTAATGAAAGAACGTTGTTAAATTTGAGAAATGATTGAATTAAGTTTGAAATTATTTAATAATCTAATAAGCTGAATTGTTTAATAATGAAATAAAATTGAATTCTTTGATAAGTGAAATTGAACTTCTTTGATAAGTGAAATTGAACTTCTTTAATAAATGAAATCAAGTTTCTTTATAAATTGAGTTTTGAAATTTGTAATTAAGTAAATAAATTAGTGAAATTGTATTTCTCTAACAAGAAATAAAATGTGATTTATTGGAATTAATGTAAGACTTGAAATGTAAAGAATTTGATTTGACGAATTTAATTTAATTCAATTTGTAAGTTTTGATATAAGGAAGTTGAATTTAAATAATGGATTTAATGAATTGGAAATTTAATAGAAATTGTTTTGAATGGCAAATTTACTTAATGAATATTAAATGAAATCGATAAATGAATTTAAATTGATTTAAATGTTAAATTAAATTAATTTAAATGATTTGGGAACGAAATTTATATACGAACTTGAATCAATATTTGAATTGTTTAAATAGAAATTGAAATTGAATTATAAGATTTTGACATCATGAACTTGGAAGTTTTTAAATGTAAATTATGGAAATTGATTTAGAAAGACAAATGAAATGTTAGTTTACAAATTCTAATTGAAATTGAAATTGATTTGGTTTTGAAATTTATTAAACGACCAATCGGTGTAATAATTACGAAAGTTATTAAAGAGACCGGAATCGGTTATGGACATACTCACTGTCTAAACCGAAAACCACTTTAATAACTATACGCGGAGTGTGATCCAGAATGAAGTGGTTGGAATGATGAACGTGATGACTGAAGAAAGAGAACGATAATGGATAGCCTTGACACTTGTGTCAAATTGGAAATGACTAAAACAGGAGCCGTGCCGGGCCAAATGGGGGCTAGCTACCTCGAGCGAACACACTTCTTCGAAAACTACTCGTTACTTGTTGTCGATTGGTGCACCCTTGATTTTGGGAGTGTTGTTTCGCGGTGTTGTGATCGCTGCGGCGATGCGTTCTCACCAGTCCGGATCAGGCAAACGGTAGTTTCACTACCTTGGGTATTGCCTCATGTGCCTTGTCATACTTGGATCCCTATATACGCGACCACTACGATTTGATTTGTGTTATACCTATGGAGTACTCCCTGATATCCCACTAGTTTACGGTGGAGTTTATAGTGCTATATAGACTATAACGCTTATATAAAAATGTGTTAAGGGGGATAATGGTAACGCCTTAACACTATTTTGATATCTTATATTACTGATAGGCATTATCTACTTATCGTATACTACTACATAGTAGATAGTTTAACGGATCCTTAAAGGATGGTTATTCCAAACATCCTTTGAGTTACTTGTATTTCAGTTGTTATTTCACTTGAGATGGATTTATCGATATAAGAATGTTAATCCTGACTCGAGTGTTTTGTGTTTTGCTTTACGCTCGGGTCAGACTGAGTGTACCAGTATTCGAGACTCACCTTTGAAGTTGGAGCTTTGCTTGATGATCCAGCCATCTATTCTGCTTTCAGTATTCGATGATTCCAGTGATGTATTCTGATTTGTATCTGATATATCGTATTACTCTTCCGTTGTATCTGGTTTAACTCTGATGTAACTTATACATTTATATAGTAGCTTCATGAACTACTATCTCTTTTATTTCCGCTGCATTTATTACTCTATGTCTGTGATCTGTGACTATTTTATTTACTATATATGTTCAGTTTTGCCAAATTTAATTAACAATTCGGTATTTTGAATTATTCAAGTCCGACATGTGCGGATGCGAATAGTCCAAAATAGTGGGTCGTTACAGGTAAGAAAGTAACTTTCATCAAATTCTTCATCTTCTCCCATGATTCAATCTTTAACTTCCTCATTCTTTCCCGTGTCAATTTAGTTTGTTGCCACCATGCCATAGCTCTCCCTTTCAAACGAGTAGCAACTAACTTCACTCTTCGATGCTCAGGAACCTCCTTAAAATCAAAAATCTCTTCAACATTAGACAACCAATCAAGGAATTCTTCGACTTGCATACTGTCCTTGAATTTTGGAATTTCAGTTTTCATCCCCGATTCCCATTGACGATCATCCTCAACATCCCGATATGCATTTCGTCCTTGGTCTCGATCTCGATAATGATTATTGCTTCTATCACTCTCTTCATTATATTCACGTGTATTTCGATATCGATCTCGACCATCAACATCCCTTCGATCACGCATGTCTCTTCTACTGTGTCTTTCATCATCTCGATATGGCTCATACTCAAACTCTCGATGAGTCCTTCTTTCTTCATCTCTATACTCATGGTGATCTCTTCTCATTGAAACTGATGATTCTCTTCTACCTCTATCAGATTGTGGCGACACCCTCCTCACTTCCGTAACCGATGGCGAAACTCTGTTTCCTCCATGGTTTGAGATTGGCGACCTTCTCCTTTGACCTTGGTTCATGTCCATCATCAATTTCTCTAATCTCCCAATACCTTCATCCAACTTCTCATTGAATTTTTTACTAATGCGTTGTTCCATTTGTTCGGCATCCTCTCGCTTATACAAATCTTCAACATTTTGATGACGATTAGCTCTTCTCGGCGGCATGATTTGAGACTTCACAAACACTTCAATTTTCGGATTGGACTTTCAAAATGATACGAAATGAGGCACGGCCTTCAACTTCAAATTTGAACTTCACCACTTTACGGCTCGACTCTAACTTCAAACTCTCGGCTTTGAACAACAAAGTGATGCACGGCTTGAACTCTTGAATAAGAATTGGCTCCAAGACTGGGCTTAGCTATGATTGGCTAAGTCTAGCTCTGATACCAAATGATGCACGGCTCCAATAGCTCGGAAATAAAGGTTCGCGACTTAACGGTCTTAGCCCGCTTCAATTCTCACACACAATCTCAAATTTTGGCGCGCAAACTTCCACGGCCAAATCCAAACACCTCGCAACCCTTTGATCCAAAAGGAGATGGATCAAAATCTTCAAACTTGTTGTAACTTTTGATGAACATGATGAACACTATTCTTCTCAAAAATGCAAATCCAATCTTCAACACTTCAAACAAAATTGGCTCCAAGACTCGGCTTAGCTATGATTGGCTAAGTCTAGCTCTGATACCAAATGATGCAGCAGCGGATAACAAAATTGATGAAACTGTGAAAGTAGCAATCGATGGAATAGACGATACCGAATGGCCAAATCCATTGATCTAAAGATATTGGACTCTAGCTATCCCAAACACGTTGATCGCGCACTATACTGTGTTTAAAGGTCTACGATTCTTCGACGTTGATCTAGCGCACTAGATTCCGCGAATCGGCTTCTACGATTGTTGATCCGAGCGCACTCGAATGCCGAAAGAGGAGATAGGAGATCACACTCAACTACCAATTTAATAAAAGCACAAAGCTAACAAACAAAAGTTTTATTCAAATCAACTAAACTATTACAAATGATACCACCCGCCTATTTATAGGCTTACAACTCACACAACACAAATTTGTACAACACATAGGTCGTTCACGACCTAACATAGACCAGCGACCTAACAAAGTACGCGACCTAACATGGATCGCGACCTACGACTTATATACAAAACGACATAAGAAAACACTTTACAACGCATTACAACATACACCACCAAGCCTTGAGCGACCTAAAATACAAGACACACACGGCAGCAGCGACCTAAGCTCTTCCAGCGACTTAAGTCTTGCGACCTAATAGTTGAGCGACCTAAGTTAGGTCGTACGCGACCTAAAGAGAAATGTGGCATAAGCTTCGTACGCGACCTAACATAGGTCGTAACTTGTTAAGGTCGAAGCGACCTAAGAAGATGATAGCATGATCGACCTATTGGGAATGTATAGGTCGTTAGGTCGTTCTGATGTTTCACTACGTAACTCTGCTACCCCGCTAGGTCGTTTGCGAGCTTCACTAAGTCGTTGGAGTGACTTAAAGGAATCGTTAGATCGTTCGCGACCTAACACTTCACCAAATTGGGCTGCATCATCACTGCGTAACTCTGCTACCTCGCTTGGTCGTTTGCATGCCTTACTGTTGAATCTAGTAACTCGTGAGCATCCTTCACTAGGTCGTGAGCGACCTTCACTAGGTCGGGAGCGACCTAAATTCTTTGAATGACTTAAATCTGAAAAGTTAGCAGATCGCGCTGCATCAGGAAATCTACAATTTGTTCGTAAATATTTAAGTTAACCTAGTGGTTATGGGACATGAAGCTAAACTCTTATATTTACTAGCTTAGTGTAATCGACACTTCTTGATGATCGATGATGGTCATTTTATGATTTATACTAGCATTGTGCGATGTCTCTTTGTCCATGTGGGGGACTATACCCCGTTCTTTTGAGCTTCGTCTCATTTTTATAGGCTTGCGTCCTATAGTTTTATGTAGTTTGGTCCATCGGGCGTAACGCTGTACTACGTCGTTGTTTCGGTTTATTGGAGTTCGGTTCATCGGGCGTTCGCTGTACTACGTCGTTGTTCCGTACTATTTGTGTTTAGGTTCATCGGGCGTAATGTTGTACTACGTCGTTGTTCCTTATTGTTTGAGTTTGGCTCCTTGGGCGTTCGTTGTACTACATCGTGGCACCGGCTCTATGGTTAGCGACCATGGGATTAACAACTCGTTTGTGATACACGTGTTGGTGAGTTTTCATGCTCCCGTTTGTGATAGGCCTCCCCTTTTTTGTGATTTCTGGATTTCTCGTTGTGATTTCTAGAATTTGTGTTTCACCAACTTTTGCGATTGGCATTTATATGTTTGTCAATATTTGTAGTTTGGTGAATAAAATAAAGAATATGATATTCTTTTTGGTGTTTTGAGATGATTTGAGATATTGTATGATTTCTGTTGTTATTTGATGTATACCTGACACAGTATGGCATTTCTTTGTTATCATACATTTTTGGTCATATCTCTTATCCTATCTCTGTTTATCTGATATTTATAACTAGACTGATCCGTTTATTATTTTCTTCTTAAATAATACTCGGGTCAGACCGAGATATTTCAGGTGCTCCTACTTGACTTCTTATCAGAGATTATCACCTGCTTCTTTTGGCTAACTACTTTAGATTAGTAGTTTTTATTATTATACATTTGAGATATGGACTCCTTGATGTATAATTATTCCTTTGCCTAGCACTTGTATCTATTCTTTTGTGATATAGTGGATCTTATATGACCACTATTTTGATGTACACTTTTATGTGATATATTCATATCTGATTCCGCCTTTGTGATATGAATATCTGTGACTGATTTGTGTTATGTTTGTTTCTATATTTGTTTCTGAAGACTACTTAGCCACTGTGTGGTAGCTTTGAGTTTGTATTAGATATGTCGGATTTCCTCTAGAAATGAAATGTATGTTATATTTTCTAACATATCGGTACTCGCACAAAGCAATTACACAGGTGGTCGCTCCTCAACAGCCTTATTCTTCGTGCTAGTCGACGGCATTAGACCATAGTGTTCTTGGCTAGCGCGAGTATAGAGGTGGGGCATCACAATATCTCTAATGAGTAACCCTCACCAGAACGAAGGTTCTCGCTTAACCTTCAGCTCTGATACCAAGATGTCATGGCTCGGAATTTTCAATGTTCGAAAATCGACATCAATACGTCCACTATATTACATGCCGAACAATCAAATGCCGAAAATACCAGATCGTTAGGGAAAGAAGAAAGAGGTAGAAGAAGAAAATAGAAATAATAACACAGAATCTCACAATCGCAGTGGAACAATATATAATAGATAACAACAGATCTTTATACAAAAGAACTATAACTGTTTTATACATTATACCATCAGAGTAAAACACAATCAATAGCACAATACTGGACAGTTATAATAACTTGTCCTCACAAAGCTGAATATACAACATACCATACATTGTGGAATATAAATCAGATACGTAATATACGTCTTTGCCATCCAGCTCATCGCCTGAGCTCCATAGCATCCTATCATGTATCTGTAATACTCGGTCTGACCCAAGCATTATAATAAAATAACACCCGAGTCAGTCTGGAAAACCAGTGTTAGAAAACACACTCAATTGAATTATTAAAGTTTTCAAAATCCTTTGAAAATCAAAGGTATCTCGTAAGACCACGCCACAAATAAACACGACGGGTTTTTACCTAACGATAACCAAAACATTTCATATCAAAATCCTCTGATATTATAATAGTGTTCAAGTAAAAATACTTATTCAAATAGCCGAAATGCTTGCATCTCACGTTCCAACATAGTTGGGCACAATCAAAACCGTACGGTGCTTATGGAGAATGGATTCCAACTGAATGACTAGGCACTGGGGTACCACCTATCAAGGTACATGTCTAGAAACACCGTACCAAGGACCACCGCGAGGTCCCCTACAACACAAGACCGGACTACCCCTTAAACTAGATAGCCCGAATAAGATTACCCCGCGGTTGGGATCGCAACTACACCACACAGCCGAATAATAAAAAGGGACTCTAAATAGGGGTAACCTTACCCTACTTGGGTGTGACCCACTTAGCCTTGCTGCATCTTCCCTGATTTTCAGTCATTCCCGATTGATGAGGCTCGAGGCTAAGCGTTACCTTTTTAGAAATATTCACTTAGAATGCTCATTTTCCTCCAATGAAAATGTGCTGATAGCATTCATCCATACAAATCCGTTCTCGTCCGAATGGAACCGAAAGCACTATTCCTACTACATCCATTTTGGAATCACCCTCAGGATTAGTAGTGATTAGCCCTTGCACTTCAATGCTCCATCTTTGACTCCAAGCTCTTGTCTTCATTACGAAAACGTACTCGTTGGATCGAAGTGGTTTTCGGATTCGCAAATCTGATCACGATCTCTTCGAAACAACGTCCGCCATTTCCCGTAAACTCAACCCCGGTTCTTTAGGAAATAAACAGACAGAAATAAGATCGGAGATTACCTCCTAACCGTAAGCGGACGGATTTCCGTATAAACATCCTAGAAGACCGAAACGAGTTTATACGTACAGTATAGCACCTCGAACGGTAACTATACCATATAATTCCTGTACTTCTTCTAAATATTTCCAAAGTTATATTTGGGTCCAGATTTGATAGTTGGTTATTTAACTATCAAATTAAACAATCAATTAAACCAAATATATTATTTCCACCGAAAACCACTGAGTCTTATTTAATTTAGATTTTAAATAAAATAAATCACTTTATCCAAAAACATACACTTAAAATATTAAAATAAAGCTACTTAAATCACTTTATTCAAAATAATAGTTATGAAATTCTATAATAATTATTCAAGTAAAACTTTAGCCAAAATTTACTTTTAAATAAAGCCATTATATAAAATATAAATATTTAATAATTTTCCTTTTTAAATCGAAATACTAATTTAACCTTTAAAAATAATTAACTACTATAACAAACTCAATTTTTAAATACTTAAACAATTTTTGAACAACTAAATAATAAATTTTCATGACAAAAAACATTCTTTTAAACAGTTTTAAATTTCTAGTTTATTCTTAAAAATCTTTCCTTTAAAATATACTTATCTTTTCAGAAAAATACATTTCCACTTCAATAAAACCAGTCTTGTCATTTATAAATCCTCCTCAATTTATCTTCAGTTTAAATTTACGATCCAACTCCGTAAATTCCCTTTCCCACATTTTTAAAAATAAAACCACTATTTATTTTTAAAACAAATTACCATTATGACGCCCCACCTCTATGCTCACAATAACAAAGAATATTAAAAGAAATAGTGTCTGATATTATGAAGAATAAGGCTGGATAGGAGCGGCCATCCGTAGTTAGGCCTTACACTAGTATTGGTTACCTCGATAGGAGTGGTATATATTCTTTCATCTCTTTAATCTTTATTTATTTACTCCCATCGACATATTCAATTCTAGTATAAAACGAACTACGATGGTTCATAATAGTTTAGGACAACATATATAATAATAACACAGATAATATAAATGCGGAACACAGATAATATAAAATCTCATATATATAACTGAAGGCAGTTATAATACATGTGATACAATACATATGATACAACTACAACTGTCGACACTGGAAGTTACATATACAAGTACATTATTGTAAATAATATACATGAATACATATCATCCTATACTATGACAGCGACTACTCCAAAAGATATGAAGAGACTTCATAGCTCAAGCAGCAACCCAAAGCAAGATATCAACAACCTGAAATAACTCGGTCTGACCCGAGTATTAAATTCAAAAGAAAATAATACATGGGTCAGTCTAATTCAAACTCAGTTATTAATGCATGGAAGCAATAATAATTAAATAACCAAATAGACGACAGTCACAGAAATCTCATCTATCCAATCCTTTAACAAGGAAATCGGATAACGGTAGATATAACACTAAACAGTGTTAAACAACAAATCGGCAAATTCAAATCATCAACAAAGATAATTAAAAAGGTTTTCAATGAAGATAATATGAAAACCACAGAATTGCCTAAACAGCAATTAACAACAAGATGATCAATTCAAACCAAATCAAAATACAATTTCAAATATTGAATTGAACACAAAACAATTCAAACAATTGAAATATCAATTAAAAATGTCAATTCTGTGTGGCTGCAGAACACGCACGCGTGCACTGCCTCGCCACTACAGCACATGAAATCATCACAACACCAAATGCTAACAGCAAATCGAAACTGCAGTGGTCAAGTCACGGCTATCATGACTCAACAAAACTACAAACAAAATGAATCAGTGTATTCAACCCAAACATCAGCAACATTAACCATGGCTATAATAAATACATGAAACTACATGGCAACATGTATTCCACGAGTCTGAAACAAATGAAACACAGATGCAAGCACACTCAAGGCGCAGTGCACACCAAACCAGAAGTGTGCTCACAGAAAATCCACCAGATTCAAGTGACGCATGAAAATAACTCAACTGCTGCAACCAAAACAAAAGCAATAGTGGAAAGCAACAAACTCAGTGAAACTCAAAGCCACACAACAATGAAGACTATGAGTACAAGTCCAGATACAACAAGGATATGGCAACACAACACCAAAGCACGAAGGCTCGAATGACCAAGTGCACGAAGGCAGTGGTACAAACTACATAAAGACAGTAGAATGAAGGTGAGAGCACCAAAATATGGAACCACAGCACACAACAGTAAAAGACACAGAATAGCTTCAAATTAAAATAAAGTCACCAGTGAAACACAGTGACCAAATGCAAATGAATACAATGCATCTATGCACTGTATCAGTATAAATGCATGAAGACTTGAACGAGACTCAAAGTCAAAACAATGCACAGGTAACCAAAACAGTGAAACAACACTGTCCCAAAGCCACTCGACTAAAACAGTGGACAGAACAAGGCTACAACCCAAAACCACAAGAAAATTGAAGCAGGCAGTGGCAACAACAATGATTCAATGCCGAAGTTCAGATGGTAATCAAGTCGAAGCCATGATCAACAGAGATCGAATGTCCAACGCAAATCAGTTGACAACATCAGACAAACATATATGAACGCAAATAAAGGAGGATGAACTCATATAAACGAAATCAAGATCTCGAATCATATATAATAGAAGATTAAAATAGATGTGAGTGAAAATATCACTCACCTTGTCTCGAAGCAAAGACGAACTCAAATCGGAAATTGGGGGAGCCGTGTGCTAAGCAGAGAGACCATCGATTGACGAAGCAACACGCGAATGACCACTGTATCGATCAACCAAAAGGCGCAGCTTCGAAAATAATCAGAAAGCCCTAATTTGCAAAGAGGAACGAACGAAATAAACGAAGCCGCCATTTTTTTTCTTTTCGTTCATCTGTTTATTTTTAGGGTTGCGATGATAAAGAATAAAGGGGGAACGGGTGTAAATGATTATCACGGAAACAAAAAAAAAGAAGTGGGCCAAATAAATTTTAAAGCCCGCTTAACCGCTTAGCCAATTTTTTTCAAAGAATTTCAACCGATTAAAATCCCAATAGCAATTAGCTAGCAACATTAATCGTTTAATAATGATTATACATTGGTGCAAAACCCAGGGTTGTTACAAACTCTCCTCCTTATAAAAATTGCATCCCCGCAATTTTCATAACTACAGAAGTCAATAACAATTATTTTTCTAACATAAACTGGTTAAGCTAGAAAAATAAAGGTCAAAAACACAAACACCAAAGAAATCTTTTAATTTCATAGAAGAAATTCACAAATTCTCAACAACATCTAATTATCAATAGATAATCAGAAAACAACAAAACTGGATTAACACAATTATCAGCAATATTTAATTATCAATCAGATAATTAGAATACAGAAATCATAAAACAACAATATCTAATTATCGATACGATAATTAGGAAACAAAAAAATCTAATTACCAACAAAGACAATTAGAAAACACAAATCACAAAACCGCAAATATCTAGTTATCCAACAAAAAACTAGAAAACACGAACTTCATAATCAGCAAACTCTAACTATCAACAGAGATAGATAGAAAATAGCAATTCAATATAATCAACTTAATCTAGAATCAATTAGAGACTAGAAAATCTCATAATCAGCAAAATTAGCAAATATCCAATTATCAAAAATGATAATCAGAAAACACAATTATCTAATTATCAAAAACGATAATCAGAAATCTCAAATCAACAATTATCTAATTATCAAAAACGATAATCAGAAAACATCAAATATCTAATTATCAAAAATGATAATCAGAAATATTAAATCAACAAATATCTAATTATCAAAAACGATAATCAGAAATCTCAAATCAACAAATATCTAATTATCAAAAATGATAATCAGAAATCTCAAATCAACAAATATCTAATTATCAAAAACGATAATCAGAAAACATAAAATATCTAATTATCAAAAACGATAATCAGAAAACATAAAATATCTAATTATCAAAAACGATAATCAGAAATCTCAAATCAAAAAATATCTAATTATCAAAAACGATAATCAGAAAACATCAAATATCTAATTATCAAAAACGATAATCAGAAATCTCAAATCAACAAATATCTAATTATCAAAAACGATAATCAGAAATCTCAAATCAACAAATATCTAATTATCAAAAACGATAATCAGAAAACATCAAATATCTAATTATCAAAAACGATAATCAGAAATCTCAAATCAACAATTATCTAATTTTCAAAAACGATAATCAGAAATCTCAAATCAACAAATATCTAATTATCAAAAATGATAATCAGAAAACATCAAATATCTAATTATCAACAAAGATAATTAGAACTCAAATCAGCAAATATCTAATTATCAACAAAGATAATTAGAACTCAAATCAGCAAATATCTAATTACCTACAAAGACAATTAGAACTCAAATCAGCAAATATCTAATAACCTGCAGATAATTAGAAACAACAAATATCTAGAAATCAATTAAGATAATCTAGAAAATCAACATAAAAGGTGGATCGATCCCAACAGATAGCGAGTTTTAGCTACACCGCACGCGCACCTCAGATGGCCGAAGCCTACCAAGTACTATAAATTTTGGCGCCCATCAGATGACCCGAAGGTCCGCAGAGTGACCCGAAGGTCTAGTACTGGTATTTGACCCGAAGGTCCATCAGATGACCAGAAGGTCCAGCAGAGTGGCCCGAAAGCCCAATAAATCATCAGAATCATCAAACAGCAGATGTTTCAATTAACGAGTCCGGAATTAACCAAAATAGCAAACGCACATGTCCCATACCACGTGTTTTACTAAATCGTTTAATTCTCTTCATCGTTTCCTTGAAAGTGCAAAATTGTGTATTTTAAATAAATAACATTTTACATTCTCAAACGGACAAGTCCGAAATTAAGCGAAACAGTAAAAGTGAGGGTTCATAGTCCTCAATTTTGCTGAAGCATTTAAATCACTTCCTCATTCTTTTGAAAGTGCAAACTGTAAAAATTTTAAAACAATTTTATTTTAAAAACAATTTTCAAAACACGTGATTAAAACAGCAACATCTATAGCAATTTCGATAAGGAAATCGCACTTCTCAAAACACCGTAAAAATGGGTATCAAATCAGCATTGCAGAATAACCGCTTAAAAATCCACTTTAAAATTTGACGGTTACTGAAGTCAAAGCGACGGTAATTTTTATACGTCAAAATCTCATCAAAATAATACCAGTGAATTTTCATTCATTAAAAATGTCAACAAAACACCGTGCTTCAAAAATTTAGCACCGGTGTAAAAATCCCGTTAAAAAAATAACGGCAACAAAATACGTTTAAACCAAACACCGGTTCAACGTAAAATCAATGCAGTAACGTGCAACTCATATTTGCACGCACACCAAAAGATGAGCAAAGAAATCACTCGATTATATCTTCAATGAAGATATATTTGAAACAGCAAAAATCTAATCAATATGCGATTAGCATAAAAGAAAACCAGCAAAAATCTCAACAAAATCAAGACCACTGGTTAAACAACACAATGAAACTAATTTCATTTTCATATTCTGATTTTTAAATCAAAAAGGTTATCAGATGTACTCGGCGAAGATAGTCACTGTTTCCGCTGCGCAATCTGATAAACAGAACACAAATTACTCAATCGTCAAAACCCAATTTCACTTTTATTTTTAAATAAGGATATTTAAAAATTTCATCATAATTTCAAAACTTTAGTTTTGACTCAAAACACAAATAAAATATCAACTAATAGTTGTAACACATGTTCCATCTAAGTTATGTTTTATATTATGTCCATAAACCCCTCGCTCTGATACCAACTGTGACGCCCTACCTCTATTGTAACAACCCGAGTTTTTCTAACACGAAAAACCGGACCATTTGGGTAAAAAGAAGAGGTAGAAGAAGAAGAAAAATAGAAAACAACAACAGAATCTCACATACGCAGTGGAATAAAATATAATAGATAATAACAGATCTTTACACAAAAAGAAATCTATATCTGTTTACATATACATCATCCAAATACATCATCAGAGTACATCACATCAATATCATACAACTGGACAGTAATCATAACTTGTCCTCACAATCTGAATACACAGCGGAATATATAACTCAAATACGGAAGTACGTATCGCCATCCAGCTCCATAGCATCATTTCCTGTAATCTATAATACTCGGTCTGACCCGAGCATCATATAAAACAATACCCGAGTCAGTCTGGAATACCAGCGTGAGAAAATCACACTCAAATTGATTATTAAAGTTTCAAAATCCCTTTTGAAAATAAAAGCATCTCGTAAGACCACGCCACAAATAAACATGTCGGGTTTTTACCTTACGATAGCTATAACACTTTATATCAAAATCCTCTGATATTATAATAGTGTCTACAGAACGTAAAATAGAATCTAGCTGAAATGCTTGCATCTCACATTTCAACAATAGTTGGGCACAATCAAAACCGTACAGGCACGTAGGGAGAATGGATTTCCAACGAATGACTAGGCACTGGGGTACCACCTATCACAGTACCTGGTCTAGATCAGCGTACCGAGGAGTACGCCCGCTCCCCTGCAACACAAGGCCGGAACCATCCCTTACTGGATGATCCCGAATAAAATCACCCCACGGTTGGGATCAGCAACCGCACCACTAAGCCGAAATAAAAAGGGACATCTAGACAGGGAGGACCTTACCCTCCAGTGGGAGCTACCCACGAAGCCTTGCTGCATAACCCCTGATTTTCAGTCATTCCCGGTTGATGAGGTTCGAGGCTAAACGATACCTTTTAGAGAACATATCCCTTAGAATGCCCATCGTCCGCTGACGATGTTTCGCAAGCATTCGTCCATACAAGTCCGTCCTGGGTTTGAACGGAACCGAAGGCACTATTCCTACTACATCCATTTTGGAAATATCCTCAGGATTAGTAGCGACTAGCCCTTGCACTTCACTGCTCCATCTTCGACTCCGAAATCGTTACACGAAACGTACAAACCGGATCGAAGTGGTATTCGAGTCTCCAGACCTAGAATCCCGGTATACGGAAACCCGATCCCGGTCTCTTCGAAACGATCAGCGCATTTGGCCAATATTGATAGTCGGTTATTTAACTATCAATTAACATCCACAAGCAACCATCACACAATTAAATAATTTCCCACATTATTTATTTGCCCAAAAATCTTTCCAAGATATATTTCCAAATTTTCAAAACTCATTTGAAAACAATTTCAAAACAGTTTCTGCTTTCGGAATACATTTCCCAAATAATTATTTCTCTTCACATCCCTTTAAAAATAAATCAACACTTATTTTTAAACCAATTCATATCCCTTTATAAATTCCCACCTTGAATTTATATTTCAAATATCCTCTTATATTCTATTTCACTTTATAAACCCAGTTTATATCTCCAAAATCTCATTTCTCTTTAAATTTCGAATCCCAAAATATTTAAATCAATTTACAACTGATTTTCCAATTTATTTTACTTTGAAATAAATTTCCTCACTTAATCCATTTATTCCCAAATTCATTAACTTTCAGATTTTATTTCTCATTATGATTTAAAATCTTTAAACTGAACACAAGTCTCAGATTTACCAAATTCTTTCTCTTCTTTTAATTTCATTTAAACATTGAATTAAAATAAATTATTTATTCTTTTAAATAATATCACATAAGTTTTTAATTTCAATATTTCTCGGTTTATTCAAAATTCCTCTTTTCCATATTTATTAGAATTTTGGGAATCACTTTTATTCTTAATCAGATTTATTCTCAAATTTATTCCAAACTCTTTATACTTATTTTACTTAAAAATTTACTTTTTTATTTCTTTTCAAAATTTCCATACTAGAGATTTTGATAACTCAGTATATCCAAATCGATCCAACCAAACCATAACATCCAATTATCCATATAATTCATCACAGGATATCAAAATCATATCACAGAATATTTAAACAAAATTAAATATTTTGAGGAATCCAGTTGGATCCCTCCAACCTGTTTTCCTGCATCCACAGACGTTAGCACAATACCAATTCCACTTCAAGGTGGAATATCGCGGTATATGGGTTTATAAAATATCATCCGCTATTATGCGGCGCATAGGGTCTCATCCGCTATATAAATGCGGGAATATCAATTCCAATCTATACATATGCCAATATATATATATTAGTATATACTACTATATATATACCATATCAATCAAATCAATCATTCAACCAGACATTCAAATTTAACCAATTAAATTAAATTAAAATTTAACTGAGTGAGATTAACTCACCTTTGTTTTTGTCCTGCCAATCCGACTCAAACCAGTTTGTTTCCTTTACGATTCCAGACCTTGTATAAACATTTAGATGATTTATTAACTCTCGAATTAATCGAAAAAATTTATTTATTTATTTATTTTTAACAATTTAACTTGGACTAATAACTAAATTCCCCTATAATAAATATTTGAGTAAATTAACAAATTAATCACCTGAACAAATTATTGTAATACAAACTAATAAATTATATTTATTATTCCCTTCAAACTGCATGTAAAATAATTTATATAGATTTCATAGAAATCTAAGTTATATATCTTCACCATTTTTGAAAGTCCTATATATATATATAATTAAATATGTGAGTTGCTATAGATATATTTATTTTCATACTATATATATATTTATATATTCTGTAAAATAAATTCAGAGTTTACTTTACTGCTATGCATATACTTCACTGTAAAACGTATGTATAATTTAAAGAAATAATTTAAAGCAAAATACCTCGAATCAAACCGCGATGCTCGCCCACGACCCAACCCGAGCTGCTACCACGAAGTCACCGCGACCTCTTCCTTACAACAGTGCGATCCCCCGAAGTTGTCGAACCTCCTCGTCGCGCTTCAATAGCCAAAGTCGACGACTTTAGCTTGCTTCCAGTTCGCCTACGGCATCCAGAGAATCATCAAAAACAAACACGCGGCACCTCCCCTCCTTGAAATCCCAACGTCGCTGACCCCTAAAGCCGCGCCACACTTCCCTAATGTCGAATCCCAAGTAAACGAGATCGACGAACTGTCGAGTTCACTACCTCGCGCACACAAGCTGCCACCTTCACGACCCCGTCCCCAAATCCCCTTGCCCACGCGACACCCCAAACCTTGCCGCGATTCGTATATTCTCGCAAACGAATCGAATTCGTTCTTCATTTCCCCCTTTTTTCGAGAATACTAAAGTTAGAGGAAAAGGAGACCAATTTGTTTTTTTGAGATTTGAGGAAAGAATTCGATTTGGATTAGATCGAGCTTGGTTATGATTTTTAAAGAAAGAAGGAGACGCGTGTTATTCCAGGGAGAACACGTGTTATGAACTGCCTTGCGTGTCTGCATAGGCTTGCTATAGGTGTTGAGAAATGAAAGCAAAAAGCACTGATGGGAGATATATTGACCAGTTATAATATTAAATTTCCGATTTAATTTCAGCGCGTTTACATTCCGTACGATCACACGACAACTCCAAATACTACGAAAATTGAAATCCAATAATAATACAATATTACGGATCCAATGGAACTGGTTTCACTGAATTCCGAGACTGTGCCTCGGACGGCTATTTTTAAATATCGATTCAAACGATATAATTTCAAAACTGAATAAAACAGTTTGAAATTACATTCTGAAGCTTCTATTACCTTTAGTATTATCATTACGAATTTTACGAGCTTTCAAAATTTTTTTAATTAGCTTAGAATGCCAGATTTACTATTTTATCCAACTTCAAATAAATTTAATTTGATTATTAAATTACTCGATAAACAATGATATTTGAAATTTAAGTTTATAATTAACCTCTGAATATTTAAAATTAATTAAATATTCCAATTTCAAATGCTCAAAAATTCCGGGTCGTCACATTCCTCCCCCCTTAAAAGAATTTCGTCCCCGAAATTACTAGTTAGGAAGAATGATTCAATCCCCGTTAACTATTTCCTCAATTCCAAATAGTTTCAAACAATTTTAACAATACCCAAACAATTTTTTATTAATGATACACTAATCATCTTTTAATTTCCCAAACTTATCCATAAGTTCAACCATACCACCTACTTATCCATTCAAATTTAAATTTGAATTCAATTTTGAATTATCAAAATTTTCCAAAATTTTTCTAACTCCCTAAATTTCCGAAAAATTTCGCCAGCGTCTCCTTTGCGCGGCTAGCTCGGTACTACTACAAAATGGCTCTACGGCCTCCCAATCTCAAAAAGAAAACAAAAAGCCAAGTGGCTGGATCCAAAAACCCAATCAAATTTCATATAGAAATTCAAATACATACCTTTTTGTCGGGCCATTAAATTTTATCTTCTAAAATCAAAAATCCCAATTTATCCATTGCTTTTATACACCTGTATATCCTATTAAGCAATAATATTCAATCACAAATTCCAAAGTCATTTTATTGACTTCTTTACAAATTTTCAATATTTACTTAACTTAAGCCCGTACGATGCACATATATCATCCGTACGCAATATCACATTTGATCGCTCACTCGATCACACAATTTCACTTCCGAACTAGTATTGTCCACCCGACTTCCTAGTGCGGACTCAGATTTGGTTTCTTGATCAGAAACCGTCATTCTCCTTGCATAGCCATAAACTATGATAGAGAATTTCCAGAATCAATCAACAATCCATATCCAGGTTCGCCGTCGAAAATCGAGTGAAAAATCCTGATTCGGATCGATAAAACTATCTCGAAATTCTGTGTTCGACATCTGGACCAAATAGCTATGCGAATAAAATAATATACGTACATCTTACGTATAAATTCCAATTGATTACCAATTAAATCAATTTTCTTTTATTCATATTCCCTTTAATTGTTATCCCCTTATTCACAACTATCCCATTTCACAACTTCAGTTTGATTACATTCACTTATCCACAATTTTCTCATTTCACAATTTCAAATTTTAATCGTCATTCAATTATTCATCTAGAATAATTTTCCTCAATACCAAATTACTTAAGAATCTCACCCTACTTCTTAAGTTCAATATAAATATTTTACATATTGCTTACACTTATTTTCACTTCACTATTGAAGTTTATTTTCATTACTATTTACTTAGCCTTACAATTTCATTTAATCTCAAATTGGCTTCCGTTTTGAATATTGGATTAGTTTCACTTACTATTTAATTTAAATCTCAAATAACAGTTTATTTACAAACTTTACTTTCTTTAGTTCCTTTGATTTCT
This sequence comes from Allium fistulosum, assembly GCA_030737815.1. Lineage (NCBI taxonomy): Eukaryota > Viridiplantae > Streptophyta > Magnoliopsida > Asparagales > Amaryllidaceae > Allium > Allium fistulosum. The sequence continues at coordinate 306,669,147 of CM060904.1, read as the reverse complement.
CTTGCTTTACATTCATATTTCAAATAGGTTTCAATTATTCAATTTCAATTCCATTTGGTTAGCAAATTTAAATTGCTTGTCGTTAGCGAAAATTTTCAAAGATTTCAAAAAAATTCTAACTCCCAAAATTTACGGAAAATTTTGGCAGAGTCTCCCTTGTACGGAGGGACTTCTGCGATATCGCAGGATGCACAAAAATATATATATACATCGGCCTCAGGCCGGAAATCACAATATATATCAATATAAACAGTTCATATCTCCTATTTTGAATTTTCGCGTAAGCGTACCTTATTATAGCAATTTTTAAGCAAAGCGGTTATTTATTTTAGCAAATGCATAACCCGACCCAGCCAAACGGCCTCTCTGAACCTGTACTTACTCAATTCAAATATGTAAGTGACAAATATACAAGGTTGGTTATCATTTCAATTAATTTCAATAGCTAAACACATGCATTTCATAAGCAACATACACCGAACAGTTCCCAAATGCCATTTCAAGTTTCGATACTAACTTCAATTACTTACAACCAATACTTAAACTATCAATTTCAGTTTTAAGTGATTTACTATTCACTTTTAGTTTACCATTCAATATTAAATTCATTAACCCACTAGTTTCATTCAAACCCTTTTTATTTGTTCACAGTCCATTCATTCTCCTTTGATTATCCAACAGGTTCTATTCAAAGCTATTTCATAATCCACTTAAGTTAACACTTAAGCTCATTTTCATTTAATTTGTTTATTCAAATCTTATACCCAATATTTGATTATTATTTTTTTATCTCTAAACCACTTTACTTGATTTACTTGAATTCAAATTTATTTTATATCTCAAGTTTGGATTTTCCAACATACTAACAAATCTTCTTTCCCACCTTCCCATTTCTGATAAACCACACACTTATATTTTTTTATACTTCCATTCAATTATAATTAAACTCATTACCACATTAATTCAATTAATCATACTATCCAAACTCATATTTAATTTATACATACTCGAACAAAGTTTATTTGCATCCCAAATCATTTTATTTTAATTCAATTCCCTACGGTTTTCAATTCATATTTTTCACTTCTAGTCTCAAGTTGAATTTCTATTAACAACTCAAGCTTCACCTTCAAATTCTATTATTAATTTCATTTCTGAATTTTATAAGTCACAAACTCATTTACATCCATACTTCCATCTATTTAAAATAAACTTTATTCACATTTTATCTTTTAACTCAGAATTATACATTTTATTTAGCCAATAAATATTTTTATTATTCCATACACAACTTTAAATAAGATTCCAGAGTTTTAAACAATTTTCCAAAATTTCAAAATCATTTTTTTTTTTGAAATCAATTATATCCAAACCCTTTTCAATTTCAAAACCAAACTCAGTTTTGCAAACAAACACCAGCCCAAAACATCCAGGTAGCAATTCCTTTTTTGGAAACTCGAAAATGAACACCGATGATGTCGCGATCATCATCGGAATTATTTTCCAGCGACCACTGAGAGTTTAGTGCTTTTATCACTTTTAAAAACATTTCAAATATTTTTAATTTCCAAATCTCTCCATATTCGATTTCAATCCAAAAAAAATATTTCCGAAATAATGTCACCATTTTATTTTCCAAAGCCCTTTGAAAACCATTTTCAAATTCAAAGGAATTTAAACTTCACAAAATTCCAAACTCGAAATCCATCTCGATTTATTTCCAAATATTTCTTTGGAATCCTATTTCAAATTTTGAATCACATTTGTATATGAAGTTTTATTTCAACTTATAAATTACATATATAATTTATTTTCTCAAATTCCATTTGTTATATAAATTTATTCTTTAACTTTGGTTATAATTAAATTTCTTATTCAATTTCCTCCTACTGATAATAATTTATTATCATTATCTAACAACCAAACATCCAAATATAACTATAATAATTTATAAAAATTATTTCTTTCATATACAAAAATAATTTGGGTAAAATTATTTCATCTACCCATTTTAAAACAATATTGTGTCGAACTGTTCTATTCAAGTGTTTAGAAACCCCTTCGATACAGTTGTCCAGACTGTGCCGACGAAGGTTCATATGCCACTCAATAAATCAACCAACACAATATAAAACCATTTTATATTCACTAACAAATACGCGCTCATATCTATTAGTACACTCAAAATTCCCACCAGAGCCAAGGTTATCGCCAGCCTAAGCTCTGATACCACTGTAACAACTGTTTGCTTTTACGGCCACCCTCTCGAGTCGCAACCAACCCCAAAAGGCCTTATACTACCCCCGGGGACATGTAGGGGTAAGAGTCTCCCGTTCGCCACCTAACGCAAAGCGAGAACCCCCTATCACGCTGTAATGTAGCAAACCCGATCCCGGTCTCTTCGAAACGATCAGCGCATTTGGCCAATATTGATAGTCGGTTATTTAACTATCAATTAACATCCACAAGCAACCATCACACAATTAAATAATTTCCCACATTATTTATTTGCCCAAAATCTTTCCAAGATATATTTCCAAATTTTCAAAACTCATTTGAAAACAATTTCAAAACAGTTTCTGCTTTCGGAATACATTTCCCAAATAATTATTTCTCTTCACATCCCTTTAAAAATAAATCAACACTTGTTTTTAAACCAATTCATATCCCTTTATAAATTCCCACCTTGAATTTATATTTCAAATATCCTCTTATATTCTATTTCACTTTATAAACCCAGTTTATATCTCCAAAATCTCATTTCTCTTTAAATTTCGAATCCCAAAATATTTAAATCAATTTACAACTGATTTTCCGATTTATTTTACTTTGAAATAAATTTCCTCACTTAATCCATTTATTCCCAAATTCATTAACTTTCAGATTTTATTTCTCATTATGATTTAAAATCTTTAAACTGAACACAAGTCTCAGATTTACCAAATTCTTTCTCTTCTTTTAATTTCATTTAAACATTGAATTAAAATAAATTATTTATTCTTTTAAATAATATCACATAAGTTTTTAATTTCAATATTTCTCGGTTTATTCAAAATTCCTCTTTTCCATATTTGTTAGAATTTTGGGAATCACTTTTATTCTTAATCGGATTTATTCTCAAATTTATTCCAAACTCTTTATACTTATTTTACTTAAAAATTTACTTTTTTATTTCTTTTCAAAATTTCCATACTAGAGATTTTGATAACTCAGTATATCCAAATCGATCCAACCAAACCATAACATCCAATTATCCATATAATTCATCACAGGATATCAAAATCATATCACAGAATATTTAAACAAAATTAAATATTTTGAGGAATCCAGTTGGATCCCTCCAACCTATTTTCCTACATCCACAGACGTTAGCACAATACCAATTCCACTTCAAGGTGGAATATCGCGGTATATGGGTTTATAAAATATCATCCGCTATTATGCGGCGCATAGGGTCTCATCCGCTATATAAATGCGGGAATATCAATTCCAATCTATACATATGCCAATATATATATATTGGTATATACTACTATATATATACCATATCAATCAAATCAATCATTCAACCAGACATTCAAATTTAACCAATTAAATTAAATTAAAATTTAACTGAGTGAGATTAACTCACCTTTTTTTTTGTCCTGCCAATCCGACTCAAACCAGTTTGTTTCCTTTACGATTCCAGACCTTGTATAAACATTTAGATGATTTATTAACTCTCGAATTAATCGAAAAAATTTATTTATTTATTTATTTTTAACAATTTAACTTGGACTAATAACTAAATTCCCCTATAATAAATATTTGAGTAAATTAACAAATTAATCACCTGAACAAATTATTGTAATACAAACTAATAAATTATATTTATTATTCCCTTCAAACTGCATGTAAAATAATTTATATAGATTTCATAGAAATCTAAGTTATATATCTTCACCATTTTTGAAAGTCCTATATATATATAATTAAATATGTGAGTTGCTATAGATATATTTATTTTCATACTATATATATATTTATATATTCTGTAAAATAAATTCAGAGTTTACTTTACTGCTATGCATATACTTCACTGTAAAACGTATGTATAATTTAAAGAAATAATTTAAAGCAAAATACCTCGAATCAAACCGCGATGCTCGCCCACGACCCAACCCGAGCTGCTACCACGAAGTCACCGCGACCTCTTCCTTACAACAGTGCGATCCCCCGAAGTTGTCGAACCTCCTCGTCGCGCTTCAATAGCCAAAGTCGACGACTTTAGCTTGCTTCCAGTTCGCCTACGGCATCCAGAGAATCATCAAAAACAAACACGCGGCACCTCCCCTCCTTGAAATCCCAACGTCGCTGACCCCTAAAGCCGCGCCACACTTCCCTAATGTCGAATCCCAAGCAAACGAGATCGACGAACTGTCGAGTTCACTACCTCGCGCACGCAAGCTGCCACCTTCACGACCCCGTCCCCAAATCGCCTTGCCCACGCGACACCCCAAACCTTGCCGCGATTCGTATATTCTCGCAAACGAATCGAATTCGTTCTTCATTTCCCCCTTTTTTCGAGAATACTAAAGTTAGAGGAAAAGGAGACCAATTTGTTTTTTTGAGATTTGAGGAAAGAATTCGATTTGGATTAGATCGAGCTCGGTTATGATTTTTAAAGAAAGAAGGAGACGCGTGTTATTCCAGGGAGAACACGTGTTATGAACTGCCTTGCGTGTCTGCATAGGCTTGCTATAGGTGTTGAGAAATGAAAGCAAAAAGCACTGATGGGAGATATATTGACCAGTTATAATATTAAATTTCCGATTTAATTTTAGCGCGTTTACATTCCGTACGATCACACGACAACTCCAAATACTACGAAAATTGAAATCCGATAATAATACAATATTACGGATCCAATGGAACTGGTTTCACTGAATTCCGAGACTGTGCCTCGGACGGCTATTTTTAAATATCGATTCAAACGATATAATTTCAAAACTGAATAAAACAGTTTGAAATTACATTCTGAAGCTTCTATTACCTTTAGTATTATCATTACGAATTTTACGAGCTTTCAAAATTTTTTTAATTAGCTTAGAATGCCAGATTTACTATTTTATCCAACTTCAAATAAATTTAATTTGATTATTAAATTACTCGATAAACAATGATATTTGAAATTTAAGTTTATAATTAACCTCTGAATATTTAAAATTAATTAAATATTCCAATTTCAAATGCTCAAAAATTCCGGGTCGTCACATCTATGCTCACAATAACAAAGAGTATTAAAAGAAATATTGTCTGTTATTACGAAGAACAGGCTGGATAGGAGCGGCCATCCGTAGTTAGGCCTTACACTAGTATTGGTTACCTCGATAGGAGTGGTATATATTCTTTCATCTCTTTAATCTTTATTTATTTACTCCCATCGACATATTCAATTCTAGTATAAAACGAACTACGATGGTTCATAATAGTTTAGGATAACATATATAATAATAACACAGATAATATAAAATCTCATATATATATATATAACTGAAGGCAGTTACAATACATGTGATACAATACATATGATACAACTACAACTGTCGACACTGGAAGTTACATATACAAGTACATTATTGTAAATAATATACATGAATACATATCATCTTATACTACGACAAGGACTACTCCAAAAGATATGAAGAGACTTCATAGCTCAAGCAGCAACCCAAAGCAAGATATCAACAACCTGAAATAACTCGGTCTGACCCGAGTATTAAATTCAAAAGAAAATAATACACGGGTCAGTCTAATTCAAACTCAGTTATTAATGCATGGAAGCAATAATAATCAAATAACCAAATAGACGACAGTCACAGCAATCTCGTCTATCCAATCCTTTAACAAGGAAATCGGATAACGGTAGATATAACACTAAACAGTGTTAAACAACAAATCGGCAAATTCAAATCATCAACAAAGATAATTAAAAAGGTTATCAATGAAGATAATATGAAAACCACAGAATTGCCTAAACAACAATTAACAACAAAATGATCAATTCAAACCAAATCAAAATACAATTTCAAATATTGAATTTAACATAAAACAATTCAAACAATTGTAATATCAATTAAAAATGTCAATTATGTGTGGCTGCAGTACACGCACGCGTGCACTGCCTCGCCACTACAGCACATGAAATCATCACAACACCAAATGCTGACAGCAAATCGAAACTGCAGTGGTGAAGTCACGGTTATCATGACTCAACACAACTACAAACAAAATGAATCAGTGAATTCAACCCAAACATCAGCAACATTAACCATGGCTATAATAAACACATGAAACTACATGGCAACATGTATTCCACGAGTCTAAAACAAATGAAACACAGATGCAAGCACACTCAAGGCGCAGTGCACACCAAACCAGAAGTGTGCTCACAGAAAATCCACCAGATTCAAGTCACGCATGAAAATAACTCAACTGCTGCAACCAAAACAAAAGCAACAGTGGAAAGCAACAAACTTAGTGAAACTCAAAGCCATACAACAATGAAGACTATAGAACAAGTCCAGATACAACAGGGATATGGCAACACAGCACCAAAGCACGAAGGCTCGAATGATCAAGTGCACGAAGGCAGTGGTACAAACTACATAAAGACAGCAGAATGAAGGTGAGAGCACCAAAATATGGCACCACAGCACACAACAGTAAAAGACACAGAACAGCTTCAAATGAAAATAATGTCACCAGTGAAACACAGTGACCAAATGCAAATGAATACAATGCATCTATGCACTGTATCAGTATAAATGCATGAAGACTTGAATGAGACTCAAAGTCAAAACAATGCACAGGTAACCAAAACAGTGAAACAACACTGTCCCAAAGCCACTCAACTAAAACAGTGGACAGAACAAGGCTACAACCCAAAACCACAAGCAAACTGAAACAGGCAGTGGCAACAACAATGATTCAATGCCGAAGTTCAGATGGTAAGCAAGTCGAAGCCATGATCAACAGAGATCGAATGGCCAACTCAAATCAGTTGACAACATCAGACAAACATATATGAACGCAAATAAAGGAGGATGAACTCATATAAACAAAATCAAGATCTCGAATCATATATAACATAAGATTAAAATAGATGTGAGTGAAAATATCACTCACCTTGTCTCGAAACAAAGACGAACTCAAATCGGAAATTGGGGGAGCTGTGTGCTAAGCAGAGAGATCATCGATTGACGAAGCAACACGTGAATGACCACTGTATCGATCAACCAAAAGGCGCAGCTTCGAAAATAATCACAAAGCCCTAATTTGCAAAGAGGAACGAACGAAATAAACGAAGCCGCCATTTTTTTTTCGTTCGTCTGTTTATTTTTAGGGTTGCGATGATAAAGAATAAAGGAGGAACGGGTGTAAATGATTATCACGGCAACAATAAAAAGAAGTGGGCCAAATAAATTTTAAAGCCCGCATAACCGCTTAGCCAATTTTTTTCAAAGAATTTCAACCGATTAAAATCCCAATAGCAATTAGCTAGCAACATTAATTGTTTAATAACGATTATAAATTGGTGCAAAACCCCGGGTTGTTACAACCATCTCCTTATAAATTTCCATCGTGAATTTATAGATTCAAATTATCCGCTGATAAATATTTCACTATATTTAAAACCCAGTTTATAAATCCCATGGTCTCATTCTCCTTTTAATCATTGTTTCAAAACACTTAATCGATTTTCTGAATTAATTCCATTTTGAAATTTATTTCTTAATTTACCCAAATTTATTCCAACCCCCTAATTTCAGATCCACTTCCCTTTTTTGATTTAAAATCCTGTTTAAATCTGGAACATCAATTTCATACTTTATTTCAAAATTCTCCTTTTATTTTTCCCAACCATTTAAATATTACATTTAAAAATATATCCCTTTGTTCTTAAAAACAATATTGCTTAAGTCCTTACTTTTAAAACCCTTTTATTCGCATTTTAGCAAAAAAAATCTCTATTTTTTCCTATTCCGAAATTTATTAAATAGGATATTAAAATCAAACTATTTATTTTTCCCAAATTCATTTCTTTTAATTTATCCAACTTCACTATAAATATTTACTTATAAATTCCCTTTTTCTTTTTTCTTTTTTTCAAAAATCCAATATTTATATTTTTGATATTTCAAAATGTCAAAAATATATCCAGCAATATCATAGCATCCAATAATTTCAATTTTCAATATAATCTATCGCAGATTATTCAAAATAAATCATATCACTGAATATGAAATAAATTCAACCTTTTAGAGGAATCCAGTTGGATCCCTCCAATCTGTTTCCCTGCATCCATAGATGTTAGCACAATTTAAAAATCCAAATCCTACTTCGAGGGGCATATCACGGTATATAGGGTCATCCGCTATTATGCGGGGCGCATAGGGTCTCATCCGCTATATAATGCGGGAATATCAATCACTCCAATATATATACTACTATATATATAATATCACATCCAGACTGATAATAATTATCACATTCAATCAATCAACCAATAATTTAATTTTAACTATTTAAATTAACCAGTAACCCAATTTGAGTGAGATTAACTCACCTTGAATCTTTTTATTGCATAGAATCCAGCAACGAACCAACTCGGCTGTTTTCATTTGATTCAAGACCTCGTAAAAATGAAACTTTCGAATTTATTAGCATTTGACATGATTTTAAACTACCATTCATATTCTCATTTTAAATCTAAATCTATCGGGTTAATAAAATTCCAAATTTTACTTTACTTTTAAATTTCTGATAAATAAATTAAATTAATAGTTTTAAACATACTTATCATTAAATTAAAATGTTTAAAAAAATTACCTTAAGATATATTTTTAAATTTTAACAGTAAGTTAAAAATATGCATTTATATATATATATATATATATATATATTTCTTAACCTATTATATTTTTATGTTTTAAAAAGATACAGAAATTTACCGAAACAGACTTTGGCTACGAACAAAGACTCCACACCACCACCATCTCTGAACAACCCAGCTCGAATGAAAATGCACTCAACTTCGACCGTACACCATCAGCCACGGCCCTCCCCCTCACCGCACTTGACCCCTGACCCGCACAAAATCGTCGAGTCTCTCTCCTACGCACGCGACTCTAGTCGTGACGTCGATGACTCTAACAGTGCGACAACTCCCATCGCTCTCTTACTCCACGTCGAACGCCTCTACCCTGGGTGCGAACATGAACCTACCTCCGAGCCTCCATTTCGATCGTGATGAATAAAACGAACGAATCTCGTTCGATTTCGTTTTTGAGAATTTTGAAGTTAGAACAAGACGTGGAAGAAGCTGACGCCATTATCTTCTTTGATTCGTTTATGGTTGGGAGGAGAGGAAATCAAAGTGGGATTATGCGATTTTGATTTTCGTTCATTTCTTTTCTTTTGAAGTATCGGCCATGGCCAAATTTTAACTGGGAAGGAAAAGAAATGAGGAAGGCCGATGATTCTCCTTTCAGGCATACATATTATATATATATATATTCTTTTTTTGTCTTCAAATCGTTTGCATTTTTAAAAGGAAGAACGGAGGGAACATGAAGAGATGGTAACGTGCTTCAACCAACTTGCTACAGTGACTTGAGGTGAAATGATAAAGTTCTGATGTGAATATATATGTCAATCAGTAATATATATATATATATATAAATTTTAAATCATCTCGACCTCGCAACTTAAAACCTCGACCTCCTATCGAGATGTGCTGCTAGACGTTTATAATGTTATATTCCTATTCCGAATGCAATGGAAAAGGTTTCAAGTCCTAATTCGATCGTATGGAGAAGATAGCTTTTTGGACCCAATTTACATTGAATTTTCGATATAGATTTCAGTGCATTTACATACCGGATCCAATGGAACTGGTTTCGTCGAAATCTGAGAGTGTGCCTCGGAAGTTTTTAAATGTCAATTCAAACGATATATTTTCAAAACTGAACAAACCACCTTTAAATTAAATTTTAAAGCTTTTATTATCTTCAGTATTATCAATATAAATTTTATAAGCCTTCAAATTATTTTTAACGAGCTTAAAACTCAAGATTCAACATTTTAACCAATTTCCAATTATTTAATTCAATAATTAAACTGTCCAAAAATTAGTTATATTTGAAATTCAAGTTAAAAATTAACTTTTAAATATTTAAAATCAATTAAATATTCCAATTTCAAATATCCAAAATTCCGGGTCGTTACATAAATACTATACTATTTTATACATGAAGAATCTAAAAAACAGAATCTGAAGAACATAAGTTTGTAAAAATGACAACAGATTAATAGGCTATTTCAATCATAAAATTTAATAGTATTTATTTCAATTTTAATTTGTATAGTGAATTACTTTGAGATTTATTCACAAATTCATAATTTACTCAATTAGACAAACTTAATTTCTTAATTTACTCAATTAGACTAAAATGAATTATATCATCAAAAGTAAATTATGTTGCTTACTTCATTATGCATTTGTGCAGTGCCGGCCCAAGTAATTGTGTATAAGTTATTAGTTATAATTAGTTACTAGTTATGTCTGCTTTTTTTACAAACTTATGTTGTTGACTTATCCATAAATCATAATGAATCAATAGTAAATCTCAAAGAAATTGCTTTTTAGTCGACAATCTTAAAGCAATTTTTGTTTACAAAATAAGCTTATTTCAAAGCAATTACTCCATAATGAATCAAAAGTGATTTTTTCTTACACACTCAATTAGACTAAAAAGCAACGTGCTAACAAAAGCTTATTTCAATCGACAATCATAGAAAAAAAAGCAGACAGTTTCAAATATAGGAAAAAAAGAAAAGCAACTTATTACTCAATACTCACATTGTTTGAGGTTTTGAGCTGAGACTTATCCAAATTTTGATTTGCCTACTTTGAAACTGAAATTAGATTTTGGGTTTGCAATTTGAGGGCCGCACTTTGTAGTCTACAAATCCAGCAAATTAGTCTATGACTCGATGGAGATGAACCCGAGGTGCGATGCGATTGAGAGAGATAAGAGATGATGGAAGTGTAACGACCTGGAATTTTGGTCGTTTAATTCATTTTTAAGTATTGAATTTGAATTATTAAGTGATTTTGAATATGGAGGTTTTGGTTGAATTAGCAAAATGGTTTAGAATTTTAAATATAGCAATTAACGGATTCACTAAATAGTAAATTTAATGTTTGAAATTGGGTAAATATGGGAATTTTGAGTTAAATGTGAATGGAAATGATTTCTAAAGTTGATTTAAATTCTATTTGAATTAGAGTGATGATATTGGACTTTTGGATGGAATTAAAAGTCTATAAGTTAGAATTTGGAATTTTAAATATTAATTTAATAGTGGAATTTAATATATAGTAATAGTGTAAATAATGGAATTTTGATTTAATATAAATCGGAATGATTTCTAATATGGATATAAATTCTATTTGAATTATAAACGAGTCAGTAAGATTTTTTCAAGAAATTTTTTCGATTTTGAAAATCGCTAGATTTAATCGACGCGTTAAAATAGCCTTTTGGGGCACAGTCTCGGAATTTGACGAGACTAGTTCCGTTGGATCTGTAATAGTGTATTATTATCGGCTTTCAAATTTCGTAGCGTTGGAGTTACCGTTTGGTAGTACGGAATAGAAACGCGTTGAAATTAATATCGAAAATTTAATATTTTAGTTTGATTCGAAAAGCTATCTTCCACATATGATCGAATTAGACCCTAAAACATGTTCCATTGGGTTCAGAATAGGGGTAAAACATTATAAACGCTAGGCGGCACGCTTCGTTTGGAGTTCGTCGAGAAAAGCACGTGAATTGTGAAAAATATTATATGCACGCATGTATATATACACGCAACAGTAAACTCTTTCCCATTTTCTTAACCTAGCCGCCAGCTTTAACCAATGGCCGAAATCAATCGAACCTTCCTCCTCAATTTCTGGCGAATCCATCGATTATTACCCAAAACTTCCAACTAGAGAATTGTCGAGCTCTTGCTAATCAACGGTCACGATTGGAAATGGCGAAGTAGATCAATGGCAAAGTGGCCGCGTTCGTACAGCCTTTAGTGGCGAAATTCACAACAACGGTGGCGCTTGGTGATGTCGCACTTGGTACGAACGTCGAGGAAGGGAAGGCGCGTGTTTCGGCAAATGGTGGATCGAATTTCGATGGCGTGAGGGTGGAGCGGCGATCGAAACAAAAGGGTACGCGATGGATTTCCTTGACCTGGGGTAGGCGAACGAAGAAGAGGGAAAACAATAGGCAGTCCTGATCTTGCATGTAGAAATCAACGGCCCAGATCTGAAGGTTTAAAAAAAATTGTAATATATATATATATATATATATATATATATATATATATATATATTTGTGAATCTTTAAAATAGCCTAACTAATTCATATGAGGTCGAAATCGGACGAAATAAGTGGCGATGGAATCGTAGTGCTGAATACTACGTGCTAGAATAGATTTGGAGGCGATTGGAGCAAGTTAAAATTTTAGGTTAAATCGAACATGTTCGATTTAATTTAAAATTGGAGCGTTTGGAAAATTGAAAAATCAAGGTGAGTAAATCTCACTCGATTGGATGATTAGCATTAATTTTAAATAGTAAAATTAATTATTGGATGACTAGTTGAATTGATAAATTATTATCGGTCGAATGTGATATTATATATAGTAGTATAAATATATTGGAGTGATTGATATTCCCGCATATATGTAGCAGATGAGACCATATGTGCCCCGCATAATAGCGGATGACCCTATATACCGCGATATTCTGCCTTGAAGTGGAATTGATATTTTTATGTTTTATTAACATTTGTGGATGTAGGGAAACAAGTTGGAGGGATCCAACTGGATTCCTCAAAAATGTTGAATTTAATTTCATATATAGTGATATATGTTTTGCTTGAATAATCTATGATAGATTATTGTGTGGTTTGAATTGATTGGACGCTATGGCAGCTTTAGCCTAGATTTTGGTCTTTTTAAATACCAGTAATATATGGTTTAAATTGAAAAAGAATTTTAAAGGGATTTTTGAAGTAAAATATTTATATAGAATTTTGGGTTAATAGATCTGATAAAATAAGGGTTTTGAAATTTGTACTCAACAATTTCGAGATGTTGTAAATAGAGATTTTGGGATAAAAGTATATAAAAGGATTTTTAAATAATAAATTCTTAAGTGGTACTTGTCGAAATATGAAAATTTTAAAATCGAGACTTTTAATAGATTGGAAGGATAGAAGTGAATTTGGAAATAAGTATAAAATTGGTTGTACTAGAGCTCAAGTAAGATTTCCAAATTTACGAAATGAAATTAGAATCGAGGCTTGTTTAAAAAGAGGATTTTTAATTATTAACTAGGTAACTTTAAAGGTGTTAAAAATATTCTAGAAACTGGTTATTTAATTATTTTAAATTGTTTAAAGAATATTTAATTATTAATTAGTAACCTTATAATGATTGTTAAAGATTCATTATTATTTAAGAAATAGTCAGCACTGTTGTTTTGAAAGAAAAATTATTAAATATTAATATGGCTTTGTATAATAACTTTTATTTGATTATATTTACCTAGATTAAACTTGGAAATTTATTTTAGAAACTTATAAGCATTATTTTGAGATAATTATTAAATAAAGTTTTTGGAAAGTAATGATATACTTTCATGGCGAAATCGGCGGCAGAGATTGCCTGCAGTTTAGTTTTGGATTTCTCTGGGATAGAGTCGTAACCATTGAGCTGTGAACCCATGGTTTGATACCGCAGTGGTACTTTCCAAATTATTTTAAAGGGTTTCAACATTTGAAAAGGATAGTTTGTGAATATATTGAATTCGATAAGATAAGTACATGACTTTTGATAAGAGATTTAATTTATTAAAATTAAATTAAAAAGAGATTTAGTGTTTTTCAGTTGAAAAGGAAATTTTTGGTTGAATGATTGTTATTTGATAGTTAAATAACCGACTATCAAAAATCTGGACCCAAAATATAACTTTGGTAATATCTAGAAGAAATACGGGAATTATATGGTACAGTTACCATTCGAGGTGCTATAATGTACGTATAAACTCGTTTCGTTCTTCTAGGGCGATGATAAGGAAATCCGTCCACTAATGGTTAGGAGGTGATCTTCGATCTTATTTTCATCTGTTTATTTCCTAAAGAACAGGGGTTGAGTTTACCGAAAATATCGAACATTGTTTCGAAGAGATCGAGATCGGATAAGTTATCCGAAAACCACTTCGATCCAATGAGTACGTTTTGAAAGTTAAACAAGGGCATAGTGTTGAAGATGGAGCAATGAAGTGTAAGGGCTAATCTCTACTAATCCTGAGGATTTTTCCAAAAATGGATGTAGTAGGAGTAGTGCCTTCGGTTACATTTGGACCTAGAACGGACTTGTATGGACGAATGTTATCAGTACATTGTCATTGGAGGACAATGAGCATTCTAAGTGAAAATTCCTTTAAAAAGGTAATCGTAACCTCTAGCCTCATCTACTGGGAATGGCTGAAAATCAGGGGATGCAGCAAGGCTAAGTGGGTCGCACCCAATTAGGTTATGTTTATCACCTTTCTAGGTACCCTCAGATATTATTTATTACTACGATATGGAAGGAGCTCGAGTGTAACGACCCAGTATTTTCAACCATTTCGCATCCATTATAAGTGTATAGGTAGACACTCATGCCGGAGTTGAATTGCTCAAAATACTGCGTTGTAAATAAAATTTGGCAAAACTCAGCATATACAGTAAATAAAATAATTACAGATCACAGACACAGAGTAATATAACAATACTGCAGCGGAAACAAAGGATAGTAGTTCATGAAGCTACTATATATATATAACAGAGTTAAACAAGATACAACAGAGGTCTGGAATACAATAGATGTCTCAATACAATAATCAAATAACAGATCTGAATACATCACTGGATCGACGGAATAACTGAAAGCAGGATCGATAGATTGCTGGATCTCCAAGCGAAGCTCCAACTCCAAAGGCGAGTCTCAAATGCTGTATCACTCAGTCTGACCCGAGCGTAAAGCAAAACACAAAACACTCGAGTCAGGATTAACATTCTTATATAAATAAATCCAACTCAAGTGAAATATCAACTAAAATACAAGTAACTTAAAGGATGTTTGGGATAACCATCCTCTAAGGGTCCGTTAAACTATTTACTATGTAGTAATATACGCTATATACAGTAGTGTCTAAATAAGTAAAGTATAATCATATCGGAAAATAGCGTTAAGAGGATGGAGAACCTTAACGCGGTCGGATCTTAAAATCATAATCGTAGTAAAGCTCGATATGGTAGGTGACACGGCACAACTAGGCAATGCCAGGGTAGATATACCAATTACGCACACGGACTGATGGATACGCATAGCAGCCACTACCGTTCCACCTCGAACAACATTCCCAAATCGGAGGATGGCCATCTAGTCAAATCACAAGTAAGAGTATAATATCGAAGAAATGCGTCCGAGAAGAGGTGCTACCTCACTGGTCCGAGATCGCTCCTGTTTTAGCCACCTTATGCCAACTCACGGGAGTTGGGTCCACGTAACATACCTTAAGAACGTCGCCACCATCCTACTTCATTCTGGAATCTCCACCACGTACACGGTTGTCAAAGTGGTTTTCGGTATCGACAGAGAGTATGTCCATATCCGATCCCGGTCTCTTTGCCAACCAATCGTTATTATAACACCGTGGTCATTTCACAATAGTTTATACTTCAAAACCAAAATATATCATTATCATTTCCAATATATCCATTTTCAAAATCATATTACTTTCCAAAGTTATAATGCTTTCGAAATCATAGTCTGGAAATCACAGTATTTTGGAAATCATAGCACTTTCCTTTTAAACAGTTTAGATATTAAAATTTCGTTATAAGATAAATTAATTTCCTCAAATTTCACAAATCGATTCAAATTAACTTGAATTCCAAAAATTTAATTTAATCAAATCTCAAATCATCCGTTTCAACACGATTTAGCTTCTAAATAAACCATTTCAAATTATCGATTTCAATACATATCTTGACCCATAAAATAAGCCATTTCAATTTTTATATATTTCAAAACTAACTTCGATAAATTTATATACATATCAAATTCACTTTACAATTATTTAGTTTTGAAATATTAACTTATCATTTCCATAACATTTGAATACAATTTCAATTTACAATTTAAATAAATAAAATATCTCATTTAAATATTCATACGTTTGAAATATCCATTTAAGTCACCTTTTCAACTTTCAAGTTGTAAATCACCCTTTTAAATTTCACATTCAATACATTTCGAATCAACTTATTTAAGTATAATTCTTAAATAAAATAAAATTTCAATCGATTTCATATCATTATAAATTCTATATTTCAAAAATATAGATATTAAATAAATACTTAAACATATTATTTATCAACTTTATTAAATCAACTTTAATGAATCTTTAAAATCAATATTTATCAAAACCATACATTTCTTTTCAAAACCAAAGAAATCATTTCAAAACATTTATATATAGACCAACGGTGTCTGTATATAATTTTCTACCCTATGGTCAAGTGATACGGATATTTATCATTTCAATCCGCAATTTAAAAAATATATATATATATACGGGTATATATCTTTTCAACCCGCAATCCCAAATTCAATTCAATGAAAATCGCTTGGGTTTATCATTTCAACCCATAACGATTTTCTCCTATTCTACAGATCGTTCGGGTATGTATCATTTCAACCCATAGTGATTCTATACTAACAGGGAACTTGCAGAGTGATAACAGGTATGATAATAAAATAACAACAGTAACAGGCATATATCAACAATAATAAATAACAGATAATGGTGTTAGATGTCACAGGTGAACAGATACAGAAAATGACATATATAACAATGTAAATAACTAACAGCTGCATATTTCAATTTACGTTTCAATTGAAATCAAATTTAATAA
Source organism: Allium fistulosum (assembly GCA_030737815.1). Lineage (NCBI taxonomy): Eukaryota > Viridiplantae > Streptophyta > Magnoliopsida > Asparagales > Amaryllidaceae > Allium > Allium fistulosum. The sequence goes on along the minus strand of CM060904.1, from coordinate 306,652,075 downwards.
ATATAAGAACATTAATCGTGAGTGATTGCTCACCTTTCGAGGCTAGGGAGATGAACGGGAAAAGAAACGATTTGTGGATCCAAACACGAATTCCAAAGCGAAACAAGATGGGCACGAATTTGACGATCAAAACTGATAGCTTATAATTGACGAAATCCAATCAAACTGGATTGATGAAGGTCAATGGCATAAGTGAACTCATATATGTAACTATATATCTATATATATATAACAAATTATATGAAAACCTATTCCAAATTCGAACGCATATTAAAATCTTTATAATGTGGAAAAATCAGTGTTAGATTTAAACATATATGCATATATCTAGATCAAAATCTATATATACCTATATGAAATTTAAAACCAATTCAACCATTGTATTACATTTCAAAATAAATATTTATTATGAAAACCAACATTACTAACAGGTTATGATTTATACAAGTACATACACTTTATATTAAAACGTATGTATATTATAATTAAGACAATATATCCTATATGTATACTCATACCATTTGTACACGTGTTACCCTTCACAAAAACTCGATGTCAAACCCGATAGTATGTATATATAGGAAATATATACCAGTATAAGCCTTACAGCCGCATACATATATAACATAAGTGAATGAAATGGATGTATATATATAATATATATGAAGAAAAATCCATGCTTATTCTTAAATTACTGTAACTCGTTTATAATGCATACAGTCACTACCCAACAGATTAGATAAAATTTATGTAAACCTATAAATTATAACTTAATAGATAGTTTGTACTTGTATAGACTAACACATATATTTTTCATAGTATTGCATCTTTATATAAACGAAACACATATAAACTATATAAATACTTCTCTGACAACTTCCAAAAGCAAGCCAAACTGTTATGCTTTTCTATGAAATTATATAACATTGTGTAACAAAATATATACCAGTTTAAACATATATACATAAATATAAGTATACAAAATAAAGCAACTGTAATATAGGAAACTATATTAAACCATCTTATATATTAACATACTATAACTAAACTATATTTATTCACCGATTATAGAATTTAGATAAAAAATATATATATATAATTTAATCAATACTTAAGCCATGAAGTTTTGAACTTAAAACGCCTATATACCCATATAAAATCATAACTGTATATATTATAAACTCAACAGAACCCGACATACTATCAATATCCTAATGTATATACAAAACAAATAAACAATATATAAGCTAAGAAAAATCATTATGTATAACATTATTAATAAAACTGTTTCAACTACAGCATACTTTATATAAACATTTAACATAATATATATGTCATATAATATATTGTAACGTGACAGGGAAGATGTATATGAACCAAACATAACAAAATTTGTGAACTTATATGAACCATACCCAAACTTATATAAACGTAACCCATGCACTAATATATAAAACTGTAACTATAATAAACTCACCTAACCAACGTATTAAACTAATATAACTAAGCCGAGTCACTTATATTTAGATAAACAAATATATATACATAGCACACTTACAACACGCATAGAGGCAAAGGATGGCTGCCACGCTCACTAGAAGAAGGCCACGGTGGAAGGAGGCAGCCGTGGTGGCTCCTGCGTGCAGCAGTGTTGAAGTGGAGCAGGGTCTGGTGGAGTTTGAAGTGTAGGCAGAGGGAGATGGTCTCGGCAAACAAAAGCAGGCAGAGGGAGGAGTGGCGAAGGCGGTAGGCTGCAAGGCAAAGGGTGGCGGTTGCCTGGGTGGAGGCGTGGGGTTGGGTTGCGTGAGTTGATGGAGGAGCGGAGGTTGGTGACAGGAGGGGACGGTTGGTTGATTTTTCTCGGATCTGAGGAGGAGGTTTGGGTGGTCGTTATGGTGGCGGTGGGAGGAAGGGCGTGGGCGAAGGGAAGGGTGAAGATGAACGAAGTCGGCATGGTTTGGGAGGAAGATTTCGGCGACGTGAGATCCAGGCATTCGAAGAAGGCAGAAAGTGGAAATTAACGTTTGGAAGGGGAAAAACTGTAGAGGAAAGATTTTATAAATGCAGGCTAGTAAAATAATAAATGAATAACCAGTGAACCGTTCAAAAGAATACAACGTATACCAATTCATACGTTTCGATTTTTCAAAAATAGTATGGGACGGAAATGGTCACCCTGGAATTAAGCTGGAAGATTAAAGCAATTGATGGTTGCTTGGATACCACGGCTACAGTTTAAAACAAAGCAAAGAGAAATAAAAAGTCACGGATTCGGTACCGATACATTATATAGTTTGATTGTTTCCGTCGTGTACCGGACCTCAAAATACAAAAATAAATATACCGTGGTGATCAACACGACGAGACGATCAAAACGGTATACAGATGTCAGTGGTACGGCCATCCGATCAAAAGTCGATAATCGGTACCGAAAATGTTGCTATTTTGCCAAAATTAAGATAAACGGAGCAGTAGAAGTCAAAATTTGACGAAACGAAGAATGATGTTTCACTCAGAAGATGATTTAGAAATTTTCTATGTAAAAATATTTAGGTTTGGAAAACATTTTATTATCACCAATTTTAACTGATAAAATTGAAGTAAATTTACGCGCGAAATAAATTTTCATATTTTCGGATGAAAATTTACCAGTTGCTATGTTTAATTAGACGCATTCCAAATATCAAATTTATATTTCAAAATTTTATTGTTTAAAATTTCACACAAATTCAATTAATTAAATAAATAAAACCACTGAAATTTGCGGGTCGTTACACTCTCCCCCACTCAAAACTTTTCGTCCCCGAAAAGAATGGAGGTAGGAGAATAGAAGCAACCAATAGAAAATAGATTAAAAGAAAAATAAGACTATTAATTTAAACCATATAATTTCAAATTAAACTAATTAATATTTAACAATTTGATTTAATCCACTGAGTTCACTTAAGTTAAATCAATTCATCTATTTCTGAATTCATTACCTTATGTTTAGTCATCCTCAATTAACAATTTCTAAGTCATCAAATTTGTATAATCATTTATTATACTCATGTTTTATTCGACAAATTAAATTCTTTTATCCAAATTATTATTAAGTTTATTCCACTTAAATTTTTTCTCATATATTTAAACCACACAAATTAATTTAAACCATATAAATTACAATTTAAACTAATTTATATTTAATAATTGATTTTAAATTCAAGGTATTCCCATAAGTTGATCTAATTTCAACTTATTAGTTCCTTCAAAACAATTTATTTGTCTCATCTATTATTTAATTAACTTATTATTCTGTTTATCTCTATTGATATCTTTATAATAAAATTTAAGTGTATAACATTTATTATAACACTCAAATCTTTCCTTATAAAGTCATTTTATATTGTATATTATCCAATTACATTTTTAACTTCTGAAAATTTTAGGTAAGTTATGTTGAGATGAAATCGGGTATTATACAAATAATATTTTACAATTCAGTTATTCTCAATTAAATATTTATCCAAGAATTTTGGCTTCAGTTTATAATTGAAATCATCTTTAATCTAAAATTTAAGAATTTAAATCTCCGATTTACTTCAAACAATTTAGAGATATACATAATATATTTATATAAAATTTAATTTTAAAATAAGATACCTATATATATATATATATCAAATTATACTGAAGAAATTCAAATGAAAAGTATATATTTTTTTTTTCAAAACAAAACCGTAGCAAAGCTACAGAATAGTTTCCCCTCTTCGAAACTCGAAAATGAATGTCAATGATGCGACCGTCATCACCGGAATTATTTTCCAGCGACAAAGAGAAGAGCATTGGTTTAAACATTTAAAATTCTTTGAAAACCATTTTATTCGAAAATACTTTAAATAATATACATTTTAAGGTTTTAAAACAAAGTTTGAAATCACCAGAAATTTAATTCTTAAATTTCTCAATTTAAATTCATTCCAATTCCAAATAAATTTATAAACAATAGTCATTTTGCAATAGTCAATGACTTACAAAAAAATAAAATGATAATCAAATATTATCATTTTCAACAACCAACTTATTTAACTTTTAATTCCAGAAAATTTTTCTTATATATTTATAATATAATCATACAAATTTATTTCATTTATCAAATTTGAAAATTATATTATGTCAGTTTGCTCTGTTCAAGTGTTTTGGAAATCCTATCGATAGCGTTGATCAGACGAATCGATCGAAAACCCAAATCAACATCAACAACTCAAACAACACACTATAAACATAAACTATTTTATATTAATTACAAATACACTCCCTCACACGATGATTCCAGAATTGGATTTCAACACAAGGATAGAGATCCAAATATAGAGGGACTCTAATCAAAGAGAATTCTAATCTAAAATAGATAGGCTTGAAACGAAGGTTAGATGATTGCATTTCAAACAGGAAGATGAATAAAGTTGTATAAATCGCGGTCAACCTTAACCGGGTCAACCGTGACTTCATAGATAAGATCGATATAGAATTCTGAAGCAAATCGACATTCGATTACCAGAAGTGGAATTCGGGTATAGCATAAGATAGCAGCATCGTAAACCGAGGATACAGAAATCTCCGGTGAATCAATGCCGTTGTAAAGGAGTTTTACTCTTTTATCAATTATTCAGATATTGGCGAGACCGCCGATTTATTATAGAGATCATTCGAAGTGGAGTTATTGGATACTCCAGAATCAAAAGACACGAATGGGGAGACACGAATGGACTTTGGAACCGAAGTGAACGTTCCAAAATTAAAAGGAACCAAGTCAAAGAAGAAGGAATTCAAGCTCGAACGAAAGTGATTCTGTAATTGAATTTACTACATATGCTGAGTTTTGCCTAAAACCAGAGCTCTGATACCACATGTAACGACCCAGTATTTTCAACCATTTCGCATCCATTATAAGTGTATAGGTAGACACTCATGCCGGAGTTGAATTGCTCAAAATACTGCGTTGTAAATAAAATTTGGCAAAACTCAGCATATACAGTAAATAAAATAATTACAGATCACAGACACAGAGTAATATAACAATACTGCAGCGGAAACAAAGGATAGTAGTTCATGAAGCTACTATATATATATATAACAGAGTTAAACAAGATACAACAGAGGTCTCGAATACAATAGATGTCTCAATACAATAATCAAATACCAGATCTGAATACATCACTGGATCGACGGAATAACTGAAAGCAGGATCGATAGATTGCTGGATCTCCAAGCGAAGCTCCAACTCCAAAGGTGAGTCTCAAATGATGTATCACTCAGTCTGACCCGAGCGTAAAGCAAAACACAAAACACTCGAGTCAGGATTAACATTCTTATATAAATAAATCCAACTCAAGTGAAATATCAACTAAAATACAAGTAACTTAAAGGATGTTTGGGATAACCATCCTCTAAGGGTCCGTTAAACTATTTACTATGTAGTAATATACGCTATATACAGTAGTGTCTAAATAAGTAAAGTATAATCATATCGGAAAATAGCATTAAGGGGATGGAGAACCTTAACGCGGTCGGATCTTAAAATCATAATCGTAGTAAAGCTCGATATGGTAGGTGACATGGCACAACTAGGCAATGCCAGGGTAGATATACCAATTACGCACACGGACTGATGGATACGCATAGCAGCCACTACCGTTCCACCTCGAACAACATTCCCAAATCGGAGGATGGCCATCTAGTCAAATCACAAGCAAGAGTATAATATCGAAGAAATGCGTCCGAGAAGAGGTGCTACCTCACTGGTCCGAGATCGCTCCTGTTTTAGCCACCTTATGCCAACTCACGGGAGTTGGGTCCACGTAACATACCTTAAGAACGTCGCCACCATCCTACTTCATTCTGGAATCTCCACCACGTACACGGTTGTCAAAGTGGTTTTCGGTATCGACAGAGAGTATGTCCATATCCGATCCCGGTCTCTTTGCCAACCAATCGTTATTATAACACCGTGGTCATTTCACAATAGTTTATACTTCAAAACCAAAATATATCATTATCATTTCCAATATATCCATTTTCAAAATCATATTACTTTCCAAAGTTATAATGCTTTCGAAATCATAGTCTGGAAATCACAGTATTTTGGAAATCATAGCACTTTCCTTTTAAACAGTTTAGATATTAAAATTTCGTTATAAGATAAATTAATTTCCTCAAATTTCACAAATCGATTCAAATTAACTTGAATTCCAAAAATTTAATTTAATCAAATCTCAAATCATCCGTTTCAACACGATTTAGCTTCTAAATAAACCATTTCAAATTATCGATTTCAATACATATCTTGACCCATAAAATAAGCCATTTCAATTTTTATATATTTCAAAACTAACTTCGATAAATTTATATACATATCAAATTCACTTTACAATTATTTAGTTTTGAAATATTAACTTAACATTTCCATAACATTTGAATACAATTTCAATTTACAATTTAAATAAATAAAATATCTCATTTAAATATTCATACGTTTGAAATATCCATTTAAGTCACCTTTTCAACTTTCAAGTTGTAAATCACCCTTTTAAATTTCACATTCAATACATTTCGAATCAACTTATTTAAGTATAATTCTTAAATAAAATAAAATTTCAATCGATTTCATATCATTATAAATTCTATATTTCAAAAATATAGATATTAAATAAATACTTAAACATATTATTTATCAACTTTATTAAATCAACTTTAATGAATCTTTAAAATCAATATTTATCAAAACCATACATTTCTTTTCAAAACCAAAGAAATCATTTCAAAACATTTATATATAGACCAACGGTGTCTGTATATAATTTTCTACCCTATGGTCAAGTGATACGGATATTTATCATTTCAATCCGCAATTTAAAATATATATATATACGGGTATATATCTTTTCAACCCGCAATCCCAAATTCAATTCAATGAAAATCGCTTGGGTTTATCATTTCAACCCATAACGATTTTCTCCTATTCTACAGATCGTTCGGGTATGTATCATTTCAACCCATAGTGATTCTATACTAACAGGGAACTTGTAGAGTGATAACAGGTATGATAATAAAATAACAACAGTAACAGGCATATATCAACAATAATAAATAACAGATAATGGTGTCAGATGTCACAGGTGAACAGATACAGAAAATGACATATATAACAATGTAAATAACTAACAGCTGCATATTTCAATTTACGTTTCAATTGAAATCAAATTTAATAAATATAAGAACATTAATCGTGAGTGATTGCTCACCTTTCGAGGCTAGGGAGATGAACGGGAAAAGAAACGATTTGTGGATCCAAACACGAATTCCAAAGCGAAACAAAATGGGCACGAATTTGACGATCAAAACTGATAGCTTGTAATTGACGAAATCCAATCAAACTGGATTGATGAAGGTCAATGGCATAAGTGAACTCATATATGTAACTATATATCTATATATATATAACAAATTATATGAAAACCTATTCCAAATTCGAACGCATATTAAAATCTTTATAATATGGAAAAATCAGTGTTAGATTTAAACATATATGCATATATCTAGATCAAAATCTATATATACCTATATGAAATTTAAAACCAATTCAACCATTGTATTACATTTCAAAATAAATATTTATTATGAAAACCAACATTACTAACAGGTTATGATTTATACAAGTACATACACTTTATATTAAAACGTATGTATATTATAATTAAGACAATATATCCTATATGTATACTCATACCATTTGTACACGTGTTACCCTTCACAAAAACTCGATGTCAAACCCGATAGTATGTATATATAGGAAATATATACCAGTATAAGCCTTACAGCCGCATACATATATAACATAAGTGAATGAAATGGATGTATATATATAATATATATGAAGAAAAATCCATGCTTATTCTTAAATTATTGTAACTCGTTTATAATGCATACAGTCACTACCCAACAGATTAGATAAAATTTATGTAAACCTATAAATTATAACTTAATAGATAGTTTGTACTTGTATAGACTAACACATATATTTTTCATAGTATTGCATCTTTATATAAACGAAACACATATAAACTATATAAATACTTCTCTGACAACTTCCAAAAGCAAGCCAAACTGTTATGCTTTTCTATGAAATTATATAACATTGTGTAACAAAATATATACCAGTTTAAACATATATACATAAATATAAGTATACAAAATAAAGCAACTGTAATATAGGAAACTATATTAAACCATCTTATATATTAACATACTATAACTAAACCATATTTATTCACCGATTATAGAATTTAGATTAAAAAATATATATATATAATTTAATCAATACTTAAAGCCATGAAGTTTTGAACTTAAAACGCCTATATACCCATATAAAATCATAACTGTATATATTATAAACTCAACAGAACCCGACATACTATCAATATCCTAATGTATATACAAAACAAATAAACAATATATAAGCTAAGATAAATCATTATGTATAACATTATTAATAAAATTGTTTCAACTACAGCATACTTTATATAAACATTTAACATAATATATATGTCATATAATATATTGTAACTTGACAGGGAAGATGTATATGAACCAAACATAACAAAATTTGTGAACTTATATGAACCATACCCAAACTTATATAAACGTAACCCATGCACTAATATATAAAACTGTAACTATAATAAACTCACCTAACCAACGTATATAACTAATATAACTAAGCCGAGTCACTTATGTTTAGATAAACAAATATATATACAAAGCACACTTACAACACGCATAGAGGCAAAGGATGGTTGCCACGCTCACTAGAAGAAGGCCACGGTGGAAGGAGGCAGCCGTGGTGGCTCCTGCGTGCAGCAGTGTTGAAGTGGAGCAGGGTCTGGTGGAGTTTGAAGTGTAGGCAGAGGGAGATGGTCTCGGCAAACAAAAGTAGGCAGAGGGAGGAGTGGCGAAGGCAGTAGGCTGCAAGGCAAAGGGTGGCGGTTGCCTGGGTGGAGGCGTGGGGTCCGGTTGCGTGAGTTGATGGAGGAGCAGAGGTTGGTGACAAGAGGGGATGGTTGGTTGATTTTTCTCGGATCTGAGGAGGAGGTTTGGGAGTGGGCAGCAGGCGTTGGGTGGTCGTTATGGTGGCGGTGGGACGAAGGGCGTGGGCGAAGGGAAGGGTGAAGATGAACGAAGTCGGCATGGTTTGGGAGGAAGATTTCGGCGACGTGAGATCCAGGCATTCGAAGAAGGTAGAAAGTGGAAATTAACGTTTGGAAGGGGAAAAACTATAGAGGAAAGATTTTATAAATGCAGGCTAGTAAAATAATAAATGAATAACCAGTGAACCGTTCAAAAGAATACAACGTATACCAATTCATACGTTTCGATTTTTCAAAAATAGTATGGGACGGAAATGGTCACCCTGGAATTAAGCTGGTAGATTAAAGCAATTGATGGTTGCTTGGATACCACGGCTACAGTTTAAAACAAAGCAAAGAGAAATAAAAAGTCACGGATTCGGTACCGATACATTATATAGTTTGATTGTTTCCGTCGTGTACCGGACCTCAAAATACAAAAATAAATATACCGTGGTGATCAGCACGACGAGACGATCAAAACGGTATACAGATGTCAGTGGTACGGCCATCCGATCAAAAGTCGATAATCGGTACCGAAAATGTTGCTATTTTGCCAGAATTAAGATAAACGGAGCAGTAGAAGTCAAAATTTGACGAAACGAAGAATGATGTTTCACTCAGAAGATGATTTAGAAATTTTCTATGTAAAAATATTTAGGTTTGGAAAACATTTTATTATCACCAATTTTAACTGATAAAATTGAAGTAAATTTACGCGCGAAATAAATTTTCATATTTTCGGATGAAAATTTACCAGTTGCTATGTTTAATTAGACGCATTCCAAATATCAAATTTATATTTCAAAATTTTATTGTTTAAAATTTCACACAAATTCAATTAATTAAATAAATAAAACCACTGAAATTTGCGGGTCGTTACATCGACAAAGGGTGGGAACACCTAGGGTGATAGTATATTCGGTCTATCCAAGTTAGGGATAGTCCGGTCTTGTGTTATAGGGGATTCCGGCATGGTCCTCGGTACGCTGTTTCTAGATGTTTACTGGGACAGGTGGTACCCCAGTGCCTAGTCATTCGTATGGAATCCATTTTCCAATACGTTCCTTTACGGTTTTGGTTGTAGAGCCTAGTATGCTAGAATTTAATTAATGTAACAATTTCAACTATTTGAATAAGTATTTGTACTTAGACACTATTATAATATTAGAGGATTTGATATGAAATGTTTTAGTTATCGTAAGGTAAAAACCCATCGTGTTTATGTGTGGCGTGGTCTTATGAGATACCTTTGAAGTTCAAAGAATTTTTGAAAACTTTAATAATTCAAATTGAGTGTGTTTTTTCACGCTGGTTTTCCAGACTAACTCGGATGTTATTTTATTATAATGCTCGGGTTAGACAGAGTATTACAGGTTCAGGTTAGGATGCTATGGAGCTTAGGAGACGAGCTGGAGACCGAGAAGTATTCTCGTACTTGTTTATTCTGCTGCAGTGTTTTGTTGAAATTATCAGAAATTGTGAGGGCAGGTTGTTATAACTGTGACGACCGCCCATGACCCCTGCACCGAATCTAGAGATAAAGCGCTGTAAAGTGTGCCAGGCGACCATGGACGATTGTCAAGGTAAGAATTTAAAACAACAGAATCTATCGTATTACTCACAGCGCATGGACAAAATACAATAGAACATATGTATAGTGAAGCTTTACAGAACAAAATGACATCTTATAAAACTCCATAATAGTTGAATACAAGCATTCATATAGTCAATACATCCAGCCTCACTACATATCTCTCAGAGAATACAAAACAGCGGAATATCCAGTACATATAATAAGAAGATAATATGCAACCCTCTAGCTCGTCTTCGATATCAGCATCGTGAGAAGAGAACAGCACCTGTCACCTGCTACCTAGTCTGCCCGTCCCAAAATGGACGAACAGCCCAAGGCAATAAGAATTAAAACATAAAGCCTTGAGTCAGACAACAGTCTTAGTGAGCAGTAAATTAACTAACAACATACCAAAAGAGCATAAAGGAAAAGGAATAGGAATACAACCCTCCCACTCCAACCTCATTCTACAGTGATAGCCCCCAGACACACACTAAGCAGAAGCAAACATAGCAGAGCATACAATTTAAAGTAAAGCAATTGTCACTCGAGTCAAGAGCGATGTTTTCCAAGTACAAATTCCAAGGTCTAAAACCAAGGTCAGATAAGCACCCAGGAAATACCGCTCTTGAGACCGAATGACGATACAACCAAACATCCATGACTCGGCTATCACTGTTATCATTGTTGCGATATCACCGTTAATTGAATGACCGGCACATTCTTTCAGCCGTCCGTCAAGGGCTAATGGTAACCCCGGTTCTAGACATAACTCCCGCACGTCATCGTGACCCGTGCCTAGGATTATCGAATCTACCCAGAGTACTTGACCATCAACTTAGTATTTTGGGCGTCCCCATGTACTCTTGCTTAGATCATGCTAGAACCTTCAACAACGATGAGATCTCAACCTCCTAGTCATCCTCCTCGACGACTATTGCCATACTAGCTCAAGCGCCTCTCGAGCATCCATTATCCTCAACTCGAATCATATCACCGAGTTATCAACATGCTTGGAATGACCCCGCCTGGATTAGACCAAGTCTTCATCATATGATGCCTCGCTTCATTACATCCTCGCAAAGCTTCATCTCAACTTCACATCATCAAATCTATGCATAGGAGCTTCATCATCCCGCTACATATGCCACGAGCAGCTTTTCCAATTCAAGAGCCTTTCCCTTAGCTTTTGAATCACCTTCGATCTAAATCTAATCATCAATCATCTAGTTCATAACAATCAATCAAATCAAACATCAATCCAAGCAATCAAGCATTCAAAAATGATCTAAGTAGACAATTATAACAATAATGGCATTTTCGTAATTAAAGAGTTGAAAGTCCAATAAGCATGAAAACATGGATTATATCTCTACAAACTTGATGAATGAACTTGCATAGGTTAACATATGATAAAATGGATGCAACATCATCATGAACAATGGATCTACATGGATCTACACATAGGATGAAGAAAATGCATGGAAATCACTAATTTAACACCAAATCGAGCCAACAATCCGATCTACTCCTTTGGATCCGTGTGAGAGATAATCACCACTCACCAAATCACCTAAACAATCCAAAAGATAACAACTCCAGATCTGGGCAGCGAAGAACTAAGCTAGATCCGACAAGATCTCACTTCAAACGAAGAAATCTCTCTTGAAAAGATGAAGATCTTCAATCTAAGCTCTTGAATCTTCAATCTTGATCTTCGATTTGGATGGATGGAAGCACTAGATTAGAGTGGAGAAAAGAAGTGAAGAAGTGTAGAAGTCGAGCTCTCAAAATGGCAGCACTTCGTCGCTTCAAAATCCGGATCCCAAAAAGTGAGAACAACCCCTCCTATTTATAGCTGAAAACTGCCCTTAAGTCGTAACTCGGCAATCTTCTTAAGTCGGTGCCGACTTAACACTATGCCGACCTACGACCTAACACTTTGCCGACCTAACAAAGTCTCACTCAACACACAGCCTCAAAACCCAAGTCCTAACGACCTACAGCAATGCGCATCTGCGACTTAACACACAGGCGCGACTTAACTTAGGTCGTTGCCGACCTATGACATACGAAGGAATACAACTACGACTTAACTCGCAACTGGGTTACGACTTAACACAGGAGGCGACCTACCGACTCAATTACTCTGCCGACCTATCCTTAACTCGTCAGCCGACTTAACACTTAGCTCAAAACCTTAAGTCGTCTACAATAACTTAAGTCGGTCACTTCCTTAGGTAGTCTATCCCTTAACTCGGCAACGACTTACAACCTACGACTTAATACTTGCCGAGTTACCTTCGACCTAATAACTTAGCCCAGCTACGACTTATCTCCTTAGGTCGTCGCCGACTCAACCCTTAAGTCCTTAACTCGCTTATAAGTCGGTACTCCTATGGGTCGCTAATTCGAACTGCCGACCTAACACTTAACACCTAAACACTTAGGTCGCTCACAACATTCTCTTAGGTCGTTGCCGACCTAACTCTACCCCAGAATACTTAGGTCGCCTGAACCTCTTAAGTCGGTCACGACTTATCTCCTAGGTCGGTGACTACCTTAAGTCGGTCAACCACACTCCCTTAACTCGGTGAGTTCCTTGAGTCGGCAACTCGACCCAGACTTGTTGCTTAACTCGTCCAAACTCCTAAGTCGGCTACGACTTAGGACTTAAGCAAAATTCTGCCAAAACCTGAAATGTCTTAACAACAATATAACCAAGGGTCAATCATTTTAGAATGTTTTGATCCGTAAAAATACGGGTCGTTACAATAACTGTCTAGGCGGGTAATTATTGATTTGTGTACTCTGGTGTGAGATATATATATTACAGTTTTGATTTGTGTAAAGAACTATTTATATTATATGTTATTCAGTCCGCTGTGAGATTCTGTTTTGTTTAGTTTCTTCTTTCTTCTACCTACTTTCTTTCCCCTCAACAATCTGTCTTTCCGGCACTCGATCGTTCGGAATGTTACACAATGAGCATATTTATGTCGATTTTCGAGGGTCAAAGGGCAGGTCGTCACAGTTGGTATTAGAGCTTAGGTTGGCGATATACATAGGCTTTGGTGGGATTACTCATTAGAGATAGAGTCAGAAGTACTCTAGAATGAGTTGAGTGTATTAATAGATATGAGCGCGTATTTGTTAGTGAATATAAAATGATTTTATATTGTGTTGACTTATCGGTTGAGTGTTTATGAATTCCGGTCGGTACGGGAAGTACAACCGTATCCATATGGATATCCAAACTCTTAAACAAGATAAACTGACATGGTATTGTTTTGAAGTGGGTGAATGAAATAATTTTACCCAAAACTATATTTTGTTATAAATGAAATAATTTTTTGAAATTATTATACTGTATATGCTTGGAATGTTGGTTGTTAATATTATAGTCAAATAAGATTATAAAATTTGAAATGGTTTTATATATAACCAAATGGAAATTGTATATAAATATGATATATACAAAGGGGTTATAACTAAAATTGGATTCAAACCAGAATTTAAATCCCGAAAATTTTGGAAAATGTTTTAAATGGGGTTTGAACTAGATGTTTGGGAATTTTTAAATTTTAGAGCTTTTGGAAATTTCTTCCAAAGTGGTTTGAAAGGAATAATAGTAATAGTATTTTGGAGATATTTCTGAATAGAAATTGTTTTTAAATGACTTTTGGAAGTATGGAAGCACTAAACTCACTTTAGTTGCTGGAAAATAATTCTAGTGATGACGGTCGCATCATCAGTATTCATTTTTGAGTTTCTAAGTGATGAATTACTACCATAGTGATTGGCTATTAATATTTGCTTAGGACTTGTTTGGTAAACAAGTTTTGTCCAGAAATTCCAAAAGAAAATTGTTCGGGGTAAACCCAAGTTGTTTTGAAATCCCAAAAGTATGATTTGATATACAAAAGTGGATATATGTATATTTATGATTTCAAATGTTTTGAAATAAAAACCGGGTAATTGAATTCTGGGATTTCTATATAAATGATTTGTAAAGTCAGAAGAAAATCAGTTATTGAATTTATAATTTGAAGTTGATATGGATAAGAAAGGAAAGTGTGAATTTTAATCCTGGAATTAAAATTTGATCTGAGTAAGTTAAAATGAATATTATGAATTGAAATTTAACTTAAGATAAGCTAAATAAAAAATGAATTGGAATTGAATCGAGTATCAATTTTGAAATGTAAGATGATTATATAACTATAAGTTATGATTATTGAATGAAATGGATATACTTAAGCTATCAAGTGATGTATATAATCCAGAGTTATGGTTATAAGATGTAAATGGACTTAAGTAAGTAAAATAGGATTTTAAGTAAATAAGTTTTTGAACTTATGAATTGAGAAATAGAATAGTAAACCAAAATGAAAATGGTTTAGTATTATGGTAAAAGAAATTGAAATTCAAAATTTTGAATTATTAATGGAGAGTGAATTAAGATGGAGTAAATTGAATATAAATATGAATTGTGAAGTGTTTATATAACTATATGTTATAAATATTGAATGTGAGTAAACTTAAGTGGAAATTCAGGGAATTGTGAATAGGGGCATTTCACTAGAAGGACAAACTTTGTAGTCCAATTAGTTTCTAGGACACACATCCATAGAAATTAATTTCAAGGCCAAAGTCAGCAGAATAATTACTTTTAAGGACAAAGTCAACAGTCCAATTACTTTCAAGAACATAATTTCATAGGTTTTTAGGCCTTAGAAACTAATTATTTTGCATTTTGTCCTTAAAAGTAATTATTTCAGTTGTGCGTCCTAGAAACTAATTGCAATAGCTAAAGAGGCCCTTGTGGCTAATTTCCACTTGTGAATAAGTAAGTTGTATAACTTATTAAACTGAGGAAGTGGAAAAGTATGACCTAGTTAAATGGTTAAGTAATTGATAACAAGAAATGAATTTAATTTAAGAAAAAAGGAATTGAATATGATTTTAGAGTATGAATTGGATAAGATTGGGTACGAACTTAAGTTATAAAGCTGGATATGAACTTAAGTAGTGATATGAAATGTTTATAATAAACCTTAGAAATAATTTTATGGAACGGTTTATAAATAAATTAGCTTAAAATGAAATGTCGTTCACTATAAATGAAGTGGATAGCACTATGTGAGTTAAATGAAAGTGAATGGAGAAGATGTAATATAAATTGGAAGTAAAGTTAATAGAAATGCAAGTGCAGGAACCATGTTATGATGTAATAAATTGTTCAAGAATCGATTACATGGAATGATTCCCAAGTGATAGTATAAATTAGATATACTAAGTAAATGGGAGCGAATAATATGACTGAGAATCAATTTAAAATGAATTAGAACTTGGTTGCAATGGAAACTTAACTTAAGTGATTATTTATGAAATGATTCATAAATAAATTAACATGGATTGGAATGTTGTTTAATACAACATGAAACGAACAAAGTTGGTGAATAACATGAATGGGAATCGAATGGAAATTAGAAAATTTGATTTAGAGTAAATTTAAATGGATAAATTGAAGTTTTGTAAAATGGATTTGCATATAATGGAAGTGAATAATGAATGGAATGCAAATAAATTGATTCTGAATCAATTTGAAATTGAATAGAAGTGAATTTATGCAAGTAAAGCACATATAAATCAATTTGGAATGAATATGAGTTTGTTGTTGTAAATATGAATTGAATGCAATAAATTTGGCTGTAAATCATTTCGAATTGAATGAAAAGATATATGGATCCATGGAAAGAAAATTAAATTAGCGTTGGAACCTTAAAATTGCTTGTAATATATGATTGGCATGTTCGGGCTATGAATTTTATATGTTTAGCTATTTAAAGTAATGAAGTGTTATGGAAAATTTCATGTCTATGAAACTTATGTGCTTATTTTGAGAAAGTACAGGTACAGGGAGCTGTTGGGATAGATTTTGGTTGCGTAAATGCATATAAAATAAGCCGCTCGCTTAAAAACACTAAATAAAGGTACGCCTATGCAATAAAATAAAGAAATGATATTATATTGATATATATTGTGACGACCGCCCATGACCCCTGCACTGAACCTAGAGATAGTGCGCTGTAAAGTGCGCCAGACAGCCATGGACGATTGTCAAGGTAAATTAAAACAGCAGAATCTATCGTATTACTCACAGCGCATGGACAAAATACAATAGAATATATATATAGTGAAGCTTCACATAATAGAATCTCATCAATAAAACGTCATAATAGTTGAATACAAACATCTGAATAGTCAATACATCAAGCCTCACTACATAACACTCAGAGAATATACAAGCAGCGGAACATCCAGTACATATAGTAAGAAAACAATATGCAATCCTCCAGCTCGTCTTCGTCATCAGCATCGTGGAAAGCAAGAACAGCACCTGTCACCTGCTACCTAGTCTGCCCGTCCCAAAATGGACGAACAGCCCAAGGCAATAAGAGTTAAAACATAAAGCCCTGAGTCAGACAATAGTCTTAGTGAGCGGTAAATTAACTAACAACATACCAAAAGAGCATAAAGGAAAAAAAGGAATAGGAATCCAACCCTCCCACTCCACCTCTTTCTACAGTGATAGCCCCCAGACACACACTAAGCAGAAGCAAACATAGCAAAGCATACAATTTAAAGTAAAGCAATTATCACTCGAGTCAAGGGTGATGCTTTCCAAGTACAAACCCCCAAGGCCTAAACCAAGATCAGATAAGCACCCAGAAAATACCGCTCTTGAGACCGAATGACAATACAACCAAACATCCATGACTCTGGCTATCACTGTTATCATTGCTTCAATATCATCGTTAATTGAATGATCGACTCATTCTTTCAACCGTCCGTCAAGGGCTAATGGAAACCCCGGTTCTAGACATAACTCCACACGTCGTCGCAGCACGTGCCTAGGAATATCGAATTTGCCCAGAGTACTCGACTACCAATCAGTAGCCTTCAGGGACTATCGAATCTGCCCAACGTACTCTTGCTTTGAGCATGCTAGAACCTTCAACAACGATGAGATCTCAACCTTCTAGTCATCCTCCTCGACGACTATTTCCATACTAGCTCAAGCGCCTCTCGAGCAAACCATTATCCTCAAACTCGAACCATTTCACCGAGTTGTCAACATGCTTGGAATGATCCCGTTTGGATTACACCAAGACTATCTCATACTATGCTTCGCCTCATCTCATCATAGCAAAGCCTCATCTCAACATCTCATCAAATCTGTCCATATGAGCTTCATCATCCACTACATATGCCACGGGCAGCTTTTCCAATTCAAGATCCTTTCCCTTAGCTTTTGAATCATCTTCGACCATCTTGTCTAAATCAAATCATCAATCAACTAATTCATAACAATCAATCAAGTCAATCATTAATCCAAGTAATCAAACATTCAAACATGATCTAATAAACAATTATAACAATAATGGCAATCTTGTAAATAAAGGGTCGAAATCTAACAAGCATGAAACATGAGTAATATCTCTATAACTTGATGATAGAACTTGCATAGGTTAATCATGTAGTAAAATGGATGTCAAATCATCATGAACAATAGATCTATACTTAGGTTTAAGAAAATGCATGGAAATCACTATTTTAACACTGAATCAAGCCAACAATCCGATATACTCCTTTGGATCCGTGTGAGAGATAATCACCACTCACCAAATCACCTAAACACCTCAAAAACAACCCACTTCAGATCTGGACAGCGAAGGATCTAACTCGATCTATCACAAATTCGCTTCAAACGATGAAATCTCTCTTTGATGGATGTAGATCTTCAATCTAAGCTCTTGAATCTTCAATTCGATCTTCGATTTGGATGGAAGGAAGCACAAGATTAAAGTGGAGAAAAGAAGTAAAGAAGTGTAGAACTCGAGCTCTCAAAATGGCAGCACTTCGTCGCTTCAAAATCCGGATCCCAAAAATGAAGAAGAACCCTCCTATTTATAGGCTAATTTCACCTTAGGTCGTTCACTCTTAGGTCGTTCACGACCTAAAAACCCACGACCTAACAATTCCAGCCTCTACACGACCTAGCGAAAACTCCAACCTACGACCTAACAGATGCGCGCTTCTACGACCTAACGACCTAAAACATGCGCGCGACTTACAGATTCGCCCGTACGCGACCTAACTAAGTCGCAACCTAACACACATGCGCTTCCACGCGACCTACCCATCCTCACGACCCAGCGACTTAACACATAAGCGCATCCACGCGACCTACGACCTAACCCAGATGCAGCTTAGCTCTTACGCGACCTAACACACACACGACCTAACTGAACACAGAAGCTCACGACCTAACTATCTTAGGTCGCTTACGACCTAACTACGCTAACTCGCTAACCCCTATACCGCTAACCACTAGGTCGCTAACCACTAGGTCACCAAATCCTATAGGTCGCTATCTGCCGTAGGTCGCTGCCTTTCCTTAAGTCGCTCAAACCTTAGGTTGCTAACTCTTAGGTCGCTCCAATCTCCTAGGTCGCTCACTCGACCTAACCTACCCCACGACCTAAGCCACCACACGACTTATCTCCTATGCGACCTATCCCCAAAATCCTTAGGTCGCCAACTTCCTTAGGTCGCTCCACTTTCTTAGGTCGTCTACTCCGACCTAACTACTCTACGACCTAGGACTTAGACTATGGATGACTTATCAACAATGCGACCAAATGATAACTGTTTTACGATGTTTCGATCCGTAAAAATACGGGTCGTTACATTCTCTCCCCCTTAGGAATTTCGCCCCCGAAATTCCAAACAAACAAAGCAATCAAAGACTATTCTACATGCCTACCATCCATAGCAATCAACAAACCATGCATCCAATTCTAGCTTAGCATGCAGAATTCTAAAACTAGAACAAGTTACAATGTCGTTAGATGACACGACACCTTAGGGCCATACCTTGAAGAGTTCAGGATGAGCTGCCTTCATCCTCTCTTCCACCTCCCATGTATAGTCGTTATCATCATCACTCCATTGTATCTTGAGCAACTTAACTACCTTCCTCCTAAGCTGTTTCGTGTCGGTTTCCACAACACGAAGCGGCTTACGAGGTCTCTTATCGACTAGATCAACTTCGAAATCTTCACAGCTATCAGTAGAAACCACTGTATTCGAGTCGTGCACATACTTCCATAGATACGATACATGAAAAACATTTTGCACACCCGACATCTTCTCTGGTAACTCCAATCTGTAGGCGAGCTTTCCAATTCGCTCGATGATCGGGAATGGTCCAACAAATCTCGGAGTCAATTTCCCTTTCTTCCCGAATCGAATAACATTCTTCAGTGGAGAAATCTTCACAAAAACCATATCACCTACGTCGAATTTTAAATCCTTACGACGTTTATCGGCATAACTTTTCTGACGGTCTTGGGCTGCCTTCATTCGTTGCCGAATGATCTCTATGCAATCCAAAGTCTGTCGAATCATCTCTGGCCCAAGCATCAGCTTTTCTCCGGTCTCTAACCAACATGTCGGAGAGTTACACAGTCTTCCATACAATGCTTCATATGGTGCCATACCAATGCTTGACTGGTAACTGTTATTATACGAAAATTCTACCAAATGAAGGTGATCTTCCCATGATCCTCCGAAATCCAAAACACAAGCTCTGAGGAGATCTTCCAAAACTCGGTCTGACCATCTGTTTGAGGGTGATAAGCTGTACTCAAACACAACTCGGTTCCCAAAACTTCCTGAAAGCTCTTCCAAAATCCACTAGTGAACAATGGATCTCGATCGCTCACTATACTCTTCGGAATACCATGGAATCGAACTATCCACTTAACATACAACTCAGCCAACTTTGATGCAGTCCTAGTCGATCGAACAGGAATGAATCTTGCACTCTTAGTCAGACGATCTACGATGACCCAAATCCCTTCATTTCCCGTTCTTGTTCTAGGTAGCCCATCAATAAAATCCATCGATATTTGCTCCCACTTCCATGTAGGAACTTCTAATGGCTGAAGCAATCCACTTGGCTTCTTCTACTCGGCTTTTACCAACTGGCAGTTCATACACTTGGAAATAAAATTTCCAACATCCTTCTTCATACCTTCCCAGTAATAGGTTCACTTCATATCCCGATACATCTTGTTTCCACCTGGATGAATTGTCAACTTCGAGTGATGACTTTCCTTCAGAACTTCATTTCTCAATTCATCTATATCGGGAACAACTAGTCGTCCTTGCTTCCGAAGCCAACCCTCTCGATCGACCTCGAATCCTTTATCCTTTTCTAGATCCAATCCAGATTCCAAATCACGGATAATCTTGACAAGCTTTCTGTCTCGCTTTTGGCTCTCGCCAATTCTTTCCACAAGAGTCGGTCTTATCGATAAGTTTGCCAACATCTCAGGTTCCAATTCACATCTGGGCCTGAAGTCAAATCCAGCTAAATACTCAAGGCTCTTCCATTCTGAAAACATGGCTCCCAATCCTGCATGTCTTTGACTTAACGCATCTGCCACTGCGTTACCCTTTCCCGGAGTATAGGCTATACTAAAATCATATGATGCCACAAACTCTAGCCATCGTTGCTGCCGAAGATTCAAATCCTTTTGGGAGAAAAGATACTTCAACGACTTATGATCCATAAACAGCTCGAATCGAACTCCCAATAGGTAATGTCTCCACATCTTCAGAGCAAAAACAATCGCCGCTAACTTCAAATCATGAGTCGGATAATTCCTTTCATGCGGCTTCAGTTGTCGACTTGCATACGCAAAAACTTTACCTTTCTGCATCAGCACTGCTCCAAGTCCAGTACCACATGCATCGGTGTAAACCACCATCTCATCATTTCCTCTTGGAATAGTCAAAACAGGAGCACTTGTCAGTCGCTCTTTCAGGATTCCGAAAGCTTGCTCACACTTAGCATCCCATCTAAATACTTGGTTCTTTTTCGTCAATTCTGTCAATGGTGCAGCCACCTTGGAGAAGTCTTTGATAAATCGACGATAATATCCTGCTAATCCAAGAAAACTTCTCACATCCGATGCATTCTTAGGTCTAACCCAATCCTGGATTGTTGCCACCTTAGCGGAATCAACCGCTATTCCATTTCCAGAAATAATATGGCCTAAGAACCTCACTTCACTCTTCCAGAAGTGACACTTCGAAAACTTAGCCTTCAGCTGATGTTTTCGTAAGATTTCCAAAACAATACGCAAGTGCGTCTTGTGCTATTCTTCAGTTCTGGAATAAATTAGAATATAATCCACGAACACTGGTACGAACTTGCTCAACTGATCTCTGAACACTCTATTCATAAGATCCACAAAATATGATGGCACATTAGTCAATCCAAACGGCATTACCAGCCACTCAAAGAAACCGGATGGTGTCCTGAAAGCAGTCTTCGGCACACTATCCTTAGCCACTCTTAACTGGTGAAATCCCGTTGCCAAATCCATCTGAGAAAACACCTTAGCTTCGTGAAGCTGATCAAACAAGTCATCGATTCTCGGCAATGGATACTTGTTCTTCTTAGTCACCTTATTCAGCTCACGATAATCCACACACAACCTCAACGATCCATCTGCTTTGGTTGCGAACACAACTAGTGCACCCCATTCGGACACACTACGCTGAATGAATCCTTTCTGCAAAATATCATCAACCTGCACCTTCAACTCCTGTTGTTCCCTAGGCGCCATCCGCCTAAGAGGCATCACAACAGGTCTGGCTCCTTCGACTAGATCTATACGAAACTCGATCTCTCTATGCGGCGGTAACCCTTTGACCTCGTCAAAGATATCCTCAAATCCATTAGCGATTGGCACAGATGACAGTCCATCCCATGGAACAACCAGCGAATACATGAAGCTCATGAAGACGCCTTCTTCATGCTTACATCGTATCACAATCTTTCGCCCCTCCACATTCTCGATTGTCACCTCCAACCTATCACAATCAACCTTTGTCGCATACTTCCTAAGCCAGTCCATACCCAAAATAATTCCGAACCCCGCAAAGTTCAGAACAAAACAATCACAAACAAAAGAGCAATCATGACTCGATACAATCAGACCACGGCATAACATACACAAACAAGATGAACCCCCAACTGGATTAGTCACAACCAATGGCCTATCAACGATATCCGGTTCTAAACCCAACCGGCCTACAAGCTCATTACAAACAAACGAATGCGACGCCCCAGTATCAAATAGCACTCTAACTGGAACACCACATAGGAAAAGAGTACCTTGAACCACTACACTCTTTCCTTTCTCTTCAATGGTAGAGGCTTTCGAAGATGATGGAACAGCTCCCAAAGCATAAGCTTGCACAATCTGCTTGTCCTTCCGCGGTTT
Organism: Allium fistulosum; assembly: GCA_030737815.1. Lineage (NCBI taxonomy): Eukaryota > Viridiplantae > Streptophyta > Magnoliopsida > Asparagales > Amaryllidaceae > Allium > Allium fistulosum. The sequence continues at coordinate 306,628,967 of CM060904.1, read as the reverse complement.
TGGACAATTCCTCTTAACATGCCCCAGCTTGTCACAGTTGTGGCACTTCACCGGCACCTTCGGATTCTTGCAATCCTTGGAGAAATGGCCCTTCTGCTGACAATTGTAGCAGGTCACTTCGCCCTTTGGCTTCTTCTGGCCATCCTTACCCTTTTGTTGCTGCTGCTTCCTCTTCTTGTTTCCACCCTGCTGTGCTCCTTTTAGGAATTGTGTCCTCACAATTTTTCTAACATTTAGTAAGCATCATTTTTCTTTTCTGAAAACTTATCAAATATATGCATAAGCAAACAAATTCAACCATATCAACCATGCATAACAAATAATTTTTCCAGAAAAAAAAAATTACCTTTTAATTTGCAAAAAGCTTAGGATAATCCATTCTAATCTTATCCTCTAACTCCCATGTGCAGTCATTAGGATCACTACTCCACTGGATCTTAACTAGTTTCAAGGTTTTGCTCCTTAATTTCTTTTCTTCCTTGGCTATAATCCCCACTGGTTCTTTTTCATAAACCAAGTCAGGATTTATTTGAATTTTGGTAGGCTTTTCCAAAATGTCTTCCTTATCATGTACCCATTTTCTAAGTTGGGACACATGAAAAACATTATGCATTGCTTTCATCTCCTCTGGTAGTTCTAATTTGTAAGCCAATGAACCAATTCTTTCCAGAATTTTATAGGGTCCAACATACCTTGGTGTAAGCTTACCTTGCTTGCCAAATCTCATGACTTTCTTCATAGGTGAAATCTTGATGAAAACAAAGTCTCCCACTTCATATTCCACTTGCTTTCTCTTCCTATCTGCAAATTTCTTTTGCCTATCTTGAGCTGCTGCTATTCTTTTTCTTATTAACCCAATTTTCTCTGTGGTTTCTTTAACATATTCAGGTCCAAGAATAGCCCTTTCTCCAGCCTCTACCCAGCATATAGGTGATAAACATGGCTTGCCATATAAGGCTTCAAATGGTGCCATCCCTATGGTGCTTTGGTAACTGTTATTGTAGGTGAATTCAGCTAGATGGAGGTGGTCTTCCCAGTTGCCTCCAAAGTCCAGTGTACATGCTCTCAACAAATCCTCTAAGACTTTGTTCACCACCTCAGTTTGACCATCTGATTGTGGATGGTAGGCAGTGCTTAAGCACAATTCACTCCCCATAGCCTCTTGAAAACTTTTCCAAAATCTTGAGGTGAAGATGGTATCCCTATCACTCACAATGGTTTTGGGTATGCCATGCAACCTTACTACCTCTTTCATGAATATTTGAGCCAATTTTGGAGCATTTCTTTCTGTTTTAACTGGGATAAAATGTGCTACCTTAGTTAGCCTATCCACTATTACCCATATACTTGTGTTAAATGCAGTATACTTAACACTTGAGTCTTCAACCTTCATTTGATGGAATCCTGATGCTAAGTCTAGCCTAGAAAATATTTTAGCTTCACTGAGTTGGTCAAAGAGATCATCTATTCTAGGCAATGGGTATTTATTCTTGATGGTTACTTTATTTAGTTCTCTGTAATCTATGCACATTCTCAAGGTACCATCATGTTTTCTTACAAACACTACTGGAGAACCCCAGCAAGAATTGCTTGGCCTTATAAATCCCTTGCCTTCTAATTCTTCCAACTGATTTTTCAATTCTTTCAGTTCACTTGGCCCCATTCTATAAGGTTTCTTGATTATTGGACTTGCTCCTGGAATGAGATTAATTTGGAACTCAACTGGTCTGTGGTGTGGAACACCCTTAACTTCCCCAAACACATCCAAGTATTCATTAACTATGGGAATTTCTTCAATGGTTAGTTCACTCAGATCTTTTTCTAAGTCAACTAAATGATACAATTTCCCTTCCTTAGCTATTTCACATAGAACTGTGATTCTCTGGCCTCTAGAATCTTGCAATGATATGGTGGATGAGTCTAAATTAATTATGGCTTTAAATTGCCTTAACCAATCTACCCCCAATATAACTCCTATATTTGGGTAATTTAAAACATATAAATTGGAAATAAAAATATTTCCTCCTATGTTTAACTCCACATCCACACAATTCATGTTCAAAACACTAGAACTCCCTAGGGGACTTTGTACAAGCAATGGGGTTTCAACCAATTTGCAGTTTAATTTTAACACTTTAACTAATTCATAGGAAATCAAAGAGTGTGTTGCTCCAGTATCATATACTACTGGTATGGGTATGGCACAAATGAGTAATGTACCTTCCACTTGGCCATGATTTTCAGCATCAATTTTCACTGCAGATTTGCCTTTTCCTTCCAAAGTTGCCAATTTCCCTTGCTGTTTATTCTCAGGACAGTTCCTCTTCATATGCCCCTCTTTCCCACATAGGTAGCATTTGAAGGCTCCTCCTTTTAACTCTGGGCACCTTGGTTTGATGTGTCCTTCTTTTCCACAATGATGGCAAACCAATTTCTTCTTAGTATCATTGGCTTTAGTATCTTTACTCTTCCTGTTGTCTGCCTCCTCCTTCTTTTTATCATAAGGGTGATATCTTCCCTTATCCTTCTTGTTGTTGCTCTTAAAATTCCTATATTTCTCTCTTTCTTTGTCATGTTGTTCCAATTTCAAAGCCAGATCAATTACTTGATCAAATGTTCTATCTGCATATGGTAGCATAGCTCTGCTAAGTCCTGGGTTCAGCCCTTTTATATACCTATCATTCTTGGATGCTTCATCTGCCACTAGCATTGCTCCATAATTAGATAGCCCCTCAAACTTTTGAGTGTATTCAGTGACATTCAAAGTTCCCTGCCTAAGTTTGATAAATTCTTCAAGCAAAATGGTCTTGGCTGATGCTGGTACAAATCTTGCCTCCAACATCTCCTTGAACTGATTCCAAGTGATTTCATTTTCATTTCTTCCAGCTATGATCACCTCCCACCAGCTTAAAGCTACCCCTTTCAGTTGTCTAGAAGCTACTTGCCTCTTTCTTTGGTCATCCAACTGCATGTCATTGAAAATCCTATCAAGTGTTCTCAACCATGCTTGAATTTCCATCACACTCTCTGTTCCTTCAAAACTCTTGCCTCCCAAATGGGAATAAGTCTTCAGTAGTTTTGAAAGCTCTTCATGTGGGTTCTCAGGCCTATGCCCAATTCCATCTCTTAAAACCCTCACAAATTCTTGCATATCAAGCATTTGAGGTGCACTGGTTCCTGCATTGTGATGAGATCCTCTTCCTACCATGTTCTGCTAACTAAATTCTGGGTAAATGGTATTAGTATATTATGAGTGCTTCTATAATTTCTAATTTCTTATCTAAATTATTTCATCCAAAACAAACAGACATTATACATTTCTATAATACTTAACAATCAATGCAACCAAGTGCTCTGATACCAACTGAAATGACCCTCCTATTTCCACCCTAATTTCATAAGGATTTTTTTTTTTTTGCTAAGAGATGATATATAGATATATCATTCATTGCAAATATCTTTTCCAAGGTCATTTTCTTTTTCCAATAAACAAAATATATCCAGGATCAAAATAACTTACCAATATAAATATATCAGTGTATATCTAATAACATACACATACATATGAAGATGTATGTGATCTTCTTATCTAAGTTCAGAGTGTATACTTCATTTTTTGTACAAGAACATTCTGTTTGATTTAGATTTTTTAGCAATTCAGATAAATTATTGTATTCAGATTTTTGGCCATAATATCCACTAGAAACATGTACTTAAGTCTGTCATTAGGATTAAGAAATGATCAAGTAATAATCAGTGGTAAACAAGCTTTTAATATAGATGATTATGTTAAAGTCTGGATAATATCAAATTCAGTATAAAAGTAAGTGGATCCTAAGTGAACACAAGCAACATCTAGGCGTAATGGAAACGCGCCTAACTTATACATGAAAGGTCACGAGTTCGAGTGCTATGCTGGTCGGTTCAAACACAATTTTTGGTTTTTCTTTTTATTTTTCTCCTGTATGGTTAGAAATCTGATACCTACCTATAATTGTGCATATATATTTGATTTTGCCTATAACCTAACATACAAAACAATTCTTTTTACATAACTATTTTTAAAACCCATTCCTACAACTGTTTTAAGAATTTAAATTTATATTTTTGCCCAATTTATCAACATGTACACAGGTATTTATGTACATGTCATTACCTTTGCCCAGTTTCCAGAAAACTGAGTGAAACAATTGCTAAATGTACTATGCTTTGAAATGCATCTATATTTTCAAGATACAGTCTATCATGATCAACCAATACTTCATTTAGTTGAGGCTAGTTAACTCATGAATCTTGTATATGCTATACACTAGTTCAAAAACAAGGGAGATACCTTTCATTTCATTCTATCTGAAGCTTTTAGAAAAACATTTTACTTTTCCTAATTCAATTCAGAAATGAATTCAGATTTATTTACAAAGCATTTCAGTAAAAAGAAAATAAAATCCTTTAAGTTTACTTCTTGCTAAATCCAGATTTTAGTTCTAAAACTCAGTGCTCTGTTATGTCTCAAGGTTAACTAATACATAATATAAATTATACAAAACAGTAGCTCAACTACATGTGCATATTTCTCTTCCAAACATTCATATCAATAATTAAAATCATTTCATTGTTTCCCAGTCAGATTTTTCCTTTGAGATTTTAAACCTTAGTGCATAACAATATATTTAACATGATACAACTAGTTCATCTAACCATAATAGAATTCATTACATGACTGGAAGTCTTAGAAACATAATATTTTTCCTGAATACATGCAGATATAATCAATTTAAACTCTTATTGAGACTAGCTAGCATGTTCATTCACTCCTCCATAAAAGCCATAACTTCATTTTTACTTAGTGCCTGGGTTACCTGAAAGAACATAAGTGGCTGCCTCATTTTAAAATGAGACACCCCAGATGCCATGAGCAAACAAGGGTCAGATCTATGATCTGGTATGAATAACATCAATTCATTCATGATATTAAGCAATAGAGAATATAAGGGTACTAACTTGTTATTTAAGCAAATTTCTGCAATCAAATATTTTAACATAGTATAATTAAGTTGATTCAGGTATGATATATTCACTTATCATTCCTTCACTTGCATACATAATCATGCAAACATGATTATCTATTGGCATCAATTTCATTTACTGGAATCATCTTGGTTCCATACCATTCAACCTAAGAAATATCCACATTCCTATTTCTTCATTTACAGGTTGTAATATTCAATTTAAATCCCTGCCTCATCTGCTATTAAGGAATCACTGGGACACATTGCAATGAACTAATTCACATCATTGCACAAAGATCTCAGGGCTTAAACAAACCATGTGCCAACTTGCATACTTCAAATATGACAAGCATTCCAGCAGTCATCTTGGCCTTCCCTTCCCTAGTTTATTTACTAGTGTATTGTCTTAAATCCTAACATCAAATATGCTAAGTGAACATGTCACTGCAAACATGGAAACATCCATAATTTCTTCTAGCATAATTTCCCCTCAGAAATAATCAGACAGTCATTTCCTAAATGGGGTCAATATGTCTTGATCTTAGTAAATATAAGAACATTTTCAACTGTAAAAGAGGCATGGCATGTTATACTGATCTGCAAGCCTTTATGATTGATTCAGATTCAAGATCTGGTTCAATCATAATTTTAGCTTGTGGGTTTTTTTTTTGATTAAGGGCTCAGCACTTAGAAAATTTCTATTGCACCCTTAACATTTTTCTTTTCAAGCCTCAGCACTTATACCAAGTATAATGCAGCTCCAATCATTTTTATAAGGTTTCCATGCCATAGATCTATAACAGTTGAGAGTATTCTCTATATAATTTTTAAGATCCTAAACTTTAACATTTATGAGTATAAATAAAACAGTATGATACTCATCCAAAGACAAATGTCTCAACCAATCAAAGATCATCAAAATCATCCATATTAAATCATATCAGATTTAAAATAAAACATCCAAAAAGCATTGATGAAATCATATACATCAAAACCAGAAATACATAAATGGCAATATAAAAAGTGGCTGCCTCAACTCAGGTCTTAATGCCATGAACTCAGTGAGATTACTCACCTAAATGTTTCTTCTTATTAATCCAGAAAATTCTTGTTTGAGTGTTTTCTCCTTCCTTTCAATATTTTCTTCTTCTTTTCTTATTTTTATGCAGCTCGGGGTAAAATAATTCTACTGGCTAAACTGCCTATTTATAAGCATTTTTCCTCTAGGGTTTTATTGAAACAGAATTCCATTTCTGTCCTGGCTTAGCATCATGCATTTTTCATTCATATTACCCCGGCCATATTAACCAATTTAAAGGCTGCATTTTCTTTCTTTTACTTTTTCAGAAAATGGCCACTCACTTAGTCATGTCAAAAGTGTGACTATTCTATTTATTTTAATTATTTCTGAAAATCCCCTTTGCTATTTTTGCCTACACAAGCATATTGACTTGTATCACATTTCATGTCATTTTAATGTTATGGTTTCACTTGCTAATATATATATATGTACTTTTCAGTATTTAAAAATGTATATTTGTATACATATCTTATCTAGGCTTATTTTAATTCCTCTTTTAAATTCAGAAACATATGCACCTATATGTATACAAGTTTACAAATATATATATATTATTTTCTTTTCTGGGTTTTAAATAAATTTGTTTACTGATCTAAAGTAAAACTTACTTTTCTTATTTTCTAAGATGACCCATAAAATCTCAGAAATCAAATAACCATGTTGCAAAATCATGTTTGTATTGCTCTTTAATTCTTGTTTTAAATCCAAGAAATCTGGAGTTCTTTCTTGTGCCATTTCAGTATGCACGTGCACACATATACTTGCACACTATTTATTCCAGAAATTTCACCATATTTAAATCTAAATATTTCAAAATTAAATCATTTTACAAAAATGATTTTTCACAAAATTTTGGGGTATTACAGGTTTAGACTCTCCCCTGGTCACAGCAACAACAGATCCCTCCTTAGGAAACAGATTCTCGTGCCTGATAGATTTCTCTACTAGCTTCTCAAATGGATCGTCCAAATGATCCACCAACTGCCTCCCAAGATAACTGTCCAAGCCTGTCACAAACTTCTCATTCTTCTGATACGAAGAATCAATATACGACCGGGCATACTTGGACAAGGCTTCAAACTCAGAAACATACTCAAGAATTGGTCTTCCACCTTGCTTGAGCTCCACAAACTTCTTAAACAGAACAGACTTCTGAGCCGTAGAAATGAACTTAGCTTCAAATCTGTCTTGGAATTGCTCCCAGGTAATTTCTTCCTCCGGAGTATCAATGGTGATAGAGTTCCACCAATCAAAAGCTCTCCCTTGAAGCTGTCTTGATGCTAACTTCCTCTTAGTCGCATCCTCAATTCCCAAATCACTAAAGATCCTTCTACAAGCATCTATCCACCTCTGGACTTCAATGGTTGACTCCGTTCCCAAGAAAACCTTTCCTCCAAGAGCAGTATAATCTTTACACAGCTTAGCAAAATCCACTGGTTTTGGAGTTTGGACTTGAACTCCAACATCTACTGACGGCCCCGGAGCTGGCATCCTTCTCATGACCGAAGTCATCATAGCTTCGAACATAGCAACATAATCAGCAGCCCCCTCAACAGCACGACCTTCCCTAGCAGCTGGTCTCCCTCTTTGACTCATTCTCAATATCTATAAAAAGGAATGATTAATACACCTTGAGAAACAACTGCATAAGGGATTCAAATCATTCTAAGCTACTATATTATATATAGTAATCATCCATCAAAATACAATTACGTCTCTCTTACGTAGTTACGTCAGCGAGCGTTGGGTAAAATCGATTAACCAAAGCTTTGATACCAAATGTGACGACCGCCCATGACCCCTGCACTGAACCTAGAGATAGTGCGCAGTAAAGTGTGTCAGACAGCCATGGACGATTGTCAAGGTAAATTAAAACAGCAGAATCTATCATATTACTCACAGCGCATGGACAAAATACAATAGAATATATATATAGTGAAGCTTCACAGAATAGAATCTCATCAATAAAACTTCATAATAGTTGAATACAAACATCTGAATAGTCAATACATCAAGCCTCACTACATAACACTCAGAGAATATACAAGCAGGAGAACATCCAGTACATATAGTAAGAAAACAATATGCAATCCTCCAGCTCGTCTTCGTCATCAGCATCGTGGAAAGCAAGAACAACACCTGTCACCTGCTACCTAGTCTGCCCATCCCAAAATGGATGAACAACTCAAGGCAATAAGAGTTAAAACATAAAGCCTTGAGTCAGACAACAGTCTTAGTGAGCGGTAAATTAACTAACAACATAACAAAAGAGCATAAAGGAAAAAAAGGAATAGGAATCCAACACTCCCACTCCACCTCTTTCTACAGTGATAGCCCCCAGACACACACTAAGCAGAAGCAAACATAGCAAAGCATACAATTTAAAGTAAAGCAATTATCACTCGAGTCAAGGGTGATGCTTTCCAAGTACAAACCCCCAAGGCCTAAACCAAGATCAGATAAGCACCCAGAAAATACCGCTCTTGAGACCGAATGACAATACAACCAAACATCCATGACTCTGGCTATCACTGTTATCATTGCTTCGATATCATCGTTAATTGAATGACCGGCTCATTCTTTCATCCGTCCGTCAAGGGCTAATGGAAACCCCGGTTCTAGACATAACTCCACACGTCGTCGCAGCACGTGCCTAGGACTATCGAATCTGCCCAGAGTACTCGACTACTAATCAGTAGCCTTCAGGGACTATCGAATCTGCCCAACGTACTCTTGCTTTGAGCATGCTAGAACCTTCAACAGCGATGAGATCTCAGCCTTCTAGTCATCCTCCTCGACGACTAATTCTATACTAGCTCAAGCGCCTCTCGAGCAAACTATTATCCTCAAACTCGAACTATTTCACCGAGTTGTCAACATGCTTGGAATGATCCCGTCTGGATTAGACCAAGACTATCTCATACTATGCTTCGCCTCATCTCATCATAGCAAAGCCTCATCTCAACATCATCATCAAATCTATCCATGAGCTTCATCATCCGCTACATATGCCACGGGTAGCTTTTCCAATTCAAGAGCCTTTCCCTTAGCTTTTGAATCATCTTCGACCATCTTGTCTAAATCAAATCATCAATCAACTAATTCATAACAATCAATCAAGTCAATCATTAATCCAAGTAATCAAACATTCAAACATGATCTAATAAACAATTATAACAATAATGGCAATCTTGTAAATAAAGGGTCGAAATCTAACAAGCATGAAACATGAGTAATATCTCTATAACTTGATGATAGAACTTGCATAGGTTAATCATGTAGTAAAATGGATGTCAAATCATCATGAACAATAGATCTATACTTAGGTTTAAGAAAATGCATGGAAATCACTATTTTAACACTGAATCAAGCCAACAATCCGATATACTCCTTTGGATCCGTGTGAGAGATAATCACCACTCACCAAATCACCTAAACACCTCAAAAACAACCCACTTCAGATCTGGACAGCGAAGGATCTAACTCGATCTATCACAAATTCGCTTCAAACGATGAAATCTCTCTTTGATGGATGTAGATCTTCAATCTAAGCTCTTGAATCTTCAATTCGATCTTCGATTTGGATGGAAGGAAGCACAAGATTAAAGTGGAGAAAAGAAGTAAAGAAGTGTAGAACTCGAGCTCTCAAAATGGCAGCACTTCGTCGCTTCAAAATCCGGATCCCAAAAATGAAGAAGAACCCTCCTATTTATAGGCTGATTTCACCTTAGGTCGTTCACTCTTAGGTCGTTCACGACCTAAAAACCCACGACCTAAAATCCACGACCTAACAATTCCAGCCTCTACGCGACCTAGCAAAAACTCCAACCTACGACCTAACAGATGCGCGCTTCTACGACCTAACGACCTAACACATGCGCGCGACTAACAGATTCGCCCTTACGCGACCTAACTAAGTCGCGACCTAACACACATGCGCTTCCACGCGACCTACCCATCCTCACGACCTAGCGACTTAACACATAAGCGCATCCACATGACCTACGACCTAACCCAGATGCAGCTTAGCTCTTACGCGACCTAACACACACACGACCTAACTGAACACAGAAGCTAACGACCTAACTATCTTAGGTCGCTTACGACCTAACTACGCTAACTCGCTAACCCCTATACCGCTAACCACTAGGTCGCTAACCACTAGGTCGCCAAATCCTATAGGTCGCTATCTGCCGTAGATCGCTGCCTTTCCTTAAGTCGCTCAAACCTTAGGTTGCTAACTCTTAGGTCGCTCCAATCTCCTAGGTCGCTCACTCGACCTAACCTACCCCACGACCTAAGCCACCACACGACTTATCTCCTATACGACCTATCCCCAAAATCCTTAGGTCGCCAACTTCCTTAGGTCGCTCCACTTTCTTAGGTCGTCTACTCCGACCTAACTACTCTACGACCTAGGACTTAGACTATGGATGACTTATCAACAATGCGACCAAATGATAACTGTTTTACGATGTTTCGATCCGTAAAAATACGGGTCGTTACATATATTTTTATCTCTCTTGTCATATTGCAAAAGGTTGTCCGTACAAAGGAGACTCTGTCAAAAATTTAGGGTGTTAGAAAATTTTTGAATTTTTTTAGATAATTTTTGTTAACTAGAAAAGTTGATTTTTTAAGTGTATTAGAAATCAAGGTTTTTGAGTTAGAAATGGAAACAAATTGTTTTGGATAAGACTAAAAGGGTTGAGAGAAATGAATGTAGGATTTTAAGTTAGTGGGTTTTGGATAAGTTAATGGGTTTGGGAGCATTTTTCCAACCTTAGCAATTTCGGGGACGAAATTCTTATAAGGGGAGGAATGTAACGGTCCAGAATTTTGGTCGTTTAATTTTGAACGTTTAATTCCTTTTTGAGTGTTGAATTTGAATTATTAAGTGATTTTAATATGGTGGTTTTGGTTGAATTAGCGAAATGGTTTATAATTTTAAATATAGCGATTAATGGGTTTAGTAAATAGTAAATTTAATATTTGAAATTGGGTAAATATGGGAATCTGGAGTTAAATGTGAATGGAAATGATTTCTAAAGTTGATTTAAACTCTATTTGGATTAGAGTGATGATATTGGACTTTTGGATGGAATTAAAAGTCGATAAGTTAGAATTTGGAATTTTATATATTAATTTAATAGTGGAATTTAATATATAGTAATAGTGTAAATAATGGAATTTTGATTTAATATAAATTGGAATGATTTCTAATATGGATATAAATTCTATTTGAATTATAAACGAGTCAGTAAGATTTTTTCAAGCAATTTTGTTGATTTTGAAAATCGCTTGATTTAATCGACGCATTAAAATAGCCTTCCGGGGCACAGTCTCAAAATTCGATGAACCCAGTTCCATTAGATTCGTAATAGTGTATTATTATCGGATTTCAAATTTCGTACAGTTTGGAGTTACCGTTTGGTCGTACGGAATAGAAATGCGTTGAAATTAATTTCGAAAATTTAATAATTTAATTCGATTCGAAAAGTTATCTTCCACATACGATCGAATTAGGCCCCGAAATATGTTCCATTGGGTTTGAAATAAGGGTAAAACATTATAAATGCCAGATGACACGCTTCGTTTGGAGTTCGTCGAGAAAAGCACGTGAATTGTGAAAAATATAATAAAATATTATATGCACGCATGTATATATACGCGCAAGAGTAAACAATTTCCCATTTTCTTAACCTAGCCGCCAGCTTTAACCAATGGCCGAAATCACTCAAACCTTCCTCCTCATCTTCTGGCGAATCCATCGACTATTACCCAAAACATCCAACTAGAGAATTGTCGAGCTCGTCGAGCTCTTGCTATTCAACGGTTGCGATTGGATATGACGAAGTGGATCAATGGCAAAGTGGTCGCGTTCGTGCAGCCTTTGGTGGCTAAATTCACGGCAACGGCGTCGCTTGGTGATGCCGCACTTGGCACGAACGTCGAGAAAAGGAAGGCACATGTTTCGGAAAATGGTGGATCGAATTCTGGTGGCATGAGGGCAGAGCGGCGATCGAAACAAAAGGGTATGCGATGGGTTTCCTTGACCTGGGGCGGGCGAACGAAGATGAGGGAAAACAATAGGCGGCCCCGATCTTGCTTGTAGAAATCAACGGCCTAGATCTGAAGGTTTAAAAAAAAGTGTAATATATGTGTGTGTGTGTGTGTGAATCTTTAAAATACCATAACCATTTCATACGAGGTCGAAATCGAACTAAACAAGTGGCGATGGAATCGTAGTGACGAATACTACGTGCTGGAATGGGTTTGGAGGCGATTTGAGCGAGTTAAAATTTTAGGTTAAATCGAACGTGTTCGATTTAATTTAAAATTGGAGCGTTTGGCAAATTGAAAAATCAAGATGAGTAATCTCACTTGATTAGATGATTGGCATTAATTTTAAATAGTAAAATAATTATTGGATGACTAGTTGAATTGATAAATTATTATCACTTGAATGTGATATTATATATAGTAGTATATATATATTGGAGTGATTGATATTCCCGCATATATATAGCGGATGAGACCCTATGTGCCCCGCATAATAGTGGATGACCCTATATACCGCGATATTCTACCTTGAAGCGGAATTGATATTTTTATGCTGTATTACATCTGTGGATGTAGGGAAACAGGTTGGAGGGATCCAACTAGATTCCTCAAAAAATTTGAATTTAATTTTATATATAGTGATATATGTTTTGTTTGAATAATCTATGATAGATTATTGTGTGGTTTGAATTGATTGGATGCTATGGCAGCTTTAGCCTAGATTTTGGTCTTTTTAAATACCAGTAATGTATGGTTTGAATTGAAAAAGAATTTTAAAGGGATTTTTGATGTAAAATATTTATATAGAATTTTGGGTTAATTGATCTGATAAGATAAGGGTTTTGAAATTTGTACTCAACTATTTCGGGATGTTGTAAATAGAGATTTTGGGATAAAAGTATATAAAAGGATTTTTAAATAATAAATTCTTAAGTGGTACTTGTCAAAATATGAAGGGTTTTGAAATCGAGATTTTTAATAGATTGGAAGGATAGAAGTGAATTTGGAAATAAGTATAAAATTGGTTGTACTGGAGCTCAAGTAAGATTTCCAAATTTACGAAATGAAATTAGAATCGAGAAATTGGGCTTGTTTAAAAAGAGGATTTTTAATTATGATCTAGGTAACTTTAAAGGTGTTAAAAATATTCTAGAAACTGGTTATTTAATTATTTTAAATTGTTTAAAGCATATTTAATTATTAATTAGTTACCTTATAATGATTATTAAAGATTTATTATTATTTAAGAATTAGTCAGCATTGTTGTTTTGAAAGATAAATTATTAAATATTAATATGGCTTTGTATAATAACTGTTATTTAAGTATATTTGCCTATATTAAACTTGGAAATTTATTTTAGAAACTTATAAGCTTTATTTTGAGATAATTATTAAATAAAGTTTTTGGAAAGTAATGGTATACTTTCATGGCGAAATCGGAGGCAAAGATTGCCTGCAGTTAAGTTTTGGATTTCTCTGGGTTAGAGTCGTAACCATTGAGCTGTGAACCCATGATTTGATACCGTAGTAGTACTTTCCAGATTATTTTAAAGGGTTTCAATATTTGAAAAGGATACTTTGTGAATATACTGAATTCGATACGATAAGTACATGACTTTTGATAAGAGATTTAATTTATTAAAATTAGATTAAAAACAGATTTAGTGTTTTTCAGTGGAAAAGGAAATGTTTGGTTGAATGATTGTTATTTGATAGTTAAATAACCGACTATCAAAAATCTGAATCCAAAATATAACTTTCGGAATATCTAGGAGAAATACGGGAATTATATGGTACAGTTATCGTTCGAGGTGCTATACTGTACGTATAAACTCGTTTCGTTCTTCTAGGGTGATGATAAGGAAATCCGTCCACTAACGGTTAGGAGGTGATCTCCGATCTTATTTTCGTCTGTTTATTTCCTAAAGAACCGGGGTTAAGTTTACGGGAAATATCGAACGTTGTTTCGAAGAGACCAGGATCAGATAAGTTATCCGAAAACCACTTCGATCCAACGAGTACGTTTCGAAAGTAAAACAAGAGCATGGAGTCGAAGATGGAGCAGTGAAGTGCAAGGGCTAATCGCTACTAATCCCGAGGATTCCAAAAATGGATGTAGTAGGAGTAGTGCCTTCGGTTCCATTCAGACCCAGAACGGACTTGTATGGACGAATGCTATCAGTACATTGTCATTGGAGGACAATGAGCATTATAAGTGAAAATTCCTTTAAAAAGGTAATCGTAACCTCTAGCCTCATCAACTGGGAATGGCTGAATATCATGGGATGCAACAAGGCTAAGTGGGTCGCACCCAATTAGGGTATGTTTATCACCTTTCTAGATACCCTCAGATACTCATCAATCTGTACGCTGTTTCTAGACGTGTACTGTGACAGATGGTACCCCAGTGCCTAGTCATTCGTATGGAATCCATTCTCCAATACGTGCCTTTACGGTTTTGGGAGCCTAGCATGATGGAATTTAATTAATGTAACAATTTCAGCTATTTGAATAAGTATTTGTACTTAGACACTATTATAATATCAGAGGATTTGGTATGAAATGTTTTGGTTATCGTAAGGTAAAAACTCGTCGTGTTTATGTGTGGCGTGGTCTTATGAGATACCTTTGATTTTCAAAGGATTTTTGAAAACTTTAATAATTCAAATTGAGTGTGTTTTCTCATGCTGGTTTTCCAAACTGACTCAGGTGTTATTTTATTATAATGCTCGGGTCAAACCGAGTATTACAGGTTCAGGTTAGGATGCTATGGAGCTCAGAAGACGAGCTGGAGACTGAGACGTATTCTCGTACTTGTTTATTCTGCTGCAGTGTTTTGTTGAAATTACCAGAAATTGTGAGGGCGGGTTGTTATAACTGTCCAGACTGGTAATTATTGATTTATGTACTCTGATGTGAGATATGTATATTACAGTTTTGATTTGTGTAAAAAACTATTTATATTATATGTTATTCAGTCCGCTGTGGGATTCTATTTTGTTTAGTTTCTTCTTTCTTCTACCTACTTTCTTTCCCCTCAACAATCTGTCTTTCCAGCACTCGATCGTTCGGCATGTTATACAATGAGCGTATTTATGTCGATTTTCGAATCGAAAGGGCGGGTCGTCACAGGAAGCTTGAACTTGAAGGTGGTTGCGACTTGTGAGTGAGGCCTTCGCTGTTTCGCAGTAGCCGATTGATGAAGGAAGTCGCGTTCTTTTCTTTTTGTTTTTTCTGATTTTTTTTGTTGCCCCTTCCTTCGTGCGTTGCCCTAATCCTATATATATTGGTAAACGAGTAGTTTTACCACTTTGACTTAGGTATCGTCTGTTTAAAGTGTTGAATACTGAACGCTAAACACTGAACGCTGATTGCTGAATACATGAAATATTGTTTGTTTGCTATCTAATTAAAATTTTGTTTTAAGAACATAAATTACCAATTTGACAATATTACCTCTCAATTTTACAAGTAATTATTCTTTGGCACAGTGCCATTGAAAATGCACGCTTAATTACCTTATCTTATGTCTTATATGTTGTATAAAATAAAAAAACGAATGCTTGATGAAATTATTTATTTATATTTTTCTCACATCCGCACGACATATTTTTTTCTATATATATTTGAATGAAAAATATATCGTAAAAAAATCATATATATTTCATTTTCGTTATTATTAATCAATTTATAAAGTACTATATTTTAATTTATACTGAAACGTTCGGTAGGCTACCATCATTTTTTTTGGTCAATAGTTTTTAGTATATTTGTTTCCATTTATTGGAAACCACTGAATAAAATTATAATCAAAAGAAAACAAAAAAATTAATACAAAAAAGAAAGAGATAACTAAAAACAATATTGATATTATGTCTAAACTTTTCCAATTGTTTGATATAATATATAAGATAACCAAATGTTGTGTTACATAAGGGTATAATTGAAAATTCAGTACAATAAGTGATCGGCACATCCAATAAGCACTAAAATTTTGCTTCTACATTTCACTTAATAAAAGAGCTTAATGAGGTTACTTGTTTGAAAACAAACAAGTTATTAAACTCTTATCACTTGTTCAAATAAGCATTCAGCCTTTTTTATCTTGAAACAAATGGAGCCTTAATCGTAATGGGGATTAACAAAATGAACAAAAGTTCATTTATCAAGTGCCATTTTGGATCTAATATAGGAACATGTATGAAAGTAAGATATACTAACATTTTAATCTCCCTAGTAGATGTTGTTCTACATTAAACACTATCATTTTCGATTATTGCTTTTTATTATTAGATCATATCTTTTCATTTAGTTTTCAATTGATTTTGTACAGAAATAGATAGTAGAGATAGCAAGTCCAAAAATGAATATGTTTAGGAGCGATCAGTATAGACAATAAAATGCCAACAACTAATTAATGTCATCCATGGATAAAATTCACTATCATACATATTCCTTCTCTTTCCCGACCTTGCCACCAGTGGATAGAAGATACCTTGTACTGTATCAAACCCAAAAGTCCAAAGAATTATATTCGAAAAACGGATTCAGTGGAGAAAAGTAAATTCAAATTTGTAGATCATTTGTTCGTCTTACTTGGAACATAGTAGGTGGTTGAGCACCAGTTGAAAAGCAAAGAAGAACAAATAAAAATGCAGAGCTCAAACATGAAGACAGTATTACACATCTTCCAAAACATTCGGTTCTACCTGTTAAAACAAGAAATATGCTTGAATTTTAGTTTTAGTGTTACTATGCTCAACGCACTAGGCAACAAAACAGGAGCTGATGCATCTATCTTCGTACATGAATTAAATAGAAATCAAAATAGTATTATAAACAATCAGTCACCCAAAATGAATGCACAAATTTCAAGGTAATGTGCATTTTCATGTATCACCGTAAAAAACAAACAATCGACTTCAAATAGAGTTGATCAATTAACATCAGCAAGAAGTTTGTATCTTTTGGCACTTCCAATCCTTGCTGCCTTGGCCAGTTTCCTCCATCTATCTACTGCTTTGCTTCCTCTATTCTTTCCAGGAGGACCCGCTCTCTCCTCCTCTTTCCCCTCAAGTACTCTTATTCCTGTCATCCCGTTGCTTATTATTATTGGCTTCCGTTTCTTATTATCTCCTTCTTTCAATTGTTCTTTCTCATGGACGCACCATTCGCAACACCACTTTTCCATCTCTATCTTCTCCGGATAATATCTGCTACAATACCTGCATCAATTAATATAATTTTGCTTAAACTTTATACGAGTATAGATACAATCATCAATATGCAGGACTTATGAATCATATGTAACCATTAAGGATGAACCTGTAGTCGTTAATATGTAGAAAAAGTAAATAAAGGACGAAGGATTGTTTGATTACGTACGTGTGCTGAAGGCGAAAAGTACACTGGGAACAAGGAAGCAAGGCATCCCAGAAACCAACATCTCCGCATAAGCAGCAGCAGGGGATTTCTTTCTCGCTTCCCGAACCCTTTGCATCCATAATTTTTCTCTTGATTTGGTGGTTATATTTAAAATTTTCTTCTTATTGATCTTTCCTTCTTCCATGTGATCTGGTTTGTATAATAATAATACGTCAGAGGAGCATTCGGTTGACTGCTTACTAATGGCGGCTGCCCCTTGAAATTCAACCGTGTTTTTCATTTCTATTTCTTTATTTACATTAATAATGTTATGCGTAAATTGGTTTTGATTTTTCCTTGCCTTTCTTTATTGCCCCGGTCGGTGCTCGTGACACTTTATAGTACCATCTAGTAGGCTTTCAACCATGTGTCCACCCACACATTAATCGCCAATTTGTGCAAGTTGAATATAAAATTATAAATAGTGTGTTGCCCTTTCCCTAGAATCTTTTATAGATATAGTCACCGTACAAACTTTGCTTAGAGCATCTCCAATAAATTTCCACTTCAAAGTTACATTTTGTGACATTGTATAATGTGGACTCATTTTTCACCGACCGTTTGTTAACCAGACCTGGTCTCCAAGGTACTTGTTAGATAAGCGCGGGATCTTCAGGGCATTTGTTTTGTTTATTTGGACGCTTGTTAAACAAGCGCTCAAACATCAGGCGTATGATCAACAAACGTTTAGACTTCCGGCACTTGTTGAACAGATGCCTGTAATCCGGACGCTTATTCAACAAACGCCCACGAAGATTATTATAAATATGTAACCAATTTGACGAAACGTAATCGATTCAAATATCTGTACTCTGTTGGAGTGGCATGACAGTGCATATATTACATTATGCAATATGTAAACAACGGTTGGAGATGTTCTTACATGCTTAATAATGTCATGTATTATTTTATTTTATTAAATCGACACTAAAATACTGTTCGGTCATTTATCGCCGTATGACGGTAAACAACCATTGAAAATCAAAGATACACGGTTGTTTATCACAGTACGACAATTAACAACCGTTGAAAATAAAAGATACATGATTGTTTAAAGTAAAAGAAATTGAATTTAGTGTTAAGTAGCATATCAGAAATATCGATGTTTATTGAAATTTACGTGGTATGCAAAAGCATACTCCGAGTACATATAGCAGCACACTTAAGATCATCAGTTAAAATGTATGTTGACACATGGGATAGAGAGATTTTGGAATAGATGATTCCATCCACATTTTGTATAGGCTTACTTTTGGTCGTATTTCTCGCAAATAAAGAAGTGTGCCTGCCCGCTTATACATCTCCATTTCCCTCAGCCCACATATCACAACGGCTTGTCTTCTCAACTAATCCAACCCTAATAGCAACGATCAGAACCTGCATGTCTTCTCCGTCTAAGGCACTACCCATCGCTTCACATCCCCATACGCCCTCGTCAGACCCATTCGTAATATACCATATCCACCTCGACAAGATCGACGGTTAGTCTCCCCTTCCCAAGTAGCGGCGACAAGGTCAAGACAGATTATTCTAAGAAGTTGGGGTCTCTCGGTGGTTAGCTTGGCCAGCTAGCGAGCTACCAAAATTGTCTCCTCATCCACTATCATCCTTATGCCGGCCTGCCATAGCTTTCCTCAATCATGTCTGTAAGCATCAAGGCCTCCCCACCCGACATAAGAGGTGCCTCGCCTATGCCATTTCTTCGAAAGGCTGGCTTCCATTAGCATGACTCATCTGACAAAGACGTCGCTGTGTAGTAACCCCTCTATGTACTTTGTTGATGCCCTCGTACCTTTGCTACAGCCACCTCCTACTCCTACGCTGTCCGCCATGCTTTGGGGGCATTTCAATGGTATAACACGTCAGTTATCTACATCCGTACCCTACACACTACCTAAAGTCCCAACTGGCACAATCATTAACCATTTATCAGCTACAAAGGCCTAGTGCATTAGATAAGACCAATCTCAGCCGTCCAAGCATCGAATTCGGCCACTATAAATACATCATGTAGTGAAAATACACAAGGATTGAAAAACATTAGCCTAAAAAGAGAATACCTTTGTATTTCTAGCAACTCCATCATATAATTTAGGCTGATGTAATCAAAGAAGTATAATAAAAGGCTCTTCAAAATGGACGCAGACCATCTTCGGTTGAACCACTCTAAACCCTAGTCTATTTATTTTCCATATATTAGTATCGCTTCATTTTCATTTTTAACCGAGATATTAGCTGCCAATCCTTGCTTATATACCCTCATGAGCACATTTTTGAGGTTGGCTAAAAATCTAGTCAGCATTTTGGCGCTAGAAGGAGTGTCCCACCCCCCTAAAGCTCTCATTTTTCCTTTACCTCTTTCATCGAGCACCTGCACCAGTTTGTTACCATTGAACTACTCCAGGTCCTGAGGGTAACAACTCCAACGAACATAAAACTAACGACAACACCATTGTCAGTACTACTTGCTCTATCCCTGCGCTCAGCATGGACATGTGGCGCACCATGGTGCAACAACTAGCGAACTTAGGTAATTTGACCCACGAAATGGAGAGTCTGAGGTCAAGGTTGGATGCTCAAATGACGGTCAGCTTTTCCCTACCTGTCCCCCTTGTGGTGGAACAAACTCCTCAACCAATCCCATGGATTTCATACAACTTTATGAGCACAGTCGAAGCTCTGGAAAGAGTAGTTCTAGAAACTCCATGGGGGGTAGGGGGCTATGTCCATCACAGAAAACATTCACGCTGTTCCAATGTAAGAGAACGTCCATGATATCCCAGTAACAGAGCCACCACTACATCGCCGGTCTCCTTCAATAAAGAGGTAGTTTTCTTTCCATCTCTTGTGAAAAGTAAATGGAACCTTGGTCGTCATTTTAATCACCTCGGCAGTGGAAACCATGGTAGGGCCTTAGGTCCTAGAGAACCATCAGTTCATTCCCAACCTCAATGGGATGCACCTTGGTCCAAATCCTAGGAAAGACGACCTTAACCACCCAGGTCCCTATTGGATATTAGGAGCAGGTCTCCTACTCCAGTTATGCGTAATTCTCCTTCACCGTATTATCACCATGGATCCCCGATAACAAATAGGCGACCGAGAAGCCTCTCCCCATAAGGGATCATCGCCATCCGCAACATGCGAAACCTGACCTCCAAGAAGAAATGGCTATCCTATGTCAACTGATGCACAAGATTTAGACAAGAAAGCCCAGTGACGAACGGTTGTCAGATGATAAGAATGGAGACCCATTCTTCGAAGAAATCTTAGGCATTCACATTTACTACATGTATATCCTGCCTCTTATGGACAAATATGATTGGAGCACTGACCCGTCCGATTATGTCACTGCCTTCAACTACATAACCCAAGCAGGTTGGATCTCCAACTATGCAAAATGTCTCATGTTTCCCTCCGCTTTGATTGGGCCAGCGTCCCATTGGTTCCTTCACCTATAGGTTCACATTATCCACTCAAGGGCCTAACCGTGTTTCAATTTCAAGGCCCATTTCTTCGCATCAAAGATAAGAATAATGATGGTCAGCGTGTTGGCAATATAAGGCAAGGACTGAACGAATCGCTCTACTCATACGTTAACTACTTTAAATAGGAATTGACAACGACGGGAGGAGTCAACAAGAACTGCTTAGTGGTATCCCTTTGTTCGAGGGTGAAGTATCAATCCTATATGTGGAAGGAATTGTAGAAGCATCCAGCTTTGTCCCTTACCGACTTCCTCCAAACGGCGAACGACATCATAAGGGTGGAGGAGGCAGACATCTCCATCAATATTACATTCACTTTAGAAAACAAGAGAGGAGTTGGCTTCCCTCATCATGACCCCATGGTCCTCTTAGTCAATATGGCAAATACAAAGGTCTATCAGGTATTCGTTCATGGGGACAGCTCCGTCAATGTGATGTTCGAACATGTTTTCGATAGGATAAAGCTTCCTGGCTATAGCCTCACTCCCTGTGCATTGCCCATATACGGGTTCAGGGGAGTTGGCATAGTACCAGGGAGGGTTAGTTCTTATATGGTCACTTTCGACGAGGAGCCCCTGGTGGAAAAAAATCCAAGTTCAGTTCATTATGGTAGACTGCCTATCCACGTACAATATTTTAATAGGCAGGCTAGCCCTGATAGATATGGACGTGATAGTAGCTTAACAACACCTAACAATTAAATTCCTGACCACGGAAGGAGTAGGATGTGTTCGAGGCAACCAGCAAGCCTCTATAGATTGTTACAACATCTCCTTACAACAAGCAAAGAAGGGAGTGCTTATGCAACAGTAGGAAATGGCTACCATCAGCGGTGGTATGCCCGAGAAGATGTCCAAGAAACTTATTGCTCACATCCATGCCATGGTCACCCCATTATTGAAAGCAAATTGTACGTATTGATTGCTGCAAGAAGCCAAAATGACATAATCGATGGAAACAGTCTTTCCTTGGCCAGTCCGAGCAAGACCCAAGAACTCATTGATGCATGGAGTGAACAGGTTTACCCCAACTAGTACACAGGGATAGAAGACACTATTACTCCTTTCCCTTTAGCACCTGAGGACTCATTTGCGAGAGCAAGGGGCAGCATCGGCCTTTTAGCTCTAACATAGACGTCAATGCTAGCCGAGGATGTTAATGAGCACATGATATATGCATTGGACCAATGTGACTTAGAAAAGAATGTTGAAGATGATAATAATGACCCGCTTGATCCCCCAGTGGGGGATTACAATCCCAAAGGCGGGCTAACAACGCTACTTAAAGCAATTTTGATTGATTGTGATGACCCCAGCAAGGTCATCCATATAGGTAAAGAGTTGAGCCCAAAAGTAAGAGATGAGTTGATTTCCTTCTTGAGGAAGAGAAAGAATGTGTTTTCTTAGGGGTATGTTGACATGAAAAGTATCGATCCCTCAATTATATGCCATGCCGTTGACATCAACCCATCAACTCACCCAGTACGACATAAGAGACGACTGCTCAACTCTCAACAGTATAAGGCACTCTAGGAAGAAGTAGAGAAACTTTTAGCAAATGGTTTTGTCCATAAAGTGAAATACCCGACTTGGGTAGCCGACCCCGTACTCATCCAAAAACCTAATGGCGCTTGGAGAAGTTGCATCGATTTCTTAGACCTAAACAAAGGTGTGTCCTAAATATAGTTTTCCTCTGCCCTAGATTGACCAGCTCGTGCATGCGACCAGTAGATATGAGCTACTCTCCTTCATGGACGCCTTCTTCGGGTATAACCAAATTTCTATGCATGGCCCTGACTAGCAGCATACCTCGTTCATCACTAACATTGTGCTATACTACTACTGGGTTATGCCTTTTAGCCTTCGCAAAGCTGGCACTACATATCAATGGCTCGTTAATTGAATGTTCACTTAGCAAATTGACTACTCGATGGAGGTCTATGTGGATGATATGCTGGTTAAGTTTGAGAGGGTCGGGGAGTATGTGAAGAATTTGGCTGAAAATTTTTACACTCTCCACATATACAAATGGAGCTCAACCTAGGGATTATTCTTTTATAGTACGATCTAGAAATTTTTTTGGCTTTGTAGTGAGCGCTAAGGGCATTGAGCCTAATCTTGAAAAGATTTAAGCAATTCAAGAGATGCAGGTACCCCGCACATTTAAGCGAGTGCAATGTCTAAATGGAATGATTGCAGCACTCAACTGCTTTGTGTCGAAATCCACAGACCACCGTGCACCCTTCTTCTACCTCGTTAAGAAAGGAAAGTCATTTATGTTGAGTGAAGATTGCTCTAAAGCCTTTGAGGCATTGAAGATACACCTAGTCACACCTCCTATGCTATCAAGGTCAATTGATAGGGTGGACCTGTATTTATATCTTACGACGACTGACCATGCGATCAGCGCCGCTTTAATCCATGACAAAAAAGAAGTCCATCTTCCCATTTTCTACATCAACAGGAGGATAACGAGGCCTAAAAAAAGATATTCCATGTTGGAAAAGATAGCATGTTGCCTACTTATGGCTGCTTGGTGCCTACGACCATATTTCTAAGCTCAGCCCATCAAAGTACTCACCAACCAGCCCCTAAGATAGGTATTAAGCCAGCTTAATGCGGCAAATCAATTGTTGAAATGGTCTGTGGAACTCAGCCGGCATCACATCACCTTCCACCTTCATACCATAATAACAGGCCAGGCTGTGGTCAATTTCATAGCCGAGTGCTCTAACCCTGAAACCGGTAGCGAAGGGCGACAAGATATTTACCCATTTGGAAACTGTACACCAACGATGCATCTAACGAAAAAGGTACGAGGGCAGGAATGGTGTTGGTCGTGACCGTTTGTAAGGAACATTGCTTTGTCATCTGCTTGAGCTTCAAGGCCAGGAACAATGAAGTAGAATATAAAGCCTTCCTAGCCGATCTTAGGATGGTTAAAGAGTTACAAGTGGAATTATTGCACGTATTCAATGTCTCGTCATATGTCATTAATCAGATTAAAGAATACTTCAAGATTGAAGGTAGGACGTTGGCCCTCTACGTGGTGGAGGCCAAGAAGCCATCTGCACCTTTGCAAGTTTCAAGGTAGAATAGATTCCACAAAATAGACATGTCAAAGCCTATCAGTTGGCTAATGTGGCCAGCAATCCTGAAGAAAGTATCCCCTAGGTCCCTATAGAGGTGCGGCTAACCCCTGGTTCAAACTGGGGGCAACTGCCATGAAAATTGATGAAGCCTACCCCAACTCTTGGATGACCCCATTGATGAAGACCTCACGAGTGGCGATCTGCCTGCTGAGAGAAAAGAAGCCCAAAGGATCCTGTATCGGGAATCCCACTACATTATTATGGATAAGAAGCTCTATCGATGGGGTTACACAATCCCCCTACAAAGATGTGTTACCAATGAAGAGGCCAACCACATAATAGAGGAATTGCACAAAGGTTTTTGTGAGGATCACGCTGGGGGGCAAAGCCTAGCGAATAAAGCTGCCCGTCAAGGGTACTGCTAGCCAACCATGATAAAAATGTAATGGAATATGTTAAGAAGTGCATCCACTGCCAAAGTTTTGCCAAGATCCTGAGAGCCTCCCTAAATCTCCTGATCTCTATGACATCCCTCTGGCCATTTGATACTTGGGGTATAGAACTAATTGGCAAGTTGTTGAATGCTAAGGGTGGATTCAACCATGCTATAGTCATCGTTGAATACTTCACGAAATGGGTTGAGGTGGAGCTTCTCACAGGTGTCATCGTACCCAAGGTCCTTAACTTTATGATCAACAACATCGTCTGACGATATGGACTTGCAAAGAAGATCGTAACTGATAATGGAATATAGTTTATATAGACTATTTCAAGAG
This sequence comes from Allium fistulosum, assembly GCA_030737815.1. Classification (NCBI taxonomy): domain Eukaryota; kingdom Viridiplantae; phylum Streptophyta; class Magnoliopsida; order Asparagales; family Amaryllidaceae; genus Allium; species Allium fistulosum. The sequence continues at coordinate 306,604,035 of CM060904.1, read as the reverse complement.
TTCTATAACCGGAATGGAAGTGAAAAGTGCTTCTCCTCCGTTGCCTATCCCTAGGCCGATGAGTAGGTAGAGATTGTGAACAAAACCATTAAAACAACATCATAGAAGCACCTTACAAAGGCAAAGGGAAACTAGGCTTAAGACTTTTCACTTGTACTCTGGTCTTACCGCACTAGCATCTACACATCAACTGGAAACTCTGCTTTCTTTTTAGCATATAGATATAAAGCTATGCTACCCGTCAAGGTCGATATACCATCCTCTAGGCATCTCAATCATGACCTCAAACAAAACAGAGAGCTGCTTGAGTTTGGACTCGACGAATTAGAAGAAAAGAGAGCGGAAGCTGAACTATGCATGGAAGCATACAAAGGGAATATAGACAAACACAATAATGCAAGAGTAAAACTCAGCTAGTTCAAAGATGGGTACCCGATCTTGCACTGTGTCTTCGCTAACACCAAGGATCCATCTGAAGGATTCCTAGAGTCGAATTGAGAAGGCCTGTATAAAGTCATTACTGTCATCGCCAATAGGGTGTACCACATCTCAAATACCTATGGATCCAATGTATCCTACACATGGAACTCGGATCACCCCTGGCATAATATGTCTAAAAATCATAAGATGTTATTATAAGGCTATGAAGTATTGCGGCAGTTTTAAAGGAATATGACATGTATCGCCTCTATTTTGGTATGCGGAATGCAAATAGGACATCCATGGAACGTTCTCGACCTAATAATCATCTGGAACCAACCAGTCCAGTCCCCCTATAATCGTTGGGGCACCCCTTAAAATTGGCTATCTGGAGAGGTAAGGCCAAAAACCCACCTCTACCATCGGAGAATGCCTAATAAATTGCTATATGGGGATGTACAAGCTACTCAATGCTTCCATCCTCACTATCGCATCGATGAACCGATGGCAAGACCACTCTCATAGTGGTCTGAATTCATTCGCCCACAATGCTTCCTATCTCCATAGTGCTGCTCCGTGAGGATGCGCAAGCCACTCAATGCTTCCTTCCTTACTGAGGCATTGACGAATCAATGTTGAGACAAACCCCGCAGTGGTTTCAGATTTTTCGCCTATGATGCTGCCCATATCCCTAGCGGGATAGGGCATTGGTGCCCTGGCATTGCAATTACCCATGTTGTAACTCTGAACCATGCATCTATTATGCTACACCATGGGGATGCACAACCCACTTTGTGCCTCCTTCCTTATCAAGCCAACGACGAACCGGTGGCGAGACCACCCCTATAATGATCTCGATTCGTTCACCCTTGATGCTTCTCTTCTCCTTGGCAGGAAGGGGGTACTAGTGAAATAGCGGTAGTTACCCACATTGTAACCTCGAACTAGGCATCCATTGCGTTGCTCCATGGGAATAAGCATGCCACTCAACACTTCCTTCCTTATTAAGACATCGACGAACTGATGATTAGAACACCACCATAGTGGTCCCGATTCATTCACCTGTGTTGCTGCCCACTTTCCCATGGTGGGGCAATATACTTATGCCTAAGTAGCACAGTTACCCGCATTATAATCCCAACCCAGGTGCCCAACAATAGATCACACCCATCATACAAATATGGGGGCTGAGAAACTTCACTGAATGGTAAGTCTTATTTTCCTAAATTCTCTTTGCTTACGTCATATTTTCTTTTGTTATCTTAGGCATAAATAGCTACGTGTTTACTTACGACGTCGAGGGCATCAGAGCCGCTCGACATTGAATCATAAAAAGTAAGCTTAGGGGCAAGCAAGTATATATATTCCTTAGCGTGTGCAATGATTTAGAAAAAGAAAGGCATGACAAGCATGGATAATTCTAACAGATAAAACTGTTCAAACAGTGGCAACCTTCAACACAAAAGATAAGCAATGTTCAAATATCTACAAACACGATCATAGCTCGATCGAGGCATCATCCAAAAAGGGAAAAAAGAAAACCAAAATTGATGCTTATAGGGGAGGAACGGTCATATTAATGTGGTAGTCGTCACTAAAAATTAGCTCTTTATCAACCGATGTATGGTCGGAAGCAGTGTGACTGCTTAGTTAACCCCCAGAGGAGGAATCTGCACTGAAGTAAGAACCATCAGAGGGATATCCTAGATGCCACCATATCCACTACAACCTTAGTATAGACAACCTTATAATCTTCCAAGGAAATAAAATAAACCGACAATGGGAGATGGAAGTTGCCTGAAACAGTAAGCTTTAACATCCTACTCAACTTACCATCCTACTGGGCATTCAAGGCCGTGACCTCCTCTTGAGTGGAGCAGCTTAGGTGTTGTTGAAGCTTATCCCTTAGCATATCCACCTTATTATGGCTTGCCTGCAGGTCCGCCATCACCTGCTGGAGGTCCTCCTCAAACCTCTTCCTCCCCATAGGAAGATCATCGATCGCAACCTCACTGGCATGCTCAGTATGTTCCAAGCTTCCTCTTCCATCAAAGCATTTCTCTCGAAAGCCTCTTCCCTCCCCTCAAAATCCTTAGCCCTCCTCCATAGTTCCTCCCTCTCTTTATTCGCCTGCTAAAGTGTGTTAGTCCATGAGATGATGGTTTTGATGACAACAACCTTAGAATAGATTATAAAATATAAATACTAACATTACAAGTTTAGATATATATGTATATGCAGGATCTAACCATGCAGGTATCAAGAATGAAGACTGTACAGTATAGAGATTCAAGATATAGAGATAGAAGACTCATGAGTATCAAGATTATCAAGAGTTCAAGATTTCAAGGTTAAGTTTGTTTTATTAGGAATATTTGTTAAAACTCATAGAAAAGCACTGACATCTTAATATCCAATTTATTGGTGGAATGGAATCCACTTCGAGCCCGTTAAAGGGATGGAACCCTAAGTAGGATGGAACCTACGAAAATCTAGTGGGACATTGTTTTGTATCCACTAAGCTTAATTCAAATGATTTTTCAAAATTATCTTGTTTTCGAAATGATTTCAAAACTTTCCTTTTAAAAAGATTCAAAACCCTCGATTCCGTTTTTAAAATAATTTTAGCCTCAAAACATCTTTATTTTCAGAGTCAAAATTTCTCCTGATTTTAAACTATCTTTTCAAATAATATATTTAACTTTTAAATTAATTATACTTTGATTTAAATTATAGTTAAATAATATATATATATATATTGTTCTTTATATTTACTTATGAATTTCAACTATATTCAAGTATATTTATAAAGTTTTAATATAAGATAAATATTATTTTTATAGAAATTCAAAACATCAAATTTGGCTGAGGGATGTCGACATGCCCATAGGCACCATGTCGACATGGTGACAGTTTAATTCAAAATTCAAATTTCAAAAGAAGTGTCTATTCGCCATAACTTTTCATGAATGGTCATGGCTGTTGTTCTTCTATAAATAAGGGTCAGTTTCAACGAATTTTATAATACTTTTCTCTGATTTAACTTCTCTTCTTCTTCTCCACTTTCTTATTTACAAATTACACCATTACTCTGCCAAAATCAATATCGAATCTAACTAGATAATTTCTGGTTTTGATTCTCTCCACTATCTCTACAAGATCCAAGTGCTAATCTGAGTTATAGACTTTTTGTAATCAATTGAGCGAGAGAAGGTGTGATTGTAGCGCTGGAAATCAATTGGGTGAACTTGTTACCCCGAAAATCAAGTATCTCTACCCAGAGGATTATGATTCTGGCGGGTGTACCTCGTAGCCTTGAAATCGAGGGTTGTAGTTGTTGAATTGATTTTGAAAGGAAATCTGTACTTAGTTGTGCGGGACTGGATGTAGGGTAACTCCGAACCAGTATAAAATCCGGTGTGTTCTTTCCTTTACTGCTTTTACTTTATATTTGCATCTGTGTTTGATTCTGTGTTCATATCTGTGTCTGATTAGTGTATACATTGTTAACAAAGTAAGATAAACTCAAAAAGATTAACAAATTTCTTAAAAGACTATTCACCCCCCCCCCCTCTAGTGTTAATTCTAGCCTTAAGATCCTTAATCGGCATTTCTCACATTTGGTATCAGAGCAAGGTTTTCAAAAGTTTCATAATCTGATTTTTGAAAAAATTTCAAAATGGCTACCAACACTGGTACTGTTATTAACACTAGTATCCCTGTCACTAGTTCATTTGTAGAAGGTCAGTCTACTGCCAGACCACCACTTTTTAATGGCAGTAACTATGCATATTGGGCATGTAGGATGAAAATATATTTACAATCTGTAGGATTAGATACTTGGAATATCACACAAACTGAATATTCTGAACCCACAACTAATTTTGCACAGTGGACCACTGAGCAAAAGACTGTTGCACAAAATAATTCTAAGGCAATGAATATTCTGTTTTGTTCACTGGATAGAAATGAATTCAATAGAGTGTCAGTTTGTAAGTCTGCATATGAAATTTGGAAAACTTTGCAAGTTACTCATGAAAGAACAAGCAAAGTTAAACAGACCAAAATTTCCATGCTCACAAATCAGTTTTAGTTATTTAAAATGAATACTAATGAGTCTATATCAGATATGCATAGTCGATTTCAAGATATTGTGCATTCTTTAATATCTTTGGGAAAGGAATTTTCGGAAGAAGATCAAGTCAGAAAAATTTTAAATTCTCTCACTCCAGAATGGGATCAAAAGACACTTGCAATTGAAGAGGCAAATGCCATCAGTACTTTAAAGATAGAAGAATTGATTGGAAATCTAATGTCGTTTGAAGTTCAAATGATCGGGAGAAGAGAAAGCAAAGCATCTGAAAAGAAATCAATGGCATTCAATGCATTAATCGACGGATCAGACTCAAACAGTGATAATGATGAAGAGATAGCATTTATGACCAGGAATTTTCGGAAATTTCTGAAGTACAGAAAATTGAATAGTTCCAAGAGAAACAACTTTAAGAATTTCGGTAATCAGACTACAGTACCAAACTTTATCAAATGCTTCAATTGTGATGAACCAGGTCATATCAAAAGAGACTGTCCACATCCAAATAAGCAAAACCCTCCTACAAACAATGATTCTGCAAAGAAACGGAAACGTGCATTCACTGCTACTCTAGATGACTCTGACTCATCCTCCAGCGACGATGAACAGAAGAAAGATAATTCAAATCTGTGTTTCACAGCAATTCTCGAATTAGTCAATACCAAAGACACGGAATCTGAAAAAGGTACACGTTTACAATACATTGGCTGAAATTGCATGCTTGAATTGATTGATTGATTGGTAGTTTTTGAATCGATTGATTGATTGATTGATTTTGAATTGATATGTTGTTTGAATTTTAAAATTTATTTTCTAGTTTTTACTATTATTTTATTATTTTATTATTATTTTTGACACATTCTGAAATATATTATAAGTACAATAATATTTCAGAAATATAGACATTAATAATAATATTTATATATATGTATATTAGATAACTTAGGAAAAATCATGTCATGAAAATTCAAAGCCACATGTCGACATGGCCCCTACCATGATGTCGACATGCCTACCTGAATTTGAATTTCAAATTTTGAATTCAAATGTTTGAATTTCCCTCCACCTTTTCACTTCATTTATTTCTCTGAAAAGATACCTTTTGACCAGAGAATATATCCTTTGAAAGTCTATTTATTCACTATCTTTTATCATATCTTTTCACTTTCATTTTCAAATTCAAACTCTCTCTTCATATCTTCAAGCTCTCTACTCTCTACTCTAATGGCTTCTTCAAGCAACCCCTCAACCATGAGAATTTCCAGAAAAATCAAAGAGCAATTATTCAATGATCCGGAGGAAATTAAAGCATACATCAATTATGCTAATTATGCTAAAGTCCATTCCGGAAAATTTGCTATTTTTCAAGATTTTTCTTCTTATGAAATTGATTCTCTTTTTGCAAACAATGGTGTTTTAAGTCTTATTGACTCTTCTCAAAATGATTTTGTTTGCTATCCTAATCTTGTCAAAATCTTCTCTTACAACATACTTTGACCCCAAGATCGGGAAATTTTAACAATCCTACTTCAAAAGTGTGCAAAGCACTTTTTGCTATTTTTGGAAATTATGATATCAATTGGGCGCAAGTTATTTTGGATGAACTTCATCCTAAAAATTTTGAAATGGGAGAAAACACTTTATATCATGGAATTTACCTTACTCGGATTTTCAACTATTTTGGAGTAAATTTTAAAGGAGAAGAATTTATTTCAAGAAAAGTTTTTAATATCTCAAACATTTCTCTCATGAAAATCCCATATTTTTTCAACCTTATGAGACTCTTGCCGAAAAGGAAGAGCGTTTGGCTCATGAAGAAATGGAAGAGGAAGAAGAAGAAGAAAGGGATGAAATGGAAATTGAAGAAGAAGAAGAAGAAGAAGGTGAAACCTCTTTGGAAAGCACCGAATATCCTTCCAATCCATCCAACAAAACCCTTCTCAAAAAACAAAAGATAATTGTGGAGAATCAACGGATTTTAAAACGGTCCGTTAGTAAGAAGTTGGATAACATTTCTTCGAAGATGACCAAGTTCTTTTCAAAAGTCAGGAAGAAACTTGGACTATCTTCATCATCTTCATCTTCTAACTAGTTTTATCTTTTAGTATCTTATTGTATTTGTTTTAGTTAATTTTTTAGAATGTTCGTGTAGTTCATTATGCTTAATCTTTGTATTATCGTAATGAAATGAAATTTCCTTTCTGTTATCTATCTTATCTTATCTCTAGTATAAATGTTAGTATATTATATAAATATATACATATACATAATTATTCACAAAATCAAAGTTGTCATAAATTTTCTGTAATATCCCGGAAATTTGGGGCAATATCAATTTAATAATCTGTTTAAATAATTAAATTGATTTGATAATCTTTGATAATAAAATTTGAATTTAATTTAATAATCTGATTAAATTAGTATTAATTGATGATTTTATCTTTTAAAAGTTAATAAGATATTTTCTATTTGAATATATATATTTATTTATATATATTGTAAATAGAAAGCTTTGGAAAATTTGGGAATCATGATTAATTTAATATTAAGCTTTTCAAAGTTATTTAACAAATAACTATATGGTTTTAAAATACATAAAATAAATGTTTAATTGTTTAAATAGATTTAAGCTTAAGTTTAAATTTAAATAAAAGGTTTGTTTTATTTCTTTAAAAGTTATCTATATATATAAATAAGTATTTGTAAATTTATAAATTAAGTAAAAAGCTTTTAATTTTATATAATTGGTTTTATTTACATTTTCTTTAAAGTAATTTATATACATATATACATTTAGGTAAGTATTTATAAATAGTAAACTAGTATAAAAGTTTTATTAACATTTTAAAATAAATAAAAATTATGTATTAAATACTTAAAAGACAAATGTCACCATATTAAAACTTAAATAAAACATGTGTATTGTAAATAGCTAATGTATATGACAAGTGTCATTTAATCTTGTTTTTCTTTTATTTTTATTTTTAGATAATTTCAGCCTTTATATAAACATACATCTCCATTTTCTTTTCTTTTCTAACCTCCTTTCTAAACAAAGAAATGAAGCAAATCTCAGATCAACAAAACCTGAAAACAAATAAAGTAAGAAACTCCTCAAAACATTTCCTCTAAACAAATCTGATAGTTTATACCTCCTCAATTCAATAATCTGTAATTAACTCCTTCTCAAATCAGAAGTAAATCAAATCAAAACCCAAGCCTGCATTTCTTTAAGCCTGAGCACTTTCTTCTTCCAACCTGAGATAATCAAGCAACCTGGAAATCATATCATTAAACCATCTCAACAACTTAAGGATTCCAGTAGCATGCATTCTTCAACAATTCAAGTTCAAGTTTTAAAAGTTTTTCAAAAGATATTTCCAGCAACTAAATCCCTAAGGGTTCAAGGCTGTTTTCAGAGAAATCATCAAAGGCTCTATCTCTGTTTTAAATCAAGTGAGTAACTTTTAAAAATTTAAATTATAATTGGTTGCATGCTAGTATGTTTGAATTTAATGTGTATTGCATGTATATAAGTGAATGTCTGATATTTGTGTGCATGCTGTTTATAAGTGCTGTTTTAAAAAAAAATGGAAGCTCTGTCTTCATTCTAAAATTTGGTGAGTAACTTTTAAAAATTTAAATTATAATTGGTTGCATGCTAGTATGTTTGAATTTAATGTGTATTGCATGTATATAAGTGAATGTCTGATATTTGTGTGCATGCTGTTTATAAGTGCTGTTTTAAAAAAAAATGGAAGCTCTGTCTTCATTCTAAAATTTGGTGAGTAACTTTACTGTTAAACTTAAAGTATATTTTTGGTTGCATGTTATTGCTGGGATTAATATTGTATTGTGAAGTGTTTGTATATCTATATGGTTAAATTTATGATGAATGATGTATGCATGACTGAACTTCTCTGTTCTTAGTTTTAAAAACTAAGATTTTGGTCAAAATCCATTTTCTTTCTAACCAATCTCTGTTAGGTCTTAGAATTCGAATAAAATTTGTTTGTTTAGGCATGGATTAAAGTTTAAAATTTTATTTAAGTAAATTAAAATTTGAAATGGCTCTATAAAATCGAGTAGAACAGTTCAAGTTGAAGTTTTGTTAAAAAATTCAACTTCTTAATTCATTGATTCAGGGATATAATCTGAACCCTTAACCAAAATCAAGATTTTTAAATATAAAATCACAATTTTTAGTTTTGGGTTGAGCGAGTAGTACTGGTTTGATCAGAAAATGCATTTTTAGTTATCTCTGGCGATCTAGTTGCTCGGTGAAGACGGGGTTCTCACTGGTGGAAGAGGAGTGATAGGGAAGTTTGGGAAAATTGTCAGAATGATGATCTAAGCGTTGTGGAAGGGGCGGTGATTGGATTTAGTTTGTAAACCTAGTTTTAGACTAGATTGAAATATGGGTTACCACGGCATCTACAGTGAATCGAGTTGTATGGGGTTCTGGGAAATGATAGCATGAGTGTTAGCAAAGGCGAGGCCGGAAGCTCAGCAACTCCAGTGGTCGGAGGAGAAAGGATGAAGTTGTTCCAGGCTTTACATTTTTGTTCCAGTTGGGTTCGAATGCTCGAATTCAAATTCGAGTGAGAATCGAAGAAGTTGGGGTTTAGATCATCTGAGGTTGTGATCGCCGATGTAAGGAAGGCGTTGTGGTTGATCGTAGTTGGTCGGAATCACTGTGCACGTGTACGTTGACGAGTATCTGAAGTCTGGTTTGGGGAAATTTGGGTACTCGGGGTTTCTCGAGTCGATTTTGTTTTTACTCGAAGTAACGTAGGTTTTTGCTTGAAGTAATTTAGTTTTGGTTCGGGTTGAAGAGTATTACAGGTTTACAGAAACCTGTTTGCCAGTTTTAAAATTTTAAAATAAATTTAAAAAAACTAAGTTTAAATGAAAGGTAAAGTTTTGAATAAGTTTTAAATCTAGTTTTTAAAATCTGGAGTTAAGTTTAAATCTCAGTTTTTCTAATAAGATAAAGTTTTTAAAATTTAAATTGATTTAACTACTTTAAAAAGGGTTAAGTAGTTTGAATTTTAAATGAAGTTTTAAATTTTAGATAGGTTCTAAATCTAAAGATTTATATGGAGTCAAAGTTAATATGTGTTTCAAATTTTGAAATAAAAAGGAAGTTTTTAAAATCTAAAATGTTTTAAACAATTTGAATGTTTAAAATGTATTTTTAAATTGATTTGAATCTAAAATGAATTTGGTTTAAATTTCTTTAATTAAATAAATATTTCTTTAACATGTAATTTAAAAGGATTTAAATAGTTTCAAAACTTTGTTAAAGTTAAACTTGTCTTCATTTTAAATCTTAAATTAAAATGAAATTTAAATGTAAATTTAAAGGTAATTTGGTTTAAATACTTTATTAATGATATTTTAATCATTAATAAGAATAGAGTGTTATCTTAAAGATAATTAAGATTTAATAATGTGGGATAAAATAAATTAGTAAGGTGAATAAAAGATAATTAATCAAAATTAATTAATTTATGATTTAGGTTAATAAATTTAGGGTTTAATTTGATTAATTAAGGTTTAATTAAATTAATTAAAGGAATCATTAATTTGAGATTTATTAATTTATGGTTAGGAATAAATTATTGAAGTAATTAAGGATTAATTAAGTTATTATTAGAAACTTAATTATTTAAGTAATTAGGGATTAATTTATTGGTAATTAGAATTAATTAATTTGTAATTAATAATGTTTAATTAAAGTTTAATTATTTAAGAAAGATAATTAAAGAATAGTTAATAGTTAATGTAGATCATTAATTAAGGATTATTTAATAATTAATTAATATGATTAATTTTAATAATTAATTAGATTAATTAATTTAAAGATAATCAATTGTGAAAATTGTTTAAATGTAATTACTTAATGGAAGTAATTAAGAAATTAATTACTCATTGTAATTAATTAAGTTTAATTTGATTAGTTAAGTTAATTAATTAAGTTTAATTAATTTAAGATAATCATTTAATGATTTGTGAAGTATAATTACTTAATGTAATTTAATGAAGTATAATTACTTAGGAAAGTAATTAATGGATAATTACTGATGTAATTAGTAGAGTAATTAAGGGAAGTTAATTACTTAATGGAATTAATCAAGAGATTAATTAAGAAATTAATTAAGGAATAATTAATTTATTTTAAGAAGTAATTAAAGGTAGTTAATTACAGAATCTGATTAATCAAAGGTGATTAATAATTATGATTTAATTGAAGATTAATTACTTAATGTAATTAATTTAAATAAAGTAATTAATGATAAAATGTAATTAAGGATCATTAATTTATATAATTAATGATGTAATTAAGAATTTATTAATTAAGTAATAATTATAAATGAAGTGATTAATTAATGTAATTAATTAAGGAGTAATGTAATTAATTATAGTTAATTAATAAATGAAGTAATTAAAGGTTAATTATTATAAGTGGTTAAGAATAATTAATTTGTATAATTAATTTAATACTAATTACTTGAATGTAATTAAATAATTAATCAAGGATGATTAATTAAATTGAATAATTGGATGATGATTAATTAATTGATTGATAATTAATTAATAATGATTTAAGCAGGATTTATAGATGTAGTAATTAATTTAATTTACTTTAAATTAATTAAAGATGAAATAATTAATTTAATTCATTTTAAATTAATTGTAGATGGTGATAAATAAATCATTGCTTATGAATGGATGATATTGTGTACCTTGAATGGTTTGAAATCTCAGATATGAGATAATTGATACTGTATGATTTGGATGCTTTGGTTGCATAGTGATGATGATATGGATTATCTGCTTTTAATGATAATGTTGATTATCTATTGTGAATCTGTGAATTATCTATCTGTGTGTAAATAGATAGTATAATTGAATTGTTTTAACCTTAAAACAACTTGGCCCTTAAAAGATACGTTTTGGATTTCGATGAGACCGGGATCGGGTTTCCGTATACCGGGATTCCAGGTCTGGAGACCCGAATACCACATCGATCCAAATTAACGATAGGTCGTGAATCTCAAGTGAAGATGAAGATTCAGAGTGCAAGGGTTATTGTCGTTAACTCTGAGGGTGATTCCAAAACGAGTGTAACGAGATAATGCCTTCGGTTTCGTTCGAACTCGGAACGAACTTATATGGATTGAATGCTTTCAGCACATCGTCAGGCGGACGATGAGCATTCTAAGTGATATGTTCTGATTAAAGGTAATCGTAACCTCAAGCCTCATCAACCGGGAATGGCTAAAACAGGGGAGGTGCAGCAAGGCTTCGTGGGTAGCACCCACTGAGAGCAAGATAGATCCCTGTCTAGAGGTCCCTTTTCTTTTATTCGGCTTAGTGTGTGGTTGGTCGCGCCAACTACGGGGTTATCTTGTTTGGGATTATCCAGTAAGGGATGGTTCCGGCTTTGTGTTGCAGGGGAGCGGGCGTACTCCTCGGTACGGTGATCTAGGCCACGTACTGTGACGGGCGGTACCCCAGTAGCCCTGCCATTGTATGGAATCCAAACTCCAATAAGTGCCGTACGTATTAGTTGTGCCCAACTATGTTGGAATGTGAGATGTAAGCATTTCAGCTATTTCTATATTTTACTTGAAAACCCTAGACCCTATTATAATAAAATCAGATTTCCTATCAAATGTTTTGGTTAGCGTAAGGTAAAAACTTACCCATGTTTATTTGTGGGGAGTCTTACGTGATACCTTTTCTTTCTAAAGGTTTTGAAGTTAAGCAAGTTTAACCTGTTACTCACACCAGACCCATGTCTGACCCAAGTTGTTTATTTCTTTTTTATAAACTCTTGGGTACTCAAATTTTTACGAGTAGCCAAGGGATTCAGGTTTAGCTTTGACGAATTGTGGAGGAGCAATGGAGCAGGAGGCTTCAGCGTTGTAGATATATATAGTAGTTCTGCTATGTCTGTATCTCTGTAGTGTATTGAGTTGTAATGTCTAGACAGATGTTATAACTGTCTAGTAAGTGATGTATATGCTGTGTAACTCTGTAAAGTATTGTATACTATGTAATAGTATATGTTATTAATATAATTTATTCGTTCCGCTGTGAGATCGTTGTTGTTGTTGTTTCTTTCTTCTCTTCTTTTCTATTTTCTACCCCTTTCTTTCTTATTAATGATACGACTTTCTGGGCATAGAAAGTTCGGGTCGTGACAGTTGGTATTGGAGCATAGGTTGAGCGAATGCCTAAGCTTTTGGTTAAGTTGGTATCAGAACACTAGGTTGAGTGAATACCTAGGTTCGGAAGGATTGTTCATTAGAGATAGGATCTGTAGCAACCTGTTTGAGTCTGAGTATATATATATACGAGAGCGCGTATTTGTTAGTTATATAAAATGATTTTATATTGTGTTAATTGATCGGTTGGGTGGTATATGGATTCTGGTCAATACGAGTAGCTAACGTTATTGATAGGGATCTCTAAACACTTGGACCAGGCCAACGGACACAATATTGTTTTAAAGAGGTAGATGAAATAATTTTACCCAGAAATAATTTCTATATAAAAAAAAATATATCATTTTAAATATATATATTTATGTATTTCTACCTATTTATTGGGTTACCTGTTCGGGTTTTCCAATATAAGTTATAAAGGTAGATAAGGTGGTAGTGTGTGTAACACAATTACCAATAGTTGGAGTTTGAATGTTTGAGGTTGGAAGTATATATCGAGACTGTAAACCCAATATCGTCTCGAGTAAGTTGGCAGTATGGAGTAAGGATGTCTCGGATCTCTGAAGAAAATCCTTTTCAAGATTCGGAGTCCATTATTGGAATGTAAGATTGGTTGAGCTCGGGTGAGCAGATTTTCTAGAGTTGGATCTGTCAGTGAGGCAGAAGCGAGTGATGGTATCTTGATACTTCTGGAAGAAGTAGCTGCGTGATGAGATGCAGTGACTATGGATGTTCCCGAAGATGTTTTCTTTGGAACAAGTTTAAGGAAGTATGTATATTTCGGCATTGTGGCTGAGTTCAACATGGTGTTTGTGTTGGTTTGGGTCCGAGTTTCTCGAAGAGCTTTGGATAGGAGCATCTGTGGCAGCAGTGCAGCTCGGAGTATTCTGTGTTGGCAGGAAGTTTTCTGGCTGAGCATTTTTTCTGAAGGAGAAGTTCAGAAGCAGCAGAGTGGATCCATTTCTTCGATGGATTGGATGGTTAAGTATGAGTTGTTCTGATTTGTTAAGGGAGAACAATTTTTCTTTGGAATTAGGATGGGTTGATCGCAAAAAGTGACTTGCGATAGTTTGAGTGTTCTTTTGAGTTGATCAGGAAGGATTTATAGGTAGCCTGAGATCGTCTGAAGAGACGGAGGAATTTGGAATTCGAAGTTGGAGACTTCGTTGTTGTTGAAGTTTTCTCTGGTAAAAGGGAGCTATAAGATTGGGTAAGTCTGGGAAGTCAGCTCCGAGTTGTTTTGGATCTTTTCTGTGATCTAATTTGGATAAGTACTTTGATTTACTTGGTTGAATTGTCAGTTTGGATAACTGGAATTCAATGTATTTTACGTATCTCTGAGGGAGTACGTGTTTGATCTATTTCTGGTTTTGGAACCAGCAGTTCAGGGAGTTGGGTAGTTGAGTCAGACTCGTCTGTAGTCTGATATCCTGTTTAGTTCTATAGATCTAGATGAGTAGGAACTCTATAGCTTAGTAGTATTGATTGTTTGGATTCTGTAAAGCGAGTATCCCGGTATATATATATACTTGGGGAAACTCGAGGAAATTCTATTTAGAATTTTGTCTGGATAATTAGAATTGTTTGATTGGATAAATTGGTTGCTATGGTTGTTAGCATATGGATGGTAATTTATGCTTGTGATTTAAATAGATTATTAAATTACCTTTGTTTTAAATTTCGGGGACGAAATTATTTTAAGGGGGAAGGAATGTAATATCCCGGAAATTTGGGGCAATATCAATTTAATAATCTGTTTAAATAATTAAATTGATTTGATAATCTTTGATAATAAAATTTGAATTTAATTTAATAATCTGATTAAATTAGTATTAATTGATGATTTTATCTTTTAAAAGTTAATAAGATATTTTCTATTTGAATATATATATTTATTTATATATATTGTAAATAGAAAGCTTTGGAAAATTTGGGAATCATGATTAATTTAATATTAAGCTTTTCAAAGTTATTTAACAAATAACTATATGGTTTTAAAATACATAAAATAAATGTTTAATTGTTTAAATAGATTTAAGCTTAAGTTTAAATTTAAATAAAAGGTTTGTTTTATTTCTTTAAAAGTTATCTATATATATAAATAAGTATTTGTAAATTTATAAATTAAGTAAAAAGCTTTTAATTTTATATAATTGGTTTTATTTACATTTTCTTTAAAGTAATTTATATACATATATACATTTAGGTAAGTATTTATAAATAGTAAACTAGTATAAAAGTTTTATTAACATTTTAAAATAAATAAAAATTATGTATTAAATACTTAAAAGACAAATGTCACCATATTAAAACTTAAATAAAACATGTGTATTGTAAATAGCTAATGTATATGACAAGTGTCATTTAATCTTGTTTTTCTTTTATTTTTATTTTTAGATAATTTCAGCCTTTATATAAACATACATCTCCATTTTCTTTTCTTTTCTAACCTCCTTTCTAAACAAAGAAATGAAGCAAATCTCAGATCAACAAAACCTGAAAACAAATAAAGTAAGAAACTCCTCAAAACATTTCCTCTAAACAAATCTGATAGTTTATACCTCCTCAATTCAATAATCTGTAATTAACTCCTTCTCAAATCAGAAGTAAATCAAATAAAAACCCAAGCCTGCATTTCTTTAAGCCTGAGCACTTTCTTCTTCCAACCTGAGATAATCAAGCAACCTGGAAATCATATCATTAAACCATCTCAACAACTTAAGGATTCCAGTAGCATGCATTCTTCAACAATTCAAGTTCAAGTTTTAAAAGTTTTTCAAAAGATATTTCCAGCAACTAAATCCCTAAGGGTTCAAGGCTGTTTTCAGAGAAATCATCAAAGGCTCTATCTCTGTTTTAAATCAAGTGAGTAACTTTTAAAAATTTAAATTATAATTGGTTGCATGCTAGTATGTTTGAATTTAATGTGTATTGCATGTATATAAGTGAATGTCTGATATTTGTGTGCATGCTGTTTATAAGTGCTGTTTTAAAAAAAAATGGAAGCTCTGTCTTCATTCTAAAATTTGGTGAGTAACTTTTAAAAATTTAAATTATAATTGGTTGCATGCTAGTATGTTTGAATTTAATGTGTATTGCATGTATATAAGTGAATGTCTGATATTTGTGTGCATGCTGTTTATAAGTGCTGTTTTAAAAAAAAATGGAAGCTCTGTCTTCATTCTAAAATTTGGTGAGTAACTTTACTGTTAAACTTAAAGTATATTTTTGGTTGCATGTTATTGCTGGGATTAATATTGTATTGTGAAGTGTTTGTATATCTATATGGTTAAATTTATGATGAATGATGTATGCATGACTGAACTTCTCTGTTCTTAGTTTTAAAAACTAAGATTTTGGTCAAAATCCATTTTCTTTCTAACCAATCTCTGTTAGGTCTTAGAATTCGAATAAAATTTGTTTGTTTAGGCATGGATTAAAGTTTAAAATTTTATTTAAGTAAATTAAAATTTGAAATGGCTCTATAAAATCGAGTAGAACAGTTCAAGTTGAAGTTTTGTTAAAAAATTCAACTTCTTAATTCATTGATTCAGGGATATAATCTGAACCCTTAACCAAAATCAAGATTTTTAAATATAAAATCACAATTTTTAGTTTTGGGTTGAGCGAGTAGTACTGGTTTGATCAGAAAATGCATTTTTAGTTATCTCTGGCGATCTAGTTGCTCGGTGAAGACGGGGTTCTCACTGGTGGAAGAGGAGTGATAGGGAAGTTTGGGAAAATTGTCAGAATGATGATCTAAGCGTTGTGGAAGGGGCGGTGATTGGATTTAGTTTGTAAACCTAGTTTTAGACTAGATTGAAATATGGGTTACCACGGCATCTACAGTGAATCGAGTTGTATGGGGTTCTGGGAAATGATAGCATGAGTGTTAGCAAAGGCGAGGCCGGAAGCTCAGCAACTCCAGTGGTCGGAGGAGAAAGGATGAAGTTGTTCCAGGCTTTACATTTTTGTTCCAGTTGGGTTCGAATGCTCGAATTCAAATTCGAGTGAGAATCGAAGAAGTTGGGGTTTAGATCATCTGAGGTTGTGATCGCCGATGTAAGGAAGGCGTTGTGGTTGATCGTAGTTGGTCGGAATCACTGTGCACGTGTACGTTGACGAGTATCTGAAGTCTGGTTTGGGGAAATTTGGGTACTCGGGGTTTCTCGAGTCGATTTTGTTTTTACTCGAAGTAACGTAGGTTTTTGCTTGAAGTAATTTAGTTTTGGTTCGGGTTGAAGAGTATTACAGGTTTACAGAAACCTGTTTGCCAGTTTTAAAATTTTAAAATAAATTTAAAAAAACTAAGTTTAAATGAAAGGTAAAGTTTTGAATAAGTTTTAAATCTAGTTTTTAAAATCTGGAGTTAAGTTTAAATCTCAGTTTTTCTAATAAGATAAAGTTTTTAAAATTTAAATTGATTTAACTACTTTAAAAAGGGTTAAGTAGTTTGAATTTTAAATGAAGTTTTAAATTTTAGATAGGTTCTAAATCTAAAGATTTATATGGAGTCAAAGTTAATATGTGTTTCAAATTTTGAAATAAAAAGGAAGTTTTTAAAATCTAAAATGTTTTAAACAATTTGAATGTTTAAAATGTATTTTTAAATTGATTTGAATCTAAAATGAATTTGGTTTAAATTTCTTTAATTAAATAAATATTTCTTTAACATGTAATTTAAAAGGATTTAAATAGTTTCAAAACTTTGTTAAAGTTAAACTTGTCTTCATTTTAAATCTTAAATTAAAATGAAATTTAAATGTAAATTTAAAGGTAATTTGGTTTAAATACTTTATTAATGATATTTTAATCATTAATAAGAATAGAGTGTTATCTTAAAGATAATTAAGATTTAATAATGTGGGATAAAATAAATTAGTAAGGTGAATAAAAGATAATTAATCAAAATTAATTAATTTATGATTTAGGTTAATAAATTTAGGGTTTAATTTGATTAATTAAGGTTTAATTAAATTAATTAAAGGAATCATTAATTTGAGATTTATTAATTTATGGTTAGGAATAAATTATTGAAGTAATTAAGGATTAATTAAGTTATTATTAGAAACTTAATTATTTAAGTAATTAGGGATTAATTTATTGGTAATTAGAATTAATTAATTTGTAATTAATAATGTTTAATTAAAGTTTAATTATTTAAGAAAGATAATTAAAGAATAGTTAATAGTTAATGTAGATCATTAATTAAGGATTATTTAATAATTAATTAATATGATTAATTTTAATAATTAATTAGATTAATTAATTTAAAGATAATCAATTGTGAAAATTGTTTAAATGTAATTACTTAATGGAAGTAATTAAGAAATTAATTACTCATTGTAATTAATTAAGTTTAATTTGATTAGTTAAGTTAATTAATTAAGTTTAATTAATTTAAGATAATCATTTAATGATTTGTGAAGTATAATTACTTAATGTAATTTAATGAAGTATAATTACTTAGGAAAGTAATTAATGGATAATTACTGATGTAATTAGTAGAGTAATTAAGGGAAGTTAATTACTTAATGGAATTAATCAAGAGATTAATTAAGAAATTAATTAAGGAATAATTAATTTATTTTAAGAAGTAATTAAAGGTAGTTAATTACAGAATCTGATTAATCAAAGGTGATTAATAATTATGATTTAATTGAAGATTAATTACTTAATGTAATTAATTTAAATAAAGTAATTAATGATAAAATGTAATTAAGGATCATTAATTTATATAATTAATGATGTAATTAAGAATTTATTAATTAAGTAATAATTATAAATGAAGTGATTAATTAATGTAATTAATTAAGGAGTAATGTAATTAATTATAGTTAATTAATAAATGAAGTAATTAAAGGTTAATTATTATAAGTGGTTAAGAATAATTAATTTGTATAATTAATTTAATACTAATTACTTGAATGTAATTAAATAATTAATCAAGGATGATTAATTAAATTGAATAATTGGATGATGATTAATTAATTGATTGATAATTAATTAATAATGATTTAAGCAGGATTTATAGATGTAGTAATTAATTTAATTTACTTTAAATTAATTAAAGATGAAATAATTAATTTAATTCATTTTAAATTAATTGTAGATGGTGATAAATAAATCATTGCTTATGAATGGATGATATTGTGTACCTTGAATGGTTTGAAATCTCAGATATGAGATAATTGATACTGTATGATTTGGATGCTTTGGTTGCATAGTGATGATGATATGGATTATCTGCTTTTAATGATAATGTTGATTATCTATTGTGAATCTGTGAATTATCTATCTGTGTGTAAATAGATAGTATAATTGAATTGTTTTAACCTTAAAACAACTTGGCCCTTAAAAGATACGTTTTGGATTTCGATGAGACCGGGATCGGGTTTCCGTATACCGGGATTCCAGGTCTGGAGACCCGAATACCACATCGATCCAAATTAACGATAGGTCGTGAATCTCAAGTGAAGATGAAGATTCAGAGTGCAAGGGTTATTGTCGTTAACTCTGAGGGTGATTCCAAAACGAGTGTAACGAGATAATGCCTTCGGTTTCGTTCGAACTCGGAACGAACTTATATGGATTGAATGCTTTCAGCACATCGTCAGGCGGACGATGAGCATTCTAAGTGATATGTTCTGATTAAAGGTAATCGTAACCTCAAGCCTCATCAACCGGGAATGGCTAAAACAGGGGAGGTGCAGCAAGGCTTCGTGGGTAGCACCCACTGAGAGCAAGATAGATCCCTGTCTAGAGGTCCCTTTTCTTTTATTCGGCTTAGTGTGTGGTTGGTCGCGCCAACTACGGGGTTATCTTGTTCGGGATTATCCAGTAAGGGATGGTTCCGGCTTTGTGTTGCAGGGGAGCGGGCGTACTCCTCGGTACGGTGATCTAGGCCACGTACTGTGACGGGCGGTACCCCAGTAGCCCTGCCATTGTATGGAATCCAAACTCCAATAAGTGCCGTACGTATTAGTTGTGCCCAACTATGTTGGAATGTGAGATGTAAGCATTTCAGCTATTTCTATATTTTACTTGAAAACCCTAGACCCTATTATAATAAAATCAGATTTCCTATCAAATGTTTTGGTTAGCGTAAGGTAAAAACTTACCCATGTTTATTTGTGGGGAGTCTTACGTGATACCTTTTCTTTCTAAAGGTTTTGAAGTTAAGCAAGTTTAACCTGTTACTCACACCAGACCCATGTCTGACCCAAGTTGTTTATTTCTTTTTTATAAACTCTTGGGTACTCAAATTTTTACGAGTAGCCAAGGGATTCAGGTTTAGCTTTGACGAATTGTGGAGGAGCAATGGAGCAGGAGGCTTCAGCGTTGTAGATATATATAGTAGTTCTGCTATGTCTGTATCTCTGTAGTGTATTGAGTTGTAATGTCTAGACAGATGTTATAACTGTCTAGTAAGTGATGTATATGCTGTGTAACTCTGTAAAGTATTGTATACTATGTAATAGTATATGTTATTAATATAATTTATTCGTTCCGCTGTGAGATCGTTGTTGTTGTTGTTTCTTTCTTCTCTTCTTTTCTATTTTCTACCCCTTTCTTTCTTATTAATGATACGACTTTCTGGGCATAGAAAGTTCGGGTCGTGACATTTTCACTAACCCATGTCGACATCCCCTAGAAGACCATGTCGACATGTACTGGTCAGAAGTGATTATTGATTTTGAATTTGAAATTTGAATAACTACCAAATGTCTATTCATTTCAAACGAATTTCTACACCTATATATACCTTTTTCTTCCAGAAATCTTCACTGAAATTTATTTCTCATTATCTATATCCTTCATTCTTTCTCTAATTCAATTATGGCCAATCCTATTCACAATCTATCTGAAAATCTTGAAGAAACACTCAATTCATTCAAGAATATTCTCTCTTTTATTCTACGAAACCAGCGTCACTTAGAATTGAGTCAAATACAGATGATCAAGGAACAAGAGAAACACTTCGATGCAATACGATGGATGATCTCCTCTCTACACAAGGATGATAATGAAGCACATCCTCCCGTCTCTCTCACTATTGACTATGAGAATTGGGATGCAAATAAAGCAGACCCTATATTTGGAGAAGAAGGATGGGTAGATGTTCCTCGTAACGTTTAATTTTCTTTCTTTGTTTGATTTGTCTAAATTAATTTGTTTGATTTAATTTGGTTTGAATTGATACTTTGTGTGGATTGATTTTATTTGGTTTGAAGTTTGGTGTGTGAAACATATATATATATATATATATATATATATATATATATATACATTGAAATGAATATAGTCTTTAATTAAGTTATTATGCTCATAAGTATCATTATTTCTTAATCTATATATTATATATTCCGTTGTACAGTTTATCAATGCAGGTATTGAAGTCTAAGAATAAGGGGGAGTAAGTTTTTTGTTGATGACAAAGGGGGAGAAATATAAAATAGGGTAGTTAGGCATAGATTAAGGGGGAGTTGTTAGTTTTAGGGGGAGTTATTAGGATAGATGGAATATTTTATAAACAAAGGTTGTCATCATCAAAAAGGGGGAGATTGTTAGTCCATGAGATGATGGTTTTGATGACAACAACCTTAGAATAGATTATAAAATATAAATACTAACATTACAAGTTTAGATATATATGTATATGTAGGATCTAACCATGCATGTATCAAGAATGAAGACTGTATAGTATAGAAATTCAAGATATAGAGATAGAAGACTCATGAGTATCAAGATTATCAAGAGTTCAAGATTTCAAGGTTAAGTTTGTTTTATTAGGAATATTTGTTAAAACTCGTAGAAAAGCACTGGCATCTTAATATCCAATTTATTGGTGGAATGGAATCCACTTTGAGCCCGTTAAAGGGATGGAACCCTAAGTAGGATGGAACCTACGAAAATCTAGTGGGACATTGTTTTGTATCCACTAAGCTTAATTCAAATGATTTTTCAAAATTATCTTGTTTTCGAAATGATTTCAAAACTTTCCTTTTAAAAAGATTCAAAACCTTGGATTCCGGTTTTAAAATAATTTTAGCCTCAAAACATCTTTATTTTCAGAGTCAAAATTTCTCCTGATTTTAAACTATCTTTTCAAATAATATATTTAACTTTTAAATTATTTATACTTTGATTTAAATTGTAGTTAAATAATATATATATATATATATATTGTTCTTTATATTTACTTATGAATTTCAACTATATTCAAGTATATTTATAAAGTTTTAATATAAGATAAATATTATTTTTATAGAAATTCAAAACATCAAATTTGGTTGAGGGATGTCGACATGCCCATAAGCACCATGTCGACATGGTGAAAGTTTAATTCAAAATTCAAATTTCAAAAGAAGTGTCTATTCGCCATAACTTTTCATGAATGGTCATGGCTGTTGTTCTTCTATAAATAGGGGTCAGTTTCAACGAATTTTATAATACTTTTCTCTGATTTAACTTCTCTTCTTCTTCTCCACTTTCTTATTTACAAATTACACCATTACTCTGCCGAAATCAATATCGAATCTAACTAGATAATTTCTGGTTTTGATTCTTTCCACTATCTCTACAAGATCCAAGTGCTAATCTGAGTTATAGACTTTTTGTAATCAATTGAGCGAGAGAAGGTGTGATTGTAGCCCTGGAAATCAATTGGGTGAACTTGTTTCCCCGGAAATCAAGTATCTCTACCCAGAGGATTGTGATTCTGGAGGGTGTACCTCGTAGCCTTGAAACCGAGGGTTGTAATTGCTGAATTGATTTTGAAAGGAAATCCGTACTTAGTTGTGCAGGACTGGATGTAGGGTAACTCCGAACCAGTATAAAATTCGGTGTGCTCTTTCCTTTACTGCTTTTACTTTATATTTGCATCTGTATTTGATTCTATGTTCATATCTGTGTCTGATTAGTGTATACATTGTTAACAAAGTAAAATAAACTCAAAAAGATTAACAAATTTCTTAAAACACTATTCACCCCCCCCCTCTAGTGTTAATTCTAGCCTTAAGATCCTTAATCTGCATTTCTCTCAAAGTGTGGTCCTCACCTCCTTCAAATGTTTAGTTAAATATGCCAGACCCGAGTGAATGCTATAGGCTCACGTTATGGCTTACACAACAAACAGTTCGTAGTATAAATCTTGAAAAGAGAAGAGATTGCTTACCAAGTGCAGAGACACTTACCAAATAAGCTTCTAATAGTTGAGATTTGTGGACCATATCTAGGGGATTAGTCTGCCATCTCGACCTTGACCGGATCCGATGCTTGTTATACATGGCTTTCATTTCCACCTTGGCCATACCTATACAAACATTCGAAGGCCATCATCTGCCTCGACTACCTTTAGAGTGCTCGATCGCACTACCTCGAGCTCATCTATCCCTGATTAAGGCCTGATCACATCCACCTCCTTATAGAACCCATAGGGCGGGACACTCCCCGAGCACTTTGGCATAGAAACCCGAGACCTCTTGGACAACCTTCTCTTCTCCACTTCCCCCTCCTCTCGAACCCCAAAATGACATCTTTCTCATGTAAAGACAGCTCGATCGGTGGAAACTTTTGCCCCATTTCACTAGTCTATCGGGAGTTGGTCGGTGTGTGTGGTAGGGTACTAGGGCTGGGCTGATGTGGCTGGGTGGTGCCAGTACAGGGATGTGTTGTGGGACTTCCCAAATGTGTTCCCCTCATAGCGGCATCATCAAGATCAGCACCCAAGCTCAAATGGACCACTACAAAAAACACAGGCAAAAGTCAGAGAAGTGCAAAGAAGGAATTAAATAAAAAAGCTATACAAAGTTAGGCTACCCTCTACAACTCGGTCACCCGATCGCCTCCTAGTTAAAAGAGGACATGGGGAACCCATGCTACTACTGCTAAGTTGTTCCTTTTTAAGGTTGTGTGTTAAAGGGTACGTTTTGGGTCACTTATTCTGGAGAGCCACGGGCTATAGCCTCGGGCGTCCCTTATAAGCTAGCGTATTCTAACGACCAAATCTATTACGGCGTCACGACAAGGGACCACGACATCCTCTAAGAGGGCCAAGTCGAAAGAATCCCATTCACAATGATCATCCCTCTGGCCTTAGCTGAAGTCCGTCTTGGTGGTCCCGCCCTTGTCGTCGGCTTCAACCCCTGAGATCGTGGCTATTTCCTCGCTAGTCACAACACTAGTCGGTCAGGCTGGTTGCATGGAGGAGGTCCTAGCTATAGAAACTCCTGCTCCCATGGTTTGCCTCAGGGTTAATAGTCCAACCTGGCAAGGATTGGAAACATTTGAAATCATCGATAGATCCGAGTAGGCTCCCCAATCGCCTTGATTAGGCAAAGGTATTCCTCGTATGTGGAAGAGTTCACCTCGGTCCCCATCAGGATTATTGCAATAGAAAAAGAAATAATTGTTAAAAGATCAACGTCTTCAACAAAAAATAAGGAAAACTTACAAAGCATGCTAAAGACTCGAGTTTCAAGGTCTAGGTTGATGGACATGGGAACGAAGAAGAACCGATTGTTACAGGTCAACACCCTGCTTGGGAGACCATATATTAAGAGGGTGATAGTAAATGGTGAATTCGTTTCTTACCTGCCAGCAAAGCTTGAAGATTAAATGGATAAGCATGGGATCAGGCTTAAGAAGACCCAACTTGTAGTGGACAATGTCCAACCTACTAGGAGGTTATAACTGTTCGGGGCTAGTTGACCCAGTGCCAACCCATATGCGTCTAAAAACCTAATGAAGAATAGGTGTAAAGGAAGGGCTCCCATAACCTTCATTTAAGCAAGTGACCAAGCAAAGTAGCCCATCAGAGGGTTATTAGGCCTATCTACAAGTAGCGGGTACATAAGAGTGATGTTATCACAACCAAAATCAACCTAAGAATGTTCAAGTTTGATCCAATCCTCTTGGATTATGGAGGCCCCTCTACGGGATGGTCTACCGACCACTAGTGGAAGTACCATCAGCCATCTGCAATTAATAACAAGTTACCTAAATTACTGAACTGCCTCTAACCCATTTAATAAAATATTCTAGCTTGGTTGGGAGGAAACACTAGCCCCTATGTTAATATGAGCTACCAGCCGACCTAGTCTTACCTACAAGTTCAGGTTGAAATTTTCCTACTACTAATCAAGTGAAGGTGGTTTAGCAGTGATGGCACCTAAAAGCCTCAGGTTTCTCTTATCCTTTTTATCGCTCAACATCTGACGACCGTCGTTAGTAGTGCAAAAATGATCATCAATTGTCGAAGCCGAAAATATTCGTCGAGGAGGTTCATCAATAGGCGGGTTTTTACAACAATGGGTGAGAAATCCTAAAAGGGCATTATCACAACATGTGAGCCAAAGGAAAGTCGCTATCAAAAAAATCATTTTTTAGAAAAGGTGAATTCACACAAATAACATAACACGAAAAATGCTTGGATCAGAGTTAGGGAAAAGTCGCTTACTAATGATTTGGTTGAATTTCAAGGAAGAAATCAAATTTACTGTAGAAAACGGGAAGCAACAGTAGTCTCTTAATGGTAGTATACCTTCGAAAGTCTAGTATAGGTTAGAACGAAGGAGGGAAAAAGGATATATATGTGAAGGGAGATAACTTGGGTTGATGGATTCCCCATGTATGAAAAAATATGAATCGTTTAGATATAATCAATGTGCTTATCAAATCCCCATGTAAAAAACTGATTCGCCTTTATAAGGTCTAGGAAAATGAACCATCTTCGCCATTTGCCTGATGACACATATCATCACATTAAATGCATGACAAGCCCACCACCGCATAGAACACAGGCTTAGGTTGCAGAATGTTGCTCGTATTTCTCAAGAATAAAGAAGTGGGCCAACCGCTTAAACATCTCCATTTCTCTTGGCCCATATATTGCTAAGGCCCATCTCCTCAACTGATCCAACCCGAATATCACCGATCAGAGCCCATATGTCATCTCTGTCTAGCTCATAGCTTATCCGCTTCGCATCCTACATTCCTGGCCAGCCATGCCCATTCATAATATACCATATTCACCTTAACAAGATCGATGATTAATGTCCCCCTTCTTGGGAAGTAGGCGGCAAGGTCAAGACATGTTATTTCTAGAAGTTGAGGTATCATGACTGTCAGCTTGGCCAGCCAACAAGCTATCAGAACCACCTCCTCATTCACTATCATCCTTATGCTAGCCTGCCACTACTAGCAAGACCCCCTAGCTTCCTTTAACTGTGTTCGCAAGCATCAAGCCCCCCTTAATTTAAGATACGCTGTGCCTGTGTCGTTTCTCCGAAAGGATGGCTTCTATTAGCATGGCTCGTCTGACAAAGGTACTACTGTGTAGCCACCCCTCTATATACTTAGTCACCCTAATACCTTTGCTATAGCTGCCTCCTACTCCGACATTGTCCGTCATGTTTTGAGGGCATTTCCATGGTATAGCACACCAACTGCCTACATCCTTGCCCTACACACTACCCGGAGTCCCAACGAGCACGATCATCAACCGTTTATCACATACAATAGCCCATAGCATTTCCTGGGATTGATCGAACCAATACTAGCCATCCAAGCATCATGTTCAGTGTAACGACCCGACTTTCTATGCCCAGAAAGTCGCATCATTATGAAGAAAGAAAGGGTAGAAAATAGAAAAGAAGAGAAAGAAAGAAACAACACATCAGAATCTCACAGCGGAAACGGAACAAATTATAATATATCACATAACTAATACATAGTCTTTACATAATCAGAGTTTACACAACTATACAACACATACTAGACAGTTATAAACATCTGTCTAGATATTACAACTCAAATACAATACAAGACTCTAACACAGATATCAACACAGCGGAATACTATATCTACGAACGCCGAAGCCTCCTGCTCCATTGCTCCTCCACAATTCGTCAAAGCTAAACCTGAATCCCTTGGCTACTCGTAAAAATTTGAGTACCCAAGAGTTTATAAAACAGAAATAAACACTTGGGTCAGACATGGGTCTGGTGTGAGTAAACGGTTAGATTGCTTAATTTTGAAAACCTTTGAAAACAAAGGTATCACGTAAGACTCCCCACACATAAACATGGAAAAGTTTTTACCTTACGCTAACCAAAACATTTGATAGGAAATCCAGTTATATTATAATAGGGTCTAGGGTTTTCAAGTAAAATACAGAAATAGCTGAAATGCTTACATCTCACATTCCAACATAGTTGGGCACAACTAATGCGTACGGCACTTATTGGAGTTTGGATTCCATACAATGGCAGGGCTACTGGGGTACCGCCCGTCACAGTACGTGGCCTAGATCACCGTACCGAGGAGTACGCCCGCTCCCCTGCAACACAAAGCCGGAACCATCCCTTACTGGATAATCCCGAACAAGATAATCCCGTAGTTGGCGCGACCAACCACACACTAAGCCGAATAAAAGAAAAGGGACCTCTAGACAGGGATCTATCTTCCTCTCAGTGGGCGCTACCCACGAAGCCTTGCTGCACCTCCCCTGTTTTAGCCATTCCCGGTTGATGAGGCTTGAGGTTACGATTACCTTTAATCAGAACATATCACTTAGAATGCTCATCGTCCGCCTGACGATGTGCTGAAAGCATTCAATCCATACAAGTTCGTTCCGGGTTCGAACGAAACCGAAGGCATTATCTCGTTACACTCGTTTTGGAATCACCCTCAGAGTTAACGACAATAACCCTTGCACTCTAAATCTTCATCTTCACTTGAGATTCACGACCTATCGTTAATTTGGATCGATGTGGTATTCGGGTCTCCAGACCTGGAATACCGGTATACGGAAACCCGATCCCGGTCTCATCGAAATCCAAAACGTATCTTTTAAGGCCAAGTTGTTTAAAGGTTTAAACAATTTAACTTATCTATATTCATACAGATAGATAATTCACAATTCACAATTGATAATCACATTATCAATTAAACAGATGATTCATAACCAAATAGGTAATCCATTTCAATATCACAATAGTTAATCTATATTACCATCATAATGCAACCAAGCATTCATACCACACAACATTACTTATCTCATTTCTGAGATTACATCCATTCAAGACAAATCAATGTCATTCATTCTTATATAAGCAATGATTTACTTAATCATAAGATAATTAATTTAAAATTGATTTAAATTAACTATCTGTATCTTTAATTAATTTAAAGTGAATTAAATTAATTACTTCATCTCTTAATTAATTTAAAGTAAATTAAATTAATTTCTTATCATTATAAATCTTACTTATATAACCATTAATTAATTACAATAAATTAATTAATCATTCCTTTAATTATCCACTTTAATTAATCACCTTGATTAATTATACTTTAATTACATTTGAGTAATTATCTTTAATTAATTTCACAAATTAATTATTCTTAACCAATACAGTAATTAACCTTTAATTATTTCATTAATTAATTAATTAATTATAATCAATTACTTTAATCCTTAATTAATTACAATTACTTAGTTATTCTATAATCTCTTATCATTTGATTAATTAATCTTAATTAATCAATCCTTAATTACATCATTTAAATTAATTATATTTAATAATTAATTCTTAATTAAACCCATTTATTAATCACCTTTGATTAATCACATTTAGTAATTAACTACCCTTAATTACTCTTCCATAAATTAATTACTCATTAATTTAATTAACTATTAATTAATCCCTTGATTAATTATTCAAAAGTAATTAACTCAAATTACTTTTATTATTAAATCATCTTCAGTTAATTATATCCAGTAATTACCTTTAATTACTTTACTAAGTAATTTTCAATCCATTCATTAATCAAATTAATTAACCTTTATTAATCACATTATTTAATCTTTATTAATTATCTAAATAATTAACCCTTAATTACCTTTCATTAATTACTTTCAAAAAGTAATTATCCTTTTTAATTAATTACATTTAGTAATTACACACTGATTACTTACACTAAGTAATTATCTTTTAATTAATCTCATCATTAATTAATTCTCAATTAATCACATTAAGTAATTAACTTATCTCTTAATCACCAATTAATGATCCTTTCATTTAGTACATTAATTAATTAAATTACTTACAATTATTAATTACTTTTGTTAAGAAGACTTGATTAAATTAAGATAACCCATATATAACATTAACTCTTACTTATCATAAAAACTAAATTTAAAAGCTTGAATTTAGTTTATTCAAAATCATCTTCCTTTGGTTTTATTAAAGTTAAATACTTTTTATTTAAATCATAATTATATTTCAACAATTATATTTAAGTTGAAAACATTTATAAACTAATTACAAAATTACTCTAATGTAATATTTATATAAATAAAACTATTTTTAAACAAAATTTAAAACTTTAAAATCCATATTAAAATTTAAATTTGTTTAAAACATCATTTTCTAACTTAACATTTTATACATTTAAAACTGGTTAAAGCTTTGCTTTAAAATTTTCTTTGCTTCATAAAATTTGAAATCATTTAGTTTAAAACCTGAACAAGTTAAAATGTTGGAAACAAAATATTTTGAGCAATCAACATATTCTAGAGACAGACTCGAGACAACCCTCGTGCGGACTCGAAGCAACCAAAACAAATCCTCCCCACTTGATCATTCCCGAGACGAACACGTGAAGAAT
Organism: Allium fistulosum; assembly: GCA_030737815.1. Classification (NCBI taxonomy): domain Eukaryota; kingdom Viridiplantae; phylum Streptophyta; class Magnoliopsida; order Asparagales; family Amaryllidaceae; genus Allium; species Allium fistulosum. Next base: position 306,574,611 of record CM060904.1, on the reverse strand, counting down.
CACAAATTACCCGAGCCAAAACTGTCTTTCCCAAACTCAAAACTCTGATGCACGCAATGGCCACCGTGCACGTGCACGACAATTCCAGCCCCCCTCCGATCATCAATCAGGCCTTCAACAAGTTGACGTCGAACTAGACATCATCCATAACCACCCAGAAATGAAGATCGAATTGAAAAACGAAAACGAGCAACCAGGACGAAATCTGAAATTCCACCATTATCGAAATTTCCCATCGTCGTCGATGAACTACGCAACCAGGGAACCAGTCCTTCCTTCCAGTGCTTCTCCATGACGAGACACGATGATCCCCCCCTGAGCGATCCTGACCGATGCGCCACTGTCGCCGTTCCAACCTCAGCAAACCTGACCCCCAAATTCACCAGAAAACCCTACTTCCTCCATTCGTCGTCGCCTCGACGATTGAAAAATCCAATGAGCATTTTTCCCATGCTCCCCTACTTCCTCGCCACCTCAGGTAGCAAACCCGACTCCTCCGAACTCACCGATCATCAGAAAAGACTCAAAAACACTTTTTAGAACAACCCCAAATATCTCATTCAATACTATCTTAAAAATTATGATTTAGCTTTTAAAATTCCTAGATTTCGAAGGCAATTAACACTATATAAGTGAATTCGAAAATCATCAAGTTTGAAATTTACCTATTTCCTGATTTCCACTGTATTCTTAAATTTTACAGAGTATTAACTAAATACATTCACTTGAAATTATTTTTAAAAACAAGAATACAATGTTATTAACATTTTCCTTTCAGTAATCAAAGTCTAATTTTGATTTTACAGGGAGATATAAATTATTTTTGTGATTGAAGCTTAGCCTATTACTAATAACAGAGCACAATATAAATATATATACAGATATACACACTGGTAACAAGAAATTTCATACATTATCCACATGAAATAAACCATGCAAGCCATATCACAACTTTATCACATAAGATCATCACATGCAATACTTAAAAACTGTTTTTAAATAAAAGATTTACTCACCAGTTTATGCAGAGAACAGAGACAGAGAACAGTTTTGGTTTCCAGGCTTTTCCAGATTTTTGGATTTGATTTCTTTTTGCTTTGTAGAATTATAAATTTGCAATTTGATTCTTGCATTTAGTAGTTTGTTGATTTATTTGGAACTGCTACTGAATTTGCCTTTGATTCCCTTTTGCTTTGCATTTGAATTTCCAGATTTTTATCTTTCTCTTAGCATTTTGATTCCAGACTTTTTCTTCTTTTTGATTTAAGATTTGAATTGTATTGTATATTGTTAGTAGAGAAAATTGAAGAAAGATGAATTCAGCTGAAAAGTGAAAACAAATTTCTTCTTTTTATTTTTATTTATTTCTGACTTAATTTCCCAAAAAATAAATTTAAGCCACTTGTCCCCTATAGTATTAATTTGCTTACACCTAAGCTTTTATGTTTACAAATGTCTCTAGACCAATTTAATATGATTACAAGTGTAAATTCTTGTTTATTAATTTATTTAAAACATATACATGTATTTAAGAAATGTTTGCATAGATAAAATGTATTTATATAAATAAGCTTTTAGATTTTTACATATATATACAAATGTGAATTTATGTAAACAATTATAAATTACTTATGTTTTGATCATATTAAATGTATCATATGCTTGAGAAACTTATTTTAACTTTATATATATATTTTTACAAATCAATTTATCTTATGTTTGAATTTTATAACATAACTCCAATCACAATATATATACATATATATTATAATTTGAAAACATATCCTTTATTAAATTAAAGACTCCCTATTTATAATATATACATCAATATATATACATTATAAATAGAAAACATTTATATAAGCTTTGGAAGATAAATCTTACCAATTTTAAATTGTTTAGAAAAGATATTAATAAATATTTTCAATATTAAAATGTTATTAGTTTTCAAAAGAAATAAACTTGCCAATTTAAAATATTATTAACTTTTAAAAGAATTAAACTTGTCAATTTATAAAATAAAATCAACAAATCAATTTAATTATTAATAAAGATTATTAAATTGATATTGCCAAAATTCCGGGATATCACATTCCTTCCCCCTTAAAATAATTTCGTCCCCGAAATTTAAAAGCAAAGATAATTTAATAACTCAGCAAAATTTTAATTTTAATTTCAAACAGCAACCATACATATCAATCATATTCTAACAATCATAGCAAACAATTTAATCAAACAAATTTAACTATCCAGTCAAAATCTGGATAGAATTTCCTCGAGTTTCCCCAAGTATATATATATATATATACCGGGATACTCGTTCTACAGGATCTTAACTAACTATCTACAATAGTCTAGAACTCCTTCCTATCTAGATTACAAATCTGAACAAAATATCAGACTAAACTCAAAACCATCTCAACTACCAAATCCTTCTGAACTGCTGATCCCACAACCAATGACAGATCAAACACGTATCCCCTCAGAGATACGTGAAATAAAATGAATTCCAGTTATCCGAACTGGCCATTTAATCCTATAGATCAAAGAACTAATCCTCGTGGGAACATAGGAAAAATCTCATAATACTTCTGCAGCTCACTCTCCAATTTTTCCAAATCTTATATCTCCTTTGATTGGAGAAAACTTAAACAATATCCAAATTCCATCCACTCTCAACTGTATAACTCTCCTGACGATCCTGAGTCACTTCATCCTTCCTGATTAGCTTAGCTCTTGCTGATGCTTCCTGAAATAGACTAGACTAATATCAAACCAATTTCCGGATCCTACTCAACAAAATGGTTTCCCAAAAATCACCGAAATCCAGAACACAATTCTACTCCACAAACATTAGAGTACTTCTAACTACTTCTCCTTTCTGGAATAGCCAAACAGTTGCACTTGACAACCTTATCTCCAAATCCTGAAAATTCCTTCAACTTAGAGATACACTTGAATTTCCTATAGAAATCCTCTACTCCAAGAAAATCACAACTCCCGGTTGCTCCCACTCTAGAATAGCTGTTATCTTGCTTTCGCTGCACAACTCTGATCTGGAACAGATGAGAATGCCATCGGAGAAACTCGAGCACAAACTTGATCATCCACAGTTCACCATATCTATAAAATCTTAGTGAACCATTCTACTTGGTCAAAACACCTTAACAGAATCCTCACCAGAAAATTAGGTGTGGTCAATCCCTCTCCAAAGAATCCTGAGCTGCTTCACCAAATTATTCTCTAGGAGACATCCTTCTACTAAGCTGAACTTCTGGTAACTCCACGAATCAAGTCGATACGGAATCTCAATCTCCAATAATACCAAGAGAATACTCAAATAATCGCAAGTCTCTTTTGCGATCAACCCGACCTAACTTCCACAGATAACTGTTCTCTCTTCACTAATCAAAACAGCTTATATTTGACTAACCAATCCATCGAAGAAATGGATTCACTCTACTGCTTCTGAACTTTATCTCTAGAATACTACTAAGCCAAAGATTTCCTTGCTAGCACATCGAACTCTTCGAGCTGTACTGCTACCACAGCTAACCAAATACTTCTAATCCATAGGCTCCTCGAACTCAAAAAATCATCAACTAACTTCACAACGGACCTCCGTGATGGCAGACATCCCAAAAGAAACTCGGGCTCCAAACCAATCGCCAATAACTTACTCTTCTTAAGGGAACAATGAGACCATGTCCGAAGAACAACTAATCGACCTTAGTCCCATACTTCAAAATAGACAACACTCTCTTACTTAATATCAGAGAATTCCTATACAGTCGAGTCTTTCCTGCGGTAGACATCAACTGTTCCTCCAATACCTTCTTAATCTTGTTCCAAAAAGAAAATCTCCTTCGGGAACATCCATAGATACTGTGTCTTATCACACAACTGCTCCTTCCTGAAGTCGCCAAAATACCATCACTCTCTTCAGCTCATCCAATAGATCTACTCTATTCATCCAACTTCAAAGATAAACTCTAAACCATAACTGGTTTCCTTCAGAGATCGGTGAAATCTTTACACCACAACAAAGTTCATTCGAGACAGTATTAGGTCTACAGTCTCGTCAGATATACTTCCAACCTCAACACTCAAATTCTAACTATTGGTAGTCGTGTTACTCACACTACCACCTTATCTACCTTTATAACTTATATTGGAAAACCCGAACAGGTAACCCAACAAATAGGTAGAAATATATATATATTTAAAATGATACTTTTTATATAGAAATTATTTCTGGGTAAAATTATTTCATTTACCTCTTTAAAACAATATTGTGTCCGTTGGCCTGGTTCAAGTGTTTAGAGATCCCTATCAATAACGTTAGCTACTCGTATTGACCAGAATCCATATACCACTCAACCGATCAATTAACACAATATAAAACCATTTTATATAACTAACAAATACGCGCTCTCATATATATATATACACTCGGACTCAAACAGGTTGCTACAGATCCTATTTCTAATGAACAATCCTTCCGAACCTAGGTATTCACTCAACCTAGTGTTCTGATATTCACTTAACCAAAAGCTTAGGCATTCGCTCAACCTATGCTCTGATACCAAATGTAACGACCCGACTTTCTATGCCCAGAAAGTCGCATCATTATGAAGAAAGAAAGGGTAGAAAATAGAAAAGAAGAGAAAGAAAGAAACAACACATCAGAATCTCACAGCGGAAACGGAACAAATTATAATATATCACATAACTAATACATAGTCTTTACATAATCAGAGTTTACACAACTATACAACACATACTAGACAGTTATAAACATCTGTCTAGATATTACAACTCAAATACAATACAAGACTCTAACACAGATATCAACACAGCGGAATACTATATCTACGAACGCCGAAGCCTCCTGCTCCATTGCTCCTCCACAATTCGTCAAAGCTAAACCTGAATCCCTTGGCTACTCGTAAAAATTTGAGTACCCAAGAGTTTATAAAACAGAAATAAACACTTGGGTCAGACATGGGTCTGGTGTGAGTAAACGGTTAGATTGCTTAATTTTGAAAACCTTTGAAAACAAAGGTATCACGTAAGACTCCCCACACATAAACATGGAAAAGTTTTTACCTTACGCTAACCAAAACATTTGATAGGAAATCCAGTTATATTATAATAGGGTCTAGGGTTTTCAAGTAAAATACAGAAATAGCTGAAATGCTTACATCTCACATTCCAACATAGTTGGGCACAACTAATGCGTACGGCACTTATTGGAGTTTGGATTCCATACAATGGCAGGGCTACTGGGGTACCGCCCGTCACAGTACGTGGCCTAGATCACCGTACCGAGGAGTACGCCCGCTCCCCTGCAACACAAAGCCGGAACCATCCCTTACTGGATAATCCCGAACAAGATAATCCCGTAGTTGGCGCGACCAACCACACACTAAGCCGAATAAAAGAAAAGGGACCTCTAGACAGGGATCTATCTTCCTCTCAGTGGGTGCTACCCACGAAGCCTTGCTGCACCTCCCCTGTTTTAGCCATTCCCGGTTGATGAGGCTTGAGGTTACGATTACCTTTAATCAGAACATATCACTTAGAATGCTCATCGTCCGCCTGACGATGTGCTGAAAGCATTCAATCCATACAAGTTCGTTCCGGGTTCGAACGAAACCGAAGGCATTATCTCGTTACACTCGTTTTGGAATCACCCTCAGAGTTAACGACAATAACCCTTGCACTCTAAATCTTCATCTTCACTTGAGATTCACGACCTATCGTTAATTTGGATCGATGTGGTATTCGGGTCTCCAGACCTGGAATACCGGTATACGGAAACCCGATCCCGGTCTCATCGAAATCCAAAACGTATCTTTTAAGGCCAAGTTGTTTAAAGGTTTAAACAATTTAACTTATCTATATTCATACAGATAGATAATTCACAATCCACAATTGATAATCACATTATCAATTAAACAGATGATTCATAACCAAATAGGTAATCCATTTCAATATCACAATAGTTAATCTATATTACCATCATAATGCAACCAAGCATTCATACCACACAACATTACTTATCTCATTTCTGAGATTACATCCATTCAAGACAAATCAATGTCATTCATTCTTATATAAGCAATGATTTACTTAATCATAAGATAATTAATTTAAAATTGATTTAAATTAACTATCTGTATCTTTAATTAATTTAAAGTGAATTAAATTAATTACTTCATCTCTTAATTAATTTAAAGTAAATTAAATTAATTTCTTATCATTATAAATCTTACTTATATAACCATTAATTAATTACAATAAATTAATTAATCATTCCTTTAATTATCCACTTTAATTAATCACCTTGATTAATTATACTTTAATTACATTTGAGTAATTATCTTTAATTAATTTCACAAATTAATTATTCTTAACCAATACAGTAATTAACCTTTAATTATTTCATTAATTAATTAATTAATTATAATCAATTACTTTAATCCTTAATTAATTACAATTACTTAGTTATTCTATAATCTCTTATCATTTGATTAATTAATCTTAATTAATCAATCCTTAATTACATCATTTAAATTAATTATATTTAATAATTAATTCTTAATTAAACCCATTTATTAATCACCTTTGATTAATCACATTTAGTAATTAACTACCCTTAATTACTCTTCCATAAATTAATTACTCATTAATTTAATTAACTATTAATTAATCCCTTGATTAATTATTCAAAAGTAATTAACTCAAATTACTTTTATTATTAAATCATCTTCAGTTAATTATATCCAGTAATTACCTTTAATTACTTTACTAAGTAATTTTCAATCCATTCATTAATCAAATTAATTAACCTTTATTAATCACATTATTTAATCTTTATTAATTTTCTAAATAATTAACCCTTAATTACCTTTCATTAATTACTTTCAAAAAGTAATTATCCTTTTTAATTAATTACATTTAGTAATTACACACTGATTACTTACACTAAGTAATTATCTTTTAATTAATCTCATCATTAATTAATTCTCAATTAATCACATTAAGTAATTAACTTATCTCTTAATCACCAATTAATGATCCTTTCATTTAGTACATTAATTAATTAAATTACTTACAATTATTAATTACTTTTGTTAAGAAGACTTGATTAAATTAAGATAACCCATATATAACATTAACTCTTACTTATCATAAAAACTAAATTTAAAAGCTTGAATTTAGTTTATTCAAAATCATCTTCCTTTGGTTTTATTAAAGTTAAATACTTTTTATTTAAATCTTAATTATATTTCAACAATTATATTTAAGTTGAAAACATTTATAAACTAATTACAAAATTACTCTAATGTAATATTTATATAAATAAAACTATTTTTAAACAAAATTTAAAACTTTAAAATCCATATTAAAATTTAAATTTGTTTAAAACATCATTTTCTAACTTAACATTTTATACATTTAAAACTGGTTAAAGCTTTGCTTTAAAATTTTCTTTGCTTCATAAAATTTGAAATCATTTAGTTTAAAACCTGAACAAGTTAAAATGTTGGAAACAAAATATTTTGAGCAATCAACATATTCTAGAGACAGACTCGAGACAACCCTCGTGCGGACTCGAAGCAACCAAAACAAATCCTCCCCACTTGATCATTCCCGAGACGAACACGTGAAGAATCACAAATTACCCGAGCCAAAACTGTCTTTCCCAAACTCAAAACTCTGATGCACGCAATGGCCACCGTGCACGTGCACGACAATTCCAGCCCCCCTCCGATCATCAATCAGGCCTTCAACAAGTTGACGTCGAACTAGACATCATCCATAACCACCCAGAAATGAAGATCGAATTGAAAAACGAAAACGAGCAACCAGGACGAAATCTGAAATTCCACCATTATCGAAATTTCCCATCGTCGTCGATGAACTACGCAACCAGGGAACCAGTCCTTCCTTCCAGTGCTTCTCCATGACGAGACACGATGATCCCCCCCTGAGCGATCCTGACCGATGCGCCACTGTCGTCGTTCCAACCTCAGCAAACCTGACCCCCAAATTCACCAGAAAACCCTACTTCCTCCATTCGTCGTCGCCTCGACGATTGAAAAATCCAATGAGCATTTTTCCCATGCTCCCCTACTTCCTCGCCACCTCAGGTAGCAAACCCGACTCCTCCGAACTCACCGATCATCAGAAAAGACTCAAAAACACTTTTTAGAACAACCCCAAATATCTCATTCAATACTATCTTAAAAATTATGATTTAGCTTTTAAAATTCCTAGATTTCGAAGGCAATTCAGACTATATAAGTGAATTCGAAAATCATCAAGTTTGAAATTTACCTATTTCCTGATTTCCACTGTATTCTTAAATTTTACAGAGTATTAACTAAATACATTCACTTGAAATTATTTTTAAAAACAAGAATACAATGTTATTAACATTTTCCTTTCAGTAATCAAAGTCTAATTTTGATTTTACAGGGAGATATAAATTATTTTTGTGATTGAAGCTTAGCCTATTACTAATAACAGAGCACAATATAAATATATATACAGATATACACACTGGTAACAAGAAATTTCATACATTATCCACATGAAATAAACCATGCAAGCCATATCACAACTTTATCACATAAGATCATCACATGCAATACTTAAAAACTGTTTTTAAATAAAAGATTTACTCACCAGTTTATGCAGAGAACAGAGACAGAGAACAGTTTTGGTTTCCAGGCTTTTCCAGATTTTTGGATTTGATTTCTTTTTGCTTTGTAGAATTATAAATTTGCAATTTGATTCTTGCATTTAGTAGTTTGTTGATTTATTTGGAACTGCTACTGAATTTGCCTTTGATTCCCTTTTGCTTTGCATTTGAATTTCCAGATTTTTATCTTTCTCTTAGCATTTTGATTCCAGACTTTTTCTTCTTTTTGATTTAAGATTTGAATTGTATTGTATATTGTTAGTAGAGAAAATTGAAGAAAGATGAATTCAGCTGAAAAGTGAAAACAAATTTCTTCTTTTTATTTTTATTTATTTCTGACTTAATTTCCCAAAAAATAAATTTAAGCCACTTGTCCCCTATAGTATTAATTTGCTTACACCTAAGCTTTTATGTTTACAAATGTCTCTAGACCAATTTAATATGATTACAAGTGTAAATTCTTGTTTATTAATTTATTTAAAACATATACATGTATTTAAGAAATGTTTGCATAGATAAAATGTATTTATATAAATAAGCTTTTAGATTTTTACATATATATACAAATGTGAATTTATGTAAACAATTATAAATTACTTATGTTTTGATCATATTAAATGTATCATATGCTTGAGAAACTTATTTTAACTTTATATATATATTTTTACAAATCAATTTATCTTATGTTTGAATTTTATAACATAACTCCAATCACAATATATATACATATATATTATAATTTGAAAACATATCCTTTATTAAATTAAAGACTCCCTATTTATAATATATACATCAATATATATACATTATAAATAGAAAACATTTATATAAGCTTTGGAAGATAAATCTTACCAATTTTAAATTGTTTAGAAAAGATATTAATAAATATTTTCAATATTAAAATGTTATTAGTTTTCAAAAGAAATAAACTTGCCAATTTAAAATATTATTAACTTTTAAAAGAATTAAACTTGTCAATTTATAAAATAAAATCAACAAATCAATTTAATTATTAATAAAGATTATTAAATTGATATTGCCAAAATTCCGGGATATCACATTCAGCCACTATAATTACATCATGCGGTGTAAATTCACAAGGGTTGTATTAGCAAATAAAGTGAATACCATTGTATTCTTAGCAATTCCATCTATAATTTAGGTTGTTGTAATCAAAGCAGTATAATAAAAGGCTCCACATAGTTGACGTAGACCATCTTTGGGCGAACCACTCTAAACTGCGGTCACTTTATTTTTCCACATATTAATATCACTTCATTTTTCATTTTTTAACCAAGATATTAGTTAGCAATCCTTGCTAATATACCCTCATGAGCACATTTTTTAGGTTGGCTAAAAATCTAGTCAACACGTATAAATGCTGACATACTAGCTTATTCAAATTTTCATTTATTTATTTATTTTACCTATTTAATTAAATAAGATATGAATATTTAAACTTCATTCCTATTCCTTTTACTAATGCTTTCCATTAATCCACTCAGATCAACGAAGTGATTTTATGCTACAAGCAAGTAAGAAATAGGAAATAGGAATGAGGATATTTAATTTTTTTTATGCGATGGTATATGATTGGCAATTAAATTATAGATCATTATTGTTGAACTAACACTTAGGACAAATTCGATTAGAGATCAGAGGTTGTGATAGTCATGAACAAAAAATTTGATTAGAGGTTGGGTAAAAGTAATGTAAAACAAGAAAATGGTGAAAAAAAACTCCTATCTCATTTTCGAATAAAGATCACAAGTTTTAAAATTTAGTTTGAAGATACTAAATGCTATAGATAAAACAATGCTGTATAAATTATGAGAAGGAATGCTATATGAACGTAGCATTATATATGTATAATGCTATATAAACTTAGCATTATATATGTATAATGATATATGAACTTAACATTATATATGTGTAATGATATATTAATTTGGCATTTCTTTACCTCTAAAAATGAATGCTATTATAGTTCATCTAGTATATTTTTTCTGATGCTAATTTAATTTAGCATTCCGTTTATCTGATGCTAATTTAATATAGCACTTTGCTTTATCTAATGCTATATTAATATAGCATACAATGTCCTTAAAATTAAATTTAGAAATTGTGTCCTTCAAGCTAAATGTGGTCCTAGGTTTTTCTTTTAAACTAATTCCCTCAATGTAAAAGTAGTTTAATTTTCATTTTGTAATAAATAATAAATAATGATCAATGATTAATAATTAATTTTAAATAATTACTATTTATATATTTAGTAGTTAGTGTTTAATATCTTCATTTAATGTTTAATATTTAATATTCAATATTTAATTTAATATTTTTAATTTCAGATTTGTTTAAGTTTATGTCCAATGTAAAGTATACATCATTTTCTGTGCACTCCATTTTCTAATATAGTATCAACACATCGAATGTAAACCCAATACGTCCGACGTATTCCCTGCTTTCGCTTTTTTGGAGCATTTTGCTTGTTCTTCAACAGCCTTAAATTAGTTGTGACCTACAGGTGCCACTAATAAAATGATTTTTCCAACAAAACTTCATTTTTCTTACATTGGAAAAAATGTTATCTTAATATAATATGTATTCTGGATCCTAATTTTTTCTTTTAATCTTCAATTTTATAAATAAAAAATTATATATAATTATCTTTTTGTCGACTCTAATTCCGCCCTTTTGTTGGAGTAAATTTCAACAAAATTTATGTGATTGATTTTGTTTTGGAGAAGAAAAGAGAAAGGGAAGATGTATATGTTTAGATTATGAAATGTTAGAAATGAGGGAAATTAACCAATGGTCGTTTTTCTTGGTAGCCATATGTGTCCTTTCACGAACAATTGCATCTTTGGGCGAACAGACATGACTCTTGATGCCTATATATTCTTTAGAAAATTCGTTTAGAAAGTTCTAAACTTTCACTCCTTTTCTTTTTCTCTTCGACTTAGATTTTAATTTTTCTTAAATAAATATCGGGTTTGTGATACTACATATCACAAATTCGAAATTCTTGTTGCTGCGGTCATTCATACAATAGTTTGAATCAATTTTGATGGTGCAACTATAATCGATTAGAAAGAACCAATTTTGACTCCATTGTGTATTGGGAGACTATTATTGCAATTTTATGCACCTGTTTGTTTACTTAAATGAGTGGAGAGGACAAACAACATCTTAAGAAAAGAGTTATTTGAACAATGGTCCTGCATAGTTTAAAGGATTCACTTTTGATTTTACCGAACTATAAATATTTGATGCCATTATTTTCATTTGCTAGTAGCAGAAAATGCACTTTTTATTGGCTGGATTGAAAGTTGAATATGTGTTGACCACGCCAAAGCCAGAAGAGGTAGAGGACAAAACTATTGCAGATATAAGAACATGACTAAAATGAGAACATGATGACTACATTTGCAAAGGGCATATTTAATGCAATGACTAATATGTTGTTTATATATACTAGTTTATATATACTACAACCAAAATGACTATAAAAGAAGGTAGGGATGCACTAGAGATGATTATCAAATGGATAATGCAACAAGTAAGAAATTTTTGGCTATAAAATTTTTTAATCACAAAAAACTGATGCTAGGCCAGTAGTAGAGCAATTCAATGATATTATCTGCATCCTGAACCAATTCAACTGGCATAATATGAATATTGATGAAGCGTTTAAATTCACATCCATAATAAACAAACTTTCTCCTTTTTAGAAAGATCAAAGGAAATAATAAAACACAAAAGGGAGGAAATGAGTTTAGGCAAATTAGCAAAAATATTTTTAGGTTGAGGAATAATTGAGGAAGAAGGAAAGTGATGATCCAATAGTGTATTCATCAAAGATTCACATGGTGGATTGAATGAAAAGGAGATAAATAATGCCTTTGAGCACTCTTTTAATCAAAGAGGAAGTTTTGGAATAATAACAACTTCAGAAACAATAAGCCTAAGCAAGTAAATGGTTATTACAATTATGGAAAACCAAGTCACTTTAGAAGAGATTGTCATTTCCTTAAAGGAGAAACAACAATCGCAAAAGGACAATTTTGCTATTGTAGTATTTGAAATCAATATGCTTGAAAGAGAGGATTCTTATTGGATTGACTTTGTGATACTAAATATGTCTACAATGACAAAAATCAATTCAAGAAACTTGAACCATTTGAGGATGAAAGCTATCTCTATATGGGAAACTCAACCAAAGCATAGGTCAAGGGGAAGGTGAAAGTAGACTTGGAGTTCACATTTGGAAAAATGTTAGCACTGGATAATATATATTATGTACCCAAAGTTAAAAAGAACCTTATTTCTGGTAGTTTTTTAAATAAGTTTGGTTTCAAATAAGTCTTTGAGTCAGATAAATATGTATTGTCTCAAGGTAGTGTGGGGTAAATTTTGATGGAATGTTCAGATTAAATATCAGTAAAATTGTTATTTCTAGCTATATTTTTGACTCATTTTCTTTATAGCATGGTAGATTAGGACATGTTAATATTGATAGAATTAGGGGTATGCCTCAGGGGCAATTCTGTAATTTGTTACATATATCTAACCAAAAATTAATCTTGTTCATAGTAAAGGTGTTTAATTTCTATAATATACTTTGTTATATAGTGATATTATTAATTAGTTAGTTAATTTAAAGTATATTAAATAGAAAATCCTTGTATGATATGTTACATGAAGTAATTACAATGTATTGTAATCATGAGAAATTTATCACATTAAAATAACATATTATTTTAAATATTCCTAGTCAAGATGTTTCGAGATAGGATATCGATGCAACCATTAAGACTAGAGTACGTAACACTCTCCAAATGTTGAAGAGTATATTACTCATGGTTACCAATAAGGGATTATATAGTGATAGTTACTAGATATATACGGAATGACCCATTCGAGAGTTTCATGTTGGTTAGTAATAACAATGGTCAAAAAAGAAATATCAAAGTGATGATGTTAAACGGTTCCCTCAACTTGAGAATACTATAAAACTTCAATATGGATACTCTACTTTGATTATAGTTAAATCATGGCATGGTGATCCATCGAGCAACTATAATTGGGTTTAAGTTGAAGTATTGGATATGAACAGTACTCAATAGAGAATTTATCTCCTTAATTATATGAGGTTCATATCATAGTCAACTACAGTCAACTCAATGTTAAAGTCCATGGACATAGTAGTATAGTTAATTATAATTGTTATTATTCAACCAAGGACTTTTTTGAGACTAACCAGGTTGACTGTAGATGATATTGGAATTTTGACCTGAACCAATTTCCATAAGTCCTAAGGGGATGTAGTTTTAATGAAGATAATTGGTGCAAATAATCGTTGGTACCACTTAAAATTGTAAAATTGTATTTTACTAAAAAGAAGTGTAAGCAATAAATTCGGTTGAACTATTACATCACTAGATAAGGTGATGTCTGAACCTTAATATTTGAATTGTTCGATATTCGAAATGTGTATATATAAAAATTATATATGTACGTATCGATAAGTATTTGTATTTAATTTAAATCAATTAATTACTAAGTAGGTTTGGAAATTATTGAGGGGTAATAAAGCCTTAAGTATGGCTAGCCATAGAGTTAAGGGTTAAATGTTCAAATGTTGTTTCGGAATAACATTGAATGAATGAGTAAAAGATAGAGAAAAGTTCTTCACTTTTCTCTTCTTAAATCCCGACTTAAGCATAATTGATTATCATTTGTTTTTCTCCCTCTCTCCTCATTTTCAACAGAAAATTACAAGGCTAAGAAGCCACTATAAATTCCAAATTTATAATCAAAACATATTAAATTAACACAAGGTAGTTGTTCTTCTCTAGATTGTAGCAAAATCTGAAGGCTGATTCGGTTTAATCTATGAGTTATTCTTTGTTTAAGGTGTAAATCATAGGCAACCTCTTTACATAATATTTCAATTTCATATCACTTATAAATACATCATTTGATTATGTAGATTAGAACGTATTATGTTATAACAAATTTATATATGCCAGTGTTGTCTGATTCAATTTGTATATTCAAATTGTTTAAATTTAAAAGGGAAAAAAAGAAAACATGAAAATAACCTTTTTATGATACCGATTGAATTTTTTTGAAGGTATGAAACATGAAAATAACTTTTTTATACCGATTGAATTTGTTTTAAAAGTGTTCATTTAAAACAACAGTTGTAAAGGTTAAATGTATAATTTATTAACAAGTTATATAAAGTTCAAATATTTTCTTTAAACAAATATTCTAAATCGAATATTAAAATAGATCTATGAAAATCATTATAATACCAATTGAATTTGTTTTTATGACATTCATTCATTTAAAACAATGGTTATGAAGGTTATTGATAAAGGTTCAATTTTAACATATCATATAAAATTTAAACAATTTCCTTAAACAAGTATTCTGATTCAAATTTTGAAATTGATCTATGGAAACATCATTGTAATCCCAATTGAATTTTTTTAAAGGTATTCATTTAAAACAATGGTTAAAAAGGTTAAAGGTTAAAAGCTATATTTCAAAAAGTTATTTAAAGTTTAAACAATTTCTTTAAACTAGTGTTCTAATTCATATTCTAAAATAGATTTTCTTAAAACATAAATCCAATTTTGAATTCCTTTTAAGTCAAATCTGCATTTCAAAATTTTAATTTTAAATTTCAAAGCATATAATTTTTTTTGGAAGCTAAGCAGGGTTTTGTGAGGTCCCTTACCTCTTTATTAAAAAAGAAATACGGGGATACAACACAAGTAGCAGAAAAATAATGAGACATAAAGATCATAACTAACCCATCTATCATAAATAGACCTATCAAAGGATGTAATAATATGGTTAGTGCCCCATCCAAATATTCTTTTCCTAATCTTTTCAAAGCATATAAAATTAGTCACAATTAATTTTAATATGGATAAAGGTTTGAGTGTTCAAATGAGATTTGAAAAGGCAAAAAAAAGAATGAGTAAAGAAAGGAGAAAAGACCTCCACCTTTCCTCTTATAAATGCCTACTTAAAATCATTAATTATCATATTATAAATATAAGTAAAATATTGTCAATTAGTTAAAGTAATTTTATAATGTATTATATATATAAATATAAGCAAATTATGTATATTATTATTATTATTTTATATGATTTCAAAATAAAACTATTAATAATAAAGGCATTTATAAATAGAGAATATGTTTATTGTAGTGTAAATCCCAAAACCTATAAAGGTAAATCATTGATCATGTGCATAGTTTATATGTTGCACTTGTACTATACACATATGAGTGTAATTAATATGTCCACTATAATATATTTAAATGAAATTAAATTAAAATACCCTTTTGAACAAGTTAAACGATATAGGTTTTTGTTTAAAACAAATTTTAGATTGGATCCAAATTCAGTTATACTTCATAGGCCCTACAAAGTTCCAAAATGGAATTTTTTTAGAAAACTTCCTATTTAACCAGCTTCCTACTGATCTGGTTCCTTTAAATACTAGATGTATAAATGATATGATTTCATTAAATATGATCCCTAAGTATGATAATAATTTTAATGATTGACATAGGGCATGCTCTTTAACAAAGATAACCAAAAAACCATTTTCATTATAATCTATCAGTTATACTAATTTGTTACAACTAATTCATAGTGATGTATGTGATATGCAAAGTACTCTTACTAGTGGAGGAATAAAGTATTTTGTCACTTTCATAGATGATTAGTCAAAGTATTGTTACGTTTATCTAACACATGTTAAAGATGAAGTATTAGAATCATTTAAAATTGAAGTAGAAAACCAACATGATTATAAAACTAAGGCCTTTAGATTTGATATGGCAGATGAATATCATTTCCCTTCATATTACGAATCTGTAGGAGCAATACATGATACATCTATAACGTATACACCACAACGAAATGGAGCAATAGAATGAAAAAAAATATAGGACCCTCATTGAAGTGTTTAATTCTATGTTGTGCAACTCTAATCTTAATACTAGTTTTTGGGGTGAAGCATTATTAATTTCATGTTATGTAGTAAGTAGAATACTCAAAAGAAAACCAAAGTCATTCCATAAAACTACAGATGAAAAGAACACCTAATCTATACTATCTTAAAGTTCGGGGTTGTAGGGCAATTGTTTGATTACTTGAAACAAAAGTTAGGAAATTAGGACAAAAGGTTATTGAATGTATTTTCTCAGGAATGCTCAATGTAATAAGGGTTATAGGTTTCTTGTAATGTAATCTAACAACTCCATTGAGGTAAACATAATAACAGAATCCAGAGATACGATGTTCTATGAAAATAGAATCGGTCTATCCCATATACTCCATTTATCGATGAAGCGGTGAAGGTTCATACAACTATTCGTGAAATAATGGAGATCATTCGTGAAATTGAGAACACTCGGACAAATAATGATGAAACCGGTGAACCTCTTAGATGAAGTAAAATAATAAGGATTGAAATATCATTCAGACCAGGTTTTGTCATTTATTTGCTAGAAGTATCAAGAAATGTTATCAAACAAGAAGCCATTCATTCTTTAATCTAGATTTTGATCCTTTAACATATAATAAGGCAATAAAGTCTCAGGATTCATCCTCCTTGCAAGAAGCCATAAATGCTGAAATGGATTCTATTATGGGAAATGAAACTAGGAAACTAGTAGACTTAACTCTTCGTTCTAAACCAATATGATGTAATTGGATATATAGCTAAGAGCAGATGATATAATAGAAAATTTTAAGGCTAGATTAGTCGCTAAAGGATTTACCCAAAAGGAATGAATAGATTATTTTGATACATATGCACTTGTAGTTAGAATTTCAACAATTAGGACATTAATTGCATTAACATCTATCTATAAACTTTGAATTCATCAAATGGATATCAAGTCAACATTCTTGAATAAACAATTTGATGAAGTAATATATATGATACAACTAGAAGGTTTTATGATGCCTGGACAAGAACATAAATTATGTTAGATTATTAAGTCATTGTACCATCTTGAACAAGCACCAAAGTAATGACATAATTTTTTTGATAAAACTATAGTATCAAATGGTTTTAGGATCCAGGAACCAGAAAAATGTGTCTATATAAAATCCATGCTGTTAAAAGAGTAATAATGTGCTATATTTTCATATTTAGGACTGATACCTGGAGTATTGAAGAAATAAAAAGAATTCTATCTCTATGTTTTGACATAAAGGGTATGAGGGAAGCTGAAGTGATTATAGGAAAATGAATCATGAAAATAGTAGAAGGATTGGTCATTACCCAATTCCACTGCATTGAAAAGACCTTACAAATGTTTGATCAATTCAATTACAAAACTGTAACCACCCCAATTTGACACAATTGTGTAATTATGTTCTTATATAGGCTGATTAATGGATTGAATAGAATATACTAAAGTTATTGAGAGTCTAATGTATGCCATGACACGCACTAAACCTGATATTACCAATGCTGCCGGCAAAATGAGTAGACTGGTAACCCAAGTCTTGTTAATTGGATAACTATAATAAAATACTTAAAAGGAACCATAAGTTATGGTATTTTGTATAATGGGTACCAAAGTGTAACAAAAGGATACACTGTAGCGACCGGCCTTTTTCGACCCTCAAAATTCGACACTAATACATCCACAGTATTCACGTGTCGAACATCTAAGTGCCGGAAAGACAGACTGTTGGGGTGAAAGAAAAGAAAAGACGAAACAAAATCTCACATCTTGACGAGTAATATATAATATACAATAGATCTTTACAAAAGAAAAGATTATTATACATACATCAATCAGAGAAAATTAACCTATCATCAACCTGAACATTTATAACAACATGTCCTCACAAATGCTGATAAATATAAACAAGAAATGCAATAGTAATAAAATACATGAATATGTCTTGGAGGCATCCAGCACGTCTCCTGAAGCTCCAAAGTTAACTAAATCTGGAAATATGCTCAGGCTAACTCGAGAATTATAACAAAATAACGTCTGGATCTGTCTGGTAAACTAGTGTGGGAAACTCAAATCAAATCATATGGATTTTAAATGTTATAAAACCTTTCAAAATATAAGGTATCTCGTAAGACGAATCCGTACATAAACACAGACGGATTTTTACCTTACGATAACCAAACCATTTTATTAGAAAATCTTTTGATGTTATAATAATTCCTAGAGTTTAAAATAAATATAACACAGCTGCATCTCACATTCCAACATATTTGGTATACAACTAAGTCCGTAAGGCATGTATTAGAAAATGGATTCCAACAATGACAAGGTAAGGGACTACCTTCCGTACAGTATATCTCTATATAAAATGTACCAAGGCTGTAAAACTTTTGCACCTCTACCAACACAGAACCAGCCTACCGCTCCTTAGATAGTACCAAATATGATCACCACCCTGTCTGCCAACTTGACAAACTGTTTCCATTGCCATAAGCATACATAATTCAAAAATATTGATCTAGATACAAGTGATGATCATACCCTAATGGTAGGGAACCACATAGCCCTGCTGCATCTCCCTTGTTTTAGTCATTTTCAGGTGTGAGGTTTGAGGCTACGTTTTACCTTTCTAGCAAATCCCACTTGGAATGCTAACACTGCCCTCCAAGCAACAATGTGATGAGCATTCATTCATACAAGTAGTTCTGGGACTAAAAAAACCGAAGGCACTACTTCTACTACATCCTCAGTATTAGAAGCAAGCAGCCCTTTCATTTCAAAGAACTTTGTCTTCGATTTCATCATCTTCAAGATGTCTTCAATTCGAAAGCTTATGCTGGCTCGAAGTGGTTTTCAGATACCTCATGCTTATCTGATCCCGATCTCTCCGAACAAACAATCGATTAGTGTGACGCCCCACCTCTATGCTCATAATAACAAAGAGTATTAAAGGAAACACTGTCTATTATTACGAAGAATAAGGCTGGATAGGAGCGACCATCCGTAATTGGCCTTACACTAATATTGGTTATCTCGATAGGAACGGTACATACTTTTTATTTTTTTCTTCTATTATTTATTTACTCCCATCGACACACCCAATACTAGTATAAAACGAACTACGACGGTTCATAATAGTTTAGGACATTAGATATAACAATAACACAGATAATATAAATGCGGAACACAGATAAAAACAAAAGTCTCATATATATATATAACTGATGTCAGTTAATACATAATTGACACAATACATATGATACAACTACAACTGTCGACTCTAGAAGTTATATATACAAGTACATTATCGACTAATATACATGAATACATATCGTTCTATACAATGACACGACTACTACAAAATGACATTGACAACTTCAAAAGATGTGAAAAGTCTTCATATCCTGAACAGCAACTCAAAGAAGAAAATCTACAACCTGAAATAACTCGGGTCTGACCCAAGTATTACATTCAAAAGAAAATAATACACGGGTCAGTCTAATTCAAACTCAGTTATTAGTGCATAGAAGCAATAATAATCTCAAATAGATGACAGTCACAGAAATCACGTATATCCAACTCTCGATACGAGAATTGGACAACGGTAGGTATAACACTAAACAGTGTTAAACAACAAATCAACAATCCAAATCAGAATACACTCCAAAGCATTGAAATTAATCAACGAAACAATTTAACAAATCGAAACATCAATTTAAAACTGTTAAATCTGATAGGGCTGCAGTACACGCACGCGTGTACTGCCTCGCCACTACAAAACAACTAAAAACAATACTAAAGAAGATCAGAGGCAACAAGTGAAACAAGTTCAACATGTCGCAAAGCAAGGCACAGGGAAATAGCAAACTGAAGGCGAGAGTCTAATAAGAAGAAAGGGATAGAAAGAGAAAAGAAGAGAAAGAAAGAACTAAACAATATCAGAATCTCACAGCGGAACGAAACAAAATATATTATATCACATAAATATTACATAGTATCATATACAACACTTATCAGAGTTACACAGATTACACATCATATACTAGACAGTTATAAACATCTGTCTAGTTATTACATGTGTAATCTGTGTAACTCTGATAAGTGTTGTATATGATACTATGTAATATTTATGTGATATAATATATTTTGTTTCGTTCCGCTGTGAGATTCTGATATTGTTTAGTTCTTTCTTTCTCTTCTTTTCTCTTTCTATCCCTTTCTTCTTATTAGCGACCACGACTTTAGCAACTGTGACGACCCGACTTTCAATCCACAGAAAATCGTATCATCAATAAGAAAGAAATAGATAGAAATAGAAAAGATAGAAGAAAGAACTAACAGATATCAGAATCTCACAGCGGAAACAGAACAAAATATAATATATCACATATCCATTACATAGTTTTTACACATATCAGAGTTACCCATATATACAACATCCAAAACAAGACAGTCATAAGTATCTGTCATTACATTACACCCACAAAATACATCTTAGAGTTAATACACAGCGGAAAGATACATATACTTATATAACTACGCCAAGTCTCCATCTCCAGGTCCTTCCAAAATTCGTCTAAGCAAAACCTGATCACTTGGCTACTCATAAAAATTTGAGTACCCAAGAGTTTAAGAAAAACAGAAATAAACTCTGGGTCAGACATGGGTCTGGTGTGAGTAAACGGTTAAGTTGTTTAACTTGAAAATCATTTGGAAACAAGGGTATCACATAAGACTTCCCACACATAAACACGGGTAAGTTTTTTTATCTTATGCTAACCAAATCATTTGATAGGAAATCTGGTTATATTATAATAGGGTCTAGAGTTTTCAAATAAAATACAGAAATAGCTGGAATGCTTACATCTCACATTCCAACGTAGTTGGGCACAACTAAATCGTATGGCTCTTATTGGAAATTGGATTCCATACAATTGCAGAGCTACCGAGGTACCGCTCATCACAGTACGGGGCCTAGATCACCGTACCGAGGATCACTCCCAATCCCCTGCAACACAAAGCCGGAACCATCCCTTACTGGATAATCCCGAATAAAATCACCCCACAGATGGCCGTCGCCAACTGCACCACTAAGCCGAAATAAAAGGAACTTCTCTAGACAGGGATGACCTTACTCTCAGTGGGTGCTACCCACGAAGCCTTGTTGCACCTCCCCTGTTTTAGCCATTCCCGGTTGATGAGGCTTGAGGTTACGATTTACCTTTAATCAGAACACACCACTTAGAATGCTCATCGTCCACCTAACGATGTTCTGAAAGCATTCAATCCATACAAGTTCGTTCCGGGTTCGAACGAAACCGAAGGCATTATCTCGTTACACTCGTGTTGGAATCACCCTCAAAGTTAACGACCATAACCCTTGCACTCTGAATCTTCATCTTCACTTGAGATTCACGACCTATCGTTAATTTGGATCGATGTGGTATTCGGGTCTCCAGACCTGGTATCCCGGTATACGGAAACCCGATCCCGGTCTCATCGAAATCCAAAACGTATCTTTTAAGGTCAAGTTGTTTTAAAGTTAAACAATTCAATTCATCACTTTGAATTCACATAGCATTTATCATAGATAATCCATACATCCATTACAGATATATTCAACTAATCACAGTATCACAGAATATCACCCAATAGATATCTATCAATCCAGACATCCTACTTCAACAATCATCCAAACAGAATTTATTAATCTATATTATAATTAATTTAATTATCTTAAATTAAATTAATTACTTAAGAACTAATCACTTATTCTGCTTAATCAATTATTAATTAATTACAATCATTTAATTAATTAATCAAACCTTATTTACTTTTATAAGTAAATTAATTAACCTTAATCAGAGATTAATTATCCTTTAACTATTAATTAATAAACCTAAATTATTAATTAATAAAACTTAATTTTAAATTAAGTAATCCTTAATACTTGATTAATTAACCCTTAATGATCAATTAATTTATTACTAATTACCAATTAATTACTTAATTAATTAACTATTAATTTATTAATTAATTGACTTTAATTATCTAATTAATAATTCTTAATTACAAATTAATTAACTCTTAATTAATTAAAATCTTTAACTATTGATTTATTTATTATTCAATTAATAATTAAAATTAATTAATTACTCTTTATTAAATCTTAATTATCTTCAACAAACCATTTTCTTTTGTTAATTACTTAATCACATTATTAAGTTTAACCTTTAATTAACATTTAATTATAACTATAAAATGATTTAGTTTTAAAACATTTTATTTAAGTTTTAACACACTTAAATTTAACAAACCTACCAATAAAATAGAGTTTAAAAGCAATTAAAAAGAAGTTCAGAAAAGTTTAAACATAGAAACATTTTAAAATTCCAAGCTTTTATTATTTTTAAAACTTTAAAACGTGCTACACTTCTCTGATTCCTGCTCCGAGTCATCCACGTATTTTACTCGAGATCGACTCGAGATTTTCCCGCATCTACTTCTTCTCCCCTCAGTTCTTTTAAACTAAACTGCTAAACTATACTACACGCACACGAGAGAAACTTCGAGTCTGGCCATCTAATTCCTGAGAGCTCCTTCGAGTCGCCCATGCATCCATCTCCCCTGACACACCTCACCGTGGTGCACGTGCACGGCGATTCCAGCCAACTCCGACGAACTCGCTCATCTCCGGCAAATCGTAAATCAACTCGCCATTCAACTTCGAGCATCAAATTGCAAACATCTAGCCTAAATCGAAAACGAGACATCAATTCGAACAGCAGTTCGACATCGCCTGAGACGAACGTTTCGCCACCACGTCTCCGATCACCATTCCACTTGAAACTCCGGCAATAACTTCCAAAGCCCTTCACGCATCCATCCCCCTCACTCCCATGAAGCTCGATCCATCATCGATGCTTTAGACATCACGATTCCAATCACGACCAAACCAAATGCCTAAACCCTATTTCGTCTAATCGCCAATGCCACAAAGGATGATAAAATCATCAGGCATTTTTCTCGACATCTCTAACCACTAACCAAGCTACTACAAGAATTTCGAGTATCAATTGTTTGAGGATTACCAGAATTTGGTGAAAACCCATTCCACGTTCAACACCAAACTGCTCTCAATTCACTAAATTAAAAATTACCAGATTCATTTTAAAAATCCTATTTTCTTGAGTGGATTCTTATTATATAATTAAATCCCCAGATAACAACACTTGATTTCAACATTTATCAAGGTTCTTACTGTATATTTCTTAACTCCAGGCAGATCTCAAACCTGAATACTTAACTATGGTTTTAAAAGTTAGATTATGTTTAAACGATCCTATTTTATTTGAAAACAAAAGATAATCACAGAATAGATAAAGAGAATTTTGATTTCTTGATTTATTTTTAACTCTGTAACTTAAAAACAGACATGCATATTTCAAACAAACAATAAACAGATCTTACACTAATAAATATATACATGTAGGCCTATTTACATTCATACAACAACACTTAAATATAGTCTGTAACGTCCACGACTTTCTCTCCAAAGATCTTCGAGAAACTCGAACTCCCAACCAAACAGAAACACCATGCTGAACTTAGCCACAATACCAAAGCATACACACTTCCTTAATCTTGTTCCAAAGAAAACATCTTCGGGAACATCCATCGTCACTGTATCTCATCATACAGCTACTATTACCTGAGGTATCAAGGTACCATCACTCGCTTCTGCCTCATCGACAGATCCAACTCTACTCATCCACACTTCAAAGATAAACTCCGAACCATTACAGGTTTTCTTCAGAGATCGATGAAATCCTGTAATGGTTCGGAGTTTATCTTTGAAGTGTGGATGAGTAGAGTTGGATCTGTCGATGAGGCAGAAGCGAGTGATGGTACCTTGATACCTCAGGTAATAGTAGCTGTATGATGAGATACAGTGACGATGGATGTTCCCGAAGATGTTTTCTTTGGAACAAGATTAAGGAAGTGTGTATGCTTTGGTATTGTGGCTAAGTTCAGCATGGTGTTTCTGTTTGGTTGGGAGTTCGAGTTTCTCGAAGATCTTTGGAGAGAAAGTCGTGGACGTTACAGCTACTTCACAACTATCAGTAGATTCCAAACTTACTTCTCCCATCAGAGTTAATTAATCAAAGATGATTAATTGAAATGAAATTTCTTTAATTATCTTTCTTAAATAATTAAACATTAATTAATGATCTACGTTAACCATTAACTATGTTTTTAAATTTTAAAATAAATTTAAAAGAATAGTTAATGGTTAACGTAGATCATTAATTAATGTTTAATTATTTAAGAAAGATAATTAAAGAAATAACTGTCTAGTATGTGATGTGTAATCTGTGTAACTCTGATAAGTGTTGTATATGATACTATGTAATATTTATGTGATATAATATATTTTGTTCGTTTCCGCTGTGAGTATTTGTGTTTGTTTCTTTTCTCTTCTTCTCTTTTCTACTTCTCACCCCTTTCTTTCTTATTAGCGATACGACTTTCTATGGAGAGAAAGTCGTGGTCGTTAATTAAATTAAATATAACATAGGGTTAATAAATTGTTGCTTATGAATGATGGTTATGTAGAATATCTAAATTGGATGATATCTATTGAATGATATGCTGTGATATTCTGTGATATGATATTGGATATATATGTGATAAATGTATGATATGTATCTATGTTAAATGCTATGTGAATTCAAGTATTTAATTGAATTGAATTGTTTAAACCTTTAAACAACTTGGACCTAAAAGATGGCGATTTGGATTTCGATGAGACCGGGATCGGGTTTGCTACATTACAGCGTGATAGGGGGTTCTTGCTTTGCGTTAGGTGGCGAACGGGAGACTCTTACCCCTACATGTCCCATTGAGGGGTTGGTTGCGAGTCGAGAGGCTGGCCGTAAAAGCAAATTCGAGGTATCACTGTTTGCCACGGTGGGTCTGGGATGGTTGCAAAGCCTACCAGTCGCCACTGGCTCGGCTCGTTACAGTGACACTCAACAGAAAAGATGCAGATCAGCCTCATTAGAACATAAGGTCACCAGTGAAGCAAAATAACAAAATGCAAATGATACAAGACATCAATGCAATGTATCAGATTCGAGAAAAAGGCAGTGCGGCTGCGTAAAACTTCAACTAAGAGAATACGAAATGTGTACACAAGTGATAGTATATAACAAACTGCACATGGCAATTTAATCAGGGTACACGGTGAAACAGATCAAGTAACATCAAGTAAAGAACTCGACCAGTGAACAAAGTGATACGGGGAACTCAAAAGCAACTACTCAGTGACCAGTGATGAACAACTGGTCAAAATCAAAGCATGTACACAGCAACATTCAAGGGTACAAGACAAGTATGCAAAGAGCAACATGAAGACTGGAATGAAGGACCCAATTTGTTCGACTACACAGTTGCAATGTCAATAAAGTAAACAAGGAAGTCAAATATAAAACTGCAACTACAAAAGAATGCAACTACCAATGTAGACTAACATATATTATACCCTGTAACCAGAAGTATATATGAAGGCAAAACTCACTAAACAAGTGCAAACTATATGTATAAGAACAAGACCCCAATGGTAACAAGCTGCAGTCTCAACCAGATGATGAGCTCGAAGTCAAGGCATAAGCAAACGAGCAACCATCAAGATTCAAAATCAATAATACTATGAAACCAAGATTTGACTGTCTAAACCAATCCAAAGAAATGAACTGGTAGGAGCAAAGACAGTACGCAAGTCAAGGACCAGAGACCAGTGCACCAGACAGTTGTGAATCAACAACTAACATGAAGTGTGGATACGAAATGATACAGGATGCAACTACACAAGGCAGATTGATAGAGTGCAGACGCAAGTGGTACAAGTCATGTTAACTGTCAACAATGTAATGACAGGAAGATAACTACAACGAACTCAAGTGAATGCACACATCAGCCGAGATCAATACAACATGGAACTACAGATTAACGTGTATCATAAACAATTCGAAAACAGTGAAGTCGAAATTCCATGGATACAAGAAAATAACCAAAAGCAATAGCAGTCTTGAACAAGGACAACTGCAGTTTGTACTCAAGTCAGGTTATGACAGTGACGAAGTCACAGAGGAAAAACAATAACCAAGTTCAAAATCAAAGTCGAAGCTATCAGACGTCAGGAAATCAGAGAACAAGGTTCGAAATCATCAAATACAGCAAAATTGAATAGCCGAGATAACCATTCGACTATTTCGAATAATCAAACCCGAAAGTCACGTAAGAGGTTCACATGGCGATATAAATTTCCAAACGAAATCGAACAGTAAACAACAAACTCAAAAAACATATACGAACGAGAATCATCAATTTCGAACGCTAATAAGCTCAAGTTAGAATTAGATGTGAGTATAATATACCCACCTCTTTTGACCGAGAACAGAAGTCGTCATTGACGAATAGAAGAAGCCGAAGCCAAGCCAAGCAGATCAAATAACTCAATTCCAGAGCCGTAGCTTCAATTCCAGATTGAACGAAGCCGTAGCCTCGAACAAGAATCGACAGTGCAACACTCAAATTCCAGAATCGATCAACAGAGGAGCGCGCAAAGCCGAAGCCAAGCACAAGATCGAAACTTCAACCAAAGCCCTAATTCAGTTGCAAAGAGGAAATCGTCGCCGTCATTCCTATTCGTTATTACGCTTTAGGGTTGTAGAACTAAAAATGAATTGAGGGTAAAGGGAACGGTTTTCTTTAGTTAGATATCACGGCAGAAACAAGTATGGGCCACATTATTCTTTTTCTTTAAAGCCCACTACAATCTTTACAAAATTTACAAAAGGAATTTCAGATCGATTCAAACTGCAATAGCAATTAACCAACGATTTTAATCGTTATTTGACGATGACCAGATAATTGCGAAATCTCGGGTTGTTACAGGCCCCCTCCTTAAAGAAATTGCGTCCACGCAATCATAGGGAATAAATGGACAAAAGGTAACAACCATAAGAGCATGGCAATGATGAGTGCATAAGCAAAGCAAATGTCAGCAGGGGAAGTATTAGAAATTAAATCAAAAGGTCCGACTCATTCAAATCAAAAGAATCAACATCGTGGGGATCAAGGAATCAAATCAGACAACTGACAAAAGCAAGAACAATCGAGTTCCAGCAACTAAAAGAGAAGGAAAAACAGAGCAGAAATCCCATACAGAGCACGAATTGAATATGAGTAAATCAAATTACTCACCTGAATCGCCAGAGAAAAAAACGAAGCTCAAATCTCAAAAATCGCAAATATTCAATCATCAAAAACGATAATTGAATTTTCAAATCGCAAATATTTACTTATCTCAACGATAATCAGAAGACAAATCAAATATCTGATTATCTCGAACGATAGTCAGAAAACCAATCAAATATCTGATTATCTCAAACGATAGTCAAATTTCTCAAATCAAAAAATATTCGATGATTACAAGCGATAATCAAATTTCAAATTCAACGAATATTCAATTATTAAAAGCGATAATTAAATCTCAAACCAGCAAATATTTAATTATCAAAAGCGATAATTAAATCTCATATCAACAAATATTTAATTATCTAACAACGATAATTAAATCTAAAATCAACAAATATTTAATTATCAAAGACGATAATTAAATCTCAAATCAACAAATATTTAATTATCTAACAGCGATAATTAAATCTAAAATCAACAAATATTTAATTATCTCAGGCGATAATTAAATCTCAAATCAACAAATATTTAATTATCAAAAGCGATAATTAAATCTCATATCAACAAATATTTAATTATCTAACAGCGATAATTAAATCTAAAATCAACAAATATTTAATTATCAAAGACGATAATTAAATCTCAAATCAACAAATATTTAATTATCTAACAGCGATAATTAAATCTAAAATCAACAAATATTTAATTATCTCAGGCGATAATTAAATCTCAAATCAACAAATATTTAATTATCAAAAGGGATAATTAAATCTCATATCAACAAATATTTAATTATCTAACAGCGATAATTAAATCTAAAATCAACAAATATTTAATTATCAAAGACGATAATTAAATCTCAAATCAACAAATATTTAATTATCTAACAGCGATAATTAAATCTAAAATCAACAAATATTTAATTATCAAAGACGATAATTAAATCTCAAATCAACAAATATTTAATTATCTAACAGCGATAATTAAATCTAAAATCAACAAATATTTAATTATCTCAGGCGATAATTAAATCTCAAATCAACAAATATTTATTTATCAAAAGCGATAATTAAATCTCATATCAACAAATATTTAATTATCTAACAGCGATAATTAAATCTAAAATCAACAAATATTTAATTATCAAAGACGATAATTAAATCTCAAATCAACAAATATTTAATTATCTAACAGCGATAATTAAATCTAAAATCAACAAATATCTAATTATCACAAGCGATAATTAGAAACAACAAATATCTGATTATCAAAAACGATAATCAGAACTCATATCAACAAATATCTAATTATCACAAGCGATAATTAGAAACAACAAATATCTGATTATCAAAAACGATAATCAGAACTCATATCAACAAATATCTAATTATCACAAGCGATAATTAGAAACAACAAATATCTGATTATCAAAAACGATAATCAGAACTCATATCAAAAAATATCTAATTATCACAAGCGATAATTAGAAACAACAAATATCTGATTATCAAAAACGATAATCAGAACTCATATCAACAAATATCTAATTATCACAAGCAATAATTAGAAACAACAAATATCTGATTATCAAAAACGATAATCAGAACTCATATCAACAAATATCTAATTATCACAAGCGATAATTAGAAACAACAAATATCTGATTATCAAAAACGATAATCAGAACTCATATCAACAAATATCCAATTACCTGCAGATAATTGGAAGCAACAAATATCTAGAAATCAATTAAAAAGACTAGAAAATCAACATAAAAGCTTGGATCGATCCCATCAGATGGCGAGTTTTTAATTCGCCGCACGTGCATCTCAGAGTGGCCGAAGCTTACCAAGTACTCAACATAATTTTGGCGCCCATCAGATTGACCCGAAGGTCCGCAGAGTGACCCGAAGGTCTAGTACTGGTATTTGACCCGAAGGTCCGCAGAGTGGCCCGAAAGCCCAACAAATGACCCGAAGGTCCTCATAGTGGCTCGAAAGCACACAAAATCATCAAATATTTCAATTAACGAGTCCGGAATTAACCGAAATAGCAAATGCACATGTCCCATACCACGTGTTTTACTAAATCGTTAGATTCTCTTCATCGTTTCCTTGAAAGTGCAAAATTGTGTATTTTGTAAAAATACATTTCACATTCTCAAACGGACAAGTCCGGAATTAAGCGAATCAGTAAAAGAAAGGGGTCATAGTCCTCGATTTTGCTGAAACGTTTAAATCGCTTCCTCATTCTTTTGAAAGCGCAAACTGTTAAAATTTCTGAAAACAATTTTTTTTATTTATTTTGTAAAAATAACAATTCACATTCTCAACTGGACAAGTCCGGAGTTAAGCGAATTAGTAAAAGAAAGGGGTCATAGTCCTCGATTTTGCTAAAACGTTTAAGTCGCTTTCTCATTCTTTTGAAAACGCAAATTTTTAAAAATTTATAAAACATATTTTCATTTTAAAACGATTTTCCAATCACGTGATTAAAGCAGCAAATTAGTAACAATTTCGATAAGGAAATTGTACTTCTCAAAATACCGTAAAAACGGTCACAAAACAGCATTGCGGAATAACCGCTTGAAAATCCACTTTTAAAATTTGACGGTTACTGAAGCCAAAGCGACAGTAATTTTAAAACGTCAAAATCACATCAAAACAATTTACATCAAAATGTAATATCAGAGAATTTTCATTCATCAAAATGCCACAAAACACCGTGCTTCAAAAATTTAGCATTGGTGTAAAAATCCAGTTATAAAAATAACGGCAACAAAATACGTTTCATAACCTAGCATCGGTTCAACGTAAAATAAATGCAGTAACGTGCAATTCAAATTTTTGCACGTACTACAGAATGAACAAAGAAATCATTCGAAGGTATCTTCAATGAAGATAATTCAAAACAACAAAAATCTGATCAATATATGATTAGTACAGAAGAAAGCCAGCGGAAATTTCAACAAAAATCACATATCTGCAATTTCTTCGAATCCTCAATTCGGATTCGAAATTCCCAAAGAAACAAAATAATTACAGCTATGTAAACAACAAATGAAATTTATTTCAATTTCTAAATCAAATAGATTATCAGTTGTACCCAGCGAAGACAGTTTCACTGTTTCCGCTGCGCACTCTGATAAACAGTACTCAAATCAATCAAATCATCAGAACACAAATCCACTTTTTATTTTTAAATAATGATATTTAAAAACTTTCATCAAAATTTCAAAACTTTAGTTTTGACTCAAATCACAAATAAAATATCGACCAATAGTTGTAACATATGTTCCATCCAAGTTATGTTTTATATTATGTCCATAAACCCCAAGCTCTGATACCAACTGTGACGCCCCACCTCTATGCTCATAATAACAAAGAGTATTAAAGGAAATACTGTCTATTATTACGAAGAATAAGGCTGGATAGGAGCGACCATCCATAATTGGCCTTACACTAATATTGGTTATCTCGATAGGAACGGTACATACTTTTTATTTTTTTTCTTCTATTATTTATTTACTCCCATCGACACACCCAATACTAGTATAAAACGAACTACGACGGTTCATAATAGTTTAGGACATTAGATATAACAATAACACAGATAATATAAATGCGGAACACAGATAAAAACAAAAGTCTCATATATATATAACTGATGTCAGTTAATACATAGTTGACACAATACATATGATACAACTACAACTGTCGACTCTAGAAGTTATATATACATGTACATTATCGACTAATATACATGAATACATATCGTTCTATACAATGACACGACTACTACAAAATGACATTGACAACTTCAGAAGATGTGAAAAGTCTTCATATCCTGAACAGCAACTCAAAGAAGAAAATCTACAACCTGAAATAACTCGGGTCTGACCCGAGTATTACATTCAAAAGAAAATAATACATGGGTCAGTCTAATTCAAACTCAGTTATTAGTGCATAGAAGCAATAATAATCTCAAATAGATGACAGTCACAGAAATCACGTATATCCAACTCTCGATACGAGAATTGGACAATGGTAGGTATAACACTAAACAGTGTTAAACAACAAATCAACAATCCAAATCAGAATACACTCCAAAGCATTGAAATTAATCAACGAAACAATTTAACAAATCGAAACATCAATTTAAAACTGTTAAATCTGATAGGGCTGCAGTACACGCATGTGTGTACTGCCTCGCCACTACAAAACAACTCAAAACAATACTAAACAAGATCAGAGGCAACAAGTGAAACAAGTTCAACATGTCGCAAAGCAAGGCACAGGGAAATAGCAAACTGAAGGCGAGAGCACCAAAGATATGGCACTACAACACTCAACAGAAAAGATGCAGATCAGCCTCATTAGAACAT
Organism: Allium fistulosum; assembly: GCA_030737815.1. Classification (NCBI taxonomy): domain Eukaryota; kingdom Viridiplantae; phylum Streptophyta; class Magnoliopsida; order Asparagales; family Amaryllidaceae; genus Allium; species Allium fistulosum. Next base: position 306,542,244 of record CM060904.1, on the reverse strand, counting down.
AAGGTCACCAGTGAAGCAAAATAACAAAATGCAAATGATACAAGACATCAATGCAATGTATCAGATTCGAGAAAAAGGCAGTGCGGCTGCGTAAAACTTCAACTAAGAGAATACGAAATGTGTACACAAGTGATAGTATATAACAAACTGCACATGGCAATTTAATCAGGGTACACGGTGAAACAGATCAAGTAACATCAAGTAAAGAACTCGACCAGTGAACAAAGTGATACGGGGAACTCAAAAGCAACTACTCAGTGACCAATGATGAACAACTGGTCAAAATCAAAGCATGTACACAGCAACATTCAAGGGTACAAGACAAGTATGCAAAGAGCAACATGAAGACTGGAATAAAGGACCCAATTTGTTCGACTACACAGTTGCAATGTCAATAAAGTAAACAAGGAAGTCAAATATAAAACTGCAACTACAAAAGAATGCAACTACCAATGTAGACTAACATATATTATACCCTGTAACTAGAAGTATATATGAAGGCAAAACTCACTAAACAAGTGCAAACTATATGTATAAGAACAAGACCCCAATGGTAACAAGCTGCAGTCTCAACCAGATGATGAGCTCGAAGTCAAGGCATAAGCAAACGAGCAACCATCAAGATTCAAAATCAGTAATACTATGAAACCAAGATTTGACTGTCTAAACCAATCCAAAGAAATGAACTAGTAGGAGCAAAGACAGTACGCAAGTCAAGGACCAGAGACCAGTGCACCAGACAGTTGTGAATCAACAACTAACATGAAGTGTGGATACGAAATGATACAGGATGCAACTACACAAGGCAGATTGATAGAGTGCAGACGCAAGTGGTACAAGTCATGTTAACTGTCAACAATGTAATGACAGGAAGATAACTACAATGAACTCAAGTGAATGCACACATCAGCCGAGATCAATACAACATGGAACTACAGATTAATGTGTATCATAAACAATACGAAAACAGTGAAGTCGAAATTCCATGGATACAAGAAAATAACCAAAAGCAATAGCAGTCTTGAACAAGGACAACTGCAGTTTGTACTCAAGTCAAGTTATGACAGTGACGAAGTCACAGAGGAAAAACAATAACCAAGTTCAAAATCAAAGTCGAAGCTATCAGACGTTAGGAAATTAGAGAACAAGGTTTGAAATCATCAAATACAGCAAAATTGAATAGCCGAGATAACCATTCGACTATTTCGAATAATCAAACCCGAAAGTCACGTAAGAGGTTCACATGGCGATATAAATTTCCAAACGAAATCGAACAGTAAACAACAAACTCAGAAAACATATACGAACGAGAATCATCAATTTCGAACGCTAATAAGCTCAAGTTAGAATTAGATGTGAGTATAATATACTCACCTCTTCTGACCGAGAACAGAAGTCGTCATTGACGAATAGAAGAAGCCGAAGCCAAGCCAAGCAGATCAAATAACTCAATTCCAGAGCCGTAGCTTCAATTCCAGATTGAACGAAGCCGTAGCCTCGAACAAGAATCGACAGTGCAACACTCAAATTCCAGAATCGATCAACAGAGGAGCGCGCAAAGCCGAAGCCAAGCACAAGATCGAAACTTCAACCAAAGCCCTAATTCAGTTGCAAAGAGGAAATCATCGCCGCCATTCCTATTCGTTATTACGCTTTAGGGTTGTAGAACTAAAAATGAATTGAGGGTAAAGGGAACGGTTTTCTTTAGTTAGATATCACGGCAGAAACAAGTATGGGCCACATTATTCTTTTTCTTTAAAGCCCACTACAATCTTTACAAAATTTACAAAAGGAATTTCAGATCGATTCAAACTGCAATAGCAATTAACCAACGATTTTAATCGTTATTTGACGATGACCAGATAATTGCGAAATCTCGGGTTGTTACAATTAGTTTCAAAATTGGCTAAGATTTAATAGTTGGTTATTTAACTATCAAACAAACAATCAAATCAACGATTTAATTTAATATGTAAACCAAGTATAATTAAACACATAAGCAACCACTAAGCCTCTTTAATTAATCCTTTCGTTAATTAAAATCTCTATTCAAATATTCATGTTAAAATACCTTTTCCAAACGATATATTCACAAACCCTCTCTGCTCTTTTCAATACTTGAAAATATTAATAAACTTATCTCAACTGTACAGGTATACTCATAAAACATTTCACTTTCAATACTTAGAAAATGTAAAGATTCGTTTCTTTGACCCTCAGAAATCGACACTAGTACATCCTCGGTATTTACGTGCCGCAAATCCAAGCGCCAGAGACCCGGTTCCTTAAGGGTAAAAAGAAAAGAAGACAGAATAGAAACTTACACGAATGGAATACCATATATTATTTCATTATATAAAATATTTACAGCGAAAATTTTAAATACATTTATCAGAGTTAAACATGGACAGTTATAAATATCTTTCCTTTCAAATGCGGAATATAATAGTACACAGGTGTGGTGGAAAAAGAGGTAACAGTCTACTGAAGAATCTTCTAACTCCATGCTTTGAGCTCTTCCAGATTGCTCCGAACTAAACCTAACTACTAGGCTGCAGAGAAAAATAAGGCACTTAGAGTTTAAGGAAACAGAAATAAACTCTGGATCAGTATGGGACAGGTGTGAGAAACTCAAAATACGAGTGTTTGAAAAAAAAGGTATCTCATAAGACAACGCCACACATAAACACAGAATGGGTCTTTACCTTATGATAACCAAAACATTTCTACCTGAAATCCATTAATATTATTTCTAATGACTTTCTTTGAAAAATGTTTTTCAAATAAACATATTAAAGTAGCCGAAATTGTTACATTGGTGAAATTTGATGGCATCTACAGGGATGTACCAAGGGTCCAGATACTAGGCACCTAAACCAACATAGGACCGGCTTACCACTTCCTCGATAGTACTGAATATGTCATCACCCCAGTCATTCCTGACCAATCCGAGATCTCTCTTAGCATACACAACATACTCGACATATATAGAGTAATATAGAAAGGTGACGACATCTCCTAATGGGGCGACCCATATAGCCCTACTGCTTCTACCCTGTTTTTGTCATTTTCAAGTGTGAGGCTTAAGGCAACATTTACCTTTCATAGCACACATTTCACTTTAAATGCCACATTGTCATTCCACAATCACACAACTGATTTCTACACGTATAACCCCTGAGCTCGTACGTCTCAGGAAAGGGTGTTAAGCTAAGAGAAGTTGCCTTCTCCGCCACCAAACCGATGATAAGTTTATAGAGATCAATCAATGTGATCTCGAAATGCAACGTCAGATATTTGTCCATACAAGTTGTCCAGGAATGGACAAACCAAAGGACTCTCCTACCACATGCTTGTTGAGTCACAGATTCTACGAAGTTTTGATTTCTGACAAAGAAATAAAGGCGATCGACAAAAAGAAGACATCATGGATATAAAGATTCACAAAAGAGCTACATATGGTACTCTAGATTATAGGTTGATTATTTAATGTTGCAATAGTGATAAACTTGTTAAAATCTATCCTCAAATAATCATGCACCTAAATATATATGTTTGAATAGGCATTGCACATTCACTGTGCAATTTAACAGGGACCAGTCGACCGGTTATAATCCAGGCGGTCGACCGTCTCTGTGTAAAATGCACAATGAACGTGCACACATGCACATAACGTCTATATTTTCGAAATCCTGTCTACCGGCCATTTTTGACCTGTCGACCGTTTTTAAACAGAGAGCAACCTTTCCTAAAAGACACTTCTTTCTCCAATGGTTGCATCTCTTACCTTTCATCAATGATCATATCTATTAATGGCTACTCTTCACAAAGAGTTACAACCATTTATTCTCTATATAAACACGTCTAAATCATTGATTCAATACCAAGAATTCATGCTCTAATTTTTGATCTTACTTTCTAAATATTCTTGCATTCTAAAAGCTCTCAAATATTTCAATTGCTTATTGAATCATTGAAATTATTTCATATCTTTTGATTCAATAAGTAATATACTTCCTTCAATCTTCACAAACATCATTCACATATTTTGAGGATAAGATTATAGGAAGGGTGTACTACAAGTGACAAATCCATGTTATCAAGAACACAAGTTGTCAACGGTAATTGTATTTGTTTTTGTTGAAGTCCTCGGTGTTGTAAGAGGCACGAAATCCCGTTCGGCTGTTCGGGTGTTGTAAACCTGTTCCTCCGGGTGAAGCGAGGTAGTTGGTAGTGAAAATCCAGATAGAAGTCTGGGACTGGACGTAGGATGGGAGGTCCGAACCAGTATAAAAATCCCTGGTGTGTTTTTTTACAGTTTACTGCATTTACCTTTCTATATCTGTGAATTGTTATAGTTGGTTTATTAAATATTTACTTGTATAGCAATTGTAAATAACATTCCGCATATATTGTTAGTCCATATTACACGATCCATAATTAGTGTGCATAAGCGTACACACTTTCATTTGGTATCAGAGCACGGTTATCATATAACCGTAACACCGTTATTTGATATATTTTTGTAATATGGCAAATAACGCAAGCACTAGCACTAACACTTACACGGAAGGTCAATCAACACAAAGTCCTCCATTCTATAATGGTCTCAACTATAGCTATTAGGCAACACGTATGTCATTTTTTATGCAATCAAATAGCTATGATGCTTGGAATGCTACCCAAAAAGAAATAGTGAATCCAACAACTGAATATTCAGAATGGACAACGGTTGAGAAAATGGCAGCAGCCGTAAATGCAAAAGCAATAAATATGTTGTTTTGTGCATTAGACCAAAATGAATATAACCGTGTTAGTATCTGCACTACTGCATATCAAATTTGGCAAACGTTGAAAGCCACTCATGAAGGTACTAACAAGGTTAAACAAGCCAAAATAGCCATGCTGAAAAGTCAGTTTCAAAATTTCAAAATGAAACCGAATGAGACAATCAATGATATGTATTCAAGGTTTCAAACTATTCATCATGCACTTATCGGATTAGGGCAAAAATATTCAGATTTTGATGTTGTTTCAACAGTCCTACATTCTCTGACTAGTGAATGGGAAGGAAAAGTATTAGCAATTGAAGAAGCTAATGACCTTTCCATCATGAAGCCAGATGAATTGATAGGAAATTTAATGTCCTATGAAGCAAATTTGTAGGCTAGAAAAGAACAGAAAGAAGAAAAGAAAAATGTAGCATTTCATGCTGAGAAAGATGAAAATGAATCAGATTCTGAAGATGAAGATTTGGCATTCATTGCAAAAGGATTCAAAAAATTCCTAAAATATCGAAAAGCCAGTCGTTACAACAAAAGGAAACCTGGATCAAATAAACCATCTTCATCCGCTATAGAATGTTTCAACTGCCACAAAAAGGGGCACATGCAGAAGGATTGTCCAGAACAGAAGAAGAAGTCAGAAAATGATAAATTCAAATATAAGAAGGACAAGTCAAAGAAACGAGCCTTCTTAGTTACATGGGATGATTCAGACTCATCTTCATCTGAAAGTGAAAGTGATCAGGAGAATGAACAAGCTAATGTTTGTTTTATGGCAACAGAAGATGAGGTACAAATTCCTACATTTGATGAATTACTTGATATTAATTCTGAATTGATAGTCAAATATAAAGACATAAAACGTCAATTAAAAGTAGCCAAAGCAGATTTGAGTAGAGCAGAGTTTGAACAAGATATGTTAAAAGACGAGAAGAAAATATTAAAAGAAGAACTTGAAAAACTTCAAGAATCATCATCTAATGTTGACTCTCAATTATCTCTTTTGAGTCAAGAAATTGAAACTCAAAAAGAGAAAAACGATGCTCTCACTACTGAAAATCATGAGCTTAAGGTAAAAGTCAAAAATCTGGACCTAGAAAAAGCTAGTTTACAAACTAAGTTAGATGATATTACTCAAAATGTTTCTAACTTTAACAAAGGTCGAGAAAATTTGACAAAAATCATTGAAAGTTCACAATCTGTTTCAAATAAACAAGGTTTGGGATATAAGAAACAAGAAATCAAGAAACATCTTGATAATAAAAGAAAAAAGAAAGTACAAAAGACTGAAGTTAAGAAAAATCTTAGTTTATTATATTCCAAACCAAAGCCAGTTGTGAAATTTCAAAAGAAAAATACAAAGACTATCAAAATATGGGTTCCTAAAACAAATAACAATTTGATTAGGAACAAATACATTCAACAATTCATGAATACTGTGCATTATAATTCTAATTATGTATATAAAGGGGATACCGGACCCGTATGGGTTTGGATTCCTAAGATCTAACTCTTAGGACCCCATAAAAAGTGGGTACCATGGACTTAATTTTATTTTTTGCAGGTCCCACTTAAGAAAAGAGGAAAGTGGATATTGGACAATGTATTATCATATTGTGTGAATCTTAACTCTTGATCTATGGTAGTAGTTTTATGTTGCTTATAATCTGGCTTATATCATTTACATCCTCTATTTATCTATTACTCCTTTTTATCGATGACAAAGGGGGAGAAAGTGCTAACAATTATTTGCAGGAATATATATATATATAAAGAATACAGATAAAATCTCAGGGGGAGATCATATATTCAGGGGGAGATTCAGAACTTCAGATATATGTTGTCATCAATCAAAAAGGGGGAGAATGTTGAGTCACAGATTCTACGAAGTTTTGATTTCTGACAAAGAAATAAAGGCGATCGACAAAAAGAAGACATCATGGCTATAAAGATTCACAAAAGAGCTACATATGGTACTCTAGATTATAGGTTGATTATTTAATGTTGCAATAGTGATAAACTTGTTAAAATCTATCCTCAAATAATCATGCACCTAAATATATACGTTTGAATAGGCATTGCACATTCACTGTGCAATTTAACAGGGACCGGTCGACCGGTTATAATCCGGGCGGTCGACCGTCTCTGTGTAAAATGCACAATGAACGTGCACACATGCACATAACGTCTATATTTTCGAAATCCTGTCTACCGGCCATTTTTGACCCGTCGACCGTTTTTAAACAGAGAGCAACCTTTCCTAAAAGACACTTCTTTCTCCAATGGTTGCATCTCTTACCTTTCATCAATGATCATATCTATTAATGGCTACTCTTCACAAAGAGTTACAACCATTTATTCTCTATATAAACACGTCTAAATCATTGATTCAATACCAAGAATTCATGCTCTAATTTCTGATCTTACTTTCTAAATATTCTTGCATTCTAAAAGCTCTCAAATATTTCAATTGCTTATTGAATCATTGAAATTATTTCATATCTTTTGATTCAATAAGTAATATACTTCCTTCAATCTTCACAAACATCATTCACATATTTTGAGGATAAGATTATAGGAAGGGTGTACTACAAGTGACAAATCCGTGTTATCAAGAACACAAGTTGTCAACGACAATTGTATTTGTTTTTGTTGAAGTCCTCGGTGTTGTAAGAGGCACGAAATCCCGTTCGGCTGTTCGGGTGTTGTAAACCTGTTCCTCCGGGTGAAGCGAGGTAGTTGGTAGTGAAAATCCAGATAGAAGTCTGGGACTGGACGTAGGACGGGAGGTACGAACCAGTATAAAAATCCCTGGTGTGTTTTTTTATAGTTTACTGCATTTACCTTTCTATATCTGTGAATTGTTATAGTTGGTTTATTAAATATTTACTTGTATAGCAATTGTAAATAACATTCCGCATATATTGTTAGTCCATATTACACGATCCATAATTAGTGTGCACAAGCGTACACACTTTCAATGCTGTCGGGAATCATCCCTAGTATAGCAGCCCTTGCATCGAAGATCAAATAAAGATACTACTGCCATATATATATGATATTGGAAATTTCCCTTAAGGGTCAGTGTCAAGCAGCCTTTCATTCATTTACTATCATTCCATGTCCTCACTTCAAATATGTAAATTGGTTCGAAGTGATTTTCGAATAAGAATACTCAAATACGACCCTGGTTCCTTCGCGCCAATCATCTATAAAATATGTTAAGTAAATAGGGAATTATTCTTTGATTGATTAATTTCTTTTTATCAAAATATCCTATAGAGATATATAACTTTAAATATTTATTTTCGGTATATACAGAATCATTTAACCTCTCTTTAAGTTTGGATATACCAAATCATTTTCATGTCCTATTGGAAAACATTATTGAGTTAAAAATGGTCGACAGAAATTATACTAATTCTACTCAATATCAATTTCCATATTCAACCTTTACTATCCGTCGAATGACGATGAAATCACCTTTTAAATTCACATGGATAATACGGGCTCCCTATTTGGAATTTAATACCAAGTATAAGAAGATTATTTCTATAAAATCCAAGTTGTATTAAATTAATTTGTAAATCTTGAATCTTTTATACTTGTCTTGTTTCCGACATTTCGACCCTATCTATTCCTTGCCCAGGAAAGAGGCTAGGTGAGCCAGGGCACTGGTTGCACCTCAACGTCTCCTTAGTTTAAGCACCTCACATCCAGATCTAACGAATAGGAAAATCCAGTCTACTCGTCAGGTTTTAGAGCCAAGATTAAATCACTTGATTTAAACAGTTTTTCTTTAAAATCATTTATTTAAACCTTTCAAAATAAATTATAAAACCTTCAAATCATCTTTAAAACACTTATTTATTCATTTGAAAACATTTATAAAATATTTGGAAAAGAATTGTTAATTTTAAATCCATATTTTAAAAGTTATTAAAAGTGCTACAAAAAGTGTTGTGAATAGTGTTTTCAAAGCTTATTTGATCAAAACAACTTTGCGATCATTTAGAAATCCATTTTTATAACTCAAAACTCTTTTTAAACATTTTAAAAGGTTTATAAAATTTATCCCATATTTTTAAAGAATTAAAAATATCATTTATAAAGAATTTGTCGCTTTTGTTTTCGAACTGCCAAACTACGACTATTTTGAAAACATTTTTTGCTCATATTTCAAAATCTATTAAATGAAATCTCGATTTTCTTTCTTAGTTTGAAAACTATGATTATAAGGGTTCGGAAAATTCTTATTACATTGAATTCCAACTCCGAATCCATCGTATAAATGGATTTAACTTTCTACGGCACGAAATCACGAACTGCCGTTACGCGACGCGCCTATTTTTGACTCAATTTTCATAACTTGTCAAAACTCCACCAAACAAGGTTTTAGTGTTTATAAAACATTTATAAACCATTTTAAAGAGGTTTAACAATCTCATATATACCATTACATTTTTTAAAGGAAAGTGATTTCCTTTGTGATATTCGGCGTGTATTAAACGTGACTTGTTTCAACATCAAAATAAACATATAATCGACATCCAAACTTGATTATCAAACATAGTAAAAGCCATAGCAATCATATTACATCATATATATATATATAGATTCTCACCTTCAATTTTATTTGAACTAGTTTTAAAATGGCTATAGCTCTGCTATTTCGAAACCAAACTCCATGAAGTCAAGCTCGAAAGCCTTTGGAAAGCTCAGCCTACCCTTAGAAGCTCACGACCTTGGTATGGAGGTGTATGGCTCAGCTTTGGGGGAGTAGGAGGTGGTGGTCATGGGTTTAGGAAGAGGAATGAAGTGTTTTGAAGTGGTTTTGAGTGGATTGGATAATGTATATATACTAATATAATTCAAATTCTTTTTGTAATTATTTTCTCCATAATTTTCTTTATATATGAATCCATTAGAATAGCTTGAAGAAGGAGGAAGAAGAATACGTGTTAGGAATTTATGATGAAAGGGGTGGGTATTTATAGGAAAAATTTGGAAATAAATATCTAGTTGCAAAATTACACAATTGCCCCTTGCCCACTCCCCTCATCACCTCAATATGCACAAAAAACCCCTCTCCCCCCTTGTGCCTCCATGTGCTTGAGGTGATATGGTGTAAGGTAATTTGCTGGATGTTTTTTGGTTGCTTAAGTATTAGGTTTTTAGGAAAATATTTTAATATTTTCTAATATATATATATATAAGTTTATATGTATGTGTATGTATGTATGTATATATATATATATATGTCCATGTGCATGTTATATGTATTGTATATATGTGCACATGACATATAAACAAGGTTGCAATGACTTTGAACAACTTCCATTCGTTAAATCGTTGGAAATTGGGAAACCATTCCCGGTCACATTCACTTATAAATTAAATTACAAATAAATGTAAAAAAAATTTGAAAACTAATTTCTTATAATTTTTAACTAATTAAAATGATCACATTTGATTTATAAAAACATATAAATTAATATTAAACAAATGTTTACAAAAAGCGTTATTATATCGATAAACCGATATCCATTTTCCTTATATTTTCAAATCAAATATATATATATCTTTGTAAAACTATTAGAAATGATTTATTATCACTTCATAACTAATTTGAATTATTATCATTTAAAAAAATTATTAACCATTAAATCTCAATTTAAATTCATAAGTCAATTATTAAATACGATGTCCTTATTGATGATGTCATAAATACTTTTTATTCCCAAAGATAAAGTAAATTATTTTATTTCATATTCTTGTTTAATTATAAAAATAAGTGTATGTATCCAGCACCGTATGCGATGTTTTATAATTTTAGAGTTGTTTATTGATAAAACGATTTTTGACCATTTATCGATATAATTCCAAAGAAAATATTTTTGTGAACATTTTTCCAAAATAAGTTCATTATTATTCATCACTTAAAACTTGATTATTTATGAAAAATAATCTATATTTGAATATTTAAAATAATTTCAATGTCTTTTATTAAAGTGATCAAATTATGGGTCATTACATACTTCCCCCTTAAAATAATTTTATCCTCAAAATTACAACGCAAAACCTAAAGGTGTTGCCCAAAATATTTACTTTTAAACTTGCACCCGCACGATGTATATAGATCATCCGTACGCAATATCTAAATCTGTGACGACCCGCCCTTTTAGAACAACTTAAGCTGACAATAAACCATTCTTGTCCAAATTAAACCGTTCAAATTAGATAGATTATCAATTTGGGGTTTTAATATAGAATTAGATACGGAATCACACACAGAATAATATAAAATCTCGCAGCAGAAATAAATAATATACATAGTAGTTCATGAAGCTACTACATCATAATACATCAGAGTTTCAGACTTTAATTATACAATACTATAGATATATAGATGTTTACTGATACAAGCCAAAATGAAAGTAGACAACTAATACTGGATAGAGTGGAGTCTTCAACAAGTCTTCGGCTCCCAAAATAAGCACTGCTCATACGCTGCAATACTCAGGCTGACCCGAGCTTAAAGTAAAACAATATACTCGAGTCAGGACTAGAAGTTCTCATGTAAGTAGTCCTACTCAAGTGAAAATGTACAAGTAAGTCAGATGTTACGGGATTTTCCATCTCTTAAGGATCCGTCATACCATTTATATATATATATAGTAGAGTATGCTATATATGTAGTGTCTATCGGTAATATAAAATATTAAAATAGTGTTAAGGCTTTACATTGATCCCCCTTAACATGTTTTTAAGAATTGTCGTACATTTTGCATATAAAACACCAGTAAACCGTAGGTGGATAGGGTTGCACCGTGATACGACAACACTAAACCAAAATCATAGTGGTCTCGTATAGGGATAAAAGTATGACAAGGCACGTAAGGCAATGCCCAAGGTAGGATACTACCAGTTTACCTTTCCCAGCTGGTGGTAACGCATCATAGCCATGATCGCCCACCGCATCCAACACTCCCATAATGTAAGGGTGATCACCAATCGATAACAAATGGAATAAACGAAGAAAAGTGTCCGCTTGGGGTAGCTTGCCCGCTTGGCCGGTACGGCTCCTGTTTTAGTCATTTCAAATTGGCACAAGAGACAAGCTAATCCATCATCATTCTCTTTCTTCAAATCTAGCAAAACGTATGCCAAATCCAACCACTTTGTTCTGGATCATCACTCCACGTACACAGTTATTAAAGTGGTTCCGGTATCGATAAGGAGTATGCCCATATCCGGCTCCAGTCTCTTTAATAACCTACGTCATTTTCACACCGATTGGATATTTTATCAAAATATCTTTTATTTTCAAAGAACATATCCTCCTTTGACTTCAACAAATTTGGATTTAAAATCAAAGATTCAAGTTTAAACAAATATTTCACTTTTACTAAATTATCCAAATTTTATAACCTTTCAAAATAACTGAGTTAATTAAGTCTTAAAATACAAAAGTTTTATAATTAAATATTTAATTAAACTTTGGAATTAATTTACTTAAACACTTTTAATTAAACTTTAAGTCACAACACATCAGTTTAATCTTTTTATTTTAATTCAATAAAATCCATTAAAATTCTCTTTTTATATTAAATCAAATATTTATTTTAAAATTCAATTATTATATTATAATTAAATCAAATCAAATTAAATCAAATCATCATTTAAAATTTAATTACATATACAATATTAACACTTCATTAAATTTCAAATCACCAACTTAATGAGTTTTAAAAATCATTAACATTTAACATAACCATTATTAATTTAATTTCATAATTTAAAATAGTTCAATTAATCTTTCATTTTAAAATCAAAATTAACTTAATAGATTTCAAAATTTAATATTAACTTCAACGAAAAATTTAAATTATAAAATTCACGATAAATTTCCAAATTGCTTTTTAGTTTCAAATTTAAATATTAAATATCCAAAATAAATTACAATTGATCAGTCGGTTTTTATTATTTAATTTTCTATCCTAGGCCAAGTGGTTTAATTTGGGTATATATCATTTCAACTCATATTCCGGTTCAAATTTCAGTGTTTAGTTCAATGCATATAGAAATAATATAAAAGTGATAGGGTATGAATAAATCAATCAACATCCAACATTTAAATTTCTCCATAGTTAACGGGTTTCACATGCAATTGGGATCCCAATCAATCGTTTAAATTATTTCAGCAAAATCATATATCACAGCGTCGACAACCAATGGTTTCCAATTCCAATATCAATCATATTGTTCAACCAACTATTAATAAAAATTGCAGGATACTTGCAATATGAAAATATAATCTTGAGCTTAAAATCGCTCACCTTCGCGGCTTTCGGCAAATAGATATGGCGATACGGTGATACAGACACGTGTACACATGCACGTTATTCCACGGTGCGACATGCGGGTTGACAAAGTGGTCTACATGTCATCGTGTGTCGGTGTGGGGTAGGCGGGGTTTCAGGTTCGGTTGGAGGCTTCGGGTAGGTGGCGAGATGGCAGTGGGGAGAAAGGTGGAGGGAGGCGGGTCAGTTGGGTGTTCGGGTGGGCTTCGACGAAGGGGAGGCTCGGTAGTGCCAGGGCAGAGGTCGGGTTTCAGTGCAGGTTTCGAGTGGTGGGGCTTCGGCTGGGCTGGAGGGGAGGTACGGGCTTCGGTGCAGGGTAGGTTGGGTCGTGCTGGAGAGGCTGAAGCGTGACAGGTGGTTTGGGTATGCGGGTGGGAGGAGGCGGAACTTCGGTGGGAGGGAGTTGTAGCTCGCGGAGGGTGCAGGCCAGTGGGGACTGCGGGTGCGGCTGTGGAAGGAGCTTCGTGTTCGCGGGAAGGTGGGCAGAGTAGGCTGGGCGTTGGTAGGCAAAGCGGAGTTGCGGGCTGGGTGAGTGGGTTAGGCAGGTGGCGGCCTTGGGTGGAGGAGTTGCTAGGTTGGGAGGTCGTGGCGCCGGGTAGTGGTGGGGGTCGGTGAGGGTGGCTGGTGGTGGGAGAGGCGGGATAACAGGCGGGGACGTGCGTCGGGTGGTGGAAGCTTCGGGCTGGGAGAGGCAGTCGTGGGTAGTGGTGGGTGGAGAAGGCACAAGCAGGGGAAAGAAGGAACGTGAAGGTTATATATATGTTTGCCTTTTATATTATATTTTTCTCTCAAGCAATTTGCAGAGCAACAAAGAGAATGCTGAGAGCAGAAAGAAGCAATGCACATATATATGAATAAAAGGATGGAGGAGGCTCATTAATGCTGCATTTAATAAGGTTGGAGGCGCACGCAAAGTATCGGCTGAAAATAATGTTTTGTAAGCTGGAAGAATGTGTACCGATGACCTCGGGCACGGTCACAGACCAATATTTCAACCATGTAGCGTTTTGCCACGGAAGCCAAAATAAGAAAAAAAATATACCATGAAGACCAATGCGACGAGACGAATCCAACGATCTACTCAAATCTGTGCTACGACGTACGTAGTAAAATTTCATTTGTCGCCGCTGTTACTGCCTTGAAATTGGACGAAAACGGCAATTCTAGATAAACGGAGCTACAAAGGTCGGAATTGGACGGAACGAACTTTAACGTTTTAATCATAAATTCTCTAGATCATTTCTATGTAAAAATATTCATACTTTAAATTTTGATAATTCACACTAATAATTTGTGCTGATCGAGTTTCGGACGAATTTTGACGCAAAACAAATTTTGTTGACCTTGTTTCAATGGATGCATTTCACATGTCTAGTTTTCATTGTCAAATTTTTATTTTTCAAAAAAAAATTATTTTTAAAATCTTTGTTAAATTCTTATTTAAAACGTTGAAAAATCCAGGTCGTTACAGATTTGAATACACAACCTTACTTCCGAACTAGTATTGATCCCCTGATCCTCTAGTGCGGACTCCGATCAGAATTTTAGTTTTCCTTGCAGAGCTCTCCATTATGGTAGAAAACTCAAATATCCAACCATAAACCCTCATCCATGTTTGTCGTCAAGACTTAAGTGATAAATCCTTTTTTGGATGGATGTAAACACCTCAAAGTTCTGTACTCGAATCTTATATTAGGATCGTGCAACAAAATGATCTACATATCTCATACATACTTACTAACATTCAAAAATCTTTATGAAAATTTTTCATTAAACTTTTATCTTCAAAGATGCTTCATTATATATAATCACTCTAAATATTTATTTCCAAATATTTTTCTTAAAGGAAAACATTTCATCCCAAAGAATCATTTTAATTTTAAAAGATAATTTATCTTTTATTTTCCAAAATTACAATCAACTTCTCTCATTATGATATATTTCATTTTTAACCAACCTTGATATTAACCTATCAATTAATAATTCAAAATTACCATGTTAACTTAACGAAAATTATATAGATTGAGTAACTCCAAAATAATACCAACGAACTGGGTACTACCAATAGTATCCTATATCCCCTTAACAAGAAGGGTAATACTTAAGAGAAGTATTTACCATCCGAACATATCTCTTATCTATTTTTAGTTATGTTTGAGCTATTCAAACTAGTTGTTATTTGAGATTTTCTTACTTTCCCGAAAACATCTATTGCAATAATAAATGTTGAAATATATGTTTTCATCAGTTAGTACATTTTAAATCACTTTTTAAAGTCATTAATCTTTATTTGAAAAATACCACTTTTCAAAACATTCCTTTAAAAGATTATTTTAACTTTTAAACATAAATGTATTTTCTCTATAAAATCCATATTTAAATCTCAACACAAATCATTTCCATATTTATAAAACTATGTTTATAAATTTCCTTTCTATTTTATGAAACTTCTTCTTATAAAATCTCTTTATTTATAAAATTCATTTATAACTCTACTCTTTTATAAATCTCATTTATTTATGGAATCCCATTTATAAATCCATTTACGATATATCAATTACAAATCCATTTTTAATATTTGTAAAACACCGTTTATAGATCTATTACTTTATTTATAAAATATCACGTTTATAAATTTTGCTCTTAATATACGTATATATATATATATATCACTTTATATAAAACATTTAATTACTTTAAATTAGATGGCTTTTCTCTTCTTTAAACTTTGCCAAAAAATTTCAAAACACTAGGATTTAAATTCTCAAAATCTCTTTTATAAAACATATCTTCCAAATTCATCTTTTATAAAATCATTTGATTTGCTTGTAAAACTCACATTTTGTGACGACCCGGAATTTTTGTATATTTGAAATGGGAATATTTAATTTATTTTAAATATTCGAAGGTTAAATTTTAAATTAATTTTCAAATATACAGTATTTATTGGATGATAGATTATTGAATTAGACAATTAAAAATTGGATAAAATGTTGAATCGAGAGTTTTGAGCCAGTTAAAAATAATTTAAAGGCTTGTAAAATTTATATTGGTAATACTGAAGATAATAGAACTTTCAAAATTTGATTTCAGAATATTTTGTTCAGTTTTGAAATTATATCGTTTGAATTGAATTTAAAAATAGCCTTCCGAGGCACAGTCTCGGAATTCGACGAAACCAGTTCCATTGGGTCCGTAATATTGAATTATTATCGGATTTCAAATCTCGTATTTTTCGGAGTGGTTATGCGAGCATACGACACATAAACGCATTGAACTTAAATCGAATTCAATTCAAATTTAAGTTTTAAATTAAGTCAAACATCAGCATATTATCTCCCTAAAATCACGCCCAGGAACACGGGGAAGAGATCGTGCAAAGCTTACCCCTTCGTTTCAAAGCATGGCCCCGTATCCTTTTCTTTCGTTCAAATCAAATTTATTTACAAACAAAAGCCATTCTTCGTTTGAAATCCACATCTGAGAAAAATGGCCTCTCCTTTTCTTTCAATCCAAATAAAATAGCCGGCCTATTCTCTATCCTTTTCCCCAAAAATCAAATTGTTCAGCCTCATAAATCGCGAGTTGCCCAGTTCAAAGTCGAAGGCGGCGAGCACGATTTCAGTCGCGTATTCCCAGTTCGAGTTCTTTTTCGTCAAGCAGAGAAGGGGGTTAGTCGAATCGATTCTTGAAAGGAGATTCGCGAGTAAGAATGGGGGAGTTCTCGCGGTGACGTGGGTGGCTTCGATTTCGAGCCCGAGGTGGTATCGCGGTTGGGGTAGCGCGTGTCGAGGGATGTCGCGTGTGACGCGGTGGCAGATGCCGATTGTGGAAGGAGGGTCGCGATCAATTGCTAGCTGTTTTGTGGCGCTAGGTGTTCGTAGTCGCGATCTTGGTTGCGTGAGAGGATGCGAAGAGGGTTTCGGGAAGGTCGAAGTCAGTAAGAGGTCGTGATGGTTTTCGGTGTCATGGAGTCTCGAGGAGGCCGGCATTCGATTGAGATGCGATGTCAGATGTTGGAAAGCGTGAGGGTGCGGCATGGTTCCTGGTACCGCAGTAAGGTATATAGTTTAATTAAATGCTTATTCTTACAGAGAATGACTTTTAAATTACCTTTCTGTGTTAATTTCTGAACTTGTATGGATTGAGTTTATTTCTGTGATTTTCAAAGTTTAATTATCTAACCATACCATATTAAATATACGTATACATATTTTAAATGTCATTTTTAAAATAATGGAGATTTATTTGTTTAATAAAACTCATGTATTTGTTTTAGCTACAAAGGGATATTTTATTAAAGATAAGGTAATTTAAATAAATATTTAGTAAAGGGAAATTAAGTTAAAATTTAACTATTAGTTTAAAGGAACATTAGTTGGTTTAAATTAAATGAATAAATAATAATAATTTGTTCGGTTAATTTAAATATTAATAAACTGTATAATTCGTTTATACAAGGTCAAATTCGTGGAGAAATGGCTGAAATGGAAATGGATTGCAAATTAAAAAGCAAAGGTGAGTTAATCTCACTCAGTTAAATTATAATTTAAATTTAATTGGTTAAATTTAAATATGGATGGATGATTGATTTGATTGATGTGATATATATATATAGTAGTATATAGCAATATATACATATTGGCATATGTATATATTGGAATTGTTGATATTCCCGCATTATATAGCGGATGAGACCCTATGCGCCGCATAATAGCGGATGATATTTTATAAAACCCATATACCACGATATTCCACCTCGAAGTGGAATTGGTATTGTGCTAACATCTGTGGATGCAGGGAAACAGGTTGGAGGGATCCAACTGGATTCCTCAAAATATTTAATTTTGTTTAAATATTCTGTGATATGGTTGTTGATATCCTGTGACGATTTATATTGGATAATCTGGTTGGATTGAATTTCCCAGTATAATGAGTTATCAAAAGTAATTGAATTGGATTTTTGGAAAGAAATAAAAGAGTAAAATTCAAGTTAAATAATTCTAGTGAATTCGAATAAATTAAATAAGGAATTGTAAAAGAAATAAAGAAATTTCTTAATTCGAACAAATATGGGAAAAGAGGATTTTGGATTTAACAGTGAAGAAATAAATCTTTAACTAAAGTGATATTATTTAAAAATATAAAAGAATTGATTTTATTGAAATTTAAAGATTTAATTTAATTAAAATATTAATTGAAGAAGTTTGGAAATCCGAAATTGGTATTTTAGTTAAAAAGGTTTTAACGCATAATAAAGAAATAAAAGATGAAAGTTAATGTATTTGAAATAATTGAAGTAAATAGGGAAATTTATTTCACAGTAAAGTAAAATGGTAATCAATTGGAAATTGATTTAAGTGTTTAAAAACTTGGATTTTTAAAAGAGAAATGAGATTTTGGAGATATAAACTGGGTTTATAAAGTAAAATAAAATATCAGTGGATATTTGAGAATATAAATTCAAGATGGGAATTTATAAAAGAATATGGATTGGTTTAAAAATAAATGTTGATTTATTTTTAAAAAGATGGGAGTGAGAAGGGTATTTCTCTGGATAGCCAAGTACGTTTTCAAAGCAATTTTTAATATAAGTTAAAAGTTCTAATTGTGTTTTTAAAAGCATGTTTTAGAAAATTGATTATTTCTAAATATTAATTTCCTAAGTAAGTATGTTTTGGAAAATCTATTCTTTTTAAATGTTTAAACTTTAAAGTAAGTATTTTTCAAATCTATTATTGTAGTAATTATATAAAAATGATTTGGTATTATGTTTTAATAAGAGAAACTTAGTTTATATTTGTAAAGTGGTTTCATTTTAAATATTCCTTAAGTATATATTTTGTTAAGGTATTAAAGTAGTTTTTAAATTTCAATATTATAAAGTATATTTATAATAAAGTGTTTTTAAATTATTTAAAATTAAAAGTATTTTGTACTTGGTGATCCAGTGGAAATAATTATTTGGGAAATGTATTCCGTAAGCGGAAACTGTTTGAAATTGTTTTCAAAAGGAGTTTGAAAATAGAAATATATCTTGGAAAGATATTTGGGCAAATAAATAATGTGGGAAATTATTTATTGTGTGATGGTTGCTTGTGGATGTTAATTGATAGTTAAATAACCGACTATCAATATTGGCCAAATGCGCTGATCGTTTCGAAGAGACCGGGATCGAGTTTCCGTATACCAGGATTCTAGGTCTGGAGACTCGAATACCACTTCGATCCGGTTTGTACGTTTCGTGTAACGTGTTCAGAGTCGAAGATGGAGCAGTGAAGTGCAAGGGCTAGTCGCTACTAATCCTGAGGATATTTCCAAAATGGATGTAGTAGGAATAGTGCCTTCGGTTCCGTTCGGACCCGGGACGGACTTGTATGGACGAATGCTTTCGTGACATCGTCAGGTGGACGATGGGCATTCTAAGGGATATGTGCTATAAAAGTATCGTTTAGCCTCGAACCTCATCAACCGGGAATGACTGAAAATCAGGGGTTATGCAGCAAGGCTTCGTGGGTAGCCCCCACTTGAGAGTAAGGTCATCCCTGTATAGATGTCCCTTTTACTTCGACTTAGTGGTGCGGTTGCTGATCCCAACCGTGGGGTGATTTTATTTGGAATTATCCAGTAAGGGATGATTCCGGCCTTGTGTTGCAGGGGAGCGGGCGTACTCCTCGGTACTGTGATCTAGGCCACGTACTGTGACAGGTGGTACCCCAGTGCCTAGTCATTCGTTGGAAATCCATTCTCCCTACGTGCCTGTACGGTTTTGATTGTGCCCAACTATTGTTGAAATGTGAGATGCAAGCATTTCAGCTAGATTCTATTTTACTTTCTGTAGACACTATTATAATATCAGAGGATTTGATATAAAGTGTTTTAGCTATCGTAAGGTAAAAACCCGACATGTTTATTTGTGGCGTGGTCTTACGAGATGCTTTTGTTTCCAAAGGATTTTGAAACTTTAATAATCAATTTGAGTGTGATTTTCTCACGCTGGTTTTCCAGACTGACTCGGGTATTGTTTTATATGATGCTCGGGTCAGACCGAGATAAACAGGTTCAGGATATGATGCTGTGGAGCTCAGGAGACGAGCTGGATGTCGATACGTACTCCCATACTTGTTATTATTTTTCCGCTGTGTATTCAGTTGTATGTTATGGATGTTGATGTACTCTGATGATGTATTCTGTAAATATATTGTATAAACAGATATATTTTTCTGTTTGAGTAAAGATCTGTTTTGTATATATTATATTTTATTCCGCTGCGATGTGAGATTCTGTTGTTGATTTTCTGTTTCTTCTTCTTCTACCTCTTCTTCTTTAACACAAATGGTTCGATTTTCCGGGTCTGGAAAGTCGGGTCGTTACAGTGGTATCAGAGCTTAGGCTAGTGATAACCTTGGCTCTGGTGGGAATTTTGAGAGTATTAATAGATATGAGCGCGTATTTGTTAGTGAATATAAAATGGTTTTATATTGTGTTGGTTGATTTATTGAGTGGCATATGAACCTTCGTCGGCACAGTCTGGACAACTGTATCGAAGGGGTTTCTAAACACTTGAATAGAACAGTTCGACACAGTATTGTTTTAAATAGGGTGAATGAAATAATTTTGCCCGAATTATTTTTATATATAAGTGGATAACTTTTGTAAATTATATATTTGGTTGCTTGGTTGTTAGAAAGCGATGATATTAAATTATTATCATCATTGTGTAAAAAAAAATTGAATCAGAAATTGAAAACTTATAACCTAAGTTGAAGAATAAATTTATATAACAAAATGGAATTTGAAATGTAGATTATAAATGAAATTTATAAATTGAAATAAACTTCATATATGAGGGTGAATTACAAATGTGATTTATAATCAAATGAGATAAATTCATAAACAAATGAAATTTGTAAATGTAAATTGTAAATGTGACTTATAACTTGAAATAAAATGTGATAGAATCTCAGAGTAATGTTTGGATATAAAATTGAATGGGTTTTGAATTTGAAGTTTTGGGAAAGGTTTAAATTCCTTTGGATTTAAAAATAGTTTAAAGGTTTTGGGGAAATAATGGTGATATTATTTCATGAATATTTTTGAAATTGAGTTGAAATCTGGTGGAATTTGGGATTTAAAAATGTTTGAAATGTTTCAAAGTGATAAAAGCATTAAATAATCTTACGGTCGCTGGAAAATAATTTCGGTGATGACTGCAGCATCATCGATGTCTATTTTCGAGTTTCCAAAGAGAAATTGCTACCAAACTGTTTTAAATTGGAAGTGATTGTGAACTGGGTTGGTTTTGAAATTCAAAGGAAAAAATTGTTTGGTAAAAGCAGATTGTTTTGGAAATTGGGATTTGAGGTGATATACCAGATATGTATGAGTTATTTATGGATTCAAAATGGTTTTGAAATAAAACCGGGCAATTGAATTCTGGGAATTCTATTTAAAATATAAATGTGGAAATTTAAATGAATCAACAATATAAAGTATAGAATGAAGTTGATTGAAATAAGAAGGGAATGAAAGTTTAACTCTGGGATTATAATTATGAGATGAAAATAACTCAATGAGTAATATAAGTTGGTAGATAAAAGAGTTAGAGAACTTGAAGGTGAATGAATTGTAAAACTTGTATAAAAATTTTATCCTAGAATTAAAAATTTAATTCGAGTATATGAAAGTAAATAAAATATATTTGAATTTAACTTAAGATAAGTTAAATAAAATTGAGAATTGGAATTGAATTAAATGTAAATAAGTTGAAGTCGAATTGAATTGGATATAAAGGTAATGTAAAATGCTTATAATTGTGTAAAGAAATTCATATTCTTAAGTTCTTAAGTGTAATAATTTGAGATTTGATTATAAAGATGAAAATGGACTTAAATGAATAGTCCCAGGTCTTCAGCAAGTAAGTTAAAACTTATGAATAGAAATGAAATTGTAAGTCATAAATGGGAATTCATTTCTTTGAACCATTAAGAGTTATAAGTTGAAATTGTAATTATCAAATGGAAACGACTAAGATGAGTAATCTTAATTTTTTTAAAATAAATCCAAACTTGAATTATAAAATAAATTGAACTTAAGATAATTAAGTGAAGTGATATTTGGAATTAAAAAGCAAGTATTTAATTTTAACCAGCGGAGGAACTAATGAGATAATAAATTAGTTAATGAAATTGAATTGTGAGTTAATGAAAGTGGATTAAAATAGAGATGGTTTGGATTGCGAATGGAATCCAAATAAGTGAAAATAAATTGGAAATGACCTGGTTATTAATAAAATAATTCCAGATGAATTGAGTATGGGAAATAAAATTCATAATGATTGAGTGAATGAACCACTTATATTAAATAAATAAATGGATGGAATTTGATTAAATAAGAATCAAATGAAAGATGGAAATAAAACTTTAAAGGGTTGGTTAAATGGAAAATAAACTTAAGTTATTGACTTAAGTAAATGTTGAATGGAAACTGAACTCAAACAGAGGAGTGGTTTAAATAAGTTGAGAAATAGTTATTGAATGAATTAACTTGGATTGTTTTCGAGCTAAATAAAATTCAATATTCATAGGTTGGAGATGAATTGAATTTAAGAAAGAAAAATTGGAAATGGAAATCTGAATGAAATGTGGAATAAGTATTTATATTTGAAATGAAGTAGTAAATTGAAGTAAGTTGGAATTCATATGAAATTGGAATTCGATTTGAATATATACACTTCAGTGGTGAAGTAGTAAATAAATATAAGAAAATTTATATTGAACTTAAGAATTGAAGAATGAAATTCTTAAGAAAATTTGCATTGGAGATATACTTAGTAATTTTGGAATGGAAAAATATATACTAAGTGAATAGTTGAATGAAGACTAAAACTGAAGTTGTGAAATGGATAATTGTGAATAAGTAGATAACAATCAAAGGAATGTGAATAAAAGAGAATTGATATAATTGATAATCAATTGGGCTAATTACGTAAGGTGTACGTATATTATTTTATTCGCATAGCTATTTGGTCCAGATGTCGAACACAGAATTTCGAGATTGTTTTATCGATCCGAATTAGGATTTTTCACTCGATTTTCGACGGCGAACCTGGATATGGATTGTTGATTGATTCTGGATATTCTCTATCATAGTTGGTGGCTATGCAAGGAGAATGACGGTTTCTGATCAAGAAACCAGATCTGAGTCCGCACTAGGAAGTCGGGTGGACGATACTAGTTCGGAAGTGAAATTGTGTGATCGATTGAGCGATCGAATGTGATATTGCGTACGGATGATATACGTGCATCGTACGGGCTTAAGTAAAACTAATATTGGAAATTTGTAAAGAAATGTCTAGAATGGTTTTGAAATTGTGATTGAATATTATTGCTTAGTAAGATATACAGGTGTATAAAAGCAATGGATAAATTGGGATTTTTGATTTTAGAAGATAAAATTTAATGGCCCGACAAAAAGGTATGTATTTGAATTTCTATATGAAATTTGATTGGGTTTTTGATCCAGCCACTTGGCTTTTTGTTTTCTTTTTGAGATTGGGAGGCCGTAGAGTCATTTTGTAGTTGTACCGAGCTAGCCACGCAAAGGAGACGCTGGCGAAATTTTTCGGAAATTTAGAGAGTTAGAAAAATTTTGGGAAATTTTTGATAATTCAAAATTTGAATTCAAATTTAAATTTGAATTGATAAGTAAGTGATATTGTTTGGGAAACTTATAGCTAAGTTTGAAAGATGGGAAAAGATAGTGTGTCTGTGATAAAAGATTTGTTGGGTTAATTGTTAAAAACTACTTGGGTTGAGGGAATAGTTAACGGGAATCGAATCATTCTTCCTAAACGGTAATTTCGGGGACGAAATTCTTTTAAGGAGGGAGGAATGTGACGACCCGGAATTTTTGTATATTTGAAATGGGAATATTTAATTTATTTTAAATATTCGAAGGTTAAATTTTAAATTAATTTTCAAATATACAGTATTTATTGAATGATAGATTATTGAATTAGACAATTAAAAATTGGATAAAATGTTGAATCGAGAGTTTTGAGCCAGTTAAAAATAATTTAAAGGCTTGTAAAATTTATATTGGTAATACTGAAGATAATAGAACTTTCAAAATTTGATTTCAGAATATTTTGTTCAGTTTTGAAATTATATCGTTTGAATTGAATTTAAAAATAGCCTTCCGAGGCACAGTCTCGGAATTCGACGAAACCAGTTCCATTGGGTCCGTAATATTGAATTATTATCGGATTTCAAATCTCGTATTTTTCGGAGTGGTTATGCGAGCATACGACACATAAACGCGTTGAACTTAAATCGAATTCAATTCAAATTTAAGTTTTAAATTAAGTCAAACATCAGCATATTATCTCCCTAAAATCACGCCCAGGAACACGGGGAAGAGATCGTGCAAAGCTTACCCCTTCGTTTCAAAGCATGGCCCCGTATCCTTTTCTTTCGTTCAAATCAAATTTATTTACAAACAAAAGCCATTCTTCGTTTGAAATCCACATCTAAGAAAAATGGCCTCTCCTTTTCTTTCAATCCAAATAAAATAGCCGGCCTATTCTCTATCCTTTTCCCCAAAAATCAAATTGTTCAGCCTCATAAATCGCGAGTTGCCCAGTTCAAAGTCGAAGGCGGCGAGCACGATTTCAGTCGCGTATTCCCAGTTCGAGTTCTTTTTCGTCAAGCAGAGAAGGGGGTTAGTCGAATCGATTCTTGAAAGGAGATTCGCGAGTACGAATGAGGGAGTTCTCGCGGCGACGTGGGTGGCTTCGATTTCGAGCCCGAGGTGGTATCGCGGTTGGGGTAGCGCGTGTCGAGGGATGTCGCGTGTGACGCGGTGGCGGATGCCGATTGTGGAAGGAGGGTCGCGATCGATTGCTAGCTGTTTTGTGGCGCTAGGTGTTCGTAGTCGCGATCTTGGTTGCGTGAGAGGATGCGAAGAGGGTTTCGAGAAGGTCGAAGTCAGTAAGAGGTCGTGATGGTTTTCGGTGTCATGGAGTCTCGAGGAGGCCGGCGTTCGATTGAGATGCGATGTCAGATGTTGGCAAGCGTGAGGGTGCGGCATGGTTCCTGGTACCGCAGTAAGGTATATAGTTTAATTAAATGCTTATTCTTACAGAGAATGACTTTTAAATTACCTTTCTATGTTAATTTCTGAACTTGTATGGATTGAGTTTATTTCTGTGATTTTCAAAGTTTAATTATCTAACCATACCATATTAAATATACGTATACATATTTTAAATGTCATTTTTAAAATAATGGAGATTTATTTGTTTAATAAAACTCATGTATTTGTTTTAGCTACAAAGGGATATTTTATTAAAGATAAGGTAATTTAAATAAATATTTAGTAAAGGGAAATTAAGTTAAAATTTAACTATTAGTTTAAAGGAACATTAGTTGGTTTAAATTAAATGAATAAATAATAATTTGTTCGGTTAATTTAAATATTAATAAACTGTATAATTCGTTTATACAAGGTCAAATTCGTGGAGAAATGGCTGAAATGGAAATGGATTGCAAATTAAAAAGCAAAGGTGAGTTAATCTCACTCAGTTAAATTATAATTTAAATTTAATTGGTTAAATTTAAATATGGATGGATGATTGATTTGATTGATTTGATTGATGTGATACATATATATAGTAGTATATAGCAATATATACATATTGGCATATGTATATATTGGAATTGTTGATATTCCCGCATTATATAGCGGATGAGACCCTATGCGCCGCATAATAGCGGATGATATTTTATAAAACCCATATACCGCGATATTCCACCTCGAAGTGGAATTGGTATTGTGCTAACATCTGTGGATGCAGGGAAACAGGTTGGAGGGATCCAACTGGATTCCTCAAAATATTTAATTTTGTTTAAATATTCTGTGATATGGTTGTTGATATCCTGTGACGATTTATATTGGATAATCTGGTTGGATTGAATTTCCCAGTATAATGAGTTATCAAAAGTAATTGAATTGGATTTTTGGAAAGAAATAAAAGAGTAAAATTCAAGTTAAATAATTCTAGTGAATTCGAATAAATTAAATAAGGAATTGTAAAAGAAATAAAGAAATTTCTTAATTCGAACAAATATGGGAAAAGAGGATTTTGGATTTAACAGTGAAGAAATAAATCTTTAACTAAAGTGATATTATTTAAAAATATAAAAGAATTGATTTTATTGAAATTTAAAGATTTAATTTAATTAAAATATTAATTGAAGAAGTTTGGAAATCCGAAATTGGTATTTTAGTTAAAAAGGTTTTAACGCATAATAAAGAAATAAAAGATGAAAGTTAATGTATTTGAAATAATTGAAGTAAATAGGGAAATTTATTTCACAGTAAAGTAAAATGGTAATCAATTGGAAATTGATTTAAGTGTTTAAAAACTTGGATTTTTAAAAGAGAAATGAGATTTTGGAGATATAAACTGGGTTTATAAAGTAAAATAAAATATCAGTGGATATTTGAGAATATAAATTCAAGATGGGAATTTATAAAAGAATATGGATTGGTTTAAAAATAAATGTTGATTTATTTTTAAAAAGATGGGAGTGAGAAGGGTATTTCTCTGGATAGCCAAGTACGTTTTCAAAGCAATTTTTAATATAAGTTAAAAGTTCTAATTGTGTTTTTAAAAGCATGTTTTAGAAAATTGATTATTTCTAAATATTAATTTCCTAAGTAAGTATGTTTTGGAAAATCTATTCTTTTTAAATGTTTAAACTTTAAAGTAAGTATTTTTCAAATCTATTATTGTAGTAATTATATAAAAATGATTTGGTATTATGTTTTAATAAGAGAAACTTAGTTTATATTTGTAAAGTGGTTTCATTTTAAATATTCCTTAAGTATATATTTTGTTAAGGTATTAAAGTAGTTTTTAAATTTCAATATTATAAAGTATATTTATAATAAAGTGTTTTTAAATTATTTAAAATTAAAAGTATTTTGTACTTGGTGATCCAGTGGAAATAATTATTTGGGAAATGTATTCCGTAAGTGGAAACTGTTTGAAATTGTTTTCAAAAGGAGTTTGAAAATAGAAATATATCTTGGAAAGATATTTGGGCAAATAAATAATGTGGGAAATTATTTATTGTGTGATGGTTGCTTGTGGATGTTAATTGATAGTTAAATAACCGACTATCAATATTGGCCAAATGCGCTGATCGTTTCGAAGAGACCGGGATCGAGTTTCCGTATACCAGGATTCTAGGTCTGGAGACTCGAATACCACTTCGATCCGGTTTGTACGTTTCGTGTAACGTGTTCAGAGTCGAAGATGGAGCAGTGAAGTGCAAAGGCTAGTCGCTACTAATCCTGAGGATATTTCCAAAATGGATGTAGTAGGAATAGTGCCTTCGGTTCCGTTCGAACCCGGGACGGACTTGTATGGACGAATGCTTTCGTGACATCGTCAGGTGGACGATGGGCATTCTAAGGGATATGTGCTATAAAAGTATCGTTTAGCCTCGAACCTCATTAACCGGGAATGACTGAAAATCAGGGGTTATGCAGCAAGGCTTCGTGGGTAGCCCCCACTTGAGAGTAAGGTCATCCCTGTCTAGATGTCCCTTTTACTTCGGCTTAGTGGTGCGGTTGCTGATCCCAACCGTGGGGTGATTTTATTTGGAATTATCCAGTAAGGGATGATTCCGGCCTTGTGTTGCAGGGGAGCGGGCGTACTCCTCGGTACTGTGATCTAGGCCACGTACTGTGACAGGTGGTACCCCAGTGCCTAGTCATTCGTTGGAAATCCATTCTCCCTACGTGCCTGTACGGTTTTGATTGTGCCCAACTATTGTTGAAATGTGAGATGCAAGCATTTCAGCTAGATTCTATTTTACTTTCTGTAGACACTATTATAATATCAGAGGATTTGATATAAAGTGTTTTAGCTATCGTAAGGTAAAAACCCGACATGTTTATTTGTGGCGTGGTCTTACGAGATGCTTTTGTTTCCAAAGGATTTTGAAACTTTAATAATCAATTTGAGTGTGATTTTCTCACGCTGGTTTTCCAGACTGACTCGGGTATTGTTTTATATGATGCTCGGGTCAGACCGAGATAAACAGGTTCAGGATATTATGCTGTGGAGCTCAGGAGACGAGCTGGATGTCGATACGTACTCCCGTACTTGTTATTATTTTTCCGCTGTGTATTCAGTTGTATGTTATGGATGTTGATGTACTCTGATGATGTATTCTGTAAATATATTGTATAAACAGATATATTTTTCTTTTTGAGTAAAGATCTGTTTTGTATATATTATATTTTATTCCGCTGCGATGTGAGATTCTGTTGTTGATTTTCTGTTTCTTCTTCTTCTACCTCTTCTTCTTTAACACAAATGGTTCGATTTTCCGGGTCTGGAAAGTCGGGTCGTTACACATTTATACAACACGCTCATTTATTATCTTATAAATTCATTAAGCTTAACCCAATATTATTATCAAATACCTTATAGTCAAGTTGTGAAACTAAATTCACGAGGTGTTTGTATTTAAACTTTTAACTAAATAATTGATTAATCAACGATAATAAATGAATATTTATTATTATCAACTTTCAAAATTCTTTGAAATTTTTCTCTCAGAAACCCTTCTAGATTAAAATCCTCATTTCATAACCATTTTTCAACTCATCGGGTTTTATTTATTATCTATATCCCTTAATATTCTTAGCGTTATTTATTAAACACCTTATAGCCAAATTGTGAAATTCAAATTACAAGATGTTTATAGTTAGATTTTACAAATCATGATTAAAAATCATCCAAGTTATAATATATCTAACTATATATCCTTTCTAAAATATATTCTTTATATATAAAATACAATTCTATGTAAAATTATTTCGTTAACCATATTTTTCAAAAATCATTTTATATATCATTAACAAATAAGCACTCATATATATAATACTCTCAACTCATTCTATGGTGTGCCGCCTTTTGTGAGACTATAGCTTAATATCTAAGAGAATTTCATGAAACCGAGATACAGACACAAGGCCAATCCATGCATCGGCTTCTAAACTATCCGAAGGAAAGAAAACGAATGTGGAAAACAATATAGTATGTAACTTAGGATTAATGGTTTAATGCTTAGTCAACCAATTCATCCTGATTGCTTTGATAGGTGATCACTATGTGTAGATTCAAGTCCATAAGACTATACTAAACGCAAGAGTTTTCCTGCAAAGTCCGACAAGAGAAATTTTATTAAAATTTGATGGAGGATTGTTATGTGTAAATTTTTACAAAATTTGAGTGACATTATTTTGTTTTGGAGAAGAAATAAAAATGGAAAGGAATGTGATCAAATTACGAAGCGTTAGATATGGCTGGGAAACAACGGTTAGAAAAACGATCGTTGGGCCAACGGTTATTTTTCTTGGTGAACTGACATTTCCATTCGTGTATAGATGCATCTTTTGGCGAACAGACACGACTTTTGATGCATATGTAAAGGCAGTACTCCTCTTCACAAAAATTCCTTTAGAAAATTCCGAACTCTCTCTTTCTCTGTCTCTTCGAATCTCGTTTTTATTTTTCTCAAATAATAGGGTTTGTGAAACTACAGATCACAAACTCGAAACTCTTGTCATTATAGTATTCTAACCTAGTTTGAATCGATATTTGTAACACCCTGTAAAATAAATAAATAAATAAGCTTTAAATATAGAATTTGAGCAAACATTGAAATTTTTTTATAAAACTTGGACCATTGTGTTCTTGGCGATTTTCAAAGCAACTTTCATTTTTGAAGTTTTGCGATCGGAACTCAAACAAAGAAGCTATTAGCATTTGAAGTTTTTAGAACGAAAATAATTAAAAAGAAAAAATAAGAAATAAATAATAATAAATGCATGACCCCATGGGTAGACCACCCTCCTCGGGCTGTTCGACCGCTAGCAGTTGACCACCTATAGAGGAGTGGTCGACTGGTCATGCTCTGGCGGCTAAGTTTGAACCTTGGTCGAACAGCCTGGATTTAATTATTTTAAATCTAACAGATACGGTTGATTTAAGTGTCTATAAATACATGCCTGGTCCCTTACTTTTCCTCTCGTATTTTATAATCAAAGCAGCGAAGCTATGCCATTTTCTATTCTCCACTATTTCTATTAACTATAAAATATTAAATTATATATACATATATGTATGTATGTATGTACGTATATGTATATGTATAATCAGAGAAGGGCAAAAAATAAAAGAGAAGAAGAGAAGGAGCGAATTGATACTGCGGAAAAAGGTAATTTGTATAACTATAATCTATATTGCCCTTAATCCCAAACCACTTCTCAGATCTATGATTCTAATAATATGTATATATCATGTTATACATATTTTTTTGGACTGGAAAGGAAAATGAGTCAAACTAAAGGATGAATTCAGATTTGGGAGATTTGGAAAGCTTAAAAGGTGAGCTGGGAATTATATGATTTATATATAACATTGAAATTTATATCATTTAGTTTTATTTAATTTTTATGTCTGTGCAAATTTACATAGTTGTAGGCTTAAGAAGAATGTATTCAATTGAAATCTCGCCTACACATTCTGTAATTTAGGTAATTAGAGTAGGAATGTTATTTACACCGTAGACTAGAAATTTGAAAATCAATCCCTGTTAACTGGGTTTTTAACCAAAAATAAACAAACAGGGGTTAGTGCATCGAAACAAGAACATGATGACCTAAAATTTGGCAAAGACACTCAGAAGGACTAAAGGAAGAGCTCAAGAGAGTATGGAGCCCAAAATAGGCTAACTCCTTAACTCGGCCCGAGTTTGACACTTAACTCGGTACCGACTCTAAATGCCACATCATGGCATCTTCATACTTTTTCCAAGTGATCTCCTAGTCTTCCTATGCATATTCATAATGTTTCGTAGAGTTCTAGAGAGCCATTATCAAGAATGAAGACGTGACAGTCCAAACGACGGGATAATCCAAGTCATGGAAGAATGATAATCAAAACCCATCAATAATCTACCAAATTACATAGAGGATATCTAAACTAACCAAGGAGTTCAAAACAAGAAGATTTAGCCAAAGATTGGCTAAGGATTAAACTTGGTACCAAGTTAAGGCTTTGACTCGGTACCAAGTTTAGCCGTTAACTCGTGTCATCGGGACATTTCTTGTGCTATCTTGGGCTGATCTGCGGACTTCCCTAGAAGCAAGCTTTTGATCCAATATGATTGCTACATCTACAAATTCAAACCATAGTGCAACTAAGAAAGGATCGGGCTTCTGTCATCACTATGCAGAAACCTTGTCATTTCTTTAACTCTTTCTCTACTCCATAGTCACCAAGGCAGTTCTTTTAGGCAATTCTAGGCACTCAAAACAATAAAGTGGATGTTGGCATAGTTAATAGCTGAACCACTATAAAATCTCCGTTTCTCATTTACTTTTCTACTATTTTCTATTATATTTGTTCTGTTCTAATAGGGCTAGTGCATTCGTATCATACTCCAAGGTGTTGATCCATTTTTTGAGTTAACATTTTAGTGCTTTTACTGAGAACAATTGAACCTTGGCTTAGATCTTGTTTTCTATTTTGGATTAGAAGAGATCCAATGGTTAGATCCAAGGAATTTTTTTTGAGGGATTTGAAGGATTGCTATTGAAGATCAATGGGACCTAGAAAACAAAAATTCACTTCTGGGAGATCAATAGGAGCAGCAGTTGAGGGTGATGAAGAAAACCCACACCAACCTAAAGATAACAATACCAACAATCAACAAATGGAGGTTAACAATGGAAATGAAGCTCTAGGATCCTTCACTCAACAGGAAGTTGTAACCAAAGGAGAGCTCAACAAGATGGTTAATGAACTTAACCAGAAAATCCCTGATAGCCAAAAAGCTCACAAGGATAATATTGATACTTTGATAGCACTACAGCCGCCAAGTGCTCCAAGAGCTAGGCAAGAAATTGCAGCTACTATGGAACATGAGAATTCCTCCTTTTCAGGCTTAAATGGGAGGAATGACAAACAAAAATAGAAAGAAGTAGCTGGTGGAGCTTCAGGGATTATTATAGGAGGGCAATGGAAGTGCTCCTCTTATCGGAAGACAACCTAGTGCTAACCAAAATCTTGGAGTGAACACTCATCAACTTAAAAACGCAATGCTTGTTTCTGACTCTGAAGATGACATGCAACTTAATGGTGATGGATTAGAACTAAATGGTAATGTAAACATGCAAAATGCTGGAAAGGAAGTCCAAACTACCACGGTAAGACCGACCGCACGCCAATGGAACTCTACAGGAGTGGTTCTCCAGGAGAATGGAGAACCTAGGCTTCAACTGGCAAACCGAGACCATTTGCAGAGTCAAACACTCGATGTAGCCCCTGACAGTCAATTACCGTGCCAGCAAAGACAACATCGCTGACATGGTCAAATGGTAGATGAATGAAAGTAGGGCTAGAAAGAACGAGGAGTAGGGTTCCACACCAAGCCGAACTCCGTTCATGGAAATGTTTTAAGAGAAGAATATACTTGGAAGTTCCCCATGCCACTATGCCATCATACAACGGCACAACATATCCCAGACAATAAATCTTCTTAAAAGGAGTTGCTTCCACGTGGATTACTAGACTTCCACCGAAATCCATTTCCATTTTGACGAATAGGAAAAGAGGTTTTTTGAGTAGTTCAGGCTCCATTCTACATGTACAAGGACGTGATGTCTCTATCTAGCTTGTCATAAGGACCTAGAGAATCTCTAAAAGGCTTCTTGAGCCGATGGAACCACGCTCTTGCAAGCAAATCTTCCCATGCACATCCATAAGCCGCACATCACTTCTTGGGCTGATGGAACCACGCTCTTGCAAGCAAATCTACCCGTGCACATCCATAAGCCACACATCGCTTCTTGGACCGATGGAACCATGTCCTTACAAGCATAAACTCCTATGCACATCCATAAAATGCACGTTGCTTCTTGAGCTGATGGAACTGCGCTCTGGCAAGCAAATCTCTTCGTGTGCCTCCCATAAGCCGCATGTCACTTCTGGAGCCAATGGAACAGCGCTCTTGCAAGAAAATCTCCTTGTGCGCCTCCCATAAGCTGCATGTCGCTTCTGGAGCAATGGAACTACGCTCTTGCAAGCAATCTCCCTATATGCGTACCCATAAGCCACTTGTTCACTACTTGAATCGATGGAACTATGTTCAAGTACACTCCACTCCTTCGTTGCTTGAACCGATGGAAATGTGTTCATGTATGCTCCATTTCTTTGTTCAAGTACACTCTATTCCTTCACTACTTGAACCAATGGAACCGCATTCAAGTATGCTCCATTCCTTCGCTCTTTGAACCGGTGGAGCTGTGTTCAAGCACGCTTTATTCCTTCGCTGCTTGCTCCGATGGAACCACATTCAAGTATGCTCCATTCATTCGCTACTTGAACTAAAGGAACTGCATTCAAGTATGCTCCATTCCTTCGTTGTTTGAACCAGTGGAACCGCGTTCAAGTATGCTCCATTTATTCGCTACTTGAACCAATGGAACTACGTTCAAGTATGCTCTATACCTTCACTGCTTGAATCGGTGGAACCGTGTGTCAGTATGCTCCATTCCTTCACTACTTAAACCGGTAGAACCATGTTTAAGTACGCTCTATTTATTCGCTACTTGAACTAATGGAACTACATTCAAGTACACTCCATTCCTTCGCTACTTGAACCGGTGGAACCGCGTTCAAGTACGCTCCATTCATTCACCATTAGAACCAATGGAACTGCATTCACGTACTCTCTATTCCTTCGCTGCTTGAACCGATGGAACAGTATTTGAGTACGCTCCACTCGTTCGTTACTTAAACCGATGGAAATGTGTTCAAGTATGTGTCATTCCTTCGCTCCTTGAAACAATGGAACCATGCTCAAGTACGCAATATTTTCATATACTACAATTCACACATCGCTCCTTGAACCGGTGGAACCGTGTTCTCGCAAGCGACTCACACATGCTCCATACAACCAAGAAAGTGCTGGCATCCCCGACAACGTTGGGAAATGGAAAATCATAAATCAATTGGGAAATCCACTCGTAACTATCAAAGACTCAGCGTCACCTGGAGATAGGGAGCTTGAAGAGAATTCTGTAAAGTTGGGTTATTTGTGCGCAAATCTCTAGGGATAGAGATGGGAAGTGCAATCGGGATTTCAACAACAAAGCTGGAAAAGTTAGAATACGATGCTTGGGATCATGATAGAACCACAAGTTCCTAGAAATTGGAACTATCAAACAACCTAAACCGGGGGTAGCCAAACGGTTTCCCATATCACATGATCACTTATCGAATGCTAGAACCAATGTTTGATGTAAACAGCCCTACGCAATGGGGGCACACATGCTGGCACTCGGTCGAGATGAGCTCCACTGAGCTTGAATGGAAAACAGCTGCAGAGTTGGCTAAATCGAGATACACCACTGTTCTATTATGTCGAATGGAGTATTTTGGCAATCGCAACAGAGCTAAGCAATATAATACGCTGAATAACCATGAAATTGGAAGGAAAATTGGTCCAGCCTCCTATGCACCAATGTTGCCCCGGCAACATTAGGAAATCTGAACTGTCATATCGACAAGAGAATAGAACTCCTTAGAGTTCGGCATCACCCAGAGATAGGCGATAACAGGAAGAACTTATCACCACCTAGAGAGAGGCGACGAGGAAAGGCACTCCCAGAATCAAATCATCGACGCACCAGTTTTCAAAGACAGAAGTAGGTGCTCGACTGAGTTCTCAAACTCTAACCTACAAGAATCCAATACAGCCCAAAGACTGGCAATGTCTAGAGGAAAATGCTTATCTTCCAGGATTCTAATGCTACTCAGAGACTAGCGACATTAGGAAGGATAGCCCTCTACTATCATAGATTTGTCATGGCTTGGATGCTAGTCACGCTTGGAATAGTCGGCCACGCAGAGATCGATCAAGTACTTTAACTTCTTCTTCCGAAAAACGAACCGTTGTCCGAAGACAAACAATGGAAAGGAGAGAACGCTAAGAAATTAAGCAACTTAACCGTTAATTCCTGAAGATTGAAAGACGAATGAGGTGAATATCTACAATAACACTGTTGGCCCAGCAAAATGCATATTAGCTCGGAACAAGCAACAATAATTGTCATAGATTCAAGACAAGCACTACCGAACTATACCAGTCTGTGATCGGGGTGGGAAGAGCGCAGCCGTACTAGGGGCAATGTAATGACTGACCCCACAATGTCTAGTTTCCTATAAGTGCCTAGACCTTAGCACTTGGAAACAGCAATGTCCGCAAATGGAAGTCGGATTGCAACAAAAGTCGGTTGGAGGGAATTTAACCATACACAAACAAGAATAACCATGGAATTGGTTAAGCAACCACTCCATACCACCAATGGAAGCACTTGACAGTTATAAACAAAACTAAGTGATGGAAATGCTGAGACACTCAGGTCGATGAGGAATGCTCATAGCAGTAAATAATCGATGCATTAGCTTACAAAGATAGAGGTTGGTGATCAACTGAGTTTCTACCCTTGTCTTTAGAGGCCTATAGTTGCTCAAAGATAGGCGACAATAGGAAGACATAACCATTCAAAGGCCAATCAAATGGTTTGGCTCTTCATTATAGGAATCGGCCGCTGCTTGGAGATAGGGCGGCGCCGAAGGAAAATCCACAGGATCGAGTCGCTCATGTGCTAGTTTATAGAGACAGAAGTTGGTGCACAACCGAAATTCCTGTATTCAACTTAGAAATAATTTTCATGCAGCCCAGAGATAGGCACTCTCGAGAAAATGTTGCTTGGAACCAAGCAGTTGAGTTACCAGTTCTTGAAGATAGGAATTAACATATGAACAAGATTTCTGTGATGACGTTAGCAGTCAAGCAAGGCACATACGGCTAAGGGCAAGTAAGGAAAATCATGGAAAATCGGAAATTAAATCATCGGATTTTCTCAATCCTAGAGTACGATTGAGAGCCAGGCCGAGGGCAATCGAATCATTTTCCCTACTCATTTCCACCTCTCACAAATGCCCAAATATAGCCGTTTGAAAGAGATAGTCCCGCGAAAATGGATAGGTGCCCAAATACTTGGTCGAAGGGAACTTACCAAGTCCAAACATGAATAACTGCGGAGTTGGTTAGATAACAGTTTAGTTTTGCAAAATAGAGCATTCTAGCAACAAATTGCCATAGAGGGAAATGAAGGTCTTAATGTTTAGGAATTTGGCATTGCCCAAAGATTCACACATCAAAGAAAAATCCACATAGTTGATTCATTCATGTGCAAGTTCTTGGAGATAAAAACTGATGCATGATCAGTATCTCAATACTGGGCTGGGAAGAATTTACTATGACAAAAGATGGCGGTGACACACCTTTCCAATACATACATCCAGAATGACATTGGACAATGAAGTCAACTTGGAAGAATTTGATCGCAATCGAGGAAACCTAATCTCCTGAAAATGTATGGACTTAGTATTCAGAGAGATCATCCCTATAGACTGGGGCATATATACCTACACTTGGTCAAAATGAACTTAACCAAGCCTAAGCCGCTAAATTGGCTAAACCATGCTACATTATAGTTCTGAACAGAGATACGTAATAGAACATGCCAAAATGACTGCAGGAATATTATTTACATGCGTGGTGTCGCGGTAAATAAATATGCTGCACAATAGCATTGAACTTGTAGTAGCAAGAAAAAACAATGTTCGGAATTGAGTAATTAAACCACCAATCCCCGAAGATAGAAACTAGTGTGCAAATTGGATTTTAGAAACCCCAAAGAAATAGGAATCAACATTATCGATATGAACCCGATGGTGTGGAAAATAACAAAATATGCTATCCTTGCAATCGACTACCCATGGCAAAGATGAACCGCTTTCCATGATCGCGGCAAAAAAGACAAATAGACAAGTGGAAGTAGTAAACCAAAAGTTCTCGATACTAAGAGGAACCTCTCAATAGTGAAAGGCTCATAATTGAGTCATTGATTTTCTGGTTTACGGAGATAGAAACCTATAGGAATCTTCCATCGCCTAGAGATTGGCAACATCAAGAAGATGTAATCACCAGCCTTCAGGAATTTTATTGTTCCACAGAAATTGGCAACTTTAAGGAAGGATAATCGAAATCGAATAATCCATGCACTAGTTTTTGGAGATTGAAACTATGCTTGACTAAACTTTAACAACAGCATTGGCAACCAAGCAGGACATGCTCGGAAGAGGATAAGAAAAGAAATTCATGCAAAATTGAAAACAAGAACTATTGGACTTTGTCCTGATCCAAGACCGGGATTGGGGAAGCTCAACTAGATAGGGGGAAGTCAGATAATTTTCCGCACATGTTTAACTTACAATAATGCTCGGACCCATGGCAGTGGAACCCCATCAATAGGATTCAGTTCACAACAGAAACAAATGACTGAGGAGTAAATATTATGGATAATGTTCCCTAGCGATAGAGAGCAAGGTAGAGCTTAGACCATGTGCAATGATAGTTAGTCAAAAGGAACACAATCAAACACATGCAGGAATGGATATGGGGTTGTTTAAATGACGTCCTATGTCCCCAAACAGAGCACTTTGGCAACTAAACATGGATGAATAAAAACATAAGAAAAGAAATTGCCGGGATTCTATCTATCTGCACAAATTTGCGAGACAATGGAGGCCGCTCCCGCATAAGCATAACTAAAAAGAAGGATGACGGGACAATAAGCTTCGAGGAATCCCTGCATGCTCCTCCCTCTTCGTCCAAAGCTCTTAAGGCCATGTACTCATTTAGAGAAGGAGGCAAATTTAGCGTCAGCTCTATAAGAGAAACCGTGCCTTGCAATTCCGTAGTAATCAATCATCCCAGTATGATAGATAAAAAACAAAGCCTAAGCTATGAAGGATCCAACTTCTGGAGGAATTGAAGTTACTTCGCTAGACTAAAGAAGGGATAACCAGAAGGTTATTCTAAATAATAAAACTCAACGTTCAACACTATCAGGTATGTTTACTTTGAATAATATTCCCATATGAACAATGCCCGGAATCCAAAAGAAGTCGACATATGTTGACTGGTCGGATTCCAAGCATTGACCGGGGCAAGTGAACCGTGCTATCTATACAAAGTGAGCCCAGTGTCGCGAACACCACAAACGGACCATCCTGTGTAGATAGCTCATTCATGCTAGAAAAATGAGTCAAGTCGTACTTTAAGATTATCTTTCTTGGGACTTACCAATTATCGATGAGAAATCGATAACGGAGCCACTGTCCGGAGCGACGCAGGAAGCTTTCCTCTTCAGGATCACTGAAGTACAGAAACAAGAAAAGTGATACGATGGAATCATTCACTATATCAGATTTTGGAATATATCATCGCACTAGAATTCAAATAGTGATAAGAACGTAGCTAAGTTCTCAAAAAGAGACGGTTGAAGACGGAGAGCAAGATTTGGCTTCAGAACGGTGTTACCAAGGCAAAACTTAGTTTCACCACCAGTCGAGTTCAATCCAAAATTCGACCATCTCCCTTCGAAATTGCTAAGTCCTGGACTCGGGACAAGTTAATAATTAACTCGGTCCCGAGTTTACCACTCCAACCCGCGTCCGCTCCAACTCACCACAATATACCTATATATCAACTTAAAGCCTTGTGTAATTTTCAGAGTGAAGATCGCATCGTTAGTATAGAGAATTGAAATTCAAATCGAAATCAGAACAAATAGCAAATCAAATTTAACTAGTTCAAAACAGCATCTTGAAACAAAATCTGACAACGATTGGAACACATAAGATAGTTGTTCAAGACTTACCTTGTTCCAAAGAACACTTTGTTTCCAACAAAAGCATACTCTGTGGGGGCAAATGTTACTTGGTTTTTAACCAAAAAGAAACCAATAGGAGTTAGTGCATCAAAATGAGAATAGGATGACCTGAAATTTGGTAAACACACTCAAAAGGACTAAAGGAAGAGCTCAAGAAAGTATGGAGCCCAAAATAGGCTAAGTCCTTAATTCGGCCCGAGTTTGGCCCTTAACTCGGTACCGACTATAAATGCCTCATCATGGCATCTTCATGCTTTTGCTAAGTGATCTCCTAGTCTTCATATGCATATTCATGATGTTTCGTAGAGTTCGAGAGAGTCCATCATTAAGAATGAAGATGTGATGTTCTAAGAGTAGGATAATCCAAGTCATAGAAGAATGATAATCAAAACCTGTCAATACTCTACCAAATTACATGGAGGACATCTAAACTAACCATGGAGTTCAAAAAAAGAAGATTTAGCCAAAGATTAGCTAAGGATTGAACTTGACACTAGGTTAAGGCTTTGACTCGATACCAAGTTTAGTTGTTAACTCGTGTCATCAGGACATTTCTTGTGCTACCTTGGGCCGATCTCTAGACTTCCCTAGAAGCGAGCTTCTGATCCAATATGATTACTACCTCTATAAATGCAAATCATAGTGCAACCAAGAAAGGATCAGGCTTCTTCCATCACTACGCGGAAGCCCTATCATTTCTTCAACTCTTTCTCTACTCCACAGTCACTCAGGTAGTTCTTTTATGTAATTCTAGGACTTAGAATCTGTTTAACACTTATACTTATGATAAATTCTTTCTCAATCACCTTGTGATCTCATTCAAACAAGAACAAACCAATAATTAAAGCTATAAAGTGGACGTAGGCTTATTTAACAGCTGAATCACTATAAAATCCCTGTGTCTTCTTTATTTTTCTGTTATTTTCTATTATATTTGCTCTGTTCTAACATGGCTGGTGCTTTCATATCATATTCCGGGGTGTTTATCCATTTTTTGGGTTAACAATCCCTAAATTTGTTAAAGTATAATGCTGATAAG
Source organism: Allium fistulosum (assembly GCA_030737815.1). NCBI lineage: Eukaryota > Viridiplantae > Streptophyta > Magnoliopsida > Asparagales > Amaryllidaceae > Allium > Allium fistulosum. Next base: position 306,502,162 of record CM060904.1, on the reverse strand, counting down.
ACTGTAAGTTTTATTTCAGACTTATTATATATGGTTGTAAATTGTTAATATTAGTTTAGATTGCCCTAGGTTGACATTGAATGTGAATTTCTATGTTTTAATTTATTGGAAGCTTTGTTGGTACAATTTAGTCATATCTATTTCCATATAATTTCCATAGGTTATCCTTCTCCTCAAATATGTATAAAAAGTGCATCATTTGAAATAATAAGGAATATACCAAAAAGTAAAGAGATGTGGAAAGCACTGATGATCTCCTCCACAGTTTACACTGTCTATTTCAAAAAAGAAAGGAGAATCCCTTGTTATTTCAAATGGAGCAAAAGTAGTATTTTTGGGTAATTTATGGAAAGTTATAACAATAATCCTTTTTAGGAAGGATAGCTCTAATAAGTTAAAATGTGGAAATTTATATTCTTCACAAAAAGTACATATAAGTGTATGTTACAAAATTCCTAAGCATGGGAATTAATAAATTAGAAATATGATTACACACACACACAGATATATATATATATAACTGTGCCTACTGACTATATATATACATATAATGTAATATACGTCGATATTCGTATTAGTTATAATTAGCAAGACTAGTTATTAATATCGTAGTAAACCATAGGACTTGTAGGTTGAAATGAAAAAGAGATAGTAACTCCAAATTTAGTATGGCAATACATGTGCAGTTAATAGGGAATTATAGGAATTAAATGGTGACATAATTACATTTAATGAGATTGGTTAAAGGACTTAATATGGCATGTATAGGGAAATGAAACAAGCATAATGAATAATTAAATGTCATTAGAGATTGTCCCATTAGAATAATAATGACCCTTTATTACAAACAGTTGAAATTTATGGAATATGGGAAATAAGCATACAAGATAGGAATTGAATACTATGAGGCAGTATAATTTTCATAGTGGGTAATTATATCGGGGACATCCGATAAAATTGGAATGATACAGAGAAGATTAGCATGGCCCTTACGTAAGGATGACACACAAAAATCAAGAAATGATCCAAATTTTTAATTCTTTTTCATTCCAAATCATTGTGTCGAAATGTCTTATCATTGTTTTAGGAACCCCTATTAATGCGTTTGGCCAACGTTATCAATGGAGGTTCTTAAAACACTAGAACGAGACATTTCGACACAGTGATTTGAAAAGAATTTTTTTCTAGGATAAGTGCGAATTGGTGGGCCTAGCCTAATATTTAGGCTTATGATGATTGGTTTGGTTTAGAATGGGTTGGAATGCGAGGTCGGTATAGTTACACAATAGAAGTCCACCCTTCGCCTAGAGGGTACCAGCAGTTGTGTATACTTAATACTGATGTGGGACATCTCTAACCATAAAACCCATGGGGATGGGATATACATTTGTGTATAAGTATGGGAAATATACCAAGGGTTCGCCTTGAATTTGAAGTATTAAATGGCTCGGTACCTTTAGGGATGTCAAGGGGTTTACTTTGGAGTGGAAGGCATCAAATGACCATTTGGTCTGCCTTCTCCCTATATAAAAAGTCTTAAATAACTTACGACGAGACCTAATAAGGAAATGGGGTCTTCTTCATTTCTAACGAGACATATTAATTAACTAGGAGGGGTATATTTCGTTGACTTACATTAGGTTAGTCTAAACAGGATTTTGGCTTTGGGAGTTCGACAAGCTATGTCAATATTGTTGTTGGACCAATATTTAGTAGTTAGACTGGCATATAGGCTTGGACCACGAATGAACCCAAGCGGTTGTTAGTAAAGACTTAGGTTATGTGCTGACGGATTTTGCTTTCCACTAGTATAGAATCTGTATAGGATATGCAAAGATCTCATTGTTTAATTAGTTGTTTGTTTGTTTATTGGAGGTGGGCTAGTTAACCCTTAGACGAGTCTTTTAGATGCATTAGTAATATGACAATTATATCATAAAGCCTTATCTAGAGGTCATCGGTCTTTGTAGCTAGAGCCGATTGACTGGCGATTATGTTATGAAGAGCCAGCTTTTTTGGTTGGGGTATTAACGCCGTTGGGTCTGCCTGTTCTCCGCTTATGAAATTATATGGAGAGCATCAGTATGAAGTAAGAAGTTTGGCCAAACAAATCAGAGCCAAAAATTAGCTAAGGATTGGGATCGGTACCGATCCTATTGGAACGGATCAATATCAACCCAAAAATATGGCCAATTTTGCTCCAAACTTTATGAGCTCTCTCTGCATGATGACTATAGGCTTCTTACAAAGCAATTCTCGATCCAAGAGCTTTCCAACCCCTATAAATACCATCTCATCTGCAATAGAAAAGGGATCGACTCTGATCTCTACTGAAACTCTGCCATTGTTTCTTCATGCTTCTTCTCCCTCACAACAACCATTAAAGGGCAACTAAGATCCTTTCGGTTGTCTCAAACAATGGTGGCTTGATCTAACTTAGGAAAGAAGAACCATATTGTAATCCAAACTACTTTGTAACAACGGTTGATCAATAAAGTGGACGTAGGCTTCATTAACAGCCGAATCACTATAAATATCTCTTGTCTCTTTACTTTTTCTACGATTTACTATTGCTTTTTCTATTTTATTTTCCTTGATAAACATTTTGGAGCATTCATACTCAAAACCAGGGTGTTGATCCATTTTTCGGGTTAACATTTTGGTGCTTTCACTGAGAAGGCTTCAACTCAGGCTTAGATCTAGCTATCTACTTTGGATCAGACAAGTTTAGAAGTTAGATCCTCAATCCCTGCTTAGAAGACTTATCGCTGAGAATCAATGGAACCGTGAAGAAACAGAACTACTTTCTGAAGATCCATAGTTGTAATAGCTGGAGAAGAAACCAATCCTCAGCAAGTTGAGGTCAACGGCGCCAATAATCCATTAGTCAGAGCAAATTCTGGAGCCAACACAGGAGACCAGGCGCCGGGATCTTCTATCCAGCGTGAAATTGTCACTACAGGTGAATTGAATAAGATAGTTGATGAAATCAATCAAAAGATAGAGAACGACCAAAAAGGTCTTATGGACAAATTAAATACCCTCCTGACCACGCAATCACTTGTTGCTCCAAGAACCATGCTAGAGCCTGTGGCTACCATAGAGCAGGAAAACTCTTCCTTTTCTGGCCAAAACAAAAGAAATGAAAGGCAAAAGCAGAAGGAAGAAATGGTTGGAGTTGTAGGAATCACTATAGAAGGAAACGTAGGCACTCCACCAACTACAAAGCATCCCTCCATGAACTTGAACCAAGGGGTGAAAACCCCACGGGAAGATATAGCAGTGGATCTCTCCGACTCTGAACATGGAGAGCAGCTTGATGACGATGAGTTGGAAGGAAACACTAATGCACTCAATATCGGCAGGGAGGTCCAAACTCCCCTACCCGACCAACCGCAAGCCAACGGAACTCCGAGGGAGTGGCTCTCCCGAAGACAAGAGAGCCTAGGCTTCAGCCCACTTACCAAAATCGTTTGCAAAATCAAACACTTGGTATAATCACTAACGGCCAACCCACAGATTATCGAACATCCAAGACATATATGGCGGACATGATCAAGCGTCCAATGAACAAAAGTAAGGTTAGGAGAGATAATGAATGCGGATTCGCTCCAAGCCAGACTCCCTTTACTGATGACATTCTGAATGAACGATACCATGAACAGTTCATTATGCCGACTATTCCATCATATGATGGAACTAGAGACCCGAAACCTTACTTGAACAAGTCCAGTTGGTACATGGATGGAGCAAATGCTTCGAATGCTATTCGGTGTAGATGTTTTCTGATCTTCCTAAAGGGAATTGCTTCCATGTGGTTCAACAGGCTCCCACCAAAATCCATCTCTACTTTCAATGAATTAGAAACAAAATTCCTTGATTAATTTAGGCTTCACACGGCACAACCAAAAGACGTGATGTTCTTATCTGGCCTATTCTAGGGATGAAATGTATCTTTGAAATCCTTTACGAGTCGGTTCAACACAACAGTGACTGAAGTAAGTAACCCAAACGAAGATATGGTCTTCATGGCCCTGGTCCATGCCATCCATCCCGACAGTGAATTCAGAAAATGGATCGAAATGAAACAACCTACCATTAGGAAGGAATTTAACCGAAAGGCAAGCTAGTACTTGAGATTGGAAGAGACAGAGAAGCTAGATGGAAAATGTAACAAACTGTTTTTCCGTACCCTTTGAGTTTACAATAAACCACACATGTCCAACTCAAACTGAACAAAAAGGTGGATAGTTAGGGTAAATAAAAAGAAAAGAACGGAGAACAGAGAAAAACAGAATCTCACAGCGGAATCGACAACATATAATATAACAAGGACAGTAGAAACTGTCACTCCAAACATACAGAGTATATCAGAGTTAAAAACAAACCTTAGCAGCTGGACAGTTATAAAATCCTGACCTTACAAATGCTGATAGGGATACTATATAATACAGTGGAAAATAAAATACTACGATAGGTGAATCTTCAGCTCCCCTCCATAATCTCCAAATATTCAAAGACAACCTGGGAAAATACTCGGTCTGATCCGAGCATTGTAAATAAATAATACCCGGATAAGTCTGGAAATACCAGAGTGAGATAACTCGAATAATGGGGTTCATATAAAGTTCTGTGAGACCACTCCGCTAGAGCAGAACGGGTTTTTACCTTACAAGAATAGCATCCATATAGACAAGAACAGAAATAAACATCAGGAAACAAATGCAAATAGAGATGGGCATAATTAATATTAAAACCAGACTTGAAAGAATGGAAATAAACCAAGTAAAATATAAATTAGACAGTGGATAGAACAAGAAAAACAGTCCAACTTGATAGAATACAAAATAAGGTAACCGTCCAACTTGATAGAATGGAAAGAATAAGGTAACAGTCCAACTTTGATAGAATGGACTAAATCAATATTTAAATGTCGTGATGAGGAGTTTGCTCTACTCGTGGCAATTTAAAGCTATAACAAATTCAGGGATAAGAATCAAACAAGGAAAGGAAATTTTCCAAAAAATGACAAGGAAGGTGCACCCCCTTTGAAGTATACCTCTAGTAATATACTCCTGAGCTCGGCTACATATCGTGCGACACTTCTCGGAAATGTACCAACCGGACCACGCCAGACCTTACCGAGTATCCGAATATTTCCACATCTAAATGAATGTTACTAAACTGAAGGATTGTGTAATATGGAATATAATAAATAACTAGTGTAGAAAATAATAATAGCAATAAAGAAAATTAAGTGAATTGATATATGAATCTTGAGTGTATATATAGTGTGTGATGAGATATGACTTCTGGAAATTGACATCTATTTGAATCTAAGAGTTGTGACCTTCTAGGAAGAAGGAACCCTTTGATCAAAAGAAGTGCCTTTTGGAGAAAACTGACAGTTGCAGATTCAGTCGACTGAAATTGCTTGGGCAGTCGACTGAATTTCAAACGTGCACAAAAACATACACAGTGTCAGTCGACTGAGATATTGTATTCAGTCGACTGAATACTGTTTTTCAGTGCATACAATAATTTTATAAAACAAGTGGTAAAAGTAATTTGTGAGTGAAGAGCTTTGAGGTTAGATTTTAACAAAATTCTATACTAGACTGATAACATATAGACACAATCAATACGAACCATATTTGAGTTGATGTGCTCGGATTTTCCATAGTCGTAGATTTGTGAAGATCATTCGCCTCTTGTCAACATTCAAAACCTTATGATCCAACATTCTCCCCCTTTTTGATGATGACAACTCTATTTGCTACGATTGAATCTTTGACATGAATTTGTTAAAATATATCTCCCCCTGAGTAATATGCTTGCAATTTATCATTTATATTGTATTCTCCCCCGAATCTATGCTATATTTCCTGTAAACAACAATTTATGTTTTTCTCCCCCTTTTTCATCGACAAAAAGAAGAGTACTCAAGGTATAGAGTAGTTAAAGTACGAGAAAAATGGTATAGAAACACACACATATATATATGAAACAGAAACTTAACATATAAACAAAATAATAATACAACATGACATACACATAGAAAACATAGAGTTTTAGATAATGACTAAATACTACTAGAACTTAAATATGTCTGAAAACAACGTCTAACAACATCATTGAAAATAAAAAAAAATACTTATACATCACCTTGACTTCCATCATTTGAACTGTGATCTTCTCCTTCAATTTCTTCATCATCTGTTTCGTCACCTACCTCTTCAGCTTCTTCCTCCTGCTCCTCATTTTATGTAGACCAAGTAAAATGTTCTACCGGTCATTTTCCATGAGATGTCAGTACGTGGACGGAGGCAGAAGATTGTTGGGAGAATGTGATAGTATCCCAGATATTTTTGAGGAAGGACATAATATAATTAAGCTTTTTATTGACCTTTGAGACATTTTTATCAACTCCAGAGATAGTTGATTCTACTCGAGATAGACGATTATCGAGAAGTCTCTGATTACGAGAAATGGTAGTTACGGGTTCGTGAGGCCGAGCTTCAGGATCTATTTCTTGAATCTCGTAAATTTCTCGAGTAGGTCGAGGAGGTTGAGATGAAGAAGAGGCTTGCACACGTGAAGTTTGTTGACGAGGTTGTTAGGAGGAAGGTTGAGCTTGACCCGCAGCTTGGTTTTCAAGCCAATGTTCATAAGTAATTATGGTGTGGTCAAGATATTGCTTTGGTAGGTTCATGAGACTAAGGGTTTTAGTATTTAAGGAACCTATGTTTGAACATTCAGAATCAACAAAAGGAACATCAAAATGTTTGAGAATGCACATGATGTAAGCACCATAGTAGATCATCCTCATTCGTCCTTGGTTAAAATTTTAAAACTCATCTTGAATGACCTTGGCCCATTTTACTCGTCCGTTTCCCCAAATGGCGTATAAGGATTGGAAATCACGCCGATAGACTTTCTCATAACTTCCGATGCGGGGATTGATGGTGTGCGTAAGCACTCTATGCATAATACGAGCTTTTGGTCTTAGTGCTACCTCTTTTAAATTTGTTAATCATCTAAGAGGAATAAATGACTAACTCGATCTTGGGTATCCATGTTTATAGCAATCTCAGATAGCTCGTCACCTTCATCGGAACATTGCAAAATCCGTGCAAGTCGCTGTAGTGGAAGGAAAATCTTTTTACCACATACTACCATCCAAATGCAGTCATCCGGATTTGTAATTGGGTGGTGATCTAGATTTAAGTTTGCGTAGAAAAGTTTAACAAGAAGGTGATTAATCTTGTTATTATTTGCCGCAAAATCAATGAGATGCTCTACTCCGCTACAGCGAGCTAAGTCTTGAATTGCATAGGAAGAAAAATCAGGGAATTTTATAAAAGAACCTTCGAAATTGTCTGGGATAAAGTCACTGCTATGCTATAGGATCGAAATGGCCAACAATTGTAAACAATGTAAATGTAGTGGTAGTGCGATATAAACTAAGTTATCTGCTGATGAGAAATATGAGTATAAAAAGTAAATAGTAAAGTAAATGACAGCATGGATTTTTATACTGGTTCGAACTCCCATTGTACGTCCAGTCCCAGACTCCTTCTGGAATTTAACTATCAACCGTCACTTAACCCGGAGGAATAGGTTTACACCGCCTGAGCAACCGAACAGGACTTCTACTGCCTAAGCAACAGAACAGGACTTTGACCACATGAGCTACAGAACAGGACTTTGACCGCCTGAGCAACCGAACAGGACTTTGTTACAAACTGGATTTTAACTTGACTTTGTGTGTTCTGTATAACACGGATTTGTCACTTGTAGTACACCCTTCCTATAATCTTATCCTCAAAGTAGATGTGTATATTTGTGTGTTTATGAAGATTAGGAAGCATAATATTGCTTGAAAAGTATGGAAATGAATATATAAGCAATGATTGTATGAAAGCTTGTATATATTGAACTCAAGAATTCTAAGTGCTATAGATCAAAAGAGAATAGAAAATTAAGTGAATTGATCTATGAATCTTGAGTGTATATATAGTATGTGATGAGATATGACTTTTGGAAATCGACATCTATTAGAATCTAAAAGTTGTGACCTTCTAGGAAGAAGGAACCCTTTGATAAAAAAAAGTGTCTTTTGGAGAAAAATGAAAGTTGCAGATTCAGTCGACTGCAATTGCTTGGGCAGTCGACTGAATTTCAAACGTGCACAAAAACATGTACAGTGTCAGTCGACTGACCTAAGTGATTCAGTCGACTGAATGCTGTATATATAAAAAATTTCACCCAGTACCAGTCGACTGACATATTGTATTCAGTCGACTGAATACTGTTTTTCAGTGCATACAATAATTTTATAAAAGAGTGGTAAAAGTAATTTGTGAGTGAAGAGCTTTGAGGATAGGTTTTAACAAAATTCTATACTAGACTGATTACATATAGACTCAATCAATACGAACCATATTTGAGTTGATGAGCTCAGATTTTCCATAGTCGTAGATTTTTGAAGATCATTCGCCTCTTGTCAGCATTCAAAACCTTATGATCCAACATTCTCCCTCTTTTTGATGATGACAACTCTATTTGCTACGAGTGAATCTTTGACATGAATTTGTTAAAATATTTCTCCCCCTGAGTAATATGCTTGCAATTTATCTTTTATATTGTATTTCCCCCTTAATCTATGCTATATTTCCTGTAAACAACAATTTATGTTTTTCTCCCCGTTTGTCATCGACAAAAAGAAGAGTACTCAAGGTATAGAGTAGTTAAAGTACGAGAAAAATGGTATAGAAACACATATATATATGAAACAGAAACTTGACTTCCGTCATTTGAACTTTGATCTTCTTCGTCAGTTTCTTCATCATCCGATTCGTCACCTACCTCTTCAGCTTCTTCCTCCTGCTCCTCGTTTGATGTAGACCAAGTAAAATGTTATGCCGGTCGTTTTCCATGAGATGTCGGTATGTGGATGGAGGCAGAAGATTGTTGGGAGCATGTGATAGTATCTCGGATATTGTTGAGGATGAACTTAATATAGTTAAGCTTTTATCAAGTTGTAAACAATGTAAATGCAGTGGTAGTGCAATATAAACTAAGTTATCTGCTGATGCGGAATATGAGTATAAAAAGCAAATAGTAAAGTAAATGACAGCAAGGATTTTTATACCGGTTCGAACTCCCATTCTATGTCTAGTCCCAGACTCCTTCTGGAATTTAACTATCAACCCTCACTTAACTCGGAGGAATAGGTTTACATCGCCTGAGCAACCGAATAGGACTTCTACCGCCTAAGCAACCGAACAAGACTTGACCACCTGAGCAACCGAACAGGACTTGAATATAAAGTAGATTGATTTTCTTGAGCTTTTGTGTTCTTTTAACAACACGGATTAGTCAATTGTAGTACACCCTTCCTATAATCTTTTCCTCAAGTAGGTGTGTATATTTGTGTGTGTATGAAGATATGAAGTTTCAGATTGCTTGAAAAATATAGATTTATGTTCGTAAGCAATGAATATATGAATTCAAGAGAGTAGTAATTTTAGAAAAGATGAATCAAGTAAAAGAAAGAAAGTTTTTGTTATTTGTTCTTGAAATTCATTCATATATATAGTAGATAGAAAGTTACAACTTCTGGTGAAAAGATGTTATCGAACAGTAATGGTCATAACCTTCTACAAAGAAGAAAACCATTCATGAAAGGAAGTGTCTATTCAGAAAATAGCAGTTGGAACCAGGTCAGTCGACTTGGTCTATGAACTTCAGTCGACTGAATTGTATACATATGTGCACAAGTTCAATAGGCTGTTTATAGATACTCAGTCAACTGAATGACCTTGTTCAGTCGATTGAATTCTATTGATAATCAAAAATAACCATAGCTCATTTGGTTAGAGCACTTGCCTTCTAAACTAGTGACCCGGGTTCGAGCCCCGCTCCATGCATTTTTTGAAAACTTGATTTTGATTAAAATATGCATGCAAGTTTATTTGAATATGAATGAGGATTCTTGAGGAAAGATTTTAACAAAGCACTAAACTAGACTCTATATACACATTTGATGAATCTTGTTAAAATATATAACTATATGAACCATACATTGAGTCGTTGAGTCAGGACGTTGTCGTAATCGTAGATTCGTGAATTGTTGTTTCATGTCAGCAATCAAAACCTATGATCCAACATTCCCCCCCTTTTTGATGATGACAACTCCATTTGCTATGAACGAATCTTCGACAAGCTTTGTTGACTTATCTCTCCCCCTAAATATATTCATGTAATTGTGCTATAGATTTCTCCCCCTGAATCTATGCTATATATTCCTGCAAATAATTAATCTTTTCTCCCCTTAATCTGTGCTTGCATCGTTTATTCCTACAAACAGTGTTAGAGCAATATCTTTCTCCCCCTTTGTCATCGACAAAAAGAAGAGTTTATATGATGACATAAATTATATTCCACATAAGTGTTAACATAGAACAATATAAAACAAAAGAACTACTACTTATAATGTAAGGTATCAGAAAAAAATTAACATTTAAAGCATGCGATACCCAAGATTCATATAATTTCCTAATTTTTAGGAAACCATACCCATTTGGGTGTGGTTGCACCTTTATAGATATAGTTTTCATTACAAATCACATTCTTATAATAGTTTCTAATATAAAGTTGTTTATCATGATCAGTCATATTAGTTGGAATCCATATCTTAATACTATTAGTCATTAGCTTAGTACTTGAAAAATAATTTCTACCATTTTTAAACAAAGTATTATTATGATTGTAAGTGGTTTTAGAACTATCTTTGTTACTAGTACTAGCATTAAAATTAGTATACAAGAATGCATATCTAGTACTATTTTTAGTTTTAGCTTGTTTATAGCCTAAACCGCTTTTATCATTGTGAGCTTTTGAATTTGTAACTAAGGAAGATAAGATATCTTTACCTTTGTTAAAATTTATGATTTTTGCATTTAATCTTTCAAAATTTGCTTTAGAATCACAAACTTTTTTTTGCAAAATATTATTATTAACTTTTAAAATCTCACATTCTTTAGATAATTCTAAATTCTTTTTAATTAAAGCTTCATTCTCTTTTTCAAGAGACAAAATTAAAGAACTAGAATTGTTTAAAGAATTTTCCAAAAATGTATTTTTACTTTTCAAAACATTGATTTCCTCCAAAAGATTAGTGTTTTTCTCTAACTTCTCATTTTCTTTTTGTAGGAAATCTTTTTGTAAAACAAGTTCTTCTATGGTATTTTCAAAACATTTAGTTTGTTTTATTAAAAAATTATTTTCCTCTTTTAATTTGGAAATTTCTTGCTCACAATCTTTTAACTTAGCTAAAGCAATTCCATTAACTTTATTCAAAGTTTTACAATCTTTTAATAATTCATCATGTGCTAACAAAAGATCTTTATATAAAGAATCTAAGCATACTGATTGTGATCTGAGTTTAGCCATGAAGCATTTGCTTGTTTGCTCCTTTGATTCTTCTTTATTGCTCTTCCTCATCCTATTGCCTTGACAAGATCACTTTATGTCCATTTATTCTAGGATGTTGTTACGATCTCTAGCATTCCAGGCTCTGATACCAAATAAAATTTACTATACTGAAGGATCATGTAATATGGAATATAATAAATAACTAGCGAGGAAAATAATAATAGCAATAAAGAAAATTAAGCGAATTGATCTATGAATCTTGAGTGTATATAGTGTGTGATGAGATATGATTTCTGGAAATCGACATCTATTAGAATCTAAGAGTTGTGACCTTCCAGGAAGAAGGAACCCTTTGATCAAAAGAAGTGTCTTTTGGAGAAAAATGACAGTTGCAGATTAAGTCGACTGAAATTGCTTGGGCAGTCGACTGAATTTCAAACGTGCACAAAAACATACACAGTGTCAGTCGATTGAGATATTGTATTCAGTTGACTGAATACTGTTTTTCAGTGCATACAATAATTTTATAAAACAAGTGGTAAAAGTAATTTGTGAGTGAAGAGCTTTGAGGATAGATTTTAACAAAATTCTATACTAGACTGATTACATATAGAATCAATCAATACGAACCATATTTGAGTTGATGAGCTCGGATTTGCCATAGGCGTAGATTTGTGAAGATCATTCGCCTCTAGTCAGCATTCAAAACCTTATGATCCAACACTAAGTGCATAACCGAATCCAAACTAGATGAGATGTGAAAATACCCTTTTGATGGGAGCAACCTCACATAGCTAGACGTCCTCTCACACTTTTGGTTTAGTCATTTTGGGTAAAGGATAACAAAGCTCAAAGAGCGGCAAATCATTTTTAAGGTGACGATACACCATGAAGAAAGCTGAATCCTATAATTAATAAATTAACTACGGGGATACTTTAAAATGATCGTATATGGAAATTAAATTTCATATATTTACCACTACTCGCTGATTCCAGACCTCTCGGTTGAAAATGAAGACGGGCAAGTTGAGGTAGTGTTACCTCTAGGCATCGCCTTGATGACATTTTTAGCCTTCAAGATAGAAATGAGTCCAAGCCTCAACGTTTAGCATTAAATGCATGACTATATCCTTTCCATATAAGCGATATCGAATATGGAACTATTTTTCCATGACCAAATCAAATCTTACTTTTTAAAAAACTGAACTTGTACTTGATTTCCATATTTCCAAATTGGTAAAACACTTTTAGAATTAGTTCCCTTTTATTAAAACGTCAAGAGAATAATTTTTTCAAGTGCACGACCCCGAAGGTCTAAACCGACATCAGACCAAATACCCAGAAGATTATCCAACTTAACATCCCAATAATCGAGTTCCAATTCCTTTTTATAGCTTTATAACAATATTAATTATCCCAAAAGATAATTAAGCACATTAAAAATCTCTTTTAAATAAACAAATCCATTAGCTTTAATAAAATAGATAATTATTTCCAAATACTTATATAACATTGGTAAATTAACTTTAAAATCTTTTTAAATCAGTTTATTAACTTTAAATCGGTTTAGTAAAGAAAATTTATTATATTAGTTAATTTAATTTAATTCACTTTTATTTAAATCAATTGATTAACTTTCGAATATCATTAATTACAATGATTAATTAAATTCAAATAGTCTTTAGTTAAAATGAATAAGTCATCTCAAACATCATTTACTAAAATGATAAGTAATTCTGAATCCCATTAATTAAACAATTAATCAAGTTCAAAAATATCCACAATTAATTGGATTAATTAAATTAAAACTTCATTAGTCGAAACGATTAATTAAAAAAAATCATTTGTTAAAATGATTTATTTAATTATATATAAAATCATTATTAATTAAAATGAATTAACTAAATTCCAAATTTCATTAGTTAAAACAATTAATTTAAATTTAAAACAATCATTAATTACAATGATTAATAAAATTCAAATATTATTATTTAAAATGATTAATTACTTTTAAATATCATTACGTAAAATGATTATAAGTTTCAATTATCATTAATTTAAATAATTAACCAAGTTCAGTAACATAATTAAACTCCACTATCATTAATTAAAATAATTAATTAAAAAATAAAAAATCATTAGTTAAAATGATTAATTAAGTATAAAACATCATTAGCAAAATTTGATTAATTAAATCTAAAGATAAACCAATTTTAAATATTATTTATTAAATTGGTTAATTAATCTCAAAATCATTAGTTAAAATGATTAATTAATTTAATGTAACGACCCGTATTTTTACGGATCGAAAAGTTCGTTCAAATCTGGAATTTTTATCGTTATTAAGTCATTTCAGATTTTGGGTAGAATTTGGTTAAGTCTTAAGTCGTGACCGACTTATAGGATTGGCGACCTAAGGGGTAGGTCGGCAGTGACTTAAGGAATTCGGCGAGTTAGGAGATAAGTCGTAGTAGCTTAGGTCGTAGGGCGTTGGAGCGGCCTAAGGTAGTGGATGACTTAAGGGTTAGGTCGGTTGGACGAGTAGCGAGTTAACAACCCAGTAGTTACCGACCTAAGAGTTAACGACTTAGGTAGGGTAGCGACTTAAGAGATTTAGCAAGTGGACCGACTTAAGACATAGACGACTTAAGGAAGTTAGGTCGTAGCATAGTAAGTCGTAGAGTTGCTAAGTTATTAAGTCGTGAGCGACTTAGGGGTTAAGCCGCTAAGTCGTGAGTCGTATCCCCTGGTATGTCGCGCAATGTGTTGAGTCGTAGACTGGTAGACCTGTTAAGTCGCGCGTGCATTAAGTCGTAGACAGGTAGGTCCGGTTAGTCGTGAGTGCGCATGGGCTTAAGTCGTAGGTTGCTGGGCGCGTTAAGTCGTAGACGACTTAGGGGAGTTAAGTCGTAAGTCGTAGAGATTAGGGTCTGTTGAGTCGTGAGTCGTGGTGTTCTGATGAGTCGTAGACGACTCATGAAGGCGGACGACCTAGGGAATTCAGCTATAAATAGGAGAGTTTCTCTTCATTTTTGGGATCTGGATTTCGAAGCGACGAAGTGCTGCCATTTTGAGAGCTCGACTTCTACACTTCTTCACTTCTTTTCTCCACTTTAATCTTGTGATTTCTTCCATCCATATTGAAGATCAAATCGAAGGTCGAAGAGCTTAGATTGAAGATCAACATTCTTTGAAGAGAGATTTCATCGTTTGAAGCGGATTTGTGTTAGATCGAGTTAGATCCTTCGCTGTCCAGATCTGAAGCGTGTTGATTTGAGGTTGTTTAGGTGATTTGGTGAGTGGTGATTATCTCTCACACGGATCCAAAGGAGTATATCGGATTGTTGGTTCGATTTGGTGTTAAAATAGTGATTTCCATACATTTTCTTCATCCTAAGTGTAGATCCATATAGATCCATTATTCATGATGATTTGATAACCATTTTACTACATGTTAACCTATGCAAGTTCATTCATCAAGATTATAGAGATATTGTTCATGTTTTCATGCTTATTAGACTTTCAACTCTTTAATTACGAAATTGCCATTATTGTGATAATTGTCTACTTAGATCATATTTGAATGATTGATTGCTTGGATTAATGTTTGATTTGGTTGATTGCTATGAATGAGATGATTGATGATTTGATTTAGATCGAGGATGATTCAAAAGCTAAGAGAAAGGCTCTTGAATTGGGAAAGCTGCTTGTGGCATTTGTAGCGGATGATGAAGCTCTTATGCATAGATTTGATGATGATGTTGAGACGAGACTTTGCGAGGATGTGATGAAGCGAAGTATGATATGGGATAGTCTTGGTCTAATCCAGACGGGATCATTCCAAGCAGGTTGAGGATAATGGATTGCTCGAGAGGCGCTTGAGCTAGTATGGAAATAGTCGTCGAGGAGGATGACTAGAAGGCTGAGATCTCATCGTTGTTGAAGGTTCTAGCATGCTCAAAGCAAGAGTACGTTGGGCAGATTCGATAGTCCCTGAAGGCTACTGATTGGGTAGTCAAGTACTCTGGGCAGATTCGATAGTTCTAGGCACGGGTCACGATGACGTGCGGGAGTTATGTCTAGAACCGGGGTTTCCATTAGCCCTTGATGGACGGCTGAAAGAATGTGCCGGTCATTCAATTAACGGTGATATCGAAGCAATGATAACAGTGATAGCCAGAGTCATGGATGTTTGGTTGTATCGTCATTCGGTCTCAAGAGCAGTATTTTCTGGGTGCTTATCTGATCTTGGTTTAGGCCTTGGGGGTTTGTACTTGGAAAACATCGCCCTTGACTCGAGTGATAATTGCTTTACTTTACATTGTATGTTCTGCTATGTTTGCTTCTACTTAGTGTGTGTCTGGGGGCTATCACTGTAGAAAGAGGTTGGAGTGGGAGGGTTGTATTCCTATTCCTTTTTCCTTTATGCTCTTTTGGTATGTTGTTAGTTAATTTACTGCTCACTAAGACTATTGTCTGACTCAAGGCTTTATGTTTTAACTCTTATTGCCTTGGGCTGTTCGTCCATTTTGGGACGAGCAGACTAGGTAGCAGGTGACAGGTGTTGTTCTCTTCTCACGATGCTGATATCGAAGACGAGCGGGAGGGTTGCATATTTTTCTTCTTACTATATTTACTGGATGTTCCGCTGCTTTGTATTCTCTGAGTGATATGTAGTGAGGCTTGTTGTATTGACTATTCAGATGTTTGTATTCAACTATTATGAAGTTTTATTGATGAGGTTCTATTCTGTGAAGCTTCACTATATATATGTTCTATTGTATTTTGTCCATGCGCTGTGAGTAATACGATAGATTCTGTTGTTTTAATTTATCCTGACAATCGTCCATAGCTGCCTGGCACACTTTACAACGCACTTTCTCTAGGTTCGGTGCAGGGGTTATGGGCGGTCGTCACATTTGGTATCAGAGCATTGGTTAATCGATTTTACCCAACGCTCGCTGACGTAACTACGTATGAGAGACGTAATTGTATTTTGATGGATGAATACTATATATAATATAGTAGCTTAGTAGGGTTTGAGTCCTTTATGCAGTTGTTTCTCTAGATGTTCTGATCATTCCTTTTTATAGATATTGAGAATGAGTCGAAGAGGGAGACCAGCTACTAGGGAAGGCCGTGCTACTGAAGGGGCTGCTGATTATGCAGCTATATTCGAAGCTATGATGACTTCGATCATGAGAAGGATACCAGTTCCGGGGGCAGCAGTAGATGTTGGAGTTCAAGTCCAAACTCCGAAACCAGTGGATTTTGCTAAGTTGTGCAAAGATTATACTGCTCTTGGAGGGAAGGTTTTCTTGGGAACAGAATCAACTATTGAGGTCCAGAGGTGGATAGATGCTTGTAGAAGGATCTTTAGTGATTTGGGAATTGAGGATGCGACTAAGAGGAAGTTGGCATCGAGACAGCTTCAAGGGAGAGCCTCTGATTGGTGGAACTCTATTACCATCAATACTCTGGAGGAAGAGATTACTTGGGAGCAATTCCAAGTTAGATTTGAGGTTAAGTTCATTTCTACAGCTCAGAAGTCTGTTCTGTTCAAGAAGTTCGTGGAGCTCAAGCAAGGTGGAAGACCAGTTCTTGAGTATGTTTCTGAGTTTGAAGCTTTGTCCAAGTATGCCCGGTCATATATCGAATCTGCATATCAGAAGAATGAGAAGTTTGTGACAGGCTTGGATAGTTATCTTGGGAGGCAGTTGGTGGATCATTTGGACGATTCATTTGAGAAGCTTGTGGAGAAAGCTCTCAGGCATGAGAGTCTGTTTCCTAAGGAAGGATCGGTTGTTGCTGTGACCAGGGAAGAGTCTAAACCTCAGCAAGGTGGAAGCAAGAAGAGGAAGCAGCAACAGCAGAAGGGCAAGGATGGCCAGAAGAAGCCGAAAGGCGAGGTGACTTGCTACAATTGTCAGCAGAAGGGCCATTTCTCGAAGGATTGTAAGAATCCGAAGGCACCGATGAAGTGTCACAACTGTGACAAGCCGGGGCATTTCAGGAAGAATTGTCCAGAACCGAGGAGGGACAAGCAGATTGTGCAAGCTTATGCTTTGGGAGCTGTTCCGTCGTCTTTAAAAGCTCCTACCGCTGAAGAGAAGGGAAAGAGTGTGGTGGTTCAAGGTACTCTTTTCCTATGTGGTGTTCCAGTTAGAGTTCTGTTTGATACTGGAGCGTCGCATTCGTTTGTTTGTAGTGAACTCGTAGGCCGGTTAGGTTTGGAACCGGATATTGTTGATAGGCCATTGGTTGTGACTAATCCAGTTAGGGGTTCGTCTTGTTTGTGTATGTTATGCCGTGGTCTGATTGTATCGAGTCATGGTTGCTCTTTTGTTTGTGATTGTTTTGTTCTGAACTTTGCGGGGTTCGGAATTATTTTGGGTATGGACTGGCTTAGGAAGTATGCGGCAGAGGTTGATTGTGAGAGGCTGGAAGTGACAGTCGAGAATGTGGAAGGGCGAAAGATTGTGATACGATGTAAGCATGAAGAAGGCGTCTTCATGAGCTTCATGTATTCACTAGTTGTTCCACGGGATGGACTGTCATTAGTGCCAATCGCAAATGGATTCGAGGATGTCTTTGACGAAGTCAAAGGGTTGCCGCCGCATAGAGAGATCGAGTTTCATATAGATCTAGTTGAAGGAGCCAGACCTGTTGTGATGCCTCTTAGGCGGATGGCGCCTAGGGAACAGCAAGAGTTGAGGGTGCAAATTGATGATCTTTTGCAGAAAGGATTCATTCGGCGTAGTGTGTCCGAGTGGGGTGCACCAGTTGTGTTTGCAACCAAGGCAGATGGGTCGTTGAGATTGTGTGTGGATTATCGTGAGCTGAATAAGGTGATTAAGAAGAACAAGTATCCATTGCCGAGAATAGATGACTTGTTTGATCAGCTTCACAAAGCCAAGGTGTTTTCTCAGATGGATTTGGCAACGGGATTTCACCAGTTGAGAGTGGCTAAGGATAGTGTGCCGAAGACTGCTTTTCGAACACAATCCGGTTTCTTTGAGTGGCTGGTAATGCCGTTTGGATTGACTAACGCGCCGGCATATTTTGTGGATCTTATGAATAGAGTGTTCAGAGATCAGTTGAACAAGTTTGTACTTGTGTTCGTGGATGATATTCTGATTTATTCCAGAACTGAAGAAGAGCACAAGACACACTTGCGTATTGTTTTGGAAATCTTACGGAAACACCAGCTGAAGGCTAAGTTTTCGAAGTGTCACTTCTGGAAGAGTGAAGTGAGGTTCTTAGGCCATGTTATTTCGGGAAATGGAATAGCGGTTGACCCCGCTAAGGTGGCAGCAATCCAGGATTGGGTTAGACCTAAGAATGCATCGGATGTGAGAAGTTTTCTTGGATTAGCAGGATACTATCGTCGGTTTATCAAGGACTTTTCCAAGATAGCTGCACCATTAACCGGATTGACGAAGAAGAACCAGGTGTTCAGATGGGATGCTAAGTGTGAGCAAGCTTTCGGAATCCTGAAAGAGCGATTGACGAGTGCTCCTGTTTTGACTATTCCTAGTGGGAATGATGAGATGGTGGTTTACACCGACGCATGTGGTACGGGACTTGGAGCAGTGCTGATGCAGAAGGAGAAAGTTGTTGCGTATGCCAGTCGACAACTGAAGCCGCATGAAATGAATTACCCGACTCATGATTTGGAGTTAGCGGCGATTGTTTTTGCTCTGAAGATGTGGAGACATTATCTATTGGGAGTTTGATTTGAGTTGTTTACGGATCATAAGTCGTTGAAGTATCTTTTCTCCCAAAAGGATTTGAATCTTCGGCAGCAACGTTGGCTAGAGTTTTTGGCATCATATGATTTTGGTATAGCTTATACTCCAGGAAAAGGTAACGCAGTTGCAGATGCGTTAAGTCGAAGACATGCAGGATTGGGAGCCATGTTTTCAGAATGGAAGAATCTCGAGTATTTAGCTGGATTTGACTTCAGGCCCATATGTGAACTGGAACCTGAGATGTTGGCAAACTTATCGATAAGACCGACTCTTGTGGAAAGGATTGGCAAGAGCCAAAAGCGAGACGATAAGCTTGTCAAGATTATCTATGATTTGGAATCTGGATTGGACCCAGAGAAGGATAAAGGATTCGAGGTCAATCGAGAGGGTTGGCTTCGGAAGCAAGGACGACTAGTTGTTCCCGATATAGATGAATTGAGGAGTGAAGTTCTGAGGGAAAGTCATCACTCGAAGTTGACAATTCATCCAGGTGGAAATAAGATGTATCGGGATATGAAGAGAACCTACTACTGGGAAGGTATGAAGAAGGATGTTGGAAATTTTATTTCCAAGTATGAACTGCCAGTTGGTAAAAGCCGAACAGAAGAAGCCAAGTGGATTACTTCAGCCATTAGAAGTTCCTACATGGAAGTGGGAGCAGATATCGATGGATTTTATTGATGGATTACCTAGAACAAGAACGGGAAACGAAGTGATTTGGGTCATTGTAGATCGTTTGACTAAGAGTGCAAGATTCATTCCTGTTCGATCGACTAGGACTACATCAAAGTTGGCTGAGTTGTATGTTAGGTGGGTAGTTTGATTCCATGGTATTCCGAAGAGTATAGTGAGCGATCGAGACCCATTGTTCACTAGTGGATTTTGGAAGAGCTTCCAGGAAGTTTTGGGAACCGAGTTGTGTTTGAGTACAGCTTATCATAATCAAACAGATGGTCAGACCGAGAGAGTCAACCGAGTTTTGGAAGATCTTCTTAGAGCTTGTGTTTTGGATTTCGGAGGATCATGGGAAGATCACCTTCATTTGGTGGAGTTTGCATACAACAACAGTTACCAGTCAAGCATTGGTATGGCACCGTATGAAGCATTGTATAGGAGACCGTGTAACTCTCCGACATGTTGGATAGAGGCAGGAGAAAAGCTGATACTTGGGCCAGAGATGATTCGACAGACTTCAGATTGTATAGAGATCATTCGGCAACGAATGAAGGCAGCCCAAGACCGTCAGAAGAGTTATGCCAATAAGCGTCGAAAGGATTTGGAATTCGACGTAGGAGATATGGTTTTTGTGAAGATTTCTCCACTAAAGAATATTATTCGATTCGGGAAGAAAGGAAAATTGACTCCGAGATTTGTTGGACCATTCCCGATCATCGAGCGAATTGGAAAGCTCGCCTATAGATTGGAATTACCAGAAAAGATGTCGAGTGTGCACAATGTTTTTCATGTGTCATATCTATGGAAGTACGTGCACGACTCGAATACAGTGGTTCCTGCTGATAGCTGTGAAGATTTCAAAGTTGATCCAGTCGATAGAAGACCTCGTAAGCCGCTTCGTGTTGTGGAGACCGACACGAAACAGCTTAGGAGGAAGGTAGTTAAGTTGCTCAAGATACAATGGAGTGATGATGATAACGACTGTACGTGGGAGGTGGAAGAGAGGATGAAGGCAGCTCATCCTGAACTCTTCAAGGTATGGCCCTAAGGTGTCGTGTCATCTCACGATATTGTAACTTGTTCTCGTTTTAGAATTCTGCATGCTAAGCTAGAATTGGATGCATGGTTTGTTGATTGCTATGGATGGTAGGCGTGCAGAATAGTTTTTGATTGCTTTGTTTGTTTGGAATTTCGGGGGCGAGATTCCTAAGGGGGAGAGAATGTAACGACCCGTATTTTTACGGATTGAAAAGTTCGTTCAAATCTGGAATTTTTAGCGTTATTAAGTCATTTCAGATTTTGGGTAGAATTTGGTTAAGTCTTAAGTCGTGACCGACTTATAGGATTGGCGACCTAAGGGGTAGGTCGGCAGTGACTTAAGGAATTCGGCGAGTTAGGAGATAAGTCGTAGTAGCTTAGGTCGTAGGGTGTTGGAGCGGCCTAAGGTAGTGGATGACTTAAGGGTTAGGTCGGTTGGACGAGTAGCGAGTTAACAACCCAGTAGTTACCGACCTAAGAGTTAACGACTTAGGTAGGTTAGCGACTTAAGAGATTTAGCAAGTGGACTGACTTAAGACATAGACGACTTAAGGAAGTTAGGTCGTAGCATAGTAAGTCGTAGAGTTGCTAAGTTATTAAGTCGTGAGCGACTTAGGGGTTAAGCCGCTAAGTCGTGAGTCGTATCCCCTGGTATGTCGCGCAATGTGTTGAGTCGTAGACTGGTAGACCTGTTAAGTCGCGCGCGCATTAAGTCGTAGACAGGTAGGTCCGGTTAGTCGTGAGTGCGCATGGGCTTAAGTCGTAGGTTGCTGGGCGCGTTAAGTCGTAGATGACTTAGGGGAGTTAAGTCGTAAGTCGTAGAGATTAGGGTCTGTTGAGTCGTGAGTCGTGGTGTTCTGATGAGTCGTAGACGACTCATGAAGGCGGACGACCTAGGGAATTCAGCTATAAATATGAGAGTTTCTCTTCATTTTTGGGATCTGAATTTCGAAGCGACGAAGTGCTGCCATTTTGAGAGCTCGACTTCTACACTTCTTCACTTCTTTTCTCCACTTTAATCTTGTGATTTCTTCCATCCATATTGAAGATCAAATCGAAGGTCGAAGAGCTTAGATTGAAGATCTATATTCTTCGAAGAGAGATTTCATCGTTTGAAGCGGATTTGTGTTAGATCGAGTTAGATCCTTCGCTGTCCAGATCTGAAGCATGCTGATTTGAGGTTGTTTAGGTGATTTGGTGAGTGGTGATTATCTCTCACACGGATCCAAAGGAGTATATCGGATTGTTGGCTCGATTTGGTGTTAAAATAGTGATTTCCATACATTTTCTTCATCCAAAGTGTAGATCCATATAGATCCATTATTCATGATGATTTGATAACCATTTTACTACATGTTAACCTATGCAAGTTCATTCATCAAGATTATAGAGATATTGTTCATGTTTTCATGCTTATTAGACTTTCAACTCTTTAATTACGAAATTGCCATTATTGTGATAATTGTCTACTTAGATCATATTTGAATGATTGATTGCTTGGATTAATGTTTGATTTGGTTGATTGCTATGAATTAGATGATTGATGATTTGATTTAGATCGAGGATGATTCAAAAGCTAAGAGAAAGGCTCTTGAATTGGGAAAGCTGCTTGTGACATTTGTAGCGGATGATGAAGCTCTTATGCATAGATTTGATGATGATGTTGAGATGAGACTTTGCGAGGATGTGATGAAGCGAAGTATGATATGGGATAGTCTTGGTCTAATCCAGACGGGATCATTCCAAGCAGGTTGAGGATAATGGATTGCTCGAGAGGCGCTTGAGCTAGTATGGAAATAGTCGTCGAGGAGGATGACTAGAAGGCTGAGATCTCATCATTGTTGAAGGTTCTAGCATGCTCAAAGCAAGAGTACGTTGGGCAGATTCGATAGTCCCTGAAGGCTACTGATTGGGTAGTCAAGTACTCTGGGCAGATTCGATAGTCCTAGGCACGGGTCACGATGACGTGCGGGAGTTATGTCTAGAACCGGGGTTTCCATTAGCCCTTGACGGACGGCTGAAAGAATGTGCCGGTCATTCAATTAACGGTGATATCGAAGCAATGATAACATTGATAGCCAGAGTCATGGATGTTTGGTTGTATCATCATTCGGTCTCAAGAGCAGTATTTTCTAGGTGCTTATCTGATCTTGGTTTAGGCCTTGGTGGTTTGTACTTGGAAAACATCGCCATTGACTCGAGTGATAATTGCTTTACTTTACATTGTATGTTCTGCTATGTTTGCTTCTACTTAGTGTGTGTCTGGGGGCTATCACTGTAGAAAGAGGTTGGAGTGGGAGGGTTGTATTCCTATTCCTTTTTCCTTTATGCTCTTTTGGTATGTTGTTAGTTAATTTACTGCTCACTAAGACTGTTGTCTGACTCAAGGCTTTATGTTTTAACTCTTATTGCCTTGGGCTGTTCGTCCATTTTGGGACGGGCAGACTAGGTAGCAGGTGACAGGTGCTGTTCTCTTCTCACGATGCTGATATCGAAGACGAGTGGGAGGGTTGCATATTTTTCTTCTTACTATATGTACTGGATGTTCCGCTGCTTTGTATTCTCTGAGTGATATGTAGTGAGGCTTGTTGTATTGACTATTCAGATGTTTGTATTCAACTATTATGAAGTTTTATTGATGAGGTTCTATTCTGTGAAGCTTCACTATATATATGTTCTATTGTATTTTGTCCATGCGCTGTGAGTAATACGATAGATTCTGTTGTTTTAATTTATCCTGACAATTGTCCATAGCTGCCTGGCACACTTTACAGCACACTTTCTCTAGGTTCGGTGCAGGGGTTATGGGCGGTCGTCACATTTAAATTATCATTAATCAAAATGATTAATAAATTGTCAATATTCTTTTTAGCGGAAACACCAGCTCAAGTTCATATGACAAGGTTTTGGAAATGAAATTGAATAAACGACGGTATAGCGAAAATCGCTATAACGACATTTAAACGATTAGATGGAATATCAGGAATTAAGTTCAACTAACCATCAATAACATCATACAGATGTAAATAAATAATTATTGGCGAGAAAACCCCTTCGGATCTCTCTACAGATTTTCCCTGCAAAACAATGGTTATGGATAATATATAGATAATCATATGGGTTTATAACGATCAAATAATTATGTCATCCATTTTTCGAACGAAAATTCAACCAAACAATCAATCAAACAATCTAATTAACATCCAAGCAATCAATAAATGTTTATAACAATATTGACATGATTTAATAAAATTAAATGTGAGTTAAACTCACATTGATTTTCGTTTTTGCCGAAACGTCCCATTTTGGACTAAAATAAAATGGACATTCGTTTTTAGCCTAAATTTTCACTTGATCTAAATCCAACAAAACCAACTCCATCGCGAAAATCTCGACGACACGAGTCCAACGAAAAAAACGGCGTTCGAATCCGACCTCGTATGAAGGAGATATGAATTTTATAAGTTGACGATAAATTTAAATTATAATTAATCAACCTTATATTATTTACAATTATACCCTCTTCACTACCTTCTTCTTCTCTATCAAAATACAGACATGCACAGGATATCACCTAAACCCAATTAGCCGTGCATGAATCTCCATTGACATGGAGCTACGCTCCGCTAAACGGCGAACTGGCTTCACCGACGACATTCTCCTCTCGAACCACACTCGCTCATCACCACGGATCGAAACCCACTTGCCTCCATCAAAACGCAACAGTCACCAATATCCACGTCGACCCATCAGGTAGCGATACCCCATAAGTAACTTAGTCTGCCATAAATTTATCCAGAGAAGCTAATCGACAATCTAAATCCAAATCCAATGTCCGTTCATCCCCTCGTCGACCCTACGCCCCAATTTCTACAACCCTAGCTCACGCCCAAACACTGACATCGGCAAAAACATGAACGCGTCCCATAATGCTCATACCATATCGAAGCTAATCACTATATGAATTTATTAAATCAAATTTCAAGAATTTTAGATAAGTATATCACCTAGGTTTAATTTTTGAATTCTATGTTTTAAAAAAAAGCTCTGCTTCATTCTAGGTTAGTTTAAATAAAAGGGAAAAGGTATGGCCGAGTACGTGGGGGGTATGGTGCAAGTATGCAGTGGGTATGGCATGGGTATGGAAGCATAAGATTGAATATAAATATATTTATATTATTTTAATTTTAAAATATTCAACAAAACATACCCGAAAATTTCAAACTCCAAACGAGGCATGCCGACTAACGTTCTATATGTTATACCCCTATTCCGAACATAATGGAACTTTTTTCGAGACCTAATTCGATCGTATGCAGAAGATAGGTTTTTGAACCCAGTTATTATATTAAATTTCCGATATAAATTTCTACGCGTTTCTATCGCGCACGACCAAACGATACGTCTGATCGCCACGAAATTCAAAGACATAATATAATTCACTATTACGGTTCTAATGAAACTAGTTTCATCGAAATCCAAGACAGTGCCCCGGAACAACAATGTCACAGATTTAAACATTTAATTATCGATATTTATCCGGTCTATTTATATTTTAAATAAATTTACAATTTGAACTCACCAAAATTATTTGTTAATTAAAAGGAGTTGAATAAAATTATTAAATCCAATTAACATTTAATTCACAATTCAAATATTTCATTATTCCCTATATTTGTATTATAAGTTATTAAATTTCAAAATTCAATTATTTAAACATTTAAAATTAATTAAACATTTAAAATCAAATAACCAGAATTTTGGGTTGTTACATTCTCCCCCCTCCCTTAAATGAATTTCGTCCTTGAAATTCCTAAGGAAGAAAATGCTTCCAAACCCTTAAGTGTAACAAACCGGAGATTTTTGACCTCGAAAATCGACATCTATACGTCCACGGTATACATTGCCGAGCAGTCGAATGCCGAAAATACCAGTTCGTTAGGGGTGAAGAAGAAGGAGATATAAGAAAAAAAATAAAACAACAACCAAGGTTTTAAATCTCGCTCATCTCGGCCGAGATCTCGTTTTCAAGCCTGGGCGATTCGAAACAGGCTATTTCGTTTGAATCTCGTCTGACCCAAATCTCGGACGATATTTCAATATCTCATCCGGTATCTCGGACGAGATTTAACAGCGAGATATCGGCTGAATTTTTGAATTTTTTAAAAATCAACTCTTTTTCCATATTGGGCTGGTTCATCCTTTACCTTAATTTAAGCCTTCTTAATTGTACTTTTTTTAACCCTTATTTCTTATATAAATTTCATTTAATCTTTGTCTCTTATTTTACGGCAGTGACGAGTGTATGAAGATGATAAAATCTACATCGATTATGGTAAGTATTTCACTTTATGATTTTCATTTAGGTTTCTGATCCAAATTAATTTACATCCGATTTCATTTTTCTTTTTTCGACACTTTCTTGAGTTTTTTCCTAACCATATTTTTTTGCGGCTATAAATTTTGGGCTTCACTTATTTAACTTTATGTTCCAAATGGATTTCCAATTTGATTTCATTTAGTCTTTGTTGCTATAATTTTTTTCCTCAAGGCTAATTTTTAAGCAATAAAGGAATTCTCTTTCATCTATTAATTTCATTTGATGATTACATGTTCATTCGTACATCATTTTTTTGCTTTTCTTATAATATTACTAAATGTTTGAATTTTTTTTACTATGTATGCTATTTTCTACGTTTGTTTGAAATATCTATGCTATTAGTTGCTTAATGAGATTTTGTTTGCTAATAATTAAATACTATAATCAGACATAGAATATCTTAATTCTACTTGTAGACTTTTGTATTTGAAGTTATAAAATTAAGATTTCCCTTGGAGCACTATAAATCATAAAAGGTAGAAATGAGACATTATATTGTGTAGGAAAGTTAAGTGAATGATCAAACAAAGTAAAGGTGCATATGTTATGGTTTGTTTCTTGTCTACTTTATCTCATATGATATTATATTGAACATTATTCATGAAATCAAGTTATTTGTTTATTTTACATGATACAAGTGATATTTTTCCATACTAAATTACTAATGATAAGCGTGTGATATATTCAAGGTAAGTGCATAGTCTTTTCCTTAAGGTAGTGACTAATATTATAAATTTAGGTGTATGAAAACTAATTTTCGACATGACATATACTCCGAGATAACTCCGAAATGAATTTTAGAAACCGAGATGTAAATCCGAGATGGACGACCGAGATGCACTCATCTCGTTCGAGATCTCACCCGATACGAGATAAGCTATCTAAATTCTTCGAGACGAGACGTGACCGAAATCCGAGATTTAAAACCTTGACAACAACACAGAATCTCACAATCGCAGTGGAACAAAATATAATATATAATACTAGATTTAATACAAAAGAATCTGTAACTGCTTATACTTACAATCATCATAGTAAAACCATCAATACATCAAACTGGACAGTTATATAAGTTTCCCTTACACAGCAAAATATAAGTCAAGTATGGAAATACGTCTGAAACTCCTCTGGTTCGTCTCTTGAGCTCCACAACATTTAAACCTGAATCTGTACTACTTGGTCTGACCCGAGCATTATAATAAAATAACATCCGAGTCAGTCTGGAAAACCAGCATGAGAAAACACACTCAATTTGAATTATTAGAGTTGTCAAAATCCTTTGAGAAACAAAGGTATCTCGTAACACCGCGTCACACATAAACATGACGGGTTTTTACCTTACGATAACCAAAACATTTTTATAGAAAATCCAGTGATATTATAATAGTGTCTAAATACAAAAACTTATTCAAATAGCCGAAATTATTACATTAATTAAATTCCAGGATACTAGGCTCTACAAACAAAACCGTAAGCTAGTATTGGAGAATGGATTCCAACTGAATGACTAGGCACCGGGGTACCACCTATCACGGTATCTGTCTAGAAACACCATAACGACGACCACTCTCGATCCCCTGCAACACAAGACCGGACTATACCTAACCTGAATAGACTGAATATGCTATCGCCCCTGGTGTTCCCACCCTTTATCGAGCTCCTTCCATAAATCATAGTAATGATAATATCCGAGGGTATCTAGAAAGGTGATAGACATACCCTACTTGGGTGCGACCCACTTTGCCTTGCTGCATCTCCCCTGATTTTCAGTCATTCCCGGTTGATGAGGCTTGAGGCTAAGCGTTACATTTTTAGGAAATTAACTTAGAATGCTCATTGTCCTCCAATGACAATGTTCTGAAAGCATTCATCCATACAAGTCCGTTCCCGTTCCGAATGGAACCGAAGGCACTATTCCTAATACATCCATTTTGGAATCACCCTCAGGATTATTAGCGATTAGCCCTTGCACTTCATTGCTCCATCTTCGACTACATGCTCTTGTTTTCACATCAAAAACGTACTCATTGGATCGAAGTGGTTTTCGGATAACTTATCTGATCCCGGTCTCTTCGAAACAACATTCGAAATTGGCCAATATTGATAGTCGTTTATAACTATCAAATTAATCATCCATAAGCAATCATCTGGCCTTAATATAAATTTTCCCAAATATTTACTTTTCAAAATATCTTTAAAGACATATCAATTTCTCCCAACATTTGAAAACAAATTTTCAAATACTCAAATCCGTAACAGGATACTCCCAACATCTCAACACTTAGAATAGTTTCAAATTTCTATTTTCTATACTTAGGAAAGTATTACCAGTCTTATTTTCCAAAATTCTTTCAATATTTACATTTCAGAGAGTTACTTCGTAACTTATTTTCAAAATCTCCGGAATCATAGATAAATTTCCTCTCCTCAAAACCATATCCTTTTATAAACCCCTTTTTGAATCTTGAGAGAATTTATAAATAAATTTTCCAATTACTTCACACTCTATATATATATATAATAAGTATTTTAAAAGATTAATAATTAAAAAAAAATATGTTCAAGCTATTATTTAAAATTTCGAAACACTTTATAACATTAATAACTCATTTTTAAATACATATAAATTTTCACAGCTGATTTTAAAAGTTAGAATTTTCTAAAAATGAATACTTCATATTTAAAAATCTACTTACCTAGTATTTAAATCTCAAATGGTTAAAAAATTTCATAGTTATAAAATAATAAAATTTCCCTTTTTAAAACAATCTCACCTCTTATAATATAAAATCTCAATAACCAACTTTAATTTATAACTTTCTCTCGATTACACAACATCTCAATTCATTGTCGATTCCCTAATCGTTCTCGTTTCAAAAATAGAATCTACTATTTTTCTCAACTCTGTTCCCATATTCTAATATAAACTCACCCTATGAATTTACATTTCCAATTATCAGTTTCTATCGGGTTCCTTTATTTATAACATTGTTTATAAATTTATAACCCTTTTGGCTTTTATTGGTTTGTAAACAGAACCTTATTTATTTAACTCCATTATACACATTCTTTCTTATAAATTAAATTTACACTTCAAATCTATTTTAAATATTGTTTTAACTCTTTTTTTCCAGAATATCACTTATAAAATCTCCAATACAATTCATTTTTTTTCAAAATCCCATTTAATAATTCACAATGGTTAGGTATAACCAAAAATCAATATATTTTTTTCTAATTCAATTCTTTAAAAATAACTCCAGTTCCAATATATATATATATATATATTTATATCAAATCACTTTAATTCCATAAATTTTAAATATACAAATTATAGTATCAAAATTCAGGCTAGTGCTACAAAAGCATCAAATAAATTTCAATCTCTATAATGATCGATAATCGATTATTCTACACAATTCATATATCACTATATATGAAAAATAAACAATAAATTTGAGGAATCCAGTTGGATCCCTCCAACCTGTTTCCCTGCATCCACAGATGTTAATACAACATAAAATAAATACTAATCCCACTTTGAGGAGGATATCTCGGTATATAGAGTCATCCGTTGTTATGCGTGGCGCATATGGTCTCATCCGCTATAATATGCGGGAAATATCACTCCAATACTAATGTATACTATTATATATATAACATCCAACAGATAAATTTTAAATTTATTAATCAAGTCAAGCATCCAATAATTCAAATTTAACATTTAAATTTAAACAGGGTAATTCGAATGAGTGAGAGATTCTCACCTTTGATTTTTATGGAAAATCATCCCAATCTCGACTTGTTTCCTCGATTTTTTTGGACCTCGTATACATTTAAAATTTTCATTTATGAGATTTCAAGATAATTTAAAAATTTTGTTAACTCAAGTATAGACCTATTTAATAATTTAAACAAGTTAAAAAAAGAACCCATCACCTCCGGCACGCTGCATCCCCTCCATCTCGAAAACTGCACCACGAACTTCGGCCACCCAGTAACCACGCTGCCCAAAACGACTTCGACAAAAACTACCTCAGCTCCGACCCACCCTCCTTCCACCGTCAAACTCACCACAACCTCCATTCCATAATCGCGACTCCCCCTCTAAAACGCACGCGCCTTCAGAATTCGTCGCTTCC
The DNA here is from genome assembly GCA_030737815.1 of Allium fistulosum. Lineage (NCBI taxonomy): Eukaryota > Viridiplantae > Streptophyta > Magnoliopsida > Asparagales > Amaryllidaceae > Allium > Allium fistulosum. Next base: position 306,471,737 of record CM060904.1, on the reverse strand, counting down.
CCTTCCAAACACTACGCCTCCGATCAACGTGCCACCACCGAAACAACCGCGACCCCCATGAAACGGACCTGGACAGCCTCCCCTTCCCCCTCGTGTGACTCGGTATCCAATGAGATACCACGCGACCTTCCCAGACCGCAACACCCTTTCATCCAACTCGCGAGCCACCCTTCCTCGTGCTCGAAATTTGAGAGAGGAGCAGCAATTCGAATCCGATCTTTTTTATTATTATTATTATTATTTTCGCGAATCGAATGGGAAAGAAATACGATTTATATGATTTATTTTCTTAACTGGTTGAAGGAGGAAAGAAATTCGAACTGGTTGAAGGAGGAAAGGGAATGCGGTAGTAATTTATAACGTAAATTTTGGAAAAAGGTACGCGATTTGATTTTGAACTGAAAGAAGGTTGCGTACGATTAGGTGTTTACATGTTTGAATGGGTTAAGTGAAATCCTAGGTTGCAGGAAATATGATAGATTTGACTAGCAATATATATTTTAATTTTTTTTAAAATTTTTAATCCGTCTTGATTTACGTAGCTTAAATTCACGACCTCCTATCGAGGCGTGCCGCTAGGCGTTTATAATGTTATACCCCTATTCCGAACGCATTGGAATGTATTTTCGAGTTCTATTTCGATCGTATGGAGAAGATAGCTTTTTGGACTCAATTATTATATTAAATTCTCGATATAAATTTCAACGTATTTATATCCCGTATGATAAAACGGTAACTCAAAAAGCTACGAAATTTGAAATCCGATAATAATACAATATTATATATCCAATGGAACTAGTTTCGTCGAATGCCGAGACTGTGCCTCGGAAAGCTATTTCTAAACGTCAATTTAAATAATAAATTTTTAAAACTGAACAAATCACTTTTAAATTCAATTTAAAAATTGTCATTATCTTCAATATTATCAATGTAAATTTTACAAGCCCTTAAATTATTTTTAACAAGCTTAAAATGCAAGATTCCATGTTTTAACCAATTTCAAATATATAAATTTCAATAATTAAATTATCCAGTAAATCGCTATATTTAAATTCTGAATCTATCTATTCTATGAATAAAACCCAAATTTTCGTATCCAAAATAAATCTATAATTCAAATTCGATATTTAAAACAATTTAAATATTCCAAATTAAACGTCGAAAAATCCGGGTCGTTGCATTCCTTCCCCATTAAAAGAATTTCGTCCCCGAAATTGCTAAGGCAGAAGAATGCTCCAAACCCATTATCTTGAGAACCCACTTAGTAAAATCTCGATATTTCACTTTCCCAAATCTTTTAGTTCCAACCCTAATAGTTTTCTTTAGTTCTATTTCCAAATCTCTTATTATTTTGTTGTTAACAAAATTTCAAAACAAATTTCAAAATTTTCCAACACCCTAAATTTCCAAATTTTTTTGGCTGAGTCTCCCTTGTACGGAGAGCCTTTTGCAATATGACAAGAGAGATAAATATATATACGACCCACACGGTCAAAAAACAAAAAATATATATATCAATATTTCTATTTCACGGTATTTAATCCGAAAACGTACCTTATTTTAGCATTTTTAAGCAAGCGGCTTATTTATTTTGCAATACGCACAATCAAAGTCAAGCACAACAGCTCCAGGCACATGTACTTACTCAATTTAAACATGTAAGTAACAAATATAAGAAATTACTAACATTTCGCTTATATAAAATAGCTAAACACATGAGTTTCATAAGCCATGCAGGTTAAACAATATTTATAAGCAACTTATAAGGTTCTATTTCAATTTAATTGCTTCCAACCAACTCATATATCATTTTCATTTAATTATAATGGTTTATTACTTACTTTACACGTATTCCATTTATTTTAATTCCAAACAAATCCACATTCATTTTAATTTGATTGAAAATCAATCCATTCACGGAATTTTTATTTACTCTCGTTCATGTTAAACGATAATTATTTCCATGCAAATTTGACGACATTCGTTCAAATAAATAATCACTTAAGCTTATAGCCTTTTTAAATTGATTCCAACTCAATTTACGTTTAATTCTATTCCATTTCAAATTGATTTCGATCAATTCATTTTTGCATTCCATTCAAGTCCAACTCAATTATTCAAATCCATTTTATTTTAGCTCGAAAACATCCCATGCTATTTTATTTAATGGCCATTTTACAAATCTACTTGAAGCCAAGCTTCTATACTAACTTATGTATTCCAATCATGTTAACCAACCACTTAAGTTCATTTCTCTTATAACAAATTCCATCTCAAACTCTCGATTTGTTTTTTATTTAATCAAATTCCATACCAATTACTAATCCATTTAATTAGTTTCTTCCCTTATCCCACTTCAAATTTTAATTTCCATACTCACTTCATTCTCAAACTCATTTAATTAATATCAAGGCCATATTTAATTTATTTATACTCTAATTGCATTTATTTGCAACTCAAACCATTTCTAATTAAATTCCATTTCATACGGCAACAGTTCCTATTTATATTTTAATTCACATACCATTTAAGTCGAATTTTATTTATTAACAATCCAATTTTATTTAATCAAGCTAAATTCCATTAACACATTCAATCAACTAATTTATTTAGCTAATTAGCTTACTTCTAATTTTTTTAAATCAATATCTGATTTTTATTTTAAAAATCATTTCAACCATTCTACTTAAGTCCAAATTTTATTTTATAACTCGAGTTTGGATTTTATTTCCTTCACCAAAATATCAAACAGTTTTATTTTGAGTTTTTCTATTTCGATTTTTAACCTTTTATAAGTCACACAACTTATTTTTTACTTTTCCATCAATTATATACTCGAATATATTCGCATTTTATTTTAACTCGAGATTTACACTTATTTATAGCCCAAGAATATTTTTATTCCATAAACTTCAATTTTTATAAGCCATCGAAATTTATTTTATTCCAATTGAAATTTTTTTGTATCTACTTAACTTGCCTTAAATCTAACTTCATACCATTTCTTTTTATTATTTAAGTAAGAATTCAATTTCTTTTAATATCATCTACAACTCAATTCAATTTAAATTTTATTTTAACATTTCCACTTTAAATTTTAATTCCAAAATTCAATCTCCATATTTTTCTTCAAAAATAATTCACCATTTATAAGTTTATAACTTATCTCCTGATGATCTCTAAATTATTTAAATAAGGATTTCAGGATTTTTAAACACCCGGTATTTATTTCAAATCATTTTGAAATCAACATATATATATATAACTCTTTGTTTCAAACAAATCATCCATTTGAAATTTCAAAATTTCACTTGGTTCCATTCCCAAAACAATTTCCCTCCTGAATTTTCAAAACAAACTTGTTTTTCCTCAAAATCAACCCAAAAACGATGACCATGACAGCAATCCACCACTCAGAAACTCGAAAATGAACAACGATGATGTCACGATCATCATCGGAATAATTTTCCAGCGACCGAAGCGATTTCAGTGCTATAACATCTTCAAAATCCATTTAAAATAAATTTTCTATTTGAAATCCTTTCAAAATAATATTACTATTTTTCATTTCAACCCTTTGGAAAATATTTTCAAACATTTCTAGGACTCAATATTTCCAAACTCTGGTTTTAATCAAAACTTAGTTTTATTTACATGTATAATTCATTCTTATACCATTTTAATTTTGGGTTTTAATAAACTATTTCAAATTTAATAATCTTGTTTTGATTATATAATAATAACAACCAAACACACTACTATAATAAATTTCAGAAAATTATTTCATTAATATCAAAATATAATTTGGATAAAATTATTTCATTTACCCGCTTCAAACCATACTGTGTCGAATTATCGTGTTCAAGCATTTAAAAACTCCTATCGTTTTAGTGGCGTCTCACCATTCGACAAGAATTTATATACCACTCAACCAATAAGTCAACACAATATAAAACCATTTATATTCACTAACAAATACGTGCTCATATTTATCAATATGCTCAAACTTATTCTAGAGTACTTTTGAATCTATCTCTAATGAGTAATCCCCACCAGAGCCAAGGTTCTTACTTAACCTTCATCTTTGATACCAACCGTAACAAACCCGTCGATTTTCGACCTCGAAAATCGACTTCTATACGTCCATGGTATAAATTGCCGAGCAGTCGAATGCCAGAAATACCAGTTCGTTAGGGGTGAAGAAGAAGGAGATAGAAGAAAAAAATAGAACAATAACACAGAATCTCACAATCGCAGCAGAATAAAATATAACATATAATAACCGATTTAATACAAAAGAATCTGTAACTGCTTATACTTACAATCATCAGAGTACAACCATCAACACATCAAACTGGACAGTTATATAACTTGCCCTTACACAGCGGAATATAAGTCAAGTACGAAAATACGTCTGAAACTCCTCTGGTTCGTCTCCTGAGTTCCATAGCATTTAAACCTGAATCTGTAATACTCGGTCTAACCCAAGCATTATAATAAAATAACACCCGAGTCAGTCTGGAAAACCAGCGTGAGAAAACACACTATATTTAAATTATTAGAGTTGTCAAAATCCTTTGAGAAACAAAGGTATCTCGTAAGGCCGCGTCACACATAAACACGACGGGTTTTTACCTTACAATAACCAAAACATTTTTTATAGAAAATCAAGTGATATTGTAATAGTGTCTAAATAAAAATACTTATTCAAATAGCCGAAATTGTTACATTAATTAAATTCCAGCATACTAGGCTCTACAAACAAAAGCGTAAGCTCGTATTGGAGAATGGATTCCAACTGAATGACTAGGCACTGGGGTACCACCTGTCATGCTACCTGCTAGAAACACCGTACCGAGGACCACTCCCGATCCCTTGCAACATAAGATCGGACTATTCCTAACTTGAATAGACCGAATATGTTATCACCCCGGGTGTTCCCACCCTTTATCGAGCTCTATCCATAAATCGTAGTAATAATAATATCCGGTATCTAGAAAGGTGATAGATATACCCTACTTGGGTGCGACCCACTTAGCCTTGCTACATCTCCCCTGATTTTCAGTCATTCCCGATTGATGAGGCTCGAGGCTAAGCATTACCTTTTTAGGAAATTAACTTAGAATGCTCATTGTCCTCCAATAACAATGTTCTGAAAGCATTCATCCATACAAGTCCGTTTCCGGTCCGAACAGAACCGAAGGCACTATTCCTACTACATCCATTTTGGAATCACCCTCAGGATTAGTAGAGATTAGCCCTTGCACTTCATTGCTCCATCTTTGACTCCATGCTCTTGTTTTCACATCGAAAACGTACTCGTTGGATCAAAGTGGTTTTCGGATAATTTATCCAATCCCGATCTCTTCGAAACAACATTCGAAATTGGCTAATATTAATAGTCGTTTATTTAACTATCAAATTAATCATCCATAAGCAATCATCTGGCCTTATTATAAATTTTCCTAAATAATTACTTTTCAAAATATCTTTAAAGATATATCAATTTCTCCCAACATTTGAAAACAAATTTTCAAATACTCAAATCCGTAACAGGATACTCCCAACATCTCAACACTTAGAAATATTTTCAAATTTCTATTTTCTATACTTAAGAAAGTATTACCAGTCTTATTTTCCAAAATCCTTTCAATATTTACATTTCAGAGAGTTACTCCATAACTTATTTTCAAAATCTTCGGAATCACAGATACATTTCCTCTCCTCAAAACCATATCCTTTTATAAGCCCCTTTTTGAATCTCGAGAGAATTTATAAATAAATTTTCCAATTACTTCAAACTCTATATATATATATATAATAAGTATTTTAAAAGATTAATAATTTAAAAAAAATATGTTCAAGCTATTATTTAAAATATTGAAACACTTTTATAACATTAATAACTCATTTTTAAATACATATAAATTTTCACAGCTGATTTTAAAAGTTAGAATTTTATAAAAATGAATACTTCATATCTAAAAATCTACTTACCTAGTATTTAAATCTCAACTGGTTTAAAAATTTCATAGTTATAAAATAATAAAATTTCACTTTTTAAAACAATCACCTCTTATAATCTAAAATCTCAATAACCAATTTTAATTTATAACTTTCTCTCGATTACACAACATCTCAATTCATTGTCGATTCCCTAACCGTTCTCATTTCAAAAATAGAATCAACCATTTTTCTCAACTCCGTTTCCATATTTTAATATAAACTCACCCTATGAATTTATATTTCCAATTATCAATTTCTATCGAGTTCCTTTATTTATAACATTGTTTATAAATTTATAACCCTTTTGGCTTTTATTTCTTTATAAATAAAACCTTATTTATTTAACTCAATTATACACATTCTTTCTTATAAATTCCATTTACACTTCAAATCTATTTTAAATATTGTTTTAACTCTTTTTTTTCAGAACATCACTTATAAAATCTCCTATATAATTAATTTTGTTTCAAAATCCCATTTAATAACTCACAATAGTTAGGTATAACCAAAAATCAATATTTTTTTTCTAATTCAATTCTTCAAAAATAACTCCAGTTCCAATATATATATATATATCAAATCCCTTTAATTCCATAAATTTTAAATATATATATTATAGTATCAAAATTCAGGCTAGTGCTACTAAAGCATCTAATAAATTTCAATCTCTACAATGATCAATAATCGATTATTCTACACAATTTATATATCACTATATATGAAAAATAAACAATAAATTTGAGGAATCCAGTTGGATCCCTCCAACCTGTTTCCCTGCATCCACAGATGTTAATACAGCATAAAATAAATACCAATCCCACTTCGAGGGGGATATCGCGATATATAGAGTCATCCGCTATTATGCGGGGCGCATAGGGTCTCATCCGCTATAATATGCAGGAAATATCACTCTAATACTAATATATACTATTATATATATAACATCCAACAGATAAATTTTAAATTTATTAATCAAGTCAAGCATCCAATAATTCAAATTTAACATTTAAATTCAAACAGGGTAATCCGAATGAGTGAGAGATGCTCACCTTTGATTTTTATGGCAAATCATCCCAATCTTGACTTGCTTCAATGATTTTTTTGGACCTCGTATACATTTAAAATTTTCATTTAAGAGATTTCAAGATAATTTAAAATTTTTGTTAACTCAAGTATAGACCTATTTATAATTTAAACAAGTTAAAAAAAAGAACCCATCACCTCCGGCACGCTACATCCCCTCCATCTCGAAAACCGCACCACGAACTTTGGCCACCCAGTAACCACGTTGCCCAAAACAACTTCGACAAAAACTACCTCAGCTCCGACCCGCCCTCCTTCCACCGTTGATCTCACCACAACCTCCGCTCCATAATCGCGACTCCCCCTCTAAAACGCACGCGCCATCGGAATTCGTCGCTTCCCCTTCCTAACATCGTGCCTCCGATCAACGTGCCACCACCGAAACAACCGTGACCCCCATGAAACGGACCTGGACAGCCTCCTCTTCCCCCTTGCTTGACTCGGTCTCCAATGTGATACCACGCAACCTTCCCAGACTGCAACACCCTCCACTCCAACTTGCGATCCACCCTTCCTCGTGCTCGAAATTTGAGAGAGGAGCAGCAATTCGAATCCGATCTTTTTATTATTATTTATTTATTTATTTTTCGCGAATCAAATGGGAAAGAAATACGATTTGTACGATTTATTTTCTTAACTGGTTGAAGGAGGAAAGAAATTCGAACTGGTTGAAGGAGGAAAGGGAATGCGGCAGTAATTTATAATGTAAATTTTGGAAAAAGTATGCGATTTGATTTTAAACTGAAAGAAGGTTGCGTACGATTAGGGGTTTACGTGTTTGAATGGGTTAAGTGAAATCCTAGATTGCAGGAAATATGATAGAGTTGACTGGCAATATATGCTTTAATTTTTTTTAAATTTTTAATCCGTCTTGATTTACGTAGCTTAAAATCACGACCTCCTATCGAGGCGTGCCGCTAGGTGTTTATAATGTTATACCCCTATTCTGAACGGAATGGAAAAGGTTTCGAGTTCTAATTCGATCGTATGGAGAAGATAGCTTTTTGGACCCAATTATTATATTAAATTCTCGATTTAAATTTCAACACGTTTATATCCCGTATGATCAAACGATAACTCAAAAAGCTATGAAATTTGAAATCCGATAATAATACAATATTACAGATCTAATGGAACAGGTTTCGTCGAATTCCGAGACTGTGCCTCGGAAGGCTATTTTTAAACGTCAATTTAAACGATATATTTTTAAAACTGAAAAAATCACTTTTAAATTCAATTTAAAAAGTTTCATTATCTTCAATATTATCAATAGAAATTTTACAGGCCCATAAATTATTTTTATCAAGCTTAAAACGCAAGATTCCATGTTTTAACCAATTTCAAATTATAAATTTCAATAATTAAATTATCCAGTAAATCGCTATATTTAAATTCTGAATCTATCTATTCTATGCATAAAACCCAAATTTTCGTATCCAAAATCAATATATAATTCAAATTTGATATTTAAAACCATTTAAATATTCCAAATCGAACATCGAAAAATCCGGGTCGTTACATTAAGTTTAAAACTATTAATTAAAATGAGTTGTTAAACTTATTTTCAAAACAATTAGTTGGAATAGATTCTAAAATTTCCAAGTCTTTTAAATTCATTTACCTATACCAACTAATTCTCTTATATTCATTTATTCCAGGATATAACCCAGAAATCAAATTTTTAGTTATAAAAAAATTTCCCAAATTCTCAAAAAAATTCTAACTCTTAAATTTACGAAAAATTTCGCCAGCATCTCCTTTGCATGGCTCGACCAGTATAACTACAAATCGCCTCTACGGGCACCAAACCAATTAAAGAAAACAAAAGCCAAGTGGTCTCCCATGTCTAGGGCATAAAATCATCAACCAATTTAAATTTCTAGATTTATTACGTACCTTTTTGCATTTGACTATATTTAGCAAGTAATTTATTATCTTCTATGCAAATGCATGTGCACAAGAATCAAATAGTAATCTCTTGCATAACTGTACTTATGAAATAAAAAAGAGAATCAAGCTGACAAAAATAATGTGATGTAACTCTACATGCAAAAACCAGTCTAATATAAATCCATATGCAACCAACAACCATATCTCAAATCATATCAAACAAAACACGGAGAATATTCTGTAATAAATGTTATGCATTTAATTATTTCAAATAATAATTTAGATCTAAATACCCGGGTTTTCCAATTCAAGAATCTATTTTCAAATTTCTCAGATGAAAAAAATCAAGGATCAAAAATCAAAATGACAAGGAGGGGATTTTTGCAAATCAATTATGGCGAAACTCTAGAATCAAAACAACATGGAGCATCCAGTGGTATACCGGTTCCTCCAAAAACATCAACTAGAGTGAACAAATATCATTCCTTTCTCAAAATCTTCAAAAAAAAAATTCCAAAATCACCGGGATTTAGGTCCTAATAAAAATAATTAAAAATCCTTTGTCTATAAATTTAAATTTTATAAACAATGGTTTATGCAATCACACAACCAATCAATTCAATTCAATCAAATCCAATCAATCAATTTCCGTGAAGGAATAAACTAACACTAATAGTAAATCAAATTCCATAAGGGAAAACTTATCACTTAACATTGTTTCGAAATGTCAAATGACTAATAAACAAATTTTAACTTAGGTTCAAAACTTTCTTAATTGTCCAAAAATATAGATAATTATCTAAGCGTACCATTTTGCTCATTAGCCTTTGGTTATTTATTATAAGATTATCCAAACTTACTCGGACAAAATGGAAAGTTATACTCTATATTTGATTAGTTTCTTAATTATATTAATTTTTTGTCCACTTATATTTTGACTTAGTATTTTATTCAATACTAAAACTGAATTATTTCATAAATTTTTCACCCAAGTTTTAAAATATTTTATAAAGTCATTTTTTTAAAAAAACATCAAATAATAACTTATTCCACTTTATTTACTTGTATAATACTCTTCAATATCCTAAGAGTACATACAATTTTATTTTAACTTTTTCAAAGATTTGGACGGAGATCAAATCAAATTATGGTTTCTTAATACCGAGTCAACCTATTGACCCTTTTTTATTTAGAGTGTTAAAATGAATAATGTTTATGGGTTGACCCAATTAATAAATAGTTTACACTACTTATATATTTTTAAACAAATATATGATTTTGATAAAACAATGTTTATCAAAACATTCTTATTAAAAATACGTTTCGTTTTGAAGACAACTTCCTTTTTGCAGGAATTATAAAAATTAAATACCCGGTTTTAATTTCAAAACTCACCTCTGAAAGCATACTACATATATTTTTATATAAAATAACTTTAAACAATTTATTTATTAAACTCACTTTGGGTTTATTCGGATTTGAACTCATTTCGATCGCACAAAGATAATGAGAATAATTTACTAAGTACCCCACATCGTTTGCCCAAGCAAACACCTGATCGTCAATTAGAAGATTATTCATATTACCACAAAACTAATCAAAACAATTTCCTCCTAATTCCCAAAGAATATGAATTCCATTTTAAATTTTATTTCCCAAAATATTTTTACTTTCAAATACTTCCAAAAGTACCGCTATTTCATTTCTCAAAAACCATTTAAAATTATTTTTCAAAAATTCCGGGATTTAGATTCAAAAATTCTTTTTAAACACATTTCTCAAACTAATTTATATAAAATTTCCTTTATATAAATATCATTTCAAATTATAATAATTCTCCTTTATTATAATCAAATTTTCTCAAATGTTTTATCTTACCATTTAGGCTATATTTACAATTTTTTATTAAAGTCCAATCCTTAACTCACTATTATTAAATGGCGAGTTTTTAGCTTAATCATATTCTTCGAACTCCTTATAGCCAAATCGTGAAAATTAATTCACAAAGGGTCCATTTTAAATCAAAGCGATAAATGCTCCTAAATAAATCGAGCACCATTTTGCAATTAACAAACAACAGTCGATGCATCTTATTTAAATTAAGCATAACCGAACAAAAAAAGTGATAAAAAATAAATATTATCACATTTAAACTAACACACTATATAACTATATAGAGTTTTGAAAATTATTCCTTTATATATATAAAATATAATCCTAGGCAAAATATTCAATTTGCCAAAATTTTCAAAAATTCAATACCATGTCCGTTAGCCTAGGTCAAGTGTTCAAAAACCCCTATCGATATCGTGGCATCCCACGCCTCGACTAGAATTCATAAAACTCAATACACCAATTAACATAATATGTTTTTTATAACATCAACAAATATGTTCTCGAATATATAATACTCTCAAACTCATTCTAGGTGGTCACTTACCCTATCCCTAATGAGCCAAACCCTACCAAAGCCAAGGTTCTCGCTTAACCTCGTGCTCTGATACCAAATGTAACAAACCATTTTTCTGTATCCTTTGAGTTTACAATAAACCACACATGTCCAACTCAAAGTGAACGAAAAGGCATATTGTTAGTGTAAATAAAAAGAAAAGAATAGAGAACAGAGAAAAACAGAATCTCAGAGCGGAATCGACAACATATAATATAACAAGGACCGTAGAAACTGTCACTCCAAACATACAGAGTATATCAGAGTTAAAAACAAACCTTAGCAGCTGGACAGTTATAAAATCCTGACCTTACAAATGCTGATTGGGATACCATATAATACAGCGAAAAATAAAATATACGATAGGCGAATCTTTAGCTCCCCTCCACAATCTCCAAAACTTCAAAGACAACTTGGGAAAATGCTCGGTTTGACCCGAGCATTATAAATAAATAACACCCGGATCAGTCTGGAAATACCAGAGTGAGATAACTCGAATAATGGGGATCATATAAAGTTCTGTGAGACCACGCCGCTAGCACCGAACGTATTTTTTACCTCACAAGAATAACATCCATACAGACAAGAGCAGGAATAAACATCAGGAAACAAATGCAAATAGAGATGGGCATAATTAATATTAAAACTAGACTTGAAAGAATGGAAATAAACCGAGTAAAATCCAAACCGCACAGAATGGATAGAACAAGGAAAACACTCCAACTTGATTAAATGGACTAAATAAGGTAACCATCCAACTTGATAGAATGGACGAAATAAGGTAACCGCCCAACTTTGATAGAATGGACTTAATCAATATTTAAATACCGTGATGAGGAGTTGGCTATACTCGTGGCAATTTAAAGCTAAAACAGATTCAGGGATACAAATCAAACAAGGAAAGGTAATTTTCTAACAAATTACAAGGAAGGTGCACCCCCCTTAAAGTATACCTCTAGTAATATACTCCTGAGCTCGGCCACATGTTGTGTGACACTTCTCGGAAATGTACCAGTCGAACCCTACCAGACCTTACCGAGTATCCGAATATTTCCACATCTAAGTGCACAACCGAATCCAAACTAGATGAGATGTGAAAATACTCTTTTGATGGGAGCAATCCCACATAGCTGGACGTCTTTTCGTGCTTTTGGTTTAGTCATTCCGGGCAAAGGATAACAAAGCTCAAAGAGCAGCAAATCGTTTTTAAGGTGACGATGCACCATGAAGAAAGCTGAATCCGATAATTAATAAATCAACTATCGAGGATACTTTAAAATGATCTTATATGGAAATTAAATTTCATATATTTACCACTGCTCATTGACTCCGGACCTCTCGGTTGAAAATGAAGTCGGGCAAGTTGAGGTAGTGTTACCTCTAGGCATCGCCTTGATGACATTTTTAGCCTTCGAGATAGAAATGAGTCCAAGCCTCAACGTTTAGCGCTAAATGCATGACTAGATCCTTTCCATATAAGCGATATCGATTACAAAACTATTTTTCCATAACCAAAACCGAGTCTTACTTTTAAGAAAACTGAACTTGTACTTGATTTCCATATTTCCAAATTGGTAAAACACTTTTAGAATTAGTTCCTGGCTGTTAAAACGTCAAGAGAATAATTTTTCCAAATGCGCGACCCTGAAGGCCTAAACCAACATCAGACCGAACACCCAGAAGATTATCCAACTTAACATTCCAATAATCGAGTTCCAATTCCTTTTTATAACTTTAAAACAATATTAATTATCCCCAAAGATAATTAATCACATTTAAAACCTCTTTTAAATAAACAAATCCATTATCTTTAATAAAATAGATAATTATTTCCAAATACTTATATAACATTGGTAAATTAACTTTAAAATCTTTATTAAATCAGTTTATTAACTTTAAATTAGTTTATTAAAGCAATTTTATTATATTTGTTAATTTAATTTAATTCACTTTTATTTAAATCAATTGATTAACTTTCAAATATCATTAATTACAATGATTAATTAAATTCAAATAATCATTAGTTAAAATGAATAAGTCATCTCAAACATCATTTATGAAAATGATAAGTAATTCTAAATACCATTAATTTAACAATTAATTAAGTTCAAAATTATCCTAAATTAATTGGATTAATTGAATTCAAACTTCATTACTCAAAATGATGAATTAAAAACATCATTTGTTAAAATGATTTATTTAATTATATAAAAACATTATTAATTAAAATGAATTAACTAAATTCCAAATTTCATTAGTTAAAATAATTAATTAAATTTAAAACAATCGCTAATTAAAATGATTAATAAAATTCAAATATCATTATTTAAAATGATTAATTACTTTTAAATATCATAAAGTAAAATGATTATAAATTTCAATTATCATTAATTAAAATAATTAACGAAGTTCAATAACTTAATTAAACTCCATTATCATTAATTAAAATAATTAATTACAACTCAAATAATCATTAGTTAAAACGATTAATTAAGTATAAAACATCATTAGCAAAATTTGATTAATTAAATGGAATATCAGGAATTAAGTTCAATTAAACACCAATAATAGCATACGGATGTAAATAAATAATTACTGGTGAGAAACCCCTTTTGGGTCTCTCTACATATTTTCCCTGCGAAACAATGGTTATGGATAATATATAGATAATCATATGGGTTTATAACGATAAAATAATTATGTCATCCATTTTCCAAATGGAAATTCAACCAAACAATCAAACAAACAATCTAATTAACATCCAAGCAATCAATAAACGTTTATAACAATATTGGTATGATATAATAAAATTAAATGTAAGTTAAACTCACATTGATTTTCATTTTCGCCGAAACGTCCTGATTTTGGGCTAAAACCAAATGGATGTTCGATTTTAGCCTAAATTTTCACTTGCTCCAAATCCAACCAAACTAACTCCATCGCGAAGATTTCGACGACACGAGTCCAAAGCAAAAAAGGGCGTGTGTTGACGCAAAAATTGGGCATCAACACCCATAGAATATCATGGAAATTAAACAGTGAATGAAATCAAAAAAAGAATAGAAAAAGTAAATGAACACACAGATTTTTATAGTGGTTCGGAAATCTCAGCCTACATCCACTTCATATTTTTTTGATCTTTCATATGATTACAATTACAAAGTTATTTGGATCGGCTATGATCCATTAATACAAGAATATAGAATGAAAATGGCAGAGCCTCGGCAGCAGGAAGAAAGCCCCCTTTCTGAAGCTATGCCTATTGTATTTATAGCAGAGGACGCGGATGGATCGGGTTGAAACTTTGCAAGAAGGCTCTAGGTCCAGTAAAGCCCATCACATCAATTGGCAGTGATATCTCTATGGTATGGAACGATCGGCCTAATGATATCCGATCGTTTTATTTGCTCCAGTCATGTTGCAATCATTCATGGCAGGTTCCACTTGTCTCTCAATGTTGCTCTTGAAATATGGCATCATTTTGAGTAGTAGATTATGAGATATGGGTTGATCTTGATCGAAGATAGAAAACACATTGAAGTACACCGATTGTTACGTTGAATCATCCGATAACGATCGGTGCATAACGATCGGCCTTCAATCTACTCCCACTTTGGGATGCATGATCGTTATTGTATGCTCCCCTTGAAATGCTGTTGGTGCTCTGAAAGTCTCATATGAATTGGTTTAACGGATCTCAAGATATTGAATGTTCTTCACTGACTTGAAATGTTCCCTGGATCGTTCTTGGTTAATCAATACACATCCTTGCTTCATCCGTAGCTTGAGTATATGAACCTCAATCTACCCCAAACTTAAGGCATAACTTCATGGGGCTAGGCTAGTTACTCCATGCCAGCTACACTTTGATTGGGTCCTCGTTTGAATCTGCCTGACTATCGTCTGTAGTACTGTATGTAAATGGTTCTTTAGGCTGTCGACCATCCATTCCTGGTCGAATCGATGATATCACGGCTTTGCCAAAAGGCGGGATAACATTTGCCCCCCCCCCCCAAAGTACGTCTTTTGAGTAACATGACGTGCTTTGATTCGAAAAGAGTCTGAATTGCTGTAAAGGATTCCATTCAACTTCCTGATTGATTACTATTCCTCTATTGCCTATCAATAGTATAAATCTGAAGACGTATTATGTTTGCATATACAAATTTGGTCACGCGGGACCTACAAGCCCTCTTTTATCTGATCGAATCTCAAACCTGAAAGTTCTAGGTTTGATTGCAATTTTTATTTCAAAAGGCCAAACTTTTAAAACTGTTCCTATGTATATTCATATACGTGTTTACGTTGTTGGCTCCCGGACGTGTTCGAACGTCCACAGGTCGTTGCCAATCTTCATGATTTTCGGCATGTTCGCATTTGCGATTGAATTCTCATGATTATTCATCATCCTTCCTTTCATTCTCTCTCTTCTCTCTTCCCTTTTTTTGCTATCTCTAAATTTCAAACCATTTGTGATCATCGAATTGATTGTCATAGGTTAGGTAGTGAAATGATCGCCCTAAGGCATAAATAAAGGATGATCAGCATGCGACTGAATGGTTGGTAGAAGGTTTAAAAATGGATCGGTAAACACATTGCTCAGAGATGGATCAACGTAGTCCTTGGGTGATAAACGGTCGGCCTAACCCTTCAAAGTGAAATCGATCGGCTAAGCCTATCTACTATATAAGGCCTGACACTTAGTCATTTCTTCTTCACTTTACTCTCCATACCTTCCTCCTGAAACAAAGACACGAGATGAGCCACTTTCCCCTTTCTTCTGTCGATCCCCACAGCAATCATCGTCTTCCTCCATACTTGGGCTTCGAATCGACTTCGAATCTTTCTCTTTTAGATCTCGAACTTAGGTAAAACATCTTTTGAATTTGTCGCTTAGCTCTTAGAACAATTTCGAACCTATGACGGTCGACACGGATCCTTTTTCCCTTTCTTTACTTACAATCGCGTAAAATGGAGAAGAAGCTCACTTTGATGGGAGATGATCGAACTGTTAGGATAGTTAGTCGTTTTCTTGGGGAGATGAGGTAGTGGAGATGGAGGAGTTGTACAATCAACCATACATGATCGTTCGTGGACGATCGATGAGGTTCTAGTTTGTTGGAGTTCGAAAATTGCTTGTGAACGATTGGTTATTTCTTGGGCACAAGGACGATCGGCTAATGTCGCTTCAAGGAAACGATTGGCATATCCAGAACATTCGGCCTGCATACACTTAGAACAACTAATCCATGCAATACTAGAACGTTCGGTCTAGACTTGAACTAAGTGCTTTCACTTCACATATGAACCATTCTTCTCTTTTCTCATAAAATGGAATAAAAATAGATTAACTCGAACTAAGCAACGAGCTCCAGTTTCCCACACTTGAACAATCATTTGGACATGTGTATGACTTGCATTTGATAAAACTTCCCAACCGGTAGCAGATTGCCTTACAACAAATGTCACAAACTAAAACCTTTAACTATCATGTTAAAACACATCTGTAAGTGAGACAATAATCAGATTTCTATTGGCTAACAACCGTCCACGAAACTCAAGCTACATTGTTTCTGATAACACGCAGGGACAGTTGAGACGGTCAAGAATGACGGTCTCTTTGACCAAATTTTTAAGTCTTGCCTTTTCTATCTTCAGTTTTGCACAACTTATTACTATATTGAACAACACTTTATCACACTGCACTTACAATCATTATGCACTGGAGGGTATAGGTTATTTCTTCTAATTATGATTTTTACTAAGTTTGATAGGAAGGGAATCTAGGCATTTCGGGCACTCCACAATCATGCCAACTGGATCATCTTCACATAGGACTAATTCCAACGTAGAGTCTAGATCGACGACTGAGTCTGATTGTCTGCCGCACAGCCATGATTCAGAACAGCCGGCTCGGGTTCTCAGCGTGACCTTTTTGAAATTGTTCCCGTATTTCTGCCAGAAGTTATCGAGCCTGCACCTGATACTTTGGATGACGCAATCATCCTTAAAAATCCTCCCGATTCAATGGCTTCGAAGATTAAAGAAGACGCTCTCCAGAGGATTTTCACAAGGGACGGAATTCCTTTTGGCGATGTGTTGGTTCCGTCACGAGACGACAGGGCTCATAGACCTCCCGAAGGGTATACAGCATGTAACAAATTTATGTGCTGGGTGGGATGAATCCCGCCTTTCAATTCATATATCCGGGGGATCCTACACTATCTAAGAATAGCTCGTGCACAACTCCATCCAAATGGATATGCGCTCCTCAATTGTACTTATATGGTATTTATAGAGTTTCTGTACCGACCTCCCATTATTGAAGACATCCGATTTCTTTTTACTTTCAAACGGTGGACAGGGAGTCTATCGTTCACATTCATTGAGTCGGCAAAGAGATACCAAATTTTGACCGGCACTTGGAAAAAATTAAGTGCTTTCAAGAGGAAATGGTTCTTCGTTCGCTACCCGCCCGGCTTCGCCCGACAATGGGTAGAGAGGCGTAAGTGTTCCCACCAATTTCATAATAAGATAGGAAAATAATATCCAAGTCGCATTCTGACGATGTTTATCATTTTCAAGTGTTGTTACCCGGCCTAGCGGTGATATTTATGAAGAGGCAGTCTCAATTTTGAAGAATGCTCCACCCGAGGATAGAAATATTGAATTTTTGCTCAAGGATGAATGTCTCATCATCTATGGTTTAATAGAGGAAGGCCTCAGTGTGAGGCTAACTAAAACTACCCAGACGGTGGGAATAAGACCATGGGCTGCAATCGGTCAAAGAGGTAGTTAATTCGGTCCCATGGTGCCCCCAGTCATGAGTACTCAATAGTCCACTGATATAGATGTCGAAAGACATGGTGAAGATGCACCGGGTCGTGGTGATGATAGATCTGACCCTGGGGTTGGTGTTGGATCCTCACAAGTTTCACAACCCTCGGTCATGGCCAAAAGAAAAAAGAAAACATTCGCTTACAAGCCTCCAAGAAGTCGTCCTTCTAACTAAACTACGTTATTGATGAATCTACCGCTAGATCCTCGGTCCGATCTACCAATTCCAGCTGATCTCGATGCCTATCATTTCACTAACGTGAGCATTGGAGGGTCCCTGTCAGAATTGGCTGGGAGATACCTACTTCCGGAGAGGAGGTCCCTGTCGGGGGGTTACACTAGGACACTCACACACACTTGCATGTTTAGCACTGCACTGTACTTGACTTGTACTTCCTAATACTCAAAGTTGATTGATATCCGCTTTTATTTGTAGAAACGATGGTGAGGAAGAGGAGAATGTTCGATTCTCTGCGGGATGTACAACATCAATCATTTGGATCGCGATTTGGCTCCTACCGCGGAAGTCGTGTATATTATGATTCTAGCTATCGCCCCAGCCACGATCGAGGTTATCAAGAGAGAGATGACAGGGCTAGGCTTGCTCAGGATGTACATAGATCGAGATCGAGATCTTCTCCTCAAAAAGGTCCTGAAAGACCAGCTGACCGCAGGGACTTGCCTATTTATCCTCCTTGCGGGGCTCTTACCACTCTAATGCCTCCAAAACCCTTGGTTTCGTCTTAGTCTCAGCGGCCGAGCGATCGCCGCCGCCGTGGCGAATACACTGCTATTCACAGGCCTAGTAAGGAAAGTATCGGGGTTGAAGCTATTTCTAAAATCTTCCAATTGATCTAGATGTTCGTATGGCGCAACTTTGAGAGGAATTTCTGAACTTATGCTTTGACGGATTCTATTTTCCTCCCAATTTGAAGAGGGTTCCAGATGATGTCCAGAAAATGACCATTGATTGCGTCACTGACATCCACATGCAATATCGAGAATGGATGAAGGCTGCAAAAAAATGTCAAAAGTTTCCTTCGAGCGTGCAACAGAAATCAACAAACTAAAACGACAAGAGGCGCAGGACTAAAGAATCATTGACACTCTGACGAATGAACTGGAGATCTCTAGAACCACCTTAACTGAAGCCAAAGGAAAAACCGATGCCACGTTGAAATCTATGGAGGAGACGAAAACTAGTCATCTCGATATGGTTTGAGTATTGCATCACTCGAACTAGGAGATAGCGCTCGAGCGAGATGCGGTTCAAAACAACGAGTCTGCGGCCATAAAGGAATTAGCCGAGCTCAAGGCTAAGCTTGAAAATGCGATTAAAGAAAAGGATAACGCTCAGAAGATCACTCAAGATTCTTGTGAAGAGTTGGTTCATGTGAAGCTTGAGAGAGATGCGGCAATTGAAAAGACAAAAAATGTCGACACGCTCATTCAACGCGAGACAGAGGCGACCAAAGACAAGGTGAGAGAAGATGTAATGAATGAGCTCGACCCTTTTCTCGTTCTCTACAACACCAAAGTTCTCAAGCATAGGAATTTGGCGTGGCTTGGCGAAGACTATCCTTACCAGCTTCATCGCGCTTGGGAATTTCTTATCGTGGAAGAGAAGAAACTTCATGGCTCAGAGTAAGTCGTTGTAGCCAAACTTGAAAGCGAAGTGCTATTGGGCGATGAACCCAAAATATTGCATGACATTCAGACTTCTCTTCAGAAAGAAACCATAGTTGCTCCTTCAAATGAAGTAGGCAAAGGATCTGGATCGGCTACTCTGACATCGCAGCCGAATTGCCCCCGGTGTCTCAAGTCATGTCCAGCTCTATGGCGAGCTCTTCAACTATCCCTTGGTATGATCCAGACAAACCACGTCTGTTCCCAATTCTTGATTGCGGTTCTGAAGACACTCCAGTTCAACCTGGAGTTTATACCGAAGAAGGTATTCCGTCGACTTTTCCCTTTTCTCAAAAAGTTGGGGTGCTATCAGTTGATATTTCTAACCTTTTCGCTTATTTTTCACAGCCTTAGTTCCGTTACGCATTGCTCCTCTCCCTTCGCAAGAGCCTCAGCAGGAGTCGCAAACGGCCGCGACGGAGTCTATTATAGTTACGACTTTGGCCACCATTCAGAGCACTCACAAAGCGGCCTTCATTTTTGACGATCAATTCATGGAGGCGTTACTCAAGGAGGGAAGCGACCCGCACCATGAAATCCCTTTTGATGCGGAAGTGGTGATCGCAGGTGCGTCCGATCCCTATAGAGGGCTCAATATGAAAGAGCGGATTGAACGAGAGGAGCTTTCAAAAAGGATGGTAAAGGGCGAGCCTGTCAAGCCGGTCTCAGATGAACCAATTCCTTCCCCACTTCAAATGATCCTTCTTGACAAGACGATTCCTTCGGACGACGTTCCTCATACTTCTAGTGCTTAAGATGTCCCCATCCCTCATACTTCCAAAGAGGATTCCGCCTCGATCCATATAGCTGAGGAAACTCCTTCGAGGAAAAGCCAAGGCGACAAAGGGTCGAAGAGGGGGGCAAGAAGTAGTTCATAGGGAACCACTCCGAAGAAGCGAAAGAAGGATAAAAAATCCAAAGAGTGATCTTCGAACATGTAAATAATTCAAATAATCATTTCTTTTTTTTGTTGGTTATATTCGTTCAGGCATGGCCCTTCAGTTTTGTCTTGTATTTTGTACAACTAGTTTCATATGAATAAGAATTCTTCTGTTATAATGTATGATTTTTGCATTTACTTGTTCAAATGTATGAACTGTAACACTTTTCATTTTATGCACTCGCAACTTATTGCTTGTTGAATTGAACACTGATTTGATTAATCCATCTCAAGGGCTCTCTACGGTCGTGGCCTTGAGTCATTGTAAACACTGGATACGAGTCACAGTGTTGAGCTATCACAGTCATTGCTTGGACGATCACATTTCTACCCCTAGTTTCAGGTCGATAAATGTACCGCATGGACGGTCGAGTCTCGTCCAAGTGGTGTTAATACTCTCACATAATCTCCAAAAGACTTAAAGCCGATCAATGAATGGTCGATTCACATACATCATGTTTCTCTCTCATGCCCCCAATTTTGGGTGTACATTGATAAGTAAGAAGGCAGGTTATGTTTGCTTCAGCTTTACACTCTTTCCCGTCGAATCGTGGGATCAAGCTAGTGGATCGAAAACCGAGTCGTGCATAATCTGGTCTTCAACGGTTTGTATTCCTCTTGTCGATTTCAAGTTGGAATTACTGAAATTTAAAACGGTCGAAATCCACTCATCTATCCATGGAGTTTGCATTCCAATCGCACTTTGGGGACTTAGAGTTATTCTTTGAGCGGCCGGTTCACGCTCGATTTATGTTTATGTTTTAGTCCGCACTCCGAGGACTTAGAGTTTTCTTGTGGGCAGTCGTGTTTCTGCCGAATTGTTTATACTCCAGTCCACACTCTAGGGACATAGAGTTTTCTCATTGACAGTCGTGTTTCAACTCAGGGCAGTCGTTTCTCTGCTCGAATGGTTTATACTCCAGTCTGCACTTTGGGGACGTAGAGTTTTCTCGTGGGCAGTTGTGTTTCCGCCCGGGGCAGTCGTTTCTTTGCCAGAATTGTTTATACTCCAGTCCGCACTCTGGGGACTTAGAGTTTTCTTGTGGACAGTCGTGTTTCCGCCTGAGGCAGTCGTTTTTCGACCGAATTGGTTATACTTCAGTCTGCACTCTGGGGACAGAGTTTTCTCATGGGCAGTCATTTTTCCGCTTGAATGGTTTATACTCTAGTCCGCGGTCTGGGGACTTAGAGTTTTCTCGTGGGAAGTCGTGTTTCCATCCGGGACAATCTTTTTTTGCCCGAATTGTTTATACTCCAGTCCGCACTCTAGGGACTTAGAGTTTTCTCATGGGCAGTCGTGTTTCCGCCCGGGGCAGTCGTTTTTCTGCCCGAATGGTTTATACTCCAGTCCGCGCTCTGGGGACTTTGAGTTTTCTCGTGGGTAGTCATACCCATTTTCAATTTATACTTTAGTTGTTAGGTCGAGGTCAGAGCTGTCGAGAAAACGATCGAACCATGTTCATCCATGGAATAAAATTTTGCCCCCAGCATCAAGAACGAAACTTGATAAATGGACGGTCGATTCTCGTCCACTTGGTGATTGTAGCTCTTCTAATCAAGTCAAGGAAAGAGGTATATGATGGATGGTTGGATCACATCCATGCTGGGGTTGGATAATCAAGTATTATACAATTTGCTTCGTATTCTTTCTAACAAACGGGGATAGTGAGTCATTGAGCGGACAATTAAGTCACATCCACTCCAGGCTGTAATCATGTCCATTTGTTGAGAGCCATGGTAGATGAGTAGGCAGTCAATCACGGCTACTTCAAGTCTAATATGAAGGTTGCTGAATGGATAGTCAGTCGTGTCCACATTCTATTGGATTCCGACCTTGTTGGGTTTTTCCATTCTATGCTTCGATGTCCCAAGTCAAGGGCATATGGTAGCTTATGGACGGTCGAATCACATTCGTCTTGGTAAAAACCTCACAGGTTCTGTCTCGGTCTGCGGAGATTGGCTGGCAGCCAACTTTGGGTACCTGGTCACCTGTGTCGTTTTGGAAGTAGTTTAGTTCAAGTTTGTCATAGTTCGCAACACAATTGAAATTAAAATAGGGGTCATTTGAAAGAGATCGGAATAAATCTCATTAATAAGTGAAACGATGTCATATGCTCGCTATCCCACTCTGTTCAACCCCTTCTCCACCGGGAGTCGGCCGCGGGTGGTTCAATTAATCGTCAATTTTTGTTATCAATAGGATTAGGATGTTTCTGTGATCATCAACCCGGTACGTTTCTAATTTATCGCTACTTGTTATGCTCGCGAATAACATATGTATGTCCAAGATACGTTCAAAGCGAGATTGACCGGTATTGATGGGTTAAAAGTAAATCGCTTGGAGTCGGACCAGGGAAATTCTGCTAGTTGCTTGTGGTCACTAAATTCGAAGGCCTGGTGATTGGCGCTTGGAGTTACTTTGGTGTTTTCTTGGGGAAAACCTTTGTCTTACCCGAGTCCTGCTTTGGGTCAGAGCCGGGGTTCTATGATCTCACTTGCCTTTGTACTTGTCAAAAAATTATCAACACCCAGCTCCAATGAAATTTGGCATGCCGTTCACCCATACCTCTCCATAAGGACATAGGATATTAGCTTTGTGGCTACCAATCATTGCTAGACCGCGGGAGGAAGTAGAAATGGACGGTTAAGAATTTGTTGATGGATATGTTAATAAAAAATGATTGGTTGTACTCCGTGACCTTGGAACGATCGTACTAGATCGATCATATAGGAACGACAATAGTTCAATCGTTAGTTAGTGGATAGGCAAACAGAAAATGACTGGTTACAAGGATGGAAGTAGATCGATCGATTAGGAAGCTAGTCTGGAACGATCGTATAAAGACGATCATATAGGAACGATCGTATAGAATGAATTGGTGAGGGGACCAATTGGAACGATCGTATAAAAACAATCGAATAGGAACGATCAGTGAAAATCGATAGTGCAGAGAAGAAAATGGCCAAATCCTAGTTGTTGGAACAACAAATATGAACCACCATAGGGAACGATCGTTCAAGATGACCGGGCATCTGGATCCGTGATGATTGATCGTTCATTAAGTGTGTTTGGGTCATGGTCGATTGGCCATCATTCACATTCCTTCAAAAAATTGAACATGCATGCACTTTCATCAAACATCCGACTAATTGGTCACTGAGCTCATGATTTCCTTCTTCTACAGGGGAAGTAGACTTGGCTTTTCTGGCCATGGGAAGTAGTTTCCACCTAGATTTCTTTCAAATCTAAGTAGAATAGGAAACTTGTCGATCAAAGGCTGGATCTATGTCACGAACATGAAAGTTCAACAGTAGAAGATGAGATCCAATCGAGTTGAGAAATCATTTCTCAGTGAAAGCACAAAAATGTTGACGTCAACATTGGGCATCAACACCCATAGAATCTCATGTTAAACAATGAATGAAATCAAAAAAGAATGGAAAAAGTAAATGAACACACAGATTTTTATAGTGGTTCGGCAATCTTGGCCTACATCCACTTCATATTTTTATTAATCTTTCGTATGATTACAATTATAAAGATGTTTGAATCAGCTAGGATCCATTAATACAAGAACATAAAGTGAAAATGGCAGAGCCTCGGCAATAGGAAGAAGGCCCCCTTCCTGAAGCTATGCCTGCTATATTTATAGCAGAGGACGCGCATGGATCGGGTTGAAACTTTGCAAGAAGGCTCTCCAGGTCTAGTGGAGCCCATCACATCGATCGGCAGTGATATCTTGATGGGATGGAATGATCGGCCTAATGATAGTCGATCGTTTTTATTTGCTTCAGTCAAGTTGCGATCGTTCATGGCGGGTTCTACTTGTCTCTTGATGTTGCTCCTGGAATATGGCGTCATTTTGAGTAGTAGATTATGAAATATGGGCCGATCTTGATCGAAGATAGAATACACACTGAAGTACACCGATGGTTATGTTGAATCATCCGATAACGATCAGTGCATAACGATCGGCCTTCCTTCCACTCCTATTTTGGGATGTGCGATCGTTATTCTACGCTCCCCTTGCCATGTTGTTGATGCTCTGAAAGTTTCACATGAATTGGCTTCATGGATCTCAAGATATTGAATGTTCTCCACTGACTTGAACTGTTCCATGGATCGTTCTTAGTTAATACATACACATCCTTGCTTCATCCGTAGCTTGAGCATATGAAACTCAATCAACACCAAACTTGAGATATAACTTCACGGGGCCAAGCTAGTTACTTCATGCAAGCTACACTTCGATTGGGTCCTCGTTTAAATCTGCCTGACTATCGTCTGTAGTATTGTATGTTACTAGTCCTTCAGGCTGTCGACCATTCGTTCTTGGTCGAATCAATGATATCACGGCTTTGCCAAAAGGCGGGATAACAGCGTTCGAATCCAACCTCGTATGAAGGGGATATGAATTTTATAAGTTGACGATAAATTTAAATTATAATTAATCAACTTTATATTATTTACAATTATACCCTCTTAACTACCTTCATCTTCTCCATCAAAATACAAACATGCACAGGATATCACCTAAACCTAATTAATCGTGCACGAATCTCCAATGACACGGAGCTACGCTCTGCTAAAAAGCGAACCGACTTCACCGACGACATTCTCCTCTCGAACCACAATCGCTCATCACTACAGATCGAAACCCACTTGCCTCCATCAAAACACGACAGTCACCAATATCCACATTAACCTATCAGGTCGCGACACCCCACAAGCAATCGAGCCTGCCAAAAATTTTCCCGGAGAAGCTAATCGACAATCTAAATCCAAATCTAATGTCCATTCATCCCCTCGTCGACCCTACACCCCAATTTGTCCAACCCTAACTCACGCCCAAACACTGACATCGGCAAAAACATGAACGCAACCCATAATGCTCATACCAGATCGAAGCTGATCACTAGACGAATTTATTAAATCAAATTTCAAGATTTTTAGATAAGTATATCACCTAGGTTTAATTTTTGAATTCTATGTTTTAAAAAAACTCTGCTTCATTCCAGGTGAGTTTAAATAAAAGGGAAAAGGTATGGCTGAGTACGTAGGGGGCATGGTGCAAGTATGCAGTGGATATGGCATAGGTATGGAAGCATAAGGCTGAATATAAATATATTTATATTATTTTAATTTCAAAATATTCAACAAAACAAACTCGAAAATTTCGAACTCCAAACGAGGTGTGCCACCTGGCACTCTATATGTTATACCCATATCTGAACACAATGGAACTTGTTTTGAGACCTAATTCGATCGTATGCAGAAGATAGGTTTTTGAACCCAGTTATTATATTAAATTTCCGATATAAATTTCTACACGTTTCGATCTCGCATGACCAAACGATACGTTCGATCACCACGAAATTCGACGGCGTAATATAATTCACTATTACGGTTCTAATGAAACTGGTTTCGTCGAAATCCGAGAGTGTGCCCCGGAACGACAATTTCACAAATTTAAATATTTAATTATCGATATTTATCCGGTCTATTTATATTTGTAAATAAATTTACAATTCGAACTCACCAATATTATTTATTAATTAAAAGGAGTTGAAAAAATTTATTATATCCATTTAATTCACAATTCAAATATTTAATTATTTCCTATATTTGTATTACAAGTTATTAAATTCCCAAATTCAATTATTTTAAACATTTAAAATTAACTAAACATGTAAAATCAAATAACCAGAATTTTGGGTTATTACGGAAAACCTGCTAACCTACAACTAACCAACGCCGGCCAGAATGGTATGGCAGCTAACTAAGATGCAAACACCTTCGGGGCTGCTATAGGAAACGCGGGAAAGGATGGGGACCAGAAAAGGAAGAACCTGAATTCCTACAAGCGAAACAGAAGTAACAAGCAACTTAAAGGCTCGAGGCCTGAAGGCTACACCCTGCTCAATGATACTCCAGAAAACATCTACCTTGCGACACAAGGGACAGAGAAGTACAAGAAGCTGCCTAAAAAGGAAGCAACCGAATAGCAAAAGCATTTCAGAAAGTACTGCCACTTTTAGGAAACACATGGTCATAACACAAATGAGTGTCGTCACTTGAAGAACCTAATTAAAGAGCTGATTCGGGAAAACAAGCTTCAACAATATGTGAGGAAGCCATAGAATCCTAACCAGCCTGTAGCACCCCAAGCTCCTAGAGACTAGGGGAACCAAGCTGGAACCTGCAAAGAGGGATCTAGACAGACCAACCAGAAACTCATCATCGGAACAATATCTAGAGGATGTCATCCCATGCAGAAGAGTTGGGGAGAAATGGAGCGATATGTATGCTTACTAAGACACGCTCCAAAAGATTCGTGCTCCACGATCGAAGATGGAACTCTTACCAAGCAGTAGAGAACCCAAAATTATGACATTGTATTCCAAAATTGAGACACTAAAGGAATAGAAGCTCCAACCCTCGACCCCATCGTCGTGGCGGTAGGAATCAGACCAGCCATGGTCCGACGAGTATTGGTGGATAGTTGCAGCTCTATTAATATCATGTTCAAACACACATTTAATCAGATGAAGATCAATATGAGAGACGTATCTACTTGCCGAACAAAGAACCAGGGATTCACCGGTGAACCTAAGCAACCTTTCGAAACAATTGATTTACCCGTAGAACTTGGGGAATGCGACTGAAGAGTCGTCCTCATCCAGACCTTTGTAATTGTAGATGAAATATCTACCTACCATGCTTTCTTAGGTTGGCCCACTTTGGTAGATTTTAGGATTGCTTTAGCTCAGTTGTGTCTAACCATGAAATTTCCGATAGAGAATGGAGTTGGGGTGATCAATGGAGATCAGAGTGTCGCAAGAGAATGCTACATCGCAGAACTGCACGAGTCTAGAAGAAAGGAAAAAGGGAAGAATATGGGGGAGAACTCTCCACATTCGTGAACCTATCAAATTGCAACTATAGAGCCTCCCCTGGCTTGGGGACCATAGACGATTCGACAAGGCTTTGGACCTAGAAAGAATAGTTCAAGGGAGGATTGGGTAGCACCGGCAAAATTGTCGGTGTCTGTCCCAGTCGATATGGATGACCCAACTCGAGTCTTGAAAATTGGATCACATCTTGGAAACAAGGTGCGACAGGAACTAATCAAATTTCTTCATGCCAACCTAGACGTATTCGTTTGGACACATTTCGATATGTGTGGGGTGTCGTCGGAGATTGCATGCCACGCACTTCATATTGATCCCAAGTATACACCAGTGAAGCAGAAGAGATGCAGCCTAGGACCCTAATAGTCCAAAGTGCTGAGAGAAGAAGTGGATAAGCTAATGGCGAATGGCTTGTTCGCGATGCACCCTACCCCGAATGGGTATCCAACCTGATCTTGATCAAGAAGTCAAATGGAAAATAATGAACTTGTATCGACTATTCGTGCCTAAACAAAGCTTGCCCAAAAATAGCTTCCTCTGCCCAGAATCGACCAGCTTGTGGACGGGACGATTGGACACGAATTGCTTTCATTTATTGATACTCAAGGTACAACCGGATCATGATGCACGAACCTGACTAGGAAAACACTAGTTTCATCACTGATATGGGATTACACTGCTACAAAGTGATGTCATTCGGGTTCAAGAATGCTGAGGCAACCTACCAACGACTAGTAAATGCCATGTTAAAGCATTAGATCGGGAAGACTATGGAAGTCTGTGTAGAAGATATGTTAAATCGTGCATAGCCGCGAACCAGTTGGACAACCTCGCCAAAATGTTTGAAATTCTCCGCAAATATAGAATGAAACTCAATCCACTTAAATGTCACTTCGGGGTAGGTTCTAGAAATTTCTTGGGATTCATTGTAAGCGTCGAGGCATCGAAGCAAATCCTAAACAAATCACCGCTTTACGGGAAATCGAGGCCCTAAAGAACATGAAATGTTACAAAGCTTGAATAGGAAAGTTGTAGCACTAAGCCGGTTCATCTCAAAAGCAACTAGCAAATGTATATCGTTCTTTGACGCACTAAAGAAGGGAAAGAAGAACTTTGAATGGAATCAGGCTTGTCAGACTGCCTTCAAAGAAATGCTGTGGCATACAGAGACTCTGCCAATCCTATCTAAGCTGGTAGATGGAGAAGACATGTTTATCTACTTGAGAAGAAGCTAAGGTCAGCGACCCATATACTACATCAGTAAACGATTCACTGGAGTCGAGAAGAACTACCTGAAATTGGAAAAACTAGCATATTGCCACTTGATCACATCCAAAAAGTTATGACCAAACTTTCAAGCACACCCGATCAAAAGTACTAACAGATCAACACTTGAAGCAGGTGTTGTACTACCCTGAACCTCTGGACAGCTTATCAAATGGAATATCAAGTTAAGTCAATATGAAATCACTTACCATCCTCGAAGGGCAATCAATGGGCAGGCGTTTGCAGACTTCACTATCGAGTTTACAATACAAGATAATGAAGAAGAAGTTACCCCGAAAGTGGAGACACACTAGAATTGTTCGTCGATGGTGCATCTAACAACTTTTGCTCAGGGGCAGGTGTCCTCCTCGAATCCGTTTTATATGCCTTACACTTGGAATTCCCCGCAACAAACAATGAAGCAGAGTATGAAGCACTGTTAGCCGGGCCAAAAGTTGTGAGAGAACTCGGGAAAAGTCCATACACATCTATAGCGACTCTCAGCTAGTCTTATATCAAGTGAGAGGCGAATATCAAGCCCGGGGAGAGAACCTCGCTCCGTATCTATCTAAAGTGCAGGAATTGTTGAACGACATCGAGCATTACACCATAACCCATATCTCGAGTGAAAAAAACATGAAAGCAGACTATCTAGCTGAACTGGCTAGTTCCAGAGAAGCTCAGTCATTAGGACCGGTCCCAGTTGCTAACTGCTCCAAGCATAGGCGAGATGGATATCGACTGGATTTTTGAAACAACCGAAGAACCAGAAAAATGGATGACACTGATCAAGGACTACATGCTTAGAGGAACACTCCCACGGACAGGAATCAACGAAAAAAGCTCCTTCGAAAGGCACTATGGTTCATAGTACAGGATGGGATACTCCACCGAAGTGGATTATGTATCCCCTTGCGTAGGTGTGTGACTAATGGCGAAGCTCAAAGAATCCTCAGGGAAGTTCATGAAGGCGACTGTGGAGATCGCACCGGGGGGCAAACCCTTGCAAAGAAAGTCCTTCGATATTGGTATTTTTGGCTAACGGTAAACCACAATGCAGTAGATTATGCCAAATTGTGCGACTAATGCCAAAGATTCACCATATCAAAAGAACTCCTTTAATAGAGCTAACGAAAATGGTCATCCCATGGCCATTCGCAATCTGGGGAATCGATTTGATTGGTGTATTGCCAAAGCCAAAGGAGGAGCCAAATATGTTATCGTTGCTATTGGCTATTTCACCAAATGGGACGAAGCGGAACCGCTGGCCACTATTACCACAAAGAAAGTTATTAAATTATCACTAAAAATATTATTTGCAGGTTTGGAGTGCCGCAAAAGGTCATCAAGGATAACGAGACTCAAATCGAAAGCATTAAATACAAAGACTTCTGCAAACGCTTTCGAATCGAGAAAAGCTTTTTTGCTGTTGCACATCCACAAGCAAACGGGCAAGTGGAGGCAGTGAATAAGATCATCAAGTCCACCATCAAAAGGCGGCTAATTAAAGCTAAAGGAAATTGGGTTGATGAACTTCCACTCGCACTATGGGCTTACATGACAATGCATAAATCTGCAACTGGACACTCTTTGTTCGCCCTAGCATATGGTTCATAAGTAATGATCCCAATCGAGCTAGAAGTCCCTTCTCATCGAAGGAAAAATTTCAATCAAAGGCAAAACGAGCAGCTCCTACTCGGGTCGCTCGATATGGTCGATGAGAAGTGGGAAGAAGCCGAACTGAGGACTGCTGCTCACCAGAAAAGAGTCGTACGATTCTTCAACCCCAAGGTTCGTAACCATACTTTCAAAGTAGAAGAACTCATCCTCAAATGGGTCTACCTTATACTAGGAACATTGGGACCAAACTGGGAAGGGCCCTATGTAATCGGCCAGAAGCTAAGGGATGGCATGTTCAAGCTAACAACCATTGATGGAACACAAATTCCCGGAGCTTGGAACAGCGAATCGCTACGTCATTACTTTATCTAAGGCTATCTTATGTATTTCTTATTTCCCACAAATAATTCATCCTGAAATACCAGAGGCATTATAAATAGGCAGAACTTGCCTAACTTTTATTAATGAAATTGCTTTGCTAGTTGAACCAATAAAACAGTGTTCACAAAAGTAACCTACTGAGTCGATGGGGTTAAATCGACTCAAAACCATCCAATCGTTGCTTGAGATAGTGCAACCACGCTCAAGTACTCCCATCTACCCCCTAGTCGACGGAAGCAAATCGACTCAATCCGTTGGATCGACGGAACTCGATCCCTGCCTTCTAAGAACCAGTGTTGCTCCATCACACCGAGGAGGCCCAAATCAAAGATGCGTATATCATAAGCCGTGCATCGCCTCTTGGATTGTGGAATCACATCCAAGAAAATACAATTATCCAAGCCGTGCATATGGTAAGCCGCACATCGTTTGTTGGTTTGCAAAACGGCAACCATGCAAGCCTCGATCCCACTGTGCACATTATGTAAGCCACACACTACTACCTGGATCAGCAAAATTGCATCCAAAGATGAGGAAATCTCATATTGCAAATCACGTACCGCCCCCAGAGCCAAGAAATTAGCACTCCAAGGAGCGATATGTATGCACGATAGCCTGAATGTCAACATCGTGACGAAATCCCTTAACAAGTAATCAAGTAATCGGTGTTCTCCGGCGTCACCATCACTTAAGTACGTAAATCACTTAAGTACATAAATCACTTGAGTCTGTAAACTACTCACCGTTAGGCCGCTAAAAAGCTTCACGAATATCTCAAGCCAGAAGTTCCCAAAGATTGGAGTTGCAGTATAGACCTGACTAGGGGCATCCGGAAGGCTACCAAGGGCAACCAATCTCGTATCAAGTATTCGGAGCAAACATTCCCATGAACTAGGGCACGTGCACTCCAACACTCAACCAAAGTAGCAAATACTTCAAAGTTCTATTACTCCAAAAAAGCATTTTGGCAGTGATTACGGGACTAAATAAGACAGTGATAAATAAAAAAGAGTGGCATAAATAGGCCTGTAAACGGATACTTTCGGATACGGATAGTGCTATATCCGTATCCGTATCCGAAATCATTTTCGGATATCGGATATCTGTATCCGCGGATGCGGACGGATATCGGATATTTATCGGATATTCTTCGATCAGTTTACAACTAATAAATCTAAACAAATAAATAGAAAATTTTGATTTATCATATATTCGTTTTTGTACTAAATATATAGAAATAATAAATACACTAAGAAAAATAATTTTAAGCGGTAAAAATTGATTTTTTATATACATATTAATTTTTTTACCGGGATATAATACTAAACGATAATCATTTTATGTACTAAAATACATAAAAAAATAGCTATAATCTTGATAAAAACCGTACGGATAATTATTGGATACGGATATGGCCATATCCGTATCCGTATCCGTTTTTCGGATATCGGATAATTTTTCATATTTCGGATTCGGATACGAATACGGACGGGTTTCGGATTTTTCGGGTACTCATTGACAGCCCTAGGCATAAAAAGGAAACACTGCATGGAACATAGATAAGTAGAAAATGACGTTACAGTCAAAATTTCAACAGTTTTATTACTTATAATGTTTTTCATGTACAACAAAAAACAGCGGGGGTTGTGCCTGCATAATATCGGCCAAGAATAGGAAAATACAAACACCACTATTACAACAACAACAACAACAAGTGGTAAGTGCAGACTCTGCACTTGTACGAAAAGCAACCAAAAAAGCAAAAGAAAAATTATGACTTCTTGTCACCACTTCCCCTGTCGCCTTTCCCGCCTCCGATCGGGAAATTCTTAGGCTTCTCCCCTCCCGGGGCGATCTCACTCTCTAAAACATGGAAAATGGCAGACCCTCCTTTGCCTTTGAGCTTGCAGGATCTGTGAGAACTCTTTGATGACCTTTTTTGCTCTTCAACCTTCTCATTCTTCACCGCTATCATCTGCTGCTCGGTCATCGGCTGCTCGACCTTTGCTTTATCTAGTTGCTAGCTTGATCCGCCTACTTCTGTGTGTCAGCAGTTTCCAAACCTTCCTCTTGAGATACAAAGGGGTCATTTAAACCATGCAGTGCTGCAATTTTCTTGGAGTGCAAACCAGGATGCGAGTCAGATACAGAGACAACTGTTAATGCGGTCAGAATGGCGGCAGATACAGCACCGTGATGAAGAGGTTACTCGACAAGAAGAGAGGATTGATCTATAATATCAGAATAAAGGGCGGTTATCTTGGCAATTTCATCGGGCGTAAATTGAAAGTCTTCAAGCACGAGAGAGGTAAGAAAATTACTTGCTACGGGGGTCTGCTCATGGGCCACAACTTCGAAGCCTTTGTCATTGCCCTCCTTTGATGGTTGCATAATTACTGGAGAAGTAGAAACGATCCCCTCATCAGCATGAAGATGCAAAGATGGCTCACCGGGGACTAAAGGAAAATGCCCGGTTACAGCCGTAGCGGTGGCCGCGGCATCAATAGCTTTTCGTTCCCACTTCAATCTCAAGATTTCCTAGCCCTCCACTAAATCTTGGCGAGATTCTTCGTTCAGGTATGCCTGAACCAACTCCTCTTCGGTGAAACCGCCACCCATGTCTTGAAATCGTGCCAGAATCACTTCCCATACTACAGTAAGATTCCAAGGGAACAACGGGCCCAAGTAGCTAAGTCTCCCTGATGCATCACAGAGTTGACACAGAAGCCCAAAATGGTATCATCCAAGCGTTCCATCTCCTTTGCGAAGGTATCTTAAAGCTCTAAAAAGCTGGCTTCCAGGCTAGCCTTCTCTACCGCCGACTGTTTTTTTCTTAGCATCCAAAGTTGAAACTTGTCCGCGAAGAGACGCAATTTCTTAAGCCAGTTCACCAGTGGTTTTCTTCTACACATCAACCATCATCTCACTTATCCTCAATTTTTCTTTTAAAGCCGCCTCATCAGTGTGGCACTTCTTTATTTCATCTCTAAATATGAGTGCGGCCTGGTTGGTGGATTCTTTTAGCTCCTTATACAAAGAAGCATTTTTGCTCTCTCTCTCTCTTGAGAGCATCATCCCCCTCTTTCTTCGGCCTCTCAATCTCCGCGTCATGATTAACGAGCTGCTTCTCGTACTCATCCTTTTCGAACTCGAACAAGAGAATTTCTTGGTTATTGTTTCGATTAACAGTGGACAATCGCATGCATAATTTTTCCCACCCCTCGGCTTGCTCCAAACCACTCCGAATCACATGGAGATGGGGTGAATAAGATTCGGCATGAACCGAATTTAAATTGGGCTTACAAAAACAACCCCCCTTAAAAACAAGTTAGGGAATGCATCTTACAGATGCGGGGGACCAGCATAAAGAATGTAAGGCGCATGCCTAGAAATATGGAGAGAGGCGGTCATAGCAGCATGAATGGAGGAGGTCACAACACCAGAAGCAGGAACGTTTATCCTAGTGGAAGCAGGAAGCTGTAAAGCGGGTTCTCGCTCTTGGTCTCTTTTCAGCCTCTTTGAAGGATCTTCCCACTATATCGGGCTCTTCCTCTTCTCATATCCACTTCCTCTATCACGGTCTTAATCTTTCTTGGCACGACGATGCTCTTCCACCTCCCTATCCTTCCTCCTCTCCCTCTCCTCATTGGTCTCCCGGGGAGCATGGTACCTGGAAGAGTGTCTCTGCGAACACCGAGACTCCAATACTCGATCGAGATCACTGTAAAAGCCACGAGACATGATTCCTGTAGCAAGCAATAAAATGGCTTTAGGAAAGAGGCATTTGATGAACTAAAACATCCTAGAAAATAACATAATATAAAGTGTGTAATCCTAGTGAAATGTGTGCTCCAGTTTAACAACCCCGGTAGAATACACAAGCCAGATCGATCACCAACTAATGTCAGGACATTGATTCCTGCAAGGATGATCTGAGTAAGCTGGGAAGGCAACCCTTCCAAAGTGAATTCACCCATCAAGTCACCCATTATCACAAAAATGTTGCTCCTATCTCCTAAACCAATATCGTCACCTTCCGGAAAAGAACTGGATTCAGATTCATTCTTGGGGGAAGATCCTTCAATGGGCTCTTTCAAATGAGGTAAGGGAGCATGTCCAAGGCTTAACCCCAAGGCCTTGTCGCCTATGTTGACGTCACCCTTGTCAGTGTCCCAATCTATTTCTTCTCATTTAGAGGATGCTCTTTACTGATCTCTCCTACCTCTTTCCCTTCAATCAACGGAGTCTTACCCTTCCATTGAATAAACTTTTATTTCTCTTCTGGGATCAGTTGCATTTTGAGTGGATTATCGACCCCGACTTGAATTTAGATCTCCTCAAGGGTCTTCTCTGACCCATCGAATGGGTCACTTCCTTCTTCCTCGTCGTCATCATCATCTTCACAAGAGCCATAGGAAGAGGAAACAGAATGGGCCCGGGCTCTAAAGCAAGAAGGAGCGCTGATGAATCCAATGGACATCCCAAGGTGTAAAAGCCCACATCGGTGAATATTTTCATTTGTAAGCAAGAACCTAATTGTGCACTCCTGAGCATCGATCTCTTTTAGGGAGCTAAGAATAGTGCCGAGTGTTGGCTCTTTGTTAATCTTTGAAAGAACTGCAAGGAATACACAATCGTTCAAAAGACTTATAGCAATTAAAGGAAATTCCAAGCATGATGAAAGAGACTTACCCCCTATGGTCCATGAAAGGGTGAATCCCTCTGGACATTTAGCGAAAAAGAACTGATTCTTAAATGAAGGAAATTTGCTGGGAAGATCTAGTATAAGTTTCCAGCTATGTTGCGCCTCAATATTGACAAGTGATGGGTTAGCCTCTCTCTTTTTGAATAATAGAAGATACTGCAACTCTGCGAAACTCATAGCACAATTGAGCGTCCACATGAACATAACATATAAGCACGTCGGCATGGCATATCCTTTTGGAAGAATTTGGAATGGGGTCAACCCTATGTTCTGAAGTGTTTTCATTAAGAAGTGATTGAACGGAGGCACTGCACCATACATACACATATACCAGTAGCAAGCCATGTATCTAGAAGGTAACCTATGAGCAAATTCTCCTCTCGATGGCAGAAGCACATTGTCCTCTAAAATACCGTATTGCAAGCAAATGCTTCGTAACATCATGTGTGTAAGGATTGAAGGAGATTTCTCTAAAGGATGAAGCAAGACTCTGAATTAAGGAGGAGTGTGATCGACGACGGGACCGACTGGAATAAGGTGTCCATATTGGCCTAAAGTTATGGAAGCGGCAGATCCAACTAGAATTGATGATGACTGCACTTTAGAAAGAGGTAAGTTCCCCTCAACTTATTTGCGCCAAGAAGATTTGCACGTCATTCTATATAAGAAATCTTGTGTTCAAAACGGTCAGGTACACCTAATCTCTAAACTATAGACCCTAGCGCAGTTGATACTTGAAATCGGGAAGATAAGTGACGTGTACCAACCACCAATCGGATTCCATGTATTAAACAGGGGTGTGTGTGGTGGGTAATCTAAGTGAGAATGGGTTCAGTGTCATGGACGTTGTGAACAAACCAGTGTAGATGGCTCACTCACACCAGAAAAGCGATCCATATCACCTGTTAATTTCTTTTCTTCTACACTTATCCGTTATCGATCAATGATTGATAATGGATTCATTTTCCGAAGCGACACGGGAAGCCCTTCCTATTCTAGGTACACTAAATGTGCAATGATAGGAAAAATCCAAAGCGAGCAACTATAGATTGATGGGTCTGAATCGAGTAGAGAATTCTCAGCATAAGTCGATTTTAGTTCTCTGGAAAGTGATAATAGGATGAGCTGCATACAGGATGCTACCCCAAGCTAATATCACCTCACAGAAAAACCAAACCGCAAGATGTTATGCCAGGATCGATTGTATAACTCGGTGCAAGTTAATTTTGACTCTATGGATGAAGATAACAAAACATGTCGAGCACCGAGGCAAAACCCTAGCTTGGTTCCACGCAAAATTCAAGACCCGATTTGTTATCTTCTTCCCCAAAATCACAATCAGCTCGAATCTTCCATTATATTCGTCACCAACACAACATCATCACCGATTGCTAATGTAGTAATATACCAAAATCCGCATCACCAACCTTCAAAATTGAGAAAGGTAATTTGATCTCTGATTCAAGACAACCCAAACTAGGGTATTGGATGGATCAGATTGGCAATGCCTCAAAATAGAAGAGATCATGATGGTGGGACCTACTGAAAATGGTGACGATGACTCCAAGAAGCCATATCAGGTGGCGTTGGTGGGAGAGATCGACGGCGGCAGCTCCTAAATAAACGAAGAGCTTCGATCGGCAGGTTGAGGCTTGAAGTGATCGGATCGAATGGAGGACAAAGGCTCGGATCGAACGGAAATGAAGTGAATTGGGGGGTCAGCTCATATAAAAAGAAAGAAAAAGGTGAAAAAATTATACAGTACTTGAATCGGTACTGATTCGATCCAATTGGATCGGTACCGACCCAAATTTACTCCTACAAATGGTCTCAAATTTTCCCTTTTTGACCTACTCGATTTTCGTATTCATTCTGGAAATTATCAAGTCAAGATCACTCCGTAACTACGAACAATGGAGATTCACACTAAGGACTGGACAGTTAACCGTACGTCATAGATAGCTTATCAAGCTGGCCAGATACGACCAATGAAACTCCTTGAAACAGAAACCCAAAGTTAAACAATTCCATAGCACACCTTGATTTTAATGAAAGCATACTCTGGGGGGCATATGTTAATCGGGGTTTTTAACCCAGCGGAATTCAATGGGAGTTAGAACATTCAAATTAAACCAGAACGACTCGAAACTTGATTGGAAGGCCCAAAAATACAAGACAAAGGACTCTAGGAAGTTTGATTGAAAAATATGCTATCTTTTCAGATCGGCACCGATCCGATCAAATTGGATCGGTATCGATCTGAATTGGTAGTTCGTGGTGGTACCAATCCTTTTTCATTATGACTCTATGCCTCAACCAAGCTTACCCAACAAGTTTGGTAACATTCCAAGCATCCGAGTTCAAGAAGTGAAGGTTCATCTGATTTAGAATACAGTTCAATCCAACCCACAGAAGAATCATCATAAAAACAATTCAACAAGCTCGGAAATTATATGGAGAGCATCACTATGAAGTAAGAAGCTTGACTAAACAAATCGGAGCCAAAAATTGGCTAAGGATTTGGATCGGTACCGATCCAATTGGATCAGATCGGTACCGATCCAAGACGATGGCCAATTTAGGTTCCAAACTTTCTGAGCTCTCTCTCTCTCTCTTTCTCCATGACAACTATAGGCTTCTTACAAAGTGATTCTCAGTCCAAGTGCTTTCCAACTCCTATAAATATCATCTGCAACAGAAAAGGGATCGGCTCTGATCTCTGTTGAAACTCTGCCATTGTTTCTTCACTCTTCTTCTCCCTCACAACAACCATTAAAGGGAAACTGAGATCCTTCCGGTTGTCTCGAACAATGATGACTTGATCTAACTTAGGAAAGAAGAACCATATTGTAATCCAAACTACTTTGTAACTACAGTTGATCAATAAAAGCCATAAAGTGGACGTAGGCTTCATTAATAGCCGAATCACTATAAAACTCTCTTGCTCTTTAGTTTTTCTACGATATACTATTGCTTTTTCTATTTTATTTGCTTGATAAACATTTTGGTGCTTTCACACTCAAAACTAGGGTTTTGATCCATTTTTTGGGTTAACAATACTTAACGTCGAATTCCGAGGAATGAAAACTCGTCTCTATGTTGAGAATTAAGAATGTGTTTCGAGGCATGGTTAGTTTTCTAACTTGTCCAATTTCATTGTTAATCAAGGGATAGTACTAATTGAAATTGAGAAGTGGTGGTAAGTATATTTGGTCTAGTTTCTATTCGATCGGTTACTTACACCAAAAGTGTTTTGGGTTTATTTTTATCAATGTTTAAGTTACATTTGTTTTAACCCAAATAAGTATGTTTTGGAAATGAAATCTTTCTTAAAATTTGTGAATATACTTATACCGTTGAGATAAGTATATGGGTACATTACCAATGTACTCGAAGTGTAGTGTTTTATGAATATACTTATACTATTGATATAAGTGTATAGAAAAGTTTTTTGAGTTTTGAAATTGAAATAGTTGTGAGTATACTTATACAGTTGAGATAAGTATATCAATATTTTCAAGTATTGAAAAGAGTAAAAGAGACTTTTGAATATATCTTTGTAAAAGTATTTTGATACAAGTATTTACAAAGTGGTTTTAATTAATGAAAGGATTAATTAAAGAGGCTTAGTGGTTGCTTTGTGCTTAACCATGCTTGGTTAAATCTCTGGTTGAATTGTTTGTTTATTTGATAGTTGAACAACCTACTATCAAATGTTGGCCAGTTTTTAAAGCTATCGTTGTTGATTTGGAGAGGCCGGGATCAAATATATATTATCTGAAACCACTTCGAACCAATATAAGCATTTGAATTGGAGATATATTGAAGATGATTGAAGATGGAGTTCTTTGAAGTGTAAGGGCTACTTGCTATTAATCCTGAAGGTGATTCCAAAAAGGATGTAGTAGAAGTAGTGCCTTCGGTTTGTTCATATTCTGAACAACTTGTATGGATGAATGCTGGCATTGCATGGTTTCCTGGATGGTAGTGTTAGCATTTCAAGTGGGATTCGCTAAAAGGTAAAACGTAGCCTTAAGCCTCGCAACCGGGAATGACTAAAACAGCAGATATGCTTTAGGGCTATGTGGGTCGCACCCATTAGGCAATTGTAATCACCCTTCTAGATATATATTTATGGATTTGGTTGTACATGAGAGCTCTCGAGAAAAGGTTGCAAAGAAACCGGGATGATGACATATTTGGTACTATCCAGTAAGGGGTAGGCCGACCCTGATTCGCAGGGGTTGATAGGTTCAACCTCGGTATATTTTCTAAAGGTGTGCTGTGGTAGGCGGTACCTCAGTGCCTTGTTATTATATGGAATCCATTCTCCAATAAGTGCCCTTCGGACTTATCTGTATACCTATTATACTGGAATTTAATTAATGTAATAATTTCAGCTATGAATCCATGTTTATTTTAAACCCTAGACATAATAATAATATCAAAATATTTTCTATGAAATGGTTTGGTTATCATAAGGTAAAAACTCATCCATGTTTATGTGCGGCGTAGTCTTACGAGATACCTTTATTTTGAAAGGTTTTATAATATTAAAATACATTTGAGGTGTGTTTCCTCATGTTGGTTTACCAAACTGATCCGGACATTATTTTCTTTTAATGCTCGGGTCAGACCGGGCATATTTTCATATATAGTTCCGGATGCTTTAGAGCTTCAGGACATGAGCTGGATGCCTCTGAGACGTATTCACGTATATTTTATTTTCTGATGTGTGTGTTTGTTGTTTAGTATTTTATCAGTATTAGTGAGGATACATTGTTATAACTGTCCAGGCTGATGATGAATTTGTGTACTCTGATCGATGTATGTATATTATAGTTTTCTTTTGTAAAGATCTGTTGTATATTATATATTACTCGTCATGATGTGAGATTCTGTTCTGTCTTTTCTTTCTTTTTCCCCAAACAATCTTTCTTTCTGACATTTGAATACTCAACACGTGAATACCATGGATGTACTGGTGTCGACTTTCCGAGGGTCGAAAAGGTGGGTCTTTGCACAACCATTATGAAATTTCGTGGATGAAATTCTTTTAGTGGTGAAAATGTAAAACCCCATAAAAGTAATGGTAATTAATAAATAGTTAAATAAGGCTTTAAAATGGAATTTGAGCAAATGTTGCAATTTTTTCATGAAAATTGTACCATTGTATTTATTGTGATTTACTGAGCAACTTCCATATTTAAAGTTTTGCAATCGGAGCTCAAATGAAGAAGTTAGTTGCGTTTGAAATTTTAGGAACGAAAAGAATTAAAATGGAAAAATAGGAAATACATAATAATAATGCGGGACCCCACCAATCGGACCCCCTCCTTAGGTCGGTTGACCGCTAGCGGTCGACCACTTGTAGAGGAGCAGTAGACCGGCCAAGTACTGGCGGCTAGGGTTCAACCTTAGCCGAATGCACCAGATTTAATTATTTTAAATCTAATGGATATGACTGATTCAAGCGCCTATAAATACAGGCTTAGCCCCTCACTTTTCTTCTCATATTTTCTAATCGAAGCAGCGAAGCTCTACCATTTCCCTTCTCTTTTATTTTGTTAATTATAAAATATTATATATATATATATAATCGGAGAAGAGCAGAAAATAAAAGTGTAGAAGAGAAGGAGGGAATCGATACCGCAAAAAAAGATAATTTTCATAATTGTAAGTTTATACATCATTTAACTCCAAATCTCTTCTCAAATCTGTAATTCTAATAGTGTGTGTGTATTTATATATCTTGTTGTACATTTTGGATTGGAAAGGAAAAGGAATCGTTTTTAAAGGGATGAATTCAGATTTAGTAGATTTGAAAAGTTTGAAAGGTGAGTGGAAAATTATATGATTTATTTATAACATTGAAATTTGTATCGTTGTTTTATTTAATTATTATGCCTATGCAAGATCTATGTAGTTGTAGGTTTAGGAAGAACATATTTAATTAAAATCTCGCCAACATATTTTGTAAGTTAGGTAATTGGAATTGGAATGGTATTTACACCATAGTATGAAAATTTAAAAACCAATTCCTATATTTGTTAAAGTAGATTGTTGATAAGATAGAAAGATTTATTCCAAACTTAAGATATTAGAGTTGTAAATTATTAGTATTAGTTTGATTGCCCAAATTTGACTTGGAATGTGAATTTCTATGATTTAATTTATTATGAGCATTATGGATACTATTTAGTTGTATCTATTTTCGTGTAATTTCCATAAGTTATCTTTTTCCACAACTATGTATAAAAATGCGTCGTTTGAAATAATAAGGAATATACCAAAAAGGAAAAGAGATATGTAAAGAACGGATGTTCTCCTCCATAGTTTGCACTGTCTATTTCAATAAAAGAAAAGAGATAATTCGTTGTAATTTCAAATGGAGCAAAAGTCTCCCTTTTAGGTAATTTATTGAAAGTTATGACGGTAATACTTTTTGGGAAGGATAACTCTAATAAATTAAAATGTGAAAATAAATATTCTTCATAGAAAGTACATATAAGTGTATGTTTTGGAACTCCTAGGCATAGGGGTTAATAAGTTAGAAATATGATTGGATATATATATACACATGTATTACTGTGACTACCAAATAAATAATTATATATAGCATAATATACACTGATATTCGTACTGGTTATAATTAGCATGACTAGTTATTAATGGCGTAGAAATCATAGGACTAGGAGGTTGAAACAGAAAAAGAGATTGTAACTCCAAAATTAGTAGGGCAATAAATGTGCAGTTAATATAGAGTTATATGAATTACATGAGGACATAAATGCATTTAATGGGACTAGTTAAAGGATTTAATATGGCATTTATGGGAAAATGAAATGGGTATAATAGGTTGAATTAGAAAAAATAAATAAATGTCACTAGAGACTGCCCAATTAGAATAATAATGACCATTTATTATGAAAAATTAACATTTATGGAATATAGTAAATAAGGTTTAAAATAGGAATTAAATACTATGAGGTAGTATAATTTTTATAGTGGGAAATTATACAGCCTTGATTATATGTTTAGGGTAAGTGCGAATTGGTGGGCCTAGCCAAATATTTAGGCTTAGGATGATTGGTTTGGTTTAGAATGGGTTAGGACGCGAGGTCAATAGAGTTACACAATAAAAGTCTACCCTTCACCTAGAGGCTACCGGCAGTTATGTATACTTAATACTGATGTGTGACATCTCTAACCATAGGACCCATGGG
This sequence comes from Allium fistulosum, assembly GCA_030737815.1. Classification (NCBI taxonomy): domain Eukaryota; kingdom Viridiplantae; phylum Streptophyta; class Magnoliopsida; order Asparagales; family Amaryllidaceae; genus Allium; species Allium fistulosum. Next base: position 306,428,736 of record CM060904.1, on the reverse strand, counting down.
GATGGGATATACGTTTGCATGTAGGTGTGGGAAATATACTAAGGGTTCGCCTTGGATTTAAAGCATTAAATCCCAATACCTTTAGGGATGTCAAGGTGTTTACGTTAGGGTGGAAGGTGTTAAATGGCTATTGGGACTGCCTCCTCTTCATATAAGAAGTCTTAAATAACCTACGACGGGACTTAAGAGGGAGACAGGGTCTGCTTTATCTCTAATAAGAGATATTACATAACTAGGTTGTGTATATTTCATTGACTTACATTAGGTTAGTCTAAATGGGATTTTGACTATGGGATGTCGGTGGGCTATGTCAGTATTGTTGTTGGAATCAGTAGTAGGGCTGGCATATAGGATGGACCATCAGCGGTCCCGAGCGGTTGTTACTAAAGATTTAGGTTATGCCCTGATGGATTTTGCTTCCTACTAGTATAGAATCCGTATGGGATACACAAAGACATCATTGTTTAATTAGTTGATTGTTTGTTTGTCAGAGGGGGGCTAGTTAACCCTTAGTTAAGTCTTTGAGATGCGTAGTAATATGAAAATTATATTATAAAGTTGTATACAGGAGTCATCGGTATCTGTATCTAGAGCTGATTGACTAGCGACTACGTTACAAAGGGTCCACTTTAGGGTTGTGGTATTAAATGGTCGTTGGGTCTGCATCCTCCTTAATTAAGAAGTATTAAGTGGTCGGTGTTTTTGGGTAGGACATCGTTTAGACATATATGTATATATTAATATATATTTTTATTCCTCGAAGAAGGTTAGATATATCATATGCGTAGATGGAATTACACGGAGTAGTCATGAATAATGGACATAACACTTAAATTGAAATCAATCGGCATAAATTAGTATTATGGATAAAGTATGTAATTTTCTAGTCACCAGAATGTTGTTCTAACCCCTACTCATTACAACCTATATGATAGATTTAAAGGGATATGTTATCGGTGCAAGATGGGAATAGTATATGGTGAAGTCTTCTCATTCATGCTCGGCATTGTCAAGGCAATCAGGTACTAAAGTAATAATATTAATTGCAAATAGTAGCCTTAGTCAACATATACATTCTATTATATTTTACCATTTCGATGTGAGTTGTTCTTGGGTATACTTCTGTTTATTATAGGTTACCAAACAAACAATTTGTATCCTAATGGACTTGGATTTCAATTTAGTCAAAATTTAGGCCCATTAGGCTGAGGGTTGTTACAATTTCAATGATGCAACTGAAATCGATTAGAGAGAACTAATTATTGGCTCCATTATATCTTGTAAGATGATTTGATGTAGTTTTCAACACCCTTTCATTTATTTAAATGAGTGGACATGATAAATAATGTCTTTAAGAAAGTGTCATCAATATGCCTTTGAGTGATCTCAAGAGATTTCAATTCCACTATTACTGTAGCGTTTCATCAAAATCCAAGAAAAACACCAACACTTTTTACACTGCATTTTCCTTTTCACATTACATGCGTACATACACATATAAAAAGAATTATTATTCAAGAACAAAAGCTTATTTTCATACACATTATTATATGCACTTTTTTGTAGCTATATTACGAAAAAAGACTTAATACCCAAAGCTCCGTATCTAAATATATGCTTGCTCTAGCTAAATTACACAGATTCAAATCAACTTGCCATATCATTCTATCCTAGTGTATTAAATCAAGAGTACGCCTACTATCATCTATTCTTTTATGGAAATTAGGGCTGCACCTTTGTTTTCAAATCTCATCTTTTAAAAACCCGTTCGATAAATAAATCCAAATCTGCCATATGTAATTGCTTTCAAAATTTGATTTTGCGCCTTTTCCATTTTATCCATATGTGGCCTACGTTTTCAAATGCGAAACGGAATTTGAATAATCTCTCAACTCATTCAATTTTTTTATTTTAGTCTTCTAGAGGTCTTTTCTATTGTCAAAAGTGATTTAATTTTGAAAATTTGTAGTTTTACCACAAAAACTTGCAAAATTATGTAGTTTTTTATGTAGAATTTTGCAGTTCAAACTGCAAATTTTTAAGCAATTTCTTTAAATATTTCAAAAATGTCGGCTATTTTGCAAATATTTGCAAAATGAATGCATATATTGCAAATATTTGCAAAAAATATTTGTATTTTCAAAAACACAAATATTTGCAAAAACATTTGGAAATATTTCCAAAATACTGTTGTTTATTTTTTATTTACTTTGTAAATATTTGCAAAATTATGGATTATTATTGCAACTATTTTCAAAATGAATGAATACTCTACATTGTATATATTATTGTGTATCATTTTGATTTCGAACTAAGTTCTCTTTATACTTCCTTTTATTTTTTCCTATAATGATTATTTTTTAACTTTTGTTGAATTTAGTTATTAATTATGAGGAGAATGAGAAAAGGGAAATATATCGTCTTTTGAGAAGTTATAATCTTATAAGTTATATCTAACTGTACTCACTAATTTTACAACTACTATTGGTCAATAGTGTAAACCCCACTACCTACTTTCATATTAAATGAGTGTTTTATATTCTTGGACACTGGATAAAATTCATCATAATGTTCATACCACACTAAATCCAAATGAGCATGAAACTTTTCATTTCAATTATATAAGGTTTTTAAATTAAACCAATCATCAATATATTGGTCCCATCGGCTAAATTTATTTTATACTCACTAAGTTATCAATTAAATTACTTGCATTTGAAGATTTATTACTTCTCTGCTCATTTTCTTCAGTGCTTTTAAAATCATTCATTCATAAAGCATAGTCATTTCTAATAAATGAAATAGCTACTGCAATTTTTAGCCTCTACCTACCGTAGATAGCCTTCTGCATGTTTCAACATGAAGAGTCGTTACAATCTTTGGTCATCGATATTCATTATGTTATCACAACTTAAAGCTATCGCAAGGTTTATATGGGATGACCATGACACTAGATTTAATTTATGAGTAATTAATTAATAAGGTAGGTATAACTATTGCAAGACTAAACCACTACTTTATAAAATAAATTCCATCATTATATTTTCTTTAATTACTCATAGTGAGGTTTAATTTATTATTATAGGTCCAAAACCACATTTGATTAATTATACCCTTATTTAATTAAATTAGTTATGTTTAATTTATTTGCATTATATTTATTATTCCCATATAATGTACCTCAAAGTATGGTTTGTCATATCTTCCATTTGAGAAGTCCTTTAGTGGAACGTGTTTCAAATACCATCTTAAAATTCAACAAAAACTTTTAAAGAGTAAGAACCTTGAGTTTGATTCTTGGTTAAAGCACCAAATTATTGTGTAGTTTTCATCACACAAACATCCAAGATCAAGTTGAGAAGAATACCGATTTAGGTGTGTAAACATAATTATTTGTAAATTGGGAGTTTATATTTATAGATAGAAAACTCATAAGATTAACATAAATAAAATATGTTATGCACCTTACATCTCTTCATCAACATTGTCCAAATCAAACGACTAGAGTTTGATCAATGTTGGTACTCTAATAACTTCGACATTTAATCATGAAGTTTGACCTTTGAAGTTTTTTCATTCAATCCGATAGCATTTATCGACTAACCGTTTGTTAACTGGGCTTTTAACCCGGTAGAATTCAACAAGAGTTAGAACTTAGGGACTATGCCAGAATGACTTGAAACTTGAATAAGGCATCCAAAAGAACAAGCCAAAAGACCTCAACAAGAATTACCCAAAAATACACCAAAGGAATGGATCGCTAGCGATCGAGAAGAAAGCTTCATCGATCGTTCAAGCCTCTTACATCATGAATCAATATCTCTTCTAAGTACATTTTCCAAGTTTCATAGCCTTCCAAGCAACCTACTTCGAGGAGCGAAGACCCATCTGATTCTAGTCATAGTTCAATCCAACCTGTGCATGAATCATCATCAAAACAAGGAAACTAGCTATGAAAATACATGGAGAGCGCTTACATAAGACAGGGAGTGCAACCCAAAGGAAGAAGCCCAAAAATCCCCTAAGTACATGGATTGCTACCGATCCATGCCCTATGGATTGCTAGCAATCCATCACATTATGTTGGATCATTACAAAATTTTCAACGAACATTTGTATCATCGAGTGTAGGCATCTGACAAAGTGACCTAGCCCAATTGCTCTCATGTTTCTATGAATACATTCCTACCTGCAACATAAAGTGGATCTTCTGGACTGGTTGTTGGAACTCTGTAGAGATCATTCTTCACTCTTCTCCTCCCACACAATAGTCATTTAGGGGTTCATCGTGATTCTCCAGTGAACTCTTATACTTGTGACTTGATCTAACTTAGAAGATTTAATCATATTGTAATCTAATTCAACTTGTAATAGTAGTCAGTTAATAGAATGTTATAAAGTGGACGTAAGCTTCATTAGCAGCTGAACCACTATAAAAAATTTCTTGTCGTTTTAATATTTATGCTCTTTTTACATTTATCTTCTATATTATTGCTCTGTAAGAACACGGCTGGTGCTTTTGCACTCAATCCAAGGTGTTGATCCATTTTTTGGGTTAACATTTTGGTGCTTTCATCGAGAAACCCGAATCTAGGCTCAGATCTAGCTCTCTACTTTGGATCGGATAGGTCCAGAAGTTAGGTCATCATATTCTACTTGGAAGATTTGTTGTTGAAAACCAATGGCATCGGGGAGGAAGAGAACTATCTCCGGAAGATCCATAGGAGCTACTATTGCTGGAGAAGAAACAAGCCCTTAGTAAGTTGAAGTCAACAACCTGCAACTTGGAGCTAAAATTGGAGATCAAGTGTCAGGATCCTCCACTCAGCATGAATTTGTGACTAAGGGAGAATTGAACTAGATGGTTGATGAAATTAACCAGAAAATGGCAAACAGTCTAAAGGCTCTTGTGGAAAAGATAGATGCTCTCTTAACGCTCCAATCACTAACTACTCCCATAATGGCACCCGAAGCCATGGCTACTACGGAGCAAGAGCATTCTTTTGTTTCTAGCTCAAGTAGAAGAAACAGAAAACAGAAGCAAAAGGAAGTAATGGGTGGAGCTCCAAGCGTCACGATAATGTAAAATGCTAATACTCCGCCCATTACAAAAGCGCCTACTACAAACCTGAACTTAGTAGTGAAAACTCCACGGGAGGACATACTAGTAGCCGATACTTACTCTAAGGAAGGAGAATTGAACTCAAATGATCAAACTCTAACTGCAAGATCAACCACCTACCAAAGGACCTCTGCAGGAGTGACTCACCCAAAGACTGGAAAGCCTAGGCTTTTGCCAGCCAACCAAGACCATTTGCAAAGTCAAACATTTGGCACAACTACTGACAACCGACCAATGGATGAACGGACAACTGGGGCATGCATTACGGACATGATCAGACGCTTGATGGAACAAAGCAAGAGTAGAAAGGATGATGATTGGGGTTTCACTTCGAGCCAAACTTCCTTCACCGATAGTATCCTGAGGGCAGAGTACCCCAAGAAATTCACCATGCCACCAGCTATGCCCTCCTACAATGGAACTATTGACCCTCAACAGCACTTGTACAAGTACATTTGGAATATGGATGGTGCAAGGGAAATAGATGCAGTTTGTTGCAGATGTTTCTCCATCTATCCGGAAGGAGTTGCCTCCATTTGGTTTACCAGACTCCCTCCGCAATCTATATCAACCTTTAACGAGCTAGCCAGGAAGTTCTTGGAACAATTTAGACTGCACACGGCCCAGCCAAAGGACGTGATGTCTCTATTCGGTTACTTCCAAGGACCCAACGAATCACTAAAATCGTTCATGAACCGCTTTAACACAACCATCACCGAAGTGAGCAATCCAAATGAGGATATAATATTCACATCATTAGTTCGCTCGATCCATCCAGAGACATATTTTGGGAGATGGATTAAAATGAAGCAAAAACCACCATAAATGAATTCAATCGAAAGGCTAGTCGATACTAGAGATTGGAAGAGGAAAATACATTAGAAGGTAAAAATACTGATATGTGAAAAAATAAATTGATTTAGAGTAATGTGGCGGTCAATCAAAACATCAAGAATTCTGAAGTAACTGCTGGAAAAGATGGGGATCACAAAAGGAAGAACCAGCATCAGAACATCGGCAAGGGCAATAGAGAGTAGAGAAACTCAGAGGTCTGAAACGCGAAGAATACATTCCATTGAATGACAGCTTGGATAATATTTACCTGGTAACTCAGGGAACAGAAGAGTACCCAAAGCCACCTCGAAAAGAAGAGTCAGAGCAACAAAGGAAGTCGGGGAAGTTATGCTGCTTCCATGAAACCCACGATCATAACACAAACGAGTGTCGCCATTTGAAAAAAGTGATCGAAGAACTGATTAGAGAGAACAAGCTCCAACAGTATGTGAAGAAGCATCGAAATTTTGATCAGCTAACCGGACCTCATCCTCCTAACACCCCAAAAAACCAATCTGGATCTAGTGGAGATGGATCCAAACGAGCTAAACAGAGACTTGTCATCTATACCATTTCAAGAGGTCCTCATCCGGCACAAAAAAGTTGGGGCAAGATGGAAAGATGTGCTAGTTCACTCAAACATGCTCTAAAGGAAACTTGCTTTGCGATCAAAGATGGGACCCCCACTGAATAGCAGAGGATTTTCAATGATGATATCATGTTCCAAAACTGGGATAGTGAAGGAATAGAAGCTCCAACTTTCGATCCAATGATGGCGATGATAAGAATCGAGCCCACTGTCGTACGTCAGATGTTGGTTGATACTGGAGGATCAGTAAACATTCTGTTTTGACATACGTTCGACCAAATAAAGCTTAACATGAAGGATGTCTCTACATGCCAAACCAAAATCCAAGGATTCACCAGTCATCGACTGGAATCGGTTGGCACAATCGATCTTCCTGTTGAACTTGGAATAGAAGATCGGAGAGTGGTACTCACCCAAACCTTTATGATAATTGACGAGACTGGCACAATGGTGTCTCACTATGAACTTCCCTATGGAAAATGGAGTTGGAATGATAAAGAGAAACCAGAGTGCCGCAAGGGAATGCTACATCGCTGAATTGCGTGAAACAAGAAAAAAAGAAAAGGGGAAGAGTGTGGAGAAAACTTTCCATATTCGCAAACCGTCAGCATAGCAACTACCGAACCACCCTGGCTTGGGGACCACAGCCGATTTGATAAGGCTATGGACCCTAGAAAGAGGAGTTCAAGGGAGAAATGGGCAACACTAGTAAAGATTACTATGTCTGTCCTTATAGACATAGATGACCCGACACGAGTACTAAAAATAGGATCACATCTTGGAACTAAGATGCGACAAGAATTAGTCAAGTTTCTTCCCGCCAATTTAGACGTATTCGCTTGGATGCATTCCGATATGTGTGGGATATCACTGAAGATAGTGTGTCACACACTTAATTTTGATCCCAAGTACACTCCAGTAAGGAAGAAGAAGCGCATCATGGGATCTAAATGGTCTGCTGCACTAAGAGAGGAAGTGGATAAACTATTGGAAAACGGCTTCATCTGCGATGCAACCTATCTCATGTGGGTATCAAATCCGGTTTTGGTAAAGAAGTCTAATGGGAAGTGGTGGACATGCATTGATTACTCAGATTTAAACAAAGTCTGCCCAAAGGATAGCTTTCCATTGCCCAAGATCGATCAGCTTGTTGATGCCACGGAAGGCCACGAGCTACTATCGTTTATGGACGCCTACTCTGGATACAACCAAATCATGATGCATGAACCCGATCAAGAGAATACTAGTTTCATTACCGACCTTGGATTATACTATTATCGAGTCATGCCCTTCGGACTAAAGAATGCAGGGGCAACCTACCAACGACTAGTAAACACAATGTTCAAAGATCAGATTGGGAAAACAATGAAGTATACGTGGACGACATGCTTGTCAAATCATGCCTATCAGAGAATCACTTAGATAATCTCGTAGAGATGTTTGAAATATTGCGGAAATATGGAATGAAGCTCAACCCATTGAAATGCTCTTTCGACGTTGCTTTCTGGCAAATTCCTTGGTTTCATCATGAATGCAAGGGGCATTGAAGCTAATCCGAAACAGATTACCGCCCCAAGGAACGTTAAAGCCCCAACGACCAAAAAGGAATTACAAAGTCTATATGGAAGGATCGTAGCGCTGAGCTGATTCATTTCTCGAGCAACTGAAAAATGCATACTCTTCTTCGATACATTGAAGAAGGGAAAGAATAATTTCAAATGGAACGAAGCCTGCCAGACGGTCTTTGAAGAATTACTCCATTATATGGAAACCCCGCCGGTCTTATCCAAGACGATAATGGGAAAGATCTGTTCATTTATCTCGCGGTGTTGACCCATGCTCTGAGTGTAGCATTGGTACGTGAAGATGCTAGGGTCCATCGACCCATCGACTACATTAGTAAGCAGTTCACTGGAGCTGAAAAGAATTACTCAAAGTTGGAAAAACTCACCTATTGCCTATTGATTATGTTGAGGAAGCTGCGACCGTACTTCTAGGCTTATCCCATCAAGGTGTTAAAGGATCAACCTCTAAAACAAGTGTTGTATCGACCATAGACATCAGATCAACTTCTGAAATAGAATATCGAGTTCAGCCAATATGAAATCACTTATCACCCTCGAAGAACTATCAATGGACTGGCACTGGTAGATTTCATCGTCGAATTTACCGAGCGGGACGGTGAAGAAGAAAGCACTTCGGACATGGTGCCACATTGGAAGTTGTTTATTGATGGTGCATCAAATGAATCTTGTTCAGGTGCAGGGGTAGTACTGAAAACCCCTGAAGGATGATGTGTTTGCTACGCTCTAAGACCGGAATATCTTGCCACCTAACAATGAAGAAGAATACGAGGCTTTGATGGCAGGATTAAAAATCGTTAAAGAATTAAGAATAAAAGTTGTGCATATCTACAGCGATTCTCAACTAGTCATCTTCCAAGTGAAAGGGGAGTACCAGGCAAGGGGCAACCTCACCCTCTACCTGTCAAAAGCATGGGAAAAGCTATAGGACATCGAGCACTGCATTTTAAGTCACATTGCGAGGGAACAGAATATGCAAGCGGATCACCTAGCCAAACTAGCCAGTTTCGGAGATGCTCAGTCAATGGGACTGGCCCCAGTCGAAACTCTTACATCACCCAGCATAGATGATATGGATATCGATTGTATTATGGAAACCGTAGAGGAAGAGGAATCATGGATGACGCCGATCAAATATTACCTGATCGAAGGTACACTCCCTAAGGATCAGAATGAGCGAAAAAAGTTACTCCGGAAGGCACCACAGTTCGTCTTGCATGAAGGAATCCTTTACAAAAGGGGATTCTTTACTCCCCCACTCAGATGTATAACCAACAGAAAAGCCAAAAGGATCCTCATGGAAGTCCATGAAGGCGATTGTAGAAACCACATTGCAGGGCATACTCTAGCAAAGAAGATCCTCCGATACGGTTACTTCTGGTCATCCATCAACTATGACGTAGAAGAATACACCAGGCGATGTGTTCAATGCTAAAATTTCGCCAAAATACACAGAGCTTTATCCACAGAACTTACGCTAGTGGTTGGCCCATGGCCGTTCGCGGTCTAGGGAATTGACCTGATCGACGTACTCCCAATTGCTAAAGGAGGAGCCAAATATGCTATCGTTGCTATCGATTACTTCACAAAATGGGCCGAAGCAGAACCAGTGGCTACTATTACCACTAAGAAAGTAATTAACTTTGTCACATATTTGTAGGTTTGGAGTGCCATAGAAAATCATCACAGATAACGGAGCTCAATTCGAAAGCACCGAATTCAAGGACTTTTGCAAGCGTTTCTGCATCGAAAACAATTTCTTTGCAGTGGCACACCCACAAGCAAATGAGCAAGTGGAGGCGGTGAACAAAATCATCAAGTCCCCCATCAAGAAACGACTGACAAAAGCCAAAGGAAACTGGGTTGATGAGCTCCCACTTGCACTATAGGCTTACCAGACGACGCACAAGTCAACAACTAGACACTCGCCATTCGCCCTAGCATACGGATCCAAAGCAATGATCCCGATCGAATTGGAAGTTCCCTCCCATAGGAAATGACACTTTAATCAAAAAGAGAACGAGCAGCTCCTGTTCGAGTCACTTGATTAGTTTGATGAGAAACGAGAGGAAGCCGAGCTAAGTACCGCGGCTCACTAGAAAAGGGTAACACGACACTTCAAATCCAAGGTCCGCAATTGTACTTTCGAAGTGGGAAATCTCATCCTGAAATGAATTTATCCAACTACAGGAACATTTGGACTAAACTGGGAAGGGCCTTACTCAATCGGGCAAAAGCTCGGAGATGGCACTTTCAAGCCGACCACAGTCGATGGAATTCAGATTCCCCGTGCTTGGAACAACGATTCACTCCGGCATTACTTTACGTAGCTTTTATCCATGTATTTCCTATTTTTGCAAATAAGCTACCTGACTACACTAGGGGCATTATGAATAAGCAAATTTTTTGCTATACTTTCCATTTTATCAGTGAAATCTCTTTAGTTTCTTGAACCAATAAAACCGTGTTCATATAAATCGAAGAAAGTAAACCGACTCAAAATCATTCATTAGTTGCTTGGGAAAGTCAAACCAAACCCAAGTACGCCCCGCCTACTCACCAAGTCGACAAAAGTAAATCGACTAAAAATCAAAAGTCGCGCATTTCATAAGCCGCGCACCCTCAAAAGTTGCACATTTCGTAAGCTGTGCACTCTTAAAGGCTGCGCATTTCATAAGCCGTGCAAGCACTGCTTGATGGAGCTCCGGCAACATCAACAAACCGTTAAGATTTTCTAAGTACCGGTATTGTCCAAACAACACTGGGAAACTTGTCCATTGCAGGACTAACAAGGATAAACTCCCACTATAAAAATGAATCGACGTGAGTCCAGCAATCTCGCAAAACTAGAAATCGACAAAAAATTCCGATCGTTGACCAACAAAATCTCTGGAGTCGAGACATTCAAGTCACAAGTTCCCAAAGATAGGAACCACAAAGTAAATTCGGCTACAAACATTCGAGGAATCACTCGGATCGATCGGTCATTTATTAAGTGTTCGGATTAAACAACTCTATGAAGTAGGGGGCGCACACACACCAACACTTAGTTAAAAGGAAAACTACTCCATGGTCCTGTTACGCTGAACAAAGAATTTTGGAAATCACAACGAATCTAGGTATGAAACTAAAAAATGCATACATAATGCGTGAGGTCACGGAAATAAAGGCATCGTACACCACAAAACACGACACGACAATATGAAGTATAGAAATTGCAGAACAAGCAATCGTGTCATGTACACACACAAGTGGTATAAAAACAAGCTAAGAACATGATAAATGAGAAAGAACACAGAAGAGATAGTAGTAGAAATATTAATCTTTTTATTTCTCATAATATTTTCTATACAAAGTCAAAATGTGAGGGCCATACCCATATGATATCAGCCAATAAAAAGAAAAGTACAATGCTACAACAATAAAAGTAATGAGTGCGGACTCTACACTTGTACAAAATACATGTTGAAAAAATCAAAATGCTACAAAAGTAATGAGTGCTTCTTTCCACCACTTCCTTTCCCACCTTTGGTCGAAAGTTTCCTCTTCTCCTCAGCATCCCTACCGGGAGTTATACCGCTGCAAGAGATATCGATTATAGGCTCTGTGCCCATGTCTCCTCTTGTTGTTTGGCCCCCTCGGAAGACTTCCCCATGTTCTTGCGCTTGCAGGACTTGTGAGAGCTCCTCGAAGACTTTTTCTCCTCTACCTTTTCCTTCTTAACTACCACTATCTACTGCTCAGTTTTACCTAGCTGACTAGCTTGGTCTATCCGCTCTCGAGTGTTAGCTGCTATTAAATCGCCCTCTAGAGATATGGAGGGGTCGTCCAAGCCTTGCAATGTGGCGATCTTCTTAGATTCTGGCCCTGGTTGCAAGCCAGATACGGGGGTGGTGATCGAAGTAGCTATAGAAACAATCGTTGAAGTAGTCAAAATAGCAGTAGACCCTGGGACTGGAGAAATTGGCAGTTTGATAGGCAAAGAAGACGGACCTATAAGATCAAAAAGGAAAGCATCCAGTTCATCTTGTTCTTTCGGCGTAAACTGGAAGTCCCCAAAATCTAGAGAAACAAGAAAGTTACCTGCATCAGAAGTGTGACCACGAATCTCAACCTCGTACTACCCACCATTTCCTTCTTTTAATGGTTGCACAATCTTGGGTGAAGTTTCAGGACCACCCAAGACTTCGGAGATAGCCGCTGAAGGGGTGGATGACAAAGCAGTACCGGTCAAAGCCGGAATGATTTTTGTCTGATCATGAGGCTGCTTGGACAATTCTTCAAGCCCAGAACCGAAGGGCTATGATAGTGCTTTAGCAGCCGCGATGCGGCAGCATCGATGGCTTCTCGCTCCCTTTCAACCCGAATATTCTTTCAGCCCTCTACCAAAGACCTCATTGATTCTTTATTCACATATGCATCTTCCAGCTCTTGTTTAGTGTACACATCCCCGTCTTCTCGGAAATGGGCCAAATTTCTTCCCAAACCACAACAAGAGTAAGTGGGAATTTGGGGCCCATATAACAAAGACTGCCCTGATACAACAGGGTGTTGATGTCGAAGTTCAAGATGGTGTTATCCATCTTCTCCGTTTTTCTTTCGAAGGTATCTTGCAACTTCAAGCAGTCCGCCATCACAGTGGCTTTCTTAACTTTGACTTTGGTCTTTTCAACATCAAGTTGCGTAACTTTTTCTCGAAGCAAAGCAGTCACTTAAGCTTGGTTGGAGATGGTCTTATTTCGTGATTCCACCTTTCCTACATAATTAACAATTGTTTTCTTATGAGCTTGGAAGTTTCATCATGACTAGCAATGGTTCTCTTTTTAGCTTCAATGAGAATCTCAAGTTTTAAACTCCTTTTTCAGCTTGACTTCATCTACATGGGCTTTCTTGAATTCGTCTCTGAACACGATTTCAATTTTTGTGTGAGCCTCCTTCAATTCCTTTAGCAAACTAGCGTTTCTCTTACTATCTCGAATGGTAGCATCACTCTCTTTTGTTAATTGATCAATTCTAGTGTCACGTTCTGTCAGAATCCTTTCGTGATCATCATTTTCTGACTCGAAAAAGAAAGAATCTCTTGATAGTTGTTACGATTTATGCCCTCCATTTGCTTGCATAATTTCTCCCATCCTTCAGCTTGACCCAAGTTGCTCTGAATCGCTTAGCAATGGGGTACATAAGAATCCTTACGAATTGGGTGCAGCCGTGCAGGTCACGATCGAATTTGACTCCCTTCAGGAACCAGCCAGGGAACATGGCTTCAAGTTTAGGTGTACAAGACGGGAGAATATAAGCAGGCCTCCTACAAGGGCATGAAAACCCAGAAGTAGGCACAACATAAGTTGACAGAGTCTGGGTTGATGGAGCAACTTGAATAGTAGAAGTCGGAACCTCAATTCCTATAGAAATTAGAGCCAGGGCAGATGTAATGCGCTCGAAAGGATGAGGATCACGATCTACTTTTGACTTTTTGGATGGCTCTTCCAAATCATCGACAGTCTTCCTCTTCTCACAGCCACCCCTATGAACTCTGCCTCAGTCCCTATTATCCCGTCGACGAGCTTCAGCTTCCTAATCTTTTCTCCTCCTCCATTCTTCCTAAGTTTCTCAAGGCTGGCGGTGGCTTGAAGTCCATTTTGACCCATGTTGTGCATTTGTAAATTGTTCAAGATCTTCATAAAGTCCACGACCTCCCATAGTACGTAATATAAGAAAAAATGAAGTAACTTTAACGGAATAAAATGAGCTCAAATAATGCATATATGAGTGTACGTGACCTTAGTGAAGTACGTAATGTGTCGTAGGTGCCCTAAAAGGACTTCACAAACCGGGTCGGAAAGCGACTACAGTGGGAGTTAGGTGAATTCTAGAATTAGCATGACTTAAGTGAGGAGACAATCCCTCAAACTGAAAATCATCTCTTATGATTCTGCAATGTCCACATAAACATTGCTCAAGTCCCCAAAGTTTATATCGGTTTCCTTAGGCGAAGAACCATGAAGTCGTTCAGTTGTTGGATGAGCATCTTTAGCAATAACCTATTGGGGAGGCGAATCCGGGAGAATGGGATTTATTCCCGAAGTTTCATCACATAATTCGAGATCTCCTTCTTTGGAATGCGCATCAAACTCCTTATCGCTAGAGGAGGGTTCATTGTCACTTCCGCTCTCAATTTCACCTTCCTCTTTTTCTATGATCATCGCAGCCTTGCCTTCTCGTTGTTTGAACTCCTCTTCCCTTTCCTCCGGGATTGGGGGCATCTTGTTTGGACTAATAGCTTCGGTTGTAATACTCTTTCTTCATGAATTTCCTCAATTGATCCACAAATGGACCTTCTTTTCCTTGTAGACTGCTCTCTTCAGAATTGTGCGATGAAGAAGTGGAGCGTGTTCTAATCCTAGAACGGGTAGGGGATGGAACCTCAATAGCAATGGAAGACTTTGCGGGATGTAGCAATCCATACTAATGCAAATTCTTGTCTAGCAGCAAAAGTATGACTGATCTTTCTAGCATCTATGGCCTTCATAGTATGGAAGATAGAGTCTAGTGCTAGATCTTTATTTGGCCTCGGAATAACTATAAGAAGCATTCAGTCTATTAAAATCCATCACAATCGTAATAAATCTCAATGAAAGAAGAGAAAACTTACCCCCCATCATCCAAAGACGATTAAACCCTTCAGGACATCTAATGAAGAAATATTGGGTCTTGAACTGGAATAAGTCGCTTTGGAGTTGCAACACGATTTTGCGATTTCTCCGAGCCTCAATAATCACAAGAGATGGACATTCCTCTCTCTTCTTGAATGTAAGGAAGTATCTCAATTCGCCAAAGCTTGGGGCATGGTTGAATGTCCACATAAACAAAACACAGATACAAGTCAAAATTGCATAACCATTGGGATGAATCTGAAATAGGGCTATTTCCAAATTTAGAAGAGTGTCTCTCAAGAAATGGTTGAATGGGGGCACTGCACCATTCAAGCACATGTACCGATGGCGGGTTGTGTACCCCAAAGGTGGCATGTGTGCAAACTCATTTTTCAGCGTAAGGCGCACATCCTCATTCGAAATACCATGCTATAAACAAATATTGTGCAGAACTTTAGCAGAAATGACAGTAGAAGCTCTCTCTGGTGGGTTACGTGAAACTCTAAAGTTCGAAGGAGTTCGATCTACGACTGGACTAATTGGCACTAATTGACTATATTGAGCCTATGGTGCCGAAGAAGTAGGCGCTGCTGGAATCGTTTGCAAAGGCATAACTGATGTCGATTCTGCTTCCGAGAGTACCGGCTTCCTCCGCTAGATTTACATCGAGATGACAGACGCTTCATTCTATATAACAGAACTTGTATCCAACATGGTCAGGTAACCCTATTTTTAATTAGAAATCCCCGTATGTTTAACGCCTGAATTCCAAAAAGACGTTGACTTATGCCAACTCATCGGATTCCAAGCGTTGGCTAGGGCAAGTGCAGTATGTTATCTATGTGAGATGGGCTCGGTGTCATGAACACTACGAATGCTCTATCATGTGTAGATAGTTCACTCGCAGCGGAAAAAGGAAAAAGCTTTCAATATCATTCATTGAAGTTATTCCTCATACACTTACCCGTTATCGGTCGACAATCGATAACGGATCCGTTGTCCAAAGCAACACGGCTATCTCGTTCTATTCTCAGGTACACCGAGCGTGCAATAGTAAGACTAATCCAGGATGATCATGTCCATAGTAAACCGTCTCGTCAGAACCATCGAGGCCATGAGCTAATCGATTTTGATTTATTGGATGAAGATAGTAGAATGGATCAAGTGCAAGACACGAATCCACTATCTACCTCCAATAAATCGCAATCAACCTACTTCGTTCACCATTCTCCTCGACCATCCCAAATTCACTAGCAACCACACCCAATATGATAACCACGACATCACCAACCTCGGATCGAAGGCAAATGGGTTCGACTTCGGGTTCGTAGCGATCCAAGCTAGGGTTAGTGGTCTGCAAGGTTGGCAGTGATCCAAGCAAGCGGCGATGCTGGTACTTTGGCTTGGGGTGATGGCAGAGGTAGTTGAGGTCGGCGGCAGTAGTCTCAGGGAGTAGAGATCAATGGCGGCAACGACAAAAGCTGGTTAGGTTATGGTTGGTTCGGGTCGTAAGAAAAGAAAGTGAGGAAAAGTAAGAAGGGTCGACTCGAAGATAGTACTAAATAGGAAAGATTTCAGTGGAAAAAAAATCAAAGTGATTGGATCACTAGCGATCCATCACCTATGGATCGCTAGTAATTCATTATCTCACGTTAATTTTTGTTCAAACTATTCAAACTCAACCCACTTACCGTTTATAAACACTTTGGAAATTACAGAGTCAAAATTGATATGTTTCCATGAATAACGATGATCCACATCCCGAACCCAACAAAAGTTGAAAAGTCAAAAATAATACTTCACGGTAAGCCTAATACGATCGACTGGATTTCATGGAATAGGAATTGAAGGACGACCAGTTCCAGAGCACACTTTGTTTCTAGTGAAAGCATACTCTAGGGGCAAATGTTAACCAGGTTTCTAACCTAGCAGAATTCAATAGGAGTTAGAACTTAGGGACTATGCCATAATTACTTGAAACTTGAATAATGCATCCAAAAGAACAAGTCAAAAGCACTTAAGAAGAATTACCCAAAAATCAAATAAGGGGATGGAACGTTAGCGATCCATCACCCATGGATCGTTAGGGATCCATAAGGAAGCTTCATGGGTCATTCAAGCCTACTGCATCATGAATCAATATCTCTTCTAAGTATGTTGCAAAGTTTCATAGCCTTCTAAGCAATCTAGTTCGAGGAGCGAAAACCCATTTGATTCTTGTCATAGTTCAATCCAATATGTGCATGAATCATCATCAAAACAAGGAAACTAGCTACGAAATTACATGGAGAGTGCCTACATAAGACAGAGAGTGCAACCCAAAGGAAGAAGCCTAAAAATCCCCTAAGTACATGGATCGCTACCGATCCATCACATTATGTTGGATCGTTATGAAATTTCAAAGAACCTTTGTGTTATCAAGTGTAGGCTTCTGGTAAAGCGGCCTAGCCTAATTTCTCTCTTGTGCCTATAAATACAATCCAACCTGCAACATAAAGTAGATCTTCTGGACTGGTTGCTGGAACTCTGCAGAGATTATTCTTCACTCTTCTTCTCCTGCACAATAGTCATCTAGGGGTTCACTGTGATTCTCCAATGAACTCTTGTACTTGTGACTTGATCTAACTTAGAAGATTCAATCATATTATAACCCGATTCAACATGTAATAGTAGTTAGTTAATAGAAAGTTATAAAGTGGATATAGGCATCATTAACATCTGAAGCACTATAATAATTTTCTTTCCTTTTTACTATTTCTGCTCTTTTTACATTTATCTTCTATATTATTGCTCTGTAAGAATAAGGCTGGTGCTTTCGCACTCAATCCAGGGTGTTGATCCATTTTTTAGGTTAACACCATTTTGTTTTGGGTAGAGATTAATGACTTCAAATTCCAACCAAGGAAACACTAACCTTTTGTATCAAAGAAGTTGAATCACCTCTTTAGTAGTGTTTTAGTTCATAATGCTCGACACATACCTAATGGTAATAACATGAACCAATATTGTAAGATTAACCATAATTAAAGTAAAGTATCCACTCACATGATCCATAATACTCTTAAGAAGAAAGGTGTAAAATCCCCCATTAGCGAAACTCAAAAATAGAGACTAATGATATTGTAGTCATCAATAGTATTATTTTACAACTGTAACGACATGACTTTTTGACCCTCGAATGTCGACACTAAATACATCCATGTTATTCATCTGTCGAGCTCCCAAGTGCCGCAAAGACAGATAGTTAGGGTGTAGTAAAAAGAAAAAGAAATGGAACAAGAAAGAAAGAACATAATATCACAATCTCATTATAGAATGATAATATATAATATCAAAATGACAGTACAAACGGTTACTCCAAAATATAGAGTAAATTCCGAGCTATAAAAACTAAGTACTATCATCAGCCGGATAGCTATAACTGACTGTCTTCACAATGCTGGTACACATATAATACAATGCAACAAAAATAGAAATAGATAGATAAAAGAAGCCTTCGGATCGTATCTTGAACTCTGAAGCTTCAAAAGCAAAACCTGCTTTACTCGGCCTACTCGAAAGAGTATACGAGGAATTTAGAGAAAACAAAAACCACATGTTAGACATAAGTCTAATACAAGAAAACTCAAGATAGATGCATACATGTAACGGTACCTTTTAAAACCGTACAGATTACCGTAACAGTTTTCTCTTCAAAATAAACCAAACCATTTAATGATATAATAGATAGTGTCTAGGGTGTAGAATATAAATCAAAAAATAGCTGTGCTGCTTGCATCTCACAACAGAATAATATTAAAAGTATATCTAAAACTGCTAAGATAATTTCGCATATGGATTTTCCATGGAGGCACGTCCAGTAGATTGAAGCGGACCTCTATGCACGAGGATCATAAGTCACCTTTCGGGCATCGTATATCTCTAAATAAAATATACTATAAGGCAAACAAATCTTGCCCACGCCCTAACACGTGGAACCAACTATCATCAACTCCCGCTAGCAACGATTAGTCGATAAATGGGTGCATTTCCTTTTATTGTTTGAGATACAATTAACTAGTACTGTATGATTCATAATCATATAATCCAAGAATTATTTCTCCAAACTTTGGCTTAGTCCATAATTCCAAACAATTGCAAATAATTTAGATACATCTGCATATTCCAATGCATCATAAATACCACTATTATAGTTTTATTTTATAATGAACATTCATAATATTCGTATTGAAATGAAACTATATCTATCTTTTAATCAATATTGAAAATTAGTTATTATTTCAAAAATAATTTTTAGTACGTTTTACAAAAATAATTTTTGTAATTTGATGCACCTAATAAGTGTTATATGGCATGCTCCCACTATTTCTATCCTTACTATAATAGCATATTCAGTATGAATCCCCATTTTACTACTTAATATAGGCTATTTATTTCATTTACTATAATTGGTTTACAGTCAAAAAATTTCAAATCAAATATCTTAAATTCAAAGAAACAAATCTTATAGAAAATCATTTTCTATTTGAAACTACATTTTGGAATAGAAATCATATTTCTTATTCCGACGTTAAGTATCAACTATTATTTTACAATTCTCATTTCCGATTTTTATTTATAAAGAAAAAGTGACCATGCACTCTCTTCATCCCAATTGTGCCTTAGGTTACATCCACTCTTATACATTCGATTTCCTTTCTAAATGGTCGAACCTTTCAAAGGAAATCCTTACTATAATATCATAATGAACTCTTTCAAAATTGCATTTGGTCATCTTAACCTTTAAGGATATTAAATAAATTGCACTTTATATAAACCGATCAAACTGACATTTCAGTGATCGAATTCTTAGATTTATCTTGTAGAGTTTGGTCCAGTATTACATTTAACACAACAAGATCATTATTGTAATCAATCATATTGAATACACGATCTATAGTTTACTTTCTTACTTCAACAAACTACTTTCATCGAGGTTTTGTACATTATGAATTGTGACCGTTTACCATATAAAATTTATATGTGATCATATATGGATCAAATATCCATATTCTTGTATTGCTTTTAGAGTTCAAAACTCATGAAAGACAATACATAGTCTCAGCCAAGTAAACTCATAAGTGACCAAGTTACGAACGTATTTAGTGGTTGGATAATTAGACGCTTGAATAGGTCAACATGCAATAATTTATTGATAAGTATATTTTATATTTCTATTTATCAGTATTAATTCAGTTCATTTGTATATTTTTAATTGATAAACATTTTATTAATTATATTAATTGCACAAATTATTAATGTAGATTATTATGACTTTATATTGCAGATGTTCTTACAATATTAGAAAGGTTAAATGAAACCATTTCACTTTTCTAATAAAGCTTCCAAACCCTAAGATGAAACATGAAAGTATTTCAACGTTACTAGTGGGCATTAGGACTCGTCTGTCTTGGGATTCTAATCTTGAGTTTGCTCAATAAATCATAGCCCCACAAACAATGGATAACTCCTTATCGGTTGTATCATATACAACTCCTAACCTATGCTTTCTTGTCCTAATCTCATTTTGACCTTGAGTTTTCTCAACAAATTAAAAGAAATTATTCGCTCGTACCTATCATTTCATGACGACCTAAGTATAGTGTATGTACCTTGAGTTTGGTCAACAAATACATATACTTATCTTACGTCGTCTAGTCGGTATAATAATAATACTACAAATAACATCTCAAGCTAGAGTTTGCTCCAGAACTAGAGAGTATGTAAGTGATTTATTAATATATAAATAGTAGAGGACAACACTTATGTTAAAGATTCATAGTCTTCAATATATTTAATTGAGTGATATCGACTTATGGAATAATGTATTTTTTTATGAAATACCCTCATGATTCAAGTGTTGGACACATCAGAAATCACGGTATTCGTACTATACATATGTATTCATTTCTTAAGTCTAATTGGATTTCTTACCGTTCTACTTTTAGTTTATATATTTATATTATATAATTTTTATTATTATATAATAAATTTTATATTTTATTTAACTTATACAATATTTTATATATAACATTATATTAATTAAATCTTATTTAATTAATTTATTTAATTAGACCTTTAATTAATTATTATATTCAATTATAACATATTGTATTGAATATATATACTATAACCTTTATAGCAATACATATATATCTTATATATGTATTTTTATTTAATTAATTAACCTTTAATTAATATATTTAATTAAAATATATTAATTTTGAAAATTTATTTTATATACATACATGTATACTTATGTTATCTTAAACATTTTAAAAAAGCATAACATATATCAATATATAAAATACATCCAAATATTGATTAATTAATTAACTTATGTAATTAATTTATTTTTCTTAATCTTATTAATAAATTTTAAATTTTGAAATTAATAA
Source organism: Allium fistulosum (assembly GCA_030737815.1). Lineage (NCBI taxonomy): Eukaryota > Viridiplantae > Streptophyta > Magnoliopsida > Asparagales > Amaryllidaceae > Allium > Allium fistulosum. Next base: position 306,407,518 of record CM060904.1, on the reverse strand, counting down.
ATATTTTCAAACGTTTTAAAATATCATTATCTTTCCAAACATTTTGGAAATTGATGTTGTATTAAATTTTTATAATAAACATTTTTTTATTTTAAACTTAACTTTTTAGTTTAAAATATTTTATTTAATTTCAAAACAATTTTGCAAATTAGCCCAAGGCCCAACCCAAATTGGGCATTTTCTATCCAGGGCAACCTTTGGGCTCACTTCACATTTCAGCCAAGCCGATAACCAGGTGGGATAAGGTACTTGATTATCCAACTCCAATCCTAGACATTACCTTTCTATGCACCATACTAAGTAGGCAAGCTTAACTAGTTAGCCCTAACATGACTAATTTAGACCGCATAGGCTATTAGGCTCTGATACAATTATAGGAATCGGGCTAGTCCGTAGCGGAGTTAAAGGGTAAATTTCAAAAAAAATTCTTTGGATTTATTGGGCCTATGAAATCTAAAAAGATTTTAGATCTAATCTAAATAGTGTTTTAAATAAAATCCTTTATTTTATTTGATTAGTTTGAAAGAGTTTGAATTTGATATAAATTTAAATGAATAAGTGTATCAAATACATCCATTTGAGTTGTAGTTACTTATTAAAATTAATTTAAGAAGGAAACCTTTTGGTTCTCTCTCTCTAATACTTGTACAACAAACAACGGAATAAACAACATCTATAATCTAAATTGGAAAGTACAATCCATATCTTTTCTTGGGTACCATGTGTCCATTCATTTTCTATTCCATTCTTTCGCTATTCCACTAGGAGGCAATAGTTATGACTCCTTTCTTGCAACTACCTCTCATCCCTAGCAAACATCGATCCTTCCTCTTCCTAAGATCCCAATTTAATTCTGATATTTGAAAATCATGGTCTAATCTCACTGAAACTCGCTGGTAAAGAATCAATATCCAAAGCTGCTCTCACAAAATGGTAATTTCTCCATTCGTTGTTTTCAATTACTATTTTTGCAACTTTTCAATCAATATTTCTCAACTTATCGATGTAGATATTTCTGATTTTTGAGTAGACTCATGTTTTGGATGGTGGATTGTGGATATCTTTAGGATCGAATGAATTTTATGGATAGAATGAACTTATACATCATGGATTAATAGCACAGATATATGATACCAAAAAATATACTTATATTCTTAATCAGTAAGTTGTTGATATCGGTTCTAATTTAAAACGGAGTAAGTTTAGAAGCGTTTGTACTTCTAATAAGTTCAGGTTCATAATCACTTTTGTTGTTGTCTTTATTGTCAGTTTGGTTATAAGATCTAGTAATTAAATAAGCACAAAACTAAATTATGAATTCGTAATAAGCAACATTACTACTTGCTAAAAGAGGATAATCGTGGTCCTTGCGTATTCCAAGCAGACTATACTTAATTTTATTACTATGTAGTTTGTTTATTGGTTTTCATTTTCAAGATTATATATATAAGTATTCTATTTAATTTATTTTCTATTTGTGTTATCGACAAACAAATATTTATTGCTATTATATAATATTGTTCCTATCAGATAATAGGAAAGAATAATTTGCATAACCGATGTATTATTTTTATTGTATTAGGATGAATCAGTATATAAGTATATATATTTGCTGTTTTGTGATGTGTTATGCATTTGAGTGGTTGTATTTTGTTCTGATAGATCCTATAGCCACCTGTAGTTTTGTTTTAAGCATTTATTGGATATGTCGATGCACTTAAGAAAAAAAATATAGAGCACTAATCGACGTATTCAATAGATATTTAAGACAAGACTATAGATGGTCGCTCCTAACCAACCCTATTCTCCGCATTAGCAGACAGTATTACCTAGTAATACTCTTTGTTAATGTGGGTCTCGGGGTGGGGCGTCACAGTTTTCAAGAAACAATAACACATATGAACCACTTTCATAAATAATTACAAACGTAGGCCTGTTTTGGCCACGTGGGATATAGGCAAATTTTGAAAATTCGCCCAAAGGCGAATTTTGAAAATTCGCCTATAAAGAAAACCTGCACCTGAAAACAACAATTTTCTGCCTGCTGCATATTGCTACCGCACAACATCAAGAAGTTTAACTATTACACAATGCATATATATCTACATTAAAAACTAACTACTGCGAAGGACAGCTATCTCGACATCGAGTAAACAGTACATAGATATGAAGTCCGATACATAACTAATAAGTTCGATACATAGAAATTACATTCAATTAAAGTTGAATACACATAAACCTTAATTCGGTGCCGAGCCATTCATTAGATGATGATATTTTAGGTCACTGAAGTACATCGCTTCTGTTATGGCCCTGTGATCCACATTTGTTGCACCTGTTTGTTTTAGGCGTTTGATGCTCGTCCATAACATTTTTTATCCTCGTAGATTTGGATCGTCCGGGTTATCTTCTTATAGGTGGAGGCAATATCTGTGGATCGTTGTATGGTCCTCGGTATCTCTTATCACAAACGGGATGAAACTCTGGCAGATACGAACCTTTGTAACTTTGAACGGAGTACCACTCTGATGCGAAATCATGATGTGCTCTATTTGTACCGTAATCCTGTGCCGAACAAGCCGCCATTACATGAGCACATGGTATTTTTTGCAGTAGTGGGATGTTGCATGTACATGAGCAGTTAGTACCATCAATTATCACTTTAAATTCATTGCCATAGCAATGAATCACCTACCATTCCGTTCGACTAAATCGAACTAGTCTACAATGACGTGCTTCCATAGCACGATCTGCTATTTTAGATTCCCATTTTAGAGTCAAATGTGTTGTGATAGCATCCGCGGTTTCTCGTCTCTTATAGAAATATTCAACCGATCGAAAGAAGGTCCGTGCAACCAACGCCTTTATAAGTAACGATCTAGCGCCTTTCAGTACACCATTAAAACTTTCGGATGCATTGGTGGTCATAACATGAAAGCGTCCTCCATCATCTTTGCATAGGGCCCAATTTTCTTCAAAATTCCCTAAACTTCTTTCAATCCATTCATGAGCCCACAGATTTGTAGCTTTGATTTCTTCTCTGATTCTGTTGAAGTCAACTGCTTTTGAAGCACATGCAACTGAATAAAATAAACCTGTAAGTCGCTTCTCCCTAAACCCCGCTGTTTGAAAATTAGCTTTAAGATGTCTTGCACAAAACCTATGTTTGTGCGGTTCTCGCCATTTGTCCTGTAAAGCTTTCGGGATTCCCTTCATTCGATCTAATATGAAAGTAGTACAACGATTGCAAACACTGTGAATGAATTCATGCATGCATGAAACAAAACCAACCCCAACTATCATATGACTCAGATTCAACGATTGCATAAGCTAATGGAAACAGACAGTCATCCTCATCTACAGCAGTAGCAACCAGCAATGTCCCTTTGTATTTACCATACTAATGTGTCTCGTCAATACATAGCAATGGAAGACAGTGTAGAAAACCTATAATGCAAGGGCCAAATGCTCAAAATGCACGATCGAATACTCCAACTTCATCGTGAATCACATGTCCAACAGTCCCCGGATTACTTCTCTTTATTTCCTCAAAATATTAAGGCAAAGTCGCATACGATTCGGCCCAGTCACCATAAATTCTTTCTATTGTTTTACTTAATGTTCGCCAAGCTTTCATGTAACTAATTTTGATGAACAGTTGGTCGTCAACAAGCACTTGGACTGTACCAGCTGAGATATCCAAATCGGCCTTGACAATAGACATGATTTTCGACATAAGAAAATTAGAAGTGGCTTGCTTGTGATTATAATTAACTTTAGGATTGACACAGTTATGTTCACTAGGCAACTTTTTGATTTCCCACCATCCGGATTGTGATTTCTTTGAGACTTTTGCTCGTATTCTCCATGGACAGTTAGCGTCAACATTACATATAGCAGTGTATATAGTTTTATTCGACTTGGTTGGCTTGTACAAAACTCCATGTAGAATTGACCATTCTATTAATTGGTGTAGAAACTTTTCTTTACTTTGAAATACCATCCCAACAGCAAATCCATTTTGTATGCAAGCGGTTGAGAATTTTTCCCCAGCAAATTGTAGATTAGCAACAACCGATCTTGCCATCATTTGTGCGGTACATAGATCATCATCCAATGATCCGTTTGAGCTTCAACACCATCACCTTCAACATCATCTATGTTTGGAAAGTCATAGTTCAACGGTTTGTTGTTCACTTGCATTCATTCTACCCAACATGTATCATTATTAGTCCTCGTGGCAACAACCATACTATCAATTACAGGATCATGTCCGGTATCTCTGTCTATATCAACATCCATATCAATGTCAACATTTGAATCATGTGAGTGTTGTGATGGTCCACCACTACATTCTACAGCAGTTTCCTCAGTACATGTAAATCTGTTAACGAAGGTATTTTAGTTCGAAGGTAGACTAGATACGAAACCCAAATAAATTGCAACACATACCATTGACTCATATCATACATTTCTGATGGAGTAGGATATACCGGTTGCAACAAATGAATATTCTCCTCTTCGGCATGGACATTCTGCTGATTCATTTGTTGTTGGAAGCTGGTTGTATAAGTCGAAACTATTAGGCATTTGTAACTTAAAAAGGTACATGCAAAATACAAAAATTAAAAAGGTACCTTGGAAGCATCATAGGTGGTGTGTAGTACGGAAAGTACTGTTCTGGAGTAGGTTGCGACATCATGTAAGGCATGAAACCATAGTTTATGCGAGGGGGACCTTCACCCCCAGCATGAAAAGACGGATTACTATAGATGTCAGGTAAGTGAGTCTGGGTGTAACATATCAGTGGTACTCGCGCAGTCCATAAGTATCTAGCAGCTATACACATGACTGGAAGCTCAGCAAGCACATCCTGTGTGTATGGTGTACATGTTACCTTGTCATCCTCCAGCACGTCTAGCTCGTTGCGGTAGAACTTAACATTCCGTCTTGGAGTTTGGCGCGTCTTTTTTGGTCCTACCCAGCTGTTACACGATATTAACAATTGAATATTACACAACTAAATTTTAATGTTTAACTAAATTAAATGGATAACAAATATATTGATACCCAAGTGGCATCGACGGATCAATAGCAACAGGTTTCACTAACAGTCTACCGATAGGAAGATAAGTCCATGACCAAAGCTGCATTTCAAAAGAAAATATTACAAACCAAAATTTAGACAAATGATGTTTAACATTAAACTATTGAAAGAAGGTTCAAACCTATACAAATGTCAAACATCCACCAATAGACCTATTATCCAAAAGAGAAAGCCTAGATAGCTCCATATATGTATATGATAACACAACACTGCCCTAAGAAAACTTACCACACTCCCCTAAATCAGCAATAAACGGTAGCCATTTGAGATCTACCTGAGTCTTCGTATGATCGCACATCAATCTGGAATTAATAATGTACAAAATAATAGCACGTGCCCGTTGTTGAATCTGAAGCTCTGTAGCATCAGGTGGAATATCGTGCGATAACTGACGTCGAAACCACATTACTTCCACGAACTCATCACCCCTTGTTTGTTCGGGGGGTGGGTCAAGACCAAGTAAGTCATGACATAGTTGCATATAATCATATTATCCTCCTTCATAAGCCACTGCATTGCCTTCAATAGACAAACCTAACAACACTGTTACATCCCCTAATGTAATCGTCATCTCATCGACGGGGAAATGCAACGTGGAGGTCTCTGGTCGCCATCTGTCCGCTAGAGCAGTGATAAGATAGTGGTCAAGCTGAATGTAACCTAACTTCATTATATGCAAAAATCCAATCCTCTCGATCTCAACCAAAACTCCCAGATGGTTTGACGTCACTTTCTTCAACGATGTAGAGTGATCTATAGTGGTATCTGGATAGTCACGCTGATCAAATGATAAATAAATAATTAAAAAGCAGGAATAAAAGAAAGTGACACAATATTAACAAAAATTAAACCACCTGCATCCATATGTCACTTGAAGTACGATGTTGTGCTTGAAGAAAAAATACCCTACCATCAACCGGTTCAGGCTCCATCTCAATATACTTTGCAAATTACAAAAATTAAAAATCGATTCATTTCGAAAAAATGGTTATATTCACATTTAAACTAAATAACACTACAATACAATAATGAAAATTTGTACACATCTACATTGGTAATCAAGCACATTATCCTAACATCCTAAAATCCTAATATCTAATACTAATAACCTAATACCAAATATCCAAACATCTACATTCTAATAAGGGAAAAATATACACATCTACTTTTGCAATTTTCACACATCAAGTACTAACTAATATCCTAAAACCAATGCCATGATTTTTAATACCCAAAATTTCTAAGCCCTAATTTTGAAATGAGAAATTAAGGTTTAAATTCGTACCAATTTCGTCTTCAACGCCCGACGTGCTTGCCATTCTCAGCTTTTTGGAACAATTTGATCAAATAAATAAAGAAATTGAAGACACAGAAGTTTTGAATAATTTGGAGAAGATTGGTTTGGCTCTGAAATTTGGAACAGGCAGAAATGAGTTGGGGGGAACAAGTGAAATAATGTTTCGGGTTAAGTGTGTAGGTTTTCTCTATAGGCGAATTTTCAAAATTCGCCTTCGGGCAAATTTTCAAAAATTCGCCTATATCCAACGTGGCCAAAATAAGCCTACGTTTGTAATTATTTTTGAAAGTGGTTCAACTGTGTTATTTTTTCTTAAAAGTGGTTCGGTTATGCAAAGTTTCCAATAGGAACGAGATAGAGTTAAAATTTTCTTATTCTTATTAGAAATTTTTACATGGAATTAGTTAATCTGAAACTAATATAACATGGTTATAAAGTTTTTATATGACCCCTTTTTTCTTTTAGTGGGAATTTATTACTGTATGAATCTAATATAAAATAAGGAATCATACATTCATATCAATTTTAGAATCAATTATATGTCAGAATATTAAAAATATCTAATAAAAATGAATGGCAAACTTATGATATGAAGATTTTATTGACTTTAGGTAAGCCAAATAATTCATATATTTGGAAACATATATTATTTTTGCTAACAAATTTCTTTGTTAACCCAAATATGCAAGATAGGGCAAGCCAAGTTCAGATAAGGGCTTAGGTAGCCATATGCAAAACTCGAGTGAAGTATGCAAGTCAAAGTTCAAGTCTAAATCCAAAAGAATGAAACATACACGTCCATAGTTCGAGTCCAGTACAAGAAGTAATATGCATGTCATAAGTTCAATAATCGATCAAATATCCTTATTAAATTAAAGTGTGCTATACAAAGTTTGTAGGATCGTTTTCACCCTAGAGGGGGGATGAATAGGGTCTACTAAAAATTAATGTGGAAATAAAAATAAAACAGAAAGTAATGCAGTAGAGATCACACACAATTTTACCCAACTTTGACAAAAACTTGCCTACGTGTTGCCTCCAAGGTTTCTACTAGAAATTAAGTAATCAGACGCCTACAAACACACGTAAACTTGAGATACCCGCTAACTTGATTAACCTAACTCTAAGCCCAAAACCCTACCACAACTCAGCCACTGAGTTGCAAATTCTCGAACTACAAAACCGTAGTTCATAAACAACTTAAACTAGAGTTTGACTCAAATAAAAATTAAAAAAACAAACACAAGTACTAAAATTAATAAATAAAAACCCTAATCAACTATTTCGCCCCAATAAAAAAGGTTAAACGGTGCGGCCCAATTAAAGGACAAAATATTATTGCGTTTTCCCTTTTCTTATTTTGCTGCCGCCTTGTTTTTCTTCGTTCTAGAATTAGGGTTTTAGAATTTGAAGACGCCGATTCAAATCAATCGATTGAAGTGATGATTTTGCTTTGATTTGCTTCATCAATAGACTCTTTGGCTTTAATTTCTCTTGGCTACTTCAAAATGTCAAGTTTGAATATCGGTATGTGATTTACTTTATTTTACTATATTGATTTGCTTGAACTCAAATTGATGATTTTTTGCCGATGATGATTTTGGTATTTATAGGGATCGGAACCCTATAATCTCGTTCGTATATTTTGGTTTGAATTTGGTAGTGAGTTTGGTGCTTGCATTGATTTCTGATTGAACGATTGTGTGATTTTTTGACTTGTTCATTGATCGAATTTACTTGAGTTGATTGAGTCAGTTCCGTTCTTTGCTACGTTGAATTATTCATCGTTCTCTTCCAGCTTGTCATTTGAATTTGAGATAAATTTGACTTCCTGATATATTGGTATATTTTTTAACCGAATTATGACTTGTTCACTATGATATAACCCACGGCTGCTACTGATAATTTTCAATTTTTTGTTGAGTGTTTTTGCTGTATATTTGTGTCACTCCATGTATATACATACATACATATATGTATGTATATATGTGTGTGATGGCTCTGGTATCAATTCTGGTTTTTAGACTTGCTGTGTCTATACCTGAATTCCATGTGTGCTTGCATATGTATCAGTACATGTATGGTGCACTTTGAAGTCTCTGAACTGTAGTCTTGTTCTGGTTTATTTTGAAGTCTTGTTGCACTTGAAGTATGGTTTGGTGCACTTTGTTGTACATGTTCAAACTATAACTTGCATATGAACTAGTAGTCTGGTCTGGTTGTACTTCAGTGTACTTTTCTGGTGCTCTTTGGTATTTGGTTGGGACTTGTTATTCAAGTATGTTCATTGTGCCTTTGTACTAGTTGAGTTCCATTGATGTCTCCTCTGAACTGATATATGTGTTGAGTTATTTGCATGTTTGTATGTTGTCTTGAGTCTGCACTGTTGCATATGTATGCTCTAATGTTTGCTGGGTTGAAATGTTGCATACACCACTTTGTACATATGCACTGCCATGTACTTGTGCCTGAATTCTGATCTGGTGCACTTTGAACAATTTGTATATTTTCATGTAAGTGTTGAATTATTTGTATTACACCTGAGTTGAATCCAGTCTTGGCTTGGGTTTGACCTTTTGCTCACATGTCCCTGCAATTTTAACAAGCAAGTGTATATCGGTGTGCACGACCTTGTGGCATGTACAGTGATACACTATGCAGGTCACAAGTTGTTCATGTATGATGAATTAAAATGATGACGAACAACCCAAATAACCGAGGCATATAATATTTTCAAACATATACTTCATTGTGCACTACAAAATATTTCTTTTTCAATTTTACTGCATCAGTGTTTATTTTGCAGATAGTTCAGATGCTAGATAAGGCTGGAACAAAGTTGAAGATCAAATACGAGCGTTGAGTGAATTTGTAGTGAGGTGAAATATGTATGTAAACTGTAAAGTGAAAATAGTAGTGTAATTGAAGTTGTATTGTAATTGAAAATGTGTAGTGTAAATGTAGTGAGAGCTCAAATTTGTACTATTTGAATTTGTAATAAAATATTTGTTTGAATAAAATATTTGTTTGAATATGAATTCTGAGTTATTTATTTATTCAACAAATATTTATTTAATTATGTGGAAAAATAAAATAGTACAATAGCAAATACATTCAAACGAATATATATATATATGTTTATTATCATCAAACAAAAATCATAGGCTATTGTATTCTATAATCTCCCCCTTTTGATGATAACAAACATATATTAAGATTTTGACTCTATTAAATGTATTTGGTCTTGATGAATTCTATTATCTCCTCTATTTGAATACTCCCCCTACAACAAAGCTCCCCCTTCACATATGCATGAAAATAAATAAAAATATGCAAAATAAATAACAATAAAAAATGCATTGAACCTAGATGAGAATATGCAAATAATAAAAAAATTGAACTTATTTGCCAAAATCTTAACTTCTCTCTCCCCCCTTTGTTATCAGCAAAAGAGTAATAGTGTTAGAAAATAGAGATAAAGTGATAGGCATTAATACAACATTAATACTTAATCGAGTATAAATATTAAATTTCAATAAAAAATCAAACAAAAATCATAAATACTCTGTTAGGCGCATATTCCATTTAGAGTGATAGGGGTGATGTCGGCATAAAAAAACATATAGTCGTGTATATTTATGGTATATTTATGATAGGAATTTTTTTAAATACTTACTAACCATGCATAACCGTTAGGACTTTTAAATGAGATTAGTAGTATTCCTTATTTTTATTAAAAAAATGAATTTCAAGCACCTTCTAACCACGCATAACCGTGAGGACTTTTAAATGGGGTTAGAATCAACTTGCATATTTCATCCAATTTTGATATGTGTTCCATACATGCATAACTGCGAGGACTTTTAAATGAGCAAGAAAGCCATAATCAGTGATTTCAAGTAGTTCACCCATGCATAACCGTGAGGACTTTTAAATGAGAGTGAGTACCTGTGGATGATTTTATTGCTAATTAATTAAAAAAAATGAATAATTTCCTGTTTAAATACCACATTTTGACATACTATATTGGATTTTGATGAGTGATTGTCGTAGAAATATGATAGAAATTAAGATGGTCATGGAATTTTTACCAACCAAAGTTATTACAAGTTTTGTTTAAATTTTTAAAGAAATTTACTAAATATACTGTCTCAAGTCATAATGTATGATCAAGATCATCACTAATCATTTTTTTTTCAGTTACTATCTATCTTTTCGATAATTAATAGGGAGTCAGATTAGTTAACATAGGCATTTAAGATCAAATAAAAAATAAAATCACATTTCTAAAATGCCTAAACTGAGATGAAGTCGACAAAAATTATTTTCTGGAAGGGGTTTTGTAAAAATGTCTGCCAATTGAGAATCGGTTGGGATGAAGTTTATGCAGATATTTTCTTTAGAAATGTGATCTCTAATGAAATGATGTCTAACATCTATATGCTTGGTGCGAGAATGATGTACATGATTATTTGTGAGATCAATTGCACTTTTGCTATCACACATAAGTGGAACTCGTTTAAAATTTAGACCATAGTCTTGCAAAGTTTGTATCATCCATAAGATTTGAGCAGAGCAACCGTTTAGAGCAATATACTCTACCTAAGTGGTATATAATGCAATACAATTTTGTTTTCGACTTGACCATGCAACTAACGAATGTCCTAACATAAAACACGTTCCACCAGTACTTTTTCTATCCACTAGACTTCCAGCATAGGCTACATTTGAATACCCTTTTAACTCAAAGTTATCATTAGTTGGATACTACAGACCAAACCGTGGGGTGTGCAACAGATACCTTATAATCCTTTTTACAGCTTTTAGATGATATTCTTGTGGATTTTATTGAAATCGTGCACATAAACAAACAGAGAACATAATGTCTGGTCTAGAAGCAGTAAGATAAAGAAGTGATCCAATCATACCTCGATATTTCTTTTGATCAACTACTTTACCTTTTTCATCCTTGTCAAGTTTAATTGTTGTGCTCGTGGGAGTTTTTACTGGTGTAGCATCTTTCAATCCAAATTTGTTAACAAGCTCTCTGATATATTTTGTTTGAGAGATGAACGTACCGTTTTCACTTTGTTTGATTTGAAATCCTAAAAAGAATTTTAACTCCCCTACTAAGCTCATTTCAAACTTTTCCTGCATAACTTTTTCAAATTTCTCATACTAAAGATTGTTAGTGGAACCATAAATAATGTCATCAACATATATTTGAAAAATCAATAGATCATCATTTTCGTGCAATAGAAACAATATGGTGTCTACACAGCCCTTTTTGAACCCATTTTCAAGGAGATAAGTGCTAAGACATTCATACCAAGCTTTAGGGGCTTGTTTTAATCCATATAGTGCTTTTTTAAGTTTATATACATGGTTAGGGTATTCTTGACTTTCAATTCCTTCAGGGTTGTTCAACGAATACATCCTCTTTCAAAATTCCATTAAGAAAAGCACTTCTAATATCCATTTGTCTTAGTTTAAATCCTTTATAACAAGCAAAAGCTAACAAGATTCTAATAGATTCTAGTCTTGCTACCGGTGCAAAAGTTTCATCGAAATCAATTCCTTCAATTTAATTATAACCTTTAGCAACTAACCTAGCTTTGTTCCTAATCACATTTCCACATTCGTCAAATTTATTTTTAAAAATCCATTTGGTTCCTACAACTGGATAATCATTAGGTCTAAGTGCTAGAATCCAAACATCATTTCGTTCCAATTGATTTAGCTCTTCTTGCATAGCCATAAACCAACTTTCATCATTGAGAGCTATATCTATGTCTTTGGGTTCAATTTCTGAAATAAACCCACTGTATAGACACAAATCAAAAAAATTTCTAAAGGAGGAACGAGTTTGAATACCTGCGATAGGATTACCTATTACTAATTCTGGAGGATGATCTGCTTTGAATTTCAATCTCTCTGGTTCCAGATTTCTTTGGACTTCTTTCGCGGTTACAATTTGTTTTGGATTTTCACTTTCATCTTTTTCGTTCTCCTCTTCGACATTGCTTTTGATTGTTCCCTTGTTTTGATCATTAATTCTTTCATCAAATTTCACATTGATTGACTCCACGATTGTTCTCGTTCTTTTGTTGTATACTCTGTAAGCTTTGCTTCTGGAAGAGTATCCCATGAACATGCCTTCATCAGCTTTTGGCTCAAATTTTCCCAATTGATCACCTGTATTGAGAATAAAACACGGGCAGCCAAAAATTTTGAAATATGCAATGTTTGGCTTTTTTTTGAACCATAGTTCATATGGTGTTTTCTTAAGAATCGGCCTAATAATGACTCTATTTGTAACGACCACGACTTTCTCTCCACAGAAAGTCGCATCGTTAATAAGAAAGAAAGGGGTGAGAAAAAAAGAAAAGAAGAGAAGAAAGAAAGAAACAACAACAACGATCTCACAGCGGAACGAATAAATTATATTAATAACATAAACTATTACATAGTATACAACACTTATCAGAGTTACATAACATATACATCACATACTAGTCAGTTATAAACATCTGTCTAGACATTACAACTCAAATACAAGACAAGACACTATCACAGATATCAACACAGCGGAATACTATATCTACGAACGCCGAAGCCTCCTGCTCCATTGCTCCTCCAGAATATTCGTCAAAGCTAAACCTGAATCCCTTGGCTACTCGTAAAAATTTGAGTACCCAAGAGTTTATAAAACAGAAATAAACACTTGGGTCAGACATGGGTCTGGTGTGAGTAACAGGTTAAACTTGCTTAACTTCAAAACCTTAGAAAGAAAAGGTATCACGTAAGACTCCCCACAAATAAACATGGGTAAGTTTTTACCTTACGCTAACCAAAACATTTGATAGGAAATCTGATTTTATTATAATAGGGTCTAGGGTTTTCAAGTAAAATATAGAAATAGCTGAAATGCTTGCATCTCACATTCCAACATAGTTGGGCACATCTAATACGTACGGCACTTATTGGAGTTTGGATTCCATACAATGGCAGGGCTACTGGGGTACCGCCCGTCACAGTACGTGGCCTAGATCACCGTACCGAGGAGTACGCCCACTCCCCTGCAACACAAAGCCGGAACCATCCCTTATTGGATAATTCCGAACAAGATAACCCCGTAGTTGGCACGACCAACCACACACTAAGCCGAATAAAAAGAAAAGGGACCTCTAGACAGGGATCTATCTTGCTCTCAGTGGGTGCTACCCACGAAGCCTTGCTGCACCTCCCCTGTTTTAGCCATTCCCAGTTGATGAGGCTTGAGGTTACGATTACCTTTAATCAGAACATATCACTTAGAATGCTCATCGTCCGCCTGACGATGTGCTGAAAGCATTCAATCCATACAAGTTCGTTCCGGGTTCGAACGAAACCGAAGGCATTATCTCGTTACTCTCGTTTTGGAATCACCCTCAGAGTTAACGACAATAACCCTTGCACTCTGAATCTTCATCTTCACTTGAGATTCACGACCTATCGTTAATTTGGATCGATGTGGTATTCGGGTCTCCAAACCTGGAATCCCGGTATACGGAAACCCGATCCCGGTCTCATCGAAATCCAAAACGTATCTTTTAAGGGCCAAGTTGTTTTAAAGTTAAAACAATTCAATTCTATTATCTATTTACATACAGATAGATAATTCATAATAGATAATCGACATTATCATTAAAAGCAGGTAATCCATATCATCATTATTATGCAACCAAAGCATCCAAAGCATCCAAATCATACAGTATCAATTATCTCATCTCTGAGAAACCATTCAAGGTAAATCAATATCATTCAGTATCCTTAAGCAATGATTTATTAATTACCATCTATAATTAATTTAAAATGAATTAAATTAATTACTTCCATCATTAACAATCTTACTTAAGTCACTATTAATTAATTATCAATTAATTAATCATTCACCATCCAATTATTCATTTTAATTAATCATCCTTGATTAATTACATTTAATTACGTTCAAGTAATTAGCATTAAATTAATTCCTCAAATTAATTACTCTTAACCACTTATAGTAATTAACCTTTAATTACTTCATTTATTAATTAACTATAATTAATTATATTACTCCTTAATTAATTACATTAATTAATCACTTCATTTATAAATTTTATCTTAATTAATTAGTTCTTAATTACATCATTAATTATATTAATTAATGATCCTTAATCACATTACATCATTAATTACTTTATTTAAATTAATTACATTAAGTAATTAATCTTAATTAAACCACAATTATTAATCACTATTGATTAATCACATTCAGTAATTAACTACCCTTAATTACTTCTTAAAATAAATTTCCTTAGTTAATTTCTTAATTAATCCTTTGATTAATTCCATTTAGTAATTAACTACCCTTAATTACTCCATTAATTACATCAGTAATTATCTATTAATTACTTTCCTAAGTAATTATACTTCATTAAATTACATTAAGTAATTATACTTTACAAATCATTAAGTGATTAAATTAAATTAATTAAACTTAATTAATTACTTAACTAATCAAATTAAACTTAATTAATTACATTAAGTAATTAATTTCTTAATTACTTCCATTAAGTAATTATATTATCAATTTCACAAATGATTAATCTTAATTATCTAATCTATTTAATTATCAAAATTAATCACATTAATTGTTTATTAAATATTCCAAGTTAATGATCTACATTAACTATTAACTATTATTTAATTATCTTTCTTAATTAATTAAATATTAATTAACCATTAGTAATTTCAAATTAATTAATTCTAATTACTAATAAATTAATCCCTAATTACTTAATTAATTAAGTACCTAAAAATAACTTAATTAATCATTAATTACCTACATTAATTTCCTAACCATTAATTTAAAATTTTAACTTATTCTAATTAATGATCCTTAATTCAAATTAATTAACCTTTAATTAATTTAATTAAATCTTAATTAATCAATTTAAACCCTTAATTATTAAATTTATTACTCCAAATCATAACTTAATTAAATTGATTAATTAACTTTCAATTACCTTAATAATTTATTGAATTATAAATCATTAAGTTCTAAATAGCTTTAAGATCAACCTTAATCTCATTAATGATCAAATTATCATTAGCAAAACATTTTAACAACAATTTGTTTTAATTTTACTTTCCATTTCATTTTAAATTTAAGAATTTAAAATGAAAATAATTTAAACTTTAACAATGTTTAAAACAATTCAAAAACCTTTTAAATTACATGATAAAGAAAATACTAATCTTATAAAAAAAATTTAAAATAAATTTGAACCAAATTCAATTTTAAATTTCAAATCATATATAAATATGCTTATCATTCAAAGTTGTTTTAAAAAAAACATTTTAAAATTTAAAAACTTTCTTTTATTTCAAACTAAGATTCAAATTCATTTTTGAATCCAGATTTAAACTTAAATTTAAAATCCTGTTTAAATCTTTATTCTCAGATTTTAAAAAAAAAACCATTTTTATAAAAATACTTTTAACATTTTTAAAGTTGTTAAAACCTTTCATTTTATAAAACTTAATTTAATTTTTAAAACTAGATTACAAATTCAGTTTTGAATCCATATTTTAAATTGGGTTTTAAATTTTGCATTTAAAAACTTGCTTTCAAATTTAAAATCAAATTTAAATTTGAAAACTGACAGGTTTTAAGTAGAAACCTGTAACAGTTCTTATACTCGAGTTTCCCTCTAACATGCTTCGAGACAAACCCCTAATTACCCGAGTAAAAACTAATTTGACTCGAGAAATTTCCGAGTACCCATTTTTCCCCAACCAGACTTCATCAGAGAATTTGTGCACTGTGCACGTGCACCTTCATCACAGCCAACTCCGACCATCTGCGATGCTTCCTTCAAGTCGACGACCAGCCTCACATATGATTCCGACCATCAGAACATTAACTCCAACTCGAAATCGAATTCGAGACTCCATTCCCAAACCTGGAAACCACAGTGCACACCCAAACCCAAACCTGTCAACGACGAGTTCTCCTTCCTCCGACCATCGTTTGAGTTGAAATCTTGGCCACAATCTCGTCATGGCCTCAGCAACACTTCCCCAAATCTGCTTCACACTCGAACAACTCTAGAGGCAATGATGATCGATTTCCTAATTTGTGTAAAACTAGGGTTACAGAAAATTTTTAATCACTGCTGTCTCTATATCAATCTGATCACCTTATAACCAATTTTCCTGGATTCCCCTATCTCCCATCTTCCATCATACAAAAACATGACCCCCAAATCCACTTGAATCAACCGAGACATTCCAAAACTCAATTTTGGGTCAAAACAGTAATGCACAGTCCAACCAATCTTAGAATTTATGATTTTACTCTTAAAAATCATGAATTGATCTAAGGTTTTAATTTGTAAACCTGAATTGCTAAATCAACAAGTTTGAATTTTAGCAATGACTTGAGTTCCCCCTTTAAACTTGATTTCCAGAGCAAATTCAGTTTCTATTTAAGTTAAGATAATTTTAGAATTAAGTTTATATCCAAACAAACAATATTTGTTTAAATCCTAAGTCTTAAAAATTAATAGATAAAGAAAAATGAATTCAAATAGGAAACTGGGTTGAAGATTTTAGATCAGGGATGTTATACAGGCAATTCAAATTCAACAAATATCACACATCACAAATGCACAGGAGTCTTTAACAAATATACAAATACAACTTATTTAAAACATGATTCAACAACCAGATTTACCTTAATTTTTTTTTTTAAAAGAACTGTTACTCACCTAGACAATAATGAACAGAACACTTATAACAGCATGCACACAAATAAAAATCCACATCAGACATTCATTTATGTAATACACCTTTATATCCAACCATACTAGCATGCAATTAATTATATTTTAAAATTTAAAGTTACTCACTAGATTGCAAATGAAGATGAACAGAGCACCTTTGATATTGAAAACAGCTTTAAACTTTAAAACTGAAATGCCTTTGAAACTTTTAAAATCTGAATGCCTGCTTTTAAAACTTGAATTCTAGCTTTAGTTTGAAAAGATCTCAGTTGCATGCAAAGATGTCTTGTTTGAAAATGCTTCCAGAAACGAAATTGCAGGCTTGATTCCAGACTTTTTGATTTAAAACTGCATGCAACTTGTTTGTTGTGAAACTAGAATGCTTGCCTTAGATTTATCACAAATCGGAGCAGAGATGGACTGCTTGATTTTTGAAATGAATTACAGGGTATTTGAGAAAGATAATTATGGTTTTGAAGAGGATGTTTTACAGGAATTTAGTTTTTTTTTTTATTTGAGATTATGGTTTTTGAGGAATTTGTTTACAGATTGCTTTGGAGACTTTGATTACAGATTTTGTTTTTGAGGATTTATTTTCTGGTTTGCTCTTAGAAGGGGAAAATGAATTTCAGATTTTAGAATTGAAGATTAGAAAGAAATATAGATGAGGAAAACATGCATATGTAGGCTGAAAATAATTTATTAAAAATAAAATAAAATATAAATTAAAAGATTGACACTTGTCTTTATATGTGTTAATTGGTTTACACTTGTTTTAAACAAGCCTTTATATGTTTACACATGTCCTTTTATTTAATTTATATTTATTCTAAATGTAAAAACCTTTTTCTTTATTTATTAAATACAATTACTTATCTATATATATATAGATAACTTCTTAAAGAGAATAAAATCAATTATACTTATAAATAAAAGTTCATACATATATTTTAAAATACAAAACTATTAAAATGTATATTAGAAATTTAAAACAAGACTTTATTTATTTATTAAATTTCAAACCAAAGCCTATCTATTTACAATATATATACACATATATATATATACATTATAAATAGAAATCATTTTATTAGTTTTTAAAAGATAAAATTCACTAATTAAATATTTATTTAATTAGATTATTAAATCAATTCAAACATTTATTATCAAAGATTATCAAATCAATTTAATTATTAATAAAGATTATTGAATTGATATTGCCAAATTTCCGGGATATCACACTATTCATTACATAACAAGCTGTATTTACTGCCTCTGCATAAAAGGACAAGGGTAATTCATATTCATTTATCATAGATCTAGCCAACTCTTGTAAGGTTTGATTCTTTCTCTCGACTACTCCATTTTGTTGTGGAGTACGTAGGGCAGAGAATTCAAGTTTAAATCCATTTTCATCACAAAAAATTTCAAATTCATAATTTTCAAATTCTCCACCATGATCACTTCTTAGCGAAATAATAGAAACTCCTTTTTCATTTTGAACTAATTTTGTGAATTTAGTGAAGTATGAGAAAGTTTCTGATTTTTTAGCTAAGAAGTATACCTACGTGTATCTAGAGTAATCATCAACCAATACAAAGCAAGATTTCTTACCATCTAAACTTGCAATATCGTTAGGTCCATATAGATCCATATGAACTAGTTCAAGGACTCTAGAAGTACTTACAATGTTCTTAGCATGAAAAGATGATTTTTTAAATTTTCCCATAGTACATGCTTTACATAGAGTTTCTGTTTTGAAATCATGAGATGGTAAGCCTCTTACCAAATCTTTTCTTTTTAATTTGTTTAACGGATTCATGCTAGCATGTCCTAAACGTCTATGCCATAAATTTACTTCTTCATCCTTAGCTACCAATCATTTTGAAAGAGTGAGATCATTAAAAGATGGTGAGTATATATTACCTTTCCTCTTACCTGAAAATAATGTCTCTTTTGATGATTGGTCAACAATATTGCACAAATTAGAATAAAAAACAACATTCATTCCCTTATCACATAACTGACAGATTTGCAACGACCCGTATATTTTAATAATTTTATTCACGTATTTAACTGAGATTTTATGGAATTTTAAATATTTGAATTTTGAAATAAAAATTTGATATTTGGAATACGTCTATTTAAACATAGCGAATGGAAAATTTTCATCAGAAAATATTGAAATTTATTTTATTGTGTAATTTTATTTCAATTCAAATCAGTTAAAATTGATGGTAATAAAATGTTTTCCAAATTTGAATATTTTTACACAATAAATTTGTAAATCATCTTCTAAGTGAGACGTCATATTTCATTTCGTCAAATTTGGACTTCTATTGCTTAGTTCATCTTATTTCTGAAAAATTAGCAGCATTTTCGGTACCGATTATTGACTTTTGATAGGATGGACGTATCGCTGATATCTGTGTACCGTTTTGATCGTCTCGTTGTGCTGATCTATGCGGTATATTCGTATGTGTGTTTCGGCGTCCGGTGGATGGAGAAATCTGTAAACATTGGACCGTATCGGTACCCATATTAAAACCTTTTGGTTTTTATCTGTCCTTTCTTCTACTTACCTATCCAAAGCTAACAGCTATTTGCATTTAATATCTCTAGAAATTCAAACCGCTTGACTTTTAGTTTTCAATTATTACAATATCTTTTGGTTCATTTCCTACTTACATCGGTTCTGCCGTTCTTCAGAACTGTTCACTTTCCATCCTTCTACTACTTGAATTTTTCTTTTTAGCTGTATCTTTTCCTTGCTCCTCTCTCTATCTCGTTCTAATTCACTTTGGAAAAGAAAAAAAACAACACAAAAGAAAAATATGTACAGGTTGCGTTGAGATTTGAAAATCCTGCACATCTTCTCCTTCCTGCTTACTCATCCCTATCTCTTCTATTTCTCTCCAAACTCAACGTCCCACCTCCCGCTGACCTCGGTCGCTAGCAACCATCACCCTCCGCCTCTAGATCCGTCCGAACCCATCCCACTCCAACGCTGCTTTGACCCTCCATGCCAGCAAACCCGAGTATAAAGTACAACCCAAGGCCTAATTAACCCGCCTCCGCATGAACGACAACCACCACACGCAGCTCCCCTCCCGTTCCCCTCTACTTTCCCCACGCGCAGCTTTCCCCTCCAGGACCGAAGCCTTTCATCCTCAGGCCTGCTCGACAAACCAGCTTCCCTTTTCTTTTCTCTGACCTATGCTTGTCCAATATGCATGCTCAGGTATATATCTATATAGTTTATAAAAAGTGTGTACATGGGTATAAGTTTTGAGATAGTTATATTAGTCTATCGGATTTTGAATGTATAAATCTATATATATGCGAGTGTACAAGCATTCGCATAGCATAAATATTGGTTTCCGGATATGATTTCTTGAACAGTAAATATAAGTATACATTAATATATGTTAAAGCATATATGTTCACAGCTTTTATATGGTATAGTATGTGCATTTCTAAATGAAATAGTGCTTACAGTGTAAATGAAATCTGCGTTATTTTAAAGTATGTGTTTGTTTTAAAAATCTGTTTTACAGTAAAAATAATGTGGTTGTATATATTACATAAGAAAGTAAGGAAGTGCTATATATATATATATATATATATTTACAATGATATACTCATACGCAGTGCATATATATGTTGTTAATGATCTTTGCATATCAGTATGCATATAATTATTTTGTTTAAAGTGTTATATTGAATAGGTAGTTGTATATATAGATATCATATGTTCAATAGCATACGTATACACTTATATGTTCTATTTAGATCAGGTTATAACAGTATTGATTTTAAGGTGAATATGTATATATTACAAAAGTTATACATCTTTTTTATATATATATATTTGTATTTTATATGTGTACTGTTCTTTTGATGTTGAAGTGTGTCCAAATTTTATATGTTATATACATCTAGTATGTTAAGGTACAGTAAGGAAAGTATTTCTCGTACTTTTTTTATATGTTGATCTTTTGATTTTATAATATGTTATTTCAATATATAAGTTTATATGAATTATATAATATATTTTTATAAGATTTATATTTGTTTAGTAAGTATACAAGTCCATAACTGGGTTTTAACTTATAATATATATCATATTATAAAGTAGTTTATACATATACACGTAGTATACGTGTGTTTTATTTTTTTCAAAATAAAGAAATATAAAAGCATATATGAATGTTACAAGTAAACTGGTATATTATAGATCATTTGTATTATATTCTACTCATTTTCAGTCCAACAGTTTTATATATGTATATATAATTTGTAGTTGTATAATACAATACGTTCAAAGCTGGGTCATGGGTTCTGTTCATAAAAGTATATATTGTTATACATGTATCTACTTAGTCTCAGGGTAGCTTATACAAATTTTATAAAATTTTGAGAAAAGTATATTTTACATGCTGATTTGTATATATATGTATGACAGTGTGGTTTAAATGATATATAAGTCTACATATAAGTCATACTATTATTTTTAATATACTTATGACATTTTGAAAGGAATAAGATAAAATATAAGTTATAGATAAACACGTAATCTGTTGTATACACATTTAATCCTAAAAATTTAGATATAGATATATTTAGTGTATATAAGTAAGTTGAACATTAGCTTATATATTAGTTATACATATACGAGTATTGTTAATTTCAAAGTATTTATTTCCAAATATATTATGATTATATATTTGATTATATATATATGTTTTATTTAAAACAATGATTTTGAAATACTTATATATTTTAAAATTTAAAATGTATTTAGATTTAGTATATGATTTATATATCTATAGTTATATATAGTAACATTTAAGTTCTCTTATACCAATTATCTTCATCGATCCAGTTTTGATTTGATTTCGTCTATTCCTATTATCAGCATTGTCCATCGAACTCGAATCCATCTTGCTTTGCTTCAAAATTCGTGCTTGGATCCATAACTCATCTCACTCCGCTCATCTCTCTAGCCTCGAAAGGTGAGCAATCACTCACGATTAATGTTCTTTTATTTATTAAATTTGATCTCAATTGAAACGATAATTGAAATATGCTGATGTTAGTTATTTACACTGTTATATATATGCTATTACCTGTATCAGTTCACCTGTGACATCTGACACCATTATCTGCCAATTGAAATATGCTGATGTTAGTTATTCGCACTGTTATATATATGTTATTACCGGTATCAGTTCACATGTGACATCTGACACAATTATCTATTATTTATATTGATGATATATGCCTATTATATTATTATCATATCTGTTATCACTCTGCAAGTTCCCTGTTAGTATAGAATCACTATGGGTTGAAATGATACATACCCGAACGGACTTTAGAATAGGAGAAAATCGTTATGGGTTGAAATGATAAACCCAAGCGATTTTCAATTGAATTGAATTTGGGATTACGGGTTGAAATGATATATATATATATATATACCCGTATATATTTAAATTACGGATTGAAATGATAAATATCCGTATCACTTGACCATAGGGTAGAACATTTTATACAGACACCGTTGGTCTATATATATAAATATATTGAAATGATTTCTATGGTTTTGGAAAGAAATATATGGTTTTAATAAATATTGATTTTAAAGATTTATTAAAGTTGATTTAATAAGGTTGATTTGAATCAATATAAATATGTTTAAGTATATATGTAAAATTTATATTTCCAAATATAGAGTTTAGATTATTTCAGGTTGAAAGATAAATTTGAATTTGATTTGGAATTTTTAATTATTTAAGAATTATACTTAAATAAGTTTGATTTGAAATCTATTAAATTTGAAATTTTAAAGATATATTTTATAACTTGAACTTGATTAAAAGTGACTTAAAGGAGTATTTCAAATTTATATAAATTTAAATGGGATATTTTGTTTATTTAGATTTGTAAATTGAAGTTGTATTCAAATGATATTGAAATAATTAAGTAAATATTTCAAAACTAAATAATAGAAAAGTGAATTGATATATATATATATATATATATATAATTATCGAATTTGGTTTTGAAATGTGGAATATTTGAAGCTTTGAAATATATTGAAATGGTTTATTTGTGGTTCAAATCGGTATTTTAAATCGATATAACTTGGAAATGTTTAATTGAATTGGAATTGAAATTGATGATTTAGATTTGATTAAATTTGAATTTGGAACTCGAATCGATTTGAATCGATTTGTTAAAGTCGAGGAAACTATTTTATTTTATAAAGTAATTTTAAATTATATTTAAAACTATTGATATTTTACTTTATAAATTATGTTAATATAAACTATTTTAATATAAATCATTTTTAATATAAATTATTTTATTATAAACTATTTTATTTATAAACTATTTTATTATATATACTAATTTTAATATCTAAACTGGTTAAGAGGAAAGTGTTATGATTCCAAAGCACTATGATTTCTAAACTTTGATTTCCAAAGAATTATGATTTCCAAAGTGTTTGATTTAGAAAGTGTTATAACTTTGAAGTACAAAGATTTTGTAAATGGATATATTTGAGATGGATATATTTGAAATGGAAGTGATATCGTATTGATATGGTTTTGAAATGGCAATGATATTTTGGTTTTGAAATATAAACTATTTTGAAAGTTTATTAAATGACCAATCGGTGTAATAATTACATATTTATTGAAGAGTCCGGGATCGGTTTGGGACATACTCTCTGTCCAAACCGAAAACCACTTTAATAACTATTATACGCGGAGTGTGATCCAGAATGAAGTGGTTGGAATGATGACGTTGCTGGATTTGAAGAAAGAGAACGATAATGGATAGCCTTGACACTTGTGTCAAATTGGAAATGACTTAAACAGGAGCCGTGCCGGGCCAGTGAGGTTAGCTACCTCTAGCGGACACACTTCTTCGTAAACTACTCATTACTTGTTTTGGATTGATGCGCACCCTTGAATTTGGAGTGTTGTTTCGCGGTGTTGCGATCGTTGCGGCGATGCGTTCTCACCAGTCCGGATCAGGCAAACGGTAGTTTCACTATCTTGGGTATTGCCTCATGTGCCTTGTCATACTTGTATCCCTATGCGCGACCACTACGATTTGTTTTGTGTTATACCTATGGAGTACTCCCTGATAGCCCACTAGTTTACGGTGGAGTTTACAGTACTGTATAGACTATGACGCTTATATAAAATGTGTTAAGGGGGATAATGGTAACGCCTTAACGCTATTTTGATACTTTATATTACTGTTAGGCATTATCTACTTAGCGTACACTACCATATATATATAAATAGTTTAATGGATCCTTAAAGGATGGTTATCCCAAACATCCTTTGAGTTACTTGTAATTTCAGTTGTTATTTCACTTGAGTTGGATTTATTAATATAAGAATGTTAATCCTGACTCGAGTGTTTTGTGTTTTGCTTTACTCTCGGGTCAGACTGAGTGTACCAGTGTTCGAGACTCACCTTTGGAGTTGGAGCTTCGCTTGGAGATCCAGCTATCTATCCTGCTTTCAGATATTCAGTTGATTCCAGTGATGTATTCTGATCTTGTATTTGACTATTGTATTCGAGACTTCTGTTGTATCTTGTTTAACTCTGTTATATATATATATATAGTAGCTTCATGAACTACTATTCTTTTTGTTTCCGCTGCATTATTGTTATATTACTCTGTATCTGTGATCTGTGATTAATTTATTTACTGTATATGCTGAGTTTTGCCAATTTTATTTACAATCTATTGTTTTGAATTATTCAAGTCCGACATGTGTGGATTTATTGTCGATTTGAATGGTCCAAAATAGTGGGTTGTTACAGTTGGTATCAGAGCTTTGGTTTTAGGCAAAACTCAACATATATGGTAAATTTAATTACGGAATCACTTTCGTTCAAGCTTGAATTCCTTCTTCTTCGATTCGGTTTCCTTTGAATTTTGGAACATTCCCCTCGGTTCCAAAATTCATCCTTGTCTCCCTCTATTCGTGTTTTCTGATTCCGGAGTATCCCATGACTCCACTTCGAATGATTTCTATAATAAATCGGCGGTCTCGCCAATCTTTGAATGATTTGTAAAGGAATGAAACTCCTTTACAATAGGCATTGATTTACCGGAGATTTCTGTATCCTCAGTTTACGATGCTGCTATCTTTTGCTATACCCGAATCCTATCTCGAGCGATCGAATATCGATTTGCTCCAGAATACTACCTTGATCTTATTTTGAAGTCACGGTTGACCCAGTTAAGGTTGCCCGAGATTTATATAAGTCTATCCATTCTTTTTTCTCTGGAAATCTATTTATCACCCTATCGAGCCTATCTTCTAGTTAAATTCTTTTGGTTAGGATCCCTCTATATTTGGATCTCTATCTTTGCTTTGAAATCCATTCTTGAATTATCGAGTGAGGAAGTGTATTTGTAATTAATATTAAAATGATTTATATATTATGTTGTTTGAGTTGTTGATGATGGTTTGGGTTTTCGATCGATTCGTCTGATCAACGCTATCGATAGGATTTCCAAAACACTTGAACAGAGCAAACTGACATAATATTATTTTCAAATTTGGTAAATGAAATAAATTGGTATGATTATATCATATATATAAGTATAATTTTTTGAAATTTAATAAGTTAATTAAATTGGTTGTTTAAAATGATAATATTTGATTCCATTTATTGTTCTATAAATCAATTTATAATATGGTTTATAAATCGATTTAGAGTTTAAATGAATTTAAATAAAGAATTTGAAAATTTAATTTCCGGTGATTTCAAACTTTGGTTTTAAAGTTTTAAAATGTATATTACATAAAAGTATTTTGAATAGAAATTATTTCAAAGAATTTTAAAATGTTTAAATCAGTGCTCTTCTCTCTGTCGTTGGAAAATAATTTCGGTGATGGCGGCCGCATCATCGACATTCATTTTCGAGTTTCGAAGTGGAGAGGCTACTCAGTAGCTTTGCTACACTTTTGTTTTGAAAATTGATTTTGATTTGAATTTCTGGGTATGATTTGATTTATAATGTATATATATATAGGTATATTATTTTAAATTTAATTTGATTTGATATATATAGTATATACATAATTATCTCTAAATGGTTTGAAGTGTATCGGAAATTTAATTTTTAAATTATGTTAAAGGATGATTTTAATAATAAATAAATCCAAAAATATTTAATAAATATTTAAATTTGAAATAATTGAATTGGAAACTTACTTGTATAATACCCAATTTCATTCTAATATAACTTACCTAAATTATTCAGAAGTTGAATATGCAATTGGATAATATACAATGTAAAATGATGGTAAAGGAATTATAAATAAATTTGAGTAGTTATAATAAGTGTAAATATACTTAATATATGTAATAATATATATTAAGTGGAATAAATTAAATAAATAAAGTAGGACGCTAGTTAAGCAAATCAATATGAATTTAAGAATAGTGAAATTGAAATTTTAAGGGAAATCAGCTTAACTAGGGTCAAATGGATTTAATAAATGGGAAAATAAATGAGTTAAATCAAATAATTTTTTTTTGAAAAGGGAATTTTGTAACAAATGCTAATAAATTGAAATCAAGTCTATTGATTGAAATACATTAGATTGAATCAATAAAATATGAATATAATAAATAGTTTTGGTTTAATACGATGGATTAAACCAAATTGTTGAATATTAATTTATTTTGAATAATTGAAGTTGAATGATTGAGGTGGAATTAACTAGGGTTGATCTAATAATATTAATAAATAAGTAAAAGAAAACAAATTTTGTTGTGAAAATTTTGTAATAAATATTAATAAATTTGAAACAAATCAATTGAATAAATATATGAAAATGAAACCCATCAAATGTGAACACAATAAATTTGATTGACTAAATAAAATGAATTGGAATCAACTAATTTGAATATAAACCAATTTTAAAAATAAATGTAATTTAAATGGTTTAAATTAATTGTGTATTGTTGTATTTCAAATCTATTTTTCATTACGGTTGCTTCTATTCTCCTACCTCCTTCCTTTTCGGGGATGAAAAGTTTTGAGTGGGGGAGAGTGTAACGACCCGTATATTTTGATAATTTTATTCACGTATTTAACTGAGATTTTGTGGAATTTTAAATATTTGAATTTTGAAATAAAAATTTGATATTTGGAATACGTTTATTTAAACATAGCGAATGGAAAATTTTCATCAGAAAATATTGAAATTTATTTTATTGTGTAATTTATTTCAATTCAAATCAGTTAAAATTGATGGTAATAAAATGTTTTCCAAATCTGAATATTTTTACCCATTAAATTTGTAAATCATCTTCTGAGTGAGACGTCATATTTCGTTTCGTCAAATTTGGACTTCTATTGCTCAGTTCATCTTATTTCTGACAAATTAGCAGCATTTTCGGTACCGATTATTGACTTTTGATAGGATGGACGTATCGCTGATATCTGTGTACCATTTTGATCGTCTCGTTGTGCTGATCTATGCGGTATATTCGTATGTGTGTTTCGGCTCCGGTGGATGGAGAAATCTGTAAACATTGGACCGTATCGGTACCCATATTAAAACCTTTTGGTTTTTATCTGTCCTTTCTTCTACTTACCTGTCCAAAGGTAACAGCTATTTGCATTTAATATCTCTAGAAATTCAAACCGCCTTACTTTTGGTTTTCAATTATTACAATATCTTTTGGTTCGTTTCCTACTTACATCGGTTCTGCCGTTCTTCAGAGCTGTTCACTTTCCATCCTTCTACTACTTGAATTTTTCTTTTTAGCTGTATCTTTTCCTTGCTCCTCTCTCTATCTTGTTCTAATTCACTTTGGAAAAGAAAAAAAACAACACAAAAGAAAAATATGTACAGGCTGCGTTGAGATTTGAAAATCCTGCACATCTTCTCCTTCCTACTTACTCATCTCTATTTCTTCTATTTCTCTCCAAACTCAAAGCCCCACCTCCCGCTGACCTCGGCCGTTAGCAACCATCACCCTCCGCCTCTAGATCCGTCCGAACCCATCCCACTCCAACGCTACTCCGACCCTCCATGCCAGCAAACCCGAGTATAAAGTACAACCCAAGGCCTACCTAACCCGCCTCCGCATGAACGACAGCCACCACACGCAACTCCCCTCCCGTTCGCCTCTGCTTTCCTCACGCGCAGCTTTCCCCTCCAAGACCGAAGCCTTTCATCCTCCGGCCTGCTCGACAAACCAGCTTCCCTTTTCTTTTCTCTGACCTATGCTTGTCCAATATGCGTGCTCGGGTATATATCTATATAGTTTATAAAAAGTGTATATTTGGGTATAAGTTTTGAGATAGTTATATTAGTCTATCGGATTTTGAATGTATAAATCTATATATATGCGAGTGTACAAGCATTCGCATAGCATAAATATTGGTTTCCGGATATGATTTCTTGAACAGTAAATATAAGTATATATTAATATATGTTAAAGTATATATGTTCACAGCTTTTATATGGTATAGTATGTGCATTTCTAAATGAAATAGTGTATACAGTGTAAATGAAATCTGCGTTATTTTAAAGTATGTGTTTGTTTTAAAAATCTGTTTTACAGTAAAAATAATGTGGTTGTATATATTACATAAGAAAGTAAGGAAGTGCTATATATATATATTTACAATGATATACTCATATGCAGTGCATATATATGTTGTTAATGATCTTTGCATATCAGTATGCATATAATTATTTTGTTTAAAGTGTTATATTGTATAGGTAGTTATATATATAGATATCATCTGTTCAATAGCATACGTATACATTTATATGTTCTATTTAGATCAGGTTATAACAGTATTGATTTTAAGGTGAATATGTACATATTACAAAAGTTATACATCTGTTATATATATATATATATATTTTATATGTGTACTGTTCTTTTGATGTTGAAGTGTGTCCAAATTTTATATGTTATATACATCTAGTATGTTAAGGTATAGTAAGGCAAGTATTTCTCGTACTTTATTTATATGTTGATCTTTTGATTTTATAATATGTTATTTCTATATATAAGTTTATATGAATTATATAATATATTTTTATAAGATTTATATTTGTTTAGTAAGTATACAAGTCCATAACTGGGTTTTAACTTATAATATATATCATATTATAAAGTAGTTTATACATATACACGTAGTATACGTGTGTTTTATTTTTTTCAAAATAAAGAAATATAAAAGCATATATGAATGTTACAAGTAAACTGGTATATTGTAGATCATTTGTTTTATATTCTACTCATTTTCAGTCCAACAGTTTTATATATGTATATATAATTTGTAGTTGTATAATACAATACATTCAAAGCTGGGTCATGTGTTCTGTTCATAAAAGTATATATTGTTATACATGTATCTACTTAGTCTCAGGGTAGCTTATACAAATTTTATAAAATTTTGAGAAAAGTATATTTTACATGCTGATTTGTATATATATGTATGACAGTGTGGTTTAAATGATATATAAGTTTACATATAAGTCATACTATTATTTTTAATATACTTATGACATTTTGAAAGGAATAAGATAAAATATAAGTTATAGATAAACATGTAATCTGTTGTATACACATTTAATCCTAAAAATTTAGATATAGATATATTTAGTGTATATAAGTAAGTTAAACATTAGTTTATATATTAGTTATATATATACGAGTATTGTTAATTTCAAAGTATTTATTTCCAAATATATTATGATTATATATTTGATTATATATATATGTTTTATTTAAAACAATGATTTTGAAATACTTATATATTTTAAAATTTAAAATGTATTTAGATTTAGGATATGATTTATATATCTATAGTTATATATAGTTACATTTAAGTTCTCTTATACCAATTATCTTCATCGATCCAGTTTTGATTTGATTTCGTCTATTCCAGTTATCAACATTGTCCATCGAACTCGAATCCATCTTGCTTTGCTTCAAAATTCATGATTGGATCCGTAACTCATCTCACTCCGCTCATCTCTCTAGCCTCGAAAGGTGAGCAATCACTCACGATTAATGTTCTTTTATTTATTAAATTTGATCTCAATTGAAACGATAATTGAAATATGCTGATGTTAGTTATTTAAACTGTTATATATATGCTATTACCTGTATCAGTTCACCTGTGACATCTGACACCATTATCTGCCAATTGAAATATGCTGATGTTAGTTATTCGCACTGTTATATATATGCTATTACCGGTATCAGTTCACATGTGACATCTGACACCATTATCTGTTATTTTTATTGATGATATATGCCTATTATATTATTATCATATCTGTTATCACTCTGCAAGTTCCCTGTTAGTATAGAATCACTATGGGTTGAAATGATACATACCCGAACGGACTCTAGAATAGGAGAAAATCGTTATGGGTTGAAATGATAAACCCAAGCGATTTTCAATTGAATTGAATTTGGGATTACGGGTTGAAATGATATATATATATACCCATATATATTTAAATTACAGATTAAAATGATAAATATCCGTATCACTTGACCATAGGGTAGAACATTTTATACAGACACCGTTGGTCTATATATATAAATATTTTGAAATGATTTATATGGTTTTGGAAAGAAATATATGGTTTTAATAAATATTGATTTTAAAGATTTATTAAAGTTGATTTAATAAAGTTGATTTGAATCGATTTAAATATGTTTAAGTATATATGCAAAATTTATATTTCCAAATATAGAGTTTAGATTATTTCAGGTTGAAAGATAAATTTGAATTTGATTTGGAATTTTTAATTATTTAAGAATTATACTTAAATAAGTTTGATTTGAAATCTATTAAATTTGAAAATTTAAAGATATATTTTATAACTTGAACTTGATTAAAAGTGACTTAAAGGAGTATTTCAAATATATATAAATTTAAATGGGATATTTTGTTTATTTAGATTTGTAAATTGAAGTTGTATTCAAATGATATTGAAATAATTAAGTAAATATTTCAAAACTAAATAATAGAAAAGTGAATTGATATATATATATATATATATATAAAATTATCGAATTTGGTTTTGAAATGTGGAATATTTGAAGCTTTAAAATATATTGAAATTGAAATGGTTTATTTGTGGTTCAAATCGGTATTTGAAATCGATATAACTTGGAAATGTTTAATTGAATTGGATTTGAAATTGATGATTTAAATTTGATTAAATTTGAATTTGGAACTCGAATTGATTTGAATCGATTTGTGAAAGTCGAGGAAACTATTTTATTTTATAAAGTAATTTTAAATTATATTTAAAACTATTGATATTTTACTTTATAAATTATGTTAATATAAACTATTTTAATATAAATCATTTTTAATATAAATTATTTTATTATAAACTATTTTATTTATAAAATATTTTATTATATATACTAATTTTAATATCTAAACTGGTTAAGAGGAAAGTGTTATGATTCCAAAGCACTATGATTTCTAAACTTTGATTTCTAAAGAATTATGATTTCCAAAGTGTTTGATTTAGAAAGTGTTATAACTTTGAAGTACAAAGATTTTGTAAATGGATATATTTGAGATGGATATATTTGAAATGGAAGTGATATCGTATTGATATGGTTTTGAAATGGCAATGATATTTTGGTTTTGAAATATAAACTATTTTGAAAGTTTATTAAATGACCAATCGGTGTAATAATTACGTAGTTATTGAAGAGTCCGGGATCGGTTAGGGACATACTCTCTGTCCAAACCGAAAACCACTTTAATAACTATTATACGCGGAGTGTGATCCAGAATGAAGTGGTTGGAATGATGACGTTGCTGGATTTGAAGAAAGAGAACGATAATGGATAGCCTTGACACTTGTGTCAAATTGGAAATGACTTAAACAGGAGCCGTGCCGGGCCAGTGAGGTTAGCTACCTCTAGCGGACACACTTCTTCGTAAACTACTCATTACTTGTTTTTGATTGATGCGCACCCTTGAATTTGGAGTGTTGTTTCGCGGTGTTGCGATCGTTGCGGCGATGCGTTTTCACCAGTCCGGATCAGGCAAACGGTAGTTTCACTACCTTGGGTATTGCCTCATGTGCCTTGTCATACTTTTATCCCTATGCGCGACCACTACGATTTGTTTTGTGTTATACCTATGGAGTACTCCTTGATAGACCACTAGTTTACGGTGGAGTTTACAGTGCTGTATAGACTATGACGCTTATATAAAATGTGTTAAGGGGGATAATGGTAACGCCTTAACGCTATTTTGATACTTTATGTTACTGTTAGGCATTATCTACTTAGCGTACACTACCATATATATATAAATAGTTTAACGGATCCTTAAAGGATGGTTATCCCAAACATTCTTTGAGTTACTTGTAATTTTAGTTGTTATTTCACTTGAGTTGGATTTATTAATATAAGAATGTTAATCCTGACTCGAGTGTTTTGTGTTTTGCTTTACGCTCGGGTCAGACTGAGTGTACCAGTGTTCGAGACTCACCTTTAGAGTTGGAGCTTCGCTTGGAGATCCAGCTATCTATTCTGCTTTCAGATATTCAGTTGATTCCAGTGATGTATTCTGATCTTGTATTTGACTATTGTATTCGAGACTTCTGTTGTATCTTGTTTAACTCTGTTATATATATATATAGTAGCTTCATGAACTACTATTCTTTTTATTTCCGCTGCATTATTGTTGTATTACTCTGTGTCTGTGATATGTGATTATTTTATTTACTGTATATGCTGAGTTTTGCCAATTTTATTTACAATCTATTTTTTTGAATTATTCAAGTCCGACATGTGTGGATTTATTGTCGATTTGAATGGTCCAAAATAGTGGGTTGTTACAAGATTAAAATTAGATTATGGTGCATATTTTCAACATATAATACATCATTTAAAGTAAATGTACCATTACCTACTTTACCTTTATCGATAATTTTACATTTATCGTTGTTGCCCATTGTGACTCTACCAGCTTTGTGCTTCTCTGGGCTAAGGAACTTTGATTTGTCTCCCGTCATGTGCCTGGAATAGCCAGAATCCTGGTACCACACTTGCTGTTCCTTAGCCTGCCAACACACGTACATGAGAAAAGAGTTTAGTGACTTATTTGTTTTCATAGGTCCATAATTGTTAGTGAAAAATGATTTTGAAAAACAAGTTTGAGTAGAACCAAAACATTCTATGTTTGTTCCTTTTGGCACCCAGATTTGTTTGATTTTAAGGGATTTTACATTCGTACCTTTAGGAACCCAAATTGGTATGGTTTTCGTGTGTTTGGGTCTATACCAACAATTGTTTTGATTGTGCCCAATTTTTTCACAAATCGTGCACTTGAAGTTGACATGATTAGTTT
Organism: Allium fistulosum; assembly: GCA_030737815.1. NCBI lineage: Eukaryota > Viridiplantae > Streptophyta > Magnoliopsida > Asparagales > Amaryllidaceae > Allium > Allium fistulosum. Next base: position 306,373,886 of record CM060904.1, on the reverse strand, counting down.
CACTTCTACCCTTTTCTGATCGAGTATACCCAAGTCCTTGTCTAATAGTATTAACAGTTTGTTTCCCTAATAGCATATTTAGTGATTTCTCTCCGTTGGAGAATTTTCCTAAAGTTGTAGAGAACCGTTGGACTTGTCACTTGAGAGATTCATTTTCATTCAATAACAAAGTGCACTTCTTAATAGAATTTTCTCTCCTAGTATTTTCACTTTCTTTCAAAATCAGAATCTCATTTTTAAGCGATTTAATTTTAGTTTCTGATTTTTTTATTTCCTCTTCTAATGATGGACACTTATCACACTTTGGGCACTTATTTCTATAGTTTTAAACCATTTGATCAAGCTGCTTATTTAGTTTTATCAAACTATCCCTTTGTGATTCAATTTTAGCGTACTTCTCCTTAAGTCTTCAAAATAGCCATTTACTTCATGAAAATATATAAGTAATTGTGAGTGAGTAAGTTTTGATACCTCGCTTGGCTCGTCATCATCGCTGTCACTTGTATTTCCTGAAAAACACAAAATTTTATTTTTCACTCTCACTACCAATGCTTTCATCATCATATTCGTCACTTTCATCCCGAGTTGCTGCAAAACTTATCCTTTTCGGTTTCTTTTCTTTGCTGAATCGATTTTGAGGACAATTTGGCTTGATATGACCAAGTTTATTGCACTTGTGACAAATGATCTCCTGCTTTTCTGAGTTGTCTAGAACTTCGACAATTCTGCTCTTCAGTTGTTGATTTTGGGCTGGATTTCCATATTTGCGGTTCCACCTTTTGAATTTCTTTATTATTAGTGCCAATTCAGTTGCTCCTTCATCATCACCATCACCTTCATTTTCCATCATTCCTGTGAGAGCTATTGATTTCTTTCGCGTATCTCCTCCTTCACGTTCTTCCTTGAATTTGATTTCTAGCTCATAAGTGGTGAGGTTTCCGATGAGTTCTTCAATTTCAACCTATTTCAGATCCTTTGATTCTTGAATGGCAGTCACCTTTGCTTCAAAATTTCGTGGAACAATTCTGAGGATCTTTCGGACTATTTCCAGCACTGTATATGGTCTTCCTAGGGATTTTGATTTGTATAAAAGATTAGAAAGTCGTCCATACATTTCTTTGACACTTTCATCCTTTGCCATTGTGAAGTTCTCATACTTGCTACTAAGCATGGCAAGGGGAGATTCTTTAACCTGGGAGGTTCCTTCATGAGTCACTTCAAGTGTGTGCTAGGTTTCCTGTGTAGTTAGACAATATGAGACACGGTTCAATTCAATTTGATTTAATGAGCAAATAATAGAATTCATAGCTTTAGCGTTAGCATTTTGCAGTTTATTTTCAAGATCTGTCCATTGATCAATAGGTTTTTCAACTTCTTAATTATCTACCATTGTTGTTGATGTGCTATATCATGTTTCAACAATATTCCATGCATCTATGCTTTTCAGAAAAAATTTCATTCTAGTTTTCCAATATGCGTATTCACCATTGAACATGGGTGGTCTAGCTATGGATTGACCTTCAGCAAAAACATTATTAAAAGAAGCCACTGAAAGAAAAAATCAAAAAAAAAAATTAAAAAAAGGAATGGTTTTTGTTCCTAGCTCTGATACCACTTGTAGGATCGTTTTCACCATAGAGGGGGGGTGAATAGAGTCTACTAAAAATTAATGCGGAAATAAAAATAAAAATAGAAAATAATGCAGTAGAGATCACAAACAATTTTACCAAGCTTCGGCAAAAGCTTGCCTACGTGCTGCCCCCAATGTGACGACCCGGAATTTTGGGCTTTTGAAATTGAAATATTTGATTGTTTTAGATATTTAAAAGTTAAATTTTTAACTCGAATTTCAAATATCTCTATTTATTGGACAATTTAATTATTGAATTAAACAATTGGAAATAGGGTAAAATTGAGAATCTTGAGTTTTAAGCTTGTTAAAAATAATTCGAAGGCCCAGAAAATTTACATTGATAATACTGAAGATAATAAAAGCTTTTAAATTGAATATAAAAGTGTTTTGATCAATTTTGAAAATATATTGTTTAAATTGAATTTAAAAATAGCCTTCCGAGGCACACTCTCGGAATTCGACGAAACCTGTTCCATTGGATCCGTAATATTGTATTATTATCGGATTTCAATTTTCGTAGCATTTGGAGTTATTGTGTGAGCGTACGAAATATAAACGTGCTGAAATTTATATCGAAATTCAATATTATAACTGGATTCAAAAAGCTATCTTCTCTATACGATCGAATTAGGACTCGAAACCTTTTTTCATTGCGTTCGAAATAGGGGTATAACATTACGAACACCTAGCGGCACACCTCGATAGGAGGTCAAAATTTTGAATGACGATTTCAAGACGTTTAAATTTAAATTATATTTTTTTTTAATGTTTAACTACAGCTGAATTTCTGTCACATCGGAGTTTTTTAGTTCCTCTTCAAAACATGTAGCAATTCCTTCTCCAACACGCCTTCCTCAACATTTTATCACATCCATCCCCTTTCTATCTCCATTAGTTCAAACGCAAAGAAAAAAAAAGAAAAAAAAACACACAGTTTCGAAAATCACTTGAAAAATGGCCGAAGCCTTTCTTTTGAAAAAAAAAGAAATATGTAGAGCATCTCTCCTCCCTCTCGTTTCCATGCTTTTTCTTTCCCCGATTCTTCAAATCGAAATCGAAGCGGTTCAATTCAAATTAAAAAAAAAAGAGGGCCGAGCGAATAAAAACTGCGATGCTTTTTCGTTTGAAAACGAGTTCCTTTTCCCTCTTTTCAGATGCTCGAATGGCGATTGGAATCGGGAGACCCATTGTGGCGAGCTCGTTCGAGGGCGACAGTTGACTAGAGAAGGAGGAAGGTCGCGAATGAGATAGGGTTTGAGTTTCTTCGATTTGGCCCGGTTTCGATTTTCGAGTATATGGCGGAGGTTAGCGTTTGAAGCAGCTTCAGGTGGCGATGGAAACAGACTCGCGTGCGAAGAGGAAAGCGTAAGGAGGATACGCGGCAGTGGAGTTGGGCTTCGGCGAAGATCTGCGGTTGTCATCCTGATAGTTTGAGTTACGGCAAATTTTGCGATGGTTTGAAACCTGAGGTATACAATTCTTTTCTTTTTATTTCCAATTTAAATTTAATAACAAAAAAAAATTAAGGGAGAATTTGTTACAGCAAGTTATAGCTGTAGTTTGTTTTATATATTTTAATTTAAATATATTGGCTGACAGTAAAAAAGTATATATATATGAACATTGTTTTAGGTTCACAAACTAATTTTTAAATGATGTATAAAGAGATTAATTAGTTAATTAGCTTATTATCATTTCTAGTTACTAAAGATAATTTATTTACTAGGAAATTGATCGATAGATTAGTCCAATTTAAAAGAGTTAATTAATTAAATCTGTTAAAAAGAAAATTTATTGTTCGATTATTTCGAATATTAACAAATGGAACAAATATTTATTCAAGGTCTAAACATTGAAGAAATCAAGCCGGAATGAGAATGGATTACAAACAAAATCAAAGGTGAGATAATCTCACTTATCTGGTTGCTATTTAAATTTAAATAATTAAATTTAAATATTTAGTAAATGATTGGATTGATTTGTATATATCAATACAAGTATGATGACACGTCCCTTGGACGTATGCAAAGAAGGAAGTGACGTAGTTTGCCTTTGTTAAAAACACCATTTGTAAGATTTTTTGGATCTTACAACATGATTTGAAGTATACATAATGTTGCATGTATTTACGTATATACATTGACAAAAATCAATTATTAACCAAAAAGAAAATGAGACTAAGTTATTTTTGAAAATAATAAAACAGGGTAATGAAAGTGATAAACTATCATACAACATAATGTAACACATTTACATACAGTATATACATTGACATTTTTTTCATAGTGCATTCCAATAATTATATGAATGGTTTATTTCAATATTACAGTACATTTACACTTAAATAATACAAATGCACTGAAGTAAAAATAACCTATTGCTGAAATACACAGTTATTAAAAAAATTGTGACAGAAACATAGCATAGTTCCGTCATCTCATGCCAGTACCAAATATGAGGCATACACCCCAAATCCAAGCTCATAAGCGACTTCACTGATCAGTCCTTCAACTCATTTCTTGCTATTGGTTGATAGGCAACTCCATGTTCCATTTCACTCATGTAAGCTCAATACTCCACTTCATGTTGACATTGCACTTCAAATTCCTTTTGTACATCTAACATGTAAACGGTCGCTGATATAAATTTTCTTTCTTGCATGATCAAGTATATGTCTGTGCTATTATGCAATTTTAAACATATCGGTTTTAGTGATGAAACAAATTCTTTCGAGTTTTTTATAAATATGAATAAGCATTTAAAATTTTAATGATAAAAATTGAATACTTCATACGTTTCTACCTTTAATAATATTCAACTGTCCTTTTATATTGATGAACACATAAATTAATGCAGTAACAGAACAATGGTAAGGCATACAAAGCAGGTTTAGTGCAAGCATGAATCAAATGTCAGTAGGTCAAAAGCAAACAAATATCCAAGAACTTCAGCTAATCTAATTTTAGTAATACGCAGTTGAGCCAAGTAATAAACTGGAAATCAAAATGAATACATAAATGAAATTTGAAATCAAGATTATGGGATCAAAAACAGTGGTTGTATCCTTTCTTCTGAATCCAGGATAAAAATGTGTGTTTACGGAATATTTTAATAATCATGGGACAAAACTGGCAAGTATTGTCATTAAAAGAAACGCAGAGAACTAATTTCATATATCTGAAAAAACGTACACATCAACCAAGTGCTCAGTGTTTTGCATAATCACAGAGAAACCATACAAATCAAGCATTCTAAGTTTGAAAAATCATACATATAAAACATTGGACTAAATTAAACATTTCCCTTACAACAACTTATGATTTTGCATCATGTACCAAGCATTTCAGTACAATTATATACTTTGATAGATAAGATAAAGACATAACCGGTGTACTCAGTTCATTACCAAATGCAAACTTCAAAAAATAGCGATATGATAGTATTATTCTTATTGCAGTTCAAACTATTCTTTATCAACGTTTGTGAAAGATGACCTGGAGTCAACATGTTCTCCGTCGTTGGCTTAGGTAACAGATCAAATTCTGCTCTGTCACATAAAGTATATGTGAAAAGACACTGTAACACAATGGGCAATTTAAATCCTAAATATGAAGGATATTAGATTCATGTATGTTTTTCTTATTTATACAGATGTTGGACGTACAACCCAAAGCCTAAAACTGGAAACCACACAGTCCTGGGTTCATTCTTTCTTAACAGGGGGCATATTTTCTTAACGCGTTATTTTAAGGAAGTTTCAAATTTGTCAACACCTATTGTTACAGAATTAATTATTCTTACAGTTGCACTAATTCTAATCGAAAATGCATCTGCACGTATTTTAAGGGGCATGCCTAATTTTAGAATCTGCCAACTATGCCTAAGTCACATATCCAGTAAGTTGCACATACTTTGATAAGGAACACACGGATATTCACCAAACAATCAATTATATAGCATTGCAATAGTTATTTGTTTTAATGTAACTGTGACTAAATTGTGCAAGGCCTCTGATGACACTGAAGTTCAAGCAAGAGCAGGTAAGAAGCTATAAATTGTGCAGTATTTCAGAATCAAAACATAAGAGGAGTATATAGTAATTGTGGCTACTGGAAGTATAATTTATTTATTGTTAAAAAGGGAACAAAAAATATGCACTTTGAAAATAAAAATATTTTTAAAATGATATGAATATTCTTTTAAAGGAAGTAATGTGAAACATTAGTACAATACCAAGTTTAAATATTCTCCTATTTAGGACGTATACTAATTGTGAACAAAACAGTAAAAAAGAAATGATTTGCAATATGAACAAATATAGTGTTTACCATTTACTCATCAAAAATCACTTTTGTACTTATGGTTCTATTGCAAAGATTTAAATAAAATAATCAACTAAATATCTATGGAAATCAATCATGATCAGTTAATCCAAAATTGCATGTGCCATGTCAATATTACAGAATATTCGGTGCGTAGGAAAAATCTATATTCAGCTTATGATTTTCAAAATCATTTGCATTGTTTTTTTAATTCACACCAACAGTCCTTTTGACCAAGTAAAATCAAAACTCTATATGTCAAAAACTACAACAAAGTAGTCAAATAATTGAATTTTACGAAAAATTAACAAACGTCGACATATAAAATCAACTTAGCCACATAAAACCCAAAATTGACTAACTGACAAACAGTTTAACAAACACACAATTAGGAAAACCTGTGTACTGACTGTCCAAAGTAAGTGATGAAGACTATGTTTTGAAATGTTATATTTATGTGGACATAAAGTACTAATCCAGTGTAGTAAAAAAATTAAGTACTTATTGATTACATGTATTTGTAATTGGATTTCCCAAACTTGATGAAAGTCAGATATAAAATTAGAAATTGCTATAATCTTATCAGTAACAAAGAGAATAGTAAATGCTTAAATACCATTCATTTTGCATTATCAAAGTCTACGAAGTACAGTACGAAGTGTTAGCACAGAAATTTGAGAACCAAACCAAATTAATGGATAAATATCAAACATGGAATAAAAATATCAATATTTTGTTCTTTATAGGATTGGTATGTTTAGTATTATAATTACTAAGGGCGCACATCATTTAATCAAGCTATGTGTAGTTAAAAACAGTGAATAAACTGTCAATTAAAGTTTTTTGACAGTCAGGCTTAAAATAGGCAGAATAATGTAATAATGCTCGTCATATAAATCTGCAAATGCAAATGAATAAGAAGAAAAGCTTTAAGCAGAGGCAAAAAAGATGGAGATACCCAAATTGCTGTAGGCACTAATCCATTCACATCTTCGAGTTGTTATTTTTCAGTTTCTTCTTACTTTCTGACAGGATCTTGATGGTACCTTCAACTGTAAATGATTTTTTGATTGTAAATGCAGTAGTTTTGGCAATGACCGAAATACAAACTGTAGTAGTAAAAAAAATAGTACCTTAATTTCGTATATATCTCTCTCCATGGACTGGTTGTCCGCTCCTGCTGTAGAGCCATCTGAATCACAGTTTTGCTTGCGGAAGTAACATCGATGAAATAGAGTTTTAAAATAAACATATGAAGATTAAAGAATAGAAATGTCAGTTGAATTTAGAAAATTGATACCGTGAGCGAGGATGCCCTAGTGCGCCATCATCTTCGCCGCAGTGCTGTTGTCCGTGGATCATCTTCTTCTGCAGAGCCATCTGAATCACCGTATTGTGTGCGGAAATAACATTGATGAAATAGAGTTTTAAAATAAACAAATTAAGAGTAAAGAACATGAATTTTAGTTGAATTATAAAATCGATACCGTGAGTGAGGATGAGGATGCCCTAGTGCGCCATGGACATGAGTACACCTGGGTATTCAGTTTGCTCAGAATAGTGTTAAAGACTGAAAGTATAGGTAGATCAAAGTGTGTGTGCAGTCTTTAGTAATAATGAATAAGCATGGACATTATTTATTTATGATACATTCTTGTATCCAATTATTTGTTACTAAACATTTCCAAACTATTTTGAAGGACGATTTGTAGATTTTAATAACCAAAACTATTTTGAAGGACGGTTTGTAGATTTTAATAACCAAAACTTGAATTTTATGTTTCTTAACGTTTATGTTTGAGCACTCTTTTATGCAATAATTTTTATATTATGTTATATTTTGAAATCTATAACAAAACCAACAGTAAAAGAACATATGTGGCTCTACTGCGTAACCTTATCTATCTGAAACTATATTTACCTAAGCTCAAGTCAAGGAAACTGAAATGATATCTACCGAAACTCTTGTAAGGCGCCTTAAATCTTATAAATTCAATGCAGAATACACTATTTTTCTTTTATAAATGCTGCAGGAGCTTTTGGTTCTGGGAAAAGTTGAACACAGGTACTCTTTTTGGTACCTATTACCATGCCTATAAATAGGTAGCATGTTTCCAGCTTTTAAAGGATATTATTTTTAAAGTCTTATTTTTATTGATAATTGGGTTTGCCTAACATGTATAATGTGAAATCTTATTGTGCCCCTCAATTCCCTCACGATATAGCAATTATTTATGAAAACCTAAACATATTAGTATTAATCTTTTATTATTTAAATTATAACAATAATAACAATGAAATAACCAACTAAACATTGTATTGTCTACTGCGTATTTGAGTAATTGTCAATACGGGATTCAAACAGATTATGGATTGGGCATGTTATAAAGAGCTATGTTTTTTCAATGAGGAAGACGAATAAGATGGGCTGTGTGTATGATACTTTTCAATTCACACAAAAACATTTTATGTAAAATACTAAACATGGATAGCCTCAATTTTACTCTTCAAAATCTATCATGTCATACAATTATCTGCATCTAAACAATGTTAGATTTAATTGACGTTCATGAATTTAGAATAGATTAAAAATACATTATATTTCATCCTAAGTAACAAAAAAATGTTTATTTATTTAGCAGTGCCTTCATGATTAGGCAAAGTACAATGGATTTTATTACTAATTTTCAACAAACACTATATAAAGTAAATACAAAGGAGTCCAGTCTTCTGTTTAGTAACTTAAGTGCCTAAAGTTGAATTTGATGTAAAATATTTTCTATACAGAAATTGATCAAAAATAGTACTGTAATATATAAAGCATATTCTGTTTCTTCAAGTAAGTATGTAATATCCAGTTTTCTTTTTAGTTAACAAAAAGACACAGAAATTGAAAATCAGGTCTCATAGTGTTTATGTAATTCTACTTTTCTAAAGCTTTATTGAGCATCATAATGTCGATGATGATTTAGTCACTTTGTGTTGCATCTTAATTACATAGTGTGTGTACACGCACATACTCAGAAAAGAAAAAACTTCATAAGTGTAAAGACTTTAAAAAAAGTAGTTTTCTATAAGAGCTTTGAAGCTTAGTTAGATGAACTATGAGCAGGAAAAAAAATAAATAATTAAAGTAGGAGCATACCACTTTCGGAAATCAAAGCAAGTTCCTCATAATGGTTAGCGACTATTTGAGTATTCATAATCTGTTACATTTGCAAAGGAAAAAAGTTCAAATATATTGTGTGGTATCAAGCAATATGAACAAAAGTATGAGAAGTTAAGATATCAAAACTGTGTTTTTATCATGAGCCTCGTATAACAGATCTAATGCATCCTAAACATATTATTTAGTGGCTACTTTATCTACTCAAAATTTGATTTTGTTTGGTGTACAAAAGATAGCTATATAGAGAAAACAACTTCAAGAATATATAGACAAATGCAAATATTATTATAACTCGCATATACTATTCTGATATATGATATAAAGATTTCTGCAAAGATACCACCTATTTTTTGTAAATAATGAAAAATAAGGGTAATCTTTTACGCTTACCTTTCATTTTGAAGATCAACAATCATTCTATGCCAATGATATCATCAGACCACCCTCTTACTTTCTTTTGTCCCTAAAATTTACAGTTCAAGTCTCTAACACTTGCAAAGCTCCTATAAATAAGAATATACAGAATTGTCACATGTAAAACTCAAGTGATGCAAAGCTTTATATCAATAATTCAATGTAAAATCACAATGACCGCCATTGATGTAGTTTATTTCAAGACATTAAGGAAAAAATAAGTTGTCTTCGCATACACAATACCACTATTTTTCTATATAAAAATGACATAGGTTAATCCTAAAGAGCCTAATACCTTACTCGGGTTGTGCTTGATTCAGTTCATTCTACTTCCTCGTCAACTGTAACATCTGACAGCATGGTAACCTAAAAAATGATACAGTCAAATGCATCTGAATACTGTCCCTAAGATATATTATGTCCCTAAGATAATTCTAGAGCAACTGCGTAAATTAGTCTAAAACATAATATAGTGGGTGGACTTAAATTAATTAAACAAATTAATGTTTTTGAAGCTTAGTTGAATCCTTGGTTATAATAAATTGAGAGGTAGTTATTAATTATAAAATTGCTGGAGCTATCAAAATGCAAGGAATAAGAAATCACATGAGTTTCCGAAGAAGTCTGGACCGATCTTTCAGCTGGTAAGGGTTTATAAGATCGTCCTCTTTTACATCACCTAAAATTAGTAACTCATCAATAATATTCAGTAAAATAAGTTAATATATCTTTTATAAGCTGGGTTTTTAATGATTCATACTTTGATTTAAAAAAATACAGTGAAATGTACGACTCAGTTAAAAAAAATCAACTGGTTGAGTGTTTACAAATAGTAGATCAGTTAAATTTGATAACATTACCATATTATAATATAGAAATCGTAATCTCTATTGCCACCTCGAATTCAAATTTGATGGTCGATTGAAATAGCTTTCTTGCTCTCAGCATCCTTTTCCTTTTCCTTTGTTGTTGACGTCGGGGGATCCGGTATTTTTTCCATTTTCGATTTAGGCGTGTTATGTAGGAAAAGGGGGCTAGGGTTGAATGGGGGAAGCAAAGGACAGAGAGGGATAGTGCGCCATCGTCTTCGCCGCAGTGCTCAATAATTCGTTGAATTGTTGAACCTTTCAGGTGGGTATCACAATAAGTCGTTGTTATTGTCAATTTGGGAGAGGAAGTAAAGTGGTTTCCAACCGAGAATAAAGGGAAAAAATGGGGAAACGTGGAAGATCTGTTGGGAAAACGTGGATGAGATGGTGGAGAATCATCGGGGAGACAGTGGTCGTCTCGGGAGGCAGTCGAACGGAAGCAAGGGAAGAGCAGAGTTTGGTCAATTTAGGTACGTAGATTTGAAAAGTGGAAAAGGAGAAGTGCCATTGTTTCGGCTGAGAGGAAAATAGAAGGAAAGGGAAAAGGAACACGGAGAAGAAAAGGGAAGAGAGACGGAAGAGGAAGTTATACAATCGTGCAAAGGAGCAGGTTGGGGAACGTGGGATGAGGCGGTGGTAGAAAGACGGAAGTGCCCCCAGTAGAATTATTTGGTTGGAATTTGCGGCGTGGGTAATTTGGGAACTGCCAAAAAGGCTTCACTTTGACCGGTTGACCAAAGGTTTTTTATTATAGTATAGATATATATATATATATATATATATATATATATATATTGGAATATGTATATATTGGAGTTGATATTCCCGCATTATATAGCGGATGAGACCCTATGCGCCGCATAATAACGGATGATATTTTATTATTCCCATATACCGCGATATTCCACCTCGAAGTGGAATTGGTGTTGTGCTAACGTCTGTGGATGCAGGGAAACAGGTTGGAGGGATCCAACTGGATTCCTCAAAATTATTTAGATTATTTAATATTCTGTGTTATGAATATTTGATATCCTGTGATGATTTTTGTTGGTGATTGAAATATTTGATGATATAGTTGGGTTGAATATTTCAGTATAAGGAGTTATCAAAATCTATTGAATTGGATTTTTTTGAAAGAAATAAAAGAGTAAAATTTAAGTAAAATAATCCTAGTGAATTTGAATAAATTAAATAATGAATTGAAAAAGAAATAAAAGCAATTTCAAAATTCTAACAAATATGGGAAAATGGATTTGAATTAACAGGGAAATAATAAATTTTAAAATAAAGCGATATTATCTAAAAGAATAAAAGAATTTATTTTTAAATTCAAGGATTAAATTTAATTAAAGGATAGATAAGGAGTTTTGGAAATCTGAAATTGGTATTTTAGTTAAAAGGGTTTTTAACTCATAATTAAGGAATAAAAGCTGAAAGTTAATGTATTTTGAATAAATGAAGTAAATAAGGAAATTTATTTCAAAGGGAAGCAAATTTGAAATCAATTGTAAATTGATTTAAGTATTTGAAATTTGGAATTTTAAAAGAGAAGTGGGATTGTGGAATTTATAAACTGGGTTTATAAAGTGAAGTAAAATATCAGTGGATATTTGGAAATATAAATTCAAGGTGGAAATTTATTAAGGAATGTGAATTTGTTTAAAAATAAATAAGTGATTTATTTTTAAGGTGTGAAAGAAAGATATATTTCCCTGAATAGCCAAGAACATTACAATGTGAAATTTTAAGTACAGGCTAAAGTTTAAAGTTGTTTAAAAATACGTTTTAGAAAATCTATTATTTTTAAACGTATAAATTTTTAAACAAGTATTTCTCAAATTTATTTTAGAAGTAATTATTCAAAAATGATTTGGTCTTAAGTTCTAAAAGATAAAAATCTAGTTATATTTTATTAAATAGCTTTACTTGTAAATATTCATTAAGTATCTATTTTGAATAAAGTATTAAAGTAGTTTAATTTAAATATTTGTTTAAAGTATGTTTTATGATATAATGTTTTAAATTGTTTTAAAATTCTAAAGTGTTTTACCTGGTGATTTAAGTGGAAATAGAAAATATTGGGAATTTATTTCTGAAAGGGAAGATGGGTTAAATCGTTTCCAAAGGGGTTGAAAATGGAAATAATATCTTGTGAAGATATTTTGAGGTTAATAAATAATTTGGGAAATTATTTATTATTTGATGGATGTTATGGATGTTAATTGATAGTTAAATAACCGACTATCAATATTGGCCAATGCGTTGATCGTTTCGAAGAGACCGGGATCGAGATTAATTTCTCGAAAACCACTTCGATCCGGTTTGTACGTTTTCGTGGGGAAAACGAGATGGATATCGAAGATAGAATAGTGCTTTCAGTTCCGTTCGAACCTGGAACGGACTTGTATGGATGAATGCTTTCGGAACATCGTCAGCGGACGATGGGCATTCCAAGGGATATGTTCTATAAAGGTAACGCTTAGCCTCAAGCCTCATCAACCGGGAATGACTGAAAATCAGGGGTTATGCAGCAAGGCTTCGTGGGTAGCCCCCACTTGAGAGTAAGGTCATCCCTGTCTAGATGTCCCTTTTGATCTCGGCTTAGTGGTGCGGTTGCTGATCACAACCGTGGGGTGATCTTATTCGGGACTGTCCAGTAAGGAATGGTTCTGGCCTTGTGTTGCAGGGGATCGGACGTGGTCCTCGGTACGCTGATCTAGACCAGTGTAACGACCCAGAATTTTGGACCATTCGCATCCATTATAAGTGTATAGGTAGACACTCATGCCGGAGTTGAATTGCTCAAAATACCGCGCTGTTAATTTAAATTGGCAAAACTGAACATATACAATAAATAAATAATCACAGATCACAGACACAGAGTAATAATTGCAGCGGAATAAAAGAGATAGTAGTTCATGAAGCTACTATATGAATATATAAAATACATCAGAGTTTACAACAGAAGAGTAATACGATACATCAGAGTTAAACCAGATACAACGGAAGAGTAACCCGATACACCAGATACAAATCAGAATACATCACTGGAATCATCGAATACTGAAAGCAGAATAGATGGCTGAATCTTCAAGCAAAGCTCCAACTTCAAAAGTGAGTCTCGAATATTGGTACACTCAGTCTGACCCGAGCGTAAAGCAAAAACACAAGACACTCGAGTCAGGATTAACATTCTTATATTAATAAATCCAACTCAAGTGAAATAGCAATTGAAATACAAGTAACTCAAAGGATGTTTGGAATAACCATCCTTTAAGGATCCGTCAAACTATCTACTAGGTAGTAATGTACGATAAGTAGATAATGTCTATCAGTAATAATAAGATATCAAAATAGCGTTAAGTCATGGCCCATTCCACCCTTAACACATTTTTATTCCCAAAAGCATATACAAGACCGTAGTTTCCCCAAAACCGGAAGTCACCAGAGGGCAATCCATATACTAAAGGTACAAAACAAATTCGTAGTGGTCGCGCATATATGGAATACAAGTATGACAAGGCACATGAGGTAATACCCAAGGTAGTGATACTACCGTTCGCTTGATCCGGACTGGTGAGAACGCAACACCGCAGCGCCCGCAACACCGTGAAACAACACTCCCGAAATCAAGGGTGCACCAATCGACAACAAGTATAAGTAGTTCGAAGAAGTGTGTCCACTTGAGGTAGCTAATCCTCCATTGGCCCGACACAGCTCCTGTTTTAGTCATTTCCAATTTGACACAAGTGTCAAGGCTATCCATCATCGTTCTCTTTCTTCAGTCATCACGTACATCATTCCAACCACTTCATTCTGGATCATCACTCCGCGTATAGTTATTAAAGTGGTTTTCGGTTTAGATAGAGAGTATATCCATAACCGAATTCCGGTCTCTTTAATAACTTCCGTAATTATTTCACCGATTGGTCGTTTATTTATTTCAAAACCAAATGAATTTCAATTAGAATTTGTAAATCAACATTTCGTTTGTCTTTCTAAAACAATTTCCATAATTTACGTTTCAAAACTTCCAAATCATAATTTCAAAATCTTATAATTCAATTTCAATTTCTATTTAAAACAATTCAAATATTGTTCCAAGTTCGTATATAAGTTCAATTCGAAATCATTTAAATTAACTTAATTTTAACATTCAAATCAATTTAAACTCATTTATCGATTTCATTCAATATTCGTTAAGTTACTTTATCATTCAAAACAATTTCTATTAAATTTCCAATTCATTAAATCAATTTCTTAAGTTCAACTTCATTAAATCAAAATTTACAATTTTGAATTAAACTAAATTCGTCAAATCAATTCTTTCAATTACAAGTCTTACATTAATTCCAAAATATCACATTTTCATTTCTTGTTAAAGAAATTCAATTTCACTTATTTACTTTCTTAAATAATTTTCCAAAAACTTACTTAAACAAGAAAACTCAATTTCAATTATTTACAAAGTAAAATTCACTTATTCAAAAGTTCAATTTTCTCTTATTAAAGAATTCAATTCAATTTAATCATTAAATAATTCAATCTTATTAATTATTAATAATTCAAAACTTAATTATTAAATAATTTCAAAGTTTAATAATTTCAAACTTAATTATAATTTCAAACTTTATTATTAAATCATTTCAAAGTTTAATAATTTCAAACTAAATTATAATTTCCATCTTAATTATAATTTCAAACTTAATTATTAAATCATTTCTCAAATTTAAACAATATTCATTCATCAATTACATTGTTAATATTTTGTTTCAGATTATTAAATATTAACATTTTCCTTTCACTAAAATTCAAATTTCAACTTCATTTCAAAACCATATTCTTTATTCAAATAAAATCTTCGTTTATTTTTAAATCAAATTATTGACCAATCGGGTTTTATTTAATTTCCTATCCTAGGTCAAAGTTCAATTTGGGTATTTATCATTTCAACCCGATTCCAATTCAATTCAAAATCAAAACATAGCAAAGGGAACTTGGAGTGTGATAACTGGGATGGTGTCAAAGTAAATAAACAAGCAATAACAACAATCAATAACAATCCAATCATTAATTCAAATAATCCCGAAATAACCGTATTAATTCGCATTGTTATTTGTACGAATTAATATAATTATTTCTAGAATCTACACTATCATTTCATGTAGATTAAAGATTATTACATTACGGTTTTCACTTGTCATCTATTTACAATTTCATACATCATCAATTTAACAACATACATTCAGTGGTTCAAAATGTAATTAAACAAATCCTACGTGTCAATAAATTTAACAGTTAAAGGGGTTATATTATACAAATGTCAGTTAATCAAATTTAACATTTAACTATCCTATATCAAGTTCAATTGCATACTATTTATCATTTTAACATTAACAATTTAACGTCCAATATAAACATCAACAATCAATAAATTATCAGCCAAACTGTATTATCATCGCATAAATAATTAACAGATAATGGTGTCAGATGTCACAGGTGAACTGATACAGGCAATAGCATATATAACAGTGTCATTAACTAATAGCAGCATATTTCAATTGTCGTTTCAATTGAAATCAAATTTAATAAATAAAAGAACGTTAATCGTGAGTGAGTGCTCACCTTTTGAGGCTAGAGAAATTTGAAACAAAACCAGCTACGAATTGGATCACGATCTAGGGAATCGAACCATCCAAACAACAATCTCAAAGTGAAGTAAGCTGGAAGCGAATTTTGACGAACAAAGAAGCTGATAGATAAGAATCGATGAGAAACGAATCAGAATCAATTTGATAGACAGCAACGCTATAAATATTATCATTATTTTTATTTCCATGAAATTATAAATTTGAACACATATTATTAAAATAATGTATATAACTAAAATCATTGTTGTTTTTTTTCTCACAAATATTTAAGACCAAAACGCTTACCAATCAATATACGACTTATACCGTATGGATATACATCAAAGTACTGACATTTTATATGACTTAGTAGCTGACATATACTTTTTCTTCTAACGTTCAATATAACTCTCGTGCTTATTATTTTTAAAAGTTGGTATAAACTGACATAGCTACATATGTATAAGTGGCGAAAACTTCTTCATATAAGCTAACATATGCATATAACCAGACGTATAACTCTATGTATATAAAATATACTAAACCTATGCATTGTATTTCTTTTAAACAATGACGAAATGATATAGAATAAAACAGAAGATTCCGTATATATGTACAGAACGATCAAAATATATCATTTTAATATAACTTTAAATTAACAGAATATATAAACAATATATATATATATATATAATACGTATCTAACATATAATATAATTTATAACAGAAACAAGCACCATTCTAACCAAGTACTGTCCCTTATATATATATGCGTGAGAAGACTGTATGATATGAATACAAATCCATCGACCTATATATATAGTATGCCTACGTATCATTGCAACTTAGATATATAAAGGCATAAAGCTTCTGACAATTTTAAAGAAAACATACGTAGCAAAACTTATGTAACCCGAAACATTAATTTATGTCTTATATTCCAATAATACCCCATATTAGTATATATTGTTTGATATATTAACTGGTATATAAAACAGCTAGTACAACCTTATAAACCTCTGTATACAAACTAACAAAATATGCGAAAGCTGGGAATTAAACAAAATGTGATATATGCATAACTAACCTATATACAAAACAGGCGGAGGAGAATGCATGCAACCTATGGGTTATTTCATGCGAACACATGGGTTGACGCAGCGGTCCGGTGCTTCTCATGGTGGAGGAGGCCGGAGTTAAGTCGATCGGTGGAAGCGAGCTCGAGTGGCTGGAGAGGCCAAGGCCATGCTCGGCTAAACTGGCAGGTAGTGGTGCTGTGCACGTTGCGTCCTCGGTGTGGTGGGATGACAGAGATCATGGTGGAGTATACTGCTTTAAGGCGCACCCATGGGCGAAGGCTCGTCTGCCCGAGCGGCCCGGAAGTGATGGGTAAGCGGCTTTCGGCGAGTGAGGTTGAGTCGTCCGGAGGAGCTTCGGCGGTGGAGGAAGTGGCGAGTTTGCCGTGTTCGGCCATAAGTGGAGTATGGAGACGAAGTCAGAGAGGTGATAGGCGGACGAAGGGAAGGAAGCCGAGCATGTGGCGATTTGAGGTCGGCAAGTGGAAGCTCGGTCGTGGTATAGCCGGCTTGGACGGTGGAGGAGCAAGGTGGGTCGGGTTTGCATATGCAGGTGGTTGCTTGGCTATGGAAGAGAGAGGTGGAAAATTGATAAAGAAATGAAAAGGAAAGGAAGTGAATCCTACAGAAATTTATTTGTAAAAGAAAATGAGAAGAGGAGTGAAGTTACAGCAAAGCAAAAGGGGAAGAAGTGAGAAAGAAAAAGGCAAACGTATTGAATAGGTTGGGAAAAGCAACGGTCAGGAAGGAGAAAAGAGGGGACAGTTTCATCGTAAACTGATGCCTTGTATTATTCTTATAAAGTTTCCAAAACTAAATATAATAAATGAATGTGCCAGCTATTAAAAATTTTGAAGTGACGAAACGAAATTGGAACCCGTGTGGAAACCAAAAGTTAAACTGAATAAAAAAAATCAGTGACCGTTTGAAATTTGAATAGCCAGTGACAAATAAAAGCATCCGGGAAATTGTAAAAATTTGATACAAATATCAAGGAATATACAAAAGGTTAGTAACTGCTTGATTTAAAGATACACATATGAATGGAAACCCAAAAGTTTAAAACGTGCACCGGTACGGTTAACGGTTCCATAGATTTCATCGTGCATTGGACATCAAAATTGACAATTGAATATACCGTAGAGATCAGCACGATGAGGCGATCAAAACGGTATACAGATATTAGTGGTATGATTGAACTATAAAAATTCGAATTTTCTAATAGCGAAAAATGCAAGAAAAACGCTGAAAAATAAGATCGACGGAGCCAAAGATGTCCGAATTTGGAAAAACGACAAACTGACATCTTGCTCAGAAGATGGTTTAGAATTTTTCTATGTAAAAATATTTAGGTTTCGGAAACATTTTATTTTCATCGCTTTTTAACTGATTAAATTGACGTAAATTTACGCGCGAAATAAACTTTCCTATTTTCGGACGAAAATTTCCCCGTTGCTATGTTTAACTAGACGTATTCCAAATATCAAATTTATTTTCAAAATTTTATTGTTTAAAATTTCACAAAATTTCAACTAATTACGTTATTAAAACAATTGAAATTTACGGGTCGTTACACTCTCCCCCACTCAAAACTTTTCGTCCCCGAAAAGGAACGAGGTAGGAGAATAGAAACAACCAGAAAGAAAAACAGATTTGAAATACAAAATAACAATTAATTTAAACCATATAAATTCAAATTTAAATTAATTGATATTCGATAATTGATTTAATCCATATAAATTAATTTAAACCATATAAATTAATTTAAACCATATAAATTTCAATTTAAATTAATTTATATTCATTAATTGATTTTAAATTCAAGGTATTTCCATAAGTTGATCTAATTTCAATTTATTAATTCTTCCAAAACAAATTTATTTCATTATTAACTGAGTTTTACTTATTATCCTATCTAACTCTATTAACATCTTTATAATCAAAATTTAGTGTATAACATTTATTATAAACACTCAAATTTTATTTATAAATTCAATTTATCTTATATATTATCCAATTACATATTCAACTTCTGAATGATTTAGGTAAGTTGTATTAGAATGCAGTTGAACAATATACAAATAAATTTTTCCCAATTCAATTATTCAAGTTTAAATATTTATTCCAAATTTTAGTTTTATTTATAATTAAAATCATCCTTTAACAAAATTTAAGAATTAGATTTTCGATTAACTTTAAACAATTTAGAGAATTTAATTTAATTTGATTTATATATAATATATTTATATCAAATCAAATTATACTGAAGGAATTCAAATCAAAATATTTTTCAAAACAAAACCGTAGCAAAGCTACAGAATGGTTTCTCCACTTCGAAACTCGAAAATGAATGTCGATGATGCGGCCGCCATCACCGAAATTATTTTCCAGCGACAAAGAGAAGAGCACTGATTTCAACATTTTAAATTTTTTTTTTGGAAACGATTTCTATTTGAAAGTACGTTCAATAATATATACTTTAAAATTTTAAAACAAAGTTCGAAATCACCGGAACTAATAAATTCTCAAATTTCTGAATTAAATTCATTTCAAATTTCAATCAATTTATAACCAAGTTTATAAATTCATTCTTTTATATTATGCAATAATCAATGGTTTACAAAACAATAAATGAAAATCAAATATTATTATTTCAGACTACAAGTTTATTAAAATTTAATTTCAGAAAACTTATATTTATATATAATGTAATCATACAAAACTTTTTATTTTATTTATCAAATTTGAAAACGATATTGTGTCAGTTTGCTCTGCTCAAGTGTTTTGGAAATCCTATCGATAGCGTTGATCAGACGAATCGATCGAAAACCCAAATCAACATCAACAACTCAAACAACACAATATAAAATAAAAACATTTTAAATTTAATTTACAAATACATTTCCTCACTTAACGATACAATAATGGATTTCAAAGCAAGGATAGAGATTCAAATTTTTGATAGACTCAAATCAAAGAGAATTTTGATTCGAAGATAAGTTCGAAACAAGATATGATGATTAAATAACAAAGTAGAAAGATTTGATAAGTTTATATAAATTTCGGGCAACCTTAACCAGGTCGACCGTGACTTCAAGAATAAGATCGATGCAGAATTCTAAGGCAAATCTACATTCGATCTCACGAAATAGAATTCAGGTATAGCAGGAGATAGATAGCACCGTAAACCGAGGATACAGAAATCTCCGGTAAATCAATGCTTATTGTAAAGGAGTTTTGCTCCTTTACGAATCATTCGAAGATTGGCGAGACCGCCGATCTATTATAGATATCATTCAAAATGGAGTTATGGGGTGCTCCAGAATTGAAAGAAAACGAATAGTGAAGGACACGAATGAATTTCGGAACCGAGGGGAGCATTCCAAAATTCAAAGGAATTGAGTCAAAGGAAGAGATTGAAACTCGAATGAGAGTGATTCTGTAAATACATTTACCATATATGTTGAGTTTTGCCTAGAGCTACCAAAGCTCTGATACCAACTGTAACGACCCCGAATTTTGGACCATTCGCATCCATTATAAGTGTATAGGTAGACACTCATGCCGGAGTTGAATTGCTCAAAATACCGCGTTGTTAATTTAAATTGGCAAAACTGAACATATACAGTAAATAAATAATCACAGATCACAGACACAGAGTAATAATTGCAGTGGAATAAAAGAGATAGTAGTTCATGAAGCTACTATATGAATATATAAAATACATCAGAGTTTACAACAGAAGAGTAATACGATACATCAGAGTTAAACCAGATACAACGGAAGAGTAACCCGATACACCAGATACAAATCAGAATACATCACTGGAATCATCGAATACTGAAAGCAGAATAGATGGCTGAATCTTCAAGCAAAGCTCCAACTTCAAAAGTGAGTCTCGAATATTGGTACACTCAGTCTGACCCGAGCGTAAAGCAAAAACACAAGACACTCGAGTCAGGATTAACATTCTTATATTAATAAATCCAACTCAAGTGAAATAGCAATTGAAATACAAGTAACTCAAAGGATGTTTGGAATAACCATCCTTTAAGGATCCGTCAAACTATCTACTAGGTAGTAATGTACGATAAGTAGATAATGTCTATCAGTAATAATAAGATATCAAAATAGCGTTAAGTCATGGCCCATTCCACCCTTAACATATTTTTATTCCCAAAAGCATATACAAGACCGTAGTTTCCCCAAAACCGGAAGTCACCAGAGGGCAATCCATATACTAAAGGTACAAAACAAATTCGTTGTGGTCGCGCATAAATGGAATACAAGTATGACAAGGCACATGAGGCAATACCCAAGGTAGTGATACTACCGTTCGCCTGATCCGGACTGGTGAGAACGCAACGCCGCAGCGCCCGCAACACCGTGAAACAACACTCCCAAAATCAAGGGTGCACCAATCGACAACAAGTATAAGTAGTTCGAAGAAGTGTGTCCACTTGAGGTAGCTAATCCTCCATTGGCCCGGCACAGCTCCTGTTTTAATCATTTCCAATTTGACACAAGTGTCAAGGCTATCCATCGTCGTTCTCTTTCTTCAGTCATCACGTACATCATTCCAACCACTTCATTCTGGATCATCACTCCGCGTATAGTTATTAAAGTAGTTTTCGGTTTAGATAGAGAGTATATCCATAACCGAATTCCGGTCTCTTTAATAACTTCCGTAATTATTTCACCGATTGGTCGTTTATTTATTTCAAAACCAAATCAATTTCAATTTCAATTAGAATTTGTAAATCAACATTTCGTTTGTCTTTCTAAAACAATTTCCATAATTTACGTTTCAAAACTTCCAAATCATAATTTCAAAATCTTATAATTCAATTTCAATTTCTATTTAAAACAATTCAAATATTGTTCCAAGTTCGTATATAAGTTCAATTCGAAATCATTTAAATTAACTTAATTTTAACATTCAAATCAATTTAAACTCATTTATCGATTTCATTCAATATTTGTTAAGTTACTTTATCATTCAAAACAATTTCTATTAAATTTCCAATTCATTAAATCAATTTCTTAAGTTCAACTTCATTAAATCAAAATTTACAATTTTGAATTAAACTAAATTCGTCAAATCAATTCTTTCAATTACAAGTCTTACATTAATTCCAAAATATCACATTTTCATTTCTTGTTAAAGAAATTCAATTTCACTTATTTACTTTCTTAAATAATTTTCCAAAAACTTACTTAAACAAGAAAACTCAATTTCAATTATTTACAAAGTAAAATTCACTTATTCAAAAGTTCAATTTTCTCTTATTAAAGAATTCAATTCAATTTAATCATTAAATAATTCAATTCAATTTAATCATTAAATAATTCAATCTTATTAATTATTAATAATTCAAAACTTAATTATTAAATAATTTCAAAGTTTAATAATTTCAAACTTAATTATAATTTCAAACTTTATTATTAAATCATTTCAAAGTTTAATAATTTCAAACTAAATTATAATTTCCATCTTAATTATAATTTCAAACTTAATTATTAAATCATTTCTCAAATTTAAACAATATTCATTCATGAATTACATTGTTAATATTTTGTTTCAGATTATTAAATATTAACATTTTCCTTTCACTAAAATTCAAATTTCAACTTCATTTCAAAACCATATTCTTTATTCAAATAAAATCTTCGTTTATTTTTAAATCAAATTATTGACCAATCGGGTTTTATTTAATTTCCTATCCTAGGTCAAAGTTCAATTTGGGTATTTATCATTTCAACCCGATTCCAATTCAATTCAAAATCAAAACATAGCAAAGGGAACTTGCAGTGTGATAACTAGGATGGTGTTAAAGTAAATAAACAAGCAATAACAACAATCAATAACAATCCAATCATCAATTCAAATAATCCCGAAATAACCGTATTAATTCGCATTGTTATTTGTACGAATTAATATAATTATTTCTAGAATCTACACTATCATTTCATGTAGATTAAAGATTATTACATTACGGTTTTAACTTGTCATCTATTTACAATTTCATACATCATCAATTTAACAACATACATTCAATGGTTCAAAATGTAATTAAACAAATCCTACGTGTCAATAAATTTAACAGTTAAAGGGGTCATATTATACAAATGTCAGTTAATCAAATTTAGCATTTAACTATCCTATATCAAGTTCAATTGCATACTATTTATCATTTTAACATTAACAATTTAACGTCCAATATAAACATCAACAATCAATAAATTATCAGCCAAACTGTATTATCATCGCATAAATAATTAACAGATAATGGTGTCAGATGTCACAGGTGAACTGATACAGACAATAGCATATATAACAGTGTCATTAACTAATAGCAGCATATTTCAATTGTCGTTTCAATTGAAATCAAATTTAATAAATAAAAGAACGTTAATCGTGAGTGAGTGCTCACCTTTTGAGGCTAGAGAAATTTGAAACAAAACCAGCTACGAATTGGATCACGATCTAGGGAATCGAACCATCCAAACAACAATCTCAAAGTGAAGTAAGCTGGAAGCGAATTTTGACGAACAAAGAAGCTGATAGATAAGAATCGATGAGAAACGAATCAGAATCAATTTGATAGACAACAACGCTATAAATATTATCATTATTTTTATTTCCATGAAATTATAAATTTGAACACATATTATTAAAATAATATATATAACTAAAATCATTGTTGTTTTTTTTTCTCACAAATATTTAAGACCAAAACGCTTACCAATCAATATACGACTTATACCGTATGGATATACATCAAAGTACTGACATTTTATATGACTTAGTAGCCGACATATACTTTTTCTTCTAACGTTCAATATAACTCACGTGCTTATTATTTTTAAAAGTTGGTATAAACTGACATAGCTACATATGTATAAGTGGCGAAAACTTCTTCATATAAGCTAACATATGCATATAACCAGACGTATAACTCTATGTATATAAAATATACTAAACCTATGCATTGTATTTCTTTTAAACAATGACGAAATGATATAGAATAAAACAGAAGATTCCGTATATATGTACAGAACGATCAAAATATATCATTTTAATATAACTTTAAATTATCAGAATATATAAACAATATATATATATATAATACGTATCTAACATATAATATAATTTATAACAGAAACACGCACCATTCTAACCAAGTACTGTCCCTTATATATATATGCGTGAGAAGACTGTATGATATGAATACAAATCCATCGACCTATATATATAGTATGCCTACGTATCATTGCAACTTAGATATATAAAGGCATAAAGCTTCTGACAATTTTAAAGAAAACATACGTAGCAAAACTTATGTAACCCGAAACATTAATTTATGTCTTATATTCCAATAATACCCCATATTAGTATATATTGTTTGATATATTAACTGGTATATAAAACAGCTAGTACAACCTTATAAACCTGTATACAAACTAACAAAATATGCGAAAGCTGGGAATTAAACAAAATGTGATATATGCATAACTAACCTATATACAAAACAGGCGGAGGAGAATGCATGCAACCTATGGGTTATTTCATGCGAACACATGGGTTGACGCAGCGGTCCGGTGCTTCTCATGGTGGAGGAGGCCAGAGTTAAGTCGATCGGTGGAAGCGAGCTCGAGTGGCTGGAGAGGCCAAGGCCATGCTCGGCTAAACTGGCAGGTAGTGGTGCTGTGCACGTTGCGTCCTCGGTGTGGTGGGATGACAGAGATCATGGTGGAGTATACTGCTGTAAGGCGCACCCATGGGCGAAGGCTCGTCTGCCCGAGCGGCCCGGAAGTGATGGGTAAGCGGCTTTCGGCGAGTGAGCTTGAGTCGTCCGGAGGAGCTTCGGCGGTGGAGGAAGTGGCGAGTTTGCCGTGTTCGGCCATAAGTGGAGTATGGAGACGAAGTCAGAGAGGTGATAGGCGGACGAAGGGAAGGAAGCCGAGCATGTGGCGATTTGAGGTCGGCAAGTGGAAGCTCGGTCGTGGTATAGCCGGCTTGGACGGTGGAGGAGCAAGGTGGGTCGGGTTTGCATATGCAGGTGGTTGCTTGGCTATGGAAGAGAGAGGTGGAAAATTGATAAAGAAATGAAAAGGAAAGGAAGTGAATCCTACAGAAATTTATTTGTAAAAGAAAATGAGAAGAGGAGTGAAGTTACAGCAAAGCAAAAGGGGAAGAAGTGAGAAAGAAAAAGGCAAACGTATTGAATAGGTTGGGAAAAGCAACGGTCAGGAAGGAGAAAAGAGGGGACAGTTTCATCGTAAACTGATGCCTTGTATTATTCTTATAAAGTTTCCAAAACTAAATATAATAAATGAATGTGCCAGCTATTAAAAATTTTGAAGTGACGAAACGAAATTGGAACCCGTGTGGAAACCAAAAGTTAAACTGAATAAAAAAAATCAGTGACCGTTTGAAATTTGAATAGCCAGTGACAAATAAAAGCATCCGGGAAATTGTAAAAATTTGATACAAATATCAAGGAATATACAAAAGGTTAGTAACTGCTTGATTTAAAGATACACATATGAATGGAAACCCAAAAGTTTAAAACGTGCACCGGTACGGTTAACGGTTCCATAGATTTCATCGTGCATTGGACATCAAAATTGACAATTGAATATACCGTAGAGATCAGCACGATGAGGCGATCAAAACGGTATACAAATATTAGTGGTATGATTGAACTATAAAAATTCGAATTTTCTAATAGCGAAAAATGCAAGAAAAACGCTGAAAAATAAGATCGACGGAGGCAAAGATGTCCGAATTTGGAATAAACGACAAACTGACATCTTGCTCAGAAGATGGTTTAGAATTTTTCTATGTAAAAATATTTAGGTTTCGGAAACATTTTATTTTCATCGCTTTTTAACTGATTAAATTGACGTAAATTTACGCGCGAAATAAACTTTCCTATTTTCGGACGAAAATTTCCCCATTGCTATGTTTAACTAGACGTATTCCAAATATCAAATTTATTTTCAAAATTTTATTGTTTAAAATTTCACAAAATTTCAACTAATTACGTTATTAAAACAGTTGAAATTTACGGGTCGTTACAACCAGGTACTGTGACAGGTGGTACCCCAGTGCCTAGTCATTAGTTGGAAATCCATTCTCCCTACGTGCCTTTACGGTTTTGTTTGTATACCTATTAGCTGGAATTTAATAGATGTAACAATTTCAGCTATTTTAATAAGTATTTGTATATAGACACTATTATAATATCAGAGGATTTTGATAAAAAGTGTTTTGGCTATCGTAAGGTAAAAACCCGACATTTTTATTTGTGGCGTGGTCTTACGAGATGCTTTTTTTTCAAAGGATTTTTGAAACTTAAAAAAAACAATTTGAGTGTGATTTTCTCACGTTGGTATTCCAGACTGACTCGGGTGTTGTTTTATATGATGCTCGGGTCAGACTGAGTATTATAGGATACAGGGTATGATGCTGTGGAGCTCAGGAATGAGCTGGATGGCGAGACGTATCTCCCGTACTTGTTTATATATATATATATTCCGCTGTGTTGATTGCTGTACTCTGTTGTATTGAGGACATGATATGATTATTGTTCAGTTGTATGTAAGTGCACTCTGATGTATACTCTGATGATGTATTGTATAAACAGATATAGTTTTGATTTGTGTAAAGATCTGTTATTGTCTATTATATTTTATTCCGCTGCGATGTGAGATTCTGATGTTGTTTTCCTATTTTCTTTTTCTACCTCTTTCTTCTTTACCCTAATGGTTCGTATTTCCGTTCTTCTTGAGTTCATTAATGGAAATTAATGTAAATTCAAGGGATACGGAATTGCGGGTCATTACACCCAAGGTTTCTACTAGAAATTAAGTAATCAGACGCTTACAAACACACGTAAACTTGCGATACCCGCTAACTTGATTAACCTAACTCTAAGCTCAAAATCCCACCACAACTCAGCCACTAAGTTGCGAATTCTCGAACTACAAAACCATAGTTCGTAAACAACTTAAACTAGAGTTTGACTCAAATAAAAATTAAAAAAACAAACACAAGTACTAAAATAAATAAATAAAAACCCTAATCAACTATTCGGCCCCAATAAAAAAGGTTAAACAGTGCGGCCCAAGTAAAAGAAAAATATTATCGCGTTTTCCCTTTTCTTATTTTGCTACCACCTTGTTTCTCTTCGTTCTGGAATTAGGGTTTTTGAATTTAAAGACGCCGATTCAAATTGATCAATTGAAGTAATGATTTTGCTTTGATTTGCTTCGTCAATCGACTCTCTGGCTTTGATTGCTCTCGGCTGCTTCAAAATGTCGAGTTCGAATATCGGTATGTGATTTACTTTATTTTACTCTGTTGATTTGCTTGAACTCAAATTGATGATTTTTTGCCGATGATGATTTTGGTATTTAGAGGATCGAAACCCTATAATCTCGTTTGTATATTTTGGTTTGAATTTGTCAGTGAGTTTGGTGCTTGCGTTGATTTCTGATCGAACGATTGTGTGATTTTTTGACTTGTTCATTGATCGAATTTACTTGAGTTGATTGAGTCGGTTCCGTTCTTTGCTGTGACTTGTTTATCGTTCTCTTCCAGCTTGTCATTTGAATTTGAGATAAATTTGACTTCCTGATATATTGGTATATTTATGAATCGAATTATGACTTGTTCATTATGATATAACCCACGGCTGCTACTGATAATTTTCGATTTTTTGTTGAGTGTTTTTGTTGTATATTTGTGTGTCACTCCATGTATATACATACATATATGTATGTATATATTTGTATGATTGCTCTGGTATAAATTCTGGTTGTTTAGACTTGTTGTGTCTATGCCTGAATGCCTTGTGTGCTTGCATATGTATCAGTATATGTATGGTGCACTTCGAAGGCTCTGAACTGTAGTCTTGTTCTGGTTTATTTTGAAGTCTTGTTGCACTTGAAGTATGGTCTGGTGCACTTTGTTGTACATGTTGAAACTATAACTTGCATATGAACTTGTAGTCTGGTCTGGTTGTACTTCAGTGTACTTTTCTGGTGCTCTTTGGTATGTGGTTGGGACTTGTTATTCAAGTGTGTTCATTACGCCTTTGTACTAGTTGATTTGCATTGATGTCTCCTCTAAACCGATGTGTTGAGTTATTTGCATGTTTGTATGTTGTCTTGAGTCTGCACTGTTGCATATGTATGCTCCAATGTTTGCTGGGTTGAAATGTTGCATGCACCACTTTATAAGTATGCATTGCCCTATACTTGCGCCTGAATTTTGATCTTGTGCACTTTTAACATTTTGTATATTTTCATGTAAGTGTTGAATTATTTGTATTGCACCTGAGTTGAATCCAGTCTTGGCTTGGGTTTGACCTTGTGCTCACCTGTCCCTGCAATTTTAACAAGCAAGTGTATATCGGTGTGCACGATCTTATGGCATGTACAGTGATACACTGTGCGTGTCACAAGTTGTTCGTGTAAGATGAATTAAAAATGATGATGAAAAACCCAAATAACCGAGGCAAATAATATTTTCAAACATAAACTTCACTGTGCAGTGCAAGATATTTATTTTTCAATTTTACCGCGTCAGTGTTTACTTTGCAGATAGTTCAGATGCTAGATAAAGGCTGGAACAAAGTTGAAGATCAATTACGAGTGTTGAGTGAATTTGTAGTGAGGTGAAATATGTATGTAAAACTGTAAAGTGAAAATTGTGTTGTAATTGAAGTTGTATTGTAATTGAAAATGTGTAGTGTAAATGTAGTGAGAGCTCAAATTTGTACTATTCGAATTTGTGATAAAATATTTGTTTGAATATGAATTCTGAGTTATTTATTTATTCAACAAATATTTATTTAATTATGTGGAAAAATAAAATAGTACAATAGCAAATAGATTCAAATGAATATATATATATATGTTTATTATCATCAAACAAAAATCATAGGCTATAGTATTTTACAAAGTTCATGGTATAAGTCCTTATATGCAAAAAAGCCAAAGATTTAGAATTGGCTCTAAAATCCGATTTTTTTATATTTAAGGTTACAACTTTGAAAATGTAAGAAATGGGAAAAGAATAACTCACCCCTTACAAGTGACCATGAGGTCCTATTTATAATGGTGTCAACTATGTGGGATGGATGACAAGTGTCCAGGCTTCAATCCAAGGGTTCCAATAGTTTTGTAAAAATTCGACATCGATTGATTGTAGAAATCTCAGAATTATCTATGCATTGTGATATACGCTATCCCCAGCATTGTAAATACTCGATACACGCCATCTTCCATATTGCTAATACCTGCCATCTTTATATTGTAGATGCTCAAGATCCTCTGTATTGTTGTAAATCGATATCACTTGTTGTACTGAAAGCTTGTATAAATTCATTGTCTCTGATTATTTAAAAGCTCGACATCTTGGCAGAGCACCCTTCCTTTGTTATATGCTCTATAACAATCTGCGTTCTAGAGGCTTGGCATCCTTCACCTTGTTGATTATTGATCCTTCACACTATAAATACCCAGCAACATTCATCTTGTAAATACTGGGCATCTTTCATCTGTTGATTCTCGATACCCTTCATATCGTAAATACTCGCCATCTCCTAGTGATATGGCATCCTTACTTAAACATCTGCTTTACCACATTTTGTGTCGTAGAGGCTTGACACCCTTTAAGGACTCGGCATCCCTCAAAAATTCAGTACCTCCTCTATGTGTTACTTTCTTGAACACTCGACACCTATACCGGCTTGAACCTTTTGTTTCTTCAAGCTCAATATCCCATATTGCCTTCAAACTCGGAATGTTCTTTTTAGAAGCTCGATACTTCATATAGATAGTAATATTTACCTCCCTTGTATAGAAGATTTTTTTTATACTTTAGTATAATTTGTCTTTTCAAGTTGCCGACTTGATATTGGCATTACCATCTCGATACTGACTTTGACGCCTCGATATTAAATTTATCGCCTCAATATTGACATCACTTTCTTTCGATATCTATACTGCCACCTATTAGTATTCTGCTTTGATCTCATTAATTCATTTTAATTGAAATTAACGCTTCATATTGCTCCTCTCTCCTCTTATAAATACTTGCTTCTCCTCCTTCTTCAAGCTTTTACCTACAAGCTAAACAAGAAATAGAAATCTTAATTTCTTCATCTTAATCAAAAAAATTCGACCTTCTCTGCATTTGAGCTTGATTTCAAGGTGTGGCTTCTATTTTTAATCAATAAACGAAAGATAAAAGAGGGGATTTTCAATTTTGAAATTAGGGTTTTGAAGCGATTGGGTTTCTGTACTTTTATTAATTTTGAGAATTTTAGTGTTTGGATTCAAACGTTAATTGCAATGCATTATTTTTCGATAATTTGATGGCTATTGTGCATTTGACAAATTTTTGGAAATTTGATAACTTTCTAAAGTTTCAATGATAAAGATCGATATCTATATCAAAAATTCAACACTTAATCAGTTATTTAGTAAATTGTTAAAAACTCGATATCCTTTTTAAAGTTCAATAACCTGTTATTAATTAGTTTATGGTTTACGAATTCATCAGTCTTTTTGAAATTCGGCAATTTGAAACTTGGTACCTTCTTAAGGTTTTACTAACTTGCTACAAACTCGTAAATCAGTTAGTGGTTCGGTAGTTGTCTAAAAATTCAATAATCAATTATGAGTCTAACAACTATATAAGTTCGACATCTGGTATAAGAGGGTTAGCAACTTATTAAAAGGTTGTTACGTAGTTGCGAACTCGGTATCCTGTATAAATTCAACATCCTTGTACTTCCGACTAGTTATGAATTCAACAACTATTTATATATTCGATACCATGTTACAAATTCGACGACTTGCTGAAGCACTTTTAAAATAATTTTAAATTCATTGACAATTTATGAGCTTGATTTCTCGCCATGGATTTGCCAACTAGTCACAAGTCCGACACCTTATTGTGAATTCTACAATATGATGTAAGTTTGACACTTTGTTATGAACCCAATGGCTAGTTACGAACTTGGTATCTAGCTGTGGACTTAAAATTATTAATAAGTTTTCAATTAGTTGTGAATGTATTAACCATTTACGAATTCGACATATCATTATAGAATTGATATCTAACATTAAATTACCTAGTAAACTATTAGGTAGTTGTAAATTCGATAACCATTCATGGTTTTGGCATTTTATCATGAACTAAATAGTTTTCAATTAATTTAGTATTTATAGGGTAGACATCTGATTGTTTGTTTTTATATCCATATTTAGGAATTCCACTTATCCTTAACATTTTCTTAAGTACTACAAACTTCTTATAAAATATTTAATACTTCCCTGATCTTGTGTAATATCATCTGGCAAATAAATGGCTAGAAAGAAATCCGACAAGAGCTCCAAACCTTTTTCTTTTGAGGGACGCATGAAATCTCCTATCTCGTAGAAGGGAGCTTATAGGCTCAACCAATACTTTATAACTACCCAACATGAAGTGGATACCATTCTTCAGCAATTAGGCATTGTAAACATAGAAGCCATGGTTGCTAGTCCATCCGGTAGGAAAGATGATCCTCCGGAAGGATTGTTCTCTTTCACCTCTATCCACATTTGGCATTCAGACTATCTTCCTTTTCTCGAATTTCTTGTACAGTTCTTGGAACCCTTGGGTATTGCTCTGATACAACTAACTCCCAATTCTTATACCTACTTAAGCTGCCTAGAGATCCTTGTCGGGAGGCCAACCTTCCCTCTCTTAATGCTGAAACCCTTTATTTATTAGCAAATCTTGGAAAAGTGAGTAAGTGATCAAAAGGTTCTATGTACCGCCTTCTTCCTCGATCGAAGAGTTTGATTACCAACTTAGTCAACATAATGAGGGATTGGGAAAATCAAATATTTTACATCAAGGGTAAAACTCCTAGGGTCAAGGGGTTCTTTTCTGTTCCTAATAAGGTTAATTGCTTTCTATAGTTTATGTTATACTTTACTGTTCTCTTACAATAATTTTTTAGGACCTGTCTCCAGAGGGACTGACCCCTCTATTACCACTACAATCAATGCTTTGAATGTGGCTTCTAAAAATTTAGGGGACAGGCTTAGACTATTGATTGAAGCCAACCTCTGCAAACATTCTTTAATTTTGAATAGCCATAAGGTACTCGAGGAACCTCCAATGGTCAAGGGAGATGCATATGGTAAACGAGCCTTGGTTGTTAGCAATTAGAAAGCCTTTTCTTCTTCCTCCCCTATCTAATGTGATTCTTATGGTACTTTCTTACCACGACTTTAATGAGATGTTTTGTATTGTCAGCTTATGATTCTTTTCTTAACCTTGGTTCGCCTCTCACCATTTCAGCTGCTAAGTTTGAGGATTCTGAAGTTTCCATTTTTCTTCAACTGCAACTGTTTCCATTGAGGATTCTATCGCCGCTACCCTCAAAACTCTTGAATACCCAAAGAGCATGGTAGATGCTGGTGACTTGTCCAATGCTTCAATTTTTCCTCTTAGCAAAACGGCTAAACTTGGGGATGGTGAAACTCTTCCTTTTATACTGAAGAAACAAATGAAGATGCAGCTGTACTCAACTAAGATCCTAATTTTGTTAATTTAAGTATGCTGGATCAAAATTTCAGGGCGGGGTAGATGCTACTAACACCCCCAAATCCTTCACTTAACATTTCGCTTCCTTCAACTGTCAATGCCTTTCTTCGCTTGTATCATGATTTAGGGCTTACTCCGCCTGCTCTTGAATCTCTTCCTTTCGAG
The DNA here is from genome assembly GCA_030737815.1 of Allium fistulosum. Classification (NCBI taxonomy): domain Eukaryota; kingdom Viridiplantae; phylum Streptophyta; class Magnoliopsida; order Asparagales; family Amaryllidaceae; genus Allium; species Allium fistulosum. The sequence continues at coordinate 306,340,989 of CM060904.1, read as the reverse complement.
GCTCCAGCTCAATATTTTCCTTTCAATTTTGAGGACTTAATTCGTTCTACTATTTAGTCTCCATTCGTGTCTTCCTTGATGCCATTGTAGCCCTTCACCTTCTCTAGGGATCACCTCCATATCCTCTTCCAACAACTTCCTGTGGTACATTTCTTTATGCATAAATTTTTGGCCCCATGTACCTTTATTTATTTTATGCTTGTTATTTATTTCAGGTTGCCAAACACATGTTCTTCCTTTAGCAGCTTCTCAGGAATCTACTAATCATGTTTCGAATTTTAAGCAACAAATCTCATCACTAACAGATAAATTCGGATTTCTTGAAGGCCAGATTTTTGATGTCACATCAAAGAAGGATAAAATCATTTTTAATAAGGTTAAACTTGCTTTCGATTTAAATGAGGAAAATAAAACAAGGTTTGCTGCGGAAGAGAGAGTGAAATTTTTGGAAAAAGAGCTTAAGCGAGCCCATGATGAAAATATTCAAATGGCTACAAAGTTCATGTCTTTAAAAGATTGATTAGAAAGAAAGGAGACCGCTCTTCACTATGTGAAAGGGAAAGTTTCTTCTTTCATAGTTAAAGCCCTTCCAAAGATAAGGGAACAATGCTATGAAAAGGCCATTTTTGTTGCATACTATGACAATATAAAGAACTTCCCGGAAATGGATTTTCCTTCACTCCTATCCCCAAATGACAATTTCAAGAGGAATTTCAACCTTAAGTTGGGAGATTTCTTGGGTCATTGCAAGATGAATTTCCAAAGGAGGAATCTATCGACATCTAGGAGTTATTATCTTTCGATGATCCTATGTCTCGGGCAAAGACAACAATGGCGAAGGAGATGGTGACGGCAACGAAGATGAGATGATAATGATTTCGGCAATAATGGAGGTGATGGTAGCCAAGAGCCTGAGGGGCCGGGGAATAGTCGTGTTGGGTCAGCTGGTCATAGCCTAGGCTCATCTGCTCCTAATGCGGGTCTTCCTGACCTTTTTGGGTCTCAGAATGCTTCTTAGAAGGATATCTCGTTGAAAGATGCCCCTCCTCTTGGTCATCAAGAAAAGGGGAAGACCCAAGCTACCATCTCACAAGCCTCTGCCAACCGGGTATAAAACTTATCATTTCTAAATATTCTATAACTATTAATTAGCTTTAGTTAATAAGTTTGCCATTTTAGTAACGGAAAAGAAACAATTATCGTTTCGAGATTTTGTATGAGAAGAGTGAGAAGAAAGTGCAATGCTTAAATAAAGAAATCGAGCAACTAGGTGAAGGGAATAATAGCTTATCTGATAGGTATAGGCGCCTTCTCATTTATGCTAATTGATTGAAAATGTGTAAAAAAAATGGGCGCTAAGCTTTTGGAAAGATCCTGCCTTCATCGAGAAAGATTTATTAAAGAGAACGAGGAGCTGACTATGCTCTTTTGGATGCTTATTGAAGATTGGGACACCTTAGTGGGGTTTCTCTACAAAGTCTATTCTAGGAACGTTATGATCGATTTTTCCTTCTTAGGGGAGAAGAGTGGGGGCATACTTAGGCGTCTTCATAGTAGATATTTGAATGACCATGGGACTGGCCCTCATCCTAGGGAATGTTGGAATCTTCCCAAGTTTGTGACTGTTCCCCTTTCCCCAAACACTCTTCCTCCTGAGAAGGTCAAGTTCAATTAGGAGAAATTCATTTCTGAGTTTTACAAAGGATCCATATTATACGAACCTAAGTAATTTCATTGACATATTATGTAATTCATATAGTTTTTATAAGTATTGAAATTCACATTTCTTTGCAACTTAATTTTTTTTTCTTGAAGTACATAGCTTAAGGAATCATTGGGCACTCCCACTTCAAAAGAACTCTTAAGTAAATTTCTCAATCTAAAAAGGGATTTTAAGGAGAAATCGTTAATTCTTAAAACCTCTAGTCTAGCAAAATACTACTTTCTTAGGAACCTTAAAGAAGTTTACATGCAACTCCCCTACTTATATTTTGATTTCTTTGGTGATGAAAAAAAGATAGTTTAATTAAGGAAATCCGAACTAATTATGTTAAATTGTTATGTGGAGATCCTAGTCCCCTTACCGAGAGATGGGATTATTATATGTTTCTCCAAGTTGTTACTCCTTTTGGGCTTGATGTATCCTTTGACTCTTTTTTCCCTACGCTCGTGGGTTTACTCAAAGGAGTTTAAATTACTGCTTCCAAACTTAGGAATTGAATGTATAAAATTGGATCCGTTGATGTAGTTTGAATTTATCCATGTTTGTTATTGTTAATAAAAGAGCACATTTTTTGTGTATTGATATCATTTCATTTTTTGAATAGGAAGGTCAATTAACACTTGCATCTAATGGTTCAGATTTTCTTTCCCATTTAGACAACATCAGAGCTATATTGATGTTGGACATCGAGAACAAATGCTCTTCTCAAGATGCTTAAGTCCAGTCATTTCCAGATAATCCAAAAGCTCAAAAATGGTACACCAAGTATTATAAACTAAGATCAACTTTATGTGGAGTGAAAGAGTTGACCTGGAGTTTAAAGGAGAAAATTAAAAAAGATGGATAAAGGGATTTAGGAGATGAAGGAGCACATAAATGCAGTTAGCCAATTTATTGTTTTAGACCAGAGAATTGAGGTTGATGTAAAAATTTATCGACTATATCAAAGGACAGAGGACCTTGAAGTAGATTTATTGAAAAGTCAAGTATCTTGTCAATCTATGGAACTTATTGCAAGTAGAGGTGAATCTAGCCTTCCCACCTCCACTCCTGTAAGAATGACTAGGTCCAATCTTCAGCCATCAAAGAGAAATTCCCCTCCTTGTTAAACCCACCTCCGGGTTTGGATCGTGGAGAAATCTCCAAATGGTGCCAAAAGGTTAAATATCAATGCTTTCAATACTTGAAGGGTAAATGAGATGATTGGGTCTCGAAGTATCTTAACAATTCCCAAAGTCAAGTTGAGGAGTTGGGACGTGAAAGATGCACCCTTGACCTAACAGTCAAGAAGTTAGAGAACAAAGTCAAAACTTTTTTAGGAGCCAACAAAACGATGAGGCATGCGCTGGAGATTCAAGTCGACTCTATTGATAATGTAAATATTATTTAAAGAAAAGAAAAGAGATTTAAAGAACTCGTGGATGTGGCAATTTTTCATGTTACTGAAACTTCCTCTGCTATTGAAATTTTGACGAAAAAAGTACAAGACCTTGAATCTCAATTAAAGATAATCGAGGTGATGTCACTTGAGAACTCTCAACTGGATTGTCTTGTATATTATTTGCTTGAAGTAATAGCTGCTTTGGGCTTAGAAATTGACTATTCCTTCCTAGGTCTAGATATGAACTCGAGGTTGAGCAAAGCTGCTGAAGTAGGGTATAAACGCTATAAGCATTTCTTTCTATATGCGTGTTCCGATCACCTCAAAGATATTGAAAGCCCTCCCATTTTGCTTAGAGATGGGCCTTCTTTAAGTGGAAGCCACCCTTGTCTTCTTGAGGTTGAGGGAAAGGGGAAGGAGAAAGTGTATCAACATCATCCACTCCCTCAACCTCCCCCACCTTCTTAGGAAGATTTAGCTTTCTTTGATATTTGTAATTTTTGCATGTAATAAATAAATTTGGACCTGAGTGATTGATACCTTGAATGAATCTTGTATCTTCTCTTTTGTTCTATTCCGAGATCTACAACTTGCTTCAAAGTTCTTACTTGATTTAGTTTGATTCATGATCACTGATTGAATGTAGACCTGTTTTCTTGACACAAGCTTTGATAAATAGACCAAAACCTACTTGACAAGAAGACCGGAAATCTAACTAAATAAAAGCTCAGAAACCCATCGGGTAAGGTGACCATAAACTCCTATTTTAAAGGAAGAGCTCTTATTCTCTTAATACGAAACCATAAATCTATCTAGTAACGATGATTCTCATTGTTTGGTAGAAAATTAGTATTTCAAATCTAGGAATAAAAGATTAAGAGCTAATTCATCATTTCGGAGAATGAAGCCTCAGACTAAAATAATAATTTTGATGAGAGGATTCAGAATTTCCTAGATGTCCATATTTGACATTGAAACCCTTGGTTTTGGATAATAGACAATTTTTATACTTTCTTTGAAAGTTACTTTAACTTTTCCTTGGTGTAGAACTAAATGTGTTTGAGTGTTCTTCCTCTAGAAGATTGCTTTGATCCATCTTTAAGGTAGATTTAAACTTGCTTGATTGATTTTTTTATCCCCTTATCACTTTTTGGGTGATGATTTAGACTTTGAACTTTTCCTCCACTTATCACCTTATAGGCGATGATTTAAGCTTGAGCCTTTTATTACCTTATAGGCAATGATTTAGGCTAGTCGGTGCATTTGGTTAGCCATCTTAGATAGGACCAAAGTCTTATCCATCCTCCCTCTAGAAAGTGCTCCGGTCATGCTTTATAGGCTGAACAAAAGTTTGGTCGGTGTTTTGGCCAGGCTATCTTAAGCGGGACCAAAGGCTTACATTTTCCTCCCTCTAGGAGGTGCTTCGGCAAGGCCACATAGAAGGGACAGAAGGCTTGCAGTGCTCTAGCCAGGCCTTGTAGACGGGATCAGAGACTTACTCTGACCTCCCTCTAGGAGGTGCTTTGTACATGCTATCTTGGCGGGGTCGAAGACTTTTTCTTTTATTTTATAAAACCTTTTTATGAAGCATATCTCTTTCTTAATCACTTGATCTTTGTAGACACGTTTGCCTTTTGTTTAAATCTTGTTGACAAATTCTTGAAGTTCCCCTTTTCCCAAAAAATTCTCGATCATTCCTCTAAGGGCTCGGTACTGATTGGTATCATATCTATTCGTTCAATGATACAGGCAATAAGCACCTTCCAAATTCCTTTCATTTCCTTATCTCTTTTTTCTTTGATGGCCATTAATACAACCTCTCTTTAATTAGGAGATATATGTTTTCATAGGAGGTGGTAAGGGAACAGACTTTAGTAGATCGGGAATTTCTAGAAGATAATGTATTTGGTTCTCGTTTTTCTTTTTTGTAACATTGAATATGCTCTTCAGTTCTAACAATGAGTTTTTATCTTTAAAATTCTCGAGTTTTGATTGACGTGGGAGAATGGTTGATTTCTCTCTTCCACTTTTGGGAAAACTTATCAAAATCCTTCGTTATTTCAGCTTCGAAGATAGTTCCTTTAGCTTAAAATTGTATTGTTTTCCTCATTTTCGAGAATGGATGATTCCTTTTCTTGTTTTCGTTTCTTGGAGTAGAGCAATAAGCGAAGATTGGAGTAGATCCCATACAGAATGGATTTATACTCCAGTTATCTGGGTCATAAGGAATTACTCGTCTTTTTTAGCTAAAGCCATCGGTGCTAATTCTTTTAACACTTGTTCCTTATGGAATCGCAAACTATGAGTTACTTGATAAACTGATTTGGCCAAATAAGGCTCAGAGGGTCCTTGTTCCGAAATTGTCATTATGTCATTCAAGATGGGTTATGTAAGGTTTGGAAAGTTCTTTAAGGAGATATGAAGGGTGGGAAAGCCCTCTATATCCATTTTATGTAGGATTAGGGAAGTTATTTATAGGGATATGCAGGGAATCAGAGGTTCGAGCCCTCCTTCTAACGCCAAAGTGATAAAAAAATTCTTTATTAATCCAAATATGCAACATAAGGCAAGTCAAGTTCAGATAAGCGCTTAGATAGCCTTATGAAAAACTTGATTGAAGTATGCAAGTCAAAGTTCAAGTCCAAGTCCAAAAAAATGAAATATGCATGTCCATAGTCTAAGTCAAGTACAAGACATAAGTTCAATAATTGATTAAATATATTTATTCAATTGAAGTGTGCTATACAAATTTCATGGTCTAAGTCCTTATGTGCAAAAAGTCAAAGATATACAATCGGCTCTAAAATCCCTAATTAGAGTTAGGGTTACAACTTTGAAAATGTAAGAAATGAGGAAAGAAGAATTCGCTCCCTTACAAGTGACCGTGGGGTCCTATTTATAATGGTGTCAACTATGCGGGATGGACGACACGTGTCCAAACTTGAATCCAAGGGCTCCAATAATTTTTGTAAAATTTGGCATCAATTGATTGTAAAAATATCAAAATTCTCTATGTATTGTGATATACGCTATCCCCAACGTTGTAAATACTCGATACACGCCATCTTTCATATTATTGATATCTGCCATCTTTATATTGTAGATGCTTGAGATCCTCTGTATTATTGAAAGTCGATTTCATTTGTTGTAGTAAAAGCTTGTATAAATTCGTTACCTCTGATTATTTAGAAGCTTGACATTTTGGCATGACACCCCTCCTCTGTTATATGCTCTACAATAATGTGTGTTATTGAAGCTTGACATCCTTCACCTTTTTGATTTTCGACATCCTTCACACTGTAAATACTCAGCAACATCCATCTTGTGAATACTCGGCATCTTTCATCTTATTAATTCTCGATACCCTTCACATCGTAAATACTCATCATCTCCTAGTGATGTGGCATCCTTACTTAGACATACGCTTTATAACACTTTGCATTGTAGAGGCTCGACACCCTTTAAGGACTCGACATCCCTCAGAAATTCGGCACATCCTCTATGTGTTACTTTCTTGAACACTCGACACCTATATTGGCTTGAAACCTTTTGTTTCTTCAGGCTCGATATCCCATATTGCCTTCAAACTCGGCATGTTCTTTTTAGAAGCTCGATACTTCATATTGATAGTAACAATTTTATTCCTAAAAGCACAACTGGGCAATGGCACCAAATCAAAATTTGATTTAAAATCACGAGTTATCTTATTTACAATCATTCCTTTAATCATCGATTAATTATATTGTTGATTGTAATTTTTAGGGAATGCATGCTCTAAGATTCAGAAGAAAGAAAATGCTAGAAATAAGGAGTTAAGGAAACATATGCCATGAGAAGCTTATTGATTCTACAAACTATAACCGTTTTCTTTACATTAAAATCAATTTCATTAGGAAATTGGGCACAAATCAACAATTTTTTACATTTATGTTCTAGCTTCGATTATCATGATTAAACTTTTTAGTTAGACCGTTAATTTTTATGATGAGTAATGTACATAGAATCTTATTTTGTCTTGGAGTAGGTATTGAAAAGTTTAGATAAGGTAACATGAACCTTAAATATTTATTAGTGAACCATTCCTTTATCCAAAAAAGTTATGTAAATTAAACTATAATATTTCAATTCATCATCAATTAGAGTTTTTCTAACATGGTTTGTTTGAATGTTGATTTGATTAAAATTATTCTTATCTTGCACTTGTTTTGGGGGGTGTCTTCAAATACATTTTATTTCAAATAAGCATGTAGAAAGTAGGAGTTACTTAATGTAGATTGAGAGTTACAAGGAGTGATTATGCTAGATACACCGATGATTCTAAATAGTTATTAGTGGATAACATAGCAATGGTCTCAGAAATTAAAGCACATAATACATATGTATTGAGCATTGATAAAACAATATCATGGTACTATGACATTTGGTAAAAGTCCAAGATCAGGCGTTGCTGAGATATGACATTAAGTTTGCTTAAAATATTCAAATATTGAGTGCCAAAGCATTCATATCCAGTTAAATTAGGAAATATCACAAGGATGAAGGGATTCAACAATGGCCAAAAGTGCTACAGCATGGACATTACTAGACTATGTAGAGGCATCTTCGAGGTATTGTCTTTGTTACAAATCTGATTACAGTGGCAACGTTTGAATCATGAAATATTGAATTGAATTAATCGATTCTAAACAACTATGTTTACAACAACGTATTTTTTCAGTTTAAAGATGACCTACTTTCTCTTGTTTGCATTAATCAACAATGTTCTCAAAATGGAATTTAATTCGTAAAGCATAAAGTTCAAACTTTAAATCAAAACGAGATTCAAATCGTAAATCGT